>CM037634.1:7169373-8484017 GCA_015227895.2 Colaptes auratus
CACAGTATGGCCAAGTTGGAAGAGACCTCAAAGATCATTGAGTCCAACCTCTCACCACAGACCTCATGACTAGACCATGGCTCCAAGTGCCACGTCAGTTCCCTCTTCAACACCTCCAGGGACGGCAACTCCACCACCTCCCTGGGCAGCACATTCCAATGTTTAACAACTCTCTCTGTGAAGAACTTTCTCCTCACATCCAGCCTAAACTTCCTGCTGCAGCTTGAGACTGTGTCCTCTTGTTCTGGTGCTGGTTGCTAGGGAGAAGAGACCAACCCCCACCTGGCTACAACCACCCTTCAGGTAGTTGTAGACAGCAATAAGGTCTCCTCTGAGCCTCTTCTCCAGGCTAAACACCCCAGCTCTCAGCCTCTCTCATAGGGCTTGTGCTCGAGGCCTCTCCCCAGCCTTGTTGCCCTTCTCTGGACATGTTCAAGTCACTCAATGTCTTTCTTAAACTGTGGGGGCCAGAAATGGACAGGACTCAAGGTGTGGCCTAACCAGTGTTGAGTACAGGGGCACAATGACTTCCCTGCTCCTGCTGGCCACAAATTGTTGGACACGATGACCTTGAAGGTCTTTCCAACCTGGTCTATTCTTTCTATTCTATTCTATCTATTCTATTCTATTCTATTCTATTCTATTCTATTCTATTCTATCTATTCTATTCTAATACTTACCTTGACTTGAAAACATTATTTTTTCAACTTTATCTAACTTAAAATTCATTAATTAGTCATTTCATATGCTGGTAATTTCATACATTGATGACTCATTCTTTCTTTCATTCAGACTCCCACCTTTTCAAGAAACCTCATGCATGTTCTGCCCTCAGGGTTATAATATTCAGCTCAGATATTATTTGGTGAATGTTTCAGATTCATGTATTCCAAACCAGAATTTATTGGAAAATAATAGCAATTTTTTTATGTTCAATATCTTACATCAAGCATAGAACTATAGTAATGACCTTGTGTGAAGATTGTCCCTCCCACTGCAGGAGGAAAGGTTTTGTAGAAACAGATATGGGGTCCACATAGGTCAAAATTTCCTTTGCAAGAGCATAGAATCACAGAAGATTAGGGTTGGAAGGGCCCTAAGAATCATCTAGTTCCACCCCCACACCATGGCCAGGGGCACCTCACACTACATCAGGTGCCCAGAGCCTTATAAATCTCCAGGGATGGGGCTTCTGCTACTTCCCTGGGCAACCTGTTCCAGTGTCTCACCACTCTCATGGTGAAGATCTTCTTCCTAACATCCAATCTGAATTCCCCACTTTGAGTTTTGCTCCATTCCCCTGAGTCCTATCACTACCTGACACCCTAAAAAGTTCTTCACCAGCTTTCTTGTAGGCCCCTTGTAGTGGAAGGACACTATAAGGTTTCCTTTCAGACTAAATAGCCCCAACTCTCTCAGTCTGTCTCCACAGACAATGTACTTTGATGTTAAATTCCAAACTAGATAACTGTGATTGTTACAGACTGAATTTAACCCTCTGCTGTTATTCCTACTATGCTGCAGTCATGGCAGCTTTAGAAATGGAGTGCTGACTGGAGCAAAGTATTATGGGGTTGAAATTCATATTGCAACATGAGAGGCTTCTTGAGCTAGTTGCTGTTTCTGGGTTCTGGCTTCCTGGGTGTGGTGTCTTTTCTGCAGGCAGGCGTCAGGAAGAGTGGGAATCAAGTAGCTGCTGGGTTTGGTTTTCTGTCTAATGCTGGGATTCCTCCCCTGTATTTTGCTGTGCTGCTTCTGAAAATAGGCTAAGCTAAGTTAATCATGTATTGTATTGTTAGGTTAATTAGATTATTAGCTAAGGTAATTACATATTGTGCTTATGATATCTTATGTTACATTAAACTCTTATCTCCACCTCAGCCCTGAGTTGTGTGTGTTACTCTTGTCCTCACTTTTGTGCTGGGGGAGCAGGCAGGTTAGCCCTTGAGCTAATCCATTACAGTGATAAAAGACATTCTCATAATCTCAGTAGAATCATAGAATCATAGAATTGTTAGGGTTGGAAAGGACCCCAAGGATCCTCCAGTTCAACCCCCCTGCGACGGGCAGGGACACCTCACACTAGAGCAGGTTGCTCAGAGCCACATTCAGCCTGGCCTTAAAACCTCCAGGGATGAGGCTTCCACCACCTCCCTTAGCAACCTGTTCCAGTCTCTCACCACCTCATGGGGAAGAAGTTCTTCCTAACAATCTGAATCTACCCATTTCTAGTTTTTCCCATTCCCCCTAGTCCTATCACATTACCTGACACCCTACAAAGAGATTCCCTAGAAAGAGATTGCTTAAACCATATTTAAACCTCCACCTGATATTCTTTTTATTAGTATGATCTGTTGATTCTATAGACCTTGCTTAGCTTGTCCATTGATCCATGTGAACATCTGACTTCACATGACAGTAGCTTTCTAAAGAAGACTTGCCATTCATTGGATATCCTACCTGCCAGGCTTTGGAAAGTCATCTCTTCTGCATTTTGAAAACATGTTTCAACTGGACAAATGCACCATGCTTGCAGAAGAAAAAGCTTTCCAGCTGTATGGTCAGGAACAAAAGGCATCATTCTTTTTTTTCAGAAGCTTTTCTCTTCATCAGTTAGAAATTGAATTGCAAAGATATAGGACCATGCAAACCCATAATGTTATTCAGTCTAAGCTAAGGATAACTTACTATAGGCACTGGAGGCCGAGACAGGATGTTGTATTTGCATACACAGAGTATATGGAGAACTGTTCTGTTTTATGGAACAGCAATCATATTTAGTTTAATGTCTTATAAGTCCCATAAAATTGCGTTAAGGATTTTTGCTATTTGGCTGGTGAACAATCTAAGCAGTGGTGTTAACTCATCATAACACCACTGCTCTAAAAGCTCAAGGCTTATAAAATTTGGGATATAAATATGTCAGCTCAACTAAACAAGATCAAGATCTTGCATACATCCTTTCACAGGTGGCATCCAAAAATCTAAGGCTACCTAAACCTTTTAGGAATTTCTGCCATTTGTAGGCTGCTTGGGAGCCTCCATCTCAGAAACACTGTGCTCTTACCCTTCTGCTTCTAAACACAGCAGATAATCTAGTAGATTTTGGGCATCATCACAGTGCTGGTAGATGGAACATAACACCTCTGAGAGCCTTGCACTCTTTTGAAAGGCCAATGGCATCCTGGGGTGTATTGGAAGGGGTGTGGTTAGTAGGTTGAGAGAGATTCTCCTCACCCTTTACTGATGAGGCCACATCTAGAGTAGGATAGGATAGGATAGGATAGGATAGGATAGGATAGGATAGGATAGGATAGGATAGGGTAGAATAGAATAGAATAGAATAGAATAGAATAGAATAGAATAGAATAGAATAGAATAGAATAGAATAGAATAGAATAGAATAAACCAGGTTGGAAGAGACCTTCAAGATCATCGCATCCAACCTATCATCTAACACCACCTAATCAACTAAAACATGCAACCAAGCATCCTATCAAGTCTCCACTGAACACCTCCAGTGATGGTGACTCCACCACCTCCCTGGGCTGCACATTCCAATGGCTAACAACTCTCTGTATAGAACTTTATCCTCACATCCAGCCTAAACTTCCCCTGGTGCAGTTTGAGACTGTGTCCTCTTGTTCTGGTGCTGGTTGCTAGGGAGATCAACCCATTCCTGTCTACAACCTTCAGGTAGTTGTAGACAGCAATAAGTCTCCCCTGAGCTCCTCCTCTCCAGGCTAAACAATCCCAGCTCCCTCAGCCTCTCCTCACAGGGCTGTGCTCAAGGCCCTCACCAGCCTTGTTGCCCTTCTCTGGACACGTTCAAGTGTCTCGATGTCCTTAAACTGAGGAGCCAGAACTGGACACAGTATTCAAGGTGTGGCCTAACCAATGCAGAGTACAGGGGCACAATGACTTCCTGCTCTTGTTGGCCACACCATTCTTAATGCAGGCCAGATGCCATTGGCCTTCTTGGCCACCTGGGCACACTGCTGGCTCATGTTCAGCCATCTGTCAATCAGCACCCCCAGGGCCCTTTCTGCAGCAATGAATGCAAGCTGGAGCATGGGAGGTTCCATATGAACATAAGGAAATTTTTGTCACTGTGAAGGTGACAAAACACTGGAACAGGCTGCCTTGTGGTGGAGTCTTCTTCTCTGCAGACATTAAAAACCTGCTGGATGCACTCCCGTGTCACTACTCTAGGTGATCCTGTGAAATAGTAGATGTGGGGCACTGTGATGTATCTGTGAACCCTCAGAAGAGCCTGGTGAGAAAAAATCACTATGCTCCCATGAGAATCTGGAAGCTCCCCAGACAGACTGAGTGGGAATGAGAAACCGCAAGATAAGATGGGAGGCCACCTGGACTAACTTAACAAGTAACTATAGCAATGCTATCGCTGACCCCTGAGAGTCTTGAGAAAAGCTCATTAACCAATTGCAGGCAGCCACACTGACAATACACACAATATGAGTTGTGTGATGGAATAAACATCGCTTGCTTTTTGCCTTCTTTGTGCTCTGCTTGTGTTTGATTCTTGTCGCACAGACCGTCACTTATCCTTACCCCAACCCCTATACAACGACAAGTAGATATGTAACAGGACACATTTCTAGGTCATCTAAAATGATTAGATGATTTCTGAAGTGGAGGAATAAAAACACATGACAATGCCAAGAATACACATGAACTGCATGTTCACCGTTTTCTTTCTTTAGTGTGTGAATGATCAATATCTTGAGATCCATTTCATTTTCCCTTCAAGATTTAAGGCTGGCCAAGGCTGGACAGATGGGCAGAGTCCAAAGCATGAGATTTAACACATCCAAGTGCCGGGTTCTGCACATTGGCCACAGCAACCCATGCAGTGCTACAGGCTGGGGCAGAGTGGCTGGAGAGCGGCCAGGCAGAAAGGGACCTGGGGGTGCTGGTTGATGGAGCTGAACATGAGCCTGCAGTGTGCCAGGTGGCCAAGAAGGCCAATGGCATCCTGGCCTGCATCAGAAACAGTGTGGCCAGCAGGAGCAGGGAGGTCATTCTGCCCCTGTACACTGCACTGGTTAGGCCACACCTTGAGTCCTGTGTCCAGTTCTGGGCCCCTCAGTTAGGAAGGATGTTGTCTTGCTGGAGCGTGTCCAGAGAAGGGCAACAAAGTTGGTGACGGGTTTGGAAGACAAGCCCTATGAGGGAGGCTGAGGGAGCTGGGGTTCTTAGCCTGGAGAGGAGGAGACTCAGGGGTGACCTTATTGCTCTCTACAACTACCTGAAGGAGTTGTAGCCAGGCAGAGGTTGGTCTCTTCTCCCAGGCAGCCAGTACCAGAACAAAGGACACAGTCTCAGGCTGCGCCAGGGCAGGTTTAGACTGGAGGTTAGGAAGAAGTTCTATACCGAGAGCGTGATTGCCCACTGGAATTGGCTGCCCGTGGAGGTGGTGGAGTCACCTTCATGGAGGTGTTCAAGAAGAGGCTTGATGGGGTGCTTGGGGCCCCGGTTTAGTTGTTTAGTTGTTTAGGTGGGGTTATTGTATTGTATTGTATTGTGTTGTTTGTATTGTATTGTATTTAGGGGGTTGGATGGTTGATGGGTTGGACGTGATGATCTTGAAGGTCTCTTCCAACCTGGTGTATTGTGTTGTATTGTATTGATACTGTTAATTATCGGATTATCAGCTCTGCCAACATAACAGCAACTTCAGTTTAGGATGCTTTTGTGTACTGATTGTTCACCTCAGTTTTCATTTTTGTTCTTCTTTTGATGTAATAGGAAACTCCAGGTGGTAACAAATGGAGTTGCAGATGTCAGATTGCAAGGACACAAATTTTGCTTTGGGCTACACTGATAACCTATTGTTTGCTATGTGCAAACAAGCTCAAGCCTGAATGCTCTGGGTTTTCGGTCTCTACCAAAACTCTCTCGGGGTTGTACTTTTTTTGTCAAATCTCCCATCCTCTTTATGGTGGATGCTAACTCCATATGGGTTGTGTCTTTCTTCTGCACTTTCAAGGAACAGAAAACATCAAGCCATAGTGACAATTTGCCAGATATTAACTTTCTGGAAAATTTATGATTTGCTCCAAGTAGAAGTCCTCACTTGAGGACACATAATTAGTTCACCCAAAATATCTTCTTTATGTTTAATAGACGGTGAAGAAGAGAGATGCAGAAAAGTCAGCTGTGTCTGCTGCGCATCATTTTGTGGTCCGTAGACTGAGTTCCTTAATGACATTCTCATTAAAAGTCCTGCTGCCAAATACTGTTTGCTTTCACCTTTGGAACTGTCTGCATTAATATTGAGAGACTCATCTTGAAAGTTATTTACAAAGTTTTATTCTCATGTCACTGCCACAATCAGCAGCTCCATGTTGATTGTGGGCAGAGTGAATACCCGTGAATGTGTTACGCAAAGGGACACAGACTACTTTACCTCTTTCCCCAACCCCGCTCCTCACCAAGAAAAATCTAACCCTGTCCTTAGACATTAAAAATACTGCAGCCTTTTTCTTACAGGAAATTACTTCTTGTCTTGTTCACATCTTATTCTGAGGTGACTCACCTAGCTCTGCCCAGGTTATCTGGCTAGCTAGTGGACACAGTCTACCTATCTAGAGAGCAGATGAAAAGGTCCT
Organism: Colaptes auratus; assembly: GCA_015227895.2. Lineage (NCBI taxonomy): Eukaryota > Metazoa > Chordata > Aves > Piciformes > Picidae > Colaptes > Colaptes auratus. The sequence goes on from CM037634.1 coordinate 7,176,009, forward strand.
GTAAGTGGGGTTAATCACTTCCTGGCCCACTCATCATAAGGTGATGATGGTGTTGCATGACAGTAAAGGTTCAGAAAACACAGGATCAGTGAAACACAAAGAGATATTCTAATATATTCTTTTAATGACCCATAATCTGCAGTTCAGGAGTGCCTCTGAGGCACAGGTTGTAACTTTATGTATGACAGGGCTTGAAGCTCACCTAGGACTTGTTCCTTTTAATTATTTTTAAGTATTTAAGATTGAAACAATTGCTTTAGACTGAAATTTTCCATGTGCAAAACAAATTTGCTTTTGGTGGTGAGTAACACACCACACAAAGGCATCTGGTTTCTATAAGCTCATTTATTTAATTCAGGAACACATCATGTTACTTTTAAATTAGATATATGCAGACTGATTTAGATGTATTTATTTATTTATTAGCTAAAAACTCATAAATTTTCTAGATATTTTAGGAGCCTGGGTAGTTTGTCTTCTCTAGTGCTTTTCATTACAAGAAAGAGAGAAAAGTAGTGCTGTTTTATGCTGCTTCCAGTCCAGATGGAAGAACCAAAAAGTCTTATTTCCAAAGTGTGACTTTGTATGCCATCAGCCTTTATTACCTAGACAGCTGTACTGTTAGTCTCAAGCCTACAGCATTTAGACATTCAGATGAAGTTTCAGTAAGCATCTATACTCCTGTGGTTATTCAAATAATTTCCCAACCCTTTGTGGTTCAGGATCACAGGATCACAGGATGTCAGGGGTGGAAGGGACCCAAGCAGTTCATCAAGTCCAACCTCCCTGCCAGAGCAGGACCATACAATCTAGCACAGGTTGCATGGGAACACATCGAGAAGGGCTTGAAAATCTCCAGAGAAGACAACTCCACAACCTCTCTGGGCAGCCTGTTCCAGTGCTCTGGGACCCTCACGTGAAGAAGTTCCTCCTCATGTTGAGATGGAACCTCCTGTGCTGTAGTTTTATATCCATTACCCCTTGTCTTATCACAGGGTGTAACTGAACAGAACCTGTCCCCTCCTTCTTGATACCTAACCCTCAGATATTTATAAGCATTAAATCCCCTCTCAGTCTTCTCTTCTCCAGGCTAACCAGCCCCAGTTCTCTCACCCTTTCCTCATAGGGTACGTGTTCCAGTACCTTAATCATCCTTGTAGCCCTCCATTGAACTCACTCATTGGACTTTCTCAAGTAGATCCCTGGTTCACCCATCACCAGTTAATACCACATTAAAAACTGACAGGTTGCATTCATTGTGAATTGTACAAATTGGGCAACCTGCCCACTAATTCTCTGCAGCTTCTCACGTGGTGTCGTTCTCGTACAGCATAAAGGTAACTAAATGCTGTATGCAACTAAATATTTATTTTACTCTTTGTTGTTGTTGTTGTTGTTGTTGTTATTGGACAGCTTAATTCATTTCATACTCTGCAATATTCAACCTGAAGGGAAAAAACAAAATGATTATGTGCTGTGAAAAATTTACTTCATTCATTGAAACAAAATACATTTATAGAGCTGCAAATTCATCTAAAACGAGTCAGTTTTGTTCCCTCAAAAAATAGCCTTTCCTATTAGAAATATACTTCACAGGATAGTCTTTTTTTTCACTTCATTAGACATTAAATAATATACTGAAAAAGAAATTAAAGTCTTCTCTTCTCTCTCTTCTTCTCTTCTCTTCTCTTCTTTTCTCTTCTCTTCTCTTCTCTTCTCTTCTCTTCTCTTCTCTTCTCTTCTCTTCTCTTCTCTTCCCTTCCTTCCCTTCCCTTCCTTCCCTTCCCTTCCCTTCCCTTCCCTTCCCTTTCCCTTCCCTTCCCTTCCCTTCCCTTCCCTTCCCTTCCCTTTCCTTCCCTTCCCTTCCCTTCCCTTCCCTTCCCTTCCTCCCTTCCCTTCCTTTCCCTTCCCTTCCCTTCTTTTTCTTTCTTTTTTTTTCTTCCCTTTTATTTTATTTTCTTTTCCTTTCTTTTCTCCAAAAGCATATTTTTTTTCTGTATTTTTCACCCAATCATCAAAAACATTTCCAATGCTAATCAGCTCTGCATTCAACTGGAAGAAAATGGTGGAGATTTTGGCTTCAGAGATGACACTGCTTAAAGGAAAGATGGAGTCTCAGGCTGTACAGTGTGAAATGCTTCATCTTTAAAGTAAGTGTTATTTTTATATTTTTTATCAAAGACAGAGGCACTTGAGATGAAAGACCTAATTCTCTGTTGTACCATAGAGTCACTGGCACAAGCACAAAGCAGTTGTAACATGATACATGATGTGAGTTGTATCATTCATGCTCATTTTGCATTTCTGATGAAGGGCAATCTGAAGAAAATGAAACTAGGCTTTTTGAAAGGTTGCATGCAATTCTTATTATTCAGGTGGGAGACAGTTGTATCATATGGGTTAGTTCTATACACACAGTCATGCAAGCAAATTAATAGTTTTAAGGATATATTTCTAAAAACTGAACAATCCCTTTAAACAGCTTTGATCCCTTATGTCCTCATTGCATCAGTTTGAGGTTGAGGGAGCTGAGGGTTGATAATCATGAGGCTAAGGCCCAAGAGGTCGAAGTCTCTCTTCTAATGGAGCTGTGCATAGTGCAGGACCATGGGGCAAGAAAACATAGCTTTATTTTCCCTCCTAATACACCACAAGGCTGCACCTCAGCTCCCTTAACACAGCCCCAGGTAGCCACACTGGTGGGAATAGAATACTTCACCCCTGTGCCCACTGAGCAGCTGTGTCCTGTCAGCTCTTTATAGGGTTGATGCTAGCTCCAGATTTGCCCTGTAAAACAGTGTGACCACCAGACCACCAGCTATAATGGAGTTAGGATATCCAGATTCAATTCCTCAACCTCACAGCTCCCATGGGACACAGCCTTCCTGTCTCTGAGAGTGTTTATCTTCCTTGTCCTCCGAGTTGAGGTCTGGGTTCATTCCTGTTCTGAGATAGTTTGAGGAAAGATAGCCCAGAAGTCCCCACTTTGTTCCAAAAGATCTAGTTATAGCATCTTTTCAATGTGACCAGCCATCCTAAGACTCTCTCTGGGAACAATTTCTTGTTATTGTTGACATTTATTGCCTGATAGTTTCAGTCTTTTACCATCTTGCTGTTTACAAATGGATCAAAAGGCAGTGCAAATCATTAGAACTAGCAGTGCAAAGTTACTCTTTTTGGCAAAATCCCGCCTGCTGTCATTTTCTATAGTTAAGACTTTTGCCTGAAGCCTTGAATATCTCACCCTGACACCAGCCTGCAGTAATTAATCATTAAACAGTGATTGAGGCAGTGGACCCCAGAAAATATCTTCATATTCTACCATATGCTGAAGCCAGCTGCAGCAAGCACTCAGAGAGAAGCCACACAGAGGAAAACACTCTGCCTGACAGTCCCCTGCTGTGAAGTCCAAGCGCAGAAAGCCTCTAACGAAGGGCCTTAGACAGACTGTTTGCTTGTATTGACCTTCATTACCTGAGATTGTTTAGAAGGCAAAATGTCAGTGTTAATGTGCTAGAATTTTAAACATTATCACATTTTAATGACTATTTCCAGCCTCTTGCATACTCACAATGTGGAACAAAAGTATGGATTAGTGTAATGAAAGGTTATAACAACAATAACAACAATAATGAGGGATGGGCAGATGTGTTTTGCTTAATTTCTAACTCCCCTGGAGCATCTTGGGCTGGAATTAAGAGTGGTTTCCACCCACCCGAGGTTCATGTTTTATTTGGGGCTGGCTCAGCGCCACATCTGGGCAGTTGCAGGCCACAGCAGTCACCCAGAGCAGGGCATAAGCCTGCTTTCAGCTCTGGTGAATGCAAATGAGATGACAGTCCCCACAGAAATGCTGGTGTCTACAGCAGGGTAGAGGAAAGGCAATGAGCATCTTCTAGAGTCACCAGTGTCAAGGTGATTTGCAGCCTCACACAAACATGATTTCAGAAGTCCCACTAAGACCCAAGTGACTTCTTAAAACTCACAGGCATCATGGATTTGCCTCACGTACCCTCCACACATTGACTCCATTGCATGGTCTGCCTCACACAAGCAAACAGAAAGCTATGTGAGCAACGCATTGTAAGGCACACTCTCTTTGTTCTGGTTTTACAACAAAACTAATTCTGTGAAGTGATTTTACTTAGTCTTTTCCAAGTAACTGCGCTTTCTAAAATTAACAGCATGTTTTCAGTGTCTGCTTCTAGCGTTGGTGTTTATAGTTAATACTAAAGATTGGTATGCAGGCCAAGGTCATTGCTAAATCTTATGTACCACATTGAAGGCACAGAGTAAAAGGCTGCACCTGGGGAGGGGGGGGAGGAATGGACAGTTCAGGTGACCCTAAACTAACCAACAAGGTATTCTAAACCATATTCATATTCAGTATAAAGTTGAGAGATCACAAGAGTCAAGCTCTCTTCTTCAGTGGCCAATGTCTATCCATTCTGCTTTCAGTCCCAATCCATGAGTTGTTGAATCCACTTCCATAACCCAGCTCCTGAATTTGATTCCCACCGCCACAGAGTCCAGTCTGGGACTTCTGCCAAAGCATCAGTGGTGATGGCCCTGCTGGACTTCTTTTCATGCATCCCAGGACATGTTGTCTTTTGGACTGCAAGCGCACCTTGCCAGCTCATGTTGAGCTTTTCATCAACTGATGTCCCAAGTCCTTGTCCTCAAGACCACTCTCGAGCCACTCCTTGTCCAGCCTATATTTGTGCTTGGAGTTGCCCCTACCCCTATACAGGACCCTACATTTGGCTGTGTTGAACTTAATGATGTTGACATAGGCCCACCTCTCAAGTCTGTCCAAGTCCCGTTGGATGGCTTCCCTTCTTCCCAGTACTCCAACCAGACCACACAGCTTGGTGGCATCTGCAGACTTGCTGAGGGTATGTCAATCCTACTGCCCATAATGCTGACAAAGATGTTAAACAGCACTGACCCCTGAGGGACACCACTTGTCGCTGGTATCCATTTGGACATTGAGCAGTTGACCACAACTCTCTGAGTGCAGCCACCCAGCCAATTCGTTATCCAGCCAGTGGTCCACCACTCAAGTCTATACTTTTCGATATGGTGGTGAGGATATCATGCAGGACAGCATCATTGGATTATATCAGACTACCCAGAAGCACCATTACTGAGAAAACAAAGAGCACAGTTCTGGAGCACTATTATACTGATACCCTGATGAACATCAAGATGACCATCACTGAACTGTTGCATCTTCCCAAAATGAGATGCAGACTCTCCATTGCATACCCGCGTGCTACAATGTACTTTGGCAAAGGGTAACAGTACGCTAAAAGATCATATGCAACACAATATGAGGCAGGCTATTAAATATCTTTGCCTGAAAGGAGAAGAAATACATTATTTTACATTGCTTTCAAAAATGGGCTTGATAGGGCACATCAGGAAGGTAGTAAGAGGCACACTGATACAGAGCTCTTTTTCAGGGGTGTCAAGTACAAGAGCTGAGTTGTAATCAACAAGCTGTAGGCTTAGGAAAATACATTTGATTATGAGGGAGCCATAGCAGCTAAATTCATTGAAACACCTAGGAGGTGAGTCTGAGCAAAGCATTTAAGCAATTTGCTTTCTTTTTAGTGTAGGACAAGGTGGTAGGAGATATGAAGTTAAGATAAATCTATGTGACAGTGCCCTGTAGCTGTATTTTATTGGCTAGCTCTGGAACCACTTGGAAAAAAAAAAAAAAGTAGGCTGTTTTATACTCTTTTCCATTATTTGTAACAAATCTAAGCACAGACTTTGTGCTTACCAGAAGGTAAGACATTTTGGGAAGTATGCTGCACAGAACCTGTGTAGTGGGTTTGGTCTTTTCCCCTTTGTGCCAGAAAAAATGATGAATGTTTTCTAGTAAGACATATAAATGCATGCTGCCTGAAGGTATTTTACATATGCTTTTTTTCCCCCCAAAGTACAAATTGCAGCAGCCTTGTACTTTTTTTCTTGAAGTCTTTTTCACAGCTATTTATGCAGATGATCTCTAATAAATTGATTCATACTTCTCTGTTTCATAACAGGGCTACTTATTGTGAAAAAAAGAGCACCTGATTTTACAAACAGTGAGTTGATAAATGTGAATGCTTAAAAAGATAGACTGCACTCCTGAATAGCATTACAGGTAAACACTCTTTTAATGGAACCTAGCTTACAAACTTCTTTAACACAAAACACATTGAGCTCCCCTGCCTGTTAATAACTATTTTGATGTTCCCTCTGCTTGATTTTGGAATGTTTTTTGAGCTTCCCATGGGATCTTTCTATGCTTGCAGTTTGCTAAGCAAATAAGATTTTGAATGATTTAATGAAACAACAGCAGCAAAACAAACAAATAAAACCCAAGCACAAACCTCCAAACTTTCTCTCTCTTCATTTGACAATGTCTGATTGAGCAATGGGGGGAAGCAAGATGTTTACAAATTCCACACAGTTCTTCCTCTTCTAAATAAATTTAACTGCTCTCAGTGGACCCTCATTTAATCAATGTTCTTCACTGTCAGTTTAGCTACCCAGCATGAAAAAAAATCATAGAAAGAAATGCTTACCCAAATTTAATGACTCCTGTATCACAGGGACAGCTGACCCTTTATGCTCTGAACCCCATATATAGATTGCTGATGGACACAGGCTTGTAATATAAATCTGCCTACAATAAGACACTGTTATCTTAATATTTACTGCAGGACATAATGCAGTGAGGCACTCAAAAGCATAACATTTCCTATGGAAATCTCTGGCTATTCCTGAACATAAGCATTTTACTAGATCAAGGTCTGGACTAGCACTGAAAACTTTTCCAGCTGCAGGAAGCATCTGTTTCTGTCTGTCTCTTGAGATCTGGATCCTCTGACTGATGTTGAGAATTTATGCTTTAGCAATACAGAAAAAAAAAAAAAGGAGTTTCTCAGAAGCTGAAGCCTGAGAAGGTAAATAATGTAGTGGCTTGGAAAAAGTAACCCAAGCTAAACATAGGTGTTTAGAAAGGGGAGGAAGTGTGTAGACCTGTCTTCCATGCAGCAGCACAGACTGGGCAAATAGTCTGCCTTTGGCCTTTGAGTTCAGAGTTATTCACATGTGCAGAAAAAAAAAACCAAAACAAAAGAAAAAGAAAGAAAAAAGGTGAGTTCTTAAAATAGCCTTTAAATGCAGAATTCATAGTTCATTGCTGTGTTTCATTGAAGCTTAAAATAATATTCTACAGATAATTATGATTTTGGAAAAAAAAGCAACACAACAACAGTATCTTTTGGCAAGAACAGTTGAGCCAAAAGATATGTTATCAGTTCTATCATCTGAACTGACAGCCCTTTGATATCTGCAGATGAATAATTAGTTTCCTATTTAATTAATAACATTTTTACATATTCAGTGAAGAAAAAAAACCATATTTAATACCTATTATAGCATCAGATTTCAGACTTGTGAATACACAGCTGTGATGTACTATATTCTGATATAGCTTAGACTATTCCAGTTATATACAGACAGGGGCAGGAAAAAACAGGTGGATGAACAAGTTTCAGGTTTACATCATATTTGTTCTTCTGTAGAATCACAGAATATTAGGGGTTGGAAGGGACCGCTGGAGATCATTGGGTCCAACACCCCTGTCAAAGACAGGTGACCTAGGGCAGGTGGGTGGAACACATCCAGGTTGGCTTTGAAAGTCTCCAGAGAAGGAGACTCCACAACCTCTCTAGGCAGCCTGTGCCACTGCTCTGTCACCCTCACAGTAAAGGAGTTTCTCCTTGTGTTGAGGTGGTACTTTCTGTGTTCTATCTTACATCCATTATTCTTTGTCCTATTACCAGGTGCCACTGAAGAGAGCCTGACCTCTTCCTCTTGACACCCAACCCTCAGATATTTGTAGACATTAATAAGATCCCCTCTCAACCTTCTCTTCTCCAGACTAAACAATCCCAGTTCTTTCAGTCTTTCTTCACAGGAGAGATGTTCGAGTGCCTTAATAATTCCCATAGCTCTTTTTTGGACTTTCTCCCGTAGAATAACAGAGAAGAAAATTTACCTCACACTAAATGTTAAGAAAATGCACATGAGATGCTACAGCCAAACTCCTAACTTTGAAAGGTTGGAAGTTCACAGTTAGATTCTATGACAATTTTGCCTACTATGAGATGAGAGAAGAAAAACACTAAAATGTCTAAAATCAGCTGAATTGACTCAACATGTTGGTGAGGGGTTTGGAACACAAGCCCTATGAGGAGAGGCTGAGGGAGCTGGGGTTGCTTAGCCTGGAGAAGAGGAGGCTCAGGGCAGACCTTATTGCTCTCTACAACTACCTGAAGGGAGGCTGTAGACAGGCAGAGGTTGGTCTCTTCTCCCAGGCAACCAGCACCAGAACAAGAGGACACAGTCTCAAGCTGTGCCAGGGGAGGTTCAGGCTGGATGTTAGGAAGAAATTCTTCATAGAGAGAGTGATTGTCCATTGGAATGGTCTGCCCAGGGAGCTAGTGGAGTCGCCATCATTGGAGGTGTTCAGGAGGAGACTTGATGGGGTGCTCGGTTGCATGGTTTAAGTTGATTAGATGGTGTTGGATGATAAGTTGGATGTAATGATCTTGAAGGTCTCTTCCAACCTGGTCTTTTCTATTCTATTCTATTCTATTCTATTCTATTCTATTCTATTCTATTCTATTCTATTCTATTCTAAACTCTGCTGGATCTATCTCAGGTAAGAAAACATATGCATTCTCTTATTTGCTTGTATGATGCCAGTCTACAGGGAAACCAGAAAAGTGGTTTCACTCTCTCTGGTAGTATCAAGAGGAATGTCAAGGGGCAGCTTCCTCACTCTGCTGCATGAAACATCACGAGGCTGCCAAATTTATGCATTACCATTTTGTGTCTGGTGGAAACAAACAAACCTTTGCATGGGAAGAAGCTTCATCCCATGCAGTATGTGTGTACAGGTGGCTTAACAATAAAATTGACCAGAGAGATGGTTAAATTTTTGACATAGAGTTAGTGTTTTAGCTAAACCAGAAAATACTTGTGGGGAAAAAGCAAACAAACAAAAACCCAAACAAACAAACAAAAACAAAACAAAACAAAACAAAAACAAAAACAAAACCAAACCCCAACCAAACCCCTAACATTTTCTTTGCAGATTTTCAGTTATTCTATATTTTTTTTCACCTTCCCACTGTTTGTTGGGTTGTTTTTTTTTTCTTTCATATCCTTTTTTCACTTTTGTTCCCCCCACACACCCTTTTGTTTCTATTAAAAGTAAAAGAGAAAAAGAAGAGAGAGAGAAAGGGATATGAAACCCTTAAAACACCTCATATTACTTCCTGAAATGAAACCTATTGGTTAAAGGGCAGAAGAAATCCATTTCAAATAGCTGAAATATTTCATTTTTGTGTTCCTTTTGGACTTTTCATCAGAGTGGATCCATGATTTACCCAGCCTTGCTCGAGAGTTTGAATGAATAGACATCTTGATGCTGTGGCTGCAGCATTCAAGACAATGTTGGTCAGCCCTTGAACACAGCCATCAGGCTTGAAAAGAAGGAAATTGTAGCAGATTTACTGACAATGCAAATCACAGAAGATGGCAAAAATCTGTTTCCTTGACAACATGACTACCCCAGAGGATGCTGAATTTTGTTTTCTTTTGGTGAGGAGGGGCTGGTGATGGATTTTGACAAATGGGGCTTGAAAATAGCATGCTGAAATCAGTGCAAATATATGTTTCTGTACACGCTTTCTCTTTTTGGTGCCTGACACTGGAATCTGAAATGGAGAGCTTTCAGGAGCTGAGTTTCATACATTGAAATCTGGTCTGAAAATACATTTTGATATGTGAGTTACATTTCCTCCTTGCCAGTAGAAGCCAGCTACTAAGCTGAGGCTGCCTGCTTAATTAAACTATGTTCCACTAAAAACTTGCAGCACAAATACATGATGGCAGAGCATGTTCTGTGTGCTGTTCTTCCTCGTGTGATAAGCAGTGCATTTCCTCAATGGATGCACATTGCTTACATTTTTAGAGCTATTAAGCCAGGATAATTATGGAACAATCTAGGCAATGTTCAATAGCCCATGCAGATGCCTGACAGGGCATGTTGTCTCTTAATTAGGAATTTGAATGACTAATGCTTGTATATTAACTGAAATAATTGGATAGATGTTTTACATTTTCTTCATTTTTACTGACAAACAAGGAAAAGGACCACAGGATCCAACACATCTTCCTAAACCAGCTCGTTTCATTTGCACTTTCCAGATGATCTAATCTGCTGTTTAAGTGTGATTTTTAAGAGAATTAATGTTACCTACTGTGTGAATATATTGTAAGATGTTCCTGGGTGAGTCTATCAGCTTTCAGCTGGTATCTTGTTGCTGCCTGTACTATCGTAAGCTACACAGCTTAATTACCTGTCTGTATCTTCTTCTTCTTTTTTTTCCCTCTTCTCAGAAGTCAAGTAAAATTACAATAGTTGTTATCATTTTTAATTGTTTCAAAGTGCTGATAATGGGATGTGTATCGTTTCAAACCCAGCTCTGATACCGTCCTAGCACAATTTGCTACCCCTGATGTGAAAATCTGCTTTGCACTGTGCAAGGCTGCTTTCCAGAGACTGAGGATGCCTGTCAGGGGCTGAGCTTGCTGGATTGGACCCTGCATCTGTGGCTGCAGAGGAGAGCTCTGCTGAGATATCCTTACCCTTACTCTCACTTCCACTAAATACAGGGAGAGGCTTATTGGCTCTGGCCAAGCTGTGTGGAAGCAGGTAGGAAGCGTTGCATTCCGTAGTAGCGTCCATTAGCTCCTTTCTACACTTGAGACACCATTCATCTCACATCAACACAATAGAAACAGTAAGAATAAAATAATTGTGGGCTCTACAGTAGCAGAACTTTGCTTTGACTGAGGAACATCTTTAGCCCATGTCTCCTCTGTGTGAGAGGAGTACAATGCTAGCCAGCATATACATTGTTTATGTTTAGGATGTCTGATAAATGTGTTTATTCACAACTATTAGTATAAAAGCTACTTTAAAAGCAACAAATTGCTCTCTATTAGTAATGTGCATAATGACCTATTTCCATAAACATTTTTAGTAAGAGAAATTTTAATGTGCAAAACCCTGCAGACATTTTATGGAAATTTGACTCTATTCTGCAGAAGTGCATCACAGCCATATTTGTTCTTTAATATTTTGTTTTGAGAGGTGAATTACTTTCATTCTGATATATAGTGCAAAAGAAGCAACCTGGCACAGGAAAAAGGAAAATGAGTCTTAATGTGTTTCCTTCTTGCTAATGTATATTTGTTTGATTGATGTAAGGATGTTTTTCTTGCAGAAAATATACAGCCCCTGTTAGCTGCAGGTTTTTTTTTTTGCACATTTATTTAAGAAGGGTGATGGAAGCTTTAAATAAGTTCTTTCAATCCAATCATAAGGGAAAAGAATAATAAAGGAATGCCTTTATGGTCAAAAGGATAAATAGAGCTGCTGAGCCTCTATCTTTAGTATTGCAGCTGTCTTCTCTACCCAAATGAAGGGCAAGCATGGAAGACAGTATTCACAAAATACTGTGATGCAAGTTTAAAAACATGGCTTACAAAATTTGGATGAGGTGGTTTAAAGTGTGTCAACTTTATGTGGTTTGTTGTTGTTGTTGTTTGAAAAGCATGCAAGCAAATAATCAGTATTCTGTGGAGTCTTAACAGCATTTTAACAGCATGCTATGGACTAAATGCATCCTGAACAACAGCAGAGCTTTTTGTGTTAACTTACTATAACTTTGGAGCAAATAATGCTTTTTTTTTCCCCCTTCTATGAAGAACTTAAAGCTTCTGAACTACCAACAGTTCCAACAAATCCTGTAAAAATGACCTAGCTCACCTCAGATGCAAGCTGTCTCACTTGTAGTTCCACCAAAACAATATAGGGAAAGAAAGCAAGGTTTTGTTTTAAATTAAGCTAATTGCACAACCATAGGGAGAAGGTAGAAATGGAGGTGCATCCATAGATCTAATACTAAAACAATATGTGTGGTATTTCAGCTCTGCCTTGAAGGTGCTCTCAGCAGCCTTCTTTAAAGGAAATGTTGCTCTGTGTTAAAGCCCAGGCGGAGCATCACTCTGAATTCAGTTTTGCCTTTGACACTAACAGTGCAAATTTGGACAAACCACCTGAGTGACAGTTTTAAGCTGGAAGATATTAACCTCTAGCATGGTTAACCCACCCCTACAGCATACAGAGAATGCTTGCTTAGCTAAAAGCAAGCTAAGATGTTTCTGGATGTACAGAAAAAGGTGTAATGAAAGATGTCCAGGAAGTGAAAAAGATTAAAACACGAATACCTTTAGAGATACCTATGAGAAAAGCAGGTTCCTATAGTTTCAATTTTCCCTTGCAAATGTTGACACACTTTGCAGTATCTATTTGAAAAAATAAGGATGCATCCCAGCTAGAAAAAAGTCTAAATTAAAAACTGTATTGATGAGAAGGTACCTGGAGTACACCATAGAATAGAATAGAATAGAATAGAATAGAATAGAATAGAATAGAATAGAATAGAATAGAATAGAATAGAATAGACCAGGTTGGAAGAGACCTTCAAGATCATCGTGTCCAACTTATTATCCAACACTACCTAATCAACTAAACCATGCAACCAAGCGCCCTATCAAGTCTCCTCCTAAACACCTCCAATGATGGTGACTCCACCACCTCCCTGGGCAGCACATTCCAGTGGACAATCACTCTTTCTGTGTAGAACTTCTTCCTAACATCCAGCCTAAACCTCCCCTGGTGCAGCTTGAGACTGTGTCCTCTTGTTTTGGTGCTGGTCATCTGGGAGAAGAGACCAACCTCTGCCTGGCTACAACCTCCTTTCAGGTAGTTGTAGAGAGCAATGAGGTCTCCCCTGAGCCTCCTCTTCTCCAGGCTAAGCAACCCCAGCTCCCTCAGCCTCTCCTCTTAGGGCTTGTGTTCCAAACCCCTCACCAACTTTGTTGCCCTTCTCTGGACATGTTCCAGTAAGTCAATATCCTTCCTAAACTGAGGGGCCTTGGAACATTGTGTTATTTGAGTATTTGCTCAGCTTTTGTCATGTGCCATTGCCTTCTATGATCTTTAAAAGAAGGGTGGTTGTAAATATGAGTAAGATCTTGACTGCATATCTGACCAAATATGAAGCTAGACTCTGTTTTTGGAGTGTTGAGCTGCTGCACACCAGTGTTATAGCTGCAGTAATACAGTTACAGCTGCAGTAATACAGGTACTTTAAGACCTTATTTGTTCTCAAAGCATGCAGCATCTTAGTAGTTGTCACACATACAATGAGAACTGAAAGCATATAGATGTGCCAAGGTCCATACACAACCCTTGTCCTATCTCACCATAGTAAACAACTAGATGTAATTAATTTCAGTGGGATCAGGAGTGTGATACATGAAACTCCCAAGGCAACCCTTCTTCCTTCTCCCAGTCATCACGAGGGTGGTGAGACACTGGAACAGGTTGCCCAGGGAGGTGGTAGAAGCCTCATTCCTGCAGGGTTTTAAGGCCAGGCTGGATGTGGCTCTGAGCAACCTGATCTAGTGTGAGGTGTCTCTTTCCATGGTAGGGGCTGGATCTGGATGATCTATGAGGTCCCTTCCAACCCTGACAATTCTATGATTCTATGTGGTCTTTTCTGTCATTACCACTGCTGTCCGTTCATGCAACACAGTTGTAAAGCCTCATCTGGGAGTGAATGGCATTCGAAGTGCTGAATTAGTCAAATGAATCAATGACCATGGTTTAGTGCTATTTTTGCCATAGGAAATAAAAATAATCAGTCCAGATTTTCTCCTGTGAGGAATATTTTGTATTGATTTGGTTTGTTTTTTTTTTCTTTTTCAAATGACCCAGCAATTAGCATAACAGAAACCTAGGTGCTCAGCACCTTCTCCATTTAACAGAACAAATGTCAAGTCCCATTAATATAATCAGCTGTTCCACAGTGGTTGATCAGATACTGTCTATTGTTGTATGTTTATTATCTTTTTGAAATAGTATTATGGGGTTTTGCTGACTATAACTTTGCATTATGCACTCTATTTTTTTCATTTTAATCCTTCTTTGCAGTTCAAGCAGCACAAACAATTTTATCATATCCAGGCTGCTAAACCATTAATTGTGAGTCCAGATTTTCAGCAGTTCATGCTGGTACAATAAGTCTCCTTTCCCCATCACCACTCCCAAGTGAAAAGAATCTGTATTTTTAATAATCATAAAAAGACATAATCACTTAATGCAGAAATGTCCATTGCACCTGAACAGTAAATCCACCTTAAGTGGAAATGTACACAAAGAATTATTTATAGGAATCAATCATAATTACATTTAATGCATGCTGCAGCTGTTTATAATTGTGGTTTTCCCAAGGTTATTCTCCTCCTACCGTCCACCCCCACACACATGAAATTTGCTTCTGTGGAAATGCTTAGGAAGCATTCTAATTTTCCCAGAACTTGTTACAATGGTTGCTGACTGTTGTGAGGCAGACTAGATTGATTAGTGAGTGCCACAAGAAGGAAAAGACTATTTTGTTGACCAGTAAAAGAGTCTTGAAAAGCTGGCTGGTAATAAGGACAAACATTTTCTGTGTCATTGTTTGCTATTTATTATGACAAGCAAATCTGACTGCTGAGTTGGAAAGCTAATTGTTTATAATCATAAATTCAAGCTAGTGTGGGCCAAACTGAGAAGCCATGCATAAAGTGGTGTAACTGGTACCTTCCCACACTTGATTAGACGTTTCCTTTCCTGAAGATTCATTGCTGTAGAATGGATTGCAAAAGTAATGCCTTTTTTTTTTAACTACTGAAAAGAAAAAAAAAATTTCCTAGAGAAAGGAAAAGAGATTTAATGTGAAGTCCTTCTTAGCTCTAGTTATTTGATTTTAAAAATGAAGGCATTATGGGAAAAATATAAAACCACTTGACATACAGGTTTGGGGGTTTTTAATTGTGTTGAAGGCCCACAGACTGAGTAGGCTCAAAGTGAGGGGAAAGTTCTTCATTGAGAGAGTTGTTAGCCATTGGAACGGGCTGCCCAGGGAGGTGGTGGAGTCACCATCCCTGGACGAGGCACTTGGTGCCATGGTTTAGTCATGAGGTCTGTGGTGACAGGTTGGACTTGATCTCTGAGGCCTCTCCCAACCTTGGTGATTCTGTGTGACCTGACCAGAAAGTCTGGAAGGGGACAGAAGGGGCATTTGGCATGAGACATATGCCTACCCATAAAGGACTCTGGGTTGTTTTCTCCTGGTATGAACATATTGAATCTATCATCAGTAAATTTGCGGACAACACCAAGCTGGGGGCAGGAGTTGATCTGCTGGAGGGTAGAGAGGCTTTGCAGAGGGACCTTGACAGGCTGGACAGATGGGCAGAGTCCAAGGGCATGAGATTGAACACATCCGAGTGCTGGGTTCTGCACATTGGCCACAGCAACCCCATGCAGTGCTACAGGCTGGGGTCAGAGTGGCTGGAGAGCAGCGAGGCAGAGAGGGACCTGGGGGTACTGGTTGATGGTAGGCTGAACACGAGCCTGCAGTGTGCCCAGGCAGCCAAGAAGGCCAATGGCATCTTGGCCTGCATCAGGAATAGTGTGGCCAGCAGGAGCAGGGAGGTCATTCTGCCCCTGTACACAGCACTGGCTAGGCCGCACCTCGAGTCCTGTGTCCAGTTCTGGGCCCCTCAGTTTAGGAAGGATGTTGACTTGCTGGAGCGTGTCCAGAGAAGGGCAACAAAGTTGGTAAGGGCTTTGGAAGACAAGCCCTATGAGGAGAGGCTGAGGGAGCTGGGGCTTCTTAGCCTGGAGAAGAGGAGACTCAGGGCAGACCTTATTGCTCTCTACAACTGCCTGAAGGGCGGTTGGAGCCAGGCAGAGGTTGGTCTCTTCTCCTGGCAGCCAGCACCAGAACAAGAGGACACAGCCTCAAGCTGTGCCAGGGGAGGTTTAGACTGGATGTTAGGAAGGAGTTCTATATAGAGAGAGTAATTGTCCATTGGAATGGGCTGCCCAAGGAGGTGGTGGTGTCACCATCATTGGAGGTGTTCAGGAGGAGACTTGATGGGGTTCTTGGTGCCATGGTTTAGTTGTTTAGGTGGGTTGGATTGGTTGATGGGTTGGACGTGCTGATCTCAAAGGTCTCTTCCAACCTGGTTTATTGTATTGTATTATATATGCCTACCCATAAAGGACTCCGGGTTGTTTTCTCCTGGTATGAACCAGGAGAAGGTGGAAATTTAAAGCAACCATTTCTCTTTCTTTTTGTACATATTTGTCTGGCCTCTCAAGAAATCAGTTTCAAATTTCATTGCCCACCTATAGAATTTCTGTAATTGTGATCAGCTCTGAGGTAGTTCAGCAGAAGCTGTGACCTATGTCATATACTTGTGTTAATAGCCCTGAAATATGCCCTGTGTCTGTGGTACTCATATCAGGGCCAGACCATTTCAAAACATCTCAGCATAAACACTGCTATGAAGCTTGAAACCAGAAATTCCCTGGTCTTCAGGGACAGTGATATTCACAATGTTGTCTTGGGTGGGGGTATGGTTATGGTTTGGTTTTATTTTCGTCCATCTCTACAAAATATCTTCTTGACATGGGAATATTTGATTTCAAATGTTCAGTGAGTCCCCTGAGTTCAGAAGTGATGCATATATATGCTATGAACATCTTTGGGATTGGATGTAGCACTTGGTGCCATGGTTTAGTAGTGATGAGGTCTTGGGTGACAGGTTGGACTTGGTGATCTTTGAGGTCTTTTCCAACCTTATTGATTTTATGATTCTATATGCAGAAGAATCCCTGCAGTTGTTGTGATACTGGACTCATACACTACAAAAAATTTCTGAGGGTACACATAAGCACATAATTAAATATGATTTTATCTTCTCAGTACTGTCCTACTGTGTCCAGTTCTGGGCCCCTCAGTTTAGGAAGGATGTTGACTTGCTAGAATGTGTCCAGAGAAGGGCAACAAAGCTGAGGAGAGGCTGAGGGAGCTGGGGTTGCTTAGCCTGGAGAAGAGGAGGCTCAGGGGTGACCTTATTGCTCCCTACAACTACCTGAAGGGAGGTTGTAGCCAGGTGGGGGCTGGTCTCTTCTCCCAGACAACCAGCAACCACATCAGAACAAGAGGACACAGTCTCAAGCTGTGCCAGGGGAGGTTTAGGCTGGAGGTTAGGAGGAAGTTTTACACAGAGAGAGTGATTGCCCATTGTAATGTGCTGCCCAGGGAGGTGGTGGAGTCACCATCATTGGAGCTGTTTAGGAGGAGACTTGATAGGGTGCTTGGTTGCATGTTTTAGTTGATTAGGTGGTGTTGGATGATAGGTTGGATGTGATGATCTTGAAGGTCTCTTCCAACCTGGTCTTCTATTCTATTCTATTCTATTCTATTCTATTCTATTCTATTCTATTCTATTCTATTCTATTCTATTCTATTCTATTCTACCTGATGAGGCATGATTGAGGGAATCTGCAAGGAAAGACTAGTCATATAAAACATCAGGTTAATGAATTTGTGATTAGAAGTGGAAAATCTTCAGTTAAAAGTTCAGTAATTTAGGATGGAGCCCATCTCCCGACACACAAATTGTGACCAAGAATTACCTCTTAGACTTCAGAAACACATTACCAAGGCTCATAAAGGAGCCAGAACTGTTTGTGTTCATTTGGTGAAAATGGCCAAGTGACTGAGGGAGTGCCTGTCCTGAAGAGCTTCATCAGTGTCTCAGTCCGGAGAGGGAAAGAGACTCAGTTCTTTTGAATATTCCCATGCTTTGAAATGAGAGGCACAAATGAGGCCAAAATATCAACAGCTAGACTACTGATTACATAAATAAAGTGGAGGGATCAGAAGGGGAGAGAGAGAAAATAGAGAGGGAGAGTGAAGAAGAGGAAAGGAATTATATTACCACACCCCTCACCCCCCCCAAGACAGTTTGAGTCTGTGGAGGAAAGGTGCTGCAGGAGATGTTGGGTCTGTAGAGAAACGGTGCTGAGGCTTTGGCTGTAGAAGAGATGTGGTCCTCTGAGCAGCCTCTTCAGCTCCATGAGTTGCAGCAGGCGGAACTTAGGGCACGGAGAGAGGGTTCAGTCTGCTTCCTCCAGGCTCCATGGCCTCTTTTCTTCGGAGCAGCATTGTCCCAGGCTTTGCCTTCTCTCCTGCTTTCCTTCTCAGCGGCATTGTCCTTCTCCTGTGTTTCCCTTCATCTGTGTTTTTGGTCCTCCGTTTTTCTTCTGCCAAGCCAGTAGTTGCTCAAGTCTTTTATACAGCTTTTTAGTCTTAGCTATGTGTCCAAGTATTGTCCCTCAGGAATTCAGGGGCCAGGAAATCATCCTTAGGTATGTATCCAGGTATCATTCCCCAGGACATCTTTCTGTGTATTCCTGTGAGTTTGGGCAGAGGTCTGGTTGGAGGGGGTTGAGGGGGGAGGCCTCTGCCTCCTCCTTCTCCATCTACCTGCCCACACACTCATTACACATCAGGAAACAGGTGGTGAATCCATTGTCTCCTCATCCTCCCTTCCTGGGGTATCTGATGGCTGGAAATGATCTTGTCCTGAAGGCGTGCTGGCTGGGCCCTTGGGCCATTGTTGGAGGCCAGCTGCAGTCCAGTGAGCAATGTCATCTTTGTGCCTTCCAAGAGTCCTTCCAGTGGCTCTGCCTAAAGCACATCAGCTATTGTCTGGGCAAGCAGCAAGTGATTTTATCTTTGTTGAGTCACACCAGGAGAGACAAGCTTTTAGTCTCTCACAATCAGTGAGTGAGGCACATCAGTGAGAGCTGTGGAGGTCCCAGCACCCACCCCAGCTTCTGAGAAAGAGAAAGTTGTGTCACTATGCAACTCAGCTGCCTCAGTTTATGGTGCAGCTTTTTAGGACAACTCTAACTCCCAGTTTACTTTCTAGGGAGCCTTGAAAATCCCTTCACTTCCACCAGTGTTCTTGGGCATAAAAATAGGTTCAAGCTCATTCCAAATCAATCCTCTCACTTGCTATTTGTGCTTTTATTTTTCCCTACACACCTTGTAGCATAGAATTTAATAGTAGCTGAGATACAGCATAAGTAAATAACCAGTGGGGACCAATAATAATTGCAATAAAACTATAGCTTTGATGCTCCAGTATTTAACATTCTGGATCAAGCTCTGCCTGGCCTTACACTTTGCAGAACTCCCCTGAGGGCAGTAGGATTTCATGGGGTATAAATCAGGGCAGAATGAGGTGATTTCAGAGTAGGTGAAATTGCTGATGTAATTTCCCCACATCTTAAGGAGACTTCAGCCAAAAATTGGGGTAGTGAAGGCAATAGGAAAGAAGGTCACAGTAAAGTATTTGAAAATGAACTAGAAAAAAAGAATATGTATTTAAACATTTTTTTATAGTTGTGTGGATACTGACCTGTCATTTGTAATGATTGGCCCAGTTAGGTGAAATAAGCAAACAAACAAAACAAAGAAAATCATTTGCTGTGTTAAACATATCTTCCGAAACAAGTGCTTGGATTTTTCTCTTGCTGATGATAATCTGCCTGAATGAGAAAACAGTCTGCCCAGGAAGCCTCAAGATAGCTGCTGTTTGATGCATTATTTCTTAGCCAACCAATTTCAGAGCATTGCAGCAATCTAGCATTGGCTCTAGAAAACTAACCACAGTTTTGCTGTTATAGGTAAGAGGCCTTGAAAAATCTGCAAATGAAATTAGGGTTTGAAGTGGGAGGGTGGTTCTGGGAAACAACAACTTCTGTTGAGGTGTAAATTTATTCTAAGAGAATTTTCAATACTAAACATAGCAAAACAACTCAACCTCATTTGTTTATCCAAATAAGTTTCTACTTAATTTTTTAAAAAACAAATGAAAGATCAAAATAATAACAACATAATAAAATAATAATCTCAAATAATAACAATAATAATAATCATCATCATCATGATTTTAGGCTGGATGCTAGGAAGAAGTTCTATACAGAGTGATTGCCCATTGGAATGGGCTGCCCGGGGAGGTGGTGGAGTCACCTTCATTGGAGGTGTTCAGGAGGAGACTTGCTGGGGTGCTTGGTGCCATGGTTTTGTTGTTTAGGTGGGTTGGATTGGTTGATAGGTTGGACGCAATGATCTTGAAGGTCTCTTTCAACCTGGTGTATTGTATTGTATCATCATCATCATCACTGTATCACAGTACCACCAAGGTTGGAAAAGACCTCAAAGATCAAGTCCAACCTGTCACCACAGACCTCATGACTAGACCATGGCACCAAGTGCCACGTTCAATCCCCTCTTGAACACATCCAGGGACTGTGACTCCACCACCTCCCTGGGCAGCACATTCCAACGGCGAACGACTCTCTCAGTGAAGAGCTTCCTCCTTACCTCGAGCCTAAACTTCCCTTGGGACAGCTTGAGACTCTGTCCTCTTGCTCTAGTGCTGGTTGCTTGGGAGAAGAGACCAACCCATTCCTGGCTACAACCACCTTTCAGGTAGTTGTAGAGAGCAATGAGGTCTCCCCTGAGCCTCCTCCAAGCTAAACAATCCCAGCTCCCTCAGCCTCTCCTCATAGGGCTTGTACTCAAGGCCTCTCCCCAGCCTCGCTGCCCTTCTCTGGACACATTCAAGTGTCTCGATGTCTTTCTTAAACTGAGGAGCCCAGAACTGGACACAGTAGACAAAGTAAAAAAGAACACTGGTGCCTGCCCAGTGCAGGCATGAACCCACAACCCTGAGATTAAGGGTCTCATGCTCTACCTACTGAGCTAGCTGTGCTCCATCATCATCATCATGATCATCATCATCATGATCTATCATTATTATTATTTTATTACTATTACTAAATTATATAATATATGTTATAATATAGTATAGAATAATATATAATTATAATAATATTATATTATACTTTGTTGTTGTTATTATCATTATTATTATTATATGTTAATGTTTGGTGTTTTATTTTCAGGAACTGAAAGTGGATATAAATATTTTTGTTGTTATTTATTTTCTCCAAAAACACTGAGAGTTTTCACCAGATGGAAGCTTCCCCTAAAAAAAAACAATTTTAAAAAGAAAGAAAAAAAAAGTCAATTGAACATAAGTTTGGTGGAAAGGAAAATATTTAACTGAACTGAAAGAACTGAATTATTTGGCCTGAATTATGGCAAAACGTGCAGCCTAAATGCCTGCAGAATAGAGTTATCAGAGGTTATTTTCCCTTCCAAAGTAAGTTACTACCACTTCAGCTCAAGGACCTTTCCTTAAGAAAAAAGTCCATTATATTTTCTATAGATCATACAATTGTTAGGGTTGGAAGGGACCTCAAGGATCATCCAGTCCCAACCCTGCTGCCATGGGCAGGGACACCTCACACTCATCAGGTTGCTCAGAGCCACATCCAGCCTGGCCTTCAAAACCTCCAGGGATGAGGCTTCTACCACCTCCCTAGGCAACCTGTTCCAGTGTCTCACCACACTCATGGGCAAAAACTTCTTCCTAACATCCAATCTGAATCTACACATTTCTAGTTTTGTTCCATTCCCCCTAGTCATATCACTCCCTGATACCCTAAAAAGTCCCTCCCCAGCTTTCTTGTAGGCCCCCTTCAGATACTGGAAGGCCACAATAAGGTCTCCTCAGAGCTTTCTCTTCTCCAGACTGACCAGCCCCAACTCCCTCAGACTGTCCTTACAGGAGAGGAGCTCCAGCCCTCTGATCATCCTCGTGGCCTTTGTCTAGACAGATTCCAGCATGTCCAGATCCTTCCTGTAGTAGAGGCTCCAGAACTGGATGCAGTACACTGGGTGGGGTCTCACCAGATTGGAGTAGAGGGGGATGGCATTTTCCAAGTAAACAATACCCTTCATTTTGCCTTGTGAGTGCCATTCCACAACCACTATTATTCCATCAGCTTTCTCAAAATCAACATTTTCCTTGTTTATTTTTTGCCTTAGATAACTTTCCCTGAATATCCCCAGCAGAAATGAACCTGTAAGCTGATACTCCTACCTCTTTTATCACCGCTGTTTAAGAAAGTGCCTTTGGTAGGTGCCTGAAGGCTCGGGGAGAACAGCTCTTCATAGCCACACTGCAGGAGGGAAAGAAGACTGCGGTAGAGATGGGGATCATGCACCCTGAATCCCTAAAGCCCTACACTCTCCATCACCACTCACATTTCTACAAGTGAGGTTTAACAGCAGCACAAACAAGGCAACTGCTGAAGCCATCTTATATTAATTTAAAAGGTGACACAATGTATAGGACACTGAAATCAAATAACGCTTATGAGGTAGACACCAGGCACAGCAGTTATGGTGAGTAAGAAGGTGCCACAGAGGCTTAAAATGGTTAGTAGAGCAAATAAACCTCTCCAAAAGAAAGATCTGAATGTCAAAAGAATTGATTTTCAGTGCAACTATCCATAGGCTGAGAATCCCCAAAGGGCATTTTCAGCTGGGGTTGAAAAGTGACTATTTTAGTGCAACGATGTATTCTTAAGCACTAAAAGGAAAAGCTGTGCCGCCTGTCCTGTGTTCATGCAAAGTGGCAAACAATCTCTGAAAGTCAGGCTCCAGATACTGATTTTTGGGACTGGATGCCAGTGCCAAATAACTATATTGTCATGTGTGTGACTGGTTTTCTGTGCCCACAGAAACATGGCTATGAAGCACAGTCAGCATGGAAAACCAAATTCTGCCTTTTTTGTTCTGCCTTGAGCCACAGTTTTCAAAACAGAAAAATATTAATAAATATAAATAAATAAATAAATAATGGAGTCTTGAGCTCCAGAAAAGTGTTGGGTGGCATTAGGAGCCAGCACTCCTGACGTGCCAAAAAATGCATCTGGCACTCCTGGTCCAGTTCTGTCATCTGTTGCCCTCGGGAGGAAAGTGAAGTAGGGCCCATGGGTCAGCCAGAGTTAGGCTGAGCACCTATCACCCTCACTGCCACTTCAGTGCATACCTCTGATGGGGAGGGGTACATGGAGGTCTGGATCTGCAATTAATCCCAGCAGTTTGCAACTGTTTGAATGGCAATGCTCTACTCCTCACATCAGCAGAAAGGAGCACTGCTCCTCACAGTGATGGTTCATGGTTGGCAGTGGCCAGACTGCATTGGTATCATTCTACATAGCAGAAGCGCTGTCAGGGCTAAGTAGATTTAAATTGTGACTTTTGTTTTATAGAAGCCTTGTTTAGTAGTGGTTGCTTAGCTCATTTCCAAGGGAATTAGAGGAAATTAATACTGACAATATTTCATGTAACCACATTAACACATGGGGCCTTTCACACTGTCCTTTAGTTTTCAAATTAATATAGTGAGAACAATACAAAACCAAACTCTTTCAGCTTGTTGCCTTTCTTAGCTCTCCTCCACCTGGACTGAAATCTGCCCTTCCTGGCTGCAGACTCTTCTCAGGCTGAGAGCAGTAGCTGCTTTGCAGAACTGCAATTCTTTTCAAGGAATTTTTTTTCTTATTACAGATGCCTTTAGACCCTGGGATCAAATCAGACCTCTGTCTGTCATTTAAATGTCTATTTCTGTCAGGTGCACAATGTCACTGACAATGATTACAGAAACTGTATCTCCAGATTTTCAAAGATATGACCAGTACCATGATACCAGCACAGACAGGCAAGGCAGCTATAGATTAATTAACTCATATACCATTGCCTGTTCCACACAGGGTAATCAACATGAGGTAAATGGCACAGGCTCGTAAGCAGATTTTACAGCCCACATTGACATTCCTGCTGCTGAGTATGGTATGAAAGCCAGGTAGAAATCACCATGCTTCAGTAAAAGGTTGGAAGAACAAGAACTGACACATGCAAGGTTTTCCTGTTTCCCTGCAGAAATCTGTTTTCCCAGGATATCCTCTGGGAAAAAAAAAAGATGAATACATTCTAAAAAATTACCCCATACCATGTATACAGAGTTCTGCTTGAAATAATAAAAACCAAGCCATAGTTCCCTGATGTTGAGTGTAAATAAAAACATTCTTTGTGAACTTAAAGAAAAATACAATCAAACTGCATTTTTTTTCCTTTTCCCCCAAGAATTTAAAAGCATTGCTTGTTACTGGTGAATGCTTTACTGTTTTTCACAGGTCTGAACTGATTTGGGGATATAACTAAGCCTTTCATATAGCTAAGGTCTTCAAAAAGTCCTACAGGATATACAGGATCTGAAGTCTTAGCATGAAAAAATTATTTACTTCATTGCAATACACTCTGCCTCCATCAACTGTAAATGAAGGGAGCAACCTCCAAAATACATTCTCAGCATATATGTAGTCCCTGAATGAATCTGTCTTGGAGCATCATTCACAAAAACTTACATGTTGAGCTAGTCAAGCCATATTGCAACAGAGAAGAAAGCTCAGGAAAAGAGTGAAAAATTCCACTTTTTTTCTCAGATGCCTTTCTTGGCAGCTTGGTAACACAGTATTGAGGCTACCTAGGCCCTTTCCTTCAAACCAATCGCTTCTACCTTTGAAAATTAATCTGTACAAGCAAGTGCCACATTTTGAACAGAGGTTTAGGACTCAGAGCACTCCTGCCAGCCACGAATGTTGAGTTTCAGTCTTCTCCTGTGTCACAGGTTTTGAATGTTTTTCCATGAGTGGCAGACTGACCTATCTAGGGATATAATGTGAGGGAGAAAGAGGAGAAATAAGATGGAATGAAAATTCAGGACTTGGATTTCTATATTGTTTTAATTTCCAAGCAGGGACACTAAGGACCAGATTTTTAGGATGTGCTGAGGTGCACAGGCAAGTGTTCATGCCCCTGTCTTCCAGTTTCACAGGAGTTTTTATACCTGGAGCAGGATAAGTCCTTGTTGTCTTTCTATCAAATGCACGATGCAAGTAAAGCGAGGAGGGCATGGTCCAGAATTCCTTTGCAGATGTCTGGCTCTGGGTAAACAATGTGCTGTGCCTATTTCACTGCTAAATACAAAAAATTCAGTGGAAATTCTGGCAGGAGGTTGGGTAGCAATAAAGGCTGCTAGTACATGTTCATTTAATTACAGTTACCTCCATATAACACAGGCTGCTTTCTCCACAAAGACACATGTGTGTGCTTCTGCATCGCTGTGTCTGATCGTGTTAGGCTTTTTGGCCTTTCTTTTTTTCCCTGAGCAGTGAAAGCTGTGCCAAAAAAGTCTCTCACTCTCAGCAAATCCAAGACCGAGGCTGGAAGCCATGAGAATTAGCTGCAGGTGCTTAGGGTTTAGAAACAGCTGAAGGGACGAAAGACCAAGGTGTTGGCTCCAGGTTAGTTCTTATGATCAACTATTCTTTTTATCTTCCCATAAGACCACCTCACTCTTTTGTTGGAAAGGGGGAGGGAGAAGGGTTGGGGGGGTGGTGTAAAAAATAGAGTTAGACTGTTTGATTTCAAATGGGAGGTGGAATTCCTCAGAAGACAAGCCTGTAGCGATCAGGAAAAGCAGATTAAGAGAAGCAGATGTGGGGGAGAGGGAAGATGGGGAGGGGGGAGGATTTATTCGTGCAATTTAGGATATTAGCAGTAAATTGAGGAGGTGGTTTGTTCTGCATTTAGTCTTATACAAATTCTGCCCCCCTTTTCAGCACATTTCCCTTTGTTTATCTCCTGAGAGATGCCCACATGTGTACAATACAAAGAATCAAGTCATAAAAGCACAGGCCTGTCAGCCTCCCTGAGGACCAATTAATGGTGTTCCAAATCTTGTGGGCAGGCAGATGAAAAGGATACAGAGAGAGAAAGGGAGGCAGATGAATACTCAACGAGAGCAAGGCAGGTTTTTCAGATGTTGGTAGGAACTTCTTTAGGTATTCTTAGCTAACTTATTTGGGTTTGGCTTTCTCTCCTGCTTCTGCGGTCCCCTGGTCATAACTGCAGCAGAGGAAAAAGCTGCACTTCAAAATATCAATTAAGCTTTTATCCAAAGCAATAACAACACAATGCCAGCGTGGGAGAGGGATATGGCAGATAAAGGCCATTTAGAATTTTTCCAAGACTCCTTTCATATCTTGGCAGTTTTATTGATAGGTACTTGAGTTTATATTGCCGTTTGTATCACTGAGCTGGGTATTGCTCTAACTGCAGCAAGCTTTGTAGTGCAACCTTTTACTCCTATCTCACCCCCTACATGTCCACAGGCCTTTGAACAGTGAGCAAGTGGCACTTTGAAATCAGGAGTTGAAAGTGTTTCAGATGGAAAGGGGAGCATGAAAGTCTTGCTCTTTGAACCTTTTCTTTTCAAAGTCCCACAGAAAGTAGAGGCAGGACAATAATGGACAGGCTGGGAGCTTTCAGGGTGAAGTGGGGATATGTGGTAATGAGGTTTTAAGTGTTTCAGCAGTTGTTCCACCCCACAGTTTCTTCCCTTACTTACTGTGAATTAAATGTACTGTAAGATATCACAGAAATCTTTAGCTAGGTATATATTCTGTCCCTGCTTAATTCAATCTTTGATTAAATTCTGGGAATGAAATTCAGCTGATGAAAACAGAAAAGAATGGTCGAAATTATCAGTGGGTTGTTGACTACTGAAGGGAGATCAATTTTTTGTCCTTGTTTGGTTTGGGTTTGGGTTTTTTTTAAATTGAATTAAGCTAAATGTCCAGTAAATGCAAGTTTCATGGGAAATGCAGCCAGCTGTTGCATCAAATATCAGGGACAGACCTGTCTGTGCTTATACACAAACCCACCATCTCTCACCTTTTGGGGTCAGGAGGGTGAATTAGTAACCCTGGCAGCTGATAAGATTTGCTTCACTTATTTTACCTGCATGTGAAATCAGTTAGCGTGGAGGGAATGAAAGGAACTTGGAGGCCCTGAAATGAAACATCTCATTTGAGAGCTTCATTATATTTAAGAAGAGAAGTAGAAGGCTAAGTTATTATTCTGTGAGGTCCATGAACTGATCTTTCACTCTTTGGAGAAAGGTAAAAAAACCCCAAGCTCAGAGGCCTCTTTATAATGCATCTTCTCAATTGTGTAATCCTCTACCTGGGAAGAGAAAAAAATCCTTTCTGAGTGATGTAGCAATCATTTTACACACTCAAGCATGAAATTTCATCACCATTATCTTAGCTTGGATGACTGTACAGATGTTGTTTGGCCATAAAATGTATTCAGCCCTTTTTTAAAACCTAACTACAGTATCTGACTCGATGACCTCCTGCAGCAGTTGGTTCCACAGGTTTGGACTATGTTTTGCTGAGGAAAATTTATTGGTATTGATTATAGAATTAGCCAAGATAGGAGAGAAAGAGCTGAATAAAAACTCAATGTCAAAAAGCCCCAGAATTTTCTGATGGGTCTATTTTGTCTGATGTCTTTAGCTTCCCATGTCACTAGTCCAGTCCAACACTGCCTGACTTTGAAGCTAGATCCTGAGGTGGTAAAAGGGTGCAATTATTTAAAACTGACTGGTGCTGCAGTCCTCCAGCAAAAAAGTTACTTTTAAAAACATCTGACCATGAATTTGAGTTTCTTGAGATGGACTGCATTTTCTTTCCCACGTGGAGCATGCATAAAGCAGACATTAACCTGGCCTGATGCTAAGACATTTTCAGTGCACACCAGTA
The DNA here is from genome assembly GCA_015227895.2 of Colaptes auratus. Taxonomy (NCBI): domain Eukaryota; kingdom Metazoa; phylum Chordata; class Aves; order Piciformes; family Picidae; genus Colaptes; species Colaptes auratus. The sequence continues at coordinate 7,203,652 of CM037634.1, forward strand.
AAGCTAGTGCCACCACACTGCTGTGAGTGCTGTGCACACAGCTGCAGCTTCCTTGCAGTACCTCAGTAATGTCCCCAGGCGTCCTTCTGCTGCAGGGTCACTATGCCATGCTTGTGTATATAATAACAGCACCAGAACAAGAGGACACAGTCTCAAGCTGTGCAAGGGGAAGTTTAGGCTGGAGGTGAGGAGAAAGTTCTTCCCAGCAACAGAGATTGGCCATTGTGCTGCCCAGGGAGGTGGTGGAGTCACTGTCCCTGGAGGTGCTCAAAAAAGGATTTGATGTGGCACTTGGAGCCATGCTTTAGTTAGCCATGAGGTGTTGGGTGACAGGTTGGACTTGATGATCTCTGAGGTCTTTTCCAACCTTATTGATTCTATGATAGTTTTCACTCTATGATAATAATGCCTGAGAGGCTAATATGTAAGAATTCCTTGGGACCTGCCCTTTTGAGGCCACCTCTAGCAGTCCCTCTGCTTCAGGGATTAGGAGCAAAAATGAGATTCTTCCTTTCCTTTTGCAAATGTGTCATTTTAGCCCTTCCCTTTGCAAAGTGAGGCTTGAGGCAGTGAGGGAAACAAGACTCTCAGGGAGGTTTGTCTCTAACTTTGGTGATGCAGGGGTGCCTTTGGGATCCCAAGAATACAGACCTCTTAAGTCTTTTCAGAGGGCTGATTGCAGTGTGTGCATTAATATGTACTGTGGGTCAAGTGCATTCAGGGCTAGACTTTTGTCCTGTGTTAGGTGTCATAGATGACTGTGCACCATGATCATGAGGCACAAGAAGGTGTGTAGTGTGAGATAGAAGACTGAGAAGGGATTTAATAAATGTTTATAAATATCTGGGGGTTGGGTATCACGAAGGAAGGGACAGCCTCTGCTTAACTTGTGCCCCGTGATAGGACAAGGGGCAATAGATGTAAACCACAGCACAGGATGTTCCACCTCAACATGAGGAAGAACTTCTTTTCTGTAAGGGTCATGGACCACTGGAACAGGCTGCCCAGAGAGGTTGTGAAGTCTCCCTCTCTGGAGACATTCAAGACCTGTCTGGATGCATTCTTACACAACCTGCGCTAGATTCTAACCTGCGCTAGATTCTATGGTCCTGCTCTGGCAGGGGGTTTGGACTGGAAGATCTCCAGAGGTCCCTTCCAACCACCAACATCCTATGATCCTGTGATCTAGTGGGGCAAGGGAACTAAAATGGGGCTGACACTACTCATTCTGTAGCCCAGGTCAGTTCACTTCACCTGCCTACCTTGCCTCCTCCAACTATCACCACCCTCATGGTGAGGAGTTTTTTCCTTATGTCTAACCTAAATCCAACTTCTTCCAGTTTGAAACCATTACCCCTTATCCAGTCACTACTTGTCTGTCCTGTAGGCTCCCTTCAAAAGCTGGAAGGCTGTTTTAAGGTCCTCCCCAGAGCCTTCTTTCTCCAGGCTAACAACCCTAACTTTCTCAGCCTGTCTTCACAGTGGAGGTGCTGCAGCCCTCTGATCATCTTCATAGCCCTCTTCTGGACCCTCTCTAACAGCATATTGACTTCCTGGTTTTGTTTTTCAGTGTTTATACAGTTCCTGAATTCCATGTAGTGAGCATCTCTGTTATGACTCAATACAGGTTCAGTAGATGGTATGCTACCAGAAACATGTCACAGACTTGGGCCAAAGTTTGCTTCATTTGTAACTCTCTCCAGGAATTTACATTAATATCACTGCAGCAACTTTAGCTGTTTCAAGAGAGACTCCCACTCATACCAGCAACCAACAACTGCTGTCTGTTTTAGGAGTAGAATCTGAACAGGCTTCTCTAGAGCATTCAGAGAGGCATCCTACAGCTAAACTTTCACGTGACCCTAGCAGTGGGACTTAGATCCCTCAGACCACTTTTCACACTCTAACTGACCTCCCTGCCAGGGTGGTCTTTGAAGACCCAGATGATTATCTTTTTCCTTCTTTACTTGCAGCTTGAGTTATGAAGTCATATCCCATTTAATTTGCTCATCCCCGTTCTCCACACAAGATTAAGAACATTTGTAAGAGTTTTAACATATATCCTCTCAATTGTTTCATAGCCCTCCATATGTATATGGTTCTTTTTATCTTCCTTCATATGTAAATTCTTCTGGTCCCCTGATCATTTTTGTTTCTCTTCTCTGAACTCTCTCTAATTTGTCAATATGTTTTTAGTAATTAAGATTCCTGCAACTAAATGCAATGTTCCATATGCCTTCATTCAGATCCCTACAGATTTTCACGAGAGGTCACCGCTCACAGCTGGGGCCAGGCTTCCAAAAGCAGTGTGAATGTTGAGTGCTTTTGAAAATATGGCTATAAAATATAATTGCAGAAGCTTTTGGTTAAGGAGCTTTTTGAAAATCTTAGCTCACAGGTAGGTGTCTAAATGGAGTTAAGACTGTTACAAATGGGGTGCCATTAAATATGTGTCTCAAATTCCTTCTGGAAAACTGTCCTATAGAGGAGAACTTTGGGTCTTTTCTTCTCTGTGTCATCTGGTTTGAGCCCTAACTGGGACTTAAGAGCTCAGATGGGGGCAAGGCTGAGAAACCCTCCCCCACTCCCTCCTCCTCTTTCCCAATAGAGAGGAAAAGAAAGGAAAGGAACAAATCCACCAAGAACTAATTTGGATTCTGCTTGGAAGTAGAGAGATAAAGAATTTTCTTTAAACAATGTGTATATATATATAAAATTTTATATATGTAACAATAACAGGTAGGATTCACAAGGGTAAGGAACAAGGATGGATGGGGAAAAAGAAATATGAAATACAAAACCAGTCCCTTGCAAAGGCGTGGGTGTAGCAGGGAAGACCATGTGGTAGAGAAGCAGGGAGCTAGCAGCAGTTCTCGTCCAGGCAAAGGCAGGGGCCAAGAGACCTAATGGCTGCAGGGTCATCCTTTTTATAGGCTTGCTGGACAGGGAAGGGGGAGTGGAACAAACTAACTTAGTTTCCCAGGGGGAAAACCACCTGCAGGGAGGGCAATGCTCTCACAAGCCCTCCCCCCCTGCTTCCAGGATGGCTGCAACCTATCATAATCTGTTTCTATTTCTTGCTAGAAAGATCAGCAATATCTATCACACTGTATTCCTGTGTGTGATTTGAGGTAAACAACATTTAGCTTTACACTCTTTCTAAACAGGTAATTTGTAAAGTTGCAGTAAAAGTAGTTAATAGTCATGGAAGAATTGTGGCCAAATGTTCTTCCTGATAAGGTGGGTATCTGTACCCATTTGCCATGGGATTTACACAACACAAGCAGTGAGGAAAACAGTAAATGCATCAGGCAGAATGGTTAGTTTACTTCCCGTGAATGGTCAACATTTTCACAAGTCTCTTTATTTAGATGTTTTCCGAGCAGAAAAGGACAAAACTCTCTTTCTTCTGTTGAACATAAATGACCTAACCAACACCATCTTGGCACTAAGTTGTGGAGCTTCTTGGAGATCAGTTGGGATTTTATATTTTCTGTTAGAGAGCAGAAGGAAAGACTGTTCCAACCTCTTTTTTATCTCTTCAGAGCACCCATTTCACTGACAGAAAAATACAAATTACAAATTTTCTAAACATTATAAGTCTGGGAGTCAAAAATTATCAGTCTATGGTATCACAGAAACACAGAGTCACCAAGGTTGGAAGAGACCTCAAAGATTATCAAGTCCAACCTGTGACCACAGACCTCATGACTAAAACATGGCACCAAGTGCCACGTCCAATCCCATCTTGAATACCTCCAGGGATGGTGACTCCACCACCTCTCTGGGCAGCCCATTCCAACAGATAATGATTTTCTTAGTGAAGAACTTTCTCCTCACCTCAAGTCTAAACTTCCCCTGGTGCAGCTTGAGACTGTGTCCTCTTGTTCTGGTGCTGGTTGCCTGGGAGAATAGACCAACCCCCTCCTGGCTACAACCTCCCTTCAGGTAGTTGTAGACAGCAATAAGGTCTCCCTTAAGCCTCCTCTTCTCCAGGCTAAACAACCCCAGCTCCCTCAGCCTCTCCTCACAGGGCTTGTGCTCAAGGCCTCTCCCCAGCCTTGTTGCCCTTCTCTGCACATGTTCAAGAGTCCCAATGTCCTTCTTAAACTGAGAGGCCCAGAACTGGACACATTATGGCACACAGTGCTTCAATGCTATTCACAGAAAAATTCTTGGTTTGCTTCACAGTTACCTCTACTTAGTGTCATGGTGGACAATACTGAGAGGACAAGAGGGAGGAGAATATTTTATTTTCAGTCAGGAAGGGGGCTAAAAACTGCAAAGGAACTGCAGCTGCAACTGAAATGGCAGAAAGTTAAATAACCTGACTCCTTTCCTGTGCTGCAGTAAACATATTCACTAGACAAAAAAAAAAAAAGAATAAAAATGTTTATGATATGCCTAATAGAGCCATTCTAGTTTATCAGTTAAGTATGTACTTCATAATTTTTTAAAAGGAGTATTATTTACCCAGAAGACCAGCACAGTTTCTGAAAGAGCTTTTTCCAGTCCATCATGTAAATATGTATTTAGGACAAGTGCTCTGTGTACAGTATCCAAAAAAAAAAAGATTCCTCTGAAAATCTCTTTGAAAAGTTATTACACATGTCCACTGCTTCAGCAAAGTTTTAAATATTTATATCTCAGCTGTTGCCTTGTTCAGATTTCTCAATTTGATTTGAATATATTGTGGGCAAAGTGCTCTGTAATGACTTCATTTGTTGAATGTTAATAGGTTTCTATCACAAAGGACTGCTCATGCATGTCAAGCTACGTATGTGCTTAAATCTTTACCATATCAGGGATTTTATTTTCTTAGTCTAGCTTAAATGTCACACTCAGGTGTAAAGAACTGTCTTCCTTACACATTCACAAGGCAGTAGAGTTGATTTTTCTATCTCTTTTTCTGTCCCTCCCTTTGATTTTCCCTCGGTGAATTACACAATGTTTCGCCGTTATTTGGACTCTGATGTACCTAGGAAAGTCCTCACTGCCCTGCAAATCATCTTAAAGTTCTTCAGAAGTTATTTCATAGGACCACAGCCCCCTCATGGAAGATGATTTATAATGGAAGATGTGTATCTCTGCTATGTTGAGGTTTGGAGCTTGTCTTGCCATTTCTCTCTGATACCATTCATGTGCTGAACAGGCAAAATAAGGTGACGGGGAGAATGCTTGGTACACAGAAGGAGGGTCACGGTGCTATCATAAGTCCTCTTTGTGGTTGTCCTGGGCGTGACAGAACTGTCTGGGGAGACCAACCATGTCTGGGTAGAGATAAAAGCTGGTCAGGAAACTCACTCTTGTAATATGTTGGGGATTTGAAATATAGAAGCATAGAATCATAGAATTGTCAGGGTTGGAAGGGACCTCAAGGATCATTGAGTTCCAACCCCCCTGCCATGGGCAGGGACACCACACGCTAGATCAGGTTGCTCAGAGCCACATCCAGCCTGGCCTTAAAAACCTCCAGGGATGAGGATTCCACCACCTCCATGGGCAACCTGTTCCAGCATCTCACAACCCTCATGGTGAAAACTTCTTCCTGACATCCAATCTGAACCTACCTATTTCTAGTTTTGTTCCATTCCCCCTAGTCCTAACACTTCCTGGCACACTAGAAAGTCCCTCCTCAGCTTTCTTGTAGGCCCCCCTTCAGATACTGGAAGGCCACAACAAGGTCTCCTCAGAGCCTTCTCTTCCCCAGACTTAACAACCCCAACTCCCTCAGACTGTCCTCATAGGAGAGGTGCTCCAGCCCTCTAATCATCCTCTTTCTTTCCCTTTTCCACAATTAAAACCAAAGTGAAATACATTTAAGAAAGAGAGAACTACAAAATTGCCTTTTGGAACTGAAAAAAAACCCCAACAATAAATGAATGAAAGGCTGGCTCTGTGTTCCTCAAAATGTAATTTGTATGACTTTCAAAACAAAACCTGAACAGACAAAACCCAAAAGAGTAGGGGTTAGGAGGGATCTCTGCAGTTCATCTAGTCCAACCCAATAATAAAGTTGTAAGGGATAAAAGTTGACTTATTTCTGTACTGCTCTGCACTCATCATTTTGTTTCCTCCCTGAGTGCAAGTAGCCATCGAAATCAGGATATGTTGTATTAATTTGACTATGCAATGTGAGAGTTTAACTTGAGAATCAGTACTGTAACACAGAATTATATACTCAAGTAACTAACACAGGCTTGAAAACATCTAAGATGCAGCTCTTTTCTTATATGTCTGATTGTATGCCTGTACAGAAGGGCATTTGTCTTTAATTCAATTAATTTGAATTTAACACTTCATTTCAAATTTGCATTGATTTGCATTTTCCTGTAAGTATTGCACAGATTTAAGCTTTTTTTAATAAAAAGCTAATTTTTTTTCTTTTTATCCTCATGATAAACTGGTTTGAGGTTCTTTTTTTTTTTTTTTACTTCAGTAAAACCACAAAAATTTGATTTGTCAGGTTATTGGAGCAAAGTTCCTATTGCTGGAGCACCTCTCCTGTGAAGACAGAGTGGGAGAGTTGGGGTTATTCATTCCAGAGAAGGCTCTGAAGAGACCTTATTGTGGGCTTCCATATCTTAGGGGGGCCTACAAGAAAGTTGGTGAAGGACATTTTAGGGTGTCAGGGAGTGATAGGACTAGGGGGAATGAAGCAAAAATACAGAGGGGTTGTCGTGGGTTGAGGCAGACCCCCTCCCCACCACGGGCAGAAATAACCACTCTGACAAACGGATTGCAAAATGATGGAAAGTTTAAATAGAAAAGAGTGAATGTGTACAGAGAACCAGAAGCAGTGACAAAAGAAAGCCCAAAGCAGACCCAGAAACATCCCATCCCCACCTGAGGGTGGGCCCAAGAGCCCCAGGGCTCGTTCTTCCCCCCCCCCCCTACTGCTAGGCTAGCCTCGGCTGGCCAGACCTGAGACCGCCCAAGGCTGGGAGATGTCTCCTCCAGTTACCGGGTGCCGACGAGGGGAAGAAAGAGGAAGTGGTAGACCCCACGCTAGATTTTATAATGGTGCAGGGGATTATGGTAGGAGATACCTGGTTTCCTGTGTCCGCCCACTGGGCTGGACTTCTGGACACAGGAAGTACACCACGTAGCAGAGGGCACCCAGCCCAAACCACCACAGGGGTAGATTCAGATTGGATGCTAGGAAGAAATTCTTCACATGAGGGTGGTGAGACACTGGAACAGGTTGCTCAGGGAGGTGGTGGAAGCCTCATGCCTGGAGGTTTTTAAGGCCAGGCTGGATGTGATGCTGAACAACCTGATCTGGTGTGAAGCGTTCCTGCCCATGGCAGGGGGGTTGGAACTAGATGATCCTTGAGGTCCCTTCCAATCCTGATAATTCTGTGACTTCATCAAAATTTTTAGCTCTTTCAAGGCTATCAAGATTCTAACCAAAGCAGCAAGCACAAAAGTATCAGAATTAATACTTCTGAAATGAAAATAATTATTAAACATTAAATAATATTAAATAGTTGCTTAATATTAAATTAAGTGTTACAATTTGGAGAACTTTCATTTCTACCATCATGGCAGGTACAAGGAGAAAGCATGGAGGGTCTAAGCAAATACCTTGCACGTTTTCATTCCTTCACAATGCACTAAGTTAAATTCTCAGTAGAGGAAGTAGGGGGTTTTATATGGAAACTGACAGCTGTCTTGAATTTCAAAAATGCTAATATCTATCCAAACTTTTGGAAGAGGATGAAGTTCTTCCAATAAAACAGAAGCAGTGATATTTGCATGTGCTTATTGCAAAACAATCAGTCTGAACCTTTTTCAGAAAGGAATATATTTACATACAAAATTCTCCTCTTCTCCAGCATTCTTGTGGTGGAATCTGCCATGACATTTTTCATCAGCATTCTTATTGAAAGAGCTGTCAAGATTTTTACTGAAAACAAAGCTTTAATTTCATCAAAAAGGGGATAAATCAGCCAGTTCATCTGAAATTCAAGTTGAAAAACACTGAGAATTGCATTTAACATTATGTAAACAGAAGAACAGCATCGTTATAACCACTTTTCCCTCTCTGATAAGGTCAATTTCAGGAAGGGTTTTTATGTTTCTGTCTGAGTTCTCTTTATATTTGACTGGCCAGGGTCATAACAAAAGTAGGACAAAAAAATCTTCAAGTATGATATAATGAAAGAAGGGTTTAGGTTGGAAGGTACCTTATAGATCGCTTGATTCCAACCCCCTTCTGTGGGCAGGAACACCTCCTGTTAGACCAAGTTGCTCCAGGCCCTATCCAACCTGGCTTGTTTGTGTCAGAGCTTTTCTAATTCTTTTATTATTGCTGCTGGTAGGGTTGGTTTAGGTAAGAAATTCTGTTTGCTGGATTTGATTTGAAGACTAGGAGATTGTTTAGGGTATTAATGTTTTATTCCACTAACTTTTGTTCCCTGTTTTTGAACTCCATGGCCAGTAGCACCATTTGAACTTGTCCTGTGATTACTGCTGTACCTTTTTGCTCATCTGATATAACTCCCAGTCTGTTCTACTTTATGCAGATCAGAGGGAATACTCTTCTTTCAATGAATATATGCAACATTTTCCCAAGATAAATATGTATATATGGCTGTGCCTCAAGTTTGAAGTCTTCAGGTTAAAGGGTCCTTTTAGCTAGTAGCAGCACTGTGCCCAAATCTTGCTTGAATTTAGGAATGTTCCATTTGTATACCTGAAGCTTTGCTTTGTAGCCATCTTCTACGTGTTGCATGGAACTTGGTTTTGATGGTTACTTTAATCTGAGGATCATTAATAATGCTGTTAACATACATCTTGATGTTTTTGAGTCCCCTTAAAACTTTGTCAGTACTTTTTATCAGAGTATCATAGTATCAGTCAGGGTTGGAAGGGACCACAAGGATCAGCTAGTTCCAACCCCTCTGCCATGGGCAGGGACACCCTACACTAGGTCAGGCTGACCAGAGCCTCATCCAGCCTGGGCTTAAACACTTCCAGGGATGGGGCCTCAACCACCTCCCTGGACAACCCATTCCAGGGCTTCACCACTCTCGTGGGGAAGAACTTCCTCCTCATGTCCAGCCTGAATCTTCCCACCTCCAGCTTCATTCCATTACCCCTAGTCCTAGCACTACCTGAGATCCTGAAAAGTCCCTCCCCAGCCTTCTTGTAGGCCCCCTTCAGATACTGGAAGGCCACAATGAGGTCACCTGGGAGCCTTCTCTTCTCCAGACTGAACAGCCCCAACTCCTTCAGTCTGTCCTCATAGGAGAGGTGCTCCAGCCCTCTGATCATCCTCGTGGCCCTTCTCTGGACACCTTCCAGCACGTCCAGATCCCTCTTGTATTAGGGGCTCCAGAACTGGATGCAGTACTCCAGGTGGGGGTCTCACCAGGGCTGAATAGAGGGGGAGAATCCCCTCCCTTGACCTGCTGGCCACACTTCTCTTGCTGCAGCCCAGGATCTGATTTGCTTTCGCGGCTGCAAGTGCACACTGAGAGCTCATGTTGAGCTTCTCATCCACCAGCAGGTGTTTGATATTTTACCTCTCCACCTCTTCTGTGGCTTTTGCCATGAATTGGCTGTGTTCTTCCCCACTTTCCCAAAGGAGAATCTACTTAGTTATTCCTAAGAGGTTGATGAGCCTGCTTAAACACAACCATATTGTCCTATTTCATCAGTTTCATGATCTTGTATTTCTTGTGTTCTGTTTGTTTTCAACTTTAGTAGTTTTTGGAAGTAGCCTGAGGAAACATCAAACTTGGTAAAGCTCTTCTGCTTTTAGGCCATTGGTTTTCACCTCTATGAAGTTAATCACCATACAATACAATACAATAAACCAGGTTGGAAGAGACCTTCAAGATCATCGCGTCCAACCAATGAACCAATCCAACCCACACAAACAACTAGATCATGGTACCAAACACCCCATCAAGTCTCCTCCTGAACACCTCCAATGATGGTGACTCCACCACCTTCCTGTGCAGCACATTCCAATGGGCAATCACTCTTTCTGTATAGAAATTCTTCCTAACATCCAGTCTAAACCTCCCCTGGCGCAGCTTGTGACTGTGTCCTCTTGTTCTGGTGCTGGTTGCCTGGGAGAAGAGACCAACCTCCACCTGTCCACAACCTCTCTTCAGGTAGTTGTAGAGAGCAATAAGGTCACCCCTCAGTCTCCTCTTCTCCAGGCTAAGCAACCCCATGTCCCTCAGCCTCTTCTCATAGGGCTTGTGTTCCAAGCCCCTCACCAACTTCGTTGCCCTTCTCTGGACACGTTCCAGCAAGTCAACATCCTTCCTAAACTGAGGGGCCCAGAACTGGACACAGGACTCAAGGTGTGGCCTAACCAGTGCAGTGGTTAGGTACCATCAGATAGTAAATCTATATGGGAAAAAAAGGTGGGTTTGTAGCTAGTCGAGACGATGAATTTATATCTGTTAAAATACACAGGTTGACTATGAGACCTAAAATGATTCTATTCAACAGTCATTGAATTTCATTCACTGGGAGCCTGACTTGACCTGACTTGACAAAGTTGCACATGCAGATTGCCTTGCAGTTTTCCCCATTTTACACACCTAAGAGTCCCATGTATTTTTTGTATGACACATGCAACATACTGAGCTTTCTACTTTCAAATCTGATTCCATTAAGACAGCAACAGGCTTAACATTTTAAAGTTATTCTCTGTAAAATCTTTCCAGTCTATAAATGAAGCATTAGTTTTTTCTTTTAATCCCTAGTGTGACAAAATCAAAAGCTGTTCTTACCATTACACAGCCTCTCCCCTGTTAGTATAAAGGTTTTCTGTGCCAAATTGGGCTTCTCTTCCCTTAATTATGCTTCAGAGTTCATTATATGGCATATAGCATTAATGGTATGACTTTCAGCAATTTTGTGTAGATAGACTGTACTGAAATGGAGGCCATTCTGTTGGTGGTGTTTAATGTGGAGTAGATTCGAAGCTGCTGATCTAAGCTCACTCTTCCTGCAGAGGAAAGAAAGAACTATGACTTTGAGTTTCATTTAATTAAGTCTGTAGATCTTTTTTTCCCCCCTTTTTTTTCCCCTGGAAAAACAAAGAAACCTCATAAAACTCCATGGCTTCTAAACCATATTTCAGTTTTGCTTTTGTGCTGTACAACTCCTTTGATGTTAATCAAATCAAGCCAGCTTGCTGCTGAGAATGTAACAGTAGTACCACCAGACTGCAATCTGTCAAGCCCCCCAAGACTGATATTTCTGCAAATGAGGCACTTTGATGCCACCATTGTTATGAAATGTTGTGATGCCCATGCAAGTCCTTACTCAACTCTATTACTTCTCATTCTGAAGAGACAGGGATCAGTGCTGATCCCCAGGGATCAGTGCTGGGCCCCATCCTCTTTAATATCTTTATTGATGATCTGGATGAGGGGATTGAGACAGTCATCAGCAAATTTGCAGATGACACCAAGTTGGGAGCAGATGTTGGTCAGTTAGAAGACAGAAGGGGTCTTCAGAGGGAACTTGACTGATTGGACAGATGGGCGGAGTCCACCGGAATGACATTCAACAAATCCAAGTGCCCGGTGCTGCACTTTGGTCACAACAACCCCATGCAGAGCTACAGGCTGGGGTCAGAGTGGCTGGAGAGCTGCCAAACAGAGAGGGACCTGGGGGTGTCGGTTGACAGCTGCCTAAACGTGAGCCAGCAGTGTGCCCAGGTGGCCAAGGCAGCCAATGGCATCCTGGCCTGCATTAGGAATAGTGTGGCCAGCAGGAGCAGGGAGGTCATTGTGCTCCTGTACTCTGCACTGGTTAGGCCACACCTTGAGTCCTGTGTCCAGTTCTGGGCCCCTCAATTTAAGAAGGACATTGAGACACTTGAACGTGTCCAGAGAAGGGCAACAAGGCTGGGGAGAGGCCTTGAGCACAAGCCCTATGAGGAGAGGCTGAGGGGAGCTGGGATTGTTTGGCCTGGAGAAGAGGAGGCTCAGGGGTGACCTTATTGCTCTCTACAACTACCTGACAGGTGGTTGTAGCCAGGAGGGAGTTGGTCTCTTCTCTCTAGCAACCAGCACCAGAACAAGAGGACACAGTCTCAAGCTGCACCAGGGGAAGTTTAGGCTAGAGGTGAGGAGAAAGTTCTTCATGGAGAGAGTTGTTAGCCATTGGAGTGTGCTGCCTAGGGAGGTGGTGGAGTCACCATCCCTGGAGGTGTTCAAGATGGGATTGGACGTGACACTTGGTGCCATGGTCTAGTCATGAGGTGTATGGTGACAGGTTGGACTCGATGATCTTTGAGGTCTCTTCCAACCTTATTGATACTGTGATACTATGATACTGTGACAGTGATGCAGCCAAAGTGATGAAATAGCATGGGAAGGGCTCCACTAATTGAACCCATAATGTAAGATGTGAGAGAACTTCTTAGGGACAGTCACATAGAACTTCAGTATACAGCTTAGACAAAGCTGAAAACAAGGCAACAGCTACCAGGAAGGAAAGGGTGAAAGACAGACATTCCAAAACGTTCCCAGAACTGCCATCAGTGGTTTTTTTACCTTCATTGGTTTACAAAGCAAGATGGCAAGATGCCCTGCACTCAGGATCACAAGATCACAATTCAATTTGCACAGGTTTGTGTTTTTGTTTTGGTTTGTTTTTTTTCTTTGCTATATTGTTTAATAAATTTAGGAAACAGCAATTCATTCCAGTGAATATTTATGTATTTTGCAAAAGCTAATTACTTGACAAAGTAGAGCGACAATTTAAACGGAGATATCTCCCATGTTTCTAGGCTATGACTCCTATCAGGAACAGGCCTCCAGCACCTGACTGTACCAGAGACTTCCAAAGACTTCACTTTGAGAGGTCTGGAAGAACCAGGCAAGAGAACTACAGTTCCATGGGGCATGACTGTGGCGTATTTACATATCACAGAATCACCAAGGTTGGAAGAGACCTCAAAGCTCATTAAGTCCAACCTGTCACCCAACACCTCATGACTAAACCATGGCACCAAGTGCCACGTCCAAGCCTCTCTTGAACACCTCCAGGGATGGTGACTCCACCACCTCCCTGGGCAGCACATTCCAATGGCTAACAACTCTCTTGGTGAAGAACTTTCTCCTCACCTCCAGCCTAAACTTCCTCTGGTGCAGCATGAGACTGTGTCCTCTTGTTCTGGTGCTGGTTGCCTGGGAAAAGAGACCAACACCCTGCTGGCTGCAACCACCCTTCAGGTAGTTGTAGAGAGCAATAAAGTCTCCCCTGAGCCTCCACTTCTCCATCTATGATCATAGCTACTAAAATAGTTGTAGATATTGAGTGTCTCCTGGACTCGGTATTTTCAGTAGAGGGCAGTGATTCTTGACACATGATGAATGGAAGAGGCACCACGGGATTTCTGAACTACTGGTCTGTGTTCCTCAGTGACTTTACTTGACAGAGGATGCTCACATGAGCTGAGATACACATCTCAGCAAAGATGAGACACATTTCAGTAGTCTGAGAAAAAAATCAATCCAGTTAATAAAAATATTGGCCCAAACACATCTTCCTACAGTTTAATCACACATCAAACTGAAATATACAGAGTATTTACAAACTTGAGTGTTTACGTTCTACCAATGCAGAGCAAAGGTTTTCCTTGGAAATAATGCTACCTATCTCTGTTCTTCTCTGTATTACAGCCATAAATACCTTCCTGGCTTTTATGGGTGTTGTAAGGATAAATATTTTAATTAGAGATTTTGCCATACTCACCAATCATAGAATCATAGAATGGTCCAGGCCAGAAGGGACCTCCAAAGGTCATCCGTTCCAATCTCCCTACAGCTAGCAGGGAAACCCCCAACTAGATTGGGTTGCCCATGGCCTCATCAAGCCTCACCTTGAATATCTCCAGGAAAGGGGCCTCAACCACCTCCCAGGGCAACCTGTTCCAGTTGGAAGCCATTGTCCCTTGTCCTGTCACTGCAGACCCTTTTAAACAGTTTCTCCCCACCCTTTCTGTAGCCCCTTTCAGGTACTGGAAGGCTGCTATCAGGTCTCCCCGGAGCCTCCTCTTATCCAGGCTGAACACCTCCAGCTCCCTCAGCCTGTCCCCACAGCAGAGATGCTCCAATCCCCTGATCATTTTTGTGGTCCCAAGTAAAGCGTTGGGACATACACATTTCTAGGCTGACATCTACTGTGTTTTAATGTGTAGCAGCACAACCCCAGCTCCTTCAGCCTCCCCTCACAGGGAAGGTGTTCAGGAGGGGACTGGATGTAGCACTTGGTGCCATGGTCTGGTCATGAGGTCTGTGGTCACAGGTTGGACTCGATGATCTTGAGGTCTCTTCCAACCTTGGTGATACTGTGTGTGTGAAATAGCACCTTCGAATTGTTCTAGATGTAATTTCTGCACTCTGTGTTGACAGATCTCACAGACTATCATAAGGAGAGCAAATATTATTCTTATGTATAAAGGTAATCAATTCACCTTCTTGGTGCATACAATCTCTTGTATTGTTTATTTAGATGTCTTCAAGTGATAAGCACATTTCTTTGAGAGGAGTCTCCTCAGGAAACAAAAGTATCCCTGATACTAACACAACAGGTAATACATTTAGAGAGTTAGCCTCTCACAGCCACATAGCCAAGTTCTTCTTGTTTTGTATTTTATAAAAGATTTTCTTTACATAAGAAAGTTAATCAAATAGTTACATGTAATAAATACACTAACAAAAAAGGTGATTGATGCTTCCATTGAGGAAGGAGATGTGGTTCCTCCTGCTGACACCCTATACTGAAGCTGACTGTTCACACTACACAGAAGCAGCAGTGCAAGGCTTTGCAATAACTGCTGTGGGGGCACAGCATATGCTACTGTTTGTCTGCATAGTTGTTTGCTGAACAACTAAATGCATAGTCTCAATCACATCTTGACTGTACTGAAGCATTATGAGGACCCAAATTCTTAAACCACTCACGGAGAGCAAGGTCACAAAACCCTCAAAGGCCCTGAGGCCATTTAGTCCCATCCCTTTCTGTTGTGTGTTTTGGAGGCTACTTTTGAACTGGGTCAAAGAATTCATTAGGTTACAAATAACTCATAAACAATCCCAAGCAGCTGCATGAGCATTTAAGAGGGATAGCATGTGGTAATGGTGGGAAGAAGGATGGCTCAGAGGCTATTCATGCTGACCTGTTATTGAAAGAAACATTCTTCAAAATGCAATTTAGGACATCAGACTCTTCTATAACCTGTTTGACATTTGTACCTCCTGCACTTGTGGGTAGCTTAAAAACTTCCATTTTTCCCACTGGAGTGAGTAAGGCCTGGATTTTTGTTGGTAGTGTTGTTTGGTTTGGGGGTGGTGGTTTTTTTTTAGTTCATTTTTCCCTAGTTGGCCTGTGGAATGCATTTCAACAGATGGTCATGGAGTTTTAAATGCTGTGAGTGGATTTTTAATAAGTCTGACTAATTTTATGATCATTGCAGTTCATGTGCACTCAACATTCCCACTAACTCCAACAGGAAGGGTTGAACGTGCAACAAATGTCATACTGCACTCAGCTTATGTAACTCTGGCAGCACAGATGAATAAGGGAATTCTGGCTTCATGTTCTGAGCTGGAAGAGTCAGGTTCGATTGTTTCACTCCATTCAGCAGACTTAAATGTATGATCAGGCTTCCCCTCCTCATAGCATCAGGTATGGCCACAGCTGGAGGCAGAAGTTAGAGTAGTTGTATGATCAGCTGTGACAAACCTCATATTTCTCAGGGTGGTGTGATTTGTGACTAGCTCCAGCTTCTTACTTCACTGCGTAAAAAAATCCCGCCGCTGCTGTTAAAAACTCCTGTTCATTTTTCCTCTTTCCGACCTGACTTTTCACTCTCCTCTTCTTTAAATTCAGGGAATGAAATCACAATGTCTCTTTGAAACCTTTCACATTATTGTCTCTATGCCAGAAGGTAGTATGTCACAGAGAGATGACCTGCAGTTATGTTTTACAAAGCTGAGGAGGACAAAGTCTCTCTACCTGTTGTCAAATATCCTTCCTTCAGTATTGCTATAGCAGGGATACGCAGTCCTGCTGCATTTTCTTCCCATTGATAAGATCACATCTTGGGCCATATGTCCTGATTTGGTGAAGTTTTGTCATAGTGCAAATAGTATCATTATATCATAGTATCAGTCAGGGTTGGAAGGGACCCCAAGGATCATCTGGTTCCAACCAGAGAGGATGATCTGGTTCCAACCAGAGAGGATCATCAGTACAGGTTTCCCTGTACTGACTACTTAGAAGACTTCTACTCAGGGGCTTTTACAAACCAGTAAAATGCAATTGCTACAAAGGGAGTGCACCTTCACATTTGTTTTCTGTGCATTTGTTGAGGTTTCCTTGAATTTTGTTTAGCACTGACAAGCATAATCTAGCAACACATTACAGCCCTGGTTTTGGCAGACATAAGAGTATATTTCAAACAGGTTTTATTGGATATCTACAAGAAATCTCTGTTTGTTTTATGTAAAAAGACAAATGTATGCAAATCATTGCTGTAAACTGTATGTCTGGAATCAGTAAGCAATAGAGTAAAAATTCACTAAGTTACATTTTACCTATCTGCATATCCCATAAAAGTGACATAAAAAACAATGGTTCCTTCACCATTTCTCAGCAAACATTTAATAGCTGACACAATATTTTGTAAGGTCTCCCATTATGGTAACTTCCTGACTTTTTACAAAATATAGTGAGATGGATTTTTCCTAAAAGTTATTACTCTGCAGTGCAAATATGAGTGTGGATAAACAATTTTGAGCTGCATCATCAAGCAAACATAGCTGTTGAGATGAATACATTGGCTTTCTGTGAGCATTTCCTCATCAGTTCTGCCATTTTTCACAAGTCAGCAGTTAGCTGGCAATTACTGAATTATTATTCAGTCTCTCAGAACAACATTTGTACACATTTGGGTGCACATGTTTAGGACTAGATCTCATTTAAGGCTACATTCAAGACAGATTACAATGCTTGTCGCCTCCAGCACCCCAGTCTCAAATGCTACTACTAAGCGAATGTACAACCTCAACTAGACCACAGGCTACTTGAGATGAGGGCAATGGGTTCCTAAAACTTTTGTCCAGAAAAATATATGTAAGTGTCAAGAAACCTGGGTCATCCAGACTAGCCTCTACAAACAGATGTGGACACAGAATTGTTTTAAACTCTAGTGCCTTGACCAGCCATGAATCTTCCTGAGTTTGATACTGGTGTTCACCCCACCTCACCACACATGTTTAAAGAAGAGCCATCTCTACCCCTTCATTTTGTCACATCAAGAACATGCTCAGAGGACTTAACCTAGCCAGTGAAAGATCTGGATTTGCATCCCTGCTTTGCCAAAAAGGTGTTGAACTTGTGACTCTCTATGAACCAAAAGTGTTCCTAGGTGGATCTCTCACTGGTCCATCCATCCCACTCTGCATGTTGAGTATAAAGAACTAAAAGTAACAGAAACAAGGTGGGGGAAAAACAAGTTTAACATGACTCTCTCCTCTGTTCCAATAGAATAGGATAGGATAGGATAGGATAGGATAGGATAGGATAGGATAGGATAGGATAGGATAGGATAGGATAGGATAGGAAGAATAGAATAGAAAGAATAGAATAGAATAGAATAGAATAGAATAGAATAGAATAGAATAGAATAGAATAGAATTAACCAGGTTGGAAGAGACCTTTGAGATCATCGAGTCCAACCTATCATCCAACACTATCTAATCAACTAAACCATGGCACCAAGTACCCCATTCAGTCTCTTCCTAAACACTTCCAGTGATGGTGACTCCACCACCTCCCGGGCAGGCCTTTCCAATGGCCAAAATCTTTTTATGAAGAACTTCCTAACATCCAGCTTAAACCTCCCCTGGTGCAGCTTGAGACTGTCCTCTTGTTCAGAGGTATTGGGAAGAAGAAAAACCTGAGGGCTACTCATTGCTCCAGCAAACACTTACCACAGCATATCTAAACAGGAGTATAGATGAACATAGGGTTGTGCACTCTGCTAACCATTGGCTAGGAAATCTTGCTCACACATAGTTTTCCTCTGTGGCCTAATGTATGTTTATTATTCCACACAAAGCTTCAACAGGTAGGAATAAGATTGATCATCATTCCCATTTATCGGTTAGCATAATGGTGGGAGTTTTCCCCTGGAAGATACAGATTTGTTTATGCTCAGAGAGAGAAAAGAATTGAACCCACATTTCCCATATGAATGCTCTAATCAGTGAACCCTTTCAACAGAAGAATGGAGCCAATCTAGCAGGCATGCTCAGAGAATGAGTTCTGGGAAAGGTCCTGCCAGCCAGATATATAGAAGAGTGACTTAAGTTTCTACCTTCTGCTGCTACTGATCTTGACCCTTATCCCATGCTTTTATCAGGGATCATTCCTTCCTTCACTGAATAGGAGTAACAGGCTGTTTAGCAATTGCAGCATGTAAGAACTGACCCTGCTTACAAGATTTTACTTTGCTGCAGAGACTGCTAGGGTAGACCTAGCATCTGCTGCTCACTGCTGCTTTTTCACATTAGGTCTTTCAGCATATTTATTTCAAAATAGCTATAGGAATTAGCATTACAGCTACAGGCAGGAAATGAGAGCCTGTCAACACTCTCCTGGTGGAATATCTTCCATTGTTCAAATGCTGATTTGGAGAGAGCAGAAATTCTACCAGCCATTTGGTATCTAAGAAATAAAACTAAAATCAGCTTTTACTTTTTTTAAGGGTTTTGTTGTTTGTTTTTAACAAAAGATAAGTGCAGTATAAAATAAAGTTAACTTAAAATAGAGAAAAATGATTCTATTTTCTTAGAAGTGTGTAGTACTCCATATAATTGCATTGTTCACCAAATCACAGGCTCACAGGATGTTAGGAGTTGGAAGGGACCTCTGGAGATCATCAAATCCTTTCCCCTGCCAGAGCAGGACCATAGAATCCAGCACAGGTCACACAGGAATGCATCCAGACAAGGCTTGGAAGTCTCCAGAGAGAGAGACTCCACAACCTCTCTGGGCAGCCTGTTCCAATGCTCTGTGACCCTCACAGTAAAAAGTTCCTCCTTGTGTTGAGGTGGAACCTCCTGTGCTGTAGTTTATATCCACTGCCCCTTGTCCTATCACAGGGTGCAACTGAGCAGAGCATGTCCCCTCCCTCCTGACCCCTGCCCCTCAGATATTTATGAACATTTATTGAATCCCCTCTCAGTCTTCTCCAGACTAAACAGCCCCAGGGCGCTCATCCTTTCCTCACCAGCCAGTGCTCCAGTCCCCTAATCACCTGATAGCCCTCCGTTGGACTCTCTCAAGCAGATTCCTGACCCTCTTGAGCTGGAGAGCCCAAAACTGGGCACTATACTCCAGGAGAGGTGTCACCAGGGCAGAGTAAAGGGGGATGAGAACTTCCCTGGATCTGCTGGACACACTCTTCTTAATGCACCCCAGGACATATGTCTGTAGTGACTTTTTCAGAGGTATCCCAAAGTCATCTGAGATTAGATAATCCATTCCTTAAGCTTGTCAGACTTCATCATAAAATTATTTAGCTGTTGTCCACAGGTTTTAGTGGAAGCTGTTTCAACTACCTGCACCAGTGGTTAGGAAGATTCTTGTAATTTTTCAGCTGATTTTTTATTCCCCAGGGACAGTTCATGACCTTTTTTTAACTCTCTCTAGAATACTCTACAACTTCAGAACTTTAGCTCATGGAGCTCTTAGGTATTCAGCCTTTCACTATATCTGTAAAAATACTCAAATCCTCTAACCATTGTGTTAGGCAAGTCCAAGATTTTGGGGAACTTGTCTTCTCCACATGCCAAATGAATTGCACACTGCTAATTGAGAAGTATCCAGGTACAGTGCTGCAGTGCTCAGCCTAATACATCCACTCTCGTGGAAGGAGATACTCGCTTGCTTCCAGCACTGTGTTAAGTTGTCATTGCTGGGGTACAGAGCAGCCTGAAGTGCTGACACACATCTTTTTAAACCATTTTTAATTTTCTCCTGTGAAGTAGGAGCCTCACTTCTCCTGGCCAGCCTACTTTGCTCTATCAGTTTCAATTTACATTCATATTTCTAATATGAGAGTGACATGAATTTTATACAGCATTTCAGATGTCACTAGGTACTGTACATGTGCACGGTGACATTAATCACTTCCCCAGCTCAAACGTCTGTTATATCTTATGTCTGTAGTTCCCTGTCTTGTAGCAGCATCCCATTTGTGGTTTGCAGTCACCTCTTCACAGGATCACAGGATGTTAGGGGTTGGAAGGGACCTCTGGACATTATCATATCCAACCCCCTTCCTAGAGCAGGATCATAGAATTAGTGCAGGTCACACAGGAACACATCCAGACAGGGCTGGAAAGGCTGCAGAGAAGGAGACTCCACAACCACCCTGGGCAGCCTGCTCCAGTGCTCTGTGACCCTCACAGTGAAGAAGTTCCCCCTCATGTTGAGGTGGAACCTCCTGTACTGTAGTTTATATCCATTGCCCCTTGTCCTATCACAGGGTGCAACTGAGCACCTTCCCTCTTGACCCCCAGCCCTCAGATATTTATAAACATTTATTAAATCCCCTCTCAGGCTTCTCTTCTCCAGACTAAAAAGCCCCAGGGCTCTCAGCCTTTCCTCATAAGGCAGTGCTCCAGTCCCTTAATCATCCTTGCAGCCCTGCATTGGGCTCTCTCAAGCAGATCCCTGTCCCTCTTGAACTGGGGAACCCAAAACTGGACACAATATTCCAGGAGAGCTCTCACCAGGACAGAGTAGAGGGGGAGGAGAACCTCCCTTGATCTGTTGGACACACTCTTCTTAATGCACCCCAGGATACCGTTGGCCTTCTTGGCCACAAGGGCAAGCAGTGCTACTGTTTGTCCCAGGTTGAGGCAGATCCTCCCTTGCCTCCCACTGGGGCAGAAAAAATGAGACTTGAACAAACGGGTTGCAGAAGTGATGGAAAATTTAAATGGAAAAGCAGTGAGTGTTTTACAGAGAACTACAAGCACAGTGACAAAAGAGATCCCAAAGCATACAGAATCCCTCACAGCACACCCCAGCATTTCCCTTTTCCCTACCTGAGGGCATACCCAAAACCCTAGGGCTCTTTCTTCCCCCCCTCCACTGTTAGGCTAATCTCAGCTGGCCAGATCTGAGATTGCCCTTCTCCCTTCTCCTTCTGGCATTAGGCCTAGCCAGGCCCAAGAGGCCTTGAGCTAACTCCCCTTCCATTACCAGATGGGGAGCATCTCCCATGGGAGCAGCAAGGGAAGACAGAGGAAGTGAGAGACTTTGCAGATGGATTTATAGGGCGCAGGACATTATGGGAATGAAATACACTATTTCCTGTGTCCACCCACTGGGCTGGACACCTGGGGCACCAGAGGTGCACCCCGTATGCAGCAGGAGGCACCCAGCCTAAACTGCCACACTGTTAACCAAAACCTTCTCTAAATGGTAGTGGTAAGAATGATTTCCCAATTCTATCTAGAACCAACACTGTCCTGGTGTTCAAAGTTATGGGAAGGTAGTTGCTCAGATCCCACAGCACATTACCTGTCTTCAATACAGGTAGTAAATTTATCATACTCTGAATAAATATGTTAGTTTACATTAATGTTCCAACTCTCCTCAGAGCCTCCTACAATGATCCTTTGGTTTTCTCCAACTCTTCAAAGAACATCTTGAACTTTGCATCAGTGAGATATAGTCAAATAATTTTCCCTGCCTGTACAAACCCTCAGCCTCCTGCTTTGCCCTTTACCTACTCAATATTTTTTACCAATAATGTTAGTTTCTCCCTTAGACGATGGACTACATATCAAGTTTTTAATTGTTAATCTCAAAACTGAAATTATTTATTCCACCTCAGAATATCTGCATTTTCCATGGGAGAAGAAAAAGAAATAAGAGAGTCAGTTCTTAAAATCTGAAAGTGTGAATTCAAGGGGGACACGGGATGAGGGTGGAGGGGACAGCAGAAGTTTAGCAAAACTGAGGATAACACAGAATTTTGAATGCCATTCTGTATTCTGAAATAATACAGGAGCCTACAAAATGAACTAGACAGGCAAGATGGTACCTAAATATGCAGTGCTTTCATGGGTTTTTAAGAGCAAAGCAGTGAACCATTCCATGGGTCTCTGTTCGCTCCACGAACAATTAGCAGATAAGGAGCTGATCAGCTGACACCACCTGCAGAAGACAGGTGACAACAATATTTGGTTGCCTCCAAAAACCCGTCGAGGCCCAAAATTTGCATGGTAAAGGCTTTAAAGATGAATAGCAGTCCCTGGAAACTTCTAGCACCCCATCATATACCAGAAATGTTTTTTGGCATTTCTAAGAAGTGATCTGGGAAATATTCAAATCATTCCACAGGGCTTCAGCTACATATCTTACACTGACTTCAGTGGGAATCACGCAGTGAAATCTCCACTTACTGCTTTGAAAATATACCCCTTAGTGTTTCATGTCATGCTGAGAGACAGAGCAGTGATCCAAGGTCCAGGTCCACAGCAGGTAGCAGTACACACAATGTACCAGAATCCTGTAAGGCACCACTGTGTTAAAATATGCAGGCTTTAACTTAAAATGACAGAAATCAAGGGCATTCCAAATTAAGGCTCCTAAAAGCCTCCTCCCCTTTGTCCTGTTTAATGATGGTCATACCTTTAGAGCTCTAATATGTAAAGTTTTTTTGTCTTCATTCTTTTCTCTTTTCTGTCCTGCCCTCTATATGACCTCTCTCCTAATTGGAATATATCTTGTTTTTCGATAATAGAATTTCCCCAGGAGATAGTCAGCTTTAAGAGCTGAAAATTAATTTACAGACCTTGCTTGGTTGCATGTGTCATATGTGTTTGTCTTTTATCACATAGTGACCTTCTCCTCCACTCTCCTTTGCGTCTTCATAGCTAGAAATTCACTGCAGAGTCAGATAACATAATTTTTCACTCTCTGAGCCAGGTATTTGTGTCACACTTTTCACATACTGATGTTTGCATACCAAGAGTTGTGCCCCAGTCAAAGGATGATCTCGAAGGTCTTTTCCAACCTGGTTAATTCTATTCTAGGATCTGTCTTCCTAGAGTTTCTTGCACAACAGCTTGCAGGACTGGAGCCTCTCTGATTTTGTAGTAGATTCCACTTCATGTATGTGTAGAGTCTTGCACTTGGGAAGGAACAGCTCCATGCACCAGTATAGGCTGGGGCCACACCTGCTGGAGAGCAGTGAAGGCAAAAGTGACTTGGGGGTCCTGGTGGATGGAAGGATGACCGTGAGCCAGCAATGTGCTCTTGTGGCCAGGAAGGCCAATGCCATTCTGGGATGGATTAGAAAGGATGGGACCAGTAGGTTGAGAGAGGTTCTTCTCCCCCTCTAATCTGCATTGGTGAGGCTGCATCTGGAATATTGTGTCCAGTTCTGGGCCCCTCAATTCAAAAAAGACAGTGAGCTACTTGATAGAGTCCAGCACAGAGCCACAAGGATGATTAAGGGAGTGGAACATCTTCTGTACGAGGACAGACTGAGGGGATGAAGGCTCTTTAGCTTAGACAAGAGGAGAGTGAGAGATGACCTCATCAATGTTTATCTATATGTAAAGAGTGAGTCCTGAGAGGATGGAGCCAGACTCTGCTGGGTGATGCCCAATGACAGCACAAGGGGCAATGGTGGAAGTTGAGGCCTAGGAAGTTTCATGTAAATATAAGGAAAAAATTTCTCCCTGTGAGGGTGACAGAGCACTGGAACAGGCTCCAGGGAGATATTCCAAACTTGCCTGGGTGCATTCCTGTGTGATCTGGTGTAGGTGATCCAGCTCTGGCAGAGGGTTGGACTGGATGATCTTTTGAGGTCCCTTCCAGCCCCTGAAATTCTGTGATTCAGACACACTTTGGTCCCGCAATTCGATACTTCAGCATGAGCCTGTATGTAGCTTTGCAGGGCTTCTTTCCTTGGCTCTTTGAATGCTAGTTGAAGGGTAGGTCCATGCAGGTTTTTTGCCACAGTGTGTAGATATAGTGGATGTGATTCAATCCAGTCCAGTAAGAAATATCTACAACAAACAGCCTCTTCATCTCATATGGTATCTTAAGAATAGTAACCTGAATGTATTGAGGGCTTTATTTAATTATTATTTTTTAAATGTCCTCATTTAAGATGTCTGTTTTTCAAGAAAGAGAGTATGTTTCTACAAAATATACTCCTATGCAGAGCCAATCTTTTATTCTGTTCAGCTGATGATACATTGGAGTGCTCAATTTGAAATGAAAAGTTGAGCAAACACAGATTCTGTTCAGAACCGTGCGTTTGGTCACGCTCAGTGTTAAGGACACTCAGTCAATGACAAGTTTATTTAAGACAGGAAGTGCAGGTAGGATTCACCTCACCTCGACTTAGATGGCCACAGCATAAAGTTTTACACCTCAGTCAGCCATCCTCAGTGTCCTCTCTACTTGATAAAGGGGAATAGGCACATTTAGCTTATAATTCATCTAACTTATTTTAGCCATTTGCAATACTTGCATCCTAAAATCATTCCAGTGAATAAGGAAAAGGAATCTAAGTGACTACATCAGAGCTAGATGTCAGCAAGCAATACATTTAGCACTGGTTAAATGGATCCCACTGAAAGTAACAGGGCAATGCCTTCTCCAAAGTGAAATTTATGTGGTACACTTAGATTTTGAAAACCTGATGAGCTAATTGTGTAATGCCTATAAATAAGCCTCCCTGGGGCTCAGCTGGGAGCTGACAATCTTTGGGTTAAAGAAGCTTTTCAGTGCAATCCACAACAAGTCCATTTTGATGATTGGTTTCTCCTAACTTTCAAATATTAACACTGTCAGAAATCATAGAATAGCAGATCATAGAATCACAGAATGGTAGGGTTTGGAAGGGACTTCTGGAGATCATCGAGTCCAATCCCTCTGTCAAAGCAGGATCACCTAGGGCAGGCCATACAGGAACACATCCAGGTGGGTTTTGAAAGTCTCTAGAGAAGGAGACTCCACAGCTTCTCTGGGCAATCTGTTCCAGTGTCTTGTCATCCTGGAAAGTCTTCCTTCCTCCAGGCTTTCTCTCTTGCTTCCAGTGTCTGGGATTCCTGGGGGCTGCTCCTAGCAGTAAAGACTGATGTAAAGGAGGCATTTGGTAGCTTTGCCTTCCCTGCATCCTCTGTCACCAGGGCTCCCACCTCACTCAGCTGTGAGCCCATATTTTCCATATTCTTCCTTTTGCCACTGATGGATTTGAAGACTCCCTTTTCTTCTCTTGTACTTCCTTTGTTAGATTTAATTCTAAGAGGGCTTTGGCCTTCCTTATTGAATCCTACACACCTTGACAACATTCCTGTAATTTTCCCAAGTGACCTGTCCCTTTTCCCATGTACTGTGAACTTTATTCTTTCACATGACACTTTTCAGCATCTCCTTGCTCATCCATGCAGGTTTCCTGCCCCCTCTATTTGACCTTTTACTCAAAGCAATGCCCCTATCTTGAACTTGGAGGAAGTGATATTTGAATATTAACCACCTCTCCTGGGCCCTCCTACCTTCTAGAGTCATAGCCTGTGGGATTCCTTTAAATAGGTCTTTGAAGAAGAAGTTAGCCCTCCTAAAGTCCAGAATTGAAATCCTCCTTATTGCCCTCTTTCTTCCTTATATGATACTAAACACTACCATGTGTGGTCAGCACTGCCAAGGCTGCCAACAGCCCTCACACCCCTTGTCAAGTCTTCTTTGTTCTTTAGATCAAGGTCCAGCAGTGTACCTCTCCTTTTTGGCTCTTCCACCTCCTGCATCAGGAAATTATCTTCAACACACTATGAGAGTCTTCAGGACTGACTATGTGTAGCTGTGTGACCTCTCCAACAAGTATCAGGGTGATTGAAGTCACCCACGAGCACTAGGACATGTGATTTGAGGCTACTTCCAAGTATCTATAGAAGGCCTTATCAGCATCTTCTTCCTGGTGTGGTGGTCTGTAGTAGACACTCACTACAGTGTCACCTATATTTACATGCTCCTGAATTCTTACCAATAAGCTCTCCCTGGTAGAGCTCAAAGCAGTCCATTTGCCCTCGCACATTGTGGTGGGTTGAAATCACCCCCAAAATAAAATTGCCAGACCAGCTCAGTTGGAAGCAAATAAAGCTGTTTCTACAAGCAAAACTACAATCTAGGAATATGAAATGCAATGAATATGTACAAAATATACAACATTTACTTATATTTATAGTGTATAAACAATACAAGACAAAACAAGGGGGCTGCCAATAGCTTCCCCCTCTCCCCCACACCCAGGCAAGAGTAAAAGAAAGAGGAGAAAAGCAGGGAGCAGCTTGTTAGTACTTAGCCACATTAAGAGCACAGCCAAGTTCAGCAACAGCCAAGCAAAAGCTACCAGCTAGTATGAACTAGAGCAAAGAAGCCAAAAAGAGCAAGAGTTAGTTTGTACAACTAACTTTATATTAGTTATCAGACTAATGGGATTAGAATGGGCTGCCCAGGGAGGTGGTGGAGTCATCATCACTGGAGGTGTTTAGGAAGAGACTGGGTGGGGCACTTGGTGCCATGGTTTAGTTGATTAGACAGTGTTGGACTCAATGATCTCAAAGGTCTTTTCCAACCTGGTTAATTCTATTCTATTCTATTCTATTCTGACCTTAGCATTATTTTTCCTTTATATAGTTTCATAGTTTAGTTTCATAGTTTCAGTTAGGGTTGGAAGGGACCACAAGGATCATCTAGTTCCAACCCCCCTGTCATGGGCAGGGACACTCTACACTAGATCAGGCTGGCCATATCCAATGGTAGTTTATTTACATTCTACCACTTTCTACCCAATCTGTGGAAAATTTTCCTAGGCATCAGCCTAAAACTGCCACACACATAAAGAGCAACTCCACTGCTTTGCCTTGTTGTTCTGTTTTTCCTAAGAGTACATAGCCACCCACAACATTACAGCCAAGTGAGCTATCCCACCATGTCTCAGTAACTGCAATGAGATCATGGCCCTGTGATGAAGCAGAGATCTCCAGCTCCCCTCTTATTCCCCACACTGTGCACACTGGTGTGTAAGCATTTCAGACAAGGTGTGCAGTTTTCCCCCTTGAGAGGTGCTAGGCCTTCTGGATCTCAAAAATGCTAGCATACTGCCCCATTAGTGCTGGACTACTGTGACCAGGGGTCTCACTAGCAAGTCCAGTTACGTCCTCTTTCCCCTTCAAGTCTAGTTTAAAGCTCTGTCAATCAACCCCGCAATCTCTTGCACAACAACTCTCTTCCCCCTTTGAGATAGGTGTCTCCCATGAGATGCCAGCAAACCTGGTGCGGTGTAGGCTACCCCATTGTCAAGAAGCAGTGACACCAGCTGTGGAGCCATCTATTAATAGACTGTATTTGTCTGTTCATTCCAGTGTCACTACCTGCTGTTGGAAGAAGAGAAGAAATTATAGTCTGTGCCTCAGATTCCCTCATCACCTGTTACAGGGCTCTAAAGTCTTTTTTGATCATTCCTGGACAATCAGTCTCATCTTGCTCTCCACCTACATGGGTTTCAGTAATGGGTAATGGTCTGAGGATTGTATCAAGCTAGGAAGTTTCCTGGTGACATATGGCATCCTTAACCTGGGCTCTGGGGAGGCAGAATATTTCCCTATGAAGAGGGTCTACCCAGCATACTGGTCCCTCTGTTCCACTCAAAAGGGAGTCACCTTTGACTATAACCCTGACCAGCCAGTAAACATTTCAGGCTATGTACTGTTGCAGATTGAATCTTCAGTTTTCACAGAAACACAGAATGCTAGCGCTTGGAAGGGACCTCGAAAAATCACCTAGTTCAATCGCCCCCCTGCCAGAGCCAGATCACCTATACCAGATCACACAGGGATGCATCCAGGTGAGTTTTGGATATCTCCAGAGAAGGAGACCCCACAACCCCCCTGGGCAGCCTGTTTACATACATGCAAACAAAGCCATGCATAGATGCACAACTATTTTTCACAGAGTGAGTAATCTGCAACTGTTAAGATCAGTAGTCCATCGAACACCATACAAGGCTCTTTAAATCGATTTATCCTGGCTTGTTTGGGCAGACCCAGAATTCAAGGCAGTATACCACACTGAAAATGAAAGTCTTTGGAAGCAGTGGGAGCAAGGGGGACAAACACAAAAGGAGACTTGATGGGCTGCTTGGTGCCATGGTTTAGGTGGGTTGGATTGGTTGATAGGTTGGACGCGATGATCTTGAAGGTCTCTTCCAACCTGGTCTATTCTATTCTATTCTATTCTATTCTATTCTATTCTATTCTATTCTATTCTATTCTTCTATTCTATTCGATTCAATTCGATTCGATTCAATTCAATTCGATTCGATTTGATTCAATTCTACTCTATTCTATTCTAAACTTTATAAATATCATAGAGGAAATTAATTAATTAGTTGAACTGGACAGCAGCAATAGTCAAGTTGAAATAACATGGTAACCTCAAACTGAGGGGAAATATACATAAATGCAGACAATGCTGAGAAAGATGTAAGAGATCCAGATTATCAGCAGCTATTGGATTTCTAGGCTTCATTTTCAATGTCTGTAGACCAGCACAGTGCTGTTTCCTAACCAGAGAGCTCTGCCAATTTATTCCAGCTGAGAATCTCATCCCTACTCTTTATTCTGGAAGGAAGGAAGAACAAATAGAAAAAAACCCAAACCCACAATAAAATCTCTCCAAGCGAACTTTTATCTGTTTAGTGCAGGTGTGCCTAATCTTTCACAGTCCAAGAGCAAAGAAAATAAAATGTACAATGTCAAAAATGCTGCAAGCTTTAAACAGCACTTAAATAAGTATTTCACTGATATTTTTATTGGAATTACCACTACTGGTAGACAAAACAACATTAAACTTTGCTGACCTTCATTTGTCACCAACTTAATGTTGATAAATAGTTTAAAAATCATTTGTATAATATTACAGTTTTGTTTAGTTTCTTTATGAGTAACCAACTTTCATTGGGCAAAAATAGGAGTGACAAAATATCATCACCTTGCAAAATACATAGTCAACACATAACCTCATAACCAGCCTCCTGCCATAAGACCCTTATATTTGCTGCCTCCATCCCCAGGCACAAGCTCTTGGTTTCCATCTTTAGCAGGAGCCACAGCCTGCTGCTGCTTTTGGAGAGACAATTGCAGAATCGTACAATCATAGAACGGTCCAGGCTGGAAAGGACCTCCAAAGGTCATCCTGTCCGACCTCCCTGCAATCAGCAGGGACATCCTCAACTAGATCAGATTGCCCAGGTCCTCACTGACCCTCAACTTGAGTATCTCCAGGGATGGGGCCTCAAACACCTCCCTGGGCAACCTGTTCCAGTGCTTCATCGCCCTCATATTGAAGAACTTCTTCCTGATATCCAATCTAAATCTGCCCCTCTCTAGTTTGAAGCCATTGCCCCTTGTTCTACCACCACTGGCCCTTGTAAACAGTCTCTCCCTGTCCTTCTGGTAGGCCCTCTTCAGGTACTGGAAGGCTGCTATTAGGTCTCCCTAGAGCCTCCTCTTCTCCAGGCTGAACAACTCCAGCTCCTTTAGCCTGTCTGCATAGCACAGGTGGTCAATGTCCCTGACCATTTTTTGTGGCCCTCCTCTGGACCCTCTTCATCAGGTACATGTCCTTTCTGTATGGAGGTCTCCAGACCTGTACACAGTACTCCAGCTGAGGTCTCACCAGAGCAGAGCAAAGTGGCAGAATCACCTCTCTGGATCTGCTGGCAATGCATCGTTTGATGCAGCCCAGGATGTGATCTGCCTTCTGTGCTGCCAGGTCACACTGACTGCTGATGTCCAGTTTCTCATCCATCAGCACCCCCAAGTCCTTTTCCACAGGGCTGCTTTCTAACACCTCATCTCCCAGTCTGTATTGGTAGTGAGGATTGTTCTGGCAAGATACTACTCTTCCCCTAACAAAACTGTTGGCAGCTCCAGGTGAGTTTGGAGTGCATCACCACAATGTTTGGCAGGTGGCTTAGGAGCCACACAGGACCCATTTCAAATTATGCATAGAAAAGCCTTTGTGAAAAGTGAAGCTCACGTAAGTATAGTAGTGTCCTGGGAAGGAATAGAGCAGGGATAAGTTATAACTCAGTTTGTTCTATGCTGCCTGCTATTTCCTATCAAATGCTTTTAATGTTTCCTTCTCATTGGTAGAAATACACAAGTGAAAGAGAGGTGGAAACATTTCACTTCATAGTTTCTTTATGTGCAGGCTGAAAGAAACAGAGGAAGCTTCACAAGCTTGGCTATTAAGCTCCCAAGTAAAACTTCAGCCTCCTCCAGTAACTCTAAAATCTCCATTGTGGTACTTTATCATCTCAGCAAAGGTGATAAATGGTCTGTTATGTAAAAAAAAAAAAAACAACAAAAAACCCACAACCAACACCCCAAACACTTCATACACTTTTTCCTCACTTTCCCATCTGCTGTCTTCCTGTAGGTGTGGGTTTATTCTTCTCATAAATTTAGTTTTGCAATTCTGGCCCAAAGACTCTCTTCATTTATAGACCACTTGGCATAATAGAGTCTTAATCTCTGATTGCTAGCCCTCAAATGCTGCTATATTACAAAGAACTGATGAAACAACTTCCAAATATCTGTCATTTGGAGAAATTACCTTGACTTCAGATCTTCAGCTTGAAAAAAAAGTACTAAAAAGAATAATTTTTTAGAAATTCTTGTGAACAAAAATAAAATTGCAATACAGCCCCAAAAACCTGGGTTTATATAACTTCAGAGTTTTAGAAAATGTTTGCTTCTGGCTGACAATTTGTATGCAAATGGAAACAACAGAGCTCTAGCTAGTGCTCTCCTGTAACCTTCATAGTGCTGCTTGCTGGGTGCCTTTACAGGGAAATGTGAAGATTTGTCAGAATTACCAACATTTTTAGAGAAGTAATTCTGAATAGAATTAAAATGGCCTTTCGCACCCTAAAAGGGCAATGAAAGGAGAGGAGAAGGAAAAGAGAGAGTAAATCAGTGCATTCCTTTCTATTATGAATAAAGGATGCTCCACAGAGTGAGACATGAGCTAGCACATTGTTGGCAGTGTTTTGAAAGCCATGCCTTTCAAGGGGAAGGGCATTTTGTTTCAGCAGCCGTTGATTGATTCCACCATGAAAACATCCCTACATTACTTACAGACAAATACATGGAGAACATGTGGGAGGGTCTAATCATGCAAGGTGCTGAGTGCTCTTCTTTCTCACTGAAGACCACAAAGGTTAAAGGTATTTTATAATCATGGGGTTTCAGTGCCCAGGTTTTGCCTTGCAGTAATGAGTCCAGAAGTCTCTAGGGGAAAATGCATACAGCAGGGAAATTTTGGATAATGCAAGTCCCTCCTTGGAAATAGAATGGAATGGAATGGAATGGAATGGAATGGAATGGAATGGAATGGAATGGAATGGAATGGAATGGAATGGAATGGAGAGAAGAGAAAGAAGAGAAGAGAAGAGAAGAGAAGAGAAGAGAAGAGAAGAGAAGAGAAGAGAAGAGAAGAGAAGAGAAGAGATAGAATAAACCAGGTTGGAAGAGACCTTCAAGATCATCGCGTACAACCCACCAACCAACACCACCTAATCAACTAAACCGTGGCACCAAGCACCTCATCAAGTCTCCTTCTAAACACCTCCAATGATGGTGACTCCACCACCTCCACAGGCAGCCCATTCCACTGGGCAATCACTCTCTCTGTGAAGAATTTCTTCCTGACATCCAGTCTAAACCTTCCTTGGCACAGCTTGAGACTGTGACCTCTTGTTCTGGTGCTGAATCAGAACTGTCAGTAGCTGCTGCTTCCTTGTTTCATCCTACTGTTTTCACCACTGATTTAAGAAAAATGCACATTGAGAGACAGAACAGCATGTCTACAAGCTGTTATTAATGCTCTTGTTTCAAAACCAAAAAAATTTTGAATTTGGTGTTTGGAGTGTGTTACCTGTCTCGGTTTCTGTCTCTCGCAACCGTCCAGACCATTGTACCAATGACAGCAAACAGGCAAACTCAAAAAAGACATCCTGATCGTGTGTGCCCTGTGTCCAAGAGTCATAGAATACACGGGGTTGGAAGGAACCCTTAGAGGTCATCCAGTTCAACTCCTCTGCAGTAAGCAGGGACATTCCCAACTGAGAAAGTTCTTCACTGAGAGAATTGTTCACCATTGGAATTGGCTGCCCAGGGAGGTGGTGGAGTCGCCCTCCCTGGAGGTGGTCAAGATGGTATTGGACGTGGCACTTGGTGCCATGGTCTAGTCATGAGGTCTGTGGTGACAGGTTGGACTTGATAATCTTTGAGGTCTCTTCCAACCTTGGTGATACTGTGATACTGTGAGATTGTTCAGAGCCCTAGCAGACCGACAGCATCCTGGCCTGCATCAGAAATAATGCGTCCAGCAGGAGCTGATTTGCCCCCTGTACTCAGCCCTGGTGAAACAGTACCTTGAACACTATGTTCAGCTTTGGGCCCCTCACTACAAGAAAGACATTGATGTCCTGAGCTGGTCCAGAGAAAGGCTTTAGAGAACAAGTCCTGTGAGGAGCAGCTGAGGGAACTGACATTGTTTAGTCTGGAGTAAAGGAGAATGAGGAGAGATTTCACTGCTCTCTAAAACTACTTGAAAGCAGGTTGTAGCAAAGTGGGGGTTGGTCTGTTCTTCCAAGTAGCAAGTGATAGGACAAGAAGAAATAGCCTCAAGTTGCACCAGAAGACGTTTAGGTGGGGCATAAGGAAAAATATATTCAACGAAAGAGTTGTCAAGCACTGGAACAGGCTGCCCAGAGAAGTGGTTGAATTATCATCCCTGGAGGCAGTTAAAACATGTAGACCTGGTGGTTAGGGGCATGGTTTAGCAGCAGATTTGACAATATTAAGACTGGTTGGACTTGATGATCTTAAGGTTTTTTTCAGCCTAAATGATTCTATGATTTGCATTCTATATTGACCTAAATTATTTAATTGTTTCCATTGGATCCCAAAGAAAGTTATGTCTTTGAGGTTTATGGACAACAGAGGTCCAAACTGGAATCATAGCATCATAGAATTGTCAGGGTTGGAAGGGACCTGAAGGATGATCCAGTTCCAAACCCCCTGACATGGAAAGAGACACCTCACACTAGATCAGGTTGCTCAGAGCCACATCCAGCCTGGCCTCAAAAACCTCCAGGGATGAGGCTTCCACCACTTCCCTGGGTGACCTGTTTCGGTGTCTCACCACCCTCATGGGGAAGAACTTCTTCCTAACATCCAAGCTGAATCTACCCATTTATAGTTTTACTCTACTTTCCCTAGTCCTATCTCATTAACAAAGAATTATTCAGTATTGGTGTAGTTGAAGAGGGCAGGCTCTGCACAGAGCAGAGCATGATCTGTGGCTGCTATTGAAATGCATATAAAATAATCCAGTGAAAGCTGTGCAAAACTTTGCTAGAGTTAAGGACAATTAAATTTTACTTTCTGGAAAACAAATGGGCTAAAAAGACTTTGTGTTATGTGCCAGAATACATTTCAGTGATGATTTTGAAATGATGTTGAGCAACCTTGCTAGCTGGCTGAAGCATTGAGCTGTGCTCATAGAATTGTTTGAGAGCCTTGCTGAAAATTGTCTCTAAAAGGTAGTGGACGATGAAGAAGGACTAAGAGAGTTTGATCCTTCAGGCTGAGCTGGGCCTGTAGGAGACACTTGGTCGTTCATGTTCCAAGGTGAAAAAGTTCTGCCCAGGTCTTGCTTTCAGGGTGGTTAGAAACGTAAAGTCAGTCCAGGTATTTTATGGAGAGGGGCAAGCCCGTGTCGCTGCCTGGCTTTTACATTCCTGCTGACACCCAGTGGCTTGCCAGCACAATTACACACCACGCTGCACGCCGAGCAACCTCTTTAGTAACAACGGAATAATAAAAGTCACAGCAGCATTTCAGCAGCATTTCAGGAAATCTAACACCCATGGTCTCCTCTTTATTTTAGTTACTTTTTTAAAGGGAAAAGCGGAGTAAACAGGAAACATTTGAAAATGCGATGCAGGATAGTGTCTGAGCATTGATGGTCTTGCTCCAGCAGTTGGGACCTAGATCCAGCTGTGGAAAGTGTAAACGGTCTCAGTAAAAAAAAAAAACGTAGAAGAAGCTCCCTCTGACTCTTGGCTTTTCATGCAAGGAGAGGTGAGGAATCATTCTGAGACTGCAAGAGGCATTTGAGCATAAACTAATTTTTCACAGTACAATATGCCATCACCTCCAGCCCCAACAGTTTTCATATACAGTTTGGGGGAAAGAAAAGAGAAAAAAAAGCCTTCACACAGTTTCAATTTTCTGTAAAATAAGGTGATTTCCTATAGAAACAAATTTCATACCCTGCCAAGTATGAGTATCAGGCACTTGATATTACTGGATATTTGATAGATATTTTCTTTGGGTATCTCTCAGCTTTTGGTAAAAGAAGTCCCAAAATAAGGGAGCCCTGCAAAGGATCTTAAGCCTGACCTATTACTGCTTTCTTAACAACAACCCTTTCTGCTTTAGGAAACAGCTGTCTGTAACTCATTCTGAGCAAAAGGGGAATGGGATTTGTATAAAATCCACACAGTTTTATAAAAACTAATTTATGTACAGGATCCAGCCTTATGAATGTAAACAGAAGCTAAAAACAGCCTTCATATTTTCTAGTCTGGAAACATGGCAAAAAAATCAGCCCATGTAAAGCATGTGGAATTCACTCAGACTTGAACATCCAAATGCATTAAAAGCAAAGAGTGAAATAATGAAGTAAAAGCAAAGTAGTATCAAAAACCAGTATCAAAACTCCTCTGGATGGTAGTTCACAGGCTAAATAAATCAGTGGTGCAAAGAATGTGCAGGCACAAGGAGTGTTCTCACATGTCATGTATTT
Organism: Colaptes auratus; assembly: GCA_015227895.2. Classification (NCBI taxonomy): domain Eukaryota; kingdom Metazoa; phylum Chordata; class Aves; order Piciformes; family Picidae; genus Colaptes; species Colaptes auratus. The sequence continues at coordinate 7,238,620 of CM037634.1, forward strand.
TAAGGATTCACCAGCTAATATTTCCTACCTTTTTCCAGAAGCCATATGGTAAACAGATAGCACTAACAAAGTCAAATATTAATAACCAAGAACCGCACATCTCCAAATCCCCTTCCCCCAACCAGCAAAACCCATAGAAATTTACACTGACCAAAGCAAATAGAAAATAAAAGTCAAAGCACTTACATCATTGACATTTAGGGATAGAACCAAGTACCCTTTCCATCCCTCTGAATTTTCTAAGTTATAACATTAACAGAAAATAAACACACATTGAAATGGAGTAACTCATGGTCGTGACATATAGCCACTGAGAAGCTGCAATAATAAGGTCATAAAAGAGAACATCCCAAGAAGAAATTTGAAACTGTGTCCAGACAGCCCAGGTCAATTTAGCCTTTTGTCACACTCTTAAGTGATCTGGTTAACTTTGCCCACCCAGAACAGCTTTCTCAGTGTAATTACCCTCCATGCAATTCTTTCTTTTGAGGAGCAGCATATTTCAACTCTCCCCACACTGCGATTGATTTCTTGTGCGACGGAAAGAGATATGGTTTGCAGAAGCATGAAAACAAATCTGTGAAAATGTTGATGGAAAGGACACAACTCAACCCTTCACCTAAAACCTGAATGATGTGTTGGGGGGTAGTGGTGTAGAATTAAGGAGGAGAGAAAGGAAAAAAAAAAAAGAAAGCCTGTTTCATATTCTGGTGATGTTTCTGAGCCCTGTCTAGTTTCAGAAGTAGATGTTTCCCAGCAATACACAGAAAACCTCCTAGCATCAAGACATTACTCCTTTTAGCCCATGTAACTGCCCAAATGACACCCAAAATGATCCCTGTGCTTTCTTGGTTTTCAAGAATGAGACTTGTGACTGCTCACAAAAGTGTTTTTAAAAACTAATGGCTGTCACAAATTCTGAAGGTTGTGCAAAAGAGATACTGACTGCATTATGTATTTTTCACTCCCTACATCTAGCTCCTTGCTCCATCATCGGAGGTATTCAGGAGGAGACCTGATGGGGTGCTTGGTGCCATGGTTTACTTGGTTAGGTGGGTTGGATTGGTCGATGGGTTGGAGGCGGTGATCTTGAAGGTCTCTTCCAACCTGGTTTATTCTACTGTATTGTATTCTGTTGTGTTGTATTTAGTTGAAATGTGAACTGAAAGCTGTACAACGTCCTGCAAACTTGTTTCCCACTGAACTGCATATTGAATTTAAATTTTGTGAGAGCAAATGAAGTTTGGTTCAGAATGTCTAGGTATTGTTATGTTGTGGTTGGAAGGCAGATCCTCCCTTGCCTCCCACTGGGGCAGAAAAACAGAGAGGCAAATGGATTGCAGAAGTGATGGAAAGTTTAAGTGGAAATGAGGTGAATGTTCTACAGAAAACCACAAGCACAGTGACAAAGGAGATCTCGAAGCATGCCCAAAAACCTCTCAGCACTCCCCTCTCCCCACCTGAGGGGACACCCAAAACCCCAGGGCTCCTTCTTCCCCCACCCCCCCACCCCCATTAGGCTAATCTCAGCTGGCCAGAACTGAGATGGCCCTTCCCCCTTCTCCTCTTGGCATTAGCCCTAGCCAGGCCTAAGAGACCTTGAGATAACTCCCCCTCCATTACCAGATAGGGAGCATCTTCCACGGTAGCGGTGAGGGAAGAAAGAGAAAGTGTAAAACCGCCTTGCTGGCGGTTTTATGGGGAGCAGGACATTATGGGATGAAATACACAGCTTCCTGTGTCCACCCACTGGGCCGGACCCTCAGGACACAAGAGGTGTGTCTTATGTGGCTACAGCAGGGGGCACCCTGCCCAAACAGCTACATGTTATTAATCTATCTTAAGATCTTGTTAAGTGGAAGGTTGGAGGAAGAGTTGGGTGCCTTATAGGCTTGTTGGTTCACCAGTCAGAAGGACAATGGCTACAGTTTATCAGAGCTGATAACTGATGTTAATACAGGCAAATGAGAAGCCTTTTTCAAAAATAGATGTACCAAGATGGAGTGGGGAAGGCTGTGGATGTAGTCTACCTGGACTTCAGCATAGCAAACTCCTGGCCAGGCTGACAGCCCCTGGCTTGGACAGCAGCACACTGTGCTGGGTTAGGAACTGGCTGGAGGGCCGAGCCCAGAGACTGGTGGTGAATGGTGCAGCATCCAGCTGGAGGCCAGTCACCAGTGGCATCCCCCAGGGATCAGTGCTGGGCCCCATCCTCTTTAATATCTTTATTGATTATCTGGATGAGGGGATTGAATCCATCATCAGTAAATTTGCAGATAACACCAAGCTGGGAGCAGGAGTTGGTCTGTTAGAGGGTAGGAGAGCTCTGCAGGGGGACCTTGATAGGCTGGACAGATGGGCAGACACCAACAACATGAGATTGAACACATCCAAGTGCCGGGTGCTGCACATTGGCCACAGCAACCCCATGCAGTGCTACAGGCTGGGGTCAGAGTGGCTGGAGAGCAGCCAGGCAGAGAGGGACCTGGGGGTACTGCTTGAGAGTAGGCTGAGCATGAGCCAGCAGTGTGCCCAGGTGGCCAAGAAGGCCATGGAATCCTGGCCTGTATCAGGACTAGTGTAGCCAGCAGGAGCAGGGAGGTCATTCTGCCCCTGTACACTGCACTGTTTAGGCCACACCTTGAGTCCTGTGTCCAGTTCTGGGCCCCTCAGTTTAGAAAACATGTTGAGTTGCTGAAATGTGATGAGAAAAAGGCAACAAAGCTGGGGAGGGGCTTGGAGCACAAGCCCTATGAGGAGAGGCTGAGGGAGCTGGGATTGTTTAGCCTGGAGAAGAGGATGCTCAGGGGAGACCTTATTGCTCTCTACAACTACCTGAAGGGAAGTTGTACCCAGGTGGGGGTTGATCTCTTCCAACTAGCACCAGAACAAGAGGACACAGTCTCAAGCTGCACCAGGGGAGGTTTAGGCTGGATGTTAGGAAGAAGTTCTACATAGAAAGAGAGATTGCCCATTGGAATGTGCTGCCCAGGGAGGTGGTGGAGTCACCATTTCTGGAGGTGTTTAGGAAGAGACTGGAGGAGGCGCTTGGTGCCATTGTTTCATTGATTAGATAGTGTTGGATGATAGATTGGACTCAATGATCTCAAAGGTCTTCTCTATTCTATTCTATTCTATTCTATTCTATTCTATTCTATTCTATGTGATGCCTGTTTGGAAAAGAGGAAATTTCAGCTTTTTATGTCAAGCGCCAGAGTAAGAAGAGTATTTAGACCACAAGAAGTTAGAAATGATTTTGTTAAAGGGATTTAAGTCTTCTTCAGAGGCTGTAAATTTGATGAGAGCTTTCTGTTTATTTCCTCCCTGAAGTGAAAGAGACTTTCCTGGCTTTTTAGATTAACTCTGTAATTGAACATAATCTTTTCTCCTGTGGTAGGTTAGATGCTGCTAATCTTTGCCTGTATGGTCTCATGCAAAGAGCTTCATTTTGTCACTCATTAATCATTAGAACAGCAGTAATGTAGTAAATAAGCAAACACAGAAAACAGGCATGAGAAACCTACAGCTGGGTGTGACCACTGCTCTGGACACGTTCAAGTGTCTCGATGTCCTTCTAAAACTGAGGGGCCCAGAACTGGACACAGGACTCAAGGTGTGGCCTAACCAATGCAGAGTACAGGAGCACAATGACCTCCCTGATCCTGCTGGCCACACTATTCCTAATGCAGGCCAGGATGCCGTTGGCCGCCTTGGCCACCTGGGCACACTGCTGGCTCATGTTCAGGCAGCTGTCGATCAGTACCCCCAGGTCCCTCTCTGTTTGGCAGCTCTCCAGCCACTCTGACCCCAGCCTGTAGCTCTGCATGGGGTTGCTGTGGCCAAAGTGCAGCACCCAGCACTTGGACTTGTTGAATGCCATCCCATTGGACTCCGCCCATCTGTCCAGTCGGTTGAGGTCCCTCTGCAGGGCCCTCCTGCCCTCTAACTGACCAACATCTGCTCCCAGTTGTATAGATGTAGACATACAAGTGCAGAATGTATCTCTACATCAGCCTTGCTGCTGCTTTTTAAAACAGAGGAAAAATAAACTCTGCTATCTTCGAACTTTCAGCATGCACCGAACATGCAGTTATCTTGATAGGCCTTTGTCCCCCCCGCTGAAACTCCTAGGCTTTGTGCATTTTAAATGCCAATACAAACTAGGTTTGCTAAGTCAGGGTCTAAACATTAATTTCTCTAGTGCATAGGATTTCCTTGGCATAAATTAGGAAACTGAGCCAAATACCACTCAAAATTCTCCACAGATATAATTGAGGGTCTATGCTCCACTCATAATTTTAGTATCAATTATAAATTTCCTGGATTTTGTTGATAAACTTTTTGGTGTAGGAATCAAGTTTTCTCCTGACAGAAGAATGATGGATGATATCAGTGCTCCACAAATTATGAGTAATTATACTCAAACTAGCTGCTCTATTTTCAGTTAACCACACACAGAAGATAATAATAGTTTAGGGAAAACGCGTTTAATGTGGTCCTCATTTTAGGGAAGGGATGTGTGAAGCTGCATCCAATTTCCAAACAGGTGAGTGTATAAAGAAACTGAGTACCTGCCTGTGTATATGACCCTGTGGAACTGTTCTGACGCTATTTATATGGGATTAGGTGTTGTTTTACAAAGCCAGCAACATTAAGAAACCCATACATCCCTACTTTCCTAAAGAACTTAGAGAAATAATTTGTTATCTGTTGGTAAGCTGCTGTTGGATCCATTTGTTTGAATACATTTGGCTAACATATTTTAACAGATAGTGCTTTGCTTCCCGTGACATGATTGAAATCTATAGCTGAACTGATTATATGTTGTTTCAAAAGCAAATGAACTGAGAGAATTCTTATTTCTGGGTGACAGTACTCAGGCAGATAAGTAACCATAAGAGAAATGCATGTGCTCTAGAAATCCATTTATTCAGAAAGATCTCAAAGCACTTATAGATTATTAAGAGAAATCACTTGCACAATGACTTTAACAGTAGCAATGTAACAACACTACTCAGACCTCTGAAATGAGAAGAATGTCTTATTGTGGTGCTTGTCCCAGTGCAGTCTATAGATCATCTGTAACCTCTGCAATCATTACTGTTAGTAATTGGTCGTAAATATCTTTGTTAGAGCCTTAGACAATGTATAGGAGATGAAGTATGTCAAAAGCTTGATCCAAAAACTCTTTGGAGTAAATATCCAGCGAGTTTAATAAGCATTGACTCAGTCTCTTATCTCCCTTTATTTCAGTGGGACTATTTGATTGCTCAAAGATAACTATATTTTTCAGAGCAATACTCTTTGGATGCATCATATAAACCATAGCTCAGAAATGTTTTGATTCAAAATAAGAAGAAATCATGAGATCTCAACAGCAGAGTTGAAGTGAACTGGACTGTCAAACCCTTGCTGCAGCAGAGGATGATGCTCTTGAAGCAGTGATAGTGTAATAAGCAAGGTCAAAGAAGTCAAAAGCAGGGCTTGTGTGTCCACAGGAGACAGATGGAGAAGCAGTATAATTCCTTCCTAAAGTAAGCAAATACAGGAGGTTTGCTGGTAACACACATTTTCAATTTTGCCAGGGCTGTTCATTACCCAATGCCAGCCAAAAGCTTCATATGCCTTGATAACAGAAGTAGAAACTGAAGTGCCTGGAGTGCCCATACTAAAGACAGGAGCTAGAAAGATATATTTAAATTACACTTGTCACAGCCTGGCTGCAATATGTTGTTTTCCAGAGAAAATGAACAAATATATGACTCATTGCAAATATATTCCATTATCTTCCCCCTGTTAAATTATCAGTCCCTCTGATGCCACTCTGATTTTAGAAGTTAGCATGCTCTAGAGGCATGGCAATAATATCAGAGCAAGACAGGAGCAGGAGCTCAGCTCCACTTCCCTCACTTGCATGCTTGGGAACTTAAAGTGAATTACTGCTGCTGGTGACTGCTCTTGCTCAAAGAGCACTACCCAAAGACACCAACCAGGTTTCCCAGCACTTTTGGAGGGTGCCCAGGGGTGAAGAGCAGCTTCCTCATCCTCCACATATCAGCTTGCCAATCCATCCTCCCTTTACATGGTCCCTATATGGGACAAGAAGTTGGTGAGGGCCTTTTGAGGGTGTCAGGTACTAGGGGGAATGGAGCCAAAATATATATGGGTAGATTCAGATTGGATGTTAGGAAGAAATTCTTCAACATGAGGGTGGTGATACACTGGAACAGGTTGCCCAGGGAGGCGGTAGAAGCCCATCCCTGGTGGTTTTTAATGCTCTGAGGAACCTGATCTAGTGTGTGAGGCATCCATGCCCATGGCAGGGGGGTGGGAACCAGATGATCCTAGAGGTCCCTTCCAACCCTAACAATTCTGTGATTGTATGATGCTCCCCCTGGTTTATTTCCCAGTCCCTAGGGATGACTGACACCATGTCAAGGTGTGTGAATGTCAGTGAGACAAAGTATGTGGTACAGAAGAAATGGAGAAAACCAACTCTTCATACAGTACGGGACAGAATAGAAGGCAGTGTTGGTACTCCATGAGACAACAGGAAAGGGAGTAATTGAAAGAAATGCAAGGCAATAAGTAGATGAATTTGATCAAAAAGTCCCTTGGAAATCAACTGACTAACGTTACAGCAATGAATTTTGTTTCTTCGAAGTTACTGTAGCAGATAAATTAGAAGTGCTTCAGCAGTGAATCAGCATTTCTGTTTTCTTTCTTTTTCCTCCTTTCCAAACTTAACAAGAGATTTATGAGAAAAAGTCAGGCTACCAGAAAGCAAAGGCATGCATAGGTTGTGCTGAAAAGAGCATGCATTTAAACCAGCTTTATGCATTCTTGCTTTTAATGGGGCCCTGAACTCAGTAGATACTGTTAGGTGCTTTTGTAATATAGATTAACAATAATGTTAAAGTTCCTCCCATATCTCATTCCTCCCAAGGAGAGAGACTTAGGCTAAGATACTTCAAAGCTCTGCTTAGGATGTTGTGATTTTGGTGTGAGAATACATCTGTTGCCCTCTCACGTTAACACTTAAGGCTCATGAAGTTGGGGCCTTTCGCTTTTACAATAGCTTGTCAGATTATGGAACTGAGGGAACCATTGATCCCTGAAGGATAAAAATCAGTGGAAGGCTCCTAAAAAGAAAAATACAGTATATTCAAACAGTGTTAGAAGAAGTCCCCTCTTTGTAGTTTGAGATGTTGAAGGTCAAGGAAAAAAAACAATAAAAAGTAATGATAATAATAAACAAGGACTACATGAAAGGGTATTAAAAAAAAATGTTTAGGCAAAGCAGCCATTTCAAGATAAGGTAAAAATAAAACTGTAAAGGGTTTTCTGGTATCTAGCCATTCTGGTATCTAGTCACTGAGACTCTTGAACGTGTCCAGGGAAGGGCAGCAAGGCTGGGGAGAGGACTTGAGCACAAGCCCTATGAGGAGAGGCTGAGGGAGCTGGGGTTGCTTAGCCTGGAGAAGAGGAGGCTCAGGGGAGATCTTCTTGCTCTCTACAACTACCTGAAGAGTGGTTGTAGCCAGGAGGGGGTTGGTCTCCTCTCCCAGGCAACCAGCACCAGAACAAGAGGACACAGTCACAAGCTGCACCAGGGGAAGTTTAGGCTGGAGGTGAGGAGAAAGTTCTTCACCGAGAGAGTCGTTCACCCATTGGAGTGTGCTGCCCAGGGAGGTGGTGGAGTCACCATCCCTGGAGGTGTTCAAGAGGGGATTGGACGTGGCACTTGGTGCCACGGTTTAGTAGTCATGAGGTCTTGGGTGACAGGTTGGACTTGATGATCTTTGAGGTCTTTTCAACCTTGTTGATTCTATGATTTAAAATAACAAAAAACCCAAACAATACAACCTTCTGCTTTCAAACTGCTGTCTTCAGGCACTGCTAGTAAAAAAAAAGTATCTTGCTTATTGTTGAAGAACAAAAACATTCAGTTCAGCAAAGGCAAAATAAAAACTTTAAGAAAATCATTGTTGTGGGATTCTAGATGATTTGACTGTCAAATTGAAAGGTATGCCATCATTTTTAGCAGCAGCCAGGTACCTGTATCTCTCTAGAAAGAGGAGTGGCATTGACAACCTTACCATTAAACTCCACGTGTACTTAGTTGTAACTGGCATAGTGCTTTGTAGTGGGGGTGAGCAAAACTGAAGCACCTGGATGATGATGTTCACCAAGCAGCTTTATTAATTCCTCCCTTTTACTGCCTTGTGTTACATCCTAATAAATTATACCAGTGAGGTAAGACTTGGCATTTCTTAAGTGTGAAGTTTGTGTGTGGCTTTCCTTGTGTGACAGAGGCTTTCTGTGGCAGGTAGGACTGTGTAATACAGAGAACTGCTCCAAGCAAATCCAGCCCTCCTTCCAAGCACACAAGTCACCAGCAGTCACCTCCTGCAGGATCTGGTTCTCTTTTCATGGAAGAAGACAAACCTCCCCCTGGCTCTGGCTGGCAGGGTCAGCTGACATGGTTTGTGGCCTGAGGGTCACACTTCAGAGATGCAGTGCAGAGAAAAAGAGGGGAAACATCAGTGAAAACTAACTCAGACATGTGAGCTAGAACTCAGTGGGGAAGGGAGGGGTGGGGTGAGATGGGGGGGCAAGAACCAAGTGAAACTTTTGGCCATGCCTACAGTGTGCTGATGGGTTTTTTGCCTGTCAGTTTAAAGGTGTTGTGTTGTAATTTTTATTTCAGATCAGTTCATTCTGTGGTCCTCAAAAAGACTAGGCAGAGAGATTCCATGGAGGTGGTGGAGTCACCTTCATTGGAGGTGTTCAGGAGGGACTTGATGGGGTGCTTGGTGCCATGGTTTAGTTGTTTAGGTGGGTTGGATTGGTTGATGGGTTGGACGCAATGATCTTGAAAGTCTCTTTCAACCTGGTGTATTGTATTGCATTGTATTCCCAGAAACCTAGCATTTCCAGAGAGCCTCCTCCAGAGGAATCACTTGCTGCAATTTAAATATTCAAGCACTTTTATTTCAAAATTAATATTGTTTATAGGAAGCAAATGCAAATAAGTGGTAGAAACCTTTTTGGTAGTGGGTCATTAAAAATCCATTCTTGACTTCCTGCCCACAACTACATCTCTTTTCTTTTTTTTGCAGACCTGTCACCCATTTCATTTAAGCACTTAGCTTTCTCCTAATGAATGAATTGGCATTTCATATTACCTTATTATCCTATAAAGCAAAATGCATACTCAATAACGTTAATGGTAATTTCTCATAAAGACACATTATCGATCCGGGGGCTACCTGTAAGCATTGAAAATTGCAGCCTGCACACAGAGCTTTTCACATCTGGGCCTGAAGAATTAAAGAAAAATTAAATTTGACAGCAGTAAATTCACAGGCACAATCTAGGCACCAATTTATATGCAAAATGAAATGCTTTATGAAAATTTCCTCTATTTTCTCACGGAGATTTGGGAGAAAGATTTCACTAGATGCTTCTTTCTCTAATATCCCTCTACTTAAATATTATACTGCAGTCACTGCAGACTTCCTTTGATGTATAAATAATCAAGTTAAATTATGTGCAGCAAGGAGACTAGTGCTCTGCCATTCTTATTTTACAAAGTAATATCTACCCTAGAGGGTCAAATTTCCCTGACAAATTCTTAATTACTATGTTGCAACAGAAGCAGAATCTATTTGTGCATAAATCCCGAGCATTCCCATGTGGTAAGTAACTAATATTACCAACCATTTCACTTGGCCTGTTCACTGAACTCCATAATTAGATAATACTTTTGATGATGGTACATTTGAAGTCTTAATCCATTTAATTTTTTATGAGATTTTTTTTATTTTAATAGGGATATGTTAGTGACCGCTGCCTATTTAAAAATCATTAAAATTCTGTCCACAGCAGTAATAAAGATTAAAGATTACTAATATGGCATTCATAACCTTTCTGGTTTTCCAGAAATCTGGGGCTTAAGGTAAATGTTAAAGGTCATTTAATATGTTAGTCAGTAATTATAATCCTGGGTAATAGGTTCCTTTTCTAATTATCCTGGTATAAAAGTTCTATTGTTTGGGTCTGTTCTTCTGATTTTCTTATTTGGTTTTTTTTTTTGGGGGGGGGGGGGGGAGGGATAAGTAATCCTGGAATTAAAGTTTCTGAACATTGATGAAAGTAGGTAATGCACAATGATTAACTGGATAAAAGCCATATGTTTGAATGCCGCGTAATATCTTGCCTTGAAGTTACTTACAAAAGATGCAGCATCCCTTTCCAGGAGAAATAAAGCAGAAAGGTCACTGCAGAGATTAATACCTTTTTTATTTTAATATCAAACATTGACAAATAAGATAAAGGCTTTGTGAGCAAGCTCAGAAGAAAGTGAGAGTGGTTAAACACTAGATGGGAGAGAATCTTAAAAGAATAATCTGCCAGTCATTTCAGAGGCAGGGAAAGGAAACTTCTTCCTTGTGGCCCCGATCCAGGCCAACATTCAGGCGAGCATTCTTTGAATGGAGCGTGTTCACAGTATCAGTAGCACAGTATCACTAAGGTTGGAAGAGACCTCAAAGATCATCAAGTCCAACCTGTCACCACAGACCCCATGACTAGACCATGGCACCAAGTGCCACGTCCAATCCCCTCTTGAACACCTCCAGGGACGGTGACTCCACCACCTCCCCGGGCAGCCATGTTCTGTGGGCTTTCCCAGAGCACAGCCTTGATCTGCACCTAACTACTATCCTGTGATACAAGTGGGAGTCTTCAGGCTTGCTGAAGAAATTGTTCTTTCCCTTCTGCTCATGCCAAAGAAATCTGGGTGATTTTTTCTTAGAAATACATTTATTTTCTGTAACATAGGCATTCTGCTATGCCTTTCCTCCCTTACCTATGCCTAGATATATATTAATGATATTTGTAGATTATGCATTAATAAAATTTACAAGCCAGGGCCTGAATTATGGAGTAAGCACTTAAAATGACAATCAAGTACAGGGTGTTTGATTCTTAAACACATTCATAAGCTCACTTTAAGTTGAGTGTGTACTAAAATGTGTGTTAGGTCACAGAGTCCTGCTGAATCAGCTGAGATCATGAAAGGGTGAAAAGAGACAAAAGTCCCCCTGCAAAACCTTGATTTTTAACCAGACATCTTTGTGCTGGCTGTGGAGCTCACACCACACACCACAACTGAGTGCCATTAAGCTCTAACTGCAGGAGGGAAAACATAAGGGGAAATCAGAAAGAAAATGTCTTTGGGAGGTGACCTGCTCTTTAAAGTGTTTTTCAATTTTAGCACAGTACAAACACATAATAGCATTAAAAACCCCAATGTCACTAACTCTTATTTCAGTGGTAATTATATCTCACTAGCTGGCTTTGGGCAAGTCACTAAGGTCACTTTTGAAAAGCATCTGCAGGTCAAAATTTTTCCATGGGCACTGAGCAGCTTCTTGAACTACAGATTTTTTGCTGGAGTTGATGTTCCCTGATGAAGGTTTGGCCTCCAATGTCTTAGAATGGGAGCAGAAAACATGATGGCAAACCTATGACAATTCTGCTCTTAACTTCTCCATTTTAAAAGCAAGATCTGGAGGTGCTGGAACATGTCCAAAGAAGGACCATGAGGATGGTCAGAGGGCTGGAGCACCTTTCCTATGGAGACAGAGTTGGGGCTATTTAGTCTGGAGAGGAGAAGGCTCCAAGGAGACCTTATTGTGGCCTTCCAGTATCTTAAGGAGGCCTACAAGAAAGCTAGTGGGGAACTTTTTAGGATGTCAGGTAGTGATAGGAATAGGGGGAATAGAGCAAATCTGGAAGTGGGTAGATTCAGATTGGATGAAGTTTTTCATTATTTGGGTGGTGAGATTAGAATAGAATAGAATAGAATAGAATAGAATAGAATAGAATAGAATAGAATAGAATAGAACAGAATAGGTTGGAAGAGACCTTCAAGATCATCGCATCCAACCTATTATCCAACACCACCTAATCAACTAAACCTTGCAACCAAGCACCCTATCAAATCTCCTCCTGAACATCTCCAGTGACGGCGACTCCACCACCTCCCTGGGCAGCCCATTCCAATGGGCAATCACTCTCTCTATATAGAACGTCTTCCTAACATCCAGCCTAAACCTCCCCTGGCACAGCTTGAGACTATGTCCTCCTGTTCTGGTGCTGGCTGTCTGGGAGAAGAGACCAACCTCCACCTGTCCACAACCTCCCTTCAGGTAGTTGTAGAGAGCAATAAGGTCACCCCTGAGTCTCCTCTTCTCCAGGCTAAGCAACCCCAGCTCCCTCAGCCTCTCCTCACAGGGCTTGTGTTCCAAACCCCTCACCAACTTTGTTGCCCTTCTCTGGACACGTTCCAGCAAGTCAACATCTTTCCTAAACTGAGGGGCCCAGAACTGGACAGAGGACTCGAGGTGTGGCCTAACCAGTGCTGTGTACAGGGGCAGAATGACCTCCCTGCTCCTGCTGGCCACGCTGTTCCTGATGCAGGCCAGGATGCCATTGGCCCTCTTGGCTGCCTGGGCACACTGCAAGCTCACATTCAGCCATCAGCCAGCACCCCCAACACTGGAACAGGTTGCCCAGGGAGGTGGTGGAAGACTCATCCATGGAGGGTTTTAAGGCCAGGCTGGATGTGGCTCTGAGAACCTGATCCAGTGTGAGCTGTCCCTGTCCATGGCAGGGTGTTGGAATTAGATGATCCTTGTGGTCCTTTTCAACCCTGAGAATTCTATGATTCTATGAAAAGGGTGGTAGTGGCATGGCCTATTGAGGTGAAATGGTATTTAAATGGTCAAGTTTTACAAGGCATTCCCCTTTTCATTAGAAAGGCAGCTGCTAGCAGACCAGTTGATAAAGCACTGAAACCCACAGCCCAAACCATTTTTAGTAGCTCTTTTCATTCTTGAAGATTTACAAATTCACAGCCTCTTGTGTTCTGAATTATTTCAAAGAAGCTAAAAAGAAGACTGATTAATATAATTTAAGTATGTTTGGTGAAATTTAGAGAATCCCAGATTAAGAAATTAATCTCTTATATAAGCATTTCCTTCCTACTGAAACCCGAGTAGCAAAATCTGAGGCTTTCTTGTAAAGAAGTGAAGGCTGACTTGAGAAAAAGTTTAACTTCCTGCTTTTATCTTAAATCCATGTCTGCAACCTTCTTTCAGAGAATTTTTTAAAATACTAGAGGGAAGACAGTATGTCAAAGTTCTAATTCTTTGCTACTTTTCATCTTCTTTCTTTCCCCCCCCCTTTTAACTAGCTGATGCTTCCCAATGAGTCTTTCATACCAATTACTACACATTACCTGTTTAAAGGAAAAATAAAACCAGGAAGATCTTGGTGTTTGCAGAGTTGTACTCAAATTAGCTAATCACCAATCTTATGCCAGATAAAATTCATGTGCAATTCCATGGTTACTTCTGAACTAAAGTGCCACTCTGATCCCAAATTAGTGAACTCCATAGAAATCAGTAATAGTCTAGTTAGTATGAATAATAACCTCTGGCTCAGTTTCTACCCTAAGAAAGCATAATCAAACCCTAAGTCTTTAAACTGAGTATCTGTCCAAGAAGAGAGCACTGAAAAAGCAAGAATCTACATTGTGCAATACCAGACAATATTCCAGTCACTTATATGACACAGAATTGGATTACGCTTATTCTCTGGACCTGCGTGGCACACCACCAGCAGCAAACAAACTCTGAGCCACCTCAGTGCCAGTCAGGACTCTCCAACCCTTCTCAAAAGTTGGAACTGCTTCAAGGCTTTATCAAATCTATATTTAGCTAAGATATTTTGCCTTTTCTTGGTCAGGATGTTCCTGCCATGCTTCCTTTGTGACTGGAGAGCAGCCAGGCAGAAAGGGACCTGGGGGTACTGGTTGATAGTAGGCTGAACATGAGCGTGCAGTGTGCCCAGGTGGCCAAGAAGGCCAATGGCATCCCGGCCTGTATCAGGAACAGTGTGGCCAGCAGGAGCAGAGAAGTTATTGTGCCTCTGTACTCAGAACTGGTTAAGCCACACCTTGAGTCCTGTGTCCAGTTCCGGGCCCCTCAGTTTAGGAAAGATGTTGACTTGCTGGAACATGTCCAGAGAAGGGCAACAAAGCTGGGGAGGGCTTTGGAGCACAAGCCCTGTGAGGAGAGTCTGAGGGAGCTGGGGTTGCTTAGCCTGGAGAGGAGGAGGCTCAGAGGAGACCTTATTGCTCTCTACAACTACCTGAAGGGAGGTTGTAGCCAGGTGGGGGTTGGTCTCTTCTCCGAGGTGGCCAGCACCAGAATAAGAGGACACAGTCTCAAGCTGCACCAGGGGAGGTTTAGGCTGGATGTTAGGAAGAAGTTCTTCATAGAAAGAGAGATTGGCCATTGGAATGTGCTGCACAGGGAGGTGGTGGAGAAGTGGACACGGTACTTGATTTCTGAGTGCTGTTCCAGCCACTAGCAAACCCAAGAAGAATTCCATTGTAGACAAGAGCTAACATTAGATTTCACCCATTTACCTTCTTAGAAATAAATCTAGGAGATTAAGTCTGAGGTCTGGAGCAGTTGTATAACAGCTTTGTGCCTTTGGTAAGAACTAGCTTCACATGTTCTAAACATACTACATTTGTTATTTCTGGCTTTAGGATGATAAATGAACAGCTAATGTAAAGGGAGAGCTAAGAAACTCAGAAATTATGCAATCACAGAACACTATAAAATTATTTTATGTTTTATTGCTTTTCCCCCCCTGCAATTGTACGTGGTTTCAAGGCAGAATAAAAGGGAGAATAACATTTTATTTTGTACCATGCTTTAATGTCACTCTTTTTACCTTTAATTTTGAAATAATTTTGCATCTCCTTCTATCATTTCCACTGTTTATTTCTGTTCAAAAATGTCATTATTTTCCCCTATAAGCATATAATATGCTGCCACACCTACAGATTTGGAGAGAGAGTCTTGAGGATGATAAGACTATATAGGCATAAGTTATAATATTACCTGGTTTATAGATCTGAGGGTTGGTTCAGCACAGAGTGGCAAAATTAGAACTGTCAAACTGTATTATATTCTGCAACAGAGGTTTTCTTCAAAACATTATAGAAAAGAGAAGAGGAGATTCCAGTGCCATATAGCCACGCTTAGAAACAGCAGAAGACAGTACCAAAAGGCATGTCTTCCATAAAGATTTCACAGAAGTTGGGCTGTTTGCAGTCTGAGGTATTTGAAATCTAAATTAAGATTTTATTCTGTTAGCCTATATTAAGTTGTCCTTGGATTTTCTTCTTACTTTAGTTGTCTTTATAACTCTCCCTTCCAGCGACTCCTCACATGCTCATTCACCTCACCAGGCAAAATTCTGAATCATAGAATCATGGAATCAATAAGGTTAGAAAAGACCTCAAAGATCATCAAGTCCAACTGTCACTCAACACCTTATGACTACTAAACCATGGCACCAAGTACCACATCCAATCCCCTCTTGAACACATGAAACTAATTGATATCATTGTATTTGGAACCAGGAAAGCAAAGTGATGTCTACTGGGTACAAAAACCTCCTGCTGGGGCACAATAGCCTGGTGTAGGAAAGCAAGGCTTGCTCCATCAAAAAATAACCTTATATGTTCACATGAGAGAGAGAATAGAATAGAATAGAATAGAATAGAATAGAATAGAATAGAATAGAATAGAATAGATAGGATAGATAGATAGGAATAGGATAGGATAGGATAGGATAGAATTAACCAGGTTGGAAAAGACCTTTGATGTCATCAAGTCCAACCTACCATCTAACACTATCTCAATCAACTAAACCATGGCACCAAGCACCCCATCGAGTCTCTTCCTAAACACTTCCAGTGATGGTGACTCCACCACCTCCCTGGACAGCCCATTCCAATGGCCAACCTCTCTTTCTATGTAGAACTTCTTCCTAAATCCAGCCTACAACCTCCCCTGGTGCATCTTGAGACTGTGTCCTCTTGTTCTGGTGCTGGTTGCCTGGGAGAAGAGACCAACCCCCACCTGGCTACAACCTCCCTTCAGGTAGTTGTAGACAGCTATAAAGTCTCCTCTGAGCCTCCTCTTCTCCAGGCTAAGCAACCCCAGCTCCCTCAGACTCTCCTCACAGGGCTTGTGCTCCAAACCCCTCCCCAGCTTTGTTGCCCTTCTCTGGACATGATGTAAAGATATCATCTGTTAGTTAGCACTTAGTCTGTCTTCTTCATGACTCAGCCAGCTGGTGAAACAAAGCTCTCACTAAATATATAATTCATGGTCTCATCTACTTTTGTGACTCTGGATGGGTTTAGACAGAGCTATACTCAAAATGCAATTTATTCATCACAAATGGAGCTGCATAGAGTTATCCAAGCTGTACCCATAATTTTCAATTAAGTGATTTGGGGCTAGGATAAGAAACAGTAAATATTCTTAGTAGGACAACTGTTTATTGCTACTGAAAGGATTTAGTATGCAGAAAATTGTCTTAAATACCACTGGTCTTTGTGACTTGTAACAGCTCTGGGTGGAGAGGAATAGAGTGGCAACTGAGATTCTAGTTTGATTATGGAATCAAAGAATCACAAAATGTTAGAGGTTGGAAGAGGCTTCCAGAGATCCTTGAGTCTGACCCCTCTACCAAAACAGGATCATCTAGAGCAGGCCACACAGGAACATATCCAGGTGAGTTTTGAAAGTCTGCAGACAAAGAGACTCCACAACCTCTCTGAGCAGTCTCTTCCAGTGCTCCATCATATTCACCATAAAGTGTCTCCTTGTGTTGAGATGGAACCTCCTATGCTCTAGCTTTCTGTTCCTTGTCCTACCACTGGGCACCATCAACAGGAGGCTGGCACCTTCATCTTGACACCCACCCTTCAGATCTTTTTTAGATGTTTATGAGATCTCTTCTCAGCCTTCTCAAGACTAAACAGCCCCAGGGCTCTCAGTCTCTCTTCATAGGAGAGACATTTCCATCCCATAACCATCCTCATAGCTCACTGTTTCACTCTCTCCAGCAGGTCCCTGTCTCTCTTGAATTGCATAGCCCAAAGCTGTACACAGTATCCCAGGTGTGGTCTCACCAGGGCAGAGCAGAAGAAAAGGAGAACCTCCCTAGGCCTGTTGGACACACTTTTCTTAATGCACCCCAGGATGCCATTGGTCCTCTTGTGACAAGGGCACATTACTGTCCCACACATACCTTGCTGTCCACTAGGACACCAACGTCTTTCACCATGGAGCTGCATGAGTGACAGATAAAAATACTATAGAGACTCAGAGAAGCATAAGATAGAGGCACTGAAGTAGTATAAATGAATAATAATAAATGTAGTATACATATTTAGTAGGCTTTTTAACAACTAAGTAAGCTCCTTGCTTACTCTAATTGAATAGTCAATGGATAGCAGATAAGTGCTATTTTGCCTAAATTAGAGGGGAATAGTGCTGCATTTCCTTTATTTTCCATCTCTAATGTCATGCAAATAGTGGGAATGCAAATACTGTGCATCACCTCTGTACCACTGTAATTGCCTTGTGTTTCTGTTTTTTGATATTGCATGACTAACAGAACTTGGTCCCTTGTTAGAAATTCATGTGGGTTGTGCCTACAGAGATTTCTCCATTTCTGAATTGGCAGGATAGTTGAGGCCAGATTTGTTTTACTCTTCTGCATCGTGGCAGTTAAAAATTGCCTTGCAAGCACCTCCTTAGTCCCTTGGTTATAAAATACTATGAGAAGGTCTTAGAGGAAAGGTTATTCAATTTGAATGAAAGAAGAAGTGGACAGAAGAGAAAAAAAACATTCTGTTTAGAGGTTAGGATTCTCACCTGGGAAGAGTGAAGAAACAAACTCCATGTAATTTTTGCTCATACACATACACATTTCACAGCATAGAATTCTAGAATGCCCTGGTTAGAAGGGACCTCCAGAGGTCAATATGATGCGGTCTCTAATGGTCCTGTCATGCAGTCGAAGGCAGAGCTTTCTTATTTGCTGAAGGAAGTTATGTGTGAGAGGTCTGGAGGGAACACTTGTTCTGTATTGCTGCTGTAGCAATAATAAAACCAATGTTCCTTCTATCACTGGCTCTGCTGTGGTGGTTGTGTGACTGCGAACAGAGTCTATATGCCTGTTGATAGGCTTGACTGGAGTTCAGGTATTTAGCCACTGATCAAGAAACTACAGGTCTTGTCTGCACTCTGCTAGGCCCATGATTCATATTTACTCTTCTGAGGATGGAAAGCAGAGATTAAAAGACTGAAACTTGATTTTAAAGATTATTTCACTGCCAAGCCCAGGCACCTGATTTGGTCATTGCCTCAGTTTTCCTGTCTGTGAAATTACAATGTGGTTACTTGTTGCACTGGAGTGTTGTGAGGATTATTTCAGTGGTTATACCCTCCCCCCCCCCTTCTAGAATTATATAATGATAGGTGTTGCTTGTATGCACGAACTCTTGTTTGTGTGCAAGCCAGGCACAAAGGGACCTGGGGTTGCTGGTTGATAGTAGGCTGAACATGAGTCAGCAGTGTGCCCAGGTGGACAAGAAGGCCAATGGCATCCTGGCCTGCATCAGAGCTAGTGTGGCCAGGAGGAGCAGGGAAATCATTCTGCCCTGTACTCAGCACTGGTTAGGCCACACCTTGAGTCCTGTGTCCAGTTCTGGACTCCTCAGTTTAAGAAGGACATTGAGATACTTGAATGTGTCCAGAGGGGGGCTAGAGGCTGGTGAGAGCACAAGCCCTATGAGGGTAGGCTGAGGGAGATGGAGTTGTTCATCCTGGAGAAGAGGAGGCTCAGGGGAGACCTTATTGCTCTGTACAACTCCCTGAAAGGAGGTTGCAGCCAGGTAGGGGTTGGTCTCTTCTCCCAGGCAACCAACACCAGAACAAGGGGACATAGTCTCAAGCTGTGACAGGGGAAGTTTAGGCTCGAGGTGAGGAGAAAGTTCTTCACCGAGAGAGTCATTCGCCTTTGGCATGGGCTGCCCAGGGAGGTGGTGGAGTCACCATCTTTGGAGGTGTTCAAGAGGGGATTGGACGTGGCACTTGGAGCCATGGTTTAGTTGTCAGGTGGTGTTAGATATTAGGCAATAAGTTGGACTTGATGATCTCTGAGGTCTTTTCCAACCTGGTTTGTTTTGTGATTCTGTGACTTGGAAGGGACAGTGTTTTGTATGATCTAAAGCTACTCTTTTGTGTTAGTTTATCTGGATCATGTCTGTAAACACAGTTTAGAGAGCAAACATTTGATATCATACTGTGGTCCATGATAAAAACATAAATGCTCAGGTACAGGCAGATGTGTGTGTGTGTGTGAAAATATATTAATGAACATTTTAAGTAAGAGGAGAACCTTTCTGTTCAGAAATACCAGTGCTAATATATATATAATGCATATTGCCACATTCTGCTGATGTCAAACGACCAGGAGGACATTAGCAGCTGATACTGGTGCCTGTCGGGTGCTGTTGGCTATGTCTCCCCACCACCAGTCTGGCTTCCCTCACTACTGCTACTGACCTTGCAAACAGCTCCGACAAAGGTCGGAATGGATTCATTGATCAGCCAGGCCAAGCATATGACAGTCTGTGCCTTAATTGAATCCCAAAAGGGGGCAGACTGGGTTTTTATTACAGAGGCCAGACGATAGCACTCATTAAAAGCTCCACAGACTGTGTGGTTTACTAATTAGTTTATTATACAGACACCTTGACGATGGGCAAAGTTGTCATTTTGCCCTTTATCGCACAGGGGATGTTGTTAAAAGTTTAATCAGCTAACACTGACCAACTTAGCTTGGCAGGCTGTGGACAGTCATTACCGAGGTCACCCCTGCTGTAGCAATTCTGACAGGGTCACAGCATGAATCTCCAATAAAAAGCACGTTACATAAGGTAAGAGTGCACCTGAAAGGGAACCAGGAAAAGAGATGTGCTCAGTGGGGAGTAGGAAACAGATGGACTGTTAGGACAAGAGAAGGCTGTTCCTGTTTCCCTTTGCTTACACTGTTTAACATATGCTTTTTTGGAAATATGGGGAGCTCTGAGCTATTGCTGTGATATGTTCATTAGAACGTAAGATAGCCTGAACCAAGTGGTGTGTGAACGTGCATTAAGTATCTTTGGTTTTGAGAAAGCAGAGATGATTTTGCCAGTTAAGCAATGCCTAACACCCAGGTAATGGGGTGGTCCAGAGCAATACAAGAACTCACACTGGGAAAACCAGAGTGAGACAATGCAGGTTTCCATCTCATCTTGCTTTTCTTACTCATACTCTGGGTAAATTTTTAATGTGCCCAAATATCTTTATTCTCTTCAGGTGTGGGCATGTGATACAGTTTAGAGAAACTTTCTTAAGTTTAATTTCACTTAGTTTTATTACAGTGACATCTGTGAGTCCCAGCAGAGTCCCAACAGAGTACAGGGCCCGTGGTCTTACACACACATGAAAAAGCTTCATATCAGCTCCATAAACTCTCCAAGAGAGTTAGAGTATAAGTACATATGTCAGCTTAAGGCTGGTGTAAAAAAAAATGAGGCAAACCCACAAAGGTCCTTGATCTTCTTTTCAGAATCCCATTGACTAAACCATAGTGTAATGATTTTTTTCATAGGAAACTATCTAACATGAAAAATAGCTTGATCTGTCTACTAGTCACACCTAGGAGTCAACTTCATTCAAATTTAAGACTGGGGAGGGGCTCAGTTCCTTCAAGTCTTCTGGGAGTTGGTATTTTCCACAAATTCTAGTAGAAGAGTACCATTTGTAATGATTTCCTTGAGGGAAAGACAGGGAAAACCGCAGCCATTCCTGTTGTTTGGTTGTAGCTGTCTGGCAAAGCAGTCGCTCCAAGTACCTCATGTATCAGATCAGCCATGGCATGTGACGTCTCCTGTTGAGCCACAAAGAAACTCAGATAGGGGAACACATGGTGGATGGAAAATCTGTGGTAGACCTCATGGAGCAAAACAGTATTTGAGGGCAGGTTGGAGAAACATCATTGTTTCACAGGGCATAACTGCAGAAGTGAGATGGCGTGGGCAAATGGGTTTAGAATCATAGAATTGTTAGGGTTGGAAAGGGCTTCAAGCCCCATGCCATGGGCAGGGACACCTCACACTAGATCAGGTTGCTCAGAGCCACATCCAGCCTGGCCTTAAAAACCACCAGGGATGAGGCTTCCACCACCTCCCTGGGCAGCCTGTTCCAGTGTCTCACCACCCTCGTGGTGAAGAACTTCTTCCTAACATCCAATCTGAATCTACCCATTTCTATTTTTTTCCCATTCCCCCTAGTCCCATCATTACCTGACACCCGAAGAGAATAGGCTCTTAAGAGTATACTGGAAAGAAAATTAATTTGCTGAAGTTAGTATCTCTATAGGTAATGGGACAAAATTCCTGATAAAATGGCACTTTGCTAATTGCTGCGTGTGGAACAAATAATTGCTTTGGGTGTAGAGCAGTGTGACACGATGTGATTGTGTCTGAGTGCACACTTTGCTGGAACTAGCAGCAAAGGAAGTTGCTCACAATACCAAGTCACAGCTACAGCCTGTGATAGAAAAAATGCTCCTCAATCTGGAATCATTTAGTAAGTGTCATGACTTTGTTACCCTGATAGAGTACTGGAATATTTATTCTTGGCTCAAAGTCACTTAGGACAGAGTAAGCTGGACAAGACTGAATTTTGGCATTGCCAGAAAGTACCATCTGTGTTCTTTGTCTGAGATCTGGGTTAGGGTCTCTTATTTCAACAACTGTAACTCTGGAGTATCAGTTCAGAAAAGAGAAGAGAAAAAATAGATATATAGGATGTGTTATCTTCAGGGAACTGAGACTGTATATGAGATGTTGCAATTGCCTAACTTATGATTTTGGCTGTTTTCTTTGTACATAGTATCAGCTGAAATTCTGGTTTGGATGAATCAAATTGGGAGCTGTGGTTGTTTGTAATGAAGAATTTCATGAGGAATATTGCTGAATATTTTTGAGACTTGCTCCCTCCAGCCATATGCCATGCACAATTGTATCACGTACTGAACAAAGGTGAAAAAGTAGAATACCAAATTTCTCCTTTCACTTTGGCTTTTTTTTCTGTGCCAAATGTCCAACACATCCACTGTAATATTCAGTCATCATGGAAAACGTGAATGGCAGAGTCCATGTCAATAGTGTGCAATCCAGCAAAACTAGAAGGCTGTTGCAGTCTCACTTAAACACAAAATGCAACCTTGAAACAAATAGGCTAGTATCTGTGTCTAGCTGAGACAAAAACTATGACCCTGAATCTCCTATGTTCATGGTGAGAATTGGGTCACACCACTCTGTAGCTTTTTCCACCCTAGAAACCTTGGTTCCTTTGCCAAGAAAACCAGTTCTAGTGTAGGGGAGCTTGTGTACATAAAAATCTCATGATGTTCTGGAGCTGAGATAGAGACCTGGGGCCTGACTATTCCCAAATACGCAGGGACAGAGGAAGGTAAAGAACAACCTGGTGTGCTGCAATATATATTATTCATATTCATTGGAACATTAGCACAAGGAGCAGCGGCAGCAAATTTATATCTGTCATCATATGGAGTAAAGATCAATGAGCATGTACTTACAATATGTCCTGAGCACAGCAAACTGTGGGATGTGCAGTAAAGGGGATGTGAGAAGAAGCCAGCTCCATGACAAAACACAACAGATGCACTGCAATTCACAGCAACATTGTATGCTTAGGACAAGAATAGAAAAATAGTATCAGACAGAACCTCAACTTGCCAGTTCCCTGATATTTAATTTTTGCAAGCTGAGTTTGGCCCAGGCCTCAAATTAAGACATGGATCCATTCACACGATTCACACAGGAATCTGACTAGTCTACTTTACTACACCAGGGTGAGTAACAGGTCATGTAAAATGGAGGCACCATTGCTAGTTAACGTGTCTTGGTAGTCACCCCAGGAGTCTTCTCACAGTGACAGATTGCTCTGTTACAACCACACAGGCAAACGTTCCATCATTAACTCACTTTAAAAAAAGCTGCCTTAGCTGTGAAACTAAAAGACTCCAACTTTTCCTTTTGCTGTAGCTCCCTCAGGCAGTGAAGGAATTTGCGATGTGTGTCAATGAGACATTTGAAATCTCACACATTTAAATCGTCCTGACTTCACAGCATTTTAAATACACTGAAACTAGCAGCATTTCTAAATTCAAACACTTACCAGTTTCTTTCCCACAAGCCTGCTCCTACGAGCCTCAAAGGCAGTAGAAAATGTTATTATGTGAACAAAGCATCTCTCTGTAATGGAATTAAATATAAATCCATTAAAAAGAGGGAGATAATATAATAATTAATACCTTGTACTATTATATTACCTTTCTACTGCAGACTAAAGGTATTAATTCAACCTTAGCCCACTGTTTCTCTTTCCATTTTACAAATACAAAAATTGAGGCATGAAGAGGCGAGGAGATTTAGCTGAAGGCACAAGAAAAATTGTTATCAGGATAGGCATAAAATCCTGGAAATCTGTTTCTCAGTGCTGCATCCACTGTTCGCGGCACCAACCTTACTGCAAAGCAAGGGTGCAGTGGAAAAAAAGGTGCTACCATTGGCACTATATGAAAATACAAATGACTACAATGAAAAACAGTGGTGAATCCTCAGTCCCCAAATCTTAGCTTCAGAATGAAGTATGGCTCAGTGGAAAGAAATCTGTAAGTAATGAGGCTATTATTTTGAGCCAGTTACTGCATAGATTCAGCAGTGGGCAAATTGCGATAACTTCACTACATCGGGTGTAGTATTTCTCAGGGTACATGAGGAAAATCTCATAATCCTATCCTCCAGTCTTTCACCATGCAAACTGGTGAGGAGCTCCCATTAAGTTCAGTGATGTGAGACTGCAATTAAGCAGCGATTAAGAGTCATACAATGCAGGCCACTGGAGGGATGATCTGTGCTCTGGCTAACACGATCGGCAAACAAACTCTCTTGAAGCGCTTAGACATAGCGCGTTAGCAAAAGTACCCAGCACGAGGAATTACTGTTCTGCCCTCACGCAGGCATAAATCCAGGCTTCACTCCTCCCTCTGGATGGATGAACCTGTTTATCCTCCAGAGGGATTTTACATGGAACCAGCAGGTTGCCCACAATGCAAAATCAGGCCTTTAATGATTGCTTGTGAGAACTCAGAACGACAAAGCATTTCATTAATCGTCCATTCCTAATCAGTCTCTTAATAGATCTGTAAATGAATAAATACCCCAAGGAAATTGCTCCTCTAAAAAAGGAAAAAATTGGGTACCACTTTGAATATTGGCAGACACAAGAGTTGCCTTTTAACTCTGGAGTCATTCAACTTTTGTTGGAGTGTTACATAAAAGCTTTTAATTTACCGAGTACCTTTTTGTGAGTCGAGGGGATCATTTGTGACTAATGAAGAGCAAAGAAGATTTTAATAATAGTGACAGCTGGCTTTGATATTAATATTGTCTCCAAAAAAAGTCTCTTTTGAAGTCTCTGAGATTAGGAAAACCCTTTATATTTTATCCAACCGTGTTAATAAAATTGCCTTGCCTATATAATACTCTCTCCAAAGTGAAAGCAATTTTCCCCTATTTAGTTCTCTGTGCCATCCCTTGGATGTTTTTATACATTTCTTTCTCACTTGCCATTTTTTCTGGGCATCAACATTTCTAATTTTTTTTAATTAGTTTTCAGAAACCACATTTAAATGAAACCCCAAGTGTAATGCTCCATTTCTTACAAGAACTTGAGCATATTTCACAAGATATTTTCGTTGGGGGGGGGGGGGGCGGGGAATAGGTCAATGTTTATGATCCTTCAGTGTTTCTTAGCACTTCTGAAGTCTATTAAAAATAATAATAATAAAAAATCCCCACACAAAACATGTCACTCAATAACAATGCTATTAGGTAAAGGTCCCACTACCTAGGCAAGGAGAGATTCAGCTGATAGTCAGAAATTCAAAAATGTAAACTGTTGCTAAAAATATCTTTGTAATTTAAACAAGACACCCTCCCTAGAAACACTCTGCAACTCTAATAGGATTTGCTGTGGAGTTCAGAACAAAAGTCTGAATTACCACAGGGCCTTTATTCTCCTAAGGACATGGCACACGTCGCTGTGTGCTAAAGGACATGGTATTTCAACACCCAGTAGTAGGCTTTAGGATTCCTGACCACATCTCACTCAGTGTTTTGAAGATGAATTGCAATTCCACTGCCACAGTTGTGGTGTCTTTAAATGCAAGGGATTACACTGTACAATCTTCTGAAGCTGCCTCCATAAACTCTTCCTCCATTTCCAACAGGGCTGTGGGGTTTAATTATTTTCATGACAAGTCACAGTGAAACAAGACATATTTTGTAATAGAGAAACACATCAATATTTAGTTTGACTGAAGGGGATCAGCTCTAATGACTGATGTGAAAACAGTGTCTCTAAAAAGTGGTGAAAAGAGTATAATGGACTCAGTTCTTCATTTAGTCTCCTATTTTTGAAGTGAAACACTACTCAATTTCCACATAGTTTTCGGAGAGGGTTACAAGTTAAAGCAACACACTTGCTCAAGAATCTTGTTGAATCAGGACTGCATATGATGTATTACAAGCCATGAATCATTTGAAGCATAAACCAGAACAAAGTCTTTTTCTTCAATTTTTTTCCTACTTCCCATGATGTATTCCCTCTAGCTCTTCCTTAATTAGGGAAGTTAAGACCAGTAATTCATCTCCAGTTGTTTCTTCCAAGCAGCGGCAGAAGTAGGGATATTAGCATGGACTGAGCTCCAGAAATTTTGCCTTGTGCTCTAACCCTGCTGAGTAGGTTCTCTTCAGTCCCGAAAAACAAAGCTACTGCTCCTGGTACCTCTTCCAAAGAATAAACACAGATGAAGTGTGCGCAGGGTGCAAACACAGGACAACATAAGGCTATAACCTTATGCTGATATCTAAAGATGCCCCATGTCCTTTAACATGGTCAGTGAGGGACAGAAGGTCCTGAACTACTTCTCTTGTTCCTTGGGGGAGCCCCACACACACTACAAGTGAGCTTTATGTAGTTCTGACCAAATTTAAGCCCCGTTTCCTATTTTGATTTTAACTATTTTTAGTTACTGGGGAGACTGCAAGCTCTGTACCACCTCTGGCCAGAAACTCCAAGCATGTAATAAATGCGTGATTTTGACCCATAGAGAAGTTTGTTATGGAGTAACTAAACACAGGCCTATAGCTAATATATACAGACAAGTTTCCAACAAAGGCATGGTATGTCTAGGCTGCTGACTCAGCCTTCCCTGTCTATGCAGGAATGCTATTGCTAGAGTAAAGATAACTGAGAAGGTTATGAGGGGCCACAGAGGCCCCTGTGATCTGCAGGAGCCAGAGCGCCCACCGAGACTCATTCACTTCTACTGTACCTCAAAGTGGGAGGAAGAAAGGACCCTGGCAAGTGTTCGTTCAGATGAAGGAACCTTTTATGGAAGTTTCTATAATGCTTCGTTTTGAATGACTGTGTGGTAACTAGAGCTGGATGACTGCATAATAAGGCTCACTGGCTCTCTGATAGAAACTTCCACAGAGGAAAAAGTTACTGATGAAAGTGAATGGGATTTTGTGTGCGTGTGTTTCTTGTGTGGCTTGAGGTTTCATCTGGATTTCGGTGCCTGTAAAATGAGGGACAACAGGGGAGCAGGCCATAAACCTTAACTCCCTATGCTCTCTTCCTGAAAGTGAAAGAAGAGCATCAAAGAGAATGAGAGTGACAGACTCTCTAACTGAAAGGCATTGTATATTCTTGCTTTAGGTCACAGCCATAGTTTGCATCACAGAGCAAAGTCTGTCTAATTTAACATTTATGAACCCCTTGTTTCCAGGGTGCAGTCTTAAGTGGGCTTGGAAACTTAGGGTTTGAGTGTAGAGTTACAATCATGTGTTTGTATTTAGTTTTGGCAAATTTAAATTTTTCCATTCATGCCCAGGTGTTGGATGACTCCTTTATTATGGTTCTTGCCCTCTTTTTCCTCAGCCTTTCTTTTTCTCTGCTCATGAGGCTAAAAAAAGTAGAAATCCAACCATGTACACCAAGTTTACGTCAACACTTTCATGGGGTATTCCTCCTTTGCTCCTAAAATACACAAAAATATTGCAATGTCCAGGTGAATGAAGCACGTACAAATGGTTCCCACTATGTGCAAAGGAGAACCTTGCCTAACTGATGTTCCTGCATTCATGTGAAATTCACCTTTAAATAGGGCTCAATAAATGAGAAACTGAAAAAAAAAAGAAATGCCTGTGTATTATTTATTATAATAGGTTGGGAACTACATGGCACAGTACTATAATTATTGTGTTTGATGTTCTAAAAAAAAAAGAAAAGCTGGGGTATTATTTCCCCGAGACTTTAATAATACTACATATGTTGAAAGATGTTTTTGATATAGCTTTCAATCTATTTCTTTTTTTTTTGCCTACTTGATTTTTTAAGTGCTCATTATACAATTTTTATAGATATGTATATATATTTGTATGCATAAATATATATGTATCACAGTATCACAGTATCACAGTATCACTAAGGTTGGCAGAGACCTTGAAGATCATCGAGTCCAACCTGTCACCACAGACCTCATGACTGGACCATGGCACCAAGTGCCACATCCAATCCCTTCTTGAACACCTCCAGGGATGGTGACTCCACCACCTCCCCGAGCAGCCATGTTCTGTGGTGCTGGTTGCTAGAGAGAAGAGACCAACCCCTTCCTGGCTACAACCACCTTTCAGGTAGTTGTAGACAGCAACGAGGTAGCCCCTGAGCCTCCTCTTCTCCAGGCTAAACAATCCCAGCTCCTTCAGCCTCTCCTCATAGGGCTTGTGCTCAAGGCCTCTCCCCAGCCTCATTGCCCTTCTCTGGACATGTTCAAGAGTCTCAATGTCCTTCTTAAATTGAGGGGGCCCAGAACTGGACACAGGACTCAAGGTGTGGCCTAACCAGTGCTGAGTACAGGGGCAAAATGACCTCCCTGCTCCTGCTGGCCGCCACTATTTCTGATGCAGGTCAGGATGCCATTGGCCTTCTTGGCCACCTGGGCACACTGCTGGCTCATGTTTAGGCGGCTGTCAATCAGCACCCCCAGGTGCCTCTCTGTATGTGCCTATACTGTAATAATTTCACCTCAGTTATGTGAGCAAATGGGCTAACTTCAGCAAGGGGCCACATTTACAATGCAATTGTGAATTGGTGTACTGCAAAGATAAACTGGTGTTTCACTACTGTGCTCAAGGGCAATAAAGCAATAAAGTGCCTTCTTTGAAATGCAAAATCTCTTCTGTTTTTGGTTGGTTTTTTTTGTCCCATATACTAACAAAACAGGAAGATCAAACAAGCAAAGCTTTTTTAAATTGGGTGACAGGATTATTTGAAGGACAGGATTGATGTTAATAGGAAAAACAATAAAGTAAACCCCATGCCTTCGGTTAAATTGTTTGGGTAGGTTTTGGCTAGATTTTGCTAGTTTTGATTCTGCCTAGTAGAACTACCCCTCATTAGTTACTGGACTAGCTAAAAGGTGATGCTGACATTCCCAAAGGATTTTTGTTCTATTCTTGACCAAAAAAACCCCAATGTTCAGCTGTCCAACACAATGAAATATGAGACTCATATAAGCAAATCTTCATATAATCCAGATGAATAAGAAAATGAGAGAATGATTGGAAACCTAAAATACAGGAAATAGGCAAATGTAGTATCTGATTTTTAACCAGGGGAGAACCGCAGATAAAGGAATTATAGGCCAAAGAGATAAGGAGCAATACTCAACCCATCTGTAAGCAAAGGATGTAAAAGTGATAAGCAACAACTGGCAGATACATCAGACTGAGAATCTGTCAAACCAATCACATTTTCTTCAATGGCATGGTAGCAGGATTCGTGGAATGAAGTAGTTGTGACTCACCATCAGATTCTGACATGATTTGAAAGACTTTACCATAAATAAACCATGAAAATGTGGAATGAGCAAGTTCTGTAAGTACATCAAGTTAGAAAACTGAATTAAAAACCCAACACCACAGTGGTAGATGGGTTTCTGTTAAACTAGAGCCATGCAGAAAAGTAGGGTGGGAGTCCTACTTTAACCTGCCCCAGGTTTAGTGTCATTGCTTGTTTTCAGGAATGAAGGGTGGAATTAAGCATATGTGGGTTATACCCACTGGATGAGTTGCAGGCACCTTGGAGGACAGGATTAGAATTCAAAACAATATCAGAAATGTAGTCTGGTAAAATAAAAGATGGCTTAATAAGGCCAGACCTAAGGCTGTGTGTATTTTGATTCTTCTCGTCCAATTCATGGCTTCTGCCCAAATACAAGACGAGTGAGGCCTGCCCATGCAGCAGGTTTGGCAGAAGTGGCTCTGAGGTTATAAAGGATAATAATCTGTACATAAATCTATAAATTTAACCACTCGTGCTAGGATGTATAAAAAGAAGTGTCACACATAAATCGTGGCAAGTAATGTTTCAATCTTCCGGCAAAGCTTTCAGCTCTCATCTCCTGTTCAGGTTACTACATTTTAAAAGAGCTGAGAAGAAAACAGAGGCAGTCCAGTGACAAAAGTGACAAAAATGATCAAAGACCAACAGAAAATTACTTACAAGCAAAATTTAAGAGGACCAGACTTGTATAGTCAGAAGATGAGAAAACTGAAGAGAGATGCAACACCAGTTTTCAAATTAGTTGATTCATGTGAAGTGAATGCTAATAAGTAAACTCCAATGAGCTCTGCAGTGAAGCTAGAAGGGGAAGGCTGGCCAGGGGTGCTACAAGCCCTATGAGGAGACACTGAAGGAGCTGGGTTGTTTAGCCTGGAGAAAGGAGGCTCAGGGGAGACTCATTGCTCTCTACAACTACCTGAAAGGTGGTTGTAGCCAGGAAGGGGTTGGTCTCTTCTCTCTAGCAACCAGCACCAGAACAAGAGGACACAGTCTCAAGCTGCACCAGCGGAAGTTTAGGCTGGAGGTGAGGAGGAAGTTCTTCACTGAGAGAGTCATTTGTCATTGGAATGGGTTGCCCAGGGAGGTGGTGGAGTCACCATCCCTGGAGGTGTTCAAGAGGGGACTGGACGTGGCACTTGGTGCCATGGTCTAGTCATGAGGTCTGTGGTGACAGGTTGGACTCAATGATCTTTGAGGTCTCTTCCAACCTTGGTGATACTGTGATACTGTGATACATGCTGTATCAGGGTCCCTTTCTGTCTACGTTTCTGTATCGCCTCTTGGAAGGGATTTCCTCCCCCTTCCTCCCTCTGCTCTTTCTAAATAAAAATTATACACTAAATTGAAATCCTGAAGCCTAACTTGGCATTTGGGCAAAAGTTAAACTTCCCAAAATTTAAAAAAGAAAATAAAAATAAAAAGCAAGAAAGGAAAGAAAGGGAAAAAAAAACAGTTTGGTCCCTGTTCATTAATGACTTCAGCATATGGCTAAATTTAAGCCATTCAAGCACTTTAGCTGCTGAAATGATTGAAGTTGGGTGCTATTTGTTACATATATCTGAACTCAAACTGAATTTAGACTAATGCATCTGAACTTTGCCAACTTAGTTCATCTGATGCCTAGGAACTTATGCATATTTAAATAGAAAAATGATGAAGATGAACTGATGCTTCAAATTTCTGAATGTATATGTTACAGACCTTCATCTCTTCCCTCCTTCCCTTGCCAGCAGCAGTCTATACATCAAGAATTTGTGTTCTGACCTTATAGTTTGAAAGGTATTGAGTGCTTTAGCCTCCAGTATTGAAATCATTGCATGTCTTTTGCTGACTCAGGTGGAAACAAGGTTAAGCCTGTAAATAGTAACATTATTGAAAATCACCTTTTTTAACTACAATTTCCTGACTAATACTGAGGCTCATTGTACCAAACCTCTCCCCTAAAACCACGTGTGAAGGCTATTGCACTCACACAGCTATTAACATGCTGCAGGAAAAGCAGTCGGATTTGCACACATTTTTGGGCAGACACTTCTGAATGTGTAGCTATTAAAAGAGTAATTTCCTACTCTGCAGTCCACAAAGTGACTGCAGCTGAGATCTGCACCTACACTGCACTCCTGTGAAGGCTCACGGTTACAGCTACCTAGGAATTCCATGTAAACCCACATGAATGTGTCATTGCTGTTAATTCAGTCTTCCTTCACTGAAAAGGGTGAATGAGAATTGCCACATCTCAAGCATCAGAAAATGTGTGGAATATCTGTTCCTGTAGAGCTACAGGTAAGCTGATGGCCAAAAGATGGCATCTGATGATAGAACATGAGAAGCTCTGCTCTGGTGAGACCTCACCTGGAGTCCTGTGCCCAGGTCTGGAACCCTCAATATAGGAAGGACGTGGACCTGACGGAGTGGGTCCAGAGGAGTGACACAAAAATGATCAGGGGGTTGGAGCACCTCTGCTATGAAGACAGGCTAAGGGAGCTGCGAGTGTTCAGCCTGGAGAAGAGGAGGCTCTGGGAAGACCTAATAGCAACCTCCCAGTACCTGAAGGGGGCTACAAGAAGGATGGAGACTGTTTACAAAAGCCTGCAGTGACAGGACAAGGGGCAATGGCTTCAAACTAGAAAACAGCTGATTTAGATGCAATATTAGGAATAGGTTCTTTATCATGAGGGTAGTGGAACACTGAAACAGGTTGCCCAGGAAGGTGGTTGGGCCCCCATCCCTGCAGATATTCAAGGTGAGGCTAGACAGGACTCTAGGCAGCCTGATCTAGTTGAGGATGTCCCTACTGAGTGCAGAGGGGGCTGGACTGGATGACCTTTGGTGATCCCTTCCAACCCAGACCATTCTATGATTCTATGATTCAATGATACTATGAAGCTGTGTGGTGAAGGCACATTCTGCCTATCTGGTCCCTGCATGTGGACCAGTTTCCCCTCCTTCAGGAGGAGAACAAAAGCCAAGGCATTAGCCAGGCCAGCACGCACTGAGCGTATGCAGTGCGTGTGCAAACACCAAGTATGGGCATATTTCCAGCTTCACGCTTTCTATAGGCTGAAGCCAGTTGCCTATGAGAATGCCCATTGGCCAAATCCAGCCTCGAGAAATCTATAAGTATTACCCCTGGTGGTAAACAACTTGCCCCCTCGTTCACTTTGTCTCTGTACTCGCTCGAGAGAGGAGCTCTCGAGCCACAGCCTCTGCCATTGAGCTTATCGTTATTAGCTTCTGTCATACATGCATGCATACTGAAGCCTCTGCATCGTGAGAAGCACTCTGATCGTGAGGATCACCCCAGAGGGAGGACCTTCGCTGAGCCCGAGAAGCCAGCGTCGTTACAGCCAGTCGTACCGACCGGGAAAGCCCACCGTGCTACCGGAGGACTGGACCAGCCCCCGAGGGTAAGATCTGCCCAGCTGTCGGGGAGAAGGGACTTACTAGAGACTAAGTCCGCATATACCTAGCCCCGCCGTAGCGGGAGGAGAGCCGCCACGTGTGCCGCTCCAAGCCCTGTAACCGCAGGGAAGACTAAAGCATTGGTGGTGCCTATACTGCACCAAGCCCGGGACCACCCCGATCGTCCCGCTGTGCCTTTAAGGCCAGAAACGGAGAAGACGCAGCTCAGCGCAGCCGCTTTCTCTCTCCGAGGCTGTTTACCTCAGCCCCAAGATCCGTCGCCACGAGGCAGACCCCATAGCTATTGTTGTCCGACCGGGAACCTCTGACCCGCCTACCGGCAACCGTCGCCCCGCCCTGCCGTGCGAGCCGACTCCCAGGACCGACCGAGTCCTGAAGGGAACCTGCTTCCAAGCCAAGCCCAGGTTCCAGCATTCCTTCTCCACTGCTGAGGAGAGAGGAGATAATACCCAACACCACCGTTTCAAGTCTACTAGGAATCAGTCCAGCGGCAGTCGTCAGCCGGACCCCCACCTTGCTACAAACAACAGCTACAGAGTACCTTTCACGTGCTTGCCACCCGCGTTCCGCCGAGTCGCCAACTAGTGGCCAAGCGGCGGAACTGCACTCTTCATTATATAAACATACAAATAGTTTGTAGATAGTTTAATTAAGTTCTGATCACAACACTAAGCCATTTATGGAATGTATTTCACGAACGTGCACTAGAACATGTATATAAGTTGTTGATTCATCGGTTATTAATAATTTGATAATTAATAAAATTAATATTTTCATAATTCATATTTCATATTCAATAAATTTAATAACCTCTTCACAACAGAATGGCGCAGCGAGCAGGGTGCACAGCTGTGAAATATTTCCATAATTTGGGATACAAATTACAGCCCCAGACTTGGAGTGGGCAAAATCAAATTGTAAAAATATCGATGGCATTTTCGCAAAGCTAAGCGAACCCAGCAGCGAACACGCTGTCCTGATGGCATCTTGTATCATACAGATGCAAGAGGAAATTAACTTTTTTGATCAAAAGGTTTCCCAATTGGAAAGGGAACTAGCAAAGTCAGAGGCACAAAGTCAGAGACTTCATGATTTATTTGAGCTGCACATAAAAGAGACCATGTCTGTCTTTAAGTCTCAATGGCAATTACATGCTACCCATGAAGTAGCCAGGGCACATGATCCACGAGAGCCAGGCTCTCCTATTCTGCCTGTTTCAGCTGACAAGCAGAAGCCAGCTGACTTTGATTCAGCAGCTGCCCAGTGTCAGCACATGAGCAATGTTAGCTCACCCACACCAGACAGGTCAGCAGCTACAGTACCGGTGCAGCAAGCCAAGCCAGGCTCCACATCACCGGGTGATAACAATGAAGCTACCAGCTTCAACCAGCAACGAATCCCCAAGAAGAAGGTGAGATTCAACTTAGCATCGCTGGATGACTCCCAGGCCAGCAGAGGAACAAGCTTCCCACAGCATGGCAGACCAAGAGGTAACCAGGGAAATAGAAGCTCCTGCAATAAGGTAGCCAAACTGACTCAACAACAGCTTGCACAGCATCCCAGCAAGAGAGCTTACTGTGATCCCAGAGACACACAGAGCACCACATCAGACTCAGATTCTGGATGTGAGTCTAGCTCACAGCATCACCGCAAACTGCGGAAGAGCCAAGCTGCCACAGAGGCCAATAAGGATAAACCCCGCAGCATCCTGAAAGCAAAGCTCCAGGAAAAGACCTCCGAAAGGGAGAGTTCCAGAAGGGACCACAGACCCAGCAAGGAGGGACACCAGCAAAAGGTATATACTGCCAGCCATAAAGCGACATCGCATGGCCAGGGAAGGGAAGAGCAACGCTCTCAAGCATCTCCTTCCACCAACCCAGGCAGACACAAACACTGCACTGGAAGACAACGCTCACGAGGTTCCTGCAGCCCCAGTAGAGGGAAAGGAAACACACAGAGTGACAGGGAATGCTCTAATTCACGAGATTCGCCTGACTCAGACCCATGGTATGAGCTACTCCTCGACATGGAATGGACCGAGGAAGCTGCATTGGCTGTGAAACCAAAGAGAGGAGGAAGTAGTGAAAATTTTAATCTCTGGCCTGGTAAAAGCAACAAGGAAAGGTATTGTTCCTCATCTCAATACTGAGAAAGTCCTGTCATAATGACAGAGCCCATCCTATCAAGGAGGTGGGAAATTGACAAACCCTGCAGACACTTTGATGGCTTCAGTGTCATATGGGAGTCAAACCCCATCACTCAGTCAAGGGGGTGGTGGGAGATAATTAAGAGTACAGTTTAAAGTTTGTATACTGTTCATATAGTGCTAAGGTATTGTAAGTCACTATGTTTGAACGTGTAATCTATCAAGCAGGTATGAGATAGCTTAACCTGTATGTGATAAACCTTGTTGAGGGTAATTCATACTCGAGGCTTATATATGCCCATGGGCAAGGGGGTGGTAATGTGGTGAAGGCACATTCTGCCTATCTGGTCCCTGCATGTGGACCAGTTTCCCCTCCTTCAGGAGGAGACAAAAGCCAAGGCATTAGCCAGGCCAGCACGCACTGAGCGTATGCAGTGCGTGTGCAAACACCAAGTATGGGCATATTTCCAGCTTCACGCTTTCTATAGGCTGAAGCCAGTTGCCTATGAGAATGCCCATTGGCCAAATCCAGCCTCGAGAAATCTATAAGTATTACCCCTGGTGGTAAACAACTTGCCCCCTCGTTCACTTTGTCTCTGTACTCGCTCGAGAGAGGAGCTCTCGAGCCACAGCCTCTGCCATTGAGCTTATCGTTATTAGCTTCTGTCATACATGCATGCATACTGAAGCCTCTGCATCGTGAGAAGCACTCTGATCGTGAGGATCACCCCAGAGGGAGGACCTTCGCTGAGCCCGAGAAGCCAGCGTCGTTACAGCCAGTCGTACCGACCGGGAAAGCCCACCGTGCTACCGGAGGACTGGACCAGCCCCCGAGGGTAAGATCTGCCCAGCTGTCGGGGAGAAGGGACTTACTAGAGACTAAGTCCGCATATACCTAGCCCCGCCGTAGCGGGAGGAGAGCCGCCACGTGTGCCGCTCCAAGCCCTGTAACCGCAGGGAAGACTAAAGCATTGGTGGTGCCTATACTGCACCAAGCCCGGACCACCCCGATCGTCCCGCTGTGCCTTTAAGGCCAGAAACGGAGAAGACGCAGCTCAGCGCAGCCGCTTTCTCTCTCCGAGGCTGTTTACCTCAGCCCCAAGATCCGTCGCCACGAGGCAGACCCCATAGCTATTGTTGTCCGACCGGGAACCTCTGACCCGCCTACCGGCAACCGTCGCCCCGCCCTGCCGTGCGAGCCGACTCCCAGGACCGACCGAGTCCTGAAGGGAACCTGCTTCCAAGCCAAGCCCAGGTTCCAGCATTCCTTCTCCACTGCTGAGGAGAGAGGAGATAATACCCAACACCACCGTTTCAAGTCTACTAGGAATCAGTCCAGCGGCAGTCGTCAGCCGGACCCCCACCTTGCTACAAACAACAGCTACAGAGTACCTTTCACGTGCTTGCCACCCGCGTTCCGCCGAGTCGCCAACTAGTGGCCAAGCGGCGGAACTGCACTCTTCATTATATAAACATACAAATAGTTTGTAGATAGTTTAATTAAGTTCTGATCACAACACTAAGCCATTTATGGAAATGTATTTCACGAACGTGCACTAGAACATGTATATAAGTTGTTGATTCATCGGTTATTAATAATTTGATAATTAATAAAATTAATATTTTCATAATTCATATTTCATATTCAATAAATTTAATAACCTCTTCACAACAAGCTGAACTGTACAAGCTGTGTGCCTGAGGTAGTAGTTAGGTGCATAAATGACCCTTTTAGGAGTCAAGCTCATAGAAAAGAAAATTTTAGGATGCCACTGCTATAATTAACACTTTGCAATGGTTATTTTTTAATGCTTAGCTTTTTTAATCATAACAAATTGCACCATGTCATAAATTACAACAGTAAGATAGAATCTCATTCTCTACATTGAGGTAAAAGATCATGTTTCTATTAAAAAATTTCTTGCATAATATAATATAATATAATATAATAATAATATAATATAATATTTCATGCTTAGTTATTTGGTATGATTTTTGTATTTTAATATCTTTCTAATGGTTATTCAAAATATTTGGGCTTTTTCTTTGATTTTTTTTCATGGGGGTGTGTGTGATTTTGTTGGGTTTGCTTTTGGTTTTGTGCTTTGTTTTGCTGTTGTGTTGTTTGTGGGGTTTTTTTCCAGCTGAGGACTGTTTTTAAGCAAAAACACACTATGATGCTGGCAAACTCATTAAGCCTGTCTATGGCATAAACCCAAAGAATGTATTAATTAAACAGACGAAATTGTTGCTCTCTGCCATTTAGCTATAATCATCTTTAGTGCCGAGGACAAATACAGTGATGAAAAAATTAAGGTCCCATCCTCATCTGATGTGAATCAGCTGTGGTTCAGGACAGTTGCTGTAATCTGCACCTTCTGAAGTCAGTGGCATGTTGTCAGTTACTGCTGTGGAAAACAACTTTTAAGCGGCTCTGGTCTGTGCTACTTAATGTGATGTTATGCACAGACTCATGTTATGCACCACTCAAAACAGGCCTACCAAACAGGAAAAAGCTTCACCAGGCTCCACAGCTGTCAGTGTAAATCATGCAGTGTCAGGTTCAGGTAGAAACCTGGCTCTTGGGTTCCACCTGCCTGCCAGTTGCCCAGCCCAAACTATCACCTTGAAGAGTTGCTTATAATCAGCTTGGGAGGAGCTGATTCTGTAAGAAACATTTTGGTGACATGTGGGCAATCAAAGTTGAAATGAGCACCTCAATATTGTGCAGTTTTGCCTATGGGAGTGATGATGCCTGATGGTTCCAGTGAGTTCATCAGTTCTTCCATGCAGTGCTCCAGGCTGGGGTCAGAGTGGCTGGAGGCAGAGAGGGACCTGGGGGTATTGGTTGACAGTAGGCTGAACACAAGCCTGCAGTGTGCCCAGGTGGACAAGAAGGCCAATGGCATCCTGGCCTGCATCAGGAACAGTGTGGCCAGCAGGAGCAGGGAGGTCATTGTGCCCCTGTACACTGCACTGGTTAGGCCACACCTTGAGTCCTGTGTCCAGTTCTGGGCCCCTCAGTTTAGGAAAGATGTTGAGTTGGTGAAATGTGACGAGAGAAGGGCAACAAAGCTGGGGAGGGATTTGGAGCACAAGGCCTATGAAGAGAGGCTGAGGGAGCTGGGGCTGCTTAGCTTGGAGAAGAGGAGGCTCAGGGGAGACCTTCTTGCTCTCTACAACTACCTGAAGGAGGTTGTAGACAGGCGGTGGCTGGTCTCTTTCTCCCAGGCAACCAGCACCGGAACAAGAGGACACAGTCTCAAGGTGTGCCAGGGAGTTTTAGGCTGGATGTTAGGAGAAATTCTTCATAGAGAGAGTGATTGCCCATTAGAATGTGCTGCCCAGGGAGGTGGTGGAGTCACCATCACTGGAGGTGTTTAGGAGGAGACTTGGGGTGCTTGGTGCCATGGTTTTCTTGATTAGATGGTGTTGGATGATAGGTTGAAAGCGATGATCTTGGAGGTGTCTTCCAACCTGGTCTATTCTATTCTATTCTATTCTATTCTATTCTATTCTATTCTATTCTATTCTATTCTATTCCTCTGCTCACTCCTGTGCCTCATGGGTGTGCACTTTACTGGCTGACTTTAGGCATTATTTTGACTACATAAACAGATAACATAGAATAATCATGAGGGCATTTGAAGGAATTACTTGCAAATAGACCTATCCTCTTTTTATTTTGATCTACTCTATATCATTCTGAATTTTTCTCACTGGAACAGATCATTAGGGTGAGAAAGAACATAAGGGTTGTTTTTTCAGTTGGTTGGGTTTAGTTCCTTCACTTAAAAAATAAAAATAACCCCCCTGTAATTGGATACTTTTCCCCCTTTATCTGACCTGCTAAAACAGCTGAAGTCTGGTACTGAATGTTAGTAAATTCAAAAGCTGCTATGAATAACTAGTGGTAGCATTGCACAGTGGATTTCCCAAGGTATTCCATAATAGAAACAAACATGCTCTGGCAGTGCAATATTAAGACATACAATATTTCAGCACTTCCTATGCTTCCAACAATTAAATTACAGTCTACCTTATGCCAGGCAATAGGAGGAGGAGTAGAAATCTGTTCCCATACGACTCTGTTGAGTGTTAGACCTAGTTATTTTATTAACTAAAGGCTCCCTTGGGAAAGCCAACTAAAATTATCATATTCTCTCACACACACAATGTAATTAAGGCCCCTATACGAAAAAAGGTACTTTAGCACATGCTTTACTTTAAGCACAAAGGTAGACATCTTGATTCAATCAGGATTACTGTTGGGTTTAAAATTAAGTGCATGCATAAGTGCTTTGTACTGAGGATCCTATCGCTAGAGCAGCCAGAGATCTATCATGAGATAAGCTTTGCCTTGTTATTCAGAATTAAAACAGATGCCTTTCCCCCTCAAGCTACTCTTGATACCTACTCAGAACTATCTGCACAATGAAAACCTTCAGGATCTCCGACATCTCATCACAAAAGACAAATGAAAAAATAGGGTTTTACTTTGCTGTGGGCACCATATTTTTATTTCCTTATTTTAGGTTAAGATTTCACTGATTTCAAAGGCATTTAAAGGCTGTAATGTACTATAATTTATTTTCATAATTGACTGTCTTATATAAACAGTACTGAATCAGAGAATCATAGAAGCAACAAGGTTGGAAAAGACCTCAAAGATCATCAAGTCCAACCTGTCACCCAACACCTCATGACAACTAGACCATGGCACCAAGTGCCACATCCAATCCCCTCTTGAACACCTCCAGGGATGGTGACTCCACCACCTCCCTGGGCAGCACATTCCAATGGCTAACAACTCCCTCTGTGAAGAACTTTCTCCTCACCTTGAGCCTAAACTTTCCCTGGTGCAGCTTGAGACTGTGTCCTCTTGTTCTGGTGCTGGTTGCTCCTGGCTACAACCTCCCTTCAGGTAGTTGTAGACAGCAGTAAGGTCTCCCCTGAGCCCTCCTCTTCTCCAGGCTAAACAATCCCAGCTCCCTCAGCCTCTCCTCACAGGGCTTGTGCTGAAGGCCTCTCCCCAGCCTTGTTGCCCTTCTCTGGACATGCTCAAGAGTCTCAATGTCCTTCTTAAATTGAGGGCCCCAGAACTGGACACAGGACTCAAGGTGTGGCCTAACCAGTGCTGAGTACAGAGGCACAATGACTTCCCTGCTCCTGCTGGCCACACTGTTCCTGATGCAGGCCAGGATGCCATTGGCCTTCTTGGCCGCCTGGGCACACTGCTGGCTCGTGTTCAGCCTACTATCAACCAGTACCCCCAGGTCCCTTTCTGTTTGGCTGCTCTCCAGCCACTCCAACCCCAGCCTGTAGCTCTGTGACCAACATGCAGCACCCAGCACTTGGACTTGTTGAATGACATCATGATGGACTCTGCACATCTGTCCAGCCTGCCAAGGTCCCTCTGGAGAGCCCTTCTACCCTCTAACTGATCAACACCTGATCCCAACTTGGTATCATCTGCAAATTTACTGATGACTGACCTAACCCCCTCATCCAGATCATCGGTGAGGATATTAAACAGGATGGGGCCCAGTGCTGATCTCTGGGGGACACCACTGAGAAAGTGTCAGGGTAATTGCTCTGGGACTGAACTTGTTGACTCAGATATTTTATTCTTTTTTTTTCTGTCTCTCCTTGCTCCTCTCCTGAACACAGCTGTAAGTGTTTGAGGTATAATAGAGGGATTGCTAGATACCAGAAATTTGCATCTAGTCAAATCTGATGGTGGTGAGCCAGGGCTGCTGCTGATCCTGTTTCACTTTCCATTTAGACAAATCCTTGTTGCCCTGGCTTGTCAGCATCCTCTCATTCCTGGGCACCAATTTCAGTTAGAAAATGTTGGACAACTAGCTACACACGTTAGCTGTCGTGCTTTTATATCCATCTACCTCTTCCCCCTTTGCTCTTCCGCTCAGCCCTTAATGTATCTTTTCCTTTCCTGGTTGTCAAATGCTTCTTATACTTCAGCTGAAGGAGAAAATCCCTTTAGCCACGATGCCACATGTTCAGTGCAATCAAAAGGAGTTTGGCTTGTGCTCATGTAGGTGTGCTGTATCGCATGCACCTGGAGTGTGCGGCTGTGCCATATTGAGAAACCATACATTACTTATCTCTGAGCTAGAGCGCAGAGAAATAAACGGCCATATGGCAAATGAACTTTGTGTTTTATTGCTTGGTTTTATTTGTTTCAAAATAGCACAGTGCCACAAATCCAGAATATTAACAGTGCTCCATCTGGAAAGTGGAAGGGTTTGCTGCTTTGCTGTCCCAGCGTGTTGGCTTTCTTGAAAAAGTTCGCTTGCTCTCCCTGCCTCACACCTCAGGGATCTACCGTAGCCAGGGAGGTCAGTGGGAAGAGAACACCTTTCTTCTGCCTTTGCTGGGCTCATTAAAAACTCAGATGCACAAAGCAATATGTCAGATATGTACTAAAGGGAATCGAGTTAAAGATATAGCTTGAAGATCTTTTTCACTCCACGATTCCTCTTCCCCTTAATAAAGAATGGAGTCATTTCTCCTTCTGCTACTATTTGGCTGAAAGACCTGTTGGATAAAGTCAGTGACCAGCTCTATGCCTTTGTTATTCCAATATAAAATAGAAGTAATTCGTGCTACCATAAATAAAAAGCAATGATTATTACAGCATGCAACTATCATTTGTCATTATTCCTGTATTGAAATGTACAGTTATACATAACTAGACCTCCAAGGAATGTGTGTGTATAATTTAACAAGGTCAGGGTTACAATTTTCTTTACTACTATTTCTTTCCATGTCAGAATAACTTTTTTTGCCAGCTAAATCACTTAAAATAAACTATTCTTGGTTTCTATTTGTAACCATTATTACCCCTGAGGGGCACAAAGATACAGTGTTCATAACCACACAGTGGTATTCTGATGCACAGCCTGTTTTGCAGAGTTTCCAGACTAAGCTCCCTTGCACATAATTAAGTTAGCTGTATTAATGTTTTACTACTTATATGATAAGTCACCATGTGTAAACTCCTAGCCAGTACCACAGCATCACAGTACGTTAGAGTTTGGAAGGGACTTCAAGAGATCATAGAGTCCAACCCCCATGTCAAAGCAGGATCACTTAGGGCAGTTTGCACAGGATGCATCCAGGTGGGTTTTGAAAGTCTCCAGAGAAGGAGACTCCACAACCTCTCTGGGCAGCTTGCTCCAGGGCTCTGTCACCCTCACTGTAAAGAAGTTTCTCCTCATGTTGAGGTGAAGTCTTCTATGTTCAAGCTTGCACCTGTTGTTTCTTGCCTTATTAGTGTGCACCTTCAAAAAGAGCTTGGCCTCCTCCAGTTGACACCCACTCTTCAGATATTTATAGAAATTGATCAGATCCCCTCTCAGTCTTCTCTTCTCAAGACTAAACAGCCCTAGGGCTCTCAGTCTCTCTTAACAGGGGAGATGCTCAAGTCTCGTAATCATCCTCAGGGCTCTCTGTTGGACTCTCTCCAGCAAGCCTTTGTGTCTATTGAACTGGGGACCCCAAAATTGGACACGATATTCATGGCGTGGTCTCAGCAGGGCAGAGTAAAGGGGGAGAACAACCTCACTAGACCTGCTGGTCACACCTTTCTTGATGCACCCCAGGATGCCATTGGCTCTCTTTTGGCCACAAGGGCGCATTGTTGTCCCATGGAGAACTTGCTACCCACTAGGACTCCAAGGTATTTCTCTGTGGACCTGCTTTCCATCAGGGTAGCCCCTAACCTGTACTGGTACCTGTAACAAACATCATTGATAATTTCCTGTATGAGAAGTTTAAAGAAACTTTTTTTTTTTTTAATGCTTACTGTGACAGCCTTAATATATGACAATGGAAACATCAACAGTTTCTCTTCTCCCAGGCAACCAGCACCAGAACACGGGGACACAGTCTCAAGCTGTGCCAGGGGAGGTTTAGACTCGAGGTGAGGAGGAAGTTCTTCACTGAGCGAGTCATTCGTCATTGGAATGGGCTGCCCAGGGAGGTGGTGGAGTCGCCGTCCCTGGAGGTGTTCAAGAGGAGATTGGACGTGGCACTTGGTGCCATGGTCTAGTTGTGAGGTCTGTTGGGACAGGTTGGACTTGATGATCCTTGGGGTCTCTTCCAACCTTGGTTATACTGTGATACTGTGATACTGTGATAGAATTGTAAGTCAAGGGAAAAGTAGCAGCATAATTGCACTTTAAAATGAGGTGTGACCAAGAGGTATGAAAAAAAAGGGGAGGGTAGTTTGCAAACACAGGTTAATGTTTGCAAGGAAATAGGTTATTGTGGTTATTGGTTATCATTTGTAAGCTGAGCAATGATAACCAGCTGTGTGACTCTGTGACTGGTTCTGTCTATTGCAAATGCCATGTACAACATTGAATGGAATGGAATGGAATGGAATGGAATGGAATGGAATGGAATGGAATGGAATGGAATGGAATGGAATGGAATGGAAGAATAGAATAGAATAGAATAGAATAGAATAGAATAGAATAGAATAGAATAGAATAGACCAGGTTGGAAGAGACCTTCAAGATCATCGCATCCAACCTATTATCCAACCCACCTAATCAACTAAACCATCCAACCAAGCACCCCATCAAGTCTCCTTCTAAACACCTCCAATGATGGTGACTCCACTACCTCCCCAGGCAGCCCATTCCAATGGGCAATTACTCTCTCTGTGTAAAATTTCTTCCTAACCACCAGCCTAAACCTTCATGCTTTGTAAAGGGGCCTGGGACAGTCAGGAGCCAACAAATGAGCAGCAACATAGTACAGAACAAAAAATTGTATCATT
The DNA here is from genome assembly GCA_015227895.2 of Colaptes auratus. Classification (NCBI taxonomy): domain Eukaryota; kingdom Metazoa; phylum Chordata; class Aves; order Piciformes; family Picidae; genus Colaptes; species Colaptes auratus. The sequence goes on from CM037634.1 coordinate 7,282,001, forward strand.
TCTGTATGAAGGTGCATCTGTCTGTATCACTGTTCTATGGAACTGAGCACATTGGTAAGTTCAAATACTGTTTCTCAACTTGAAGATCATTTTTGTCCTTTCTTGTTATTCTTCTGCCCTGATCTCCTCATTCCCTCAAATGGAACTCGCCATTCCTTACCAAAATTAGGGAAAATAATTGCAACTCTGCCTATTTATACATTATTATGTTTTCAGTAGTATCTTCAGCTCTTTTCATACTTTTTGCTTCTCAAGCAGCCAGAGTTGTGGGTGAGCACATTAAAAACTTCTGCAATCATGAACAATGCAGTGCTAATTATAGGAAAGTTCTGTTCTGTAGTCAATCCCTCAGCAGTTCTAATTATAAGACATCATCATATTAAATTAATAAATAATGAATGCTAATTTGGAAGAAGTTCTGCAAAAAAAATGTAAATGACATTTTTACATACAAGTGGAATTTGTAGTTAAACTGAAAAACGTCAGGCAATAACTTCAGAGTTGCGTGCACAAGTCTCTGAATTCTTTGCTTTGATCTTTTTTCCTCAGATGTACTGGTGGATCATGTAGGCTGTCAAATGGACATGCTAATTATCCATTTACAAAATTTGCTGCTCTTAGTAACAGCATACAAACTCAAATCAAACTGTGCCACAATCTGTTCTAGACATGGACAGGAGCGCATTGCCCTCTGCGCCTGTACTCATTCTTCCTGTTCACCTGTTGATCATTTCACCTTGCTATATTGTAAGGCCTATGTATTTTGATCATACATAAGAATCACAGAATCATAGAATCAGAATTGTTAGGGTTGAAAGAGACCTGAAGGATCATCTATACAATAATACAATACAATACAATACAATACAATAAAATACACCAGGTTGAAAGAGACCTTCAAGATCATCGCGTCCAACCCATCAACCAATCCAACCCACCTAAACAACTAACCCATGGCACCAAGCACCCCATCAAGTCTCCTCCTGAACACCTCCAATGAAGTGACTCTACCACCTCCACAGGTAGCTGATTCCAATGGGCAATCACTCTCTCTGTATAGAACTTCTTCCTAACATCCAGCCTAAACCCCTGCCATGAACAGCGATCCTTCATACTAGATGGTGCAAAACCAAGCACACATAGAATCACAGAATCATAGAATTGGTAGGGTTGGAAGGGACCTCTGGGGTCATCTAGTTTCAACCCCCCTGCCATGGGCAGGGACACCTCACACACTAGATCAGGTTGCTCAGAGCCACATCCAACCTGGCCGTAAAAACCTGCAGGATGGGGCTTGCCCCACCTCCCTGGGCAACCTGTTCCAGTGTCTCACCACCCCTCATGGTGAAGGATTCTTCCTAACTTCCAATCTGAATCTACAAACAGCTTTTCATGAATCAAGAAGACTATTAAAAGCTGCAAATCATTTTACATTTTATTTACCTTTCACTCAAACTTCGAATGGTTTTCTTTATTCTTAGCTTCTTGTCCACTCCCAAAATCAGCATGTATTGTTTTATTCTCTGTCTTTGTGATGCTATTACAAAACACAAAGCACCTAATAGACAAGATTTCTCTCTGATGCCTGTTTAATTTGGTCATTTCACCTGAGTTTTATGGAGTTTCCCCTGTATCAGGTGTATTCCTCAAATGAGGCACTAGATGAGAAAGGTAACATGCTCAAAAGTGAATTATGATCTAGGGAGCCTGGCATTTTAGCTGTCAAAATTCATTTTCAGAGTTTTCTGGAAGTCAAGTTCCTTCATTTATTTGGTGGCACTCAGAGTCAATATTCACTGCTCAAAACTGTTCAAAAGGACAAAACTCATCCCTCTTTATAAATCAATGCTAAACAGGAGCTTTTCCTTTGGGTTCCTTTTGTATGTTTGGGGTTTTTTGTTGTTTTGTTTTGGTTTGGTTCTGGTTTTGGTTTTGGTTTTGGTTTTTATACAAAGAGGCATCAAGGAAAGCCCCACTTTGTTTATAACAGAGACAAAACTTTAAGCTGCCAAAATTCCTTAGCTTCAGTTTCCTGCAGTTTCCTTCAGTTTTCTTTTTTATCCTAGGATCCACACTCACACGATTACACCTGTCAGCAGCACAAGGCATGAGCCTGGAATTGATCATAGCCTCGGAAAAAGTATTTAATGGCCTTAATAACAAAACTTTAAATGCAAGGAATTGGTTTCTGGTTTTGTTGTTTGGTTGGTTTTTTGTGTGTTTTTTACTTAAAAGGGGTGAAAGTAATAATGGTGAATAGTGCCCTTGTCGTCACTGCTTAGCAGTGAACAATATGTGCCTGCTGAATAACTTTTTTCTGAAGATGGTGCTGTTTGAGGCTGAGAATTCCTGTGCTAATGACAGTGAAATGGAATAACTATGTGGCAATAAGCTAGTTCATCTCAATTTTAGCTACTCTTGTGTATTCTTAAAGCTCAGCCTCTAAAATTATGACAGATAGACTCTCTGTAGCTGTTTAGTGTTGTTGTCACCTCCATCACCACAGTGAGATCAAAGTGGTCTTTTAGTTCCATATAAACACTTAGCGTTCTAACCTATTTTACAGAGATAATAAAAGACACTCCACCAGCAGCTTTACTTGGCTCTTCCAGTGCCTTCTCTCTTTAAATTTATAACTGGTGTTTCCTGGAGGATTTGTTGCTTTTTTTCATTTTTTCAGCAAGCACCTTTTCTATTCTCACAGCTACCCATTAGCACAACTTTCAATGGCACACCTTCCCCTTTCATTCTTACCACAGGGGCCAGCTCCTTCCAGAATAAGACTTTGAATATAAGAACCTGGTGAACTTACTGGAAAAATCCATTTTGTCATGATTGTGGAATGCATATCAAGTAAGTGACTTAGCAGAGCTTAAAAGTCAGTCTAGAGAAGAGAAGGCTCCGAGAAGACCTAATTGTGGTCTTCCACTATATTAGGAGTCCTACAAGAAAGCTAGTGAGGGACTCTTTAGGGTGTCAGATAATGATAGGACTAGGGGGATGGAAAAAACTAGAAATGGGTAGATTCAGATTGGATGTTAGGAAGATGTTCTTCACCATGAGGGTGGTGAGATTCTGGAAATGGTTGCCCAGGGACGTGGTTTTAAGGACAGGCTGGATGTGGCTCTGGGCAACCTGGCTCTGATGTAGTGTGAGGTGTCCCTGCCCATGGCAGGGGGATTGAAACCAGATGATATTTGAGGTCCCTTCCAACCCTGACAATTCTATGATTCTAAAAGACAAAACCTGAAGAACTTGTAGGATGGGTTATGACATTATTATAATGTTTACCTAAACAACTCCATGATTTCCAGGGAACTTGATTTGTAGTGTCTGAATACTTTGAATTTACTGTAGAATAAACAGCCAGCAATAAAAAAAAACATTCATCATATACAGAGGAAATTTACATTAAAAGTGAATGATGCCTAACTGACTCATTGTAATTAAGTGCAAGATTATTAACACTTCTAGTGGTCCAAGTTAATGCACAAACCAGGGCAGGGACAAGATGTGGGGGAAGCAGAGGATGGCAACATCTCTTTTTTTTCTTGAATATGTACATAGGATTATTGAGACTTTCACAGACTTCAATCTTTCTGTTAGCCTTATTTCTCTTTTGTAGAGGAAACAAGACCAGAGAGATGTAAATAATCTACTACAAAGGCCCCAGAAGTGGAAAAATATCCCATCTTCATAAGTTACAGTCTGGTGTTTTATTTACTGTACACCACTGTGTCACCTGTAGGTGATGTTATTTGAAATTAACACTGAAATTCACGTAAAGCTTAGTCCAAAGATTCACTTTATATGCTTCAGATTGTGCTGCTGGAGTTCCAATGTGTATTAGATGTAAACACATCAGATTAGATTTTCCTATACATTTTAATTAATAGGTCTTCTTAATTTAACTAGAAAGTGTATGGGTTTGCTTGCCTTTCTTCTAAGGCTTTTGCAAAAGTCAATCAAGGTTGGTAAACTTCCCATTAAATAAGAAGTACTGCAGTAGCACAATAGTGTTGTGTAATTCATTCCTTGTAAGGCTGCATTAATGAGTGCTATTGGAAAAGTGGATTTCCTCTTCATAGGCTTCTACCTCCTGGATGTTTTCATCTGTCCATAGAGTTGTTGAGTTATTTAAGATGGGGGGCTTCATGAAAGATTGAATTCAATGATTTCAGAAACAGTTTTAGTTGAATAGTTTGACTTTCGAATTCATCCTGGTGGATTTCTTGGCATCAGTCACATGCATACACGTTTGAAGGCTAAGGCTGCTAGCTCTAGGCCTCTGGCTTTAATGAAGCTAAAACCAGACCGAACATAGTGCAACACAGAGAGAGCTTGGCCCCAGGTCGCCAGTGACAAACCAGTGAAAACTACAAATATCATTCATCAAATTAAGTGTTTAAGGGGAGGGGGAACTGTTTTATTAGATAAAAGATTGAAAAGTAAAGAATAAATTAAAGCAAAGGAAGCCTTTGTATTTAAGTTTATTTTTCCTTTCTGCTTGGGATAATTTTCTATTTCCCCCCACCCATTCTCAATGCAAGTTAATATTAGCAGCTACTTCTTTTTAAGTTTTATAAAGTTACTTCAACACACATTATGTGCCAACTGCTATGCTAATCACTGAAGAGGAGTGACAGCAAATATTCATGTAGGATTATTTTTTCTTTTCTTTAGAGCACATGTGTGTGTGTGCACACGTGTGTGAAATGTAGTTTGTAATCTAAACCTGACAGGGGGAGCTATTACGCTTCAGTGATGTTTCTGAGCCTAACTTGCTGAGAATTCAAGCCAAAGAGTTTGACATTCCTTAGAAAAACTAGAAGAGATGGTAAAATTAGGCCAGGCAACACCTAAATATACTTTTCTTACCTCACACATCTTCTTTTCACATCCTGGAATGAAGGCTGCTCTCTCTGAATGGCAATTCTCATTTAATTTCTAGTCTCGTGGCTCAGTAAAATTAGAAATGTATTTTCCCATAGTTGGTGATGTTCACACTAGGCCCCAAAGCAGCAGGTAAAAATCTACTCTGTAAATTTTGTGGTTGATTTAAAGAATAAAGCATTTGAAAGACAGATTTGTGTGTGTGCCCAAACACTGGGAAAATTGGCATTTTAACTTTGAGAGTTAAGAGTGCTCTGATAATACTCCCTTGCATACTAATAACTTTGAAGCAGAGTGGATCACTTTCATCCATTCATGGAGGAATCTGGTCTGAACTACAAACCCAGACCAATTTCACTGGGGCCATGTGCTTTTTGAGAGAGTGACAAAAAGTCACAGATCCCAAAAGAAGATTAATGTTTAGAGTATGACTCCTGAACTTACTTACTTTTCCCCCTCATATTTCACCCCTTTTGTTTTAAAGAAAGATTCAAACACCAACAGAAACAAAAAGAGTTTCATGGGTAAGGGGAAGTTTCAGTTAGACACATGGAAAAGGAGAATCCAGAGTTCTTCACTCTAGAAACACAATAAACAAAACTGTTCAGATTCAGAAAGGTCCTTGCTGAAAAACACCATGCAAGATAGAAAATACAGGGAGATGTTCTTTGTTCTTCTCTCCATTGGTCATCTGCAGTCTCTTATTTCTGTAAGGCTCTCTTTTACTAGCCAGTCCTTGCAAAATTAACAATAACAGCAAAATTGTCCTGTGACTGCTCACAAGGAATATTTGTAGCATGTTTCCTCTTGTCTTCAATTTATATTGCTTAGGTATCCTAAGAAGAGCATCTATCCGCAGTGCTTCTTCCTCCTCTTCCCCTCAACTGCTTAGTTTAGAAAAGTGACCATGTTGTAGTCCCACTAAAGGTGCAAGGGAATTGAAACTGCAAGACAATAAATTGAATCCTATTCTGTATGCTATTTGCACAGCAGTTTTGGAGCAGGACATGGAGAGGACAGCACTGGAAAGCTTTCTCATATGCAGTATCAAGTGTGTTTTCATAATTGCTTCCACTACAGAAGCATCCTGCATCCCACATATGTCTTACCTGACAAAAAAATCATGAGATTGGAGCAAATGTGAGAATACTTGGCTTTGAGATCCTTTTTCTTCATTCCTTTGTCTTTTTGTCTTGACAGATAGACATAAATTTGCTCTTCCTACACATTATGCCAGCAACATGCAAGCAAGCGGCTCTCCAAAAATCTTAATGCTGGGCAGTCTGCGCTCTTGCACCTCAGCAGGAGTTAGCAACACAGGCACTCTGTTGTGTGCCTGTGTTGCTAACACACACTCTGCTTGTGTGCCTCGTGCTTTAAAGCTGATATGTGTCTGGCTAATCTGGAACCTGGAGGAACTAGCCTGTAGCCTGTCATGTGCAGGCAATGTTTAGAAGCACTTCCTCAAACTTGAGAAAATTACTTTTATTTCAGAAGAAAGCAGAGATCATCACCTAATCCCTTGACCACAGCTGCTGGGACTTTAAGAAGAATAATAAATATCACTACAGTCCCAAAGAAAACAGTGAGAGTTGGCATTACTTCTGTTGGCAATTGTGAACAAAGTTCAGGCAAACTATTGGTTTCAGTTTCATTATACATTCAGAGCAGTGTTGATTTTTGAGTGCTTCTGTGCTGTGACCTAAATAGTTTATACAACACTAGTCACACTCATTATACCTTTGACACAGTGTGTAGCCCTTGTGCTTTTGCAGCCATCTCAGTTTGGTTCTCTAAGTCTCAGATAAGACCTCATATTTTCCAGGCATTGCAATTATCATTTGCATAGAACAAGTCTCTGCAGACAAATGTGACAGCTGTATGAAGCCCAAACTTTGGCTGCATTTTTTCATTCAGATGAGATACATCGATTTAAGACTCTGTGTGCTCCACGTGCTGCTCTGTTTTCCAACAACTTTGATTAAAATCGAAGGTGCTCTGTGATAAGAACATTAGAACAGAGATTAGGGGAATTTGGTGTTATTCTCCATTTCATTATTAGCCCAAGAAGTGAATCTATAGAAGTAATTTTACTCCTTGGTACCATCTTTCTAGTCTAATGCCACTTGTTCAAAATGTAAATTGGAGATTATCATAGTATCATAGTATCAGTCAGGGTTGGCAAGGACCACAAGGATCATCTAGTTCCAACCCCCCTGCCAAGGGCAGGGACACCCTGCACTAGATCAGGCTGGCCAAAGCCTCATCCAGCCTGGGCTTAAACACCTCCAGGGATGGGGCCCCAACCACCTCCCTGGACAACCCATTCCAGGGCTTCACCACTCTCATGGGGAAGAACTTCCTCCTCATGTCCAGCCTGAATCTCTCTACCTCCAGCTTAATTCCATTCCCCTAGTCCTATCACTACCTGATAGCCTGAGGAGTCCCTCCCCAGCCTTCCTGTAGGCCCCCTTCAGATACTGGAAGGCCACAATGAGGTCACCTGGGAGCCTTCTCTTCTCCAGACTGAACAGCCCCAACTCTTTCAGTCTGTCCTCATAGGAGAGGTGCTCCAGCCCTCTGATCATCCTCATGGCCCTTCTCTGGACTGAGACAATGATGTGCCCATAGATCTAAACCACACAAACATACTGAATTATAAACACACTAAACTAAGACATGAGTGTGTAAGTGAAGCCTTTGTACAACTGCCTATCAAACATCTGCACACAAATGCCCACAAAAATTCTGAGCTTTAGAGACATGTCTGGTTTTTACAGTAAGTGTATTAACTGTTTTGTTTCTTGCAAACAAGAACAGTGCTGAAAATCTCCCCTATGAAGAGAGAATGAGAGAACTCAGAGTGTTTAGTCTTGAGAAGTCTGAGAGAAGATCTGATAAATGTCTATACATATCTGAGGGGTGGGTGTCAAGTGGAGGGGGCCAAGCTCTTTTTTGGTGATGCACAGTAATAAGACAAGAAAAAACAGGTTCAAGCTTGAACATAGAAGGTTTCAACTCAACATGAGAAGAAACTTCTTTACAGTGAGGATGACAGAGCACTGGAACAGGCTGCCAAGAGAGGTTATGCATTCTCCTTGTCTGGAGACTTTCAAAACCCACGAGGAGAGGCTGAGGGAGATGGGATTGTTTAGCCTGGAGAAGAGGAGGCTCAGGGGAGACCTCATCACTCTCTACAACTACCTGAAGCGTGGTTGTAGCCAGGAGGGGGTTGGTCTCTTCTCCCAGGCAACCAGCACCAGAAGAAGAGGACACAGTCTCAAGATGTGCCAGGGGAAGTTTAGGCTCAAGGTGAGGAGAAAGTTCTTAATTGAGAGAGTCATTCGCCATTGGAATGGGCTACCCAGGGAGGTGGTGGAGTCACCATCCCTGGAGGTGTTCAAGAGGGGATTGGATGTGGCACTTGGTGCCGTGGTCTAGTTATGAGGTCTTGGGTGATAGGTTGGACTTGATGATCTTTGAGGTCTCTTCCAACCTTGGTGACACTGTGATAGTGTGATACTGTGTGATACTGTGCAGACTACCCTGGGTGATCCTGCTTTGGCCAGGGGGGTTGGACCTGATGATCTCTGGAGGTCCCTTCCAGTCTCTAATGTTCTGTGACTGTGATTCTGTTTGGGTGCAAATTTCCTGCATGCTCATGGTTTATTGAATGAAACACTGGCTTTCAAAGTATAATCAATACTAATTTCCAGTGAAAATTCAAAGGGTTTGAATAATCATGCTTCTCTGCTGGGTTCCCATTGTGTGTGTCATCACAACATGCAAAATGTTGTTCATGAGGAAATTATCCAAAACAAGTAAGTATCGAAAACAAGTAAGGCAGTTAAAGGAATAGTTCAACAGTTTCTAACATTTAATACAGAAGAGTAATAGTTTCTTTTAAAGTTTATATTCTTTCAGTCTGCATAATCTTTTATCCATATTTCCTAGAAAGAAAAAAATTCTCTCCTTCTTTCCACTCCTTCTGTAGGTTAACCCTTTAAATTTGGGAAAGCTATGACTTATGGCTTCGTTAGCAGCTGGTGTATTAGTTGTGCTCTCTCCACTCTTGTAAGCACTCCAAATTTTTAATATTTCACCTTTTTTATATATCTACCTGGGAACATATTCCCTCCAAAGAGACAAGAAATGAAGCAATGTTTTCAAGAACAGAAATTAATACAATATAATGCCATGGTCTAGTTGTTTAGGTGGGTTGGATTGGTTGATAGGTTGCACGCGATGATCTTGAGGGTCTCTTCCAACCTGGTCTGGTCTATTCTATTCTATTCTATTCTATTCTATTCTATTCTATTCTATTCTATTCTATATAGTCCCTTTCCTGAAGAGTATGCAATTTATCTTCACTATCCTCAAAAGAAGATAAAACTAAAGAGTTGAAAACTGGTAAGAGTGCAAAAGAGACAACTGTTATATTCAAAATATGAAGTCATTAGGATGGGAATATCATTGCAGAGCAGGGAAACTCAAGAGAAGGACAGATCCAGAGAGCTTTCTGCAGGTACCAATAAGCTTTTTTGTGGGGTTGTTTTGTATTGTTTTTTTCCCTAAAGTTTCTGGGGAAGGAGTGTCAGCAGCTCAATATGTTAAGTTAATTCCTATGCTAAACTGTTATGTGCTGTTGCAGTATGCTGTGAAATGTACTGCAGTCTCCTGTGAGACAATTGGGTTACTGTGATGTCTATCTACATACTGGGGAAAACTGTGTACTCTTTCAGCATTCTTTGATAAAATAAATATTCTTATATCTTTATCACTGTGTCAGAAATACCTCTAATCAAGCTTCTGAGCAATCATGAGAAACCCTAAGTTCCCATGTTTTACTTGTTTGCTTGGTTGGGTTTTTTATTGAAGCCCCGAATCTGAAATTGATTCCCCTTAATAAGCAACCTTCCTACCTTGCAGGAAGGTTAACGATTAGTCCGGGACAAGCAGGGTGTTTGAGAATAAATAGTAGCTAATTTACTACTATTAGAAATAAGGAACTTGTCATTGCAGGAAAAGAGATACTTGGTGGCACTTTTTAGCACTGCTGCTTCATGCATGGAGACCCCAATGTATGGGGTGTAAAAGCAAGGCGTGTTTGATTAATGGTGACTGAGTCAAGTTCATCTGATGGCTCTCGAAGCTTACAGTCTGACTATTCTCTTCTGATTAATGTCAGGCATCACATTCACAGTTGCTAACTATAATTGTCTGTGCCAGACTTTATCTGTGCTGTACAATGTGGGAAGTGCTATTGGTCCCATTTAGATTGCATCAGCCTCCAGTGAGAATTATTCTGAGGTGATCAGCTACCACGTGACCATATAAACAGCCCTTGTGAATGTTCTGGGTAGGATGTCTGAAAGGTATGTGGCCAACTTTGAGCAAGTCACCTCAGCCTCCCTGAACAGTCACAGAAATACAATACAATAATACAATACACCAGGTTGGAAGAGACCTTCAAGATCATCACGTCCAACCCATCAACCAATCCAACCCACCTAAAATACAATACAGTACCATACAGTACAATACAGTACAAAAGAGTACAATACAGTACAATACAGTACAATACAACCCACCTAAACAACTAAAAAAAAAACCTAAACCCTGGCACCAAGCACCCCATCAAGCCTCTTCTTGAATACCTCCAATGAAGGTGACTCCACCACTTCCACAGGCAGCTGATTCCAGTGGGCAATCACTCTCTCAGTATAGAACTTCTTCCTAACTTCAAGTCTAAACCTGCCCTGGCGCAGCCTGAGACTGTGTCCTCTTGTTCTGGTACTGGCTGCCTGGGAGAAGAGACCAACCTCCGCCTGGCTACAACCTCCCTTCAGGTAGTTGTAGAGAGCAATAAGGTCACCCCTCAGTCTCCTCTTCTCCAGGCTAAGCAACCCCAGCTCCCTCAGCCTCTCCTCATAGGGCTTGTGTTCCAAGCCCCTCACCAACTTTGTTGCCCTTCTCTGGACACGCTCCAGTAAGACAACATCTTTCTTAAACTGAGGGGCCCAGAACTGGACACAGTACTCAAGGTGCGGCCTAACCAGTGCAGTGTACAGGGGCAGAATGACCTCCCTGCTCCTGCTGGCCACACTGTTTCTGATGCAGGCTAGGATGCCATTGGCCTTCTTGGCTGCCTGGGCACACTGCAGGCTCATGTTCAACCTACAATCAACCAGCACCCCCAGGTCCCTCTCTGCCTGGCCGCTCTCCAACCACTCTGACCCCAGCCTGTAGCACTGCATGGGGTTGTTGTGGCCAATGTGCAGAACCCGGCACTTGGATGTGTTAAATCTCATGCCGTTGGACTCTGCCCATCTGTCCAGCCTGTCGAGGTCCCTCTGCAAAGCCTCTCTGCCCTCCAGCAGATCAACTACTGCCCCCAGCTTGTGTCGTCCGCAAATTTACTGATGATGGACTCAATGCCCTCATCCAGATCATCAATAAAGATGTTGAAGAGCATGGGGCCCAGCACCGATCCCTGGGGCACACCACTAGTGACTGGCCGCCAGCCGGATGTGGCACCATTAACCACCACTCTCTGGGCTCGGCCCTCCAGCCAGTTCCTAACCCAACGCAGTGTGCTCCCATCCACGCCATGGGCTGCCAGCTTGGCCAGGAGTTTGCTGTGGGGGACGGTGTCAAAGGCCTTGCTGAGGTCCAGGTAGACCACATCCACAGGCCTCCCCACATCAACCAGGCGGGTCACCTGATCATAGAAGGAGATCAGGTTGGTCAAGCAGGACCTGCCCTTCCTAAAGCCATGCTGGCTAGGCCTGATCCCTTGGCCATCCTGTAAGTGCTGCATGATCGCACTCAAGATGACCTGTTCCATAATCTTGCCTGGCACTGAGGTCAGGCTGACAGGCCTATAATTCCCTGGCTCATCCAACCGGCCCTTCTTGTGGATGGGCACCACGTTGGCCAGCTTCCAGTCTTCTGGGACCTCTCCAGTGAGCCAGGACTGCTGAAAAATGATGGAGAGCGGCTTGGCCAGCTCATCTGCCAGCTCTCTCAGCACCCTAGGATGGATCCCATCTGGTCCCATGGCCTTGTGGGGGTCCAAGCGGCTCAGAAGATCTCTAACTACCTCCTGGAGCAGCGGGAAACTATGCAGCTCCCTGGTTCCTTCTGCCAGCTCTGCAGGCCAGCTGTCTGGAAGATGTTCTACCATGCTAGGATAGATTGAAGCAAAGAAGGTGTTAAGTACCTCTGCCTTTTCCTCATCCTTTGTTACAACCTTCCCCTCCGTGTCAACCAAGGAGTGGAGGTTGTCCTTGCCCTTCCTCTTGCTATTGATGTATTTATAGAAGGACTTTTTGTTGTCCTTCACAGCAGAGGCCAGTCTAAGTTCTAAATGGGCTTTTGCCTCCCTAATTTTCTTTCTGCATGTCCTAGCAACATCCCTAAACATTCCGTAGGTAGCCTCCCCTTTCTTCCAGAGATGGTACACCCTCTTTTTTTCCCTTAGTTCTATTAAGAGTTCATTGACCAACCAGGCTGGCCGTCTGCCCCGGCGGCTCATCTTCCGGGACACTGGCACAGCCTGTTCCTGAACCTTCAAGAGTTCTTCTTTGAAGCAGCTCCAGCTCTCCTGGACCCCTTTATTTTTAGGGCTGCATCCCAGGGAACCTTCTGAGTTAGTTCCTTGAGTAGCCTGAAGTCTGCCCTCCTGAAGTCCAGAGTGGAGGTCTTCTTGCTGCCCCTCTTGGCTTGGCTGAATACCGAAAACTTGATTATCTCGTGGTCACTGGTGCCTAAACACCCTCCGACCACCACATCACCCACCAGCCCTTCCCTGTTGGTGAAGAGGAGGTCAAGCATGGCCTTACCCCTGGTAGGTTCACACAGCACCTGGGATAAGAAGCTGTCCTCCATACACTCCAGAAACCTTCTAGACTGCCTTCTTTCTGCTGTGTTGAGATCCCAGCAGATATCAGGCAGGTTGAAGTCGCCCATGAGAATGAGGTCAGGTGACCTTGAGACAGCCTTAAGCTGCCTATAGAATGCCTCATCTACATCTTCCTCCTGGTTGGGTGGTCTATAACAGACTCCAACCAGGATGTCTGCCCTCCCGAGCTTCCCTCTAATTCTTACCCACAAGCACTCAACCCGGTCATCCCTGATCTCCATCTCAACGGCATCTAGTGCCTCCCTGATGTACAGGGCCACCCCTCCACCCCTTCTTCCTTGCCTGTCCCTCCTGAACAGCCTGTAGCTGTCAATTGCAGCGCTCCAGTCATGTGAGTCGTCCCACCATGTCTCTGTGATGGCAACTACATCATAACTTTCCTGCTGCAACAGGGCTTCTAGCTCCTCTTGTTTGTTACCCATGCTTCGTGCATTAGTGTACATGCACTGAAGCTGGGCTGCTGGTTTCATCTCTAGCCCTAGCTTATCTCCCCCAGACTGCTGCCTGAGGTGACTAGTTCCAGCCCCTTCCCCCTTCGAAGCTAGTTTAAAGCCCTGTCAATGAGGCCTGCCAATTCTCTTCCCAGAATCTTTTTCCCTTTGGGGGACAGGCCATTCTCATATACTATGACCTTCCCCCTCCTCTGGGACAGATGGAGTCCATCTGTTACCAGCTGACCTGGTGCAGTAAAAAGTTCTCCAAGATCGAAAAACCCAAAATTCTTTCGACTGCACCAGCCTCTAAGCCACTTGTTGACTGCAGCTGCCGTCCTGTTCCTTATCGTATTCCCTCCTGCAGTTAACGGTATCGATGTAAAAATTATTTGTGCACCTGACCCCTCAACCAGATCTCCCAGGGCCCTGAGGTCATTTTTGATAGCCCTGGGAGTTCTGGTAGCAACATCATCATTCCCTAACTGCAGAACCAATAAGGGATAGTAGTCAGAGGGCTGTACCAGACTGGGCAGCCTACTGGTAACATCCTTAACTTGTGCTCCTACTAGGCTAATAACTTCCCTTCCAGACATCTCCAGAGTGTGATTTTTCTGACCTATTTCAGACACCCCCATCTCAGGATAAGATAAATTGCTCTCAGGAGATGCCTGTTTCTCTCTACTGATAATGAAGGGAACTGAAGGTACCTGCCTCAGTCCTTGGGCAGATGGTGCTTAAATTAGAGCTGATGAATCATACCTTTGCTATCATTCAGGAAGAGTGAAACAGGATTAGCCTCTTCATTTGGGTGGCAAGGAGGAAGAAAAGAAAATAAGACCAGGGAATTAATGTACTTTCATATACAATGAAAGAGTTCCAGTGCTCTCAAATAAAATGTGAGTGGTTTATTTCACTTAAGAGTGTGGTAAAGGTTTCCGTATCAGTGCTAGTTTAATCTGGAGCAGCTGAGTGTGTAAGTAAAAGCAGAAAAGTAACAAAAAGCAGGATATCGCCCCCAATCTCCCTTTTCTTCTCAAGGCAACCCATCAGTCATGTGAGAAGGGAGCCCTTTAAGGTCTTTAAATAACCCAAAATGGCAATAATTATTTTTGTACTTATTTTGTGCCTTTTTTTGTACAAAGCTTTTAAACCTCATTAGAAATGGAGATGAGTACTATTGTCTTCAATATATAGAGGGAAAACCTGAGGCACTGACTGTAATGTATCAGAGACCATATGATTAATAGGTACTGAAGTTGAAATGAGTTCAAATATTTTGTTCCACATCATCTGACCTTAACACTGGCTATAGCTGCTTTTGTTTCTTTCTTCTCTCTGTATTGTTAAATACAGATTATGGACTTGTTCTCATGGATTTTTAAAGAGTATTTTGGAATGACTCCCAGAAATTTTAGAGGCTAATCTACTTTTTCTTTTTTTTCCTTTTTCTTTCTTTCTTTTTTCCTTGTGAAGGCCATGAAAGGAATTTAGCTTCTATTCCAATAGGAGCTCCGAGTTAAAGACAATCCAAGTATAAAATTGATTACTGAGAAAGCAGTGTGGAACTGCTCTGAAGTGCAGCTATGTTGTGTAGAGGGAGGAAAAGGTTCTGAAATTTTATATTTGAGGTTTTAATATTTGCCATTTTCTTTTTTTCCTTTCTTTTTCCAGTCAGAATTAGTGAGGCCCTGCCTCCAACCAGATGGAGGACAGAGACAATTGGGGTTATTGGTCTGTGGGATGCGATGGCTTGGCAAGTTGAACCTACGGGAGTGTGAAGCTTTAGTAGATACAGGCACAGGATGTACTCTGATGTCATCAAGCTATCAGAGGTGGAACCCATCTGAATTTCTGGTGTGACAGGGGACTCACAGCAGCTGAGTGTTGGAAGCTGAGCACCAGAATGCAGGCCACAGTTTACTTTCACTTGGAGGAGTGGAAGGAGTCAGTGGAATTGACTGTCCCAGGGGTGGAACATAGCCCTGCTGTTTGGACTGATCCTGGACTGATCCTGACTGTACTGGAACAAGGTGGATCTCCAGAGCATCCGCAATGAGAAGTCATCTGTGTACCTCAAGGGATCTCATTTTGAGTGAGAAAGGACAGTGAGTGATGTCTGTTGTTTGATGTTAATTGGTGCTGGGCAAGACATTGATGGTATAGAACAAGGGGTGGAGAATGGCATGAGTTTAGCGAGTTCAGTCTGTGGATGGATATCCAATGCCATGGTGACACCATGCCAGCTTCAAAATGAAAGTGCTGGCTGCTGAAAGTATCATGGGCCTTGAAGTTCAGATTGCAAGATGAGAGGCTTCTGTTCTGGCTGCTGCTGCTTCCAGTTTCCAGTTTTAAGGTGTTGGTCTTTTACCACTGCGCTGGCTGCAGGGGTGGGAAAGGGGGAATTGTTTTATCACTGGCTCCTGCTGTTGCTTCTGCATTTTGCTGCTCTTTTCTGCAAACAGGCTAAGGTAGTTATACATTGTATTATTTCCAGTAAAACTCCTTATCTCAACCCAGGGTTCATTTTTTGTGTGTTACTTTCCTCCTCGTCTATGTGGGGGTAGAGTGGTTTATGAGAGCAGGCCAGGACAGCTTGTGTGACAACTCAGGACAGCTTTTGCACAATTCTATTTACATTTTATAAAGTTGCATCCAAAAATGCATCTTACTATTCTTTCCTGTTTGTACTGTGAAATGTTCTGTTAGCTGAAGGCCTAGGCTTGTCCCCATGCACTTAGGCTAAAGGATGTTTCTAAGAGCAAAGTAAATTTAAAGGGGTCTACCACATCTATCAACAAGTCTCTACAATCACCACTTGGATTAATTCTGTAGGCAGCAGCCCTGATTTTAATAGCCATGTGTCCTAAGCTTGCTCTAAGCACAACCAATCACAATGACACTAAGAACACTTCATACACATTTGTACCTTTCATGACATAATGCACTGGGTTTTTTTTTGTCCTAGAAGCAGAGCTCCTGCACTCTGAAACTGGTTAGCATCTATTTGAGATCAGTGTTCACAGGTATGTTATTCTCTTTTTGCCTACCTTTGCTTCACTAAAAGATATCAGGTCTGTGGTCTTCAAGGCAGTAAGAAGCAATTGAAAATTGAAGTAAGTGTATATAAAGAAAATGGAAGTCAGGATATGTTATAGCAGCAGAACACTTTGACACGTATTAGAGAAGAGCAGATTTAGATTGGATGTTAGGAACAAGTTCTTTACCATGCCAGTGATGGAATGCTGAAACAGGTTGCCCAGGGAAGTGGTTGAGGCCCTGTCCCTGGAGATGTTCGAGGTCAAACTTGACAAGGCAACCTAATCTAATGGAGGATGTCCCTGATCCTTGCAGGGAGGTTGGACTAGATGACTTTTGGAAGTCCCTTCCAACTCAAACCATTGAGTCCTGTGTCCAGTTCTGGGCCCCTCAGTTTAGGAAAGATGTTGAGTTGCTGGAATGTGTCCAGAGAAGGGAAACAAAGCTGAGTCGCCATCATTGGAGATGTTCAGGAGGAGACTTGATGGGGTGCTTGGTGCCATGGTTTAGTTGTTTAGGTGGGTTGGATTGGTTGGTGGGTTGGATTGGTTGATAGGTTGCACGCGATGATCTTGAAGGTCTCTTCCAACCTATTCTATTCTATTCTATTCTATTCTATTCTATTCTATTCTATTCTATTCTATTCTATTCTATTCTATTCTTTTGCAAGTAGGAGGATTCTGCTGTGGTAGTCAGTGCTCCAGAAATTAAGCCAAATGAATCAGCATTTTAAAAACAGAATTTTAAGTGGATTCTATGCTGTCAGGCTGAGCAAGATGAGCAAGGACAGTAGGACTTCCAGGTCATCACAGGCCAAGCTTTCAAGCTCCATGGTAAAACATGGATGGTCTATGCTCTTTCTGAGATGTCTTGGAAGAACAGATGTCAAACCAAATAGGGTTTTCTTTAAGTCAGAAATAATTTCATTGTTTGCAGCTCTTGAAGTCCCTGTTGAGTCGCTTTCTAAGCTACTGAACTGATTCTCCCCCAACACATTAGTAGAAATGGCATTTTGTGCTCTGACTTCATGCGATCCTGAGTGCTTTGCCACTCCTGGTGAAATTATTAAGCATGCTCAAATTTTTTTTTAAAGAGAAGGGATTAAGCCTTTTCATTTTGTTATTTTCTATTTTATTTTTAGCTGGCATTATCTGCATAGAGAGAATTCTTAAAAACATCATAGTTTCCCTTGTGATAGTGAGGAAAACTTTTTTTTTTTTAAAGAGCTTGATTTTTCATTCTAAATTAAACATCAAAATGAGGGGGGAAAAAAAAAGGATCATGTTTTTATTTTTTTAAATAGACAGATGAAAGATTTTGTTATTAATAATTGACATGAAAGCCTTTCGTCTTGAACACTGGTGTATGTAAACCTCAATAAAATCCTAAAAGTGCTTTTGTAGAACAAGAACAGTCACAAAAATCTGAATAAAGCCACCTTTTCAAAGAACATGATGAGAAAGAGGAAAACTCTTAGATGTGCAGAGCAACACATTTTACATTCATGCCCTAGTTATTAGGAAGCTTTGAAGTATTCACTGTTATTGAATACAGTGTATACTGTAATTCACTTAGTGCCTTCACGTGGAGCCAGAAAGTTCTAGCCAAAGTGCTTTGCCTGGTTTTGTGAGTATGAGAATTTAGGTGCAGGGATTTCAGTCTCAGTCTCATGTAGTCCTTAAGGTCTGACCATAGAAATTGTCATAGCAAAGTTTACATGAAACTAAAATAACAAGCAGTTGGAGGGGAGTGGGTTAAAAGATAAACTTTTGTCTTTGGGTTATGCTCTTAGTTCTCCATTATAAAGGATAAGAAAATAAGCTGACAGTGTGAATTTAGCTTCCAGAAGTTATGATAAATTGAAGATTCTCTCTGTCTACCGAATCAAACAAAGTTCAGAATCACAGAGTGTTAGGGGTTGGAAGGTGCCCTGAAGGATCATCCAGTCCAACTCCCCTGCCAGAGCAGGATCACCTACAGCAGGTCATACAGGAATGTATCCAGGCAGGTTTTGAATGTCTCCAGAGAAACCCTGCTGACTTTTTGTGGGGCTCTTTTAATGTTCAGCAGACCCCTGTAAAACTACCACCTAGAACCCAATAAGCATTAAGTAACTCTTCATTAGATGAACATGCATTGGAGTTAGTCTACCTTTATCAGATAGATTACTTCTTGAAACCCACTTCCATACTAACCTCTTACATATCCCAGACATCCCAGGCAGGTCTTCAGACCTGCCTGAAGACCTCACAACGGTATTTACTTCTCTGTCTCTCCCTGCCAGGTGTTATAGTGCTTGCTGATACACAATTGATTTGCTTGTGCATTTGTGGGGGACGTACTTTCTCATATGCTGAGGTTATTGCATGCATTTCTTCTGAGGTACTGATTAAATGTCTTAAGATAAAAATTCCTGTTGATTTTTGCTTGATTCCAACTGCTATCCCAAGGTAGGAACCTGTGCAGTCAATAAAAAACCCTTTGGATCTATTGGTCAGAATGATGTCTCTTTTACTGGGTTTTCCTTCCTGCAGATCACTTATCATTAATCTGATATCTGTTCCTGTGTACTGCAGCATAAACTCTTCCTATGGAAGTGAGCAGAACCACAGAATCATTCAGGTTGGAAAGGACCTTTGGAATCAAGTCCAACCATTAACCCTGCTCTTCAGAGTTCATCCCTAAACCATATCCTCAAACACCACATCTAAATGACCTTTAAATACATCCAGGGATGGTGACTCAACAGCCTCTCTGGGCAGCATATTCCAAAGTCTGGCTACACTTTCTGTGATTTTGGGAGTTGGGGCTGTTCAGTATGGAGAAGAGAAGGCTCCGAGGTGACCTAATTGTGGCCTTCCAGTGTCTGAAGGGGGCCTACAGGAAGGCTGGGGAAGGACTTCTCAGGGTATCAGGTAGTGATAGGACTAGGGGGAATGGAATGAAGCTGGCTCGGTCCAGAGAGGAAAAGAGACTCAGTTCTTATGAATATTCCTGTGTTGTGAAATGAGAGGCACAAACGAGGCCAAAATATCAACAGCTAGACTATTGATTACGTAAATAAAGCGGATGGATCAGAAGGGGAGAGAGAGAAAATAGAGAAGAGGAAAGGAATTCTATTACCATACCCCTCACCCCCCAAGACAGTTTGAGTCTGTGGAGGAAAGGTGCTGCAGGAGATGTTAGGTCTGTAGAGGAAGGGTGCTGAAGCTTTGGCTGTAGAAGGGATGTGGTCCTCTGAGCAGCTTCTTCAGCTCCATGAGTTGCTCTGCCCAATGCACATCAGCTATTGTCTGGGCAAGCAGCAAGTGGTTTTATCTTTGTTGAGTCACACCGGAAGAGACAAGCTTTAGTCTCTCACAGAGGTGAGGAGATTCAGGCTGGGTGTGAGGAGAAAGCCCTGGAATGGGTTGTCCAGGGAGGTGGTTGAGGCCCCATCCCTGGAGGTGTTTAAGCCCAGGCTGGATGAGGCTCTGATCTTGTGTGGGGTGTCCCTGCCCATGGCAGGGGGGTTGGAACTAGATGATCCTTGTGGTCCCTTCCAACCCTGACTGATACTATGATACTACTATGATATATGGCGTTGTTGTGATCCAAGTGCAGGACTTGGCATTTAGCCTTGTTGAAGCTCATCCCATTAACATTGGCCTATTGATCCAGTCTAACCAAGTCTCTCTGTAGAGCCTCCCTGCCCTTGTGAAGATCAACACTCCCACCTGAGTGAGCGTCATCTGAGAGCTTGCTGATGATCCACTTTATGTCCTTATCAAGATCATCAGTAAAGATGTTAAACAGACGTGGTTCCAACACTGAGCCCTGAGGAACACCACTTGTGACCAGCCTCTATGTGGATTTAACTCCATTGACCACCACTCTGAGCCCAGCCAGTCAGTGCTTTATCCAGCTGATCTTGTGCTCATCCGAGCTACAAGCCGCCAGTTTTTCCATGGGAATTCTTTGGGAAACAATGTCAAAGGCAAACATTTGGCTTCAGAGGAACTACAAGTAGCAGTAGGTTAACTCAAAATGGAAATATTTCTAAAGCTAGGCTGGCCATTCAGTAGGCTTGCCTTGGTTTTAATCATCTTTAAAACAGTCTCACATTTCCTGCCTTCCCTCCCACAGAGAGAGCGTAGAATTCCCTTTCTGCCAGGTACCTGGTATCTCAAGTAGCATAGAAGAAACCCAGTGTATTCATTCAACTCTGTCTCTACTCATGGACCACAAGATGTAAGGATTAGCACACAGTTGGTTTTACCAGAATTCACTCTTACCATGTTCAAGCCCCAGCTGTGGAAATGGCAGCACACCACTCCTTCACACTGGGAATGCCCTAACTTATTCAAAATAGTGGGCAGGAAGCTAAACTGTAGGCTGCAGCAGCAAATGATTTCTTTTTTGCAATCAGTTTATATCTGAATTCTTTTAGACATAACAAAATAGCTTCTTAACAATTTTCTAGTTACGTCATTGTTATCCATAGCCATTTCTCAGGCAATGCCCCTGATTTGTTGCAAGCCTGGAGGGGAAAAAAGGGACCCTTAAGGTTTGATATTTTTTTTCCTGGGAAAGGGGGATACATTTTTATATATTCCTGTTTCTTTTATTTTCTTTTTCCTTCTTTTTTTTGTTTGTTTGCTTGTTTGCTTTTTCTTTGAGTGTGACCTTAAACATATTAAGCTGTTTGAATGATTGTGGTAAGTAACTGAAACCAACATATTTGTGTTTAGGAGAACTGGGATTTCTAGACTGTTTGTTAGACTTGGAGCCCAGGGAGTAACTGAATGCCCCCAATAATATTATAAAGAGGCATTTTATCAGAAAAGCAAAGGACAAACTTCTGTATACCTGGCTTTACCTCTGGAGGCTTGAGGGGGTTTTCTGCCTGAGGTTTTAGTTATCACAGTATCTCCAAGGTTGGAAGAGACCTCAAAGATCATCGAGTCCAACCTGACACCCAAAGACCTCATGTCTAGACCATGGCACCAAGTGCCACGTCCAATCCCCCCTTGAACACCTCCAGGGACGGTGACTCCACCACCTCCCTGGGCAGCACATTCCAATGGTGAACGACTCTCTCAGTGAAGAACTTTCTCCTCACCTCCAGCCTAAACTTCCCCTGGTGCAGCTTGAGACTGTGTCCTCTTGTTCTGGTGCTGGTTGCTAGAGAGAAGAGACCAACCTCTTCCTGGCTACAACCACCTTTCAGGTAGTTGTAGAGAGCAATGAGGTCACCCCTGAGCCTCCTTTTCTTCAGGCTAAACAACCCCAGCTCCCTCAGCCTCTCCTCACAGGGCTTGTGCTTGAGGCCTCTCCCCCGCCTTGTTGCCCTTCTCTGGACACGTTCAAGTGTCTCAATGTCCTTCCTAAACTGAGGAGCTCAGAACTGGACACAGGACTCAAGGTGTGGCCTAACCAATGCAGAATACAGGGGCACAATGACTTCCCTGCTCCTGCTGGCCACACTATTCCTAATGCAGGCCAGGATGCCATTGGCCTTCTTGGCCACCTGAGCACACTGCTGGCTCATGTTTAAGCAGCTGTCAACCAGCACCCCCAGGTCCTTCTCTGTTTGGCAGCTCTCCACCCACCCCCTGACCCCAGCCTGTAGCTCTGCATGGGGTTGTTGTGGCCAAAGTGCAGCACCCAGCACTTGGATTTGTTGAATGCCATCCCATTGGACTCCGCCCATCTGTCCAGTCGATTGAGGTCCCTCTGCAGGGCCCTCCAACCCTCTAACTGACCAACATCTGCTCCCAACTGGTGTCATCTGCAAATTTGCTGATGACTGTCTCAATCCCCTCATCCAAATCATCAATGAAGATATTAAAGAGGATGGGGCCCAGCACTGATCCCTGGGGGATGCCACTGGTGACTGGCCTCCAGCTGGATGTGGTACCATTCACCACCACTCTCTGGGCCAATCCCTCCAGCCAGTTCCCTAACCCAGCACAGAGTGTTGCTGTCCAAGCCATGAGCTGACAGCTTAGGCAGCAGTTTGCTGTGGGGGACAGTGTCAAAGGCCTTGCTGAAGTCCAGGTAGACCACATCCACAGGCCTCCCCACATCCACCAGGCGGGTCACCTGATCATAGAAGGAGATCAGGTTGGAGAGGCAGGACCTGCCCTTCCTAAATCCACGTTGGCTGGATCTGAGCCCTTGGCCATCCTGCAGGTGCGCAGTTGTTGCTGCCAGGATAATCTGCTCCATAGCTTTCCCTGGCACTGAGGTCAGGCTGACTGGCCTGGAGTTTCCAGGTTCCTCCGTCCAACCCTTCTTGTGGATGGGGATCACATTGGCCAGTTCTCAGCTGGCACCAAATTAGCAATAAAGGAGGAAGGAATTTGGGAGGAGAATGTTTGGTTTGCAGAACTTTAGTCAAAGTCTTTATTTAAATGTTGAGCTCACATTGACACTTGTTTGGAATGCCTCCCCTTCCCACCCAGCCTCCCCCACACTGCATACTCCTATATCAGCACTTCAGATCTTGTAGTGCTCACACAAGAGCTAGGAACACATTTTTTCCCCTCTGTTTTTTGGTTGGTTTTATTTTGTCTTTTTTCTTAAGTTTATTTAGGGTGCTTGGTTTCATGGTTTAGTTGATTAGGTGGTGTTGGATGATGGGTTGGACACAATGATCTTGAAGGGCTCTTCCGACCGGGTGTATTGTATTGTATTGTATTGTATTGTATTCTATTCTATTCTATTCTATTCTATTCTATTTTATTCTATTCTATTCTATTCTATTCTATTCTATTCTATTCTATTTTTGAGGGCTTTGCCTTCAAGGAAGGTCTCTTCAGGGCAATATAGCAAGACCAATTAAATACCTACATGAACTCACTTGAATGTATAAGGAATGACAGCACAGGGCCAGGAACAAGCTGTGAAATGTTAAATTAGTAGGAAGAAAAGCAACCTGCATTTATTAGGAATGACTTAAAAAACCTATGTACCCTATGTAGGTTTTGAAGTATCTCAGGAGACTAGCTGCAGAAGACTGATATAGTCAACAAAACCAAGATTCTTCAAAGGGCTATTATGACTCTTACACTGGCCAAGTGACACTTTCAAAGACACTGTGGAAAGAAATTAAATTAGGCTGGAAAGATATTAAATTAGGATGACTAGACTATTAGACTTCCCTGTCTCTATTATGTGTATGTAAGCTTGGTGGCAAGCTGACATTTAGCAGCTACAACTGCTTGCCACAGAAGCTGGTTTGCTTCACAGACATTCCTGTCCCTAGGCATAGAAAGATCTTGAGCAAGTTCCACATATCAAAATGCAAGAGCAACCAAAGAGACTTCTTTGTAATTTTTTTACTTCTTTTTAAGCATGGCTGCCCCCAGCATCACCATTACCAGCCCTATGTAGCCAAAAGAGGAGACACAGGACAGCCAAATTTCAGTTGTGGTGGTGTCTGCACCTTTCCTTAGAATGATTCCCCTGACAACCAAAATATTTATTGAAGGTAGCTCAAATCACTTAGATAAGACAAAATAGAAATTAAAAGGATTGTAAAAGCTAATCTTGTCCTGTCCAGAGATCTTGCAGGTGTTGCTTCATTTGGTCTCTTTTTAATCCACTTTAAGCTTTTCAAATTTCTCTTCAGGATCTGAGGATCTGCCACCTTAGTAGTTTCCATTTTTTTTCAGTGCCCTCCCAAAATCTCTGGTATTGACCTGTTTCTGAATTCTCCTGCTCTCCCAAATATCCTTCTGCCTGCCTCACCCTGCAGACAGGCAATGTCTCATTCAGCTGCTAGTAAACCAGACATAACCTCTTTTCTCTCAAAACTGATGTTCTGCCCAACACTAGAAGAGTGTGGCCAACAGGAGCAGGGAAGTCATTGTGCCCCTGTACTCTTGCATTGGTTAGGCCACACCTTGAGTCCTGTGTCCAGTTCTGGGCTCCTCAGTTTAGGAAGGACATCGAAACACTTGAACAGGTCCAGAGAAGGACAACAAGGCTGGTGAGAGGCCTTGAGCACAGCCCTATGAGGAGAGGCTGAGGGAGCTGGGGTTGTTTAGCCTGGAGAAGAGGAGGCTCAGGGGTGGCCTTATTGCTTTCTACAACTATCTGAAAGGTGGTTGTAGCCAGGAAGGGGTTGGTCTCTTCTCTCTAGCCCAGCACCAGAACAAGAGGACACAGTCTCAAGATGCACCAAGGGAGGTTTAGGCTGGAGGTGAGGAGAAAGTTCTTCACCAAGAGAGTCATTCGCCATTGGAATGTGCTGCCCAGGGAGGTGGTGGAGTCACCACCCCTGGAGGTGTTCAAGAGGGGACTGGATGTGGCACTGGGTGCCATGGTCTAGTCATGAGGTCTGTGGTGACAGGTTGGACTCGATGATCTTTGAGGTCTCTTCCAACCTTGGCGATACTGTGTGATACTGTGAAATAGCCCTACTGCTGCCCACACACTCTTTGCAGGAAGCATGGCACTATGTTTTTTACCAAAAAGCAAAACAAGTTCTATCTGTCAGAACCCAACAGCCATAAAATCATGAGATTGGCTTGAAGGAGAGAAGAGAAGACTGAGAGGTAACCTCATCAATGTTTATAAATATATACAGGGTGAGTCCCAAGAGGTTGGAGCCAGGCTCTGTTTGGTGGTGCCAGTGACAGCACAAGGGGCAATGGTGGACGTTGAGGCATAGGAAGTTTCATGTAAATATGAGGAAAAATGTTTTCCCTGTGAGGGTGACAGAGCACTGGAACAGGCTGCCCAGGGAAGTTGTGGAGTCTCCCTCTCTGGTGATATTCAAAACTTGCCTGGATGTGTTCCTGTGTGATCTGGTGCAGGTGATCCTGCTCTGACCAATGAGGGGTTGAACTAGATGATCTTTGGAGGTCCCTTCCAGCCCCTCTGATTCTGTGATTAAAATGATGGAGTTTAAACTAGCAGAGGGCAAAGTCTGCTGTTGGAAGCTAACAGTTTGAAAGCTCATCTTGACAACTGCTAAAACTGGAAGTGTGCCACGGGGCACAGAGAAAAATTTGAGACTTCTATGTGATCACAGGAGCTGGATATTTAAGAGGCAGGGAAGGGGAGGAAGATGTAGGAGGATTTCACCAAAAGTGAGTCAACACTCATAATTGCCAAGCAGTTCAAACCAGTGGGAGAGCTTGCCAAAGGAGGAAAACTTAGGTGGATAGCTCTTTATGTCTGGAAGAGGTAATGCAATCCAGAGCTGGGATATTTTTCTTCTTTTTTACTTTTGTGGCATAGATGCTTTTTCCAGATGGTAAATATTTTTAGTTCCTATTTTTGTCCTTATTTCAAAAGAGATTTAAAGATCTCAGAGGAAGCATGTTCATTTTCCATTATGCCAGTTTAAAGCCTCTAATGAAGTTTGAGAGCAGAATTTGCCCACAAAACATAGTTCTATGTCTATGATACGTATTACACAACCCCCCAAGGAACTTCAATAAATACACTTGTTGAACTACTGTAACACTAAAATACGCTGCTGGGCCCTTTGGTTTCTTCTATATTAGGAGATTTCTGAGAATTGTTTACATCAGCACTTGTACAAATGGGAAATCAAATCATTAATTTATAAAATGGCATCTGGAAGTCTTAATTTCTGATTGATCTAGTTCCCTCTGGATTTTCCATGTCATCCAGCACCATAGCTTTTGAGCATAATGTAACTTAAGTAGGTTAACATCCCATGATTCAGGGAAGATTTCAGAAAGCTTTCCCCCCTGCTGAGTTCTTAAGCAAAACTGAAGAACCTAAATGATTCTTGTTTAAATATCTTTCAAGCATACCTAATAACCCTCCAAGAATCCAACAGGTAAATTTGAGTAGTTCATAATACTGGCTCTGGCTAGACTCCCTTGCACAAACTGACTCTAAGGTCTCCAGATGAGCACAGGTTTTCACAGAATCACAGAATGTTAGGGGCTGGAAGGGACCTCAAGAGATCAACCAGTCCAACTGCCCCACCAGAGCAGGATCACCTATACCAGATCACACAGGAACTCATCCAGGCAAGTTTGGAATATCTCCAGAGAGGGAGACTCCACAACCTCCCTGGGCAGCCTGTTCCAGTGTTCTGTCACCCTCACAGGGAAGCAATTTTTCTTCCTGTTTCCATGGAACTTCCTATGCCTCAGCTTCCACCCATTGCCCCTTGTCCTGTCATTGGGCATCACTGAGCAGACCCTGACTCCATCCTCTTGGAATTCACCCTTCATATATTTATAAATATGAATGAGGTCACCCCTCAGTCTCCTCTCCTTCAAGCTGAAGAGCCCCACCTGCCTCAGTCTCTCCTCATAAGGAAGATGTTCTACTCCGTTACTAATTTTTGTGACTCTGCGCTGGACTCTTTCAAGCAGTCCTGAGGTCCTTGAACTGAAGGGCCCAGAACTGGATACAATAATCCAGGTGTGGCCTCACCAGGGCAGAGCAAAGAGGGAGGAGAACTCCTGCTGATGGAGTAGGACCATTAGCTCTGAGACAAAGGCAGGGGAGGAGGGGTGGGGAGACTGCCTGTACTGACCCTTTTCAGATTTGCACCACATTTAACTGCCGTACGTTTCTCGTATACTCAGGTATACTCAAGGGCAGTGACCTCAAAACACTGTGTTTGCTTTTCTTGGTAGCACCTCAGACATCAGCAGTCAAGAAGCTGACCAGCAATGGAGTTAGGTGGTGGGCAGCCCCTGCTTGTACCATGCTCATGAGGAACCATGACTGCTTTCCCTTGTGTGTGAAGTAGGGCTGCAATGCTCTGCACCTGGGTACTCAGTCGGAAACCTCCCACACAGCTGTCATTTGCCCCAGGAGGCGAAAGCAGCCAACACTGCACCACGGTAGTGGCAGTGCCTCTGTCCTCTATTTCCAGAGAACATAGGCTTGTCTCTGGACTAGGGCTGCTGGGTGCATCCCTAGGGGTGCATCCCACATGATTTGAGCAGAGGAGATGTAATTGTTTATCCCGTGTCTGAGAGGTGCAGAGGGACAGAGGCCCTGAAACAGAGGGTGTGGTAGCCCAGGCTTGGGAGTTAAACATAGGTAAGTGAAGGTGCAGGTATGAGCTTTCTCTGTGGTAGTCTGCTCTGGCCTTCCCTTTCCTCACAGGCACACTTACTGTGTTACATTTATGTTTCAAAACCATCTTCTGATGAAGCAGTAACCTTTTTTCCCCTCTGGCATTTCCAAATACGAGGAGTTTTTTTCTTAATCTTAGATGTATGACCTGGAACTGTGTACATTATATATCTTTTCTATGACTAAAGTCCTCAAGGATACCAGCACTATGTCTGCATTAGCAAGTAGCACCATGCAGCAGAAGCAGATTTGCTGATTGAAACAGCTTTTACTGAAGGTCTCCATGCTCTAAGCCTTTGGGATATTAAGGCAGAGAAGAACTTGCACTATCCCTAGCCTGGTGCTGTGAAGCAAAGACCCACTAACAACTGGGCTGCTTCTTCAAAAGTTCACTTCAACAGAGCAGTAACTGCTCCAAATGAAAACACTAATGCAGATGCAGCCTCATCTCCTGTTTGGTAATTTGCTCTCCCTTGGCAATGTTTTCTGAATTATGGGGCTCTCAGGAGATTTCAACATGGCCCTTTATTTTGTGACAGAGTGTTGAACGAAAATGAAGGTTTTCACAGGATCAGCCATTACAGAAATATTTTTAGACATCCCTTTGGCTTGGCAGTTACCCCTACCAGCCCTGTTAAGGCTTGTATTTTAGCTTGTTCCTGTGTAATACTAGCTGTATAGCTACTAACTATGCAATTCTAATCCCCGTTTTCTCCTAGCAGTGCCACATGTAACAAACACTCCGGTGCTTTTCTCAGTACCACATTGATTTGATCTGCTGTTTTGCCCTTGTCTAGAAAATATATCAAAGAAGGATGTCAAGTTTGTCAGCTCCTACCTTTAGGAAACCTGTGTTGCATCTTATCTTACATTTTACTTATGTTGCTATTTTCTTATTCTGCATTTCTCTTGTCAGAATTCTGTACTTCAGATTCCATTCCTTAAGCTAGTGGGGTTAAGCCCTAATGGCTGCTCACTTCTTTCCCAGGCCTTGAATACAGGTGTAATAGTAGAGACACTAATAGCATGTCATGCTGCCTGAACTGAGATATTCTTTAAACCTTCACAAAACAAGATGTTGTTTCATGTCATAGAATCATAGAATCAATATGGTTGGAAAAGACCTCAAAGATCATCAAGTCCAACCTGTCACCCTACACCTCATGACTACTAAACCATGGCACCACATGCCACGTCCAATCCCCTCTTGAACACCTCAAGCAACAGTGATTCCACCACCTCCCTGGGCAGCACATTCCAATGACTATCAACTCTCTCTCTGAAGAACCTCCTTCTCACCTCGAGCGTAAACTTCCCCTGGTGCAGCTTGAGACTGTGTCCTCTTGTTCTGGTGCTGGTTGCCTGGGAGAAGAGACCAAGCCCCTCCTGGCTACAACCTCACTTCAGGTAGTTGTAGACAGCAATAAGATCTCCCCTGAGTCTCCTCTTCTCCCAGCTAAACAACCCCAGCTCCCTCAGCCTCTCCTTGTAGGGCTGTGCTCCAGACTCCTCCCCAGCTTTGTTGCCCTTCTCTGGACACATTCCAGCAAGTCAACATCTTTCCTAAACTGAGGGGCCCAGAACTGGACACAATACTCAAGGTGTGGCCTAACCAGTGCTGAGTACAGGGCAGAATGACCTCCCTGCTCCTGCTGGCCACACTATTCTTGATGCAGGCCAGGATGCCATTGGCCTTCTTGGCCACCTTAGCACACTGCTGGCTCATGTTCAGCCAGCTGTCAATCAGTACCCCCAGGGCCCTTTCTGTTTGGCTGCTCTCCAGCCACTCTGACCCCAGCCTGTCCTTGTGCTTTTCATAAATCTTGGGGAGACATTAGCTGCTGTTCTGATGTGACTGCATCAAGCAACTTCATTTTTTCTCCTGCTTGAGACCCATATAAGCTTACCACTTTTTTTTGTTTGAGTTTTGTTTATTCTATTTAGGTACCCTGCTATCCTGCCTTTGACATTAGCTTTAGCAGCATGTCTTTTCACAGAAGCCAAATTTTGACTTCTGAAACACACCTACATCATTTGTTTCTGCTTCTCCTGCTTTACATTGCAGCAGCTATTTCTTCTTCTGATTTCATATGGGCAAGAATCATTCATTATTTATTTTCATTACCTTCCAAAGTCAGATTTACACTTGCTGTTCTTGTTGTCAGGCATGAACATAACTTTCTTTCCTATAAATACTTCTTCCACTCCTTGAAACCTTTCTGATTCTTTCTAGTCCTCTTTAAAATACTGTTACTAATCCTGTTGTGCTAGCAGACCTTCTCTCTATTTCTTCTCCTGTGCACAATACAAATTCTAATATGTGCTTTTGGGGCTACAGGTGGAGGAATCTTAGTTTCTCTGTAGCTTCTTACCTTTTCAGCCCAGCTGATTTTGCTAATTAGTTAATCAATCTTCTCAGTCTTTTGAAACCAGAAACGTTAGTTTTTGGATCAAGGAGGGATGGAGAAGTGCCTGATGCATCTTCCATTCAATATAGGTTTAACCAGGTTATTACCACCCAAGTCACACTTATTTCCTAGGATGTTTTGCAATTTATACAAACAAAGCAAAAATAGCAACAGCTGCTGTTGGTTTTGTGGGATCTCTGGCTAGCCAAGAACTTTCTATAATGAATTAAATTTACTAAGTTAATAATTTTATAATTTATAATTATAATTTATAATTATAAATTTATAATTTATAATCATTTTATACCTTTTGAAGAAAACTAGGAGGTGCAGCAGGCCCTCAGTACCAACTTTTTTTTTCCTTTCTGTCTATCTTCTGAATGTTGTTGTGACCTGAAATGGCTCACTTATTACTGCAGCTAATGTGCATAGAAGAATCCACAGGCAATAAAAAAGAATAAGTTTCATAGTTTCATAGTTTCAGTTAGGGTTGGGAGGGACCACAAGGATCATCTAGTTCCAACCCCCCTGCCATGGGCAGGGACACTCTACACTAGATCAGGCTGGACAGAGCCTCATCCAGCCTGGGCTTAAACACCTCCAGGGATGGGGCCTCAACCACCTCCCTCGACAACCCATTCCAGGGCCTCACCACCCTCACGGTGAAGAACTTCTTCCTCACATCTAGCCTGAATCTCCCCACCTCCAGCTTCATTCCATTCCCCCTAGTCCTAGCACTACCTGAGATCCTGAAAAGTCCCTCCCCAGCCTTGTTGTAGGCCCCCTTCAGATACTGGAAGGCCACAATTAGGTCACCTCGGAGCCTTCTCTTCTCCAGACTGAACAGCCCCAACTCCTTCAGTCTGTCCTCATAGGAGAGGTGCTTCAGCCCTCTGATTATCCTTGTGGCCCTTCTCTGGACACCTTCCAGCACCTCCAGATCCCTCTTGGAATAGGGGCTCCAGAAATGGACACAGTACTCCAGGTGGGGGTCTCCCCAGAGCTGAGTAGAGGGGGAGAATCACCTCCCTTGACCTGCTGGCCACACTTCTCCTGATGCAGCCCAGGATCTGATTGGCTTTCCGGGCTGCAAGTGCACACTGAGAGCTCCTGTTGAGCTTCTCCTCCACCAGCACCCCCAAGTCTCTCTCCTCTGGGCTGCTCTCCAGCCAGTCCCTGCCCAGCCTGGATTTGTGCCTGGGATTGCCTCGACTCAGATGCAGGACCCTGCACTTGGTCTTGTTGAAGCTCATGAGGTTTGGCCTGTGCCCACCTCTCCAGCCTGTCAAAGTCCCTCTGGATGGCATCCCTTCCCTCCAGCGTGTCTGCTGCACCACACAGCTTGGTGTCAGCAGCAAACTTGCTGAGGGTGCACTCGATGCCACTGTCCATGGCACCCTCAAAGATGTTGAACAAGAATAAATAAATAAATAAAGCAACCACAACCCAGACAAACCAAACACAGCAAGAAGACCCAAAGACAGCAAGAAAAGAAGCAGACAAACCAAATCACACTAAAAAACTGTCATGTGTTCTAGAGGCCTGCAAAATTAAGTTAATTGAACAAAGAAATGTGCAAACCTGTTGAAAAGATTCACCTTTCGTTGTGACCTGATAAGGAGAGGAAAAGTAGCTGAACTTTTTGATATTTTCAGCATTTTTACATAGAAACATGTGGGGGGAAAAAAAAGACACCTGAAGAATTATACGTGTGCATTAACAAGTGTATTCCCTCAGACCTATGAAGGGTATTTGAGAGCTATACTTAAAACGGTTGAGCATGATGATTTGTTGTGTTTTAAGCCAGATTACATAGAATCCCAGAATCAATAAGGTTGGAAAAGACCTCAAAGATCATCAAGTCCAACCTGTCACCCAACACCTCATGACTATTAAACCATGTCTTCGAGTGCCACTTCAATCCCTTTTTGAACACCTCCAGGGATGGTGACTCCAGCACCTCCCTGGGCAGCATATTCCTATGCCAAACAACTCTTTCAGTGAAGAACTTTCTCTCCTCACCTCAAGCCTAAACTTTCCCTGGCACAGCCTGAGACTGTGTCCGCTTGTTCTGTCACAGGTTGCCTGGGAGAAGAGACCAACCCCCACCTGGCCTGGCTACAACCTCCCTTCAGGTAGTTGCAGAGAGCAATAAGGTCTCCCCTGAGCCTCCTCTTCTCCAGCCTAAACAATCCCAGCTCCCTTAGCCTCTCCTCATAGTGCCTGTGCTCAAGTCCTCTCACCAGCCTTGTTGCCCTTCTCTGGGGCACATGTGCCAAGCAACTGTATAAAAATAAAAAAGCTGAATTTCTTAAAAGAATTCAGAGAATCTGAGCCAGTGAAATGCAAATCCCAAGTGCCTGAGTCTCCTAGGCACATTCTAGATTCACATTCTTAGCACCTACATGTGTTCTGTGACCTCTGATTTTCATTCAAACCTCAGAGCTGCACTAACGCTCCGAAGTGAAACAGAGCATCTGTTCAGCTCAGAGTGATACAATCAGCGTCTCTTCTTGTTCTTGAATCGTTGAAAAGGACAAATGCTGAAAACTGATTGCAACCACAAGATAACTGCAGAGAAACTAGGACCCAGTGGTTCAGCAAAATGCAAACAAGCAGAGCTTTATTGTTATTTATACTGATTCTTATCCCATCATTTTATTTTTATTATTGTTGCATAAAGACAGAGAGAGTTAAAAGATACAGTGGGAAGTTACTGTGCTGGCAGTGGTATTTGTATTTTCTAAAACAAACAATTTAAAGGCCCATTAAACAAACATCTCTCATTCTTGACATAAGATGACAGTGCTGCTATCTGCTTTTTTAAAGCCTGATTTACAACAGAAGGTGCATGGTGGAATAAAAATGTGTGAGAAGAATCTGATTAAGGTAGTTGTAAACATCCCCTCTGCCAAGGAGGGTTGTTTTTTTATCTGTGGGTGATGGACAGAGCCACATTGTCTGAATCTTCTTTCAGTGGCATTGTTCTATTCTGACCAGACTCAAGTTAGAAATAGGGGTTGGTTGCGTTTTTTACCTGTGATGACTGCATGAATAACTCTTGGTGTAGATTTGCTCTCATCTCACAGATAATAATGGAAATGGTTTCATTTATGATGTAGAAAGACAGTGTATGTGTGTGCACATATATATATATGTATGTGTGTATATATATGGGTAATGTATGCTATACATATGTATAAACATATAGGTATAATATAAATAACAAATGCAGAAGTTCTATTTATTTCTCTATGACCCAAATTACTGGGATAGGAGTATTATAGTAGCCAAACAGGTGGCAGGTATTTATTTGTGAGTCTGGGATAAACTAATTTCAAGTGATCCTGAATTTGCCCCTAGTGGAATTGAAATAAAAAGATGATCACAGCAGGCTATTATCAACTCTTCTGCTATTATCAACTCTTCTGCTGGCAGTATCAGATAAAAGGTATTAAGTGTTGATAGGTTTTGCTGCCAGCGTAGCAGCACGATAGGACCTGTGACCAGGCGAGTTAGAGGGTATGAAACACGTATTTGCAGGTACCTATGTCTTTACTTCTGCACCTCAACTGTGACTGCAGATCCCAGGAAGTTAGGGCATCCTCTGTGGCTTTGCTGGCTTGACTGAAAGCCAAAGTCAGCTCAGCACTTCAGAAGTCAATAATAAATAGTGAGCATGGTTTAAGTGTAATATCCCCTCGCCAATCAGTAGGTTAGTCAGCTAGTTTCTCCCAGTTGTGCTCTGGCCAAGGGAGGGCATGTTTTCAGCACAAGTGAAGTCCAGATGATCCCCAGGTTTGAGGCCTGAACTGCTTCCTGTTGACTTTGTTAAAACCAGATTTGAGTGCTCCTTTGCTCTGAGATGTTTTGAAAATTGCTGTGCCTTCAAGGGTCAGCAGAGTGAGGTGCCTATATGCAATGTAAATAGACTTGAAAGGCTAGGTTTAGCCTTGCTCAGTCTGGTATAGCTTGGATCTTGGGACATCACTGCTTTTGAATTTTACTGATTTCCCCTGCTGCTGCTGTGGGAATCCTGACATCAGCAGCAGCCAGCTCCTGCTTCACAAGTTGTCAGATGACTGCTCAAGCACTTGAAAAACCACAAAATCCCTACAGAGTTTTATTTATTGTTAGAAGGTAGCTTAAAATTAGCATGCCCACAACTGTGCCAAATGCAATGAGACATTAAAGCAATTGTTTTTTAAAAATAATGGAAACTGTCACTGGGAGCTGTCAGTCATTCAAAGAGAAATGCAGCACAGTAGTGAAATTCCCACCCCCACCCCCCGCTGTAGCTATACAACTTCAATGAATTTGGCTTGCTGCTCTCCTGGTACAGAAAGCCAGCTGTAAAGCAAAACTCTGAACGGGGTGAGGAGATTCTGACAAGCTAATTCACAGATATCCGTATTGGCTTTGCTGCGTGACATTGAATTGAATGAAGAGATTTGTTTCTTTGAGTTGGAAACAAAGATGTAGGTGCTGATCAAGGTCACCATTACAACACGTGCCAGGGACTTCCGAGGCGATTTGGAACTTTCAGTTAGGTGTCTGCCACAAGCCTTCTCCCCTTCCTTCTCACATTGTTTACCTTAGGGGCTGACAGTTGCCAGCTGACTGGTGTAAAATGTAGTTTGTGGAGAAGTCCTGAAACGCTCATCATGCCACTGGATCCTGCTCTCCATCCCCTCTCTCTCTCCCTCTGCTTTGCCTGGCCCTTCCCCTTTGCTTGCACTGCTACAAATGGCCATAGGTCTGCAGTGCAAGTTGGACAAATTCACTGATCCAGGTTGAAAAAGAAGAAGGAAAAACTTAAAAGAAGAAAACCTTTAACTTGGTTGAAAACAAAGACCCAGAAGAAAATCAAAGGGGAAAAGAATTTGAAGCTAATCTTACCAAAGGCATAGCAACTTAATTGGTTACAGATGACAAAATAAGTTATTTTTCTAAAACTTGCAACCATTGTGATCACAAGAGTGTGCAGCAGACAAAAATGTCACATGTCTGCATAGTAAGTGAAACCTTGAATTCTCTCCTCAATTCTCACAGAATCAACCAGATTGGAAAAAACCTCAGAGATCAACAAGTCCAACCTATTACCCAATACCAAACACCTCCTGATAACTAAACCATGGCTTCAAGTGCCATGCCCAATCCCTTTTTGATGGTGACTCCACCACCTCCCTGGGCAGCACATTCCAATGGCTAACAACTCTCTTGGTGAAGAACTTTCTCCTCACCTCCAGCCTAAACTTCCCCTGGTGCAGCTTGAGACTGTGTCCTCTTGTTCTGGTGCTGGTTGCCTGGGAGAAGAGACCAACCCCCACCTGGCTACAACCTCCCTTCAGGGAGATGTAGACAGCAATGAGGTCTCCTCTGAGCCTCCTCTTCTCCAGGCTAAACAACCCCAGCTCCCTCAGCCTCTCCTCACAGGGCTGTGCTCAAGGCCTCTCCCCAGCCTCGTTGCCCTTCTCTGGACTCATTCAAGAGTCTCAATGTCTTTCTTAAATTAAAGGGCCCAGAACTGGACACAGGACTCAAGGTGTGGCCTAACCAGTGCTGAGTACAGGGGCACAATGACTTTCCTGCTCCTGCTGGCCACACTATTCTTGATGCAGGCCAGGATGCCATTGGCCTTCTTGGCCACCTGAGCACACTGCTGGCTCATGTTCAGCCATCTGTCAATCAGCACCCCCAGGTGTCTTTCTGTTTGGGAGCTCTCCAGCTGCTCTGACCCCAGCCTGTAGCTCTGCATGGGGGTGTTGTGGCCAAAGTGCAGCACCCGGCACTTGGACTTGTTGAATGCCATCATGTTGGCCTCTGCCCATCTGTCCAGCCTCCCAAGGTCCCTCTGCAGAGCTCTCCTACCCTCTAACGGATCAACACCTGCTCCCAACTTGGTGTCACCTGCAAATTTACTGATGATGGACTCAATCCCCTCATCCAGATCATCAATGAAGATTTTAAACAGGATGGGGCCCCGCACTGATCCCTGGGGGACAGCACTAGTGACTGGCTGCCAGCTGGATGTGGGCCCTCCAGATAACCAGTCTTAAAGCAGCCTTAAAGCTCATGTCAGATGCATATCCTGCTCATGATGGTCTAAAATCAGCCATTAAAGCAGTTTAAAGTGGATTGATTGCTAAAGACTAATTGACACAATGTTTTCTTCCATATTCCCCCCCTCCATGAATTTCAGTGGCATTATTCTATCACACAAAACCAACACTCATTTTGAATTGCTACAGGCCTAGTGTGTAAGTTCTTTTGGATCGTGATATTCTCTTCCCCCTTCACAATTCCCCTTTTGCTTTTGGCCAGTTCAATGTTTTTTCTAGAGTTACAAATTCTGCTCATTCTTTCCAGTTTTAAATGAATATAATTCAAGGTAGAGAACTTCTTCTCATCTCTCAGTATAAGATGCCAAACTGTCAGGAGTTTATATCAAATATTTATCTTCAGTACACTTAATGTGCCCATTCCTTACAAAGATAATCCTAGAAGTCATCTTCAATGTATTATTGTTACTAGGAATAGGAGAATTTCAGCTGTATTAGTAATTCCAGTCCTAGTCCAGCATTCACTGGGATAGAAATTATGCAACCACTCTTGATCCAGTCCCCCAGTAGTAATGTTACTAAAAAGAGCTGAAGTCCATATGAGCAAAAAGATGTTGAATTTTGCTACTGGGAGAACTGGAAGAGACAGCGGAGGGAATCAGTAACAGTTAAGGTTGTTAATAAAGAATTGTTGGCAAAATGGAGAGCTAAGCAGTCAGTTCTGTGGCCATTTCTGTGGTCTTTAATCTCTTTGGTGTGCGATTTGTTTGCTTGTTTGTTTTTAAGTGGCCCGTTCTGTAGCTGTTTGTTCAGGGATCTTTGGCCACACTGGATTTCAGTCCTTAATTTGGTGAAATCACCAAAAGATCATGTTTGTAATGGGGCTGTGGTGGCTTTTGAAGAGTCATGCTACTCATAGGGATAACAGTGATCAATGTCTTCAGAAGTGATTTCAAGTATATGTTCCTTTCTGATTTAACAACCACTCTACTTTAGTTCTCATATCAAAATGTACCAATACCAATACAAGCAAAGCTGTGATCAACACATCCTCCTTCAGTGAAGATGAGGGCACAAACCTGCCTCTGAGACCAGGTGGCATAAGCAACATATGACATCTTCAGCCTTTTCTGAAGCACCTGTTCACACTGGTTCACTCAACTGGCAGAAGGAAGAATAGAATAGAATAGAATAGAATAGAATAGAATAGAATAGAATAGAATAGAATAGAATAGAATAGAACAAACCAAGTTGGAAGAGACCTTCAAGATCATCGCATCCAACCTATCAACTAATCCAACCCACCTAATCAACTAAACCATGTCACGAAGCACCCCATCAAGTCTCCTTCTGAACACCTCCAATGATGGTGACTCCACCACCTACCCAGGCAGCCCATTCCAATGGGCAATCACTCTCTCTGTATAGAATTTCTTCCTAACAGCCAAACTAAAACCTCCCCTGGTGCAGCCTGAGACTGTGTCCTCTTGTTCTGGTGCTGGTTGCCCAGGAGAAGAGACCAATATCCGCCTGTCTACAACCTCCCTTAAGGTAGTTGTAGAGAGCAATAAGGTCTCCCCTGAGTCTCCTCTTCTCCAGGCTAAGCAACCCCAGCTCCCTCAGCCTCTCCTCATAGGGCTTGTGTTCCAAACCCCTCACCAACTTCGTTGCCCTTCTCTGGACATGTTCCAGCAAGTCAACATCTTTCCTAAACTGAGGGGCCCAGAACTGGTCAAGTGAAATGCAGGATGTCTTTGTCGAATGCAGAAGGGCCAATGGAGTAAGGGACTTGCTTTCTTGGCCACCATGTCTTTGACACAGGCTTTTTGACCCTACCCAAGATCCTTAATATTAAAATAGAGAATTAGAAGGGAAGTGTCTGATCCTTTCTTCATTCTAGTGTGGTCTTTTCAGTTAAGGGACTATAGCCTTTTTATTGTACAACCAGACCAGAACAAGAGGACTCAGTCTCAAGCTGCGCCAGGGGAGGTTTAGGCTGGATGTTAGGAAGAAGTTCTATACAGAGAGAGTTTTTGGCCATTGGAATGGGCTGCCTGGGGAGGTAGTGAAGTCACCCTCATTGGAGGTGTTTAGGAGGAGACTGTATGGGGCACTTGGTGCCATGGTTTAGTTGATCAGGTGGTGTTGGATGATAGGTTGGACGCAATGATCTCAAAGGTCTCTTCCAACCCGGTCTGGTCTATTCTATTCTATTCTATTCTATTCTATTCTATTCTATTCCATTCCATTCCATTCCATTCCATTCCATTCCATTCTTTCTATTCTATTCTAACTTTTATTATTTAATTGAATTTCTTTTTTACAT
Source organism: Colaptes auratus (assembly GCA_015227895.2). Classification (NCBI taxonomy): domain Eukaryota; kingdom Metazoa; phylum Chordata; class Aves; order Piciformes; family Picidae; genus Colaptes; species Colaptes auratus. The sequence continues at coordinate 7,320,148 of CM037634.1, forward strand.
TTTTTAAAATTTGTTTTCTCATCCTCCTGGTAGGGGAAGATGATCTGGAAGAAGTAAGGTCAGCTGGTCAGTTTCTACTACCCCTCAGTTGGCTTTGTGACGTTTTACACACAAAATAAGAGAGAATCTTTCTCCAGTTACAGAGAAAGCCAAGGGAGGGGAAGGGGGAAAAAAAAATAAAAATTATTTTCTTTGTTTGAAAACTGTAGCAGATGTCTGTGGCAATAAAAAGGCAATTATACTCGTATTATCATGAGAATTTCCAGCAGGAAATCTTGACAAACTCAAAGTTTACTTAACTGAGATAAATACAGTAGATAAATAGCAAACTGAATTTAGTTTACTCTTGTACACAGGTGTACTACACATTTCCTCAAGCCATGATTCACAGCCATAACCTTTCCTAATCACAAGCACAGCAAGATCTGTCAGGAGTAGGAATGGGCTCATGTTATAAAATACAGCTATAGATCCACACTTTCTCCAAAGTTTTGGTGCATTTGGAACTGATAAACAGGCTTGGGCTCAGTTCTGTATCTCTAAAGGGGAGGAACCAAAGGGACCAGTTTGTTTTTCACCCTGGACATTTTATGCTGCTTTAAGAATGCAAGGTTTTGATTGAAAGTATCTATAGGGTGTCCTCCACTAGCACAGAGCTGATGGCACAGTTAAGAATTGATTTCTTCCCCCTCTTACAGCAGCCTGGGAAGCAGCAACTCTCTAAGGCTGCTCTGATTTATACTGGGAACAAGTAGACTCTGACAGCACTTAGAATGTGGGAGGCCCACAGATAGCATGAGTGCAGTTATATAAATAAGGGGCAATTCTCTGGGAATTTGGAGAGTTCTGCTCTTGGAGTCAGGATGCCAAGCAACACTTCAAGAAAAATTCTCTGTTCAATATTGTTTCCAGGCAGTTGAGCAAGGAAAAAAAAAAGAAAGAAAAAAAGTTAAAAGCCAGCTGTTCTCCATTTTACTAGTCACTTCCACTAGAAACCCACCAGATATCTGTCTGATAACACACCACATTCTTCCAGTTTGTTGAATTAGTTCTTTTCACTCCACTTGTATATCAAGGGTAGACTTAGCTTCCCAAATCAAATTGGAAGGAGGCTATTTAGGCTTATCGAAGAGCAGTTCAGAAGTGTTGATGCTGTTTGCTGGTTACGCTGCTGTAGTTGTGGTGCAACTTACCCTCTAAATATATTGACAGCAGAAGAGGCATTGACTTTAGGGTCATTGATGAGTTATTGAATACTAGTTTTATTATTTTAAATCAACAGCTACAACGACATTATTCTTGGTGCCATGGTTTAGTCATGAGCTCTGTGGTGGCAGGTTGGACTTGATGATCCTTGGGGTCTCTTCCAACCTTGGTGATTCTGTGATTATTGCATGCCCAGCCTTCTCAGTTGCCTTCTGATAGATCAAATGATGTTTGAAAAGAAGTCTTTTGCTTAGATGGGAAAAAAATTTAAACTGGACATTGTATGGTAACTTAGAAGCTATAGCACTTTGATAAAATACACAGACTGTTGGAAGAATTCTTTTATCAGTGACTTAATCTTGTTAGAAATATAGCATGCTATACCACTTGAAAAGGCTACAAATAGATTGAGTGGCTGTGTTGATCTGCTAGAGGGTAGGGAAGACTTACAATGGGATCTGGACAGGTTAGACCAATGGGCCAAGGCTAATTGTATGAAGTTCAATAAGGCCAAGTGCCAGGTCTTCCACCCCATGGTAAGATACAGACTTGGGGGTATGTGGTTGGAGAGATACAGCTTGGAGAGGGATCTGGTATTGGTTGATAGTTGACTAAATACAAGTCAGCGGTGTGCTCGAGTGGTCAGGAAAGCCCATGGCATCCTGTCTTGTGTTAGAAACACTGTGGCCAGCAGGAGCAGGGAGCTGACCAACCCCCTGTACTCAGCACTGGTAAGGTCCACTTGCATCTGACTTGCATATTTGACCCCCTCCACACTCGTTGTGAACTCACCATGAACTATGTGGAAGGGAGAGAGAGCAGAGAGACATAGTACATAGCTCACACTTTCAAAATGAATGAGCAAGGAGTGTGTGTTAGGAAGTAAAACAGCCTCTAAAAGGCCTCAACTGTGTAACTGAATGTGACAGTTTAGGCCATCACACTACAACACTGAATCAGGAAAGATCAAGGTCCCTATCAGTATTTCAGTGAACCCAACCAGACAAACAAAAACCAAACAAAATGAAAGCAATTTTCCTATAGCACCTGCTGCTATGATCTATTAAGGAAAACTTCCCTTCACTTCCCAAACTTCAATCTGCAATGTGAGATACTAATGGTACTTACCAGCCAGGCACCTGGGAAATGTGATCAGAATCACAGTATCACCAAGGTTGGAAGAGACCTCAAAGATCATCAAGTCCAACCTGTCACCACAGACCTCATGACCCTCCAGGGGGTGTTTGAGTCCTCTGCAATCCTTCCTGCTGGGTGGTCTTAAGCAACAGGGCTGTATATTTGTCTGCAGTCCCAGCACACATCCAGTTACTGGGGTGGCTGGTTGGTGTGACAGGTGCAAATGAGTAGGAAAACATTTTTTCTTGTGCAGAGCTTTAATGCCTAGGCAAGCACATAGAACATCAGCCCAAGTGCTTACCTATAGTACAGGTAAACTGCTCCTTCCCACCTCTGAATTTCTGACAGTTCCTGGCAGCTGCCTGAGTTCACAGAGCAGCTAACCCACACCAACCTTAAAGCTGCTCTGGAGCAGTTTGGTTGCCCAGAAGACGCTCCTGCCACGCAGTCTGCAAAACAGCACAGTTCTGGCATCCTCATGCCATGCTTGGGAAGCAGATGCTGCAGATTTGGGTTTATGGGCTAACCACTGAGGACTGGATTTATGGTATCTGTACTCTGTGCAAACATGGCATGGACCAAAATGTGACTTAGAATTTATGTTTGAGTTTACCCAGCATTACAACAAAGGAGTATCTCCTCCCTGTTTTCTCATCTTTGGAGCCCACCAGTCTTCAGAAGATGGGTGCACAGGTGTACTGCCTAAAGATCCAAACATGGCCCTCTGTTTTTGTTGGTGTGAGGCAAAACAGAAGGAAAGCCAGGAAAACGGTTTGGGAACAGATTGCAAAACCATGTTTAATTTGATTTGCAAGAGAAATAATCGGTGCTAGCTAAAACCCTGCAAGTTGTAATTTCTGGTACATTACTGCTAATTAGGGAATGTATTACAGCCTAATTTGATCTCTTGGAGAAGGCACCTTTTAAGAAAAAGATCTTTTCTGTGGATCAAACAGGCAGGAGTTGTCAGGGTTACTTTTGTGTTTGTCTTTTTTTTTTCTCCTTTTGCTGCTGAAGTGCAATGCTCTTGTTTTATGTCTGTGGCACCCTTTACTGGCCTTTCCCCTGGCTCTTTCCATTTTCTTCTTCCTTTTAGGAAAAGTTGTTCTCTGCTTCTCATCTGTTGGTCCTATCACTGTGCAAACAGTGCATGCAGAAACTTAGTAATTCTGTCCTATTGGGGTATGCAATGCACAATATACTGAGGAGAGCAGGAGTTTTCAGCTACACTGTGAGTGTTTATTCCCAGTTTCCTCATGCAGTAACAGTTATGAAGCTTCCCTCTCTCCTTTTCCATCGCTATTGAGGCTGTGCCTGCCTGCTTGTTTTGGTCTCATGGACAACATGAGTGTTCATTCTGTCTCAATCTGTAGTGGTTTGAGCCTTAACTGGAAGTTAAGAGCTCAGGTGGGGGGCAAGGTTGAGAATCTCTCCCCCCTCCCCCCGCTCCTCCCTCCCAACAGAGAGGGGAGAAAAAAGGAAGGAGCAAATCCACCAAACAATATTTGGAGTCGGCTTGGAAGTAGAGAGGTAAAGAGTTGTCTTTAAGCAGTATATATATATATATATATAACAATAACAGGAAGAAGGTTCACAAGGACAAGGAACAAGGATGGATAGGAGGGGGACAAAAAACCCAAGAGAATAATACAAAACAGCCTTTCTTGAGGAAGTGTGGAGGCAGCAGGTCCGACCACGTGGCAGAGGAGCAGGAGGGCAGCTGCAGTAGCTCTCATCCAGCAGAGGCAGGAGCCAGAGAAGGGCCAACAGCTAGGATGTCCTGCTTTTTATACCCTAGCGGGCAGGGAGGGGGAGTGGAAAGACTCAGCTTCCCAGGCGAAAAATGCCCTGCAGGGAGTGAAAAGTACCTGCAAGCCCTCCACCCTGCTTTGTTCTTTTGTTCTCAGAAAAGGGTGTTAACCCACCACACAATCCCATACTAGTTTTCTCCTACAACTGCCTCAGCAAAGTCACCGTCTATCCAAGATGTAGCTCTGTATAACTTAATGTACCTGCTCATTTCATGCTTCATGTACAATCCAGTGCTGCTAATGTAGTTTCTTTGAGTGACTTGTTGTCCTGGTTTAAGAAAGCCCTCTCTCACAAGTAAGCCCCACCCCCCACAATGATCAGGAGGGAAAGTAACACAAAAAGACCCTTGGCTTTGGTAAGGAGTTCAGTGAAAATAATACAATGTACAATTACCTTAGATATTTCACAGAAAAGCACAGCAAAAGAGGAGCAGCAGCAGAAGGCAGCAATATAAGGACCCTCCTCTCCCACCCAAGCCCACATCCAACCCCGCAGTAAAGACCAACACTCCAGAAATGGAAACCAGAAGCAGCAAATGGAAACAGGAAGCCCTTCATGTTACAATCCAAACTTCAAGGCCATGATACTTTGCTGCAGCCAGCACTTTCCTTTCAAAGCTGGCATGCCATCAGCATGGTATTGAATACTCATGATCACATTCAGTTGGCTAAACCCATGACACTCCTATGTTTGAAAGCTTTTCAAGCCTCCTGTCTTGCTGAACTGTGTTGGCAAAAGGCTTCTAAGGGAGAAAGATTGCTTTGGTGTTTTCAAAATGATGCTTTGCTTTTGATCAGCCATTTAAGATGTTTCCAGAGGGTTCATTTTTTTGTGCTGCCTTTTGGTGGAGACAAACCCCTAACAATAAGTGGGTTTTATATATGAAAAAGCATGGCTTTCCCTGTTCTGCTGTAAGTGAGTCTATCTGCACTTAAAGCACACACATGCATGTGTGTGTGGACACAAATGGCCCCAAGAAAAGCAAGAATCAGGAACAATACAGAAATTTGCTGTCTGTTTCACTAGGGATAGGTATGGGGTGACATTTCATTTGTGACTCTATTTTACATATTTTTTAATTCCCTTGGATTACTCACAGATGTGAGGTTACTGATGGATGGAAGCTTTTGCAGGTTTGGAGCTCCAGATTTGCTTTACTTCAGGTTTTTTCCTGTGTTAAATACAGCTTAATTTTCAAAAGTATACAAATATCAGAAAGATTGCTCCTCTGAATAGAATAATTCTTATTTAGTGTTTGTCTGTCTCGGGTTTTTAATGGTATTGATTTATCTTCTAAAAGACTTCTTCCCATTTTCGACAGAACCGAAGTCAAATCCCTCAGGCTTTAACTGCGAAGCTGGAGGAGCTTATTAAGATTTTTAGCATTCCAAGTTGTTTTCTGAACAGATTGCACCAGCTAGCTGATGAAACTTGAGCTAATTACTCTAATGTTGACAAATGCACTAGCACAAAAAACACAGTCACATTAAAAAAAAAAAAACAAGATTAAAAAAAAAGAAAGAGCCTTGATTTTTACAGCTGTACCTCAGTGTACCTTTAACGTGGGAATTTAGTATCATAGCATCAGTCAGGGTTGGAAGGGACCACAAGGATCAGCTAGTTCCAACCCCCCTGCCATGGACAGGGACACCCCACACTAGAGCAGGCTGGCCAGAGCCTCATCCAGCCTGGGCTTAAACAATTCCAGGGATGGGGCCTCAACCACCTCCCTGGACAACCCATTCCAGGGCTTCACCACTCTCATGGGGAAGAATTTCCTCCTCACATCCAGCCTGAATCTTCCCACCTCCAGCTTCATTCCATTCCCCCTAGTCCTATCACTACCTGATGTCCTGAGAAGTCCCTCCCCAGCCTTCCTGTAGGCCTCCTTCAGATCCTGGAAGGCCACAATGAGGTTACCTCTGAGCCTTCTCTTCTCCAGACTGAACAGCCCCAACTCCTTCAGTCTGTCCTCATAGGAAGGGGCTCCAGCCCTCTGATCATCCTCATGGCCCTCTTCTGGACGTGTTCAGCACCTCCAGATCCCTTTGTAATAGGGTCTCCAGAACTGGAGGCAGTACTGCAGGTGGTGTCTCACCAGAGCTGAGTAGAGGGGGAGAATCCCCTCCCTTGACCTGCTGGCCACACTTCTCCTGATGCAGCCCAGGATCTGATTGGCTTTCCAGGCTGCAAGTGCACATTGAGAGCTCATGTTGAGCTTCTCGTCCACCAGCACCCCCAAGTCTCTCTCCTCAGGGCTGCTTTCCAGCCAGTCCCTGACCAGCCTGGATTTGTGCCTGGGATTGCCTTGACCCAGGTGCAGGACCCTGCACTTGGTCTTGTTGAAGCTCATGGGGTTGGCTTGTGCCCACCTCTCCAGCCTGTCAAGGTCCCTCTGGATGGCATCCCTTCCCTCCAGCGTGTCTGCTGCACCACACAGCTTGGTGTCATCAGCAAACTTGCTGAGGGTGCACTGATGTGCATAGATGTGCTGAGTACTGTGGGTGTAAATTATTGTTATTATTAGTTTACAGGACCTATTTTTTCCTGAAGTGATCTGTGAGAACTTACCATTTTAACAAGCATTACGATGGTAGTGTAGAGCTGGAGGAGTAGGCTCACCTAGAACTGAGATAACTGCAAGTCTGATTTCCACTGATGTCATTGGAATTGCTTGTTTTTAGGGATCACGGGGTCCCTGGAGTGAGTATCAAGTAGCTGGAGCAAGGACTGTCACTTTTGTGTCCTCTATTGTTCTGAGAAAAGAATTCAGAGGTAAGAAGATGCTCTAATTATGTAAGTGAGAAAGCAGGTCTGACTTACCATCATTGGTTTGGGTTTTTTGGTGACTGACGGAGACAAATGAAGCAAATTCTAAAATCAGGCATTCTTCAGCCTAGATCTCCATTGTTTTGTTGGGAAATGCTCTCTGTGACTACCTGAAGGGAGGTTGCAGCCAGGTGGGCGTTGGTCTCTTCTCCCAGGCAACCAGCAACAGAACAAGGGGACACAGTCTCAAGATGCGCCAGGGGAAGTTTAGGCTGGAGGTGAGGAGAAAGTTCTTCCCAGAAAGAGTAATTGGCCATTAGAATGTGCTGCCCAGGGAAGTAGTGGAGTCACCATTCCTGGAGGTGTTTAGGATGTGGCACTTGGAGCCATGGTTTAGTTAGTCATGAGGTATTGGGTGACAGGTTGGACTTGATGATCTCTGAGGTCTTTTCCAACCTTATCGATTCTAAGAAATGTTCTGTAGATTCAGTAATTTGTGGGTGTAATGGAGATGGTTTGTGCAGTTTTCTTAGGAAGAGAAGAAGTAATAGTGTAAATAAATTAATAAATAAACCCAAACAACCTAATACTAATCAGAAAAAAAAATGTGTCACACTGGTAATTTGAGAATCAAAGCTAACAAAGATGCTTCAATTTTTTCTAAAGTTGAAATCAATCAGTTTGGCAGATGGTAGGGGTGAGAATGCACCTTCACAAAGTGATCAAAGGGCTGGATCAAAGGGCTGGAGCTATGAGGACAGACTGAAGGAGATGGGGCTGTTCAGTCTGGAGAAGAGAAAGCTCCGAGGTGACCTTATTGTCGCCTTCCAGTATCTGAAGGGGGCCTACAAGAAGGCTGGGGAGGTAGTGATAGGACTAGGGGGAATGGAATGAAGCTGGAGGTGGGGAGATTCAGGCTAGATGTGAGGAGGAGGTTCTTCACCATGAGAGTGGGGAAGCCCTGAAATGGGTTATCCAGGGAGGTGGTTGGGGCCCCATCCCTGGAGGTGTTTAAGCCCAGGCTGGATGAGGCTCTGGCCAGCCTGATCTAGTGTAGGGTGTCCCTGCCCATGGCAGGGTGGTTGGAACTAGATGATCCTTGTGGTCCCTTCCAACCCTGACTGATACTATGATACTATGATCTTTCTACATTAGGATGGACTGATAATTTCTACCGAGGCCCTTGGTCTCTAATATAATATCCGGGAGAATTAGGTCACTATCATCGAGCATAGCCACCAGATCCACAGAGTTTCTGCTATGTGCTTTCTGGGTTGGTTGGTACTGCATTGAGTTCCCTGAACCTTTATTACCACAGATAGGTGAGCGTAGTTTACAAAGTAAGAGGAGCTGTTGTCATTGAAAGGCTTCTTCACACTTTAGCAGCAGATTTAGATAAATCAGCCTTAGATAAAATATTTAAAATCTGGAGTAATCTAACTCTGGAAATAATGACAAATTCAGGGTTGTACTCATCATCTTGATGCCTCATCACTGATCCCAGGAATGAGTGCTGGGCCCCATCCTCTCAATGTCTTCATTGATGATCTGGATGAGGGGATTGAGACAGTCATCAGAAAATTGGCAGATGACATCAGTTGGGAGCAGATGTTGGTCATTAGAGGGTGGAAGGGCTCTGCAGAGGTACTTTGACCGACTGGACAGATGGGCGGAGTCCAATGGGATAGCATTCAGCAAGTCCAAGTGCTGGGTGCTGCACTTTGGCCACAGCAACCCCATGCAGAGCTACAGGCTGGGGTCAGAGTGGCTGGAGAGCTCCCAAACACAAAGAGACCTGGTAGTACTGACAGCCACCTGAACATGAGCCAGCAGTGTGCCCAGGTGGCCAAGAAGGCCAATGGCATCCTGGCCTGCATTAGGAATAGTGTGGCCAGCAGGAGCAGGGAGGTCATTCTGCCCCTGTACTCTGCATTGGTTAGGCCACACCTTGAGTCCTGTGTCCAGTTCTGGGCCCCTCAGTTTAAGAAGGACATTGAGACTCCTGAATGTGTCCAGAGAAGGACAACAAGGCTGGGGAGAGGCCTGAGCACAACCCTGTGAGGAGAGGCTGAGGGAGCTGGGATGTTTAGCCTGGTGAAGAGGAGGCTCAGGGGTGACCTCATTGCTCTCTACAACTACCTGAAGGGTGGTTGTAGCCAGGAGGGGGTTGGTCTCTTCTCCCAGGCAAACAGCACCAGAACAAGAGGACACAGTCTCAAGCTGCACCAGGGGAAGTTTAGACTGGAGGTGAGGAGAAAGTTCTTTACTGAGAGAGTTGTTAGCCATTGGAATGGGCTGCTCAGGGAGGTGGTGGAGTCACCGTCCCTGGAGGTGTTCAAGAGGGGATTGGACGTGGCACTTGGTGCCATGGTCTAGTCATGGGGTCTGTGGTGTCAGGTTGGACTCAATGATCTTCAAGGTCTCTTCCAACCTTAGTGATACTGTGTGATACTGTGATCTTTTTAATTTTTATTTTAACTTTTATTTTCAATTTGCACTTGACTGTGTAGATGCATGCTCATAAAGGAAGAGGAAGAAATTAGTCAGAATAGCATGCTATGATAGACATGAATATGCATTGGGGGTAACTCAAATGCCCTTAGCCCTGCCCAAATTCTTGTCAAAGAATAAAAATCTCTGACTGACTGATTGCTGATATTTCAGTTATTACTCTCAAGATTAAATGGTAAGAGTGTGGCTATGACATGAAGGTTTCCTGCCATTTAAACTTGCAATGCCTCAGAGAAATGTACCATCTTCTCTTTTTCTTTTTTTCTTTTTTTTACTATTTACTTAATAGTTTTGACCTTTCAGCCAATTGTCCTTATCCATCATTATAGTGAATGATCAATCATTTCATGCCTGTCATCTACAACATGCCAGCAAGAAGGAAAATTTTTATGTTCCATTGCTTTTCCCTAGATTATTTTTTAATCAGTGCATCTTCATGATCATTAGGATGAGGGGGGGAAAAGTGTTTACATTGGTTTAACCAACTTCATAGATTTCATGTGTGCAAGTGGATGTGTTCACGGGAAGCTTGTTGGTATATTTGTTACTTTTCACAAAATCACAGAATCACCAAGGTTGGAAGAGACCTCAAAGATCATCAAGTCCAACCTGCCACCACAGACCCCATGACTAAACCATGGCACCAAGTGCCACGTCCAAGCCCCTCTTGACACCTCCAGGGATGGTGACTCAACCTCCCTGGGCAGCACATCCCAATGGCTAACAACTCTCTCAGTGAAGAACTTTCTCCTCACCTCCAGCTAACTTCCCTGGCACAACTTGAGACTGTGTCCTCTTGTTCTGGTGCTGGTTGCTAGAGAGAAGAGACCAACTCCCTCCTGGCTACAACCACCTTTCAGGTAGTTGTAGAGAGCAATGAGGTCTCCCCTGAGCTCCTCTTCTCCAGGCTAAACAATCCCAGCTCCTCAGCCTCTCTCACAGGGCTTGTGCTCAAGGCCTCTCCCAGCCTCATGCCCTTCTCTGGACACATTCAGGGTTCTCAATGTCTTTCTTAAACTGAGGGTCCAGAACTGGCACAGGACTCAAGGTGTGGCCTACCAACGCAGATACAGGGGCACAATGTCTCCCCTGCTCCTGCTGGCCACACTACTCTTGATGCAGGCCAGGATGCCATTGACCTTCTTGGCCACCTGGGCACACTGCTGGCTCATGTTTAGGTGGCTGTCAATCAGCACCCCCAGGTCCCTTTCTGTTTGGCTGCTCTCCAGCCACTCCGACCACCACCTGTAGCTCAGGTCTGTAATGTTAATTAGTTTGTTATGTTATGTAATGATCAGTACTTAAAATGCAACAAACAAGTCATGGGTATGTTACTGATTTCTTTCTGAATTTTGAGCAATAAACAGAGGAACAAGTAACCAGCAACACTATAAACCTGTGCATAGATACATGTGTACACTTATGTTGTAGCATAAAATCATAAATCGTAAAATCATGGAATGGTTTGGGTGGAAGGGACTCCAAAGGTCATCTAGGTCCAACATCCTCTGCAGTCAGCAGGGAATCCTCATCTAGATCAGCTTGCCCAGGTCCCCTCCTAGCCTTCCCTTCTCCAGACTGACGAACAGCCCCATCTCCCTCAGTCTGTCTTCATAGGAAGGAGCTCCAACCCTTTAATCATCCTCGTGGCCCTTCTCTGGACACACTCCAGCATGCCAGATCCTTCCTGAAATAGGGCCTCCAGAACTGGACCATAAGGAACACTGTAACACAACAGACACTGTGCAAAGGTTTCAAATGGAGGCCTGAAAACAGGAGAGGAGAGGAGCTCCCAAATTGCTTTGGTACAACCCATTTTATGGTATATATCTTTCCATGGAATGATTTAGAATTATATTATTTTCCTTTTCACACTCAACATGTGATTTATTTACATTTACTACTTCCTGCTCAAAAACTGTAACAAAATTTAAAGCATAGCCTAAAACTACCACAGGAACAGGTCATTTGAGTGCAATCACACAGCACTTACAGGATGGCCAAGGGATCAGGCCCAGCCAGCATGGTATAGGAAGGGCAGGTCCTGCCTGACCACCTGATCTCCTTTTATGATCAGGTGACTCCTGGTGAATGTGGGGAGGCCTGTGGATGTAGTCTACCTGAACTTCAGCAAGGCCTTGACACCGTCCCCACAGCAAACTCCTGGCCAAGCTGTCAGCCCATTGCTTGGACAGAGCACACTGCGTTGGGTTAGGAACTGTCTGGAGGGCTGAGCCCAGAGATGGTGGGAATGGTGCCACATCCAGCTGGCAGCCAGTCACTAGTGGGGTGTGCCCCAGGGATCAGTGCTGGCCCCATGCTCTTTAACATCTTTATTGATGATCTGGATGAGCGGCATTGAGTCCCATCATCAGTAATTGGTGGACGACACCAAGCTGGGGGCGAGTTGATCTGCTGGAGGGCAGAGAGGCTTTGCAGAGGGACCTCGACAGGCTGGACAGATGGGCAGAGTCCAAGGGCATGAGATTGAACACATCCAAGTGCCAGGTTCTGCACACTGGCCACAACAACCCCATGCAGTGCTACAGGCTGGGGTCAGAATGGCTGGAAAGTGGCCAGGCAGAGAGGGACTTGGGGGTGCTGGTTGATGGTAGGCTGAACATGAGCCTGCAGTGTGCCCAGGCAGCCAAGAGGACCAATGGCATCCTGGCCTGCATCAGGAACAGTGTGGCCAGCAGGAACAGGGAGGTCATTCTCCCCTGTACACTGCACTGGTTAGGCCACACCTTGAGTCCTGTGTCCAGTTCTGGGCCCCTCAGTTTAGGAAGGATGTTGACTGCTGGAACAGTCCAGAGAGGGCAACGAAGTTGGTGAGGGCTTGGAAGACAAGCCCTATGAGGAGAGACTGAGGGAGTTGGGTTGCTTAGCCTGGAGAAGCGGAGGCTCAGGGGTGACCTTATTGCTCTTCTACAACTACTTGAAGGGAGGTTGTAGACAGGCAGATGTTGGTCTCTTCTCCCAGGCAGCCAGTACAAGAAAAGAGGACACAGTCTCAGGCTGCGCCAGGGGAGGTTTAGATTGGATGTTAGGAGGAAGTTCTTCACTGAGATAGTGATTGCCCATTGGAATGGGCTGCCTGGGGAGGTGTGGAGTCGCTGTCACTGGAGGTTTTCAGGAGGATACTTGATAGGGTGCTTAGGTGCATGGTTAGTTTGATTAGGTGGTGTTGGATGATGGGTGGGACACAATGATCTTGAAGGTCTCTTCCAACCTGGTCTGGTCTGGTCTATCCTATTCTATTCCATTCCATTCCATTCTATTTCTATCTATTCTATCTATTCTATTCTATTCTTTCTATTCTATTCTATTCTATTCTTTCACAGGCATCTCCCATGGATTTTGCATTCTTATATGCTTTGTACTGTTATATGTAGTTACGATAATATTCCATTTCACTTCTGTTTCTTCCCAATCTGGGTGGAGCATTATTCCTTACTCTGTTGGGAATGGGTGAAGAGCATCTGTCTCACTCCTTGAAACCAGACACGTGTTCCATGAGCCTTATAGAAAAGGCTGCTGGCTTATCCATACTCTTCCTGGATCACAGAGCATTACTGCTTCAACAAGGGTTAAGTGATTTAGAATCTGAAGTACTTTAGAAACCACGCTTTTTGCTTTCTCTTGTCTTCATTTTGATAATTACAAACCAGAGATAATAGTACTTCTTGACTCCACGATGGGGATATTCAGAAGATGAATACACGAAAGACTGAGTGAGCTGTAGCTGCTGCATGGTGACCCGTAAATGGGGGCACCTAAAGTACCTTTGTGTAACAATTCAGTATAAACATCCACTGAAAAATGTCAAGCATATTTTTAAATACTTCTCAGATGGTCATATGCTGTTGATTTTTTGCAGGGTGGGGAGTTCTTTTGTGCTATTATTTCAGGGAGGCAGAGTAGTCATGCAAGTGATTGGAGGAGAATAAGAGAACTTAGGGGAATACACATCACAGAGAGAGAGAGAGAGAGAGGGAAGGAGCACAAGCATGTAACAATCTCCAGGCATGTATTTTTTATGATTATTGGCATTCCTTCTTGAGTGAAACAAGTTAGTTTCCCAAGCATCTGTGAGAAGTGAAGGCATAATTTTGTTATTTGAACCTTCAAAGGTCCTGGTTTTAGTTGGGCTAATAATTTTGTGTGATCTTAAACACAGAGCCGAAAAGAATAATACAGAGAAAGGGAAGATACAAATAACCACTACTAAGATTTGGAGCTTGTAAGGTACATTTGCACAGATCTAGTTGTAGTTCTTTAAAATATACATATGTCCCTTGATGTTGCATGAAAAGTAGAAGCCAGACATAATGCTAGCAACTTAGTCCACTGTTCACGGCTGAAGCCAATGAAGAGTACAGAAACAGAGGACTGCTGCTTGAAGTGCTTGGTATTACACAGAAAACATTCACTTCAGTGCGAATGTATCACGTGCAGGTGGCTTTAAAGTCAAATGAAGGGCAGAAGCCAGAAAGTTCCTTCAGGTTTCCATCTGAACCTTCTTGAAGTTTGTGGGGACATTGACATCTTCAGACAGAGCAAATGATAGAAAGGAACAAAGTTGGAGTTGAGGTCTAAATTAAAACTTTCATGGATGATAGATCTGTGTTTGCAGTTCTGGCTAGTTTTGATCTCTAAACACCTTGCTCTTCGATGGCTTTTCAGCAGTGCAGCTCAAAGGAGATAGGACAACAGTATAATTAGCTTCATTTCCCAGAATAGGATCCAAGGCAGAAAGCAATGTCCCAGAGAGGTGGCTTGTGCATGTTCCTCAGCTGCATCGTGGGACAGGTAGGTTTGCATCCCCCCTGTTCTACTCAGAAGAGCAGAGTAAAGTAATTGACACTTAATGTGTTAGTTCTTTCAGCTTGTAATACATTTATATTTAAGTGTAATGCAGGTCCAGAGGATGGCAACAAAGCTGCTGAAGGGTTTGGAGCACAAGCCCTATGAAGAGAGGCTGAGGGAGCTGGGATTGCTTAGCCTGGAGAAGAGGAGGCTCAAGGGAAACCTTATTGCTCTCTACAACTACCTGAAGGGAGGTTGTAGCCAGGTGGGGCTGGTCTCTTCTCCCAGGCAACCAGCACCAGAACAAGAGGAAACAGTCTCAGGCTGCGCCAGGGGAAGTTTAGACTGGATGTTAGGAAGAAATTCTTCATAGAGAGAGATTGGCCATTGGAATGGGCTGCTCAGGGAGGTGGTGGCATCACTATTACTGAGTTTTTGGGAAGAGACTTGATGGGGTGTTTGGTGCCATGGTTTAGTTGATTGGATGGTGTTGGATGATGGGTGGACACAATGATCTCGAAGGTCTCTTCCAACCTAGTTTATTATTCTATTCTATTCTATTCTATTCTATTCTATTCTATTCTATTCTATTCTATTCTATTCTATTCTATTCTATTCCATTCCATTCCATTCCATTCTACTCTATTCTATTCTATTCTATTCTATTCTATTCTATTCTATCCTGTTCATCATAGGTAATAACTGTCATGAATACACAATGTCCATTGCTCACTGGTCAAAACGATCAGACCTATTTTTTTAAACTTTCCTGAATATTTGCTTGTTCCTTCTTCAAGAGGGTCACCCTTCACATCATTGTTCAAGTCTTTTACTAATATTTCTGAACTCAAGCACCTGATTCTCCAACAGCACTGCAGCATGTTACCAAAGAACATCTTTCACCAGATGGAACAACAGGCATTTTGGGTGTTTTTCACATGGCATGTCTTAGCAGCTTGTGCAGTGGAAGGGCTAAAAAACTTGATGGTCTTCCATCTGGGAGTGAGGGAGACCAACACTTTACAACCTCTGTGCTACTGAACAAAACTTACTCTAGAAAACATTTTCTCTCCTGTTCTTTATCCCTTTCCCAGTCCCCAAGAATCATTACGATTTCATAGTGTTTGGCAATTGGATGTAGTCCAATTGGTTTCTTCCTGAGTTTTTTCACATATTGTGTAAGAATTCAAACCACCCAACCATCTTTCACAGACAACAGCTGGCCCAGCTGTTTGATGTTATTACAGACTTTCTGGCCTTTGATATTTACTCCTGTTTGCATTAAGGCCAAATATTCCTGCTCTGTCTGTGAATAGTCACCAAAGAGTGAACTTTCTAATTGCAAAATTGAAACAATAACGATTTTCTGATCAGCTGCTTAGAAGTATAGAATCATAGAATCAATAAGGTTGGAAGAGACCTCAAAGATCATCAAGTCCAACCTGTTGCCCAACAACTCATGACTACTAAACCATGGCACCAAGTGCCACATCCAATCCCTTCTTGAACAACTCCAGGGATGGTGACTCCACCACCTCCTGGGCCAGCACATTCCAAGGGCCAACAACTCTCAGTGAAGAACTTTATCCTCACCTCCGGCCTAAACTTCCCCTGGTGCAGCTTGAGACTGTGTTCTCTTCTTCTGGTGCTGGTTGCCTGGGAGAAGAGACCAACACCCTCCTGGCTACAACCACTTGAGCCTCCTCTTCTCCAGTCTAAACAATCCCAGCTCCCTCAGCCTCTCCTCATAGGGCTTGTGCTCAAGGCCTCTCCCCAGCCTCATTGTCCTTCTCTGGACACATTCAATGTCCTTCTTAAATTGAGGGGCCCAGGACTGGGACACAGGACTCAAGGTGTGGCCTAACCAATGCAGAGTACAGGGGCACAATGTCTTCCCTGCTCCTGCTGGCCACACTATTCTTGATGCAGGCCAGGATGCCATTGGCCTTCTTGGCTACCCGGCACACTGCTGGCTCATGTTCAGGCGGCTGTCAATCAGTACCCCCAGGTCCCTTTCTGTTTGGCTGCTCTCCAGCCATTCCAACCCCAGCTACTTCTTGTGCTTAGGAAACAAAATTCACATCTCTAGTTAGAACAAATTGTTTACTTCCACTTCTTGTTGTGTTGTTTTGTTTTCATGCAACAGCAAAATTCTGTAACCTTTGGATTGCAAAAATCTTCCAAAGAAATGTGCCCCATTACAGATACCTTTGTTAAGAAAGAAAGAAAAAACAAACAAGAAAGAGGAAAAATAATATATCTTGAATTTAAAAAAAATTCTTTGGCCACTGATACACCATTTTATTTGTTTATTTGTGTAAAAAATACGTGAAGATGATGGGAGAAATCTGAAAAGGTAATTAATAAGCTAGGAAAGGACAGGGGAGTGGGGGGTGTCAGTTTTAAAAGAAAAGGCAACCTTAACATTTGTATCTAATCAATACTGAAGCTATAAGACAGCTATGTCCCCAGCCAAATGACTGAGCATAAGTGTGGTTTTATATGGCTCTTTAATGTTAAGTGACAAGGAAAGGCAGACACTTAAAAGTATTTGACATTCATAAGCATCCAAAAGACTTTCTGTCATCTTCTATTTATTCATTCACCAGACTTGATAAAAGCTATAGTGCTTTGTTTTTTTCCCTTTCTTTCAGGGTAGCACTCACTGCATATGTCAAACCTTAGCTCTACTCATCCAGGCTTCATGGTGTCCATATCCCTTGCTTCTCTTTCCTTTTCCTGTCACCAAACAGCTTTTGTGTGCCCATGAACAGAAGAGAGTGCCATATCTGGAATTTCCAATCCCATCTCTGAAAGGATTGAAAGGAGCCTGAGTGTGCTTCTCTCCCTCCTGAAGCACAGCCTCTTTCAGCAGAAGCAAAATCAGACTGAGTTCCAATTGAAAAATTGTCTGGGAAACAAACAAACAGACAAACAACAAACCAACACAAATTAATTTTGGGTGCCTTATTTTATGTGTTCACCTTAGGAGTATTTTGTCTGCCTTTTTACTTGGAATTAGAAAGTATGGATAGTGTTCTTTGACACTTCAAATTTTAGCTGGTGTACATTTGCTTTGTCTCCTAAGCTTTGTCTCCTCAGCTTTGTGTGTAAATTAAATGCAGATTGCCTGTAACATTCAGAGTATAGGAATGAGGGATTATATATGAAGGAAACAATTGCACAGAATCATAGAAAATGTTAGGGTTAAAGAGATTTCAAATGATCATCTAGTCCAGCCCCACTGCCAGAGCAGGATCACCTAGGCAGATCACACAGGAGCATGTCCAGGAAGGTTTGAATGTCTCTAGTGAAGGAGATTCTACAACCTCTCTGGGCAGCCTGTTCAGCACTCTTCCACCCTCACAGTGAAAAAGCTTTTCCTTATGTTCTTGTGGAAACCTCCTCTTCTCCGGTTTTACCTGTCACCCCCTTGTCCTATCACTGGACATCACTGAGAAGAGCTTGGCTCCATCCTCCTGATGCTTGCCCTTCACATATATATATAAACATTAATGAGGTCACCCCTCAGTCTCCTCCAAGCTAGAGACCCAGCTCCCTCAGCATTTCTTCCACTCCCTTCATCATCTTTGTTGCTCTCTGTGGACTCTTCAAGCAGTTGGACAGGAGCTTATGCTTTGAGAGAAAGAAGAGAAAAAACAATGGAAGTTCTTCCATCTCACACAATAGAAGTGGGAAAATTTTCTAAGTATAATAATGATGCTTCCTTTGGACAAACTCCTGTTAGTGTTTGGTCCTTGATGTTAGTATTACAAGTAACACAGTAACAGCCAGAGTCATGCTTCTACTAACTTCTGCTTTCAGTGTGACACCCCTAGTTGGTAGCACACAAAGCATAATTTAACAACATGCAGAGGGTTAGTTAAGACCCAGATACCTAAGCGGTATGAGTAGAGAGTTTGCTAAAATCACAAGCACTGTACGTGCCTGCAGTTCAATTATGCCATGTATATTTAATTCCAGCCTCAGTCTAAACATACTTTTGGACCCAGGAAAAACAGGAGCTTAACAATGGCAGTGCTACTGGTGACACTGCTGCAGTTGCAAATGATGCCACTTTAGTGCTTAGCTGATATTCAGGAGCTTTGTGTCTTGAGTTGAAGAGATATGATTGAAAATCAGATACAGGCATATATGGAGAATTCCAGGTCCCCCAGTTTCCTTGAAGTTAAGTGGAGTGGGCACTTCATTATTATGAAGGCTAGAATTGGATTGAAGAATCATACTTAAAGGTGTAATAGAGCTCAGAAAGTGTCAGACCTTGGAAGTACCTAGCCCTTGATTGTAGCAGCTGGAAGTGATTTAACAAGTACTTGAGGTGACAGAATCAAATGCTTTATGTGATGAATGGGCTGTTTCAATATAGTAAATGATTCTGCTCTTTAAAAATCAGAATTAAACAGTTTGTTTTTTTTGTGAGAAGTGAGATCATGGAGCAATGAAGTATATGTGTGCACGTGCCCAGAGATACAGTATTTCATGTTAATTTTGTCTTCATACTAATAATATGCTCACTTATTTTGTAATTTGCTGCTATGCACTGGTCCTTCTCAGGCAGGGGGACGAGAAGACTAAGTGTATGTTCCATGCCTGGTGGAGTCCTAAGAAGTTGAAATAGCCTGATCTAAGCAGAAGCAGCTCTTTCCCTTAGTGACTTACAAGATGAAAAACATATTTGCTTAATAATGTAAGCCAAATTCAAGAGGCAAATAACCTCAAATATCTGTAACATAACAATTTTGACAATTTAATGTCTGTGGAACTAGAAACAGAGTAGGGAGGAGATTCCTCAGCTTCATGCCAGAGGCTTTGTCTAAGTGGCTCCCTATTTTAGATTATTCAGTCATATCATAGAATCACAGAATCAATAAGGTTGGAAAAGACCTCAAAGATCATCAAGTCCAATCTGTCACCCAACACCTCATGACTACTAGACCATAACGCTAAGTGTCACGTCCAATCCCCTCTTGAACACCTCCAGGGATGGTGACTCCACCACCTCCCTGGGCAGCACATTCCAATGCCTACCAACTCTGTATACCAACTGCCTACCAACTTTATCCTCACCTCGAGTCTAAATTTCCCCTGGCACAGCTTGAGACTGTGTCCTCTTGTTCTGGTGCTGGTTGCTTGGGAGAAGAGATCAACCCCCACCTGGCTACAACCTCCCTTCAGGTAGTTGGAGACAGCAATAAGGTCTCCCCTGAGCCTCCTCTTCTCCAGGCTAAACAATCCCAGCTCCTTCAGCCTCTCCTCATAGGGCTTGCACTCAAGGCCTCTCCCCAGCCTCTTTGCCCTTCTCTGGACACGGTCAGGAGTCTCAACATCTTTCCTAAACTGGTGGTGACAGGTTGGACTCGATGATCGTCGAGGTCTCTTCCAACCATCGTGATACTGTGATACTCAAGGTGTGGCCTAACCAGTGCTGAGTACAGGGGCACAAAGACATCCCTGCTCCTGCTGGCCACACTATTCTTGATGCAGGCCAGGATGCCATTTGCCTTCTTGGCCACCTGGGCACACTGCTGGCTCATGCTCAGTTGGCTGTCAATCAGCACCCCCAGGTCCCTTTCTGTTTGGCAGCTCTCCAGCCACTCTGACCCCAGCCTGTAGCTCTGCATGGGGTTGTTGTGGCCAAAGTGCAGCACCCGGCACTTGGACTTGTTGAATGCCATCATGTTGGACTCTGCCCATCTGTCCAGCCTGTCAAGGTCCCTCTGGAGAGCCCTTAATATGACTCACATAACACTATTACAACTATAATGCAGTCATCCTGACTTAAAAAGGAGTTTCCGTCCACTAGACTGTCCCACAACATAGCAGGAAGGTTTGTGGCCAAAACTTCAGTTCCTATCTTTCCTATTACAGAAAAAGAAAACTCCGTATGCCCAAACTTTCCTTAAACATGAACTTAAACTTGAGTTGATCTTCCAGCTGCTCAAGTAAGACCAGTTAATTGTCATGTTAGGCTTTCTTGCTTTTTTTATATAGGAAAGGAAAACTGCAGAAGGTGCTGGAACAAGTGCAGAGGAAGGCAATTAAACTGGTAAGGGCCTGGAGAATAAATCATATGAGGAGCAACTGAGGGGGCTGGGCCTGATTAATTTGGAGTAGAGGAGGCTTAGGGGAAACCAGCAGTGTGCCCAGGTGGCCAAGATTACCAGTGGCATCCTGGCCTGCATTAGGAATAGTGTGGCCAGCAGGAGCAGGGAAGTCATTGTGCCCCTGTACTCTGCATTGGTTAGGCCACACCTTGAGTCCTGTGTCCAGTTCTGGGCCCCTCAGTTTAGGAAGGACATTGAGACACTTGGACGTGTCCAGAGAAGGGCAATGAGGCTGGTGAGAGGCCTTGAGCACAAGGCCTATGAGGAGAGGCTGGGGGAGC
The DNA here is from genome assembly GCA_015227895.2 of Colaptes auratus. Lineage (NCBI taxonomy): Eukaryota > Metazoa > Chordata > Aves > Piciformes > Picidae > Colaptes > Colaptes auratus. The sequence continues at coordinate 7,340,798 of CM037634.1, forward strand.
TGGGGTTGTTTAGCCTGGAGAAGAGGAGGCTCAGGGGCAACCTCATTGCCCTCTACAACTACCTGAAGGGTGGTTGTAGCCGGGAAGGGGTTGGTCTCTTCTCTCTAGCAACCAGCACCAGAACAAGGGGACACAGTCTTCAAGCTGTGCCAGGGGAAGTTTAGGCTGGAGGTGAGGAGAAAGTTCTTCACTGAGAGAGTCGTTCGCCATTGAAATGTGCTGCTCAGGGAGGTGGTGGAGTCACCATCCCTGGAGGTGTTCAAGAGGGGATTGGATGTGGCACTTGGTGCCATGGTCTAGTCATGGGGTCTGTGGTGACAGGTTGGACTTCATGATCTTCGAGGTCTCTTCCAACCTTAGTGATACTGTGTGATACTGTGATATTGTGATCCCTCATTGCTCTCTACAACTACCTGAAAGGATGTTGTAGAGAGTGGTGCAGCTCTCTTCTCCCCAGGTCATTAGTAATAGAACAAGAGGGAATGACCTCAAGCTACAACTGGGTAGGTTTAGACTGGACATTAGGGAAAAAAATTTCCCAGCAAGAGTGGTCAGGCATTGGAATGTGCTGCCCAGGGAGGTGGTGGAGTCACCAACCCTGAATGTGTTTAAAGGTCCTTTGGATCTGGTGCTTGGGGATAAGGTTTAGGGGGATACTTTGTAGAGTAGGGTTTTTGGTTGGACTTGGTGATTCTGAGGGTCTTTTCCAACCTGAATGTTTCTGTGATTCTGTGAAATGTGGGGGGTTTATGGTGGTGGTGGTTTTTTTCAGTCTTTGTGCTAATCAGAATTACTTGGGTAGTTACTGCTCTGCTCTTCCTGAGGCTCAGCTTTGAATGCTCTAAGTAACAAACACAGCCAGTCTCGAGGGAAAAACAGATGAGAAATTGCATTTTAGGATCAATGCTTTGACATCATAAGTCCAGGAGCACCTATGGATGTGAAGGATGACTTTGTATTGAAATGGAACCATGCACGCATGATTTATGCACTGCCCCTTGTGATTTGTGATCTGATGTGGGACCTGAAAGGGTTGCAGAGGGCTGGAGGTTCATGTAGGTTACATGACTGTGATTGTTTTGGGGATAACCAGTTAGCAACTACTTATTTTCATGCCTCCTTTTGCTTCCCTTAGTTAGCAATAAGACAAATGCTGATTTTTGAGCAGACTCTGAGCTCCACCAATTAGAAGGATCCAGACTGGGTTTACAGGTGCTTGATGCTGTCCCTCTAGCTCACTTCTTATGGGTTGTGTATTGGCTGCTGATCTGATCGTCACTGAGCAGAGACAGTAAATGTCTGCAATTCAAGGTTTTTAGAGTTGGTACTGAAATGTCTCTGATTTGATTATTCCCCCAATAAGGCATATAGACAAAAAAATATTCTTCTTTAGATCATGTAAAACCTCTTGATCCCTGGTCTACCATGCTTAGAACTTCCAGGTGCTTGCTTCTCTCATACATAACAACACCATATCCATGCCGAGAGAGGAAAGTCTGGCACACCAGTTAGTTTGGTAGGGCAGGGCCTTTAGTTCTACACCTCAGCATCCCTCCACACAGCATCTTCCTCATTTCCACGTAGCTGATATGTGAGAAAAGGCCATATATTTACAAGCAGAAAGCCAGTACAGTTCCCAAAACTTGAGGTTCAAACACATCACATGATCTCCTAAGCAATGAGAGAGAGAATCATTGAATTGTTTCATTTGGAAAAGACCTTTAGGACCATTGAGTCCATACATTCTCTAACCTTACCAAGTCTGGTTCTATGCTATGTCCCTTAGCACCACATCTGTGCATTGAATGGTTTCATTTGGAAAAGACCTTTAGGACCATTGAGTCCAGCCATTCTCTAACCTTACCAAGTCTGGTTCTAGGTCGTGTCCCTTAGCACCACATCTGTGCATCTTTTAAAACCCTCCATCTATGGTGATTCAACCACCTATGGTGATTCAACCACCTGCCTGAGGAGCCTATCCCAGTGTTTGATAACCCTTTCAGTGAAGAGATGAGTCAAGAGTAAAAGGAATTTCACCAAGTCCCTCCTCAGCGAAGAGTGAACTTCAGTATCAGGTCAAAGTTAGATCAAGGTATAAAAAAAAAAGTTTGTTCAGGCTGATGTTAAGAAACTGCATAGTTTAAGTTAATGAAATTAGGCTACACCTTGAGTGCTGTGTTCAGTTCTGGGCCTCCCCGTGTTTAAGAAGGACATTGAGACTCTTGAATGTGTCCAGAGAAGGGCAACAAGGCTGGGGAGAGGCCTCGAGCACAGCCCTGTGAGGAGAGGATGAGGGAGCTGGGATTGTTTAGCCTGGAGCAGAGGAGGCTCAGGGGAGACCTCATTGCTCTCTACAACTGCCTGAAGGGTGGTTGTGGCCAGGAGGTGGTTGGTCTCTTCTCCCAGGCAACCAGCACCAGAACAAGAGGACACAGTCTCAAGCTGCACCAGGGGAAGTTTAGGCTCAAGGTGAGGAGAAAGTTCTTCACCGAGAGAGTTGTTAGCCATTGGAATGTGCTGCCCAGGGATGTGGTGGAGTCACCATCCCTGGAGGTGTTCAAGAGAGGATTGGACCTGGCATTTGGTGCCATGGTTTAGTCACGAGGTCTGTGGTGATGTGTAGGACTTGATGATCTTTGAGGTCTCTTCCAACCTTGGTGATTCTGTGAAATGCCATTAATAGGGTATGTTCATAGCTGCTACATTTAGATATCTGATACACTTCCCTCAGTATCGTTATGCTTCCCCCAGGACTGAAAAACAGGTTTGAAATGAACAGGGATTTTTAAATTTATTTTTTATTTTTACTCAGAGATATTTGCATAATTGCACAGAGTGTGAGTGTTAATGAAGAGCTAGTAATAAAACTGAGCGAATTAGCATGACTGAGTGACTTAACGTTGATCATGGAGTTAGGGGAGGCTTGTGTTTTGCCAGGCCTCTTCCTTTTTTTTATTTTTTTTTGAAAGTAATTTCTTGCAGTTGCACATTTGAATTTGAACTTTCATTAATTAGAGCTTTATTTCATGAACGTGAAACTTCATCGACTTAAGTGTTTACATCAGGAGAGCGCCTATTCTAAAATATGTGTGCACCTGAGAAAATTGTTAATGAACACCTCACCATAGTATCATAGTATCATAGTATCAATCAGGGTTGGAAGGGACCACAAGGATCAGCTAGTTCCAACCCCCCTGCCATGGGCAGGGACACCCTGCACTAGATCAGGCTGGACAGAGCCTCATCCAGCCTGGGCTTAAACAATTCCAGGGATGAGACCTCAACCACCTCCCTGGACAACCCATTCCAGGGCTTCACCACTCTCATGGGGAAGAACTTCCTCCTCACATCCAGCCTGAATCTCCCCACCTCCAGCTTCATTCCATTCCCCCCTAGTCCTATCACTACCTGATAGCCTGAGAAGTCCCTCCCCAGCCTTCTTGTAGGCCCCCTTCAGATACTGGAAAGCCACAATGAGGTCACCTGGGAGCCTTCTGTTCTGCAGTCTGAACAGCCCCAACTCCTTCAGTCTGTCCTCACAGGAGAGGTGCTCCAGCCCTCTGATCACCCTTGTGGCCCTTCTCTGGACACCTTCCAGCACCTCCAGATCCCTCTTGTAATAGGGGCTCTAGAACTGGATGCAGTGCTCCAGGTGGGGTCTCACCAGAGCTGAGTAGAGGGGGAGAATTACCTCCCTTGACCTGCTGGCCACACTTCTCTTGCTGCAGCCCAGGATCTGATTGGCTTTCTGGGCTGCAAGTGCACATTGAGAGCACCCCCAACACGACTACACTTTGGAATGACTCCAAACTAAGGGAAGATATGTTTTCCTTTTTAAAATACTTAGTTCACTTCTTTGTATGTTTCTAACTTGAAGACTAAACTCTTTTTTGTTTCAAAATTAGAAACAGCAAAACATGCAATCTGGGGAAGAGGAAAGTAGCTGTAGAAAAAGGATAATTACAGAATTGTCAGGGTTGTAAGGGACCTCAAGTATCATCGAGTTCCAACCTCCCCTGCCATGGGCAGGGACACCTCACTCTAAATCAAGTTGCTCAGAGTGACATCCAACGTGGCCTTAAGAACCTCCAGGGATGAGGCTTCTACCACCTCCCTGGGCAACCTGTTCCAGTGTCTCACCACCCAAATGGGGAAGAACTTCTTCCTAACATCCAATCTGAATCTACCCATTTCTAACTTTTTCCATTCCCCCTGGTCCTGTCATTACCTGACACCTCAAAAAGTCCCTCCCCAGCTTTCTTGTAGGCCCCCTTCAGATACTGGAAGGCCACAATAAGGTCTCCTTGGAGCCTTTTCTTCTCCACACTGAACAGCCCCCAAATCTCTGAGCCTCTCCTATGAAGACAGGCTGTGAGACTTGTGGTGGGAGGTGATTCTCCCCCTTTGCTCCACTCTGGTGGGACCCCACCTGGTGTCCAGTTCTGGAGCCTCTGTTATAGGAAGGAACTGGAAGTGCTGGATGGTGTCCAGAGAAGGACTATGAGAATTATTAGAGGGCTGTAGCTCCTCTCAGCTGGGGCTGCTCAGTCTAGAGAAGAGAAGGCTACAAGGAGACCTAATTGTGGCCTACCAGCATCTTAAGGGGGGCCAGAAAGCTGGGGAGAGACTTTTTAGGGCGCCAGGTAATGATAGGACTAGGGGGAATGGAAAAAAAAAGACTAGAAATGGGATGATTCAGACTGGATGTTAGGAAGAAGTTCTTCCTCATGAGAGTGGGGAGACACTGGAACAAGTTGCCCAGGAAGGTGGTGGAAGCCTCATCCCTGGAGGGTTTTAAGGCCACACTGGATGTGGCTCTGAGCAACCTGATCTAGTGTGAAGTGTCCCTGCCCATGGCAGGGGGGTTGGAACTAGGTGATCCTTGAGGTCCCTTCCAACCCTAATGATTCTATGATTCCAGCTTCTAAATGAAGAATATGATATGATATATAGTAATGTAAATATCTATTTAATGTAATGTCTTGTCATGTGTGTGTGTATATATATATAAAATAAACATTAATCAGGTAGTAGAATGAAATACAGAGATTTTTGTAAACAATGTGGCCAGAATAGAATTTAATTAAAAAATATGGAAGATAAGCTCATAGCTCATGGATGATTTGAAGCAAAAACCTTCACAAGTTTATAGGAAGAAAATGGGAACTGGGCTCTGGTGTTCAGCAGCCAGAAATATGTATATCATGTTACATACAAGCCGTGAGATTAATACTGTCAGAAAGTCACATGCAAGGGTGAAGCCAGTTTGAAGAGAAGTTGAAATAAAGTTGGCAGGCCATACATTGTTTTTGACAGCAAAATAAATAAAACATTTTCTATGGTTAATGCACTGTAAAATAGCCAAGTCCATACTGAATACCAGGAATTAAGACATTCCCTTCTGCCAACTCAAGTGTATCTCAGCACAAAAGAAGTGTTATTTATAGAAACAGAAGAGCCAAGCTAGTTAAGGAAGATTCTGGTCTCTACAAAAACTGGTGAAGGGTATCCCAGTTCATAGTTTCATAGTTTCATAGTTTCAGTTAGGGTTGGAAGGGACCACAAGGATCATCTAGTTCCAACCCCCCTGCCATGGGCAGGGACACTCTACCCTAGATCAGGCTGGACAGAGCCTCGTCCAGCCTGGTCTTAAACACCGCAAGGGACGGGGCCTCAACCACCTCCCTGGACAACCCATTCCAGGGCTTCACCACTCTCACGGTGAAGAACTTCCTCCTCACATCTAGCCTGAATCTCCCCACCTCCAGCTTCATCCCATTCCCCCTAGTCCTATCACTCCCTGATAGTCTGAAAAGTCCCTCCCCAGCCTTCTTGTAGGCCCCCTTCAGATACTGGAAGGCCACAATGAGGTCACCTCGGAGCCTTCTCTTCTCCAGGCTGAACAGCCCCAACTCCTTCAGTCTGTCCTCACAGGAGAGGTGCTCCAGCCCTCTGATCATCCTCGTGGCCCTTCTCTGGACACGCTCCAGCACCTCCAGATCCCTCTTGTAATAGGGGCTCCAGAACTGGACGCAGTACTCCAGGTGGGGTCTCACCAGAGCTGAGTAGAGGGGGAGAATCCCCTCCCTTGACCTGCTGGCCACACTTCTCTTGATGCAGCCCAGGATCTGATTGGCTTTCCAGGCTGCAAGTGCACATTGAGAGCTCATGTTGAGCTTCTCGTCCACCAGCACCCCCAAGTCTCTCTCTCTGGCTGCTCCCCAGCCAGTCACTGCCCAGCCTGTATTTGTGCCTGGGATTGCCTCGACCCAGATGCAGGACCCTGCACTTGGTCTTGTTGAAGCTCATGAGGTTGGCCTGTGCCCACCTCTCCAGCCTGTCAAGGTCCCTCTGGATGGCATCCCTTCCCTCCAGCGTGTCTGCTGCACCACACAGCTTGGTGTCATCAGCAAACTTGCTGAGGGTGCACTCAATGCCACTGTCCATGTCACCCACAAAGATGTTGAACAAGACTGGTCCCAGGACTGATCCCTGAGGGACTCCGCTTGTCCCTGGCCTCCACTGGGACATGGACCCATTGACAGCCACTCTTTGGGTGCGGCCATCAAGCCAGTTCCTTATCCATCTGGTGGTCCATCCATCAAACCCGTGTGTCACCAGCTTGGAGACCAGGATGTGGTGTGGGACAGTGTCAAAGGCTTTGCTCAGGTCCAGGTAAACGACATCAGTTGCTCGCCCTCATCTATTAATGCTGTCACCTGTTCATAGAAGGCCACCAGGTTTGTCAGGCAGGATTTGCCCTTGGCAAAGCCATGCTGACTGCTCCCAATCACCTCTTCACTACTCTTCTGAGTCAGTAGTGCCTCCAGGAGGATCTGCTCCATGATCTTTCCGGCACAGAGGTGAGACTGACCGGCCTGTAGTTCCCTGGTTCCTCCTTCTTACCCTTTTTGAAAATGGAGCAATGTTTGCCCTTTTCCAATCTGTGGGGACTTCCCCAGTCTGCCATGACTTTTGGAATATAATAGAGAGGGGCTTAGCAACCTCATCTGCCAGTTCTCTCAGCACCCGTGGGTGTATCCCGTCGGGTCCCATGGACTTGAACACTTTCAGGTTCTTCAGGTGATCACGAACCTGAGCTTCACTTACGATGGGCAGTTCTTCCTCCCCGTCCCTGGCATCGTCTGCCATGACTCCAGGAGTGTGGCTGGAGGCCCTTGCAGTGAAGACTGAGGTAAAGAAGTTATTGAGTACCTCAGCCTTTTCCACATCACTTGTCACCAATTCACCAGTTTCCTTTCTGAGGGGCCCACACCTTCCCTACTCTTCTTCTTGCCATTAATACCTGTAGAAATTCTTAGTGCTCCCTTTGACCTCCCTGGCTAGATTCAATTCAAACTCTGCTTTGGCTTTCCTAACCAGGCCTCTTGCTGCTCGGGCAGCTTCCTTATATACCCCCTGTTCTATCTGTCCTTCCCTCCACTGCCTGTAGAGTTTCTTTTTAAGTAATAGTGTGTCCAGGAGCTCCTTGTTCATCCAGGCAGGCCTCCTAGCGTTCTTCCCTGTTTTTCTCTTTGTTGGTATACATAGCTCCTGGACACAGAGGAGGTGGTCCTTGAATACTGACCAGCTGTCCTGGGTCCCTCTTCCCTCCAGGGCTTTGTCCCATGACACTGTGGCTAGCAGACTCCTGAAGCGATCGAAGTCTGCACGCCTAAAGTCTAGGGACATAAGCTTAGAATAGGTCCTCCTGATAGCCCTGAGGATATTAAATTCAACTGCTTCATGGTCACTGCAGCCAAGGCAGTCTCTGAGCCTCACATTGGTTACCAGCCCTTCCCTGTTGGTGAGAACAAGGTCCAGCAGAGCACCTTTTCTTGTTGGTTCCTCTACCATTTGGAGGAGGAAGTTGTCTTCTATGCAGTCCAGGAACATCCTGGATTGCTGGTGCCTTGCTGTGTTGTCCCTCCAGCAGATGTCAGGGTGGTTGAAATCTCCCATGAGGACCAGGGCTTGTGACCTGGAAGCCACTTCTATTTGCCTGTAGAGGGCCTCATCTGCTTGGTTCTGCTGGTCAGGTGGCCTGTAGGAGACCCCCACAGTAATATCTCCTTCCCCTGTCTTGCCTTTAATTCTAACCCATATACTCTCAACCATCTCATCATCCCTCCCCAGGTGGAGTTCTGCTGACTCCAGCTGGTTCTTGACATAGAGGGCAACACCTCCTCCTCTCCTTCCCTGCCTGTCCTTCCTAAAAAGCTTGTACCCATCTATCCCTACATTCCAATCATGGGAATCATCCCACCAAGTTTCAGTAATGCCCACTATGTCATGGCCTCCCAGCAGCACGGTGGCTATTAATTCATCCTGTTTGTTGCCCAAGCTGCGTGCATTTGCATAGAAGCACTTCAGCTGGGCTGGCCCTGTCGTCCTCTTGTGCCAATTCCCCTTGGTTTTCACAGGGTGTCCTGGTGTGTCATCTGTGTCTGGCCTCAGGGCAGCAAGTTGAGAGCCCTTAGCAGCTCTCCATCCCACTGCCTCTGGTGAGCTGCCCCTCTGCTTCTCACAGGCCAGCAGGAGACTATTACCCCCTTCCCCCTTCAAATCTAGTTTAAAGCCCTATCAATGAGCCCTGCCAATTCCTGCCCCAGGATCCTTTTCCCCCTCTGGGACAAGTGTGCCCCATTAGTCGTTTGCAGCTCTGGTGCCTTGTAAACCAAGCCATGATTGTAGAACCCAAATCCCTGTCGATGGCACCAGCCCCGGAGCCATGAATTGACCTGTTGGCTCTTCCTCAGTGTTCCCTCATCCATCGCTGACATTAGAGGGATAGCAGAGAACACAACCTGAGCTCCTGATCCCTTTAGCAGGTGCCCCAAGGTTCTGAAATCACTTTTAATTGATTGCGAGCCTCTTGTTGTTGCATCGTCACTACCCACCTGAAAGACCAGCAGTGGGTAGTAGTCTGAAGGACTCAGGAGGTTGGGAATTTTGCCTATAATGTCCTTTACTTGGGCACCAGGGAGGCAGCAGATCTCCCTATGAAAGGGGTCTGGTCTGCATATTGGGCCCTCTGCTCCCTTCAGTAGGGAGTCTCCTATAACGATGACCCTGCGAGGTTTCTTTTCCGGTCTAGTTTTGATGGCTGGCCTGAGGCAACCTGTCATTGGTTCAGCTTCTGCCTTCCTTGAGTCCTCGTCCTCACCTATGACCTGTTCCTCCTGCAGAGCCTCATACCTATTCTGTACCTGCACTGTAGGTAGTGTGTTGCTCAAAGTAGCAGGCTTGCTCCGTCTGCGTTTCTTCCGTCGGGCAGAGACCTGCACCCATTGGCCCTGCCCTTGTGGGTTACTGCAGGGAGGCTGAGAGGCTTGCTGATGAGAAGGTACCAACTCCCTGTTTCACTAAGAGTCACCCCCTGTTCTAGTTTAGTAGAGGTTAGATTTTGGAAATAGTCAATGTTCCTTTTGCTGTCTCTTACAGCTCTTAGCCTTTCTACCTCTTCTTTTAGTTCAGCCACCATGCTCATCAGATCACTGATCTGCTCGCATCTGACACAGGAGTTGTTCCTTCCATCCTCCATGTCGAGTGCCAGATCCCAGCACTCACTGCAGCCACCCACCTGAACACCTGCATGCTTGTGAGTGGCCTCTGTTTGGGTGCCCACTGTTCTTCTACTAGCCTTACTTCTAGTAGTAACCATGTTGGTGTAATGCTGCTGTAACCACCCTCTTAACCACCCTCTCCACCCGGCGCCTTTTTTTTTTTTTTTTTTTCCCCCCCTCAGTCAGAAGGCGGGCTCTCAGAGCCGAGCTCCTCGCCGCTGCCCGCTCTCAGAGCCGAGCTCCTCGCCGCTGCCTGCTCTCTCAGCCACTCGCTGGGGTCTGTTTGGTTTGCTGCGGTTTCCACGGCAACCCCTCCCCCTGCTACGTCACTGCCCTCAGGCACGTAGGCAACCCGAGCCTGCTGCCCCTCCTCCCCTCTCCAGGAGGTCCCGAGCCACCAGCCCCCTACCTCCTGAAAAGCAAGGAAAGCAAAGCCAGAAGCAAGCTCTCAGAGCCGAGTGCCTCGCCGCTGCCTGCTCTCTCAGCCACGCGCTGGGGCCATCCTCATTTGCAGCTCTGCTAACCAACCACAAAGGCAGGATTCTTTCAAACTATGAAACTATGAAACCATTCTGCCTCAAAGCAGACCTGGTGCTCTCTACATTACATTAAAAACCAGGACTTGCCCAGTATTTTCATCTGTGGTTTTGGGCTAAAATGACATCTTTTCTCACCTGTTATAAATCTAGGTCAATAAAAAACCATAATATTGCAATTGCCACAATATTGCAATTACCATGATGTTGCCATTCTTAAAGATGTTTGTGTCTAACACAAACATGGAAAGAACACAGGAGAGAGACACAGACAATGGGGTTTATTTTAAGGTTAGGGATTTATCCTGGGAGGTTTTAACAATGGGAAAGCCTAGGATTCACTTCCTACTCTCAGTGAATCCATGTCTATCTTGAACTTACAGCTTAGTTTTCCCAAAATCATTTTGATTGCCAGCACATAGAGGAGGATCACAAACACAGTCAGAGGGCTGGAGCACCTCTCCTATGAAGACAGGCTGTGAGACTTGTAGTTGTTCAGCTAGAGAAAAAGGCTCTACAGAAGCCTACAAGAAGTCGAGGAGGGACTGTTTGGAAGGGCTTGTAGCAATAGGACAAGGGGCAATAATCTTAAAATGGAACAGGGTAGATCGAGATTGGATGTTAGGACAATGTTTTTTACAACCAAAGTAGTGAAATGTGGGAACAGGTTCCACAGAGAGGTGGTGGAGGCCCCATTCCTGCAGGTATTTGAGCTCAAACTCTGTTGGGCCCTGAGCAACCTGATTTATTTGGAGATGTCGCTGCTCACTGCAGGGAGGTTGGACAAGATGACCTTCAGGGGTCCCTTCCAACTCAACGCATTCTATAATTCATATATGAGTTTCTTCACAGTTTCATGAAATTCAGGCTGAGCGCTTCGGTTAAGGCCCACCTATGGAGAATTGTTCACCTGAAAGTAACTCACTGCAGGACCCTCTAATTTCTTCTGTCCGATAAAAGCTCCTTTGCTTACTTAAAGCATCTGCCTCAGAGCATTTCAGTCTCTTAACCTTTGAATCTAGTCTTTGCAGTTGTCTAAATTATAGCCCTGCAGTTTATGACTAGCAGGGATGTTACTCGCCAATCAGTTGTCCCTTGCAGGTGGTGAAGGAGTGGCATGGAGGGAAATGTGGGTATTCTAAAGTACAGTGCTCCCAGGATTGTTTGCAGAGATGGTTTAAAAGCAGCTCCAGTTGTCTGTTTTAAAATGGCATCCTATTTTGCCTCATGCCTGCTGCTTTGATTGTGATTCTCAGTCTGCCAACGAAATACATGTGGCTAAGCTCCTCCACTGCTCTCCTCTCCTGCTGTGGTTCTTGGTATAGGCCTTAAACTAGTTGCATTTTGCTGAATAGGAAATTATCTGTGTCTAGTTAACTTATCCAGGGACAGCCATGTTTTAAGGCATCTTGACTTCTGCTTTTCCATTTGAGAATTCAGCAACCATCATATTTGGTTTTGCCCCTGAAACTCAACATTGATCTTGCAGATCATGCATGCTGCACTTTCAGATGAGATAGATAATGACTTGAACTGCAGCAAATGGGACTATATGACATCACACTCTTGTGAGCAGACAAATCTGTAATCTTATTTAGTTTGACAGGTATAAAGGGCATTTCAAAAACTGATTATATCTGTTGTGATATGACTGGATATGACTGGAAAATCTTCATCCAGCCTATTCTCCAGGGAGCAAACTCTTCAAAAGAACAGTGCAATGCCACTTTTTGAGACATTAAAACACATTTATCTTTTTTATTTCTTTTCCCCCCACATTGTGGAAAATATATGGTATTTCCCCTATGAGGACTTCAAAGGGGATTGAGGTGCTAGACCTGAATCTCCATCATATCTGGGGAGTGGAATCTATAACCAAGCTTTTCAGATCCATGTGAAAGAAAATGTTGCGTACGAAAAGCATCTGAACTGGTTAATAAGAGTATGGAACTGTGCTGATTTTGCATATCCATCCCTTATTGTGAAAGTCCCATCACCAGCTGGAGATAAATTTCCTAAGCATTTTCAGAAATTTCCATTAATAGCCTGAGTAAAACTAGCTGTGATAGATTTGTGGTGCAGTAGCAGGCAGTGCCAATATGTGTAACAGCACCGACCTGCAGGGCTCCTTCTTTGGGAGTGAGATGCACAGACCCCAGATGTGTCCTTATTCTCACAAAGGAAGGTCTTATTCTATGACTGAGATTCACCTGGCTGCCTGGTTGTACTGGAGAAAAGGCTGGTGAACAGAAATGTTGAAATGCAGGCTCATTTTTCCTGAAATTTGGATCTCTGAAGCCCAGAGTTAGCAGCTGTGGGGCAGGGATTCACAAAGCCACTTCTACACTTAGACGTCAAAATAGCCTCTTCGTGTGCAGGTGGCACAGACAATTTGTTTTCTGTTAAAGCTTAGCTGGCATAGGCATATTTACACAGGAGACTTAGATAAATTGTGAAGGCAGAAGAGCTTTTGTTACAGGGAGGTCCAGGCCTACCGTTACCCTCATCCTGCAAAGGCCCTCATTAGTTAGCCACAGGTACCTCTGCTTTTCCCACACAAATGCTGTTCCTCCGGGAAGGAAGTCAAAGCAAAGCAAAGAAGGGGTGGTCCTGGGATAAGGGACTCCTAAGGACTGTTCTGGAACACTCAGTGATTGAGCTCAGAGCCTTGCTCTTTAATCCTGCTGCTGAGCCACCCAAGCAGTCTTCTTTTTGCCCAGCCCAAAGATGTTAGGATGTGGTCCTCTGCTGGAAAGCAAAAAAAGTTTCATTTCTCACTCCAGATGCATCACAACATAGTTATCAGAAGAGTAATACTGAGTCAGTCTCTCAATGAATTAAGCATGGCTTGCTTGTTTCACCCTAGCCTTGTGAGAATTTTGTCATGGGAAGGTGAGCAACCCTGCAAGTTGTCTCTGATGCCAAAGGAGAATATTTCTGCACAGTCCAAAGAAGACATTAAAAATAGCTTTTAAATAAGTTGTAGTCCATTAGGAAGTGTGATCTGTCACACTGATAAATTTCTAGATGTGTTTCTGGCTGAAATTGCAATCCTTTGGTCTCTGGTTTCTAGTCTAATCTTTTGATTTACAATTCTCTGGTAAATATTTTTTGTTAATTCTTCCTCCTGGCTTTTGACATTAACTGTGTGCCTGGTTCTCCTCTCACTTAGATGAATGGAAATATTTCATTGGTTATCCCAATGAGGACAGATCTGCATGGAGATCTGGCTTCTTGTGAAGCCTTGTTGGAACATAATGAGTTTGCTAATTGTCCCAAGTATGAATTTTTATTCTGTGTAGAGTGAATATTAGAAAAGTGATAAACTTCCTGTAGAAGAGATGCTCCTTGTCTATATAATACACCTGGAGGTACTCAAGCACTATGAAATTAGTCTTGGTTTCACAGAATTTTGAGTTCTTTCCCATAGGATTCTTCCTTCTATTTCTCCTTTTGCTTCATGCTGTAGGGAGATTCCTTAGGTGGGTCAGGCCCATATCCTGAAGGACACATTGCATTGAGGAGCACCACCCGTTAGCAGTCACTCCTCATCTGCACAGCCTGGAAGCAAGGCAAAAGCAGAGCATGTGTCACCTCTCTGCTACAAAAGAACAGTCAGTGCAGCTGGAGTCTGAGTGCAATGTGTCGACAACAGAAGGATGTGATTCAGTCACTAACAGAAACAATCTTGACAAGTAAGCTCTTAAGCCTGCCTGTGTGTATGGCAGGGATTGAAATATCAGTCCTTGAAGAGATGGACTTGTATTTTATTGGCCTGGTGCTGCTTTTACTGGTGGTGGTGAAAACAATTGAAAATGAAACCACAGAATGCTATGGAGAAAGAATATATATATATGTATGTATATAATGTCTAAGAAACCTCAGCTTTGAAAAAATATTCACTACTGAAACCTGTTCCCTGCTACTTCACTTTTATCTTCATTATTTTGCAAACCCTGAACATGGGTCAGCTCTGATTGCAAAAAATCATACAGCCTTTACTCTATAGCTTGAAAGAGTCTCAGTAATTCTTGTAATTGCAAAAGGAGAAACAAAGGATAGATTGGAAGTGATAAATCCCATTTCACCACAATTAGAGTATGTAGTTATTTATTTATTTATCTATTTATTTTCAGGGACTGTGCTAATTTTGGATATGAGAAAGACAATAAACCTTCAAAAAATAAGACTCTTTGTTTTCTGCCCTTTGAGAAAATATGAAAGCCAATTCAGGGAAAACAAACAAGCAAAAAAAGACAGCCTTACTTATTATTCCAAAAGGAATTCTATAAAGTGGGTATTGAAAAATCAATCCCACAAAACACTCTTCAAACTGTGCAGTGTCCCTTCTTCTAGGGGAAATAATCTATGATGTTAATATCAACGATGAATAATCATATTGATATCAATATTAATGCACAAGTGCCGGGTTCTGCACACTGGCCACAACAACCCTATGCAGTGCTACAGGCTGGGGTCAAAGTGGCTGGAGAGCGGCCAGGCAGAGAGGGACCTGGGGGTGCTGGTTGATGGTAGGCTGAACATGAGCCTTCAGTGTGCCCAGGCAGCCAAGAGGGCCAATGGCCTCCTGGCCTGCATCAGGAACAGTGTGGCCAGCAGGAGCAGGGAAGTCATTGTGCCACTGTGCTCAGCCCTGGTTAGGCCGCACCTCAAGTCTTGTGTCCAGTTCTGGGCCCCTCAGTTTAGGAAGGATGTTGACTTGCTGGAACGTGTCCAGAGAAAGGCAACAAGGTTGGTGAGGGGCTTGGAACACAAGCCCTATGAGGAGAGACTGAGGGAGCTGGGGTTGCTTAGCCTGGAGAAGAGGAGGCTCAGGGGCGACCTTATTGCTGTCTCCAGCTACCTGAAGGGAGGTTGTAGCCAGGCAGAGGTTGGTCTCTTCTCCCAGGCAACCAGCACCCGAACAAGAGGACACAATCTCAGGCTGTGCCAGGGGAGGTTTAGGCTGGAGGTTAGGAGGAAGTTTTACACAGAGAGAGTGATTGCCCATTGGAATGGACTGCCTGTGGAGGTGGTGGAGTCACTGTCATTGGAGGTGTTCAGGAGGAGACTTGATAGGGTGCTTGGTTGCATGGTTTAGTTGATTAAGTAGTGTTGGATGATAGGTTGGACACGATGATCTTGAAGGTCTCTTCCAACCTGGTCTATTCTATTCTATTCTATTCTATTCTATTCTATTCTATTCTATTCTATTCTATTCTATTCTATTCTATTCTATTCTATTCTATTCTCCTTGGCCTCATTCTGGCAAAAGCCTCTTGATTCCAGCAACAATTTTTACTTGGAAGGCATTTTAAGCATAGTTTAAATTGTTTTACTTATTTGGTCTTGGCTGTCATAGATGGAGAGAGATAAACTTTTCTTACCCCTTGGTATGAATAAAACACAAGTGTTTTTAGCATTTCTGTACATTGCATTATTTCACATCTTGAAATAAATATGCTAACTAGTAAACCAGACCAAAAAAGGCCTTTAAGTTTGTCCTCAAATGCTACAGGAAGCTTTGCAAATAATTTCTTAATTTATTTTTTTTAATTAGAAGAGGTCTGAATAATTCATCTTCTTTATTCTTTATTCATTCCTTCATTAGTTTTATAAGTATATTCTTTCTAAGCAAATCTGATCTCCTACATGCCATTTCAAAGCCTCTGATTTTAACTTGGATATCCATTGCATTCATAACTAAAGGCCATGGCCAATGGCTAAATCCTGATCAGCAGCCACATTAATAGTTGTTATAGAGGAGTTTATTTTACTAACTCATTGATTATGATGGAGCAGGGCAGTCTTTGTGCTGTACAAGTACAGAACTGATAGGCTTCCAAAAGAAGCTTCTGAACTCTGTTTTTGGTTTCTGCTTGGTTTCTTCTCTTGTTTGGACTTTTTTAAGAAAAAGACAAACAAACCCAAACTTTACAAAGAAGATGTCCATGCTTTAGGCCATCCCTCAGCTCAGCCTATTTTAACCTTTTACAAAATTAATTGCCTCTTCCAGGTTAATCCTGGAAGTGACATTCTTCTACCAAAGAATTACTCACAGAATCACCAAGGTTGGAAGAGACCTCAAAGATCATCAAGTCCAATGAATGTTAAATTCCATAGCAGTCTGATGAGTGAGACACTGTGACACCACTTTGTGCTTCTGTGCTGCTTCTTTCCAAGTGTTCACAAAATACTCTCCACGAGAAAGACTCAGTTAACAGGCTTACAATAAAAAGATTTGAGCATAAGTCTGTAGTCAGGCATGAATTTTTTAAGTATACAAATATTTTGTTCTAAAATAAGACAAACAGCTGCCCTACTTGCCTTTTTTTCTTCAGTGCTTCCTTGGTTCACAGAATATGAATTAATTACTTTTCAGGCTTACAAGTTGTTTTGCAAGTCGGCAGTACCAGGAACTTCCTAATTCTGTATGAAATTGCCTGTGTCTTGTTCTAAGGGAGAGAATAACACAGCAAAAACGTGTGGATCTGTGATACAGTGGATCTAACCACATTTTCTTCCAAAGCCATTTATGCAAAACCATGGCATGCTTCTAATTTGCATTTTCTGAATGACAGGAGCCCATTTGATAATGCTGCATCTTTAAGCAGAAAGTCACTGAAGTCACTGCATGGCAGAGACCAACATGTGAAGATCCAAGAACTAATTGTGGCCTTCAAGTATCTTAAAGGGGGCTACAAGAAAGCTGGGGAGGGACTTTTTAGAGTGTCAGGTAAATATAGGACTAGGGGGAATGGAAAAAAAATAAAAATAGGTAGATTCAGATTGGATGTTAGGAAGAAGTTCTTCACCATGAAGGTGGTGAGACACTGGAACAGGTGGCTTTTTAGGCCAGGCTGGATATGGCTCTGGGCAACCTGATGTAGTGTTAAGTGTCCCTGCCCATGGCAGGGGGGGTGGAACTAGATGATCTTGAGGTCCCTTCCAACCCTAACAATTCTATGATTCTGTGTATGCTTGGTTTTGCACCATGCACGGTCATGGGGACACTTGACTGAATGTTCACAAGCATTGGGCCACAAATGAAAAGATTTTGCCCATTGGAATTGACTGCCTGGGGAGGTGGTGGAGTCACCATCATTACACAGTATCACACAGTATCACACAGTATAACCAAGGTTGGAAGAGACCCCAAGGATCATCAAGTCCAACCTGTCCCAACAGACCTCACAACTAGACCATGGCACCAAGTGCCACGTCCAATCTCCCCTTGAACACCTCCAGGGACGGCGACTCCACCACCTCCTTGGGCAGCCCATTCCAATGACGAATGACTTGCTCAGTGAAGAACTTCCTCCTCACCTCCGAGTCTAAACCTCCCCTGGCACAGCTTGAGACTGTGTCCCCTTGTTCTGGTGCTGGTTGCCTGGGAGAAGAGACCAACCCCCTCCTGTCTACAACCACCTTTCAGGTAGTTGAAGAGGGGCAATGAGGTCACCTCTGATCCTTCTCTTCTCCAGGCTAAACAATCCCAGCTCCCTCAGCCTCTCCTCATAGGGCTTGTGCTCAAGGCCTCTCACCAGCCTTGTTGCCCTTTTCTGGACACGTTCAAGTATCTCGATGTCCTTCTTAAACTGAGGGGCCCAGAACTGGACACAGGACTCAAGGTGTGGCCTAACCAATGCAGAGTACAGGGGCAGAATGACCTCCCTGCTCCTGCTGGCCACACTATTCCAAATACAGGCCAGGATGCCATTGGCCTTCTTGGCCACCTGGGCACACTGTTGGCTCATGTTTAGGTGGGTGTCAATCAGCACCCCCAGGTCCCTCTCTGTTTGGCAGCTCTCCAGCCACTCTGACCCCAGCCTGTAGCTCTGTATGGGGTTGCCGTGGCCAAAGTGCAGCACCCGGCACTTGGACTTATTAAATGCCATCCCAATGCCATTAGAGGTGTTTAGGAGGAGACTTAATAGGGTGCTTGTGGTGGGTTAACAACCCTTTTCTGAGAACAAAAGAACAAAGCAGGGTGGAGGGCTTGCAGGTACTTTTCACTCCCTGCAGGGCATTTTTCGCCTGGGAAGCTTAGTCTGTTCCACTCCCCCTCCCTGCCCAGCTAGGGTATAAAAAGCAGGACACTGTAGCTGTTGGCCCCTGCTTTTCTGGCTCCTGCCTCTGCTGGATGAGAGCTACTGCAGCTGCCCTCCTGCTCCTCTGCCACGTGGTTGGACCTGATCCCCCTGCTGCCTCCACACTTCCTCAGAGAAAGGCTGGTTTTGTATTATTCTCTTGTTTTTGTCCCCCTCCCATCCATCCTTATTCCTTGCCCCTTGTGAAACTTCTTCCTGTTATTGTTTTATATATATATATATTGCTTAAAGACAACTCTTTACCTCTCTACTTCCAAGCCGACTCCAAATTATTGTTTGGTGGATTTGCTCCTTCCTTTTCTCCCCTCTCTGTTGGGAGGGAGGAGGGGGGGAGCAGGGGAGAGATTCTCAGCCTTGCCCCCACCTGAGCTCTTTAACTTCCAGTTAAGGCTCAAACCACCACAGTGCTTGGTGCCATGGTTTAGTTGATTAGGTGGTGTTGGATGATATGTTGGATGCGATGATCCTGAAGGTCTCTTCCAACCTGTTCTGTTCTGTTCTATTCTATTCTATTCTATTCTTAAAAGCAATGAAGGATGAGGAAACATGACAGAATGCCAGAGAAAGACAGGAACAAATAGATCTGAGTCAAACTCCTGAAATTTGGAGCCTGATACTCCTTACTTGGTTGAAAAGAAAGGAAAATAGTTCTGGCTTTCAGTGAGGGTAGTGAGGACAGTGAAAGTTACTTTGCAGAACACTTTCCAACTTGTCTCCTGCAAAAGTCTATTAAAGTCTCTTTGGAGCACCTGTCTATTGTGAAAATAATTCATTTTGTCATGCCCAGTAACACACTCATAGTCGTTTTATGAAAGCTTATGTAGCAGTTTCACCTCTAGCTTTACCCTCTGTTATACTACATCACAAACTCATTTAAATAGTGATATTAATGTTTTTAGAGATCACTACAAATGGTTGGCAGCATCATTGCAGTTAATGTCTCACGGGAGCCATGCAAGGGAATTTTATCAGCTTGAGGCTGAGGTATTTGATGAAGTAATAACAAACTAGCTTTGAATTGTCTTTCATTACCCTTTATCTCTCCTAGAGAGAATATAATCTTATTCAAATTATAATGGCCACTGTTATCAATGTGGTTTACTATTTATTTACCTGCACATGGCCATGCAAATGCACATACATTCTCCTCTTTTTACCTTACCTGTAATGAAATTCCTTAGCTATCAGAATCACGCATGATCACAAATTACAAACTAGTTACTTGGAAGTGTAATTTCCTTAGCATTAAAAGCATTAAAAATAAAATTAAAATCCAACTTTTTTTTAGGAAAAATAAAAGTACCTTGATAAGGAGTAAAATACAATCATTAGACATTAAATATACCTTCATTTATCTTTAAAACAAACACAATATTCCACCCCAGAAATAGATAGGCCGCCCCATGTCTGGGCAGAGAAAGTGACAGCAAGAAATGTTTAAGTAGTGTTACAGGGGGAGGGAAGTATTGTGAGTGGAGGGAAAAAAGAGATGCAAAGGGCAGAGTTTTGGCTCTCCCTGACCAATTCACCTGAACTTTTCTAACGCCAAGCTTATATCAGCCACACAGATAGGAATGCAAAACATGTGCGACAAAATTCTAGGCTATTTTTATTAATTAGTTGGTGATTAACACTCAGTAGAGAAAAGGAATACATAAATGCATTTAGGGCATGACTGTGAAGACAGATAGAGGGAAAAAAAAAATTTGTTATATTACCAGGCAACAAAATAACTGGATGCATAGTGGTACAGATCTGCTCCGTTAAGCTCATGTTGAAAAAAACTACAACCTTACTTCAGTAGCTGAAAATCAGACAGCAGATATCAGAATAGAATAGAATAGAATAGAATAGAATAGAATAGAATAGAATAGAATAGAATAGAATAGAATAGAATAGAATTAACCAGGTTGGAAGAGACCTTCAAGATCATTGTGTCCAACTTATCATCCAACACCACCTAATCAACTAAACTATGCAACCAAGCACCCCATCAGGTCTCCTCCTGAACACCTCCAGTGATGGTGACTCCATGACCTCCCCAGGCAGCCCATTCCAATGGGCAATCACTCTCTCTATGAAGAATTTCTTCCTAACATCCAGTCTAAATCTCCCCTCGTGCAGCTTGAGACTGTGTACTCTCATTCTAGTTCTGGTTGTAGTTTGTTACTCCTTCTTTTGAAAGGTTACTAAGGTAAAATTTAGCAGGTGATGTGAATTGATAGGATTGCCTTTCAGTCTATTATCAATTCATCTAACTCATGCCCTGAGTCAGGATCTTTTCACCCTTTTTTGTTAGTAATACATGATGTAAATTCTTTCCTTCCAGACACAGGACGCACAACAGCCTGAAAAAAACAGCTCTTTGGGCTGATCTTGACTGATGCACTAGATTTTTCTTGGCCAGTTTGCCATCAGACCATCGATTCTGATTGATTTCTAGTCAGTATTTACTCAATGTCACTTTAATTAAAAGCAGGCAAGGGGAAGTGATTATTTAAGCCTGGCTTATCAGACCAGGGCTCAGAGTGAGGACAAACACATCTGCAAAAAACAGATATTTTTTACTGTGTCTTCTTCAGGCTTATGTCACAGGCAAGTGTTAAATATGATTTCTATTCACTCTTTTCAGCAGAACTAGATAGAAACCAGGCATGTAACTATAAACAATATCCAATAATATTTATAGCTGTATCTATATTAAGCTTTCTTTGTAACAGGAATAATTTGTTGCTGCAATGTATCTGAAACAACCAGATATACATAAATACTGCGTAGACAATAGGGATATTCAATCCTGAACAGATAAAAGGCTTACAGAGCAAAGTAGAACCAGAATTTTATAACAATTGTGATATGTTTAAGTAGATTTAAAATAAGAAATGCAGTTCAAAGTTTGCTGAATGACAGAGAAGCAAAGACACCCAGCAGAAAGTATAGAAAGATCAAATGTCGAATGGCTGTTCAAGCCAGACTTAAAATTCAAACTGGAAATAATCGCAATTGAGAGGTAGCTCATAATTTTTATTTATTGTTTTTTTTAAAGAAGAAGTTTCTACATGAATAACAAAATAGACATGAATAACAAAATAGTTTGAAATGGAAGCTAAGTTTAAACTGGCTACCAGTTTCAGTTGTGAAAGTAGATCAATGTGTCTGTCAACCAAGGATGTCTGTCTAAAGGGCTTAGTAAAATGAAACACATATGGTGATTTCCCACAGTCAACAAAGCCAGCACACTCAAAGGACAAGGGGGATGTCATGCAGTTCTTCATAATCTGGCATTTCCTCTCCACTGGTTTTGTAGGAAGGATATCCCCTCTGTCGTGGCTTAGGAGAGCAATCCTCCCACCACGGGCAAAAATAACGGCTCAGATAAACAGATTGCAAAAGGCATGGTGGAGAGTTTAAATGGAAAGACAAATAATGCAGCAATGAAAGTTTGACAGAGAACCACAAGCACCGTGACAAAAGAGAGAGATCCCAGAACATACCCAAGAACGTCCCATCCCCACCTGGGGGTACATCCAACCCCCCACCCAGGGCTCTTTCTCCACCCACCCCCAACCCAGCCTTAGGCCTGGGCAGGCCCAAGGGAAGCAGCTCACGCCATTTTACATGGGCAGTAGCGGGGGACGAAAGAGGAAGTGAAGACCCCGCGTGGATGTTTTAGAGGGGAGCAGGGCATTATGGGAATGGAATACCTGGTTTCCTGTGACCACCCCCCTGGGCTGGGCCAACTCCTTGGGACCTCCCAGGTGTGGCCTGTGCAGTGGCATCTGGGCCAGCACCCAGCCTAAACCACCACACCCTCATAGCAGTGATGGATACTGGCTGGTGCTTTTTGTAGAGGGAAGCAGATTCTAGAGGATGAGAACTTCCTTCAAAATGTCAGAGATGCTGGAGCACTGGACTAAATCATGGAATCATAGAATCAGTAAGGTTGGAAAAGACCTCAGAGATCATCAAGTCCAACCTATCATGCAACACCTCATGACCAACTAAACCATGGCTTCAAGTGCCATGGCCAATCCTTTTTTGAACACCTCCAGGGACGGGGACTCCACCACCTCCCTGGGCAGCACATTCCAATGGCCAGTAACTCTTTCTGTGAAGAACTTTCTTCTCACCTCCATCCTGAATTTCCCCTGGTGCAGCTTGAGATGGCAATACAAAACCAGCTTGAGACTTGTGAGGGGCAGAATTTTAGAAACCAGGGTTAAACCCAGGCTTTAAGAAAAAAAAAAAAAAAAAAAAAAAAAAAGCTCAAAGTACTTTCTTTTTGTACTTTATACAAAAACCTGAAATCTTGCCCTGTTGATTTCTGTGGTGGTTTGAGCCTTAACTGGGAGTTAAGAGCTCAGATGGGGGCAAGGCTGAGAATCTCTCCCCCACTCCCCCCTCCTCACTCCCAACAGAGAGGGGAGAAAAGGAAGGAGAAAATCCACCAAACAATAATTTGGAGTTGGTTTGGAAGTAGAGAGGTAAAGAGTTGTCTTCAAGCAATATATATATATATACACATACATATATATATATAACAATAACAGAAGGGTTCACAAGTGCAATAAACAAGGATGGATGGGAGTGGTACAAAAAAAAAAGAGTAATACAAAACCAGTCTTTCTCTGAGGAGGCGCGGAGGCAGCAGGGAGAAGGATCAGGTCTGACCACATGGCAGAGGAGCAGGAGGGGAGCTGCAGTAGCCCCCGGGGAAGCTGAGTCTGTTCCACTCCCCACTCCCTGCCCAGCAAGGGTATAAAAAGCAGGGCACTGCAGCTCCGCCTCTGCTGTATGGGAGCTGGGCAGGGAGGGGGGAGTGGAACAGACTCAGCTTCCCCGGGAGGGGGGGAAACACCCTGCAGGGAGTACAAAGTAACTGCAAGCCCTCCACCCTGCTTTGTTTTTTGTTTTCAGAAAAGGGCATTAACCCACCACACTTTCCTAACATAAAATTCTGTTAATAATTGCAGAACAAGGATTTTAGCCTTCCTGAAGCAATCCTCTACAATTCTGTTTAATCACTCCTGTACTCTCAGATCTGACATCATCATTTCTATCCTGTTCTAAATTTTTGGAAGTTGTTCCTTTTGTGGGTTAACAGAATAGAATAGAATAGAATAGAATAGAATAGAATAGAATAGAATAGAATAGAATAGAATAGACCAGACCAGGTTGGAAGAGACCTTCAAGATCATCGCATCCTACCTATCAACCAATCCAACCCTCATTTGATTGCTTGCTTTGCTTGTTTAGCACAGTTTAGTTCTCACTCATTCTCTGTATTTAGGCATGATACCAAGTGAGAAGAGTAATGTTGACAATCTACACATTGAGTAGCAAGAGAGGCTCAACTCACAATTTGAAATTACTTTGACCTCTCGAGTGTCTTGAAGTTTGGATCCTGAGCTGAACTTCTCTGGCTTGAGCCTTTCCTATAACCAGTAACTGTTGCTGTCTTTGTATCACAGTATCACACAGTATCACAGTATCACCAAGGTTGGAAGAGACCTCAAAGACCATCAAGCCCAACCTGCCACCACAGACCTCATGACTAGACCATGGCACCAAGTGCCACGTCCAATCCCCTCTTCAACACCTCCAGGGACGGTGACTCCACCACCTCCCTGGGCAGCATATTCCAATGGCTAACAACCCTCTCAGTGAAGAACTTTCTCCTCACCTCCAGCCTAAACTTCCCCTGGCGCAGCTTGAGACTGTGTCCTCTTGTTCTGGTGCTGGTTGCTAGAGAGAAGAGACCAACCCCTTCCTTGTAGATATAAAGAACATTAACTTTTACTTAAGAGAAATAATATTCCTAATTTGATGGTCAGGTTTGTAGTTTCAGCATTTTTAAACAGCTGGCAGTGGGCAAGAGGCAGACTAACCTATCTCCTGTAACTTATATTCCCTTCAGGAAGAAAAAAATCCAAGCCTGTTGACCTTTGAAGATTACCCAGAGGCTTACAAATATCCTCAGAACTTTTGATGGTTAAAGAATATAGGATTTTGTCTTTTAGCCTCCCTTGGCATTTGTGAATTCTGAATATTGTGTGAATGCTTTTACAAAATGTTTACCTTCTACACATTTAACAAGAAATGTCTTCCATAAATCAAAGGAGTAAGCAAATAACCTTCTAGGTAGCCATGACATTGAATGAATCCAAAGCTGTATGTCTCCAGACCAGTGTGCTTCAAAATTTATTTTTCTCCTAGCTTATCCTTCTTATAAAGCACCAAGGGCATTTCTGTATTTGTTTCTAAATGTTATGTGTTCCTCCAGACTCCCTGCTGTACCCAAAGCAGGTATAATCACTCTTAGGAAAAAGTTCTTTACCATGAGGGTAGGGGAGCACTGGAACAGCTTGCCCAGGGAGGTAGCTAAGGCCCCTTCCCTGGAGATATTCAAGGGGAGATTCAAGAGGACTCTGGGCAACCTGATCTAGCTGAGGATGCCCCTGCTTACTACAGAGGAGGTTGGACATTTGGAGGTCCCTTCCAAACCAGAGCTTTCTATGATTCTAAATGTAAAGTGATGACTGTTTATCTCAATTGATAAGTGAAGAGTAAGGAGCATCACAAGTTCTGGTAGATAAACTAGTTCAAAATTCAGTCTGAAACCCCAGCAGGGGCCAACAGAGTGAGAGGAAGGCTTTCTCCCTAGCTCTAACAACAGGTTTAGAGGCAGTTTCACTACTTATCTCCAGTCCTTTACTGAACTGACAGCTCGCTCTCCTAGTGGGAGCAAACCCTGTTGACCCTACCATTCCACCTACTGGCTCTGTTAGTTGGTCTTGTCCATGACAGGTATCTTAGAAATGTTCTTAATCATTCTGACAATGCTGTTGTTGTTGAGCAGTGCAATGCAAAAATGTATCTGGCTATAGAATAAATGTAAACCTAATCAGTATAGGTCAAAAAGAGTTGATATGAAGCTGTCTGGTATGTGGAGGATATATAAACAAGAAATTAGTTTGCCTTTTTACAGAGAGAACATCCAGTCAGGAAGTGCTGTTGTTTGTGAGGATAACCATTTCCCAGTTCTGTGACAGACAGTAAGAAAGGATTTTATCTGACATAAGTGAGCTTCCAGTGACATATTTGGAACTTCCTCCCCATAAGTTAGGGGGGCAATAGTTTTGCTAGTTAGAGACTAACAACGATCCTTTGATTCAATAGGCTGAATTGATGATGTGAAAAAGAGAACAAAATTGATCCCTTTGAGGATCGACTAAAGTTTCTTCTAAGCATAACTGCTTCCCAACATTCTTTCTGGTAGATTTTAATCTATGAAATATATATATTTTTTAAAAGATTTATTGCTATGTATCTAATGTGATCAAGGCACTCTTGCTCAAAAGAGCACCCAGAGGCACTAGGATTTAGCACTGAAAATCCAGTCCAGGGTCTTAGCAAAAGGCGATTGGTAATTTGATATAGTTTCTTTTTTCTCTCTCTGCTCGAGTCCTGTGTCCAGTTCTGGGCCCCTCAGTTTAGGAAAGATGTTGACTTGCTGGAAGGTGTCCAGAGAAGGGCAACAAGTTGGTGAGGGGTTTGGAACACAAGCCCTATGAGGAAAGGCTGAGGGAGCTGGGGTTGCTTAGCCTGGAGAAGAGGAAGCTCAGGGGTGACCTTATTGCTCTCTACAACTACCTGAAGGGAGGCTGTAGCCAGGCAGAGGTTGGTCTCTTCTCCCAGGCAGCCAGTACCAGAACAAGAGGACACAGTCTCAAGCTGTGCCAGGGCAGGTTTAGGCTGGATGTTAGGAAGAAGTTCTACACAGAGAGAGTGATTGCCCATTGGAATCAGCTACCCGTGGAGGTGGTGGAGTCACCATCATTGGAGGTGTTCAGGAGGAGACTTGATGGGGTGCTTGGTGCCATGGTTTAGTTGTTTAGGTGGGTTTGGATTGGTTGATGGGTTGGACGCAATGATCTTGAAGGTCTCTTTCAACCTGGTGTATTGTATTGTATTGGGCAATGAGTCTGGTGAGAGGCCTTGAGCACAAGCCCTATGAGGAGAGGCTGAGGGAGCTGGGGTTGTTTAGCCTGGAGAAGAGGAGGCTCAGGGGAGACCTCATTGCTCTCTACAACTACCTGAAGGGAGGCTGTAGCCAGAAAGAGGTTGGCCTCTTCTCTCTAGCAACCAGCACCAGAACAAGGGGACACAGTCTCAAGCTGCACCAGGGGAAGTTTAGACTGGAGGTGAGGAGAAAGTTCTTCACCAAGAGAGTGGTTCACCATTGGAATGTGCTGTCCAGGGAGGTGGTGGAGTCACCATCCCTGGAGGTGTTCAAGAGGGGATTGGATGTGGCACTTGGTGCCATGGTTTAGTCATGAGGTCTGTGGTGACAGGTTGGACTCGATGATCTTCGAGGTCTCTTTCAACCTTACTGATACTGTGATACTGTGATACTGTATTGGTCATCTGACAACACTGCACCTCCTCTATCGCCTCTGTTTCCCAGTTGTTAGGTCTCTGTGATACCTAGATTGTGATAACAATGTTATGCATTGAATTAGCAGTTTAGTTCTAGCTCCTGAGACAAAGAATGCCAAGAAAATTGGTTTGGCCTCAGCTAATCTGGAATCTTCATGGCCAATGGGCATGCTCTGCTTCCCCTTCATGTGAATTTGGTTCCCTGTGACCAGCTGTCTCCATAAATCTAAATGCATGCAAGGTTTGCAACCCTTCTTGCCAATTTATCTCCTCCATCACAATACCTTAGCTGAGATCTCTTGGAGGAGGAAATTACTCTTCTGGAGATGGCTACAGTTCTTATGCTTCTTGGGGCACCATTAAGGTCCCCTACCTGATCAGTAGGTGCAAGGTTTGCTTTAAGCCTGCTGGACAATAACATATTGTAGTACCAGGTACTGTTTATAACAGATTCTCATATGAGACATTATAGAATTAAGCTATTTTAATTTGTTAGCATAAATAATTCTATTCTTGCATATCCAAAGGCAGCATCAAATTATTTGTCACAGCAGCATTCAGTGCAGTCATTTCTGAATCCCAGCTGAGGATCTCTAAGGCAACTGGTGATTTCATATCAAGTGCCTCATTTTCTCTTACTGCACTGAGATGAAATCACAAAAAGATAAAGGTTGCTAAAGGACATGAGTGGAAGAGCTTCCAGCGGGGGTCACATCAAAGCTTGACTATTCTGACCCTTCCTGTGCTCACCTAATTCCAGTAATATCAATGCCATGGGGCACTCAGTAAAAAAGCTGCAACCTTTGTACAGCATCTGCAGGTGTAACTTGCAAAGCTTCCTGTGTTGACTGGGTGGTTAAGCATGTAACCAAGTCAAGCATCAGATGTCTGCTCAGGCTTTGCTGCAGTTAAGAATAGGAATGCCTATTACTTTTAAACACTTCAAATGTCTGAGCTCAGGTCCTGCTGTGAGCTGGACTTCATTCTTGCTTTTGCTAAAATGCCAATGGCAATATAATTTGATAAATGTTGTATGACAACAAATTCAGTGCTCAGAGAGAGAGACCCAATAAGCCAGTGTTATTGGGTAATTTAGTGTGGAAACAAGTGTTCAAAGCCCCCCCCCCAAATATCACTTTCCTCTACTCAGCAAGGAGAAAGGAGCAGACTCTGAAACCTCCTGGGTGCCCACATCAACAGGATCTTCCATGTGATGCTGAATGGCACAAATCCCTTCTTGCCTTTGACCACCACAATTTACAAATTCCCCTTCAATCCCTACTACCAGTGCAAACAGGTATTGGAAACACTGCTCTTTGCTGGAAAATCTGATATTATCTGTTTTTAAAGCAGGGGGAGCCATTTCAGAGAATCATAGAATCAGTAAGGTTGGAAAAGACCTCAGAGACCATCAAGTCCAACCACCCAACACCTCATGACTAACTAAACCATGGCTTCAAGTGCCACACCCAATCCTTTTTTGAACACCTCCAGGGATGGTGACTCCACCACCTCCCTGGGCAGCACATTCCAATGGCCAATTACTCTTTCTGTGAAGAACTTTCTCCTCACCTCCAGCCTCAACTTCCCCTGGTGCAGCTTGAGACTGTGTCCTCTTGTTCTGGTGCTGGTTGCCTGGGAGAAGAGACCAACCCCTTCCTGGCTACAACCTCCCTTCAGGTAGTTGTAGACAGCAATATGGTCTCCCCCGAGCCTCCTCTTCTCCAGGCTAAACAACCCCAGCTCCCTTAGCCTCTCCTCACAGGGCTTTTGCTCCAGACCTCTCCCCAGCCTTGTTGCCCTTCTCTGGACACATTCTAGAGTCTCAATGTCCTTCTTAAATTGAAGGGCCCAGAAGTGGACATAGTAGTCAAGATCTGGCCTAACCAGTGCTGAGTACAGGGGCAGAATGCCTTCCCTGCTCCTGCTGACCACACTATTTCTGATGCAGGCCGGGGATGCCATTGGCCTTCTTGGCCACCTGGGCACACTGCTGGCTCATGTTCAGCTGGCTGTCAATCACTATGTTGCTACTTTTGATACTTGCTTCAATACATTTTTCATTGAAATTTGTGGGCTTCCAGTGCTCCTGGGTGGTACCAGTTTAGTACTGAACTCTTAAGGATCCTTAAGTCTTTAAAGCACAAATGTGTTTCCTCATCCAGGATCCCAGCAAAAAACCACTAAACCAAGAATTCCCGTGTCCAGGCCTGTTTTCAGGCTTGGGGCATTTTTTTCATTAATCTTTTGAAAAGCATAGAAAAGACTTAGAAGACCAAGATGGAATAGTGAAAGAATATTTTTGGTTGTTTGGTTTTGCTACTATTAGATAAAACAGAACCATCACAAGCTTTATTGATCACACCCCATCCTGTAGCAAGCTATCAGCCTGGCAATCATATGATGGAGATGGCTTTGCATGCAAATGAAAGTCATCTAATGACACAGAGAAAAACAATGAGAACCATTATTTCCAGATAATTTATACAGCTATTGAAGCATTCTTTTCCTTTTTTTTATGAATTGAATTCACAGGAGATTTGTGAAAGTTGCCTGTCAGGTCAAAGGCTAGTGCTTTATCCACTTAATCATTCATCCTTGCTTGATTAATAGACTTTTTAAACAGAATCATATATTAATAATGTAGGCTTTAACTGGGCATCTTGATCAAAGAGCAGATTTTAGAAGTTGATCGGTTTGTATCCTCTAGGCTTGTGATAAATGTCTGGAGATTTCTTGTAGTCATTTTTTTCTTGTCATTTTTTCATTCTGATATTCATTTCTCTCTTCAACATTGTCACATGAATATTTTAAACAAGAAATATAATCACTTCAGTACTTCTTCTCCAGTGCCAGGATCATAAAGAGAATAACTGTCATTCAGTACAAAATCTCTTTATTACAATATTTAAGCACTGTCTGGTTTACCTTGCTTGTGGCAAAGGATTGAGCTGGAAACTTCATATGCATCAACAGGATTATGAATTGAAAGGTTTTCTTCAAAATTGGGGTTAAGTAGGATTAAGGAGAAAAAAAAACCTTCTCAAAGATAAAAAAGACTATGGAGTTAGTAATTAGAAGTCAACATTTTTCATCAAAACAATTATTAATGAAAAATGCTGTCTCATCCACTGATGAGATGGAATTCTTTGCTGTGAATAGGTCAGTGGTTGGGAAATTTAGACATACTCAATTAAATCAAATCAAACTGCAGCCTTTTGTGTTTCTTTTCAGATCTTAATTTTTTTTATGCCCAAATCTTACTTCCTTCTGAAGTCAAAATCTGAGGTGAGATTTCTTCAATTGAAATAAAATACTGTAACCAAGCTAAATAAATTTGAAGACTTTTAATGAACAGTTTAATGTCATAGAATCATAGAATCAATCAGGTTGGAAATGACCTCAAAGATCATCAAGTCCAACCTGTCACCCAACAGCTCATGACTAACTAAACCATGGCACCAAGTGCTACATCCAATCCTTTTTTGAACACCTCCAGAGACGGTGACTCCACCACCTCCCTGGGCAACACATTCCAATGTCCAACTACTCTCTCTGTGAAGGACTTTCTCCTCACCTCCAGCCTAAACTTCCCATGGCACAGCTTGAGACTGTGTCCTCTTGTTCTGGTGCTGGTTGCCTGGGAGAAGAGACCAGCCCCCACCTGGCTACAACCTCCCTTCAGGTAGTTGTAGACAGCAATATGGTCTCCCCTGAGCCTCCTCTTCTCCAGGCTAATCAAATCATCTCAGGATGTTCTCTGCATGCTCATATCCTTTAGACAAATCCTACATTGTTTTCTGGAAACACCCACAGTGTTGATGTTTTCACTTGAATGTTCATTTGCTTGTATTTCAGAGTAAAGATTCCAGTAGACTTTAACTTTTGTTACAACTTGGAACATAATCAGTATTCTGAGTGAAAGATTCAATACAGTTCCAAGCTTACTGTAACTTCTGTTTTAGTGACAGTAATACACTTACTTAAGATGTAAAATTCCATCTCTTAACAAAGGCCTAAAGAAAAAAAGGTCATTTTCTTGATGCTCTGGTCTTCAAAGATCACTATGGAGTAAAGGAAGCTGGCTTACCTGGTACTATTCACATGTGAACAATTGCTTCTCATTTCTAATTGATAGTGTATGTCTGTCCTGACAGCTCTCTACTTGCTGCATCTATAAAAGTTCCAATGATTACAAAGCATTTGCAAATATTTTTTCCCCATGTATGTCATGGATCTGCAGAATTTAGCATGTCTTGCTTTGAACATCACTTTTTATAGTCCAGCCATACCAGCCACATGCACTGGGTGCTGCTACTGGGCCATCTGTCCAGCTCCATCCTCAGTATGAGATCACAGACCAGAATGAAATGAAACTTCCCTTCTGGCTGTACCACAGTGTATAAGATATGTGATAGAAAAAGAATCACTGTCACACAGTTTCTGTCTCTATGCCATTCCTGGGAGGGAATTTAAACTGATTCAAAGCCCATTAATGAATAACAGTAAAAATGAAAATATTTGGTGGTGCCTTGATCTGGATTAGAAATGGGATTCTGTGCAATTGTGTGGGTGTGCTCTCTAGGAGCAATATTTCCCTTTACCATCTTTTATGCTGCTGAGAGCTTGGATATCCATGTATTCACTGGAGCAAAAGTCTTCTTGGATGACCATGTTACACTGCTACAAATTTGCAGAAAGCATTTATAACTTTACAGGTTAGGAGGTGATCTGCTAGTGAGCAGCCCTGTGGAGAAGGACCTGGGAGTCTTGGTGGACAATAAGTTATCCATGGGACAGCAATGTGCCCCAGTGGCCAAGAAGGCAAATGGTATCCTGGGGTGTACCAAGAGGAGCGTATCCAGCAGATCGAGGGAGGTTCTCCTACCCCTCTACTCTGCCCAGTGAGGCCACACCTAGAATATTGCATCTAGTTCTGGGCTCCCCAGTTCAAGAGGGACAGGGATCTGCTTGAGAGAGTCCAAGGGAGGGCTACAAGAATGATTAAGGGGCTTGAGCACTGCCTGATGAGGAAAGGCCTGGGGCTGTTGAGTCTGGAGAGGAGAAGACTGAGAGGGCATCTAATGTATATAAATAGGTGAGACACTGGAACAGGTTGCCCAGGTAGGTGGTTTTTAAGGCCAGGCTGGAGCAACCTGATCTAGTGTAAGGGGTCCCTGCCCATGGCAGGGGGATTGGAGCTAGATGATACTTGAGGTCCCTTCCAACCCTAGCAATTCTATGATTCTATGAGGTCTAGGTGTCAAAAAGGGACAGCCTCTTCTCACCTGTGCCCTCATTTGTGGTAGGACAAGTGGCAATGGATGCGAATTATAGCACAGGAAGTTCCACCTCAACATGAGGAAGAACAACTTTACAGTAAGGGTCACAGAGCACTGAAACAGGCTCCCCAGAGAGGTTGTGGAATTTCCTTCTGTGGAGACTTTCAAGACCCATCTGGTTGCATTCTTGTGCAACCTATACTGGATTATATGGTCCTACTCTGGCAGGGGGGTTGGACTCAAAGATCTCCAGAGGTTCCTTCTGACTCCTAACATCCTGTGATCCTGTGATAACTTGAATCTAGTCTGATGAAACTGGGAGGTTATGATGCAGTTACTTTTCAATGTTGCAGATATCCTAACATCAATGATTTCAGTAGGAGATAAATGTTGCCATTACCCTTCAAAGTTGCCTTTCTTCCTTCTCTCTCTGCAAATCCCTCTGAAAGGCCATGGTATCTGAGACTGCTGGTGTACAGAAAGACATTAGGCTCTAAACCTTTTAGACAAGTACTGCATAGGTGAGAAGCAAGAAATTCCCTCTTCGAAATGCTGTGCAAGATGAGAGCTCTTCCAAGTATACCTCGACCACGACACAGAAGGGGATACATTACTCCAGACTGAAATGGTATCATAGAGTACATCCTAGAGGTGCTAAATGTTTCATCTAAGTATCATCACAGTCACTTTATTCTTGCCAGGTGGTGCTTCTCCCCTGTGCAGAAATGGCAGAAGGATGATAGTCATAGATCACAGAAGGGTCTGGATTGGAAGGGACCTTAAAGATCACCTAGTTCCAGCTCCCTTGCAATGGGCAGGGACATCTGCTAGAAGAGGTCCTTTTCTTCAAAGCACTCATGTGGTGATGGAAACTGAAGGTTGCTTGATAACTGATTCTAATAGACCCTGTGGAGGAACTGTGCCATTTGAATTGTTCCAGACTTGTCATAATGGCTTCTGCTGTTCATGTGCTGACCAAAAGCTGATCCTCAGGCTCATTGACTCAAGTGGGTGAGTGTGAGACTGTGTGGTTTGTTGGTTTAAAGAGCCTCTTCAGAAGTTAGAAACGCTCAGTGTGGGTAGATAAAATCAACATTTAGTAATGCTGAGATTCACAGCCATCCAGGAATCACAGACCCAAGTTTACTGTGGCTAAATCAGTTCCTGTGTATATATACACTAATAATAATGGCAGGTTACTTATATTTTCACTCCTTGAGTTTGAGTTGACTACATTGCTCCCTGGCTTCGTTTTTCATTTGAATTCATCACAAACAGTGTTGCAGGGATGCAGTTATTTCACTTGATAACTGCAGCTTGTAAACATCTTTATGTTCACAAAGCTATCCATTCCTTTTCTATGTCCATCACAAATTTCTGGTATGGGTAGAGCTCAGTTTGTTTAATCATTTCTGAGGTTTTGGCTATTTTAATGAGTTGCTTGGTGTTTGATGAAAAGGAAATCTGTGGGATGAAAAAGCAGCTAAGCTTCTATGCTTTTCCACAGTCATAGTGGTATCAATAAGGTATTATGTTTTCTAATGATTCCATTATTTTGTGAAGAATGTATTTCAAATACAGGAATAACTTATAATCGTCTTCCCAGTATTATTTTCTCTTCTTCTGCTCTTCCCTTTCATTTGGTTTCTCTTCTCAAAAAAAAAAAAATTAATAATTTTTCACTTCTCACAAAAATAACCTATATTTTTGTTTGTTTTCTCCTTCAGTGAATGTTTCCTCTGGTCTTATGCCACACCAAGGACTGACCTTTCTCTCCCATGCTGGCTTCTTTTCTGATAACATCTTGGGGAGCGCAGTCTGTCTGTTCCATGAGATCTTTTTGTCCCATTAAATTAATCTTCCTCCCCCTAAGCTAGCTGCTTGGCAGCTGTGCTGCAAGAAATACAGAAGCCATTAAGATGGATGGTATTGACATCTTCTACTTTCTTAGGGATTTCAGCAAGCCTAGCTTTCAATGATACATAGTTAGCTTCAGTTTCTCTACTAATGCAGTCCTGTGCGACTCCGGGTGCCACAGGCAGATACTGTGGAGAGATGACTTTTGAAAGCCAAGGGGCCCAAACCAAACCTTTTCCCTGATACAGTACATGCTTCTGCCAGAGGGAAAACTGAGCAAAATATTAAGTAAAGTCACATGAGTCCTATCAAGTCTACAAAGTCTGCAGTAATAGCGAGAAGGGAGCCTGGGGCAAGATGTGAGAGAGAGCACACAAAACACTGGCTACTGACCATTTGGGCTTCTTGGCTACTACTAGTGCTGCTGAAGTTGCTGCTAACCTGGCAGCACTCCCATTTCTTTCAGATACTGCTGGAAGCAATAGAGTTGACATGTAAACTTGCTTAGTGCAACAGCACTGGCTGACAAACACCACGTTCTGCTGAAACGGTGGATGGCAGCTGACCCACTGTGTTTAGCATTTTGACGAGAGATACCCAAGGTGCTATCACAGCTAGATTCTTCTTTTTAGTTTCAGGTTCTGCTACATATGAAAAAGAATATATACTTAGAAACAAACAAACATCAGAGGCATGTGTGTGCTACTGCATGCATATTTGTGTGAGAGACAGATGTGTTTTCTATTTTGCTTCTGGTTTGACTGTAACACAAAGGAAAACAACCTTTATGTGGTTCTATCAAGCCATTGGGAATTACCAGTGCACCAAAAGCTGACTTCTGGAAGACAGAATGGAGAGAGCTCTCCTTTCAGAGAGATATTTGTAGTCAGTAATGACTACAGTGTCAGGACAGTGTCTTCCAGATGCTAGAACTGAGCATAAAGCTAAATTATAAGTCCATGCCAACATCCATAAGCCTTTCTTGCCTTATCTTCATTGTAAAATATATTTTAAAAACCAAAATAAATCCTATTGATCTAAAGAAATAAATTTAAAATCCCCCTTTGATTTTTTTATTATTGTTATTATTATTATTTTTAAAATCCCAAGGGCCTTTTGGTGATACTACCTTTTTTGTTTTGTTTTTTTTCCTGATGATGTAATGACAGGAGCATGAGCATGTGCTGTGGGTGGCAGAAAAGGTTCCACCTTCCTGTCTTAGTTCTAGGAGAGGAGGAGGCTCAGGGGAGACCTTATTGCTGTCTACAACTACCTGAGGGGGAGGTTGTAGCCAGAAGGGGGTTGGTCTCTTCTCCCAGGCAACCAGCATCAGAACAAGAACAAGAGGACACAGTCTCAAGCTGCACCAGGGGAAGTTGAGGCTGGAGGTGAGGAGAAAGTTCTTCACAGAGAGGGTTGTTAGCCATTGGCATGTGCTGCCCAGGGAAGTGGTGGAGGCACTGTCCCTGGAGGTGTTCAAGAGGGGATTGGATAGAATAGAATAGAATAGAATAGAATGGAATAGAATAGAATAGAATAGAATAGAATAGACCAGGTTGGAAGAGACCTTCAAGATCATCGCGTCCAACCCATCATACAACACCACCTAATCAACTAAACCATGCAACCAAACACCCCATCAAGTCTCCTCCTGAACACCTCCAGTGATGGCAAACTCCACCACCTCCCCAGGCAGCCCATTCCAATGGGCAATCACTCTGTCTGTGTAAAACTTCCTCCTAACCTCCAGCCTTGGTGCCATGGTTTAGTAATCATAAGGTGTTGGGTGACAGGTTGGACTTGATGATCTTTGAGGTCTCTTCCAACCTTACTGATTCTATGATTCTATGATTCTATGTGGAGCAGAGGACAGCAGAACAACAGTTGTCCTGGACCTTAAAGTAAAACTCACTAAAAGAACCCAGCTGTGCACAATTCCTGTAGACCTTTTGTTGTATGAAGCAAATGCTTTTCATGCCTGAGATTTATTTTTTTGTTCTTGTAAAAAGAAAAACAAAACAAAGTTAGGATTCAAAAAGTAGTATTTCAGCTAGCATGCCTTTATTAAAGAGCACCTTGGCCTCACAAAAGATTGCAGGAGTGTCTCTCAATGCAGTGGAAAGCAAAGTTCCGCTTGCTCTCACATGTACCTCAAAAATTGAATCAGCTTTGCAGACAACTGACATGCTTCACAATTTAGAGCATAAAACAGCAGATATAGTTAATATAAGAATTTTCAAGTTTCTTTCATAACCAGATCCACACTACAGCCCCCATTAATAGGTCTTGTGACCAAAGACAGAGGATAGATAGCCTGAAGGGGGAGTTAAAAATAGTAGCTTTGTCTTCACTTTTCCTTTAGATCTGTCTGCTCCCTTTCTTTCCACTTCCAGATTGCTGTATTATCTTCTTTTTTCATTATTATTGTAATATGCCCTGAACCAGAGCAAAGCTTGATGGTCTATCCATTCAAGTGTAAGAAACTTAGCTGGGTTTATCTGAAATGTTCTAACCTCTGCTGTATTTCTTATGAGTATAGTAGCTTTACATTTATTTGAGCATTGGGCTGTATACACCTTGCCAGCTTGGTCTGTAACTTTATAGAAAAATGAATTTACAGGGAAAGCTGCCGAGTTGCATAAACAACTTCTTTAAAAGTTAGATGGTGAAAGATTCAGTTTGAATGACTTTGAAGCTTGTCAAAGCTCCTTACTGGAAGTCGGTGCTATTTAGATGGAAAGGTATAATACAAGCTTAGCTATTAGGCATATTCCAAGGCTTTTGGGGTAGAAAGCAAAAGCTGTAATGAGAAAGTTGTCAGAGATGAAGCTGCTGCTAATAGAACATTCCCAGCAATAAGACAGGCTGGACAGATGGGCGGAGTCCAATGGGATGGCATTCAACAAGTCCAAGTGCCGGGTGCCACACTTTGGCCACAGCAACCCCAGGCAGAGCTACAGGCTGGGGTCAGAGTGGCTGGAGAGCTGCCAAACAGAGAGGGACCTGGGGGTGCTGATTGACAGCTGCCTAAACATGAGCCAGCAGTGTGCCCAGGTGGCCAAGAAGGCCAATGGCATCCTGGCCTGCATTAGGAATAATGTGACCAGCAGGAGCAGGGAAGTCATTGTGCCCCTGTATTTTTATTCCTTTTTTAATTTTTAATTTTCTTTTAATATTTATTTTCTTTTTTTTATTTTTAATTTTATTTTTATTCCCTTTTAAATT
Organism: Colaptes auratus; assembly: GCA_015227895.2. Classification (NCBI taxonomy): domain Eukaryota; kingdom Metazoa; phylum Chordata; class Aves; order Piciformes; family Picidae; genus Colaptes; species Colaptes auratus. Next base: position 7,377,814 of record CM037634.1, read on the forward strand.
TTTATTTTAATTTTTTAAAATGTATTTTAATTTTATTTTAATATTTATTTTAATTGTAACTTTATTTTATTTTTAATTTTATCTTTATTTCTTTTTTAATTTTAATTTTAATTTATTTTATTTTATATTTCAAAAATTACTCTTTTTTTATTTTATTTTTTTTTCCCATGAATACATAGGTGTTGTTAGATTGATGCGTGCTCTTTGAGATTCAGTTTTTATGTCATTAAAAGACAGGAAAACACTGTTTCAAAGGTATTTTATGCAACATGTATTTTCCACCAATACCAGTACATTCACCTGTAAAGTCTTATTTACTGACAGTATAATTATGCAAGGACACATAAAAATGTGATACTTACAATACAATACAATAATACAATACACCACCAGGTTGGAAGAGACCTTCAAGATCATCGCATCCAACCCATCAACCAATCCAACCCACCTAAATACAATACAACAATACAATACAATACAATACAACCCACCTAAACAACTAGACCGTGGCACCAAGCACCCCATCAAGCCTCTTCCTGAACACCTCCAATGAACGTGACTCCACCACCTCCACGGGCAGCCCATTCCAATGGGCAATCACTCTCCATTTTCGGCTATTACCCCAGAATTCATGATACAATTCCTTTTACCTGGCTGATAGCAGGAAGGAAAATAAAATACAACATTTCAGTCACAAATCATCAAAAAACCATCAGCTTATGAATGTAGGTCTTAGGTTACAGATGATGTTGGATGTGATGCCTCATTCTAGTTGAGAGGCATCTCTGCTCATGGCAGGGGGCTTGGAGTAGCTGATCTCTGAGGTGCCTTACTGGATGGGATGCTTGGTGCCATGGTTTAGTTGAATAGATAGGTTTGGATAATAGGTTGGACTCGATGATCTCAAAGGTCTTTTCCAACCTGGTTAATTCTATTCTATTCCATTCCATTCCATTCCATTCCATTCCATTCCATTCTATTCTATTCTATTCTATTCTATTCTATTCTATTCTATTCTATTCTATTCTATTCTATTCCATTCCATTCCATTCCATTCTTCCATTCTATGCCTTTCTATAATTCTGTTTGCGGAAATGAGAATAAGCCAAGAACCATGTCTGATATGAGTGAGGACTGATCAGATACATAATGGATAGAAGCTTGCACTTAAATAAGGGAGAGCTTTTGAGTAACTTGAGCGACAGTAGAAAACATTCTAACACATTTTTATAAGCACATTAGTAGTTTTCCACCACCACTCAAATAATGGGATTTGATCAGGAGACTATTTTGGATGGGCAGCAAAATTTCTCCTTAGAACAGCTTATCAGAAGTGAGACAGAAGAGCAGCTATGCAAAACTCTGGAACCTGGGGAAATTGTGACACATTGTGGGGACTTTTCACAGAATCACCAAGGTTGGAAGAGACCTCAAAGATCATCAAGTCCAACCTGTCACCACAGGCCCCATGACTAAACCATGGCACCAAGTGCCACATCCAATCCCCTCACTGAAATGAGAGAAGAGGAGGGATGGGTATGTTTTTTAGCATACAAAGGGCCTGAAAGTTCTCTTCAGGATGAATTTTACAAGAAATAGAATCCTATAAACTAAAAATACCTGCCACAAAAATAAACCTTACCGAATACCATGAGCAAGGGAGTTACCTCACCAGCATTCTGCTTCATTTGAAAATTAATATATATTAAGTTGCATGAGAAGCTATTGTGATGTATTAGAGAGATTACAGACAGTTAAGATGAAATGGACATTGGGAAATAGCATCTTTTAAAATGACCTTGGTTCATAGTGTGAGAAGAGAGCATTTTGGGGGGGGGGAGACTTAATGAAAGATTGGTAAAATTTCAATATATTTCCATTACATGTCTGCCTTGTTTTTTTCTTTTTTTTTCTTAAGGTATATGTGGTGCATTTCTGGGCTTTCTTAAAGTTGTGTTTTGATTTCTCCATCTCCACTGATATTTCCGTGCTTGAAAAAAAATATGAAAAAGAAAGGCACAAACAAAACTCTAAAGCAGAGATAAGGGTCTTCCATGGACAGACATCAAACATATTTGAATGGATTTTTTTTGTCTTTCTTAAAGCTTGACTCATGTGATTACTGGCAAATGGAGATAAAACCTTCATTAAGCATTAAATAAAACCCAAACAAATGCACACAAAAAACCCCACCCCAGAACAGCAACAACAAACAACCCCCAACTCGATGCCTTTCAGGCTCAAGTACTTATCTAACTCCTGAATATTGAATACTTGGCAAATAATGTGGGCTAGCTTCTGAAAATAAGGTGCTAGTGTTTGGCACTGGGAACAAAAGGAAGAGATTAAATCTCCTACAGTAGCATTTTGTTTGATTGTTTGTTTACCTCTGGAAATTCTGTAGCTAGGGATAAATAGATGGTTGTTGTCTTTACCGTGACCTTCAAATACTGAGATGCTCAAAACTGAGTGGCATAGGCAGCTTACGGTGCTTCCACTGCAACTAGTGACAGGACAAGAGGGCACAGTATGAAGCTGTGCCAGGGGAATTTCAGGTTGGATGTTAGGAAGTTAGGCACTTCCTCATGGAAAGGAGAATTAGGCACTGGAATGAACTGCCCAGGGAGGTGGTGGAGTTGCCATCACTGGATGTTTTTAAGAAAAGATTGGATGTGGCACTTGGTGGCATGGTTTGGCTGATGTTGTAGTGTTAGGTCATAGGTTGGATTTGACGATCTCAGAGGTCTTTTCCAGCCTCAATAATTCTGTGAATAGATAAATGACTGGACAGACATTCCAGCCCTGGAGAGGAAAGCCAAGGCTGATCCAAAGCCACCTCCATAGTGAAATGAACTGAGTTGCCTTAAAACAAATGGAATCCACCCAGTTTACTCCATCTTCATATCTAATGCCATGTGGAACAATTTAGCTTCCAATTGTTCTGAAGTCCTTGCATGAAGTTGAAACCTTAGCTTATTTTGTTCTGAGACACCAAAGCATAACCACTGTTTGTACTACAATATAGATGCTTTCATTAAGGAAAGTAAATTATACTTCTGAATGTTGGGGTCTTAAGCACAGTAGTAAAACTGCCAAGTAGGTATTTACTAAGCAATTGTAAGATTTTAATTCACAGAGGACAGGGTTTGGTTTTACTGTAAACCCCAGAAAGTAGGAATCAGTATTGAGCTATGACAGGAGCGTTAAGGTTTTGAACAAAAGACTTTGTAAGAGATGTCAAATATGATTAGGGTATTCTTCTACTGTTTGAAGTTTTGCTTCATACAACATGGGATAAAACTTTTGAACAGCAGCATCAAAGGGAATTCCTGGAAGAGAAGCTACCATAAAAAGAAAAGGAAGCTCACCTTAGAAAGTCATTGCATTCAGAAAGACAAATAAATAAATAACTCCACGTTCCCTGTGACATTCAAACACTGTTTCCATTTCATATGCCAGAACAAGAAGCAGAGATGACTGATAATTTCTATAATCATTCTTAATAATTCCAAAAGGCAGAAGAACAGATAATATGTATTCTTGTGCTAAGCTGCTCTTCCCCCCTTGCTTTTTAGATTTGGCCGTTGTGCTCTGTCTATCGCAGATAATCTGTCAGGTCAACAATATCAATAGGTTTTATTACAGGAAGCAGATGTTATCAGCACCCTATCTGTCCATTTAATTAGAAATGTGGCACTGCTGTTAAGCTGAAGAACAATTTGAGGAAGGAAAAAGAAAAACAATACATTTCAGAGATCTTAGAGAGAAAGGAGATCTTAGGAGAAAGGTGACAATTTTGTAGGATGCCACACACGAGCTAGGCATATGGCACATGGCAAACTATAATAATAGCTTAATGGTTATTACCTTCTAGCATGAGATGACTGCAAATTGGTGCAGCTGAATTTACTTCAGAAGGAGAACAGGCATTGTCAGGGACAGAAATTTGTCTCTTACTGGCCTCCTACAAAGGTTTCTCATGACAGATGGGGTTCACAGGGCGTTACAAAGGGTGGAAAACACAAGAAATGGAGCTGCAGAACAGATTTCAGCTGGGTGGGGGTCAAAAAACCCAACTCTCTCAGCAAAGTAGTTTGGTGATAGCATGATCAGACAGAGTTATTTGTTTATTTATTTATTAATAAGAGGAAATAGTCTCATTGATCTAGAGAATCACTCCAAATCTTGTCTTTTGAGGCATTAGTGCTTTTTTTGTTTGAATTTTGTTGAATCTTTCCTCCTCCTAGCAGTATCACTCAGCTGCAGGCAGGAGGACTTCCAGTAGTTTGTTTGATAGGTTGAAAAATCCCCCACTGCTGTTGCAACACTGTTAGCTGTTCTAGAAGAACAGCTGGTAACTTGTGAAGCTGCTGCATTTGAGTGTGTTTCAAATACTGGTGAAGTAACTTGAAAGCATCCAGATGTCTAGAACACATCATAAATTTTTTCACCAGCTCAGGAACAGAAAGTACCAAATGAAGTTTTTGCCTGGTTTTGTACTTAAGGCTATGAGGTAGGTGAAAGGAAAGCTTTTGGTTATGTTGGTTTGGTCTTCACAGTGCTGGGTTTGGCAACGCCTGCAGGCTCAAATGTGAGCTGGAAGGAAACTAATCTATCCAAAGAGGACTTCTCACTAAAGGACTTTTGAGCCAGTGTTATTTACATCATCTTTGTAGCTGGATGTGTTTGCAGTGAAATGGCAGTTTACACTGTAGTGTACGACACCACTGATGCTAGTCCTCCAAGATAAATTTTCTCCTTATGTGAGCAAATACTGAATATGGGGGAAATGCAGATGAAATCCTGGACCTCCTGAAGTTTATGGATGCTTGGCTTTGACCTTCAGAGAGATTAGGATATTTTTCTTTATTGTTGTGTAAGATACCCTTTGGTTTCGGCACGTGTGGTTCTGTGGGGTGACAGCTTTGAAAAGGAGGCAAGCTGAACAACCTGTTGGGTTTTCCTCTTTTGCCTTGCTTTCTGACTGGAATCAGTTTCTGAGACAAAGCTCTTCCTCTGCCTGGCATCAGTGATGTGCTAGGGCTACAAACAGGAGGAATTTCACTCTCTGGTATGTGGCAACTTCAAGTCCTGAGTACCAAATGTGTTCACCCAGGGTGTGTACTATGGATTTCTCCAGCAGAGGGAGGGGACCCAGCCAGAAGGGTGGGTACCACGGTTTAGAGAGGCAAAGGCAGGAGTGTGTGGCATTGCATGCACACAGATATGCTTCCAGAACCATTATATTAACACATGTAGAAAAAGCTATAATATAGCACTACAATAAACTGGTTAAACCATTTCTAACTCTCAGCAAGCTGACAGGTACAGTTATTCCCCCCAGGCCCTCATCATTAGTTTGTCTCTTAAAGGCAAGAATTTCCTTTGGTTTATGACCCCAGGGAGGGATTCAGCCAGTTTTATAGGGAAGTCTAAGGGGAGAAAGAGCGAAATGATGGCTTTCGTATTTCTCCATGAATAATCTGTGTGGAACCCTGAAGAGGTGTTTAAGTAGAACTCAAGGATGCTACTAGGTGATGCAGTCTACATTAAAGAAATATCTCTTTCCTACACCTTACTTACCCAACTACTTTCTGTTCTGAAAATCTCACCACCCCATCATGGCTTTTTATAGCATAGATTCACAAGTACACTGTTCATTATGTAGCTGTTGCCAACATCAAATGCTTCAAAGGTGTCAGAAGGAATTCTGCATTGTCTAGGAAAAAAAACCCAGGAGGCAGTACTTTTATAATTTCTTCTTTAAAAAGGAAAACAAAAAATTGGAAGCAAGAAGTAAAAACACATCATCTGTGGAAAACTGCTTGTTGCTTTAAAAGAAAATACAAAACCTATAAAAGTCTCAAATGTTTCTTAAAAAAAATTAATGTATTTCCCTCCATTATCTCCCTTTAAAAACAAACAAAAAAACATCCCAAAAGCTTCAGCAATGTGCTTATGACTGAATAGGGAGCTCTTCTCCCATAGATATACTCTGTTGTGGGACATATTTGTTTCCCCAGCTTTTAGTAATTAAAATAATATGTCTAGGGATGACCCAGAGGCTCTCCAGAGGGACCTTGCCAGGCTGGACAGATGGGCAGAGTCCAAGAAGATGGCATTCAACAAGTCCAAGTGCTGGGTGCTGCACTTTGGCCACAACAACCCCATGCAGAGCTACAGGCTGGGGTCAGAGTGGCTGGAGAGCAGCCAGGCAGAAAGGACCCTTTAGGTACTGATTGACAGCTGGCTGAACATGAGCCAGCCATGTACCCAGGTGGCAAAGAAGGCCAATGGCATCCTGGCCTGCATCAGAAATAGTGTGGCCAGCAGGATCAGGGAAGTCATTGTGTCCCTGTACTCAGCACTGGTTAGGCCACACCTTGAGTACTGTGTGCAGTCCTGGCCCCTCAATTTAAGAAGGACATTGAGACTCTTGAATGTGTCCAGAGAAGGGCAACAAGGCTGGAGAAGGGTCTGGAGCACAGCCCTACATGGAGAGGCTGAGGGAGCTAGGATTGTTTAGCCTGGAGAAGAGGAGGCTCAGGGGAGACCTTATTGCCCTCTATAACTACCTGAAGGGTGGTTGTAGCCAGGAAGGGGTTGGTCTCTTCTCCCAGGCAACCAGCACCAGAACAAGAGGACACAGTCTCAAGCTGCACCAGGGGGAGATTAGGCTGGAGGTGAGGAGAAAGTTCTTCACTGCGAGAGTTGTTAGCCATTGGAATGTGCTGCCCAGGGATGTGGTGGAGTCACCGTCCCTGGAGGTTTTCAAAAAGGGTTTGGACATGGCACTGAAGCCATGGTTTAGTAGTCATGAGGTGTTGGGTGACAGGTTGGACTTGATGATCTTTACCAACCTTATTGATTCTATGATTCTATGACTCATACTTACCCTTACCTTTGCTGTGACTACAGTAGCTGTGCTTCTTGCAAACTGCATTAACACAGTGCTCTTTTAAGAGTCTGTCTAAAGACTGGAGAGGGAAACAAAAAAAAATCAAAGGAGATTCAGTTCCTGTAAAATTGTCACTCTATCCATAAATTGTCTTTTTACACTGGGGTATGGGCAGAGTTCTCAGAATAGTGTGTGATCCTGCATGCCATCTGCACTGTGCAATAGCCAAGCACAACGGGTGGTTTTTACGGCTGAGGAGGAGAAGAACTGCAAAAGCAAAGCAGGCTGTCACTTTCTGTGTTTGCCTTGGATAATATTTAAAAAGATGGTGTTACAGAAACCAAGTGATTCATTTCTTGACATTACCATGGACATGCAATGTTGCTTTGGTGTGTGCTTGTAGTCTTGTGTATCTGTGGCTGCCTGCTGGAAAGAGAAAGCTGAAGACCATCAGCCATTCATTTGGGCACCTTGGGATTAACATACTTTTTAAGTGATCACAGTCATTCGAAATGCAGCTTGATCAAAATGCTGCTATTAATTTACAGTCTCAAAACAGTGCCTGAACTCATCTGGCTTGTCTTTGAAGGAGGCAAACTGGGGGGAAAAAAAAAACAACAAGACAAAACAGTGGTTTTGGTGCTAACAGCAGAAATGGGACTAATTAGTGAAATAATGACGCTGGCTCGGTTGTGCTAGCAAAATCTACTTTATATTTAATATCACAGGACAAAAGTAGAAAAAGCCCAAACAATCTGCACATCTCAGGCACACTCTATTTAGGGACTTGATAATAAATACTGTCTTATCTTTTCATTTAAGTATCCTCTCTTCTTCAATGTCTTCTGGATTAAAATACTATGTTCTAACTGATATTTACCAGAATAAATTCCAGTGACAAAGTGCAGGTCTTCAGGGGCAGCCAAGGAATGCTTGACACTGCTTGTGCAGAGGCACAGATGTGGTGAGAGTGGCAGCTTTCAGTCCCCATTTTGGATTTTACCATCACTCTCCACCACACATGGAAGCAGATTGCAGGCTGCTGAGGATTACCTTGGCAACTAGTGAGCATAAGGGACCTTTCTGGTAACAAGATGTGGTAGTTTTAGGCTATGCCTTTAAAATTCTATTCTATTCTATTCTATTCTATTCTATTCTATTCTATTCTATTCTATTCTATTCTATTCTATTCTATTCCATTCCATTCCATTCCATTCCATTCCATTCTTCTGGCTTCCATTAAATGCTCACATCACAATTTTGTTGGCTGAATATAACTTCCTAGCTTTTTCAGCATTAGAAGAGAGGTTGTTATCTAAATACCAAATAAAAGAGATTCTGGGTTAGACTCACATAGTGTGGGCATTGGGAGTAGGGAATTGATCATGCCCCTGCACTTGGCACTGGTGAAGCAGCACCTTGAGCACTGTGTTCTGTCTAGGGGCCCTCACTACAAAGACATTGACTTGCTGGAGTGTGTCCAGAGAAGGAATGAAGCTGGAGGGAACTGTGATGGTTTAGTCTGGAGAAGAGGAGGCTGAAGGTAGACCTCTCCCCAAATCCCTGAAAGGAGGTGGTAGTGTGGTGGGGGTTGATCTGTACTCCTTAGTATCAAGTGACAGGACAAGAGGAAATGGTCTCAAATTGTGCAAGGGGAGGTTTAAACTGAATATAGGAAAAATTGGAACCTGAGAGGTGGTGAAGTCATCATCCCTGGAAGTGTCCAAAGAATGTGTAGACATGGCATTTTGGGACATGGTTTCATGACCATGGTGGTCTTTTGTTGATGTCTGGACTCAATGATCTTAGAGGTCTTTTCCAAACAATTCTATGAATTCTTAGAAAGTCTTAGAAAATAAGAGATGTAAAGCAATCTTTTGTGCATGAGGTATAGACTGGGAAAAGGGAAGGCAGTATTAGTGTCCAGACAGGGAGCCTTTATGATTCTGGAACCAGAGTGTAAACAAACCACAAAGATGACCACTAGTATGAGATGGAGGGGGACATTGGGAGCACAGCACTGGGTGAGTTGACCTGTGTGTTGATATAGTGGGTTGGAGGAGAGTCCACAAGAACTCATTCATGTTGGTTTCTTTATTATCACATTTTGTAGCTACACAGGCACTCCTCCAACCCAGTAGTTGGACTATCCAAGGTACTCTCAGGAATGAAAAGGGAAAGTCCTTGTATCAGACTGGAGTATGGATTTCTGTCCCAATTCATTCTCCTCATGCAAAATTCAGTTGCTTTAGCTTCATGCAGTTTAAATTAATTTTCTTCCATCAGTATAAATAATGTCAGGAAGATATTACACTATACATCTATGTCTTTGCAGCCTGAGGATATTGCAGGGTGGCAGTTCTGGGAACATCTGAAAGTGTTCTGCAAAGAGACTTTTTTATACAGTGATCCTAAATTGTCCTTCAAGGCACCTCCAGGATCAATTTGGCTGAACCAGAACGGGGATGAATAATCAGTGTGGGAGAATGGAAAGGGGAAGAGAGAGAAGAAGGAAATATTGGTAGAAATCTGCCAAAGCACCCAATATACCCTGTAACCAAGGAATTGCAAAAGCTTGTAGAACTCCTCCAGGCCAAACAATAGCATTAGTTCACACCAAAAGCTGCTACAGCACCTCTTTGAGAGGCACTGAGTTAGTAAGGGTAGTCATCTCGAGGTAAGTCGTGTTACAAGTCATAAAAGAATTTACTGGCAGAATTATTATTTTTTTAATGGATTTCCTGTTCTGAAGTCTGACCCTCCAATTTGCCATCCATGGATAAATTCCAAGGAATTCCTGTCCTTTGGGTTAGTCCCATCAACTACCAATTACCTCAATACGGATCCACAGATTGCATCCGGTTGGAAGGGACGCTCAAAGGCCATCTTGTCCAACACCCCTGCAGTCAGCAGGGACATCTCCAACTAGATCAGGCTGCCCGGGGCCGTATCAAGTCTCATCTTGAGTGTCTCCAGACGTGGGACTTCAACCACACCCCCAGGCAATCTGTTTCAGTATTTCACCACTCTCATTGTAAAGAGCTCTTAATGCCTAACCTAACTCTGCCCTGCTGCAGTTTCAAACCATTGGCCCTCACCCTATCACTACAAGCCCTTCTAAACAGCCTTTCCCCAGCCTTCCTGTAGGTCCCCTTCAGATACTGAAATGTAACAATAAGGCCTCCCTGGGGTCTTCTCTTCTCCAGGCTGAACAGCCCCCATTCTTTCATCCTGTCTTCATAGGAGATAGTATTTAATCACCATTAATACAGATGCATTAGATTTAGATTAATCTTACTACTCTTGGTATTTGTGAAGAAAGTCTTCTGAATGTGTCCTGAGAATGACCAACATAGCCTTGTCAACCTGAGTCTTCTCACATGAAAGTGAAAATCATTTTAATGCAGTGCTAACTTTGAGACCAAGAAATGCAAGCAGAGTTCCTGCTGCTAGTGCTTTCACCTGTGGTGACAGGAGGATCACAGCCTGGCCCTTTGCGTTCCATCAAAGATGGAGCAGGATCGTAACACAGCAGAAGACACCTATATAATGACATGCCTTGAGCTTTTAATGGCTTCATTCCACTTCCTGATGAAACATAGATGTCTCTCAAAAAGTTGATAGCAGAGTTGGAGAGAGGTGAATTTGCTCTGAAACATGTATAAGAAATGCCTGTGTACTGACTACTACAGTGTGAATCTACACCAGACGTGCCCTGACTATAGAGAAGGCAGTGCACAGCCCTACCCAATGAGATGCTGAAGATGCAAAGCTTTTCTCTATGTTACCTTTCAGGGCCCTAGCTACTGTAGCCACAGGATATTTGTCATAAATTAGAATACCAATTACATTCATGTACTCTTCATATCTGAGGAAATAGATTAGTTTCAATGTATTTATTATTCTATATGTGCTATATTAGGGCATAACAATTCTCTGCAACACTTTGCTCAGTACTTTTTGTGCAATGCACATCGAGGTGTAGAGGTTATTAAAAACATTGTTGAAATATAAATCAGACAAGAGCAGAGAGATTTGCAATGGCCTTGGGACAAAAAGTTTAGAGGAGAAATGACGTTTTCATAGGTGTGACCCTTTCATGTTCTCTGCATTACATGATGAAAAACTTGGACTTTGTTCTTAGATTTGATTTCTCACTCCAAGTTTTTTCAGGTGAATATGCACAATTTTCTCCTCTAGAGCAGATATATAAAATCAGAATAAAGCCAATTTGGATAGAAGATGCAGAAGAAAGATCATGGTTTAGTCTGAAGTGATTTCTTAGTCACAAAGTAGTTAGCAATTTCTGTGCATCTTCTTTCTAGAGCGAATTATTTGATGGAAGCATGACTGAATGACATCAAAGAAAATTTTGGGAATTCCTTGTCTGTTGCATATCAGTGCACATTACACCTTAATGTGGCAGCAGATTAAAGTTTCAATATCCTCTTAGGTGAATGGAAAAGGGAAATGAATTCATGTATTCCCTTAGATCATATTGCTGTATGTATCCATTAAGTTTATCTAGACAGCTTTTAGAAGGCATGCATTGGTTACCTCTTCAGCTGTTCACCAATAGTAATGGTCAGATCATAGTATCATAGTATCAGTCAGGGTTGAAAGGGACCACAAGGATCAGCTAGTTCCAACCCCACTGCCATGGGCAGGGACACCCCACACTACATCAGGCTGGACAGAGCCTCATCCAGCCTGGGCTTAAACAATTACAGTATCACAGTATCACAGTATCACAGTATCACAGTATCACAGTATAACCAAGGTTGGAAGAGACCCCAAGGATCATCAAGTCCAACCTGTCCCAACAGACCTCACAACTAGACCATGGCACCAAGTGCCACGTCCAATCTCCCCTTGAACACCTCCAGGGACGGCGACTCCACCACCTCCCTGGGCAGCCCATTCCAATGATGAATGACTCGCTCAGTGAAGAACTTCCTCCTCACCTCGAGTCTAAACCTCCCCTGGCACAGCTTGAGACTGTGTCCCCTTGTTCTGGTGCTGGTTGCCTGGGAGAAGAGACGAACCCCCTCCTGTCTACAACCACCTTTCAGGTAGTTGTAGAGGGCAATGAGGTCACCTCTGATCCTTCTCTTCTCCAGGCTAAACAATCCCAGCTCCCTCAGCCTCTCCTCATAGGGCTTGTGCTCAAGGCCTCTCACCAGCCTTGTTGCCCTTTTCTGGACACGTTCAAGTATCTCGATGTCCTTCTTAAACTGAGGGCCCAGAACTGGACACAGTACTCAAGGTGTGCCTAACCAATGCAGAGTACAGGGGCAGAATGACCTCCCTGCTCCTGCTGGCCACACTATTCCCAATACAGGCCAGGATGCCATTGGCCTTCTTGGCCACCTGGGCACACTGTTGGCTCATGTTTAGGTGGCTGTCAATCAGCACCCCCAGGTCCCTCTCTGTTTGGCAGCTCTCCAGCCACTCTGACCCCAGCCTGTAGCTCTGCATGGGGTTGCTGTGGCCAAAGTGCAGCACCCGGCACTTGGACTTATTAAATGCCATCCCATTGGACTCTGCCCATCTGTCCAGTCGGTCGAGGTCCCTCTGCAGAGCCTTTCTACCCTCTAACTGACTAACATCTGTTCCCAACTTGGTGTCATCTGCAAACTTGCTGATGACTGACTCAACCCCCTCATCCATATCATCAATGAAGATGTTAAAGAGGATGGGGCCCAGCACTGATCCCTGGGGGACGCCGCTGGTGACTGGCCGCCAGCCGGACGCGGCACCATTCACCACCACTCTCTGGGCTCGGCCCTCCAGCCAGTTCCTAACCCAGCACAGAGTGTTGCGGTCCAAACCACGAGCTGACAGTTTAGCCAGCAGTTTACTGTGGGGGATGGTGTCAAAGGCCTTGCTGAAGTCCAGATAGACTACATCCACAGGCCTCCCCATGTCCACCAGACGGGTCACCTGATCATAGAAGGAGATCAGGTTGGAGAGGCAGGACCTGCCCTTCCTAAATCCATGTTGGCTGGACCTGAGCCCTTGGCCATCCTTCAGGTGCGCAGTTATTGCCTCCAGGATAATCTGTTCCATCACTTTCCCTGGCACTGAGGTCAGGCTGACTGGCCTGTAGTTTCCGGGTTCCTCCATCCAACCCTTCTTGTGGATGGGGATCACATTGGCCAGTTTCCAGTCATCTGGGACCTCTCCAGTGAGCCAGGACTGGAGGAAAATGATGGAGAGCGGCTTGGCCAGCTCATCTGCCAGCTCTCTCAGCACCCTAGGATGGATCCCATCCGGTCCCATGGTCTTGTGGGTGTCCAAGTGGCTCAGCAAGTCCCGAACTAATTCCTCATGGATTTCTGGGGCATTACACTGCTCCCCGACCCTATTACCCAGCTCAGGAGGCCACTCATCCTGGACTCCTGCCTTGCTGTTAAACATGGAGGCAAAGAAGGCGTTCAGGACCTCAGCCTTTTCCTCATCTTCGGTCACCGTGTTCCCCTCCAGGTCCAGTAAGGAGTGGAGGTTCTTCTTGCCCTTCTTTTTAGCGTTGATATATTTGTAAAATTGCTTTTTATTTTCTTTCACAGAGGTGGCCAGTTTCAGTTCTAACTGGGCCTTTGCCTCTCTAATTTTATTCCTACATAATCTAACCACTTCCTTGAACCTACCTCGAGAAGCCTTCCCCCCCTTCCAAAGGTGATACAGCCTCTTTTTTTCCCTTAATTCCCCCAGGAGCTGCTTGCTCATCCAGGCCGGTCGCCTTCCAGGGACAGGGCCTCAACCACCTCCCTGGATAACCCATTCCAGGGCTTCACCACTCTCATGGTGAAGAACTTCCTCCTCACATCTAGCCTGAATCTCCCCACCTCCAGCTTTATTCCATTCCCCCTAGTCCTATCACTCCCTGAGATCCTGAGAAGTCCCTCCCCAGCCGTCTTGTAGGCCCCCTTCAGACACTGGAAGGCCACAATGAGGTCACCTCAGAGCCTTCTCTTCTCCAGACTGAACAGCCCCAACTCCTTCAGTCTGTCCTCATAGGAGAGGTGCTCCAGCCTTCTGATCATCCTTGTGGCCCTTCTCTGGACACGTTCCAGATCAATTACTTTTAAGAGCTTGTACTGTGGCATAGCAAAGTTTCACTTTTCCTAAACCAAGTTTCAGTTGAGTACAACAAATAAAGACAATGAAATATAAATCTGCATGTCTCATGAGACAGAACTAAGGCATGTTTTAAAATTTCCAAAAGCAGGCAGGTGTCAAAGGATCTTAGAGTATGTTTACACAGCCAATAGATAAATGTTAGAAATTTCAAGCTAGTTCTGAATGGGCTGGTCTACCTGTGCTCATTACTGTGCTCAGCAATGAGCTCTTGTGGCCAAGTAGGCCAATGCCATTCTGGGGTGGATTAGAAGGGCTGTGGTTAGTAGGTCCAGAGAGGTTCTTCTACCCCTCTAGTGTGCCCTGGTGAGGATGCACCTGGAATATTGTGTCCAGTTCTGGGCCACTCAGTTCAAGAAGAACCTCAGAACTGCTTAAGAGCTTTCAGCACAGAGCCACAAAAATGATGAAGGGAGTGGAACATCTTCCTTACAAGGAGAGTCTGAGGGAGCTGGTGCTCTTTAGCTTGGAGAAGAGGAGGCTGAGAGGTGGCCTTATTCATATTGATAAAGATGTGCAGGGTGAGAGCCAAGAGAATGGAACCAGGCTCTGCTCAGTGATGCTCAATGACAGGACCAGGGGCAAAGGGTGGAAGCTGAGGCATGGGAAGTTCCATGTAAACATGAGGAAAACATTTTTCCCTGTGAGGGTGCCAGAACACTGGAAGAGGCTGCCCAGGGGGGCTGTGGTGTCTCCCTCTTTGGAGATATTCAAAACCCACCTGGATGTGTTCTTGTGTGATCTGCTCTAGGTGATCCTGCTCTGGCAGGGGGTTGGAGTAGGTGATCTTTCAAGGTCCCTTCCAACCCCTGACATTCTGTGATTCTGTGATCTGTTTCAGAAAATAACATTACTGTCCAAGGATATTAATTAAGGTCTTGAAATTAGTATCAAGAATAAATTTACAAGGGGAGAAATTAAGAGAGTTGTGCTTTCCTTGACCTCTTAACACTGGTAGTATGCTCATTGCTCTTCACACAGTACAGTAGCAGGTGTGTAACTGTGTACAACCAGAACCAATTCTATCAGTGTCTAGTTCTGCTGGTATGCAGGTTAACAGGAAACTGTGCTCAGACCAATTAACCCTGTCTCACAGCAAAACAAAATAGAAGGCTGCTGTCCCAGTTGCAGCTGCCAGTTCCACAGCTTCTTAGTTCAAAGCTCTATCTCTTTATGTATGACCCCCCCACACTCACTACATGCTATGGGGACACATGGATATGGGCTCTTCAGTCAGTGTACAGCTCTTGAAAAATATATTCAAGACAACTAAATCTTTATCAAACACTATGACTGATTTTATTATTGTTACTACTTCTAACCGTTGATCATCGAATCAAAATGTTGGGGTTTTGTTGGGGTTTTTGTTGCTGTTTTGTCACAAAAGGTCTCTCATAACCCTATGCAGATCTTGATAAATCCATAATTAGCTTAGGTTTACTTTAGAGCTAAGCATGTGCATGGTAGTTCCTTGAACAGAATCTCCAGGGATCTGACCTTCCTTCACTTTCTCTCTCTTGTGTAAGTTTCCATATTTATGCTACTCTGAACAGAGCAGAGCTATGCAAGGAGCAAGTTTTTTGTACTTTTGGAGTGATGAATTGAGATTCCTGATAATTTCAAAAGCACTGCATTGGTCTAACAAACATTTATAAACTTGGGCAAGTCACAGGAAACTACAAATAGCTGTCCTTTAGCACTTGACCTATTTGGGGGTAGGATAGGTAGAATCTTATCTACTAGTTCCTGTGAATGCCAGCGAAGGATCACAGAATCACCAAGGTTGAAAGAGACCTCAAAGATCATCAAGTCCAACCTGTCACCACAGACCTCATGACTAAAACATGGCACCAAGTGCCAGGTCCAATACCCTCTTGAACACCTCCAGGGATGGTGACTCCACCACCTCCCTGGGCAGCCCATTCCAATGGCTAACAACTCTCTCAGTGAAGAACGTTCTCCTCACCGCCAGTCTAAACTTCCCCTGGTGCAGCTTGAGACTGTGTCCTCTTGTTCTGGTGCTGGTTGCCTGGGAGAAGAGACCAACCCCCACCTGGATACAACCTCCCTTCAGGGAGTTGTAGACAGCAATAAGGTCTCCCCTGAGCCCCCCTCTTCTCCAGGCTAAACAACCCCAGCTCCCTCAGCCTCTCCTCATAGGGTTTGTACTCAAGGCCTCTCCCCAGCCTTGTTGCCCTTCTCTGGACACGTTCAATGTCCTTAAACTGAGGGGCCCAGAACTGGACACAGGACTCAAGGTGTGGCCTAACCAGTGCTGAGTACAGGGGCACAATGACCTCCCTGCTCCTGCTGGCCACACTATTCTTGATGCAGGCCAGGATGCCATTGGCCTTCTTGGCCACCTGGGCACACTGCTGGCTCGTGTTCAGCTGGCTGTTAGGCCAGAGCAAACAAAGTAAATCTGTGATGTTTGATTTTAAAATCCCAAAATGACTCACTCTCAGAGAAGAAGAAAAATAATAGGTAACTAGAAAAAGCATCTCCAAAATACCTTTTTTTTTAAATTAAACCTGTGTTGAAAAATGTAGGCAATATTTAAAATACCAGAACTTATTTTATAACCAGTTTTACTTTGAATTCATCAGTATAATTCTCTTTCCATTTGTACAGTTTCTTCTTTCATTCTCTCATCCCCAATTGTAACATTTAGGCAAAATCAGCAACAGGCAGAAAGACAAGTTTGAGCTCATCTTGGTTTCAGCATTTAAAAGCTTGAATTGTCCAGCTTTTCTCAGTCTTAGTGACAGCCCCAATCAGTTCTTCATATCTTGATGTATCTGGAATGTGGGGAAGTCCAGATTCGTGTATAGTAACTTGTGTTGAGGTATTAAAGGCTTGCATAAGGTTGCTGCTTCAATCTGTTATATTGGTTGTATAAACCACATGATTTTTTCAAACCCCTTTTCCACTGAACCCTGGTTTTGATTTCTTCTGCAAATTCATGAAGGACAGTTGAGTGAGATCTCTTGGAATGTCTGAGAAGAATAGTCACCCAAAAATACAAGTAATTAGATGTTATTTTGTATGCCATTAATTAATTACTCTGAAAACTAGATCTGAAATAAAATGGTATTGCTCACAAAAATGTTGTCTTGTTGCCAGCCTTCTCTGTGATTTCTTTGCAGCCATATGAATCATATGTCAAAACCTGAGGGCAGAAGTGGTCATTATAACTTCAAAAGCAAACAAATTCACAGTGTACTAAAACTTTCACCAACTTCAGTTATTTGCAGGCAGAAAGGAGTGCTCTGAGTGGGTCCAAAGGACAGCCATGATTATTAGCAGTCTTAGCATACCACCATGGAAAAGATCAGGCAAAGCTCAGTGAGTGAGCCACTATGCTTTTGGATGAGAAATAGTCTCTTAATCTGCAAAGATCCCCTGGCGCATTCTACATGAGCAAACTAATGTGTCTTGGGTCTCATCCCAATTCCTGCTTCAGTCATTGTACTCTAGCACCTGAAAGCCAGGAAGTTTACACAGGGTGTGTTATTCATCCCCTCTCCCATGCTACTATTTCATTAAATGACTGTGATTTCAAAGGCTGTTTTATCCTGCTTCTTTTACCCAGTTGAAATGATTCCAGGTTTGCAATTGGGTTTCCAAAGTTTTTCAAATGTAGTAGGTCCATAGGATAAAGGATGATTCATTACTGTAGCAATAAAGATTAACACAGAAATATTGTTAACATGGCTGTCCAGGTTAATGATTTTAGAAGCTTTACTGACTAGGAATTAAGCTGAGGTGTCTCACACTTCTCCATGCCCATCAGCCCCTAGGAACAGAGTCTGGTAGCATTTATTTTCAGCCTCTGCATGGTGGTTAACCGAAGTGCCAAGTTCTGCAGGTCTCTGATAGTAGCAGCTAATGAAGCTGCTCTATTTTAAAGAGCTTCTTAATCTATGTTAATACAGTGAAGATTATTATAGAAGCAATAATAATCATAGATAAATTGATAATGACTAGAAATCAATGTCTGGCTTGTTAATTATGAAGCTTTTACTATAAAAAGAAATCATTTAGCAACTGCAATTAACCAGTTATGAAGAATTTTTATTAGAAACTCCATTTAGTGAGTCTTGTGGTTTTTAATGTACTGGCTGAACCACTGCCACTTTGACTCTAAATCCTGCCCCTGTTTTGATGGTCAGGGTGCAAAGCCATGGGCAGGCTAAAACTTCCACCTCTTTGTCTTAACAGAACAAAATGTCTTTGCTTTCTTGCACAGCTGATCCCCAAGACTCATGGGTTGCACCTTCTCTTCTTACAAGGACATATGCATAGAGCTCACATACCACAGACAGGCTTTTCCTTTCTGAGGAGATAGGGTCTAGTGTCACTGAGAGCCCAACAGAAGGGGCTTGAGAGCCAGCCAGGCTCTCCAACCTCCCCAAAATTCATTCAAATAAAGGAAATGGGGCAGTTTAGGTAAAGGTGTTTAAACAAACATCTGAGGCATTTTCCTCCTTTTTTTGATGAAGCAAGAATAAGTTGGGTTTATGCTTCAGTTCCAAAGAAGGGCTGAGTGCCCAAAACTTCATCAAGTTTTCCAGCTATGCTTTTTGGTCTAATAAATTATGTTCTCTGTCTTTGTTTTCTCTTTGAAAAGATGTCTGGTTTTGCTATAAACACAAAAGGCTGGTCAGATTCACTTGATTTCTTTAGTTGTGTATATTGTTTTAATCACATCTAAGTTCTTTTTTTTTCTGAATTTGAGTTTGTGCTTTTATTGCTTGCCCTGGAAACTTTCAGCTCTGACATGGCATTTAGGTAAAATTACAAGGAAACACAGAACTGTTGCTTTTGGTTTGATTCTTTCAGGTTTATTATGCTCTCTGATCTTCAAAACTTGACTGGTAGTAGCCTTGTTGGGTTGAAAATGTCTAAGTGGGTCACATGAAAGTTGATCTTCTATAACACTGCTTGCACTAGTTTGATTTATTGCTGTGCTTTCTCTCCCAACCACACATCCTGGGTTAGGAGCTGGATCCAAACTTGCTTAATGCTTTAGTTTATTCCAGAATAATCTGTAATGGAAAGTAGAAGTACACTTGAAATTCCTGACATCCAAGGCTTGTAAACCCAGTGTAAATACAAAACAGTGTCCCTGAACAGAGGCTCAGTATCCTTGGTCAAAGGTGATCCTGTGATCCTATGGTCAACGGTGTTGAACTGGATACTATACTTGATAGTTTGCCTAGAAACATCCAGTTGCTATCATAGCTGAAAAGTTTCAGACTTCAAAGGTTGATTTGAACTTCTGAGTGCATTTCACAGAGGCAATAAAGGATGCTTCTGCTTTGCTCCTACAGTGTTGGGATGGGGTACAACCCCTGTGTTCTACCCAGAGCTTTTCATGCAACTCTATTATCTCTGTAACATAAAGTTTAAAGATTTGATTGCACACCTTTGGGTTGTGTGTGGGTTCTGCTTGCAAATCTACTGAATTTTGCAGCCGACTTCTCTATGTGACCCCAAGATTTAGAAATGCTCTGGGTGTGCATAGATCATGCCAGCAAATACTGGACTTCTATTGTATGCTTTCGGGGCTCCCTGCCTAAGAGACACATTGCATCACCTGAGAATAAAGACAATCTGCAAAATGGAGCAAAGTTCTGTTCATAAAAGCCCCTGAAAATTTTGTCTAAAGTTTCCAGGTACTATATGACTCACTAATTACTTTTCCCCCCCAGGAAAAGTTGGTCTCTTATGATTACCCTAAGTGATCCTGCTTTGGCAGGGGGGTTGGACCCAATGATCTTGTGGCCAGCAGGAGCAGGGAGGTCATTGTGCCCCTGTACTCTGCATTGGTTAGGCCATACCTTGAGTCCTGTGTCTGTGCACCAGAACAAGAGGACACAGTCTCAAGCTGCGTCAGAGGAAGTTTAGGCTGGAGGTGAGGAGAAAGTTCTTCACCGAGAGAGTGATTCGCCATTGGAATGGGCTGCCCGGGGAGGTGGTGGAGTCACCGTCCCTGGAGGTGTTCAAGAGGGGATTGGACATGGCACTTGGTGCCATGGTCTACTCAGGGGATCTGTGGTGACAGGTTGGACTCGATGATCTTTGAGGTCTCTTCCAACCTTGTTGATACTGTGATACTCTGATACTGTGGTACTCTGATACTGTGATCTCTTGAGACCTCTTCCAACCTCTAATATACTGTGATACTGTGATTTACCTAAAGAATGAATGCAAGTGATTGGTGCAAGTATCAAAACTTAGTTTTCTGATAGAAAAGTGGGTGAGAGACTCTATGAGATTCCTGCAGAAAAAGAAATTGCATTATGTATATTGAAGTCTGATTAAGAAATCTAATGCTAAAGGGGTTCTTGCTTATATATGCAATACAATACAATACAATACAATACAATACAATACAATACAATACAATACACCAGGTTGAAAGAGACCTTTAAGACCATTGTGTCCCACCCATCAACCAATCCAACCCACCTAAACAACTTAACCATGGCACCAAGCACCCCATCAAGTCTCCTCCTGAACACCTCCAATGAAGGTGACTCCACCACCTCCACGGGTAGCTGATTCCAATGGGCAATCACTCTCTCTGTATAGAACTTCTTCCTAACTTCCAGCCATCTACTGAAGATAAGAGAAATGTTGCTAATGAAACAAGAAGCTACGTGCAACATGTCTGTGTTTTCTTGGACTTGATCTTAGTGGTCTTTTACCAACTGAAAAAATTCTGTGCTTCTGTGATTCTTTTTCACCTGCAAAGTGAAATTCACAGAAGGTCTGACAAAAGGTTCATAAAATCTCTCAAGGAAATCTGGTGTATAGTGATGCTTTTCCTTCTTTTTATTGCTGACACATTTGTAAAGGAAAAATGAAAAGAATCTATGTAAGTGCAGCAATCTTTGTCTTGAGCACAAGCAGGGAGACAAATACAATACGATACAATACAAAACAATACAATACAACGCAATACAATACAATACAATAAACCAGGTCGGAAGAGACCTTCAAGACCATCGTGTCCAACCCATCAACCAATCCAACCCACCTAAACAACTAAACCATGGCACCAAGCACCCCATCAAGTCTCCTCCTGAATACCTCCAATGAAGGTGACTCCACCACCTCCATGGGGAGCCCATTCCAATGGGCAATCACTCTCTCTGTATAGAACTTCTTCCTAACATCCAGTCTAAACCTCCCCTGGTGCACCCTGAGACTGTGTCCTCTTGTTCTGGTGCTGGCTGCCTGGGAGAAGAGACCAACCTGCGCCTGTCCACAACCTCCCTTCAGATAGTTGTAGAGAGCAATAAGGCCACCCCTGAGTCTCCTCTTCTCCAGGCTAAGCAACCCCAGCTCCCTCAGTCTCTCTTCATGGGGCTTGTGTTCCAAACCCCTCCCCAGCTTTGTTGCCCTTCTCTGGACACGTTCCAGCAACTCAACGTCCTTCCTAAACTGAGGGGCCCAGAACTCGACACAGTACTCAAGGTGCAGCCTAGCCAGTGCAGTGTACAGGGGCAGAATATTGCTTTGAGCTCTTGTGGCAGTTTTAGGCTGTACCTTTAAGAAAGGGACAGCTGCAAAATTCTCTAGCTGAAATGTTTAGGTGTAGAAAAGGAAAACAAAGATAATTCTAAACGAATTTCATTGGCAGATCAGTAGAGTGTGACTTTAAGAACTTAGTCTGAGTTCAGGCTGTTCTGCTTTGCTTTTCTCTTCTGTTCTTGGCCGGGGTGCATGCCACTAAGCTTGCACTGATGAGATAAGAAAACTACTCTAACAACTGCTTTGAAATAACACTTTTCCCCCTTAATATCCATTCCTCTTTTTAATCCTTTTTCACTCAGCTAATTACTAGGGGAACGGGGAGGGAGGAAGGGAGAAAAGGGGTTTTGGGGGAACCCGGGGTGGGGATTCTCCTCGGGAAGGTGTTTCTGTGTCCAGCCCCTGCCTGTCTACAACCTCCCTCCAGGTATTTGTAGAGAGCAATAAGGTCTCCCCTGAGCCTCCTCTTCTGCAGGCTAAGCAACCCCAGCTCCCTCAGCCTCTCCTCACAGGGCTTGGGCTCCAAACCCCTCCCCAGCGCTTGTTGCCTTTCTCTGGACACATTCCAGCAACTCAACATCTTTGCTAAACTGAGGGCCCGAGAACTGGACACAGGACTCAAGGTGTGGCCTAACCAGTGCTGAGCACAGAGCAGAATGACCTCCCTGCTCCTGCTGGCCTCACTATTCCTGATAAAAGCCTGGATGCCATTGGCCTTCTTGGCTGCCTGGGCACACTGCAGGCTCATGCTCAGCCTACTGTCAATCAGTACCCCCAGCTCCCTTTCTGCCTGGCCTCTCTCCAGCCACTCTGACCCCAGCCTGTAGCACTGCATGGGGTTGTTGTGGCCAATGTGTAGAGCCCATCACTTAGATGTGTTAAATTTGTACCAGTCTTCAAGAAGGTGCTGCTACAAAATACAGAGGCAAAAGCAAAATAAGTGCTAGGAAACACAAATGCTTTCATCTGGGTTGGAAGTGAGTAAGAATATGAGGTTAGCAGGACTAGATAGATCTTCATCCCAAAATTGTACAGGAAATGGTGCCTGACAAAGTAGGTCCAGTAGAAAACAGTTTTAATAAACTATTTGAGCCAACAGTGGTGCCATCTGACTGAAAAACAGCAAATGCAATATTCATACTGGGAATGATTATGAAGGGATAATGCCAGCATTATTAGCTTTGAAGATTTTATCTATCTCTGGCCAATCTATAAATCTGGTTTGGATCACAGTAGGAAGAAGTCTGCCAACAGAGAACTGTAGGCCCTACTGGGACTAAAGGGACTATCCTTTAAAAGAGCAGGAATTGTCTGAGGAAACTGAAAAAAAGCCAGGGTCATCAGGATAGGATAAGGCTTTGGAAACTGGGTATTTTGGGATATTGGGTTTGTTTCTAAGTAAATTTATCACTATTACTTTTATTTTTTCCCCTCCAAAACAGATTAAAATAATCCCTAATCCCAACTCTTTTGGTTTTTGGAGGTCTTCTTCACCATTGTATACATAGGTATTAAAACTTCCCAATAGAAGAACCACAGGTGTCCAGACTTTCAACTAGGCAGAGTAGCAACAATAAATCTCAGAGTGCAGTAGCCCAAGCCCTCTTCTTCACTGAGAAGAATGTTGATCACTGCTGCCCCAGGCACATGCAGAGATAGGAAAGGAAGCAGTGGTGAAATGATTCCTGCTAACTCAACAGGACTGAGACATGCCAGCTTTCTACTGTGCTGTGGCAGGTATGAATAAAATAAGATCCTGTGATACTGGGTTCAGGGATTGTATGATATACAAGAGGAAGGATAGCTCAGGAGTCAGGCACTGAAAAAAGTGACAGGACAGGTCAGGGAGGAGGTTCTTCTCTATTCCCT
Source organism: Colaptes auratus (assembly GCA_015227895.2). Taxonomy (NCBI): domain Eukaryota; kingdom Metazoa; phylum Chordata; class Aves; order Piciformes; family Picidae; genus Colaptes; species Colaptes auratus. Next base: position 7,401,263 of record CM037634.1, read on the forward strand.
TGGAAAACTGTGGATGTTATTGAAGGTAGTGACTGCACTGAGTAATTTGCTAAAATACTTGCTGATATAAACCTCTCTGTGGGTATCCTTATGCTGCTGTAGTGGTCTCCACCTGGAAATTTACTTGCTGATATAACTCCTAGACAAGACTATAGTCTGTAATGTGCCCCAGTTTCCCATCTATGAAATGAAAATTATGGCACCTCCTTCACTCACAGAGATGTCATTAGCATTAAATGCATTATATGCTGTGAAGTACTCAGGAATTGTAATGTAGTCCTAGAAGGATGATAAGAAAAAAGGAGATGGGGGGGGGGGGGGAAGGGGAAAGGAAGAAGAAAAGTGTGCCTCCATAAATCATAGCTCTAGCAGTGGCATGTAATCGTGGGATGTAATCAGTTAAACTCAGATCAAGTCTTGGTCCTGTTTGTGTTAGATCTATTTGTGAGACTTTTTCCAGCTTTGAATCCTTCTCCAGAGTTTGGAGGGTGAGAGAGTGGGGCAGAAATAACTTGATTTTCATTCTTAAAAAGGCTAATGGAGAAAGTAGAATAATTCCCAGGTGGGTAGCCAGATGAACTATAAAGGACTGTAAAAACAGTGACCAAAAGGAAGGATTTTCTAAAAATGTTAGTGACTGAAAGGGTTCCCAGTGCTTTGGATGCTGCAGTGAAAAGTTCACACAGGAACTCCACTAATTCGAGACATCTAAATTAGAACAGATATGGCAGATCACAGAGATAGCAGTGTGTATGCCTGGGGGCCCTGTCTGAGCAGACCACAAACAGATCCAAGAGATAGGGAACACCACCATTCTGAAAGGAAGGGAAAAGATACTGCCATCATTTGATCAGGTGAGACGGCAGCTCAGGTCCAAAGAATGAAGGAAGTAGGGAGAAATCCAACTGCAGAATAGACAAAGGAGGTCAGATCACAGTATCACAGTATATTAGAGGTTGGAAGGGACCTCAAAAGATTGAGTCCACCCCCCCTGCCAAAGCAGGATCACTTAGGGTAGTCTGCATAGGAATGCATCCGGGTGGGTTTTGAAAGTCTCCAGAGAAGGAGACTCCCCAACCTCTCTAGGCAGCCTGGTCCAGGGCTCTGTCACCCCCACTGTAAAGAAGTTTCTCCTCATGTTGAGGTGAAGTCTTCTATGTTCAAGCTTGAACCTGGGGTTTCTTGTCTTATTAGTATGCACCACCAAAAAGGGATTGACCCCCTCCGCTTGACATCCACCCCTCAGATATTTATGCACATTGAAGATCTTGAACTTGATGATCTTGGAGGTCTCTTCCAACCTGGTTAATTCTGTGAAGGCACCACCCTGACCCTTTGCAGTGAAAGTGGCCATAGCAGGTATCCTCTCTTACCACTCCTAGGCTTGTGTGGAAACGTGAACTGATGCTTCAAGCAGTTTGCTTGGCACATCAGAACCGGTTTTATTTCAGCCTGTTGTGAGAACATTTCAACAATTACATTGATAATCTTCAGTTAAAAGTTAGGTATTTTTCTGTGCTTGTTGTTAACACTATTAACAGGCTGTTCAGGATGCCGACACACATGTGTATGTGCTATGTTTCTGTGACTGGATGCTACTGTGTGTAGTGAAAATAGAAATATATTAAAACTGAAGATGCTTTAGACTCTGTAGATTTGCTGCAACAATGCTAAGTTTGCTTTGTGGGCTACATTTATGAGAATGCTGAAAAATTAACTTTTAAGATGCTAAAATACACTCTCTGTAACTCTAAATTAAAAAAAGAGGCAGATTAATGAGGTGAAATAGTTGCTACCCACGTTTGTTCATTTAAAAACGGTATTCTTGTTCTGTCAGCAGCAAAGAAACTTTTTGCCCTTATTGTAAGACAAAGGATGGGAGAGTTCATTAGAATTAAGCACTGCAAGGTTTTAAGAGGCGGTGTCAAGTAGGGGCAAAGGCTGCTTTGAGACCACCGATGAAGTTTTCCAATTGCCGTGTGAACTCAAGGGAAAGAAAACGAAAAAGAGAAAGAGAGGGGAGAATATCAGGTATTTATAGCAGGTATTTTGGCCCTTGATAAAATTTCACTGCTTTTTCGTTGTAATCTGTTTAAAAGCTCCCCTGAGCTGATGCACGCCAGAGCAGGGAGGGAAGATCAGCTTCCACCAGCGGGGCGGAGCGGACTGACCCGCCCCCGGGCATCGGGACTGGAGGAGTGGGAAGCCCAAGGACCCTCCTCTTCTCTTCTATTCCCTGAAATGATGGATCGGAGTTAATCCTCCCTGGCGGACTGCGGGTGGTCCTACGGCAGGTGCGGGAAAGCGGCAGCCGAAGCTTTGAGGGAAAGGGAAACGCGACCCGGGAGCGGCGAGCGCTGCTGGCTCGGGCCCGGCTCTGCCGCACGTCCCTTTCGTGCTGCGGGCGGCAGCCCCTGCGCCAGCGGCCGTGAGGGCCAGCGGGGTCCTGGAGTCGCCTTATCCTGCGATCAAAGTTTCTGCTCCCACCCGTGGCACCTCCTCGGCTGCAGCCTGTGGAGAGCTGCTGGGTTATTTTTTCTCAGGTTTTGCTGTCCAGTCCAAAATGTACCCCTGAAAAAATAACTTTCCCAGCTGCATGGCCCACTTCACATTGGTACTTTTGTACAAAAACTAGTTTGTGTTAAATTTTAGTTTCTAGGGGTTCTTGCTTTTGAGTCTGCACTTAAATCAGACATCCTACCCCCTGAAGTCAAGAAACATTTGTATCCCCCAACAGCCCAGTCTTTTAAGTTAGACCTATGCAGAGTGATACAATAATCAGATCTGACTCGACTCAGGAAGGCAGGGGGAGATGATGTGAGTTTGTCCTCCTAAGTAACCAGCAGCAGTATGAGAGGAAATGGTCCCAAGTTCCACCAGAGGAGGTTTATCACAGAAAGGGTGTCGATCACTGGAAAATTCAGTACAGTAATTTAAAACAAACCAAACCAACCAAACAACAAAACCCTAAATACTAAGAAAAATATCTAAATAGAAAATATTTATCCTGATATTTGGACCATTGTTCTGAGAAACTGACAGCCCCCATGAACTGCAGCAAGAATGCAAGTTGTATAACTGGCATATTCCAACCTCCAAATGCCTTTCATGTCAATATGAGAGATTCCATCAGGCATTCTGAAAGCACCAACCTGTTTATCAAGACACCATAAAACAAGTTGCCTGGTGCATTTCACTTATGAATTAATTATCTGGACTTCACCAGTGACATATCTATTCTAAATTTTGGAGCCATATGTTTAAAGCAACACTGTACACAGTAGGCTATTCAGCATCCCAGCAGGGTTCTTCTCGTCATGTATAGGCTTATACAAAGGAGGGAGAAAAATACCTTAAGTGTAGGGCCTGTTTCCCAGGAGCAGTTGAAGGGGGGAAACCAATTTGTGGATAACTGGAGGTAAAAGGAAAAGATCAATTAGGAGTAGCATGTATGGGATTGGTGCTGACAGCAGACAGTAAATACAATTTCTCTGAAAACTATTGAAGATGGTCAGTCAGATATGTACTTATAAAAAATTTCGTCTTAAGTGTTTGATTGCCTTAACAGAGAGACATTATTTGTAGCACAGGATTTAAGGTCTTGTGGGAAAGCATGAACAATACTGCTCGCACACTGAAGGAATAATTCTGCCTATATATCTGTGGGCAGTAAGGCCCAACAAACAATTTACAGAGGCAACCATCCAAACTGTTTCATCTCACCTCTTTTCAGTTCAGGTACCTCGATTTCCTTGGTCCCAAATCCTCTTTCTGTTTCTAGATGCATTTGTAAATTCACTGCCTTCATTTTTGTGGGCTTATGCTGCATTGGAGATCTGTTACTGCTTTGAAAAAGCTGTTTTGAAAAGCTAGATAAAGGACATTGTGAAACTCTGGATGTGCAGGACCTTGTGCCAGTTGTTATTCCTTGGGCTGTCCTTACAGGCAGAGGCTCCAAGCTACAGCCATGGAAACAGCTAAGCACCTTGTTCCTGGGCTCTCTGAAAAATAACAGGCAAGGCAGCTGAGGTTGGAGGTATAAAGTGGCATGGATTGCTGAAGCAACTTATCCAAGGTCACTCTCTCTGTGCTTCTGTTTGTTTACTTCTCTGAGGAGATTATGATGTTGAGCTGTTGGACTGAGTATTAGCATTTTCCCAGTTCTCATGGGAAGTCTAAGTTGTTACACACCGGCAACTAGAAGTGACAAAGCTGACAAAATGTAGCAGCCCAGAGGAATCTACTCATCTTCCTTCCTGTAAGTCATATCTGCACCTAATCAGTCAGAAAGATATCCTGCCGTGCTACATGACACAATTGGTGTTCTTCACTTGCAAGTAGAATAACTCAGAAGAAAATAGTGGGGCTGTGTGGGTAGCTGGCAAGTGAACTTATGGAAACATGACAAGTTTTAGATTGGAATTTCATATACGAAACTGAGCTGTATTTTTCTGAGGTTACTGGAGATAATCACTATGCAGTTGGAGACAGATTTTCAGAGGACAGGTGTGTTGAGTGAAGTGGAGGAGGGGGGTAAATTTAGTAAGAGATTAATCCCCTTGCATTCTAGCTGAGTCCTCAGAGATTAGAGGGCCTAGGTCAACTGAACTCTGTGTCTTCATAGGGATGCCAGTTAGGTTGGGTTGCTATAGGTTTGACACCAGACACACTAACAGCCTCGTTGTGCTGTAAGTCCAGCTCCTTTCAAAGGGAGCAGTTGGATGCACGAATAACTACACAATTTTCCCATGATTATAGGTTCATCACCAGATGCACAAAGAGCCCAGTTTGTTGTAGGTGTGGTTGCAGTTAAGCAGTCAGAAGCACAAGTGACAGAGTTTCTTTACACCTGCAGCATATATATATATTCTTTAAAATTGGCAATGATGGGAAACTTAGCTGCAGAAATCACTCTAGAGCTTTATGCAAACACAATGGGGTCAGGGCAATCCCAAGCACCAATGTAGGCTGGGCAGCAGCTAGCTTGAGAGCAGGCCTGAAGGAAAGGACATGGGGGTGCTGGTGAATGAAAAGCTCAACATGAGCCAGCAGTGTGCACTTGCAGCCCAGAAACCAACCACACCCTGGGCTGCATCAAGAGAAGCACAACCAGCAGGTCCCTGGAGATGTTCAAGAGGGGATTGGATGTGGCACTTGGTGCCATGGTTTAGTCATGAGGTCTGTGGTGACAGGTTGGACTTGATGATCTTTGAGGTCTCTTCCAACCTTGGTGATTCTGTGATTCTCCCCCTCTGATCCATTCTGGTGAGACCCCACCTGGAGTACTGTGTGCAGTTGTGGAGCCTTTATTACAGGAAGGATCTGGATGTGCTGGAGCATGTCCAGAGAAGGACTACAAGAATTATTAGAGGGCTGGAGCTCCCCTGCTATGATGACAGACTGAGGAGTTGAGGTTGTTCAGTCTGGAGAAGAAAAGGCTCAGAGGGGACCTTATTGTGGCTTTCCAGTATCTTAAGGGGGCCAGGAAACCTGGTGAGGGTCTTTTTAGGGTGTCAGGTAATTATAGGATTAGGGGGAATGGGGAAATAAATAGAAATGGGTAGATTCAGACTGGATGTTAGGAAGAAGTTCTTCCCCTTGAGGGTGGTGAGACACTGGAACAGGTTGCCCAGGGAGGTGGTGGAAACCTCATCCCTGGAGGTTTTTAAGGCCAGGCTGGATGTGGCTCTGAGCAACTTGATTTAGTGTGAGGTGTTCCTGCCTATGGCAGGGGGGTTGGAACTGGATGATCCTTGAGGTCCCTTCCAAACTTAACAATTCTATGATTCTATGGCACACATGACTATCCAGGACAAAACACACTCTGTAGCACCAAGGACACAGCTTACCTAAAGGTATCTCTGCCAAGGAGGGCAAGGAGGACAAAGCTGTCAGTGTGTGCCTAGGAGTTTGCTTTCAAATTCTCATGCAGAAATGGGGTTCCAAAAGGGTTGATATTGAACCTCAGTTTTCTCTCATGTAAAGTGTGTGTGTGGGACTGTAGCCATATCTTTGAGTGGGCTTGACGGCTGCACAAATATTTCTTGATGGCAATTTCAGACTTGATGTCTTCTGCCAGGAATAATCATCTTCTGTCAGGAAAAATCAACTTCTGCCAGTAAAAGTTAACTGCAATAATAAGCAAGACTAAAGGAATGACAGGGGCCATACTTGGCCCCAGCTAGCATTTCTGTTTTGATCCCATCACAGACATGGACAGCTGGGCCTTCACCCAGTCACAATGTCCATTTTAGACCTGGGTGGTTATCAGCAAGTTATGCTTTCCTATTTCCAATATTTGTGCTTCCAATGTGGGCATTTGGTACTCTGGCAAATCACATCTGCTGAAAGGTGTAACAAAGTGTATCAGTCTGCTCCCCCTGCTTCTGCTCTCCCTCCTAAAGAAGCCAAACACCTGGAGGTTTTATCACCATCTTTCTGAAGAACTAAGTTACAACTAGATAGAGCTGGTGATTTTATACATCTTTTTATGGCTGGTACCTGTATTTGGGGTGGGAGAGGAAAAAATACCTGAAAAAAAAACCCTGTAAATCTCAATTTCTGATTACTGCAGATTATAACATGAGTATGGGCTCAAACTTGTAGATATGAAAACACTGATAATTTGAGATGGTTGATACTTGGGTGTGGATTGGAAAATGTGACTTGGGAAAACTTTCTTTGTAGATATGCTGCTTAGGGACATAGTTTAGTAGGACCTAGCAGTGTTTGGTTAACAGTTGGACTTGATGATCTTAAAAGGTCTCTTCCAATCAAAATGATTCTATGATTCTCATTAACAAAGTGATGTCAGTTTCCTGGAAGCTGTATTTATTTGATACTGGTGATTATATTGTCCCTAACCCCAGGAAACAATCTAAAAAGCAAAATACCACAGGTCCTATCCATATCACCTAGTCATGGATTTTGTTTCAATCATGGCTTTTGTTTGTGTGGCCAGCAGGATCAGGGAAGTCATTCTGCCCCTGGACTCAGCACTGGTTAGGCTACACCTTGACTACTGTGTCCACTTCTGGGCCCCTCAGTTAAGGAAAGATGTTGAGTTTCTGGAACGTGTCCAGAGAAGGGCAACAAAGCTGGGGAGGGGCTTGGAGCACAGCCCTATGAGGAAAGACTGAGGGAGCTGGGGTTGCTTCGCCTGCAGAAGAGGAGGCTCACGGGAGACCTTATTGCTGTCTACAACTCCCTGAAGGGAGGTTGTAGCCAGGTGGGGGTTGGTCTCTTCTCCCAGGCAACCAGCACCAGAACAAGAGGACAGAGTCTCAAGCTGTGCCAGGGGAGGTTTAGGCTGGATGTGAGGAAGAATTTCATAGAAAGAGTGATTTGCCATAGGAATGTGCTGTCCAGGGAGGTGGTGGAGTCACCATCACTGGAGGTGTTTAGGAAGAGACTTAATGAGGTGCTTGGTGCCATGGTTTAGTTCATTAGATAGTGTTGGATGATAGGTTGGACTCGGTGATCTCAAAGGTCTCTTCCAACCTGGTTAATTCAATTCAATTCAATTCAATTCAATTCAATTCAATTCAATTCAATTCTATTCTATTCTATTCTATTCTATTCTATTCTATTCTATTCGATTCGATTCGATTTGATTCGATTCACATATTGCTTTCTACAGGCAGGAACTTTACTATAAATGATCTCATTTAGTGTCCTTATCAGCATATGGAATTCATCTTTTATGCTGAAGTAAAATTCTTCCCTGTGGATGGAGATTGTCCACTACACAATCCACAGAAATTGTGACTATTAAGTACACTCCCCAAAGAAATTTGAAATGGTCTTCTGATCATGTTTTGAGCCTTTCTACACAGAGTTAATTCTAACATGTATTAATAACTTGGAACATATAAATGGTATCCTGTTGCATGAGACAGATTAGGTGCCTTTCTTCTGCAAATTGCTCTGTACTCAAGCTCCATCCAAAGTCAGTAGGAAGCTGCAAGGGCTTTAGAGCACCTCTGCATTCTGGCCATTTAAGCATTAATGGATTTAAGGAATTAAACAGCATCAAGCACAGCAAATATTGACCTCTCCTCAGAAAATATTTACCATCTCATTTATTGTTGTATGTCCCCTGCACTAAGATGATATGTTGACATTAGCAGCTATGATTTGCTAGGTGCAGTAATGTTCTAAATTGACAAACTCAGCTATTTGCTTAAAGGCCCCTTGGATGGATTTCTTTGTCAAGGCATCTGTTCCGTGTTGAAAATGTCACTTTGGGTTTAGGTATTTCTGGCTTCCTAACACAATTTTGAGCCTCATTTATTTTATATTAACAACTTGCCAATTTTGTGAGTAACAATATGGCAAACATTCATATACATAAGGCACGTTGTAAGCTGAACACTTCCAAGTCTTGTGTAAAGACACACAGATTTTGCAAACCAGGACACTGAGGCATATAGCTGTAAGGGATTCTCTGTAGTAGTTTTTCACAACAGCTAATCCCTCTTTTCATGGAAGTCTTAAAGCCTTAGTCCCTTGAAAAGTGGGGTTTTAGTCTTCCATGTAGTCAGTTAAGCTCAGACTACAAAATACAAGAACCAGTCAGGATGTGTTTCATAAAATGATCTATGCTTTGCTTCAGAAATATTGGCTGCAAATGAAAAATGCATAAATCAAGGCTTCTCACAGGTATGTGTGATGAAGAAAATATCCAGACTTCTCTTGCTGTCCCAAAGCCCTGAGCAGAAAAATGGTCCTTTCCTTGAACCTCTGCCCAGCTGCCTGGAAAAACACCTGTTTTCTTCTCTAAAGAAGAGCTTTGCAGAGAGTGTTGAATTGATTCATGGAGAGAGAATCAAGCACGAGTTGGTACACAGTGTAATTATGGAGAGCACATGTTTTAATGGTGATAGTCTATTAAGTTTTATAATGTGAAATCAGTGACATTTGCAATAATGATTATTAATAGCCTGGTTTCTTACTAGTCATATTTAAATGGAGCTTTATGGCTTTACTAACTAAAGTAATCAGCTTCCGATAGTGTATTATATTATCCTAAATCATAGAACAGTTGGGTTTTAAGATGTGCATTCAGTAGCTCGCTCCTAACTACTTATTATGCTGTAAATAAGGTAAAAATAACTCTCAACACTATTTACCCTGAATTACCCAAAGGTCACTAATGGAAAGCCCCACTGGGACCCAGACACAGCTTTCCATAAAGTAAAAGGAAAAGCTGTGGCTGTTTGTGACCTCTCTTTGAACCTGAGATTATGCAAACCAATATGCAGCACCTTGGTTCCAGTGGATTTCCAGAGATCCCAGCAATTTGGGATTAAATCTTTCACTACCTAAACTTTGTATAACACATTCTCTAGATGCTGTGCCACCACCGATTCCTTTAGTGCTGACATCTTTGCAGGGAAGACAGCTGCTAGTCATCTGAGAGAAAAGAAATGAGATGCAGAGCAACAAGAATAGTGCAGGCAAATGGAGGCTTATGAACAATGAGCACAGCAAAGGACAATTTGGAAGTCTCCTCTCAGAAATGAGTCATGGGCAAAAGTGCCTGTCTGCATCCTAGTCACACTTGCTAAGGGCTTGAGAACTGTGTACTTTAAAATTGTCTGAAGATCCTACAAAAGCTCTTTTGATACAGCAAGGGCTGATAGATCTTGGAGAGCCACTAAGAACAGTTTTTTCTGAAGAGAAAGGTGACACTTTTGGAGCCCTTTTATTTCTTTTTAAACTGTAATTGTGCCTTTATCAAAGGCTTTCCTTAGAAAGTGCTTTGTTTCTTAATACCCACACAGACAGCATTATATGGTCTTTTAAAAGCAGTTTAAATGTTAAATTCAAAGTAAAAGGTTTTCTGTTCTTTGCAGGGGGTTGTTGTTGATGCTTGGGTTTTTTTTAAGGACATACATCATCCAGAACACTTTTCCTAAAGCCAATCTGGATTTGATGTTAAGTAGAGAATACTCATTCAAAGAGATAGACCAGAACAGTAGGCAAAATAATTCTTAAGAAGTAAGAAACTAATTGACTTTTCAAAGGTACTTTTCTCAAATGTGTTAACATCCACAGGATGCATGAAAACAACTCATTTTTTCCTCCTCACCTTTACTAACCTGGCATCTCTTTATTTTTTACCTGCCTGTGTGGTTTTCAGCTATTTTAAGTGAATTAAGTATAGGCAATTCACAGCAGTAATGCATTTTCTGTCAGGCCATTGCCACTTGTTTTCTTGTTCTGCAGATCCATCTAAAGAATGGACCCTGTCACTGCAAAAATAATTCAATTGGTGTGCCAGGTGGTCAGTATTTACCAACAACAGATAGTTAGCTCTGTAGTAGATGCAGAGTGTAAAGGAGGTACTCAAAATATGTTTCTGTTGATATGTATTCGGATCTGTTAAACGCTGCTTTGTGTTATAGGTAGTTGGTGAATGTCAAGATTTGAATCCATTCTATGTATCAGATGCTGCAATGCCTGTTAGCAGCTGTGTACCTGGCACACCTGTCAATTTTGTGTCTTGACCTTTGGTTCTGCTACAAAAAAAACTTGCTGTATACCAAATGGAGCAAGATTGTATTTGGAAGACAAATGTCAGAGCTGAAGCAAAGGGAGTTATCCTATCACAAGGAGATTTGAGTATAGTGTAATAATTGGTATTCCAGCTACTCTTATTTTTGTACTTGTTAAGACAGACTTGTTTAAATCATTTTCATCTGGACATCTTACCTTTCAGTAAGAGTACCCCGAAATTCTTTATAAATATCTTTGCAATATCCTATTGTAAGGAAGAGAAAACATTTGTGGCTGTGATATGACTAAACATATCTCCATGACTTTTCTTAAGGACTTGCCAGTGATTGTCAATATTGTCCAACCCGGTGGTACACAGAAAGTATCCTTCTAGCTCACTGGCTTTCCTTTAGACAGGCACAAATTTCCACCAGTAACAATGCTATCTCCACTGCAGCTCTAAGATATGAGCAAAGGATGTATGTTGAGGATATACAGGATAGGATAGATGAATCTCATCTAGTCCAATCCCTGCTCAGATCAAATCTGACTTCAGAGTTAGATCAAGTTGCACAGAGCATTTTACAGTCAAGTGTTGAACATCTCTGAGGACAGAGGTACCACAACCTTTCTGGGAAACTGGTTTCAGTACTTTACTCCCTTACTGTTATTTACAGAATACAGAATTAACCAGGTTGGAAAAGACCTTTGAGATCATCAAGTCCAACCTATCACCCAACACCATCTAACCAACTAAACCATGGCACTAAGTGCCTCATCCAGTCTCATTTTAAACACTTCCAGTGTACCTGTTGACCCATGTCCTTTTGCTGTGTACCTCTGGCCAGTTTTTTCTTCTATACAAACCCCCAATAGGTAGCTGAAATTGGTAATTAAATTCCACCTTAACCTTATCTTCTCCAGCCTAAATAACCCCATTTCCCTCAGCCTCTGCTCTCACATGATATGCTTTAGCCCCTCAACAATCTTCATAATCCTACACTGAACTGATTCCAGCCTGTTTCTTTTTCACAGGAGGGACAGAAACTGAAGTCTTGTAGAAGCAGCCACAGAAGTTCTAAGTAGACAGCAATCTGCTTTCTCCTTAATCTGATGACTGTGCTCTTACTAGCATGGTGCAGAATGCAGCTGGCCTTCACAGCAACCAGAGCACACTTCTGACTCATGTCCAACTTGTCCAATAGGACCACCACCTCCCTTTTCTGCAATTGCCCTCTCACCTGTTCATTCTCTAGCCCATACTGTTATACAGAGCTATTGAATTCTAGATGTAGGACCCCACATTAGTTTTGCTGAACATTGTGAGGCTACTTGTTCGCCCAGTCCCCCAGATTGTTTCTCTCTTTTTCCAGGGATCTCTCTGAACAGCAGCCTTGCAGTGCCTCAGCTCTTGCCCCCAGTTTGTTGTCATTCACAAACTCACTGACCATGGGTTCTCTCCTGTTGTCAATGAAGATGCTGCAGTGTCAGTTCCAGTATCAGCTCCTGACAAAGGCCTGTAGAAACCAGCCCCAGTTAGACTTTAAACCACTGAGCACTGTCCTTTGAGCCTGAGCAGCCAGCCAATTTTTCACAATCCTCCTGTCTAGTCCATATCTCCAGTGTGCTTTTGACTGTTTCAAAACCCTTGTGAAATTCAAGTTCAATTACATCCATTGCTCTGTCTGCATTTACATAAACATCAGTCTCATCATAGAAAAGGATCACTTCCCTGTTGGTCAGGAACAATTTTATCCTTGCTAAATATGTTCTGACTGTTTCTAGTCATGCTCTTTTCCTTTTTTTTTTTTTTAACCTTGTCTGGAAATGGTTTACAGGGAGCCTTGCTACATAATCTTCATGGGGAGTGAGGTGAGAGTGGCCACTTAGTGTACAGCTCTTACTAAGGAGAGCTGAGAACTAGAGTAAGGAGGGTTGGGATCTTAAAAGAGAATCTTACAACGTCAAAGGCTCGACCATAGTGCCAGAAATAGGGAAACACAATTAGCTAAGCTGGATTCAAGTGGGCAGGTTCCTCATCAGTGAAGGAAATAGTTGAGATGTACCCTAGGTATGAAGTCAACCTTAGAGAGTTATTTTGAACTGAAAAAAAGAAATATTTTTCAGGTTTGCAGGCCATTTGGTTTCTTTGATCACCTCCTTTCAGGTATCTAGCATGAAAATGGAAAATTCTGGGCATCAAAATGTGCAGGTTCAATAACTAGCTTGGCTTTCCCTGCTTATGAAAGGAAGATAACTTTTTGAGGGTGATATGATGGAAAGCTGAAGATTTTAATATTGGATAGGTAGAAAAATTGCCATCAACAACTGGTTATTTCAGCAGAACACTTTTTTTTTCATTGCTAAAAGTATTATTGATTTCTGCTGTATTTTTTTTCTCTCTCTCTCTTTGGAATGTACAAAGCCCTTAAATAATTTGAATTTTCCCCCTATTCCTTAGAATTGTGGCATATGACTGATAACTGCCTTTAGAACATTTAATAGCTAAATTACAATTATTATGCAAAGACCTACAATAGACAGTTATATGGATTGTTAAATGACTTTGCCTTTTTTTTTTGCAAACCATAATCATTTTCCTTTATTAGCTGAAGGATTTCATAATTTAAGGAAGATGAGAACCTATAAGTCACACTTTCAAATAAGAAACATGGATATTGCAAACATTAAATTCTCCCATAAAAATGTTAAGGCATCATTAAACTAGGATCAGATTAATACAATTCAGTCAACTCTAGATAGATATCTCCTGTAATAGGCTGAAACAATATCTACTCATATAGGATGTATAAGATTTTACTACCATCAATTTATAAACCTATAAAACATACAGGTATCACTCAAAGCCATCATTAATTTTGCATGTCTTGTATTAAATCAAGTGAGTTTGGTAAGGAAATATTCCTCTCCCTTACTCTACATCCCTTTCTATTGTTAGCTGCTATCGTAGCATCTTACTTCTACCATAAGTCAGATGAGAGATTCCTTCTGGTAGAGGTTGACCTGAGAATCTGTGCTTGATTTATCCATCTGTTTAGGTGTCTGAAAGATTTAAATCAATTTTCAGGGCATAGTTTAGTTCTCACTTGTACCACTGTAAATCTGGAGTCATTCTGGGTTCGTTCCAGATAACAGCAAGCAGGATTTGACCCTGAGGTCAGACAAATTAAAAACAAAAGGCTTTCATCTCTTCCACTCAGCTGGGCAAAGGAAGGGAGATAGCTGGGCAAAAAGGTTTGGACTGCAGGCTCTCTGTGTGTTCCTTCCAGAGGTTATAGGTAGCTCTGTGGATCTGGAGAAACAGCAATATCAGAAAAGCAGGGCAAAAGCAGTGAGGCAAGTGCTTTACTTATCAGTGCACCTTCCCAATCCTTTGAGTGCATCCCTGCTGGGAAGAACATACCTGAGACTGGACTGCTTCTAATTCCTAACCTGCTCATTCAAATTCAACTTACATCAGTTTTCACAGGATCATCAACAGGGCCCGTGTGGAATATGTCTGTTACTTGGACAGTAGTTCTGGCTCAAAGCATTACCTATTTAGCAATCAGTGACCAAACAGATTTTGTGCAAACCCAATCCTTTAGTTTAGGGCAACAGAAAAAAAAATTACTGGTTAATAGCAGGGGAGAGTTTTGCTGGCTATAATTTCCTCTTGTACACAGTCTTCAGAACTTTTCTTAGAGCAGTACCTCTCTCTCCTGTGAATACAGACTGGACCATTCAGGACAAACAAACTTGTATGTATTGGATTTTTCTTTCTTCTTTTTTTTTAACATAGGCTAAACTACATGCAGTTAATTAATTTTGCATGTCTTGTGTGAAATCAAGGGAGGTTTAGGCTGGATGTTAGGAAGAAATTCTTCATAGAAAGAGTGATTGGAATGGGCTGCCCAGGGAGGTGGTGGAGTCACTATCACTGGAAGTGTTTAAAAAGAGACTGGATGGGGCACTTGGTGCCATGGTTTAGTTATTAGATGGTGTTGGGTGATAGGTTGGACTTGAAAAGGTCTTTTCCAACCTGGTTAATTCTGTATTCTGCATGCATGTGTATGTACTCTGTGGCCAAAGTGGAAATGCAGGAGTTCTAACACAGTTTATGTTATCTATTCAACCTGTGACTTGTGCCGGCAAGTGCTAGGATACACATTTAGAGGGTTTTAAATATTGCCCTACTTTGACCTCCATTCAGGTATACCTGTATTTTAACATCTTAGCATGGATTTCCAAAAACAGGAGAATTGTCACATGTACTTTTGTGTGTACATAGGGAAAGAGGGAGAAAAAATATTTTCTCCCAAGGCTGCTGCTCCCTTAGACAACTGTCAGTGCATGATGTTGAATAGAATAGAATAGAATAGAATAGAATAGAATAGAATAGAATAGAATAGAATAGAATACAATACAATACAATACAATTGAATTGAATACAATGAATTACCAGGTTGGGAAAGACCTTTGAGATCATCAAGTCCAACTACCATCCAGCACTATCTATTCAACTAAACCATGGCATCAAGAGCACCATCCAGTCTCTTCCTAAACACCTTCAGTGATGGTGACTCTGCCACCTCACTGGGCAGCACATTCCAATGGCCAATTACTCTTTCTATGAAGAACTTCTTCCTAACATCCAGCCTAAACCTCCTCTGGCACAGCTTGAGACTGTGTCCTCTTGTTCTGGTGCTGGTTGCCTGGGAGAAGAGACCAACCTCCGCCTGGCACAACCTCCCTTCAGGTAGTTGTAGAGAGCAATAAGGTCTCCCCTGAGCCTCCTCTTCTCCAGGCTAAGCAACCCCAGCTCCCTCAGCCTCTCCTCATACGGCTTGTACTCCAAACCCCTCCCCAGCTTCTCTGGACATGCTCCAGTGACTCAACATCTTTCCTAAACTGAGGGGCCCAGAAGTGGAAACAGTAGTCAAGGTGTGGCCTAACCAGTGCTGAGTACAGGGGCAGAATTACCTCCCTGCTTCTGCTGGCCACACTGTTCCTGATGTAGACCAGGATGCCATAATATAAAAGAGGATATGATAATAAGCTGTACTATATGTGTTTTATGTGTTAGTAATCAGTGTACATACCCTTCTGCCACTAAACTCATCAGAATAAAATCCAGAGGTTGAGGCTGGACTGAGAGGGAAATAACAGAAAGGAGATAAGCTGAGTGCAGCTGGTGAGGCTCCTAGGAGACTTATTGCAGCAGTACAGACAAAATCACTTCAGCAGCACTGTTTAATGGCTAGGGGAGAAAGAAATTGTTTGAGTAGTTGTGTGAATACAGATGGGACCATTCAGGACAAACAAACTTGTATATATTGGCTTTTTCTTATTTTTTTAACACAGACTAAACTGTGTGCACCCTATATGCATCTACATGCACAAATACTATTTGTAAATCTGTATTAATGGAAGCAAACAGAAGGAGATTTCAAACACTGTAAAAGATTAGTATAGATTAATTCCTTTAGTTCCTTTGTAAAACTCTTCCATTTGCATCTAAGTTAAGTTCTGTGATTGAGCTCAGTATTTGCAGTATTCCCTAAGGCCTGCATAGGACAGATCCCAGATTACCTCAGCCATTTATTGAATCATCTAATGAAATTGATTTCTGAGTGGCAGCCAAAATTATATGTAGTTAGTAAAATATGTTGTTGTATTTAATCATGTAATTGTGCATCCATTTAGATCAGCCCAGCAGTCACAAGAACCCTTATACACAAGTAGCTTTACCTATGTGACTCATGATTTGTGAGTAGGAAAGCTCACTCAGAGGGCATTCTCATGCCCTCTCATATGAAGTATGAGGCCTAGTTGTATGCCAGCAATTCATATTCCTAATAATCCATTATTGTAGATGAGGATTGTGTTTAAATGTTTTTAGCATACAACCACCTTGCTGCAAACTAAAAGGTGCTACCCTAATGATGCCTCATGCAGAAGAAACCATGAAGCAATTAGTTAGATTTTACCAATTTAACTGTACAAATGGGTGTGGGGGTGTGTAAAATAGTATTTCAGCCTAGATTTCAGCTCACATACTAACTACACCTTCCCTGAACTGCCCTGTGAGTACATTCTCTTATTAACAATGTCTGAACCTGCTAGTAAGTATCAGTCAAATTTGAAAGAGGATGTAAAGTTTCAAAATTAATTCTTTCCCCCTAAGATTCATGAAAGAGATCAGAATACAATGCAGAAGCCCAGCTTAGTGCTTTCAGTGACTGAAAGGCATTTACAGTGCAGCTGTATAGTAGCAGCCATCTGGTCCAGCGACACGCATATTTCTGGGCTTCTCATACCGCTGTTTGGATACTGTAGTGCTGTAATAGCTGGAGATGTGACGAGAAACTGGTGTGAGTGGCCTTCTATCAGTGGTCTAAAGGAAATAGCTCACCAAACAACTTTGTTGCTTAGTTAAACTTCCTGTTTAATGAAATATTTTAAGATCAGAGCCGTTCGGTTCAAAATCCTCTAGCTGCAAAGAGGAGGACATTCAGTGGCAAATTAAGGCGTAAGTGATGCAGAGATTTTATGTTGTCCATTTGCAAATAATGAGCTTGGTTTATTCCATATGGCTGGTAATTACTATCAGAATAAGTCACAAAGTGAGGTAATATCTTTTGCTCACACACAAATTGTTGCAACATATTTTCAGAGTCAGAAAACAACTGATTAGTTGAATCGCTATCTTGGGAGTCAGCAGACCTGATTTAGCTTTCTGCTGCACCTTAGGCTTTTGGAGTTACCAGAGGCAAGCATTTAAAATATGGCTTTGCTGCAGACTGCAGTGAAGCATCAAGGTCTGCTAGTTAGTTTTTAATGAGCTGGCTTGGAAGCAATCTGTGGTGGTACTCAGTTAACGTATCCTCAGCTTCATTTCCAGTTCATCCATTAATCTAGCATGTGACAGTTGGATTTCAGGGTGTTTCATGGAGTTCAGCAGGGATCAAATATAATCCAGCACCCTGATCAATCATATGAAATAAATTTAGCATTAAATGACCCAATGCTCATCTCAAGTTAGATGTTAATTGTCTAACCATAGGGACTCAATTGACTTTGTAAAATAGGACAGATGGGCTCTATGTAGTGCTGAAGATGAAGGGCAAAATACCTAGCAAAGAGCCCCAAGAGGCCATATTTGGAACATGATTCATCTCACCTAACTTTAGAGATCCTCAACTCTAATTAGTGGAGAGTTGGTGGAGAGTTTTAATACCTTTTGGAGAGTGATTAATCTGTGTTATCTGAGGCATTAATGAGGTAAATTGTTTGGTAGAAAGGCATCTAGCTGAGATGGGAATCTAGAAGCAGACTTCTGTTTTCGGCCAGGTGATTCCAATCCTGGAGTCATTCCAGTAAGCGACCTCGTTATTTAAAGACTGAAGCAGTGTGTCTATACTACAGCTTACAGATAAGAAACACTTTTGCCTCACCCTGGCTTAGCTTCCTGCCACATCTCTCTCTCATGTTCTGATGATGATACCTCCAGGAAGCTGTAGAAAGACAAGGTGCAGGTCAGACCTCTTATCAGACCAACAGGTGTAGTTGAGAAAGTGACAGAAGCTTTCAAGCCCCTCTGAGGATATTAACATGAATGGATGGTATGTCATGGTTTTAGGTCATAGGCTGGACTTGATGATCTCAGAGGTCTTTTCCAGCCTCAATAATTCTGTGCATCTGTAATGGGAAACCTTTCATCATCATAAATGAAAGCTAAACTTTATTTCAATGACACAGCTGAGCTCAGAATTGTCAATTGTGAGAAAAACCTTATCAATATTTGCTGGTTTATTAGTTAAGGACTGTCAAGTTCAGCTTTAACACGTCACATTGGTAAGCTCAGCATAATCCATAGCAGGACTTTATAGTATCGGAAGGCAGGAGGGTTTTTACCGGTACTTTGTGATCAGCTTTCTTGGATTCATTAACACTGATGTTTCAACCTGAGAAGCTAAAGCGCTTCATTGCGCAGCGAGGAGGCTGAAGTGTGAGCAAAACGCCACGAGAGGGAGCTGCTGGAAGCTTTATAGATGAAGCT
This sequence comes from Colaptes auratus, assembly GCA_015227895.2. Taxonomy (NCBI): domain Eukaryota; kingdom Metazoa; phylum Chordata; class Aves; order Piciformes; family Picidae; genus Colaptes; species Colaptes auratus. The sequence goes on from CM037634.1 coordinate 7,419,825, forward strand.
TTACAGATGTCCAATTCTCAGTAACGTTGAGAGTTACTTTTAAAAGACACTCACGAAAAGATTGTTAGTTTCAGAAACTCACAACATCTTTAAAATATAGATTCTTCTGGAAGGGAACTCGTCTGAAAATTAATTGCTTTTGAAAGACAAAACAAAACAAAACACAACCACTAAATCACAGCCAAAAAATTGCATGAAGCCTACTTAAAAAGTTCTATTAAAAATGAGATCTTCACTGGATACCACAATGCCTATAATTTTAAGGCCCAATGGTCCAATTTCTGCTTCCTTTGTATTTATTTCAAGTAGTAACATGCACTATGTAATATAGATGCAATGCTATTTTGCTGCTGAATATAAACACAGGAGTGTACAAGGGACAGATCTGCTTAGTTATTTGGCTCAAGCCCCACGATAACATCTCTGTTCTCCACTTGTCTTGTTTGTAGTACACATTTCCCTGTACTGTTAGGCCTTCAGTGCAAAAACTCTGGATGAGTTCAGCAGGAATTCAATACCTATCTGAACTCCTATCCAGTCTTAAAAAATGGATGTAGCAGTAAATGCATCAAGTCATGTCAAACATATAGGGCTAAATGTGGATATTAATTATAACCAGAGGGACTCAATTTACTTTGTAAAGCAATTAAAAGAAGACAGAAACTTACAGTCTGTTTCTGGAAAAGAGTAATGTCTGTTTAAAAATATCTCCTACCCATAATAGCCTGCCTGTCTTGTATAATATCAATTGTGGGGGGAAAAAAACCAAACCCAAACACTTAGGCGTTTACAGCACTGCTGCCTTATGGAAAAATCAAACTCGAGTTTTAAAACAATAGAAGTTGACAGTTAAGTGTGCAGATCCAGTTAGGCACATAAACAAAGGCTTTGCTTTTCAAACTGGCTGAACAACACATTAAATATATATATATATCTGTGTTTTCCTTGTTTTTATTCCCCATGGCAGGTTAAGACTGTGAAGAAGTCCATGTTCCCGTGGACAGGTTTAAGGAGGTTCTTTTTTCTTTTAATATGCAGTGCACTTTAATATTGCTCTGGATTATTTCTGTAGTCTCTCTCTTGGTTTTTGATTTTTTTAAATTTTTTTTTCCCTCAAGTGTATTTCTTGCTGCAGCAGGGAATGTGCTCTTTCAAGCATATTAATCAGAGTGGAGGTTTGTTACTCTATCTGTAAGCAAAGTAGATCTGTATGAAAACTTCATTAGCCCAAAACACCTGCTCCAACAGGCATCCTAGTGGAAAATTAGCATACTCTTGGATACTTAGTGCACTTTGGTTTTGATCTGAGTGGTATTCACAATATCTTTCACAGCATATCCTCTGAAAATACCACTGAGTTTCTGGATCCAGCCATCAGTCAGAGCAACATACTTATTCAGACTGATAGCCACAGCGCCTGTCTGTGATGAAGAGCTTATTAATTTATTAATATGAAATATGAATTATCTAAATATTAGTCTTATTAGAATTATCAATAACCGATTAATCAATTTTTATATATAGATTTTAGTGCACAATTGTGAAATACATCCCATAAGTGGTTTAGTATTTACAACTTGGACCCAATTAGGCTATTTACAGAATTAATTTCTATTAATGGAACGAAGGGTGCAATTCCGCCGCTTGTCCACCAGGCGGCGACTCGACAGAACGTTGGCGGCTGCTTAACAGGGAAAGTATTACGACGCGTCAGAGGCTTGGACTGGAAATGTTACGCTGCTAGGCGCGGGTGCTTTGAACTGAACGTTAGTGAGTGGAAAGCACGTGGAAAGTACACTGTGTCCTTTGTTTGTAGCGAGGTTAGTTGCTAGGCTGCGGCAGAGCGGCTGGTGGGCAACCTTGTACCCTCCCGCAGCGGTGGAGAGGGGTCAGAATGTAGGCTAGCCGGTAAGCAGGGGCTGATGGGGCTGTTCCCTAGACGGGGTCGGCCCTGCGGCATCGGGCTTCGGGGCCGGCATGGACGGCCCTGGGGAAGAGGTGTGGCTGCGCGGAGCGGTGGCTTCCCCTTTGCTTGGCGCAAAGGAGCGGGCAGGACCCTCTCAGAGTGGTCACGGCTCTGGAGCACAGGCATGGACGGTGCTCTGGATTTCCCTGAGGTTCACAGGGCACAGAGTGGCAGAAGTGGTGGCTCCTCTTCTCTCCCACAAAGGTGGGGTCAAGCAGGCATGTGTACAGGCACTGGTCCTGCTTTTGGAGCTGACACACAGGGTGGTGCAGCTGGTTAGTCTGCTACTTAAGCCTGTAGCAGACATTTGGACAGCCGGACTCGGCTAGTCCCTTCCCTGTCAACTGGGCAGTCTTACCCTCAGCGGGCCAGTCTTCTTGAAGACACGTCAGGCTCTTCTTCCAACTGGTGGGGCTGGCAATACAACGCTGTAGCTTCTAGGGCTTTCAGCGAGGGTCCCTCCTCTGGAGACTCTCAGGGCAGAGGCACAACGGGCCTTCCCAGATGCAAGCCAGTTTGCTTGCATGTGGGAGCAAAAAGGCTTACTATCAATGAGCCTAATAGCAAAAGCTGTGGCACATAGGCAGAGAGCTTGGTAGCTCAGGCAAAGAAAGCGAGGGCAACTTGTGTACAAGTTGGGGTAATACTTACAAGTTTCTCAAGGCTGGATTTGACCAATGAGCACTCTTGTAAACAACCAGCTTTAGCCTATAGAAAGTGTGAAGCTAGAATTATGTCCGTACTTGGCAGTAGCACAAACATCCCATGTGATGGGTTCAGGTAGTTATTTACCCCTTAGAAGGCAGGTGAGGTCAGTTGTGCTGCCTGGCTGACACTTTGGCCTCAGGAAAGGAGGCTGACTCTCTGGAAAGGATGGGGATGTGTCCAAACACACTGGGACAAGTTTTCAGTATTTGGGGCATAATTCTGGGCATATGGTGCCTTCACCACACTGTCCCTGCCTCCTAGATGGACAGAGTGCCAGGATCAGACATACTCAAACATCTGCTGGTGCACCATCATCAAAACAGTGTAGGCAGACAGAAAGGAAAGACTGCCTCTGCATGACTCACAAGGTCTTCACACTTCAGTCTTCACTTCAGCTTCTAGCAGTGGGCTAAAATAATATGGTAGTTACTTTTGTCTTCAGAGTATAGCACAGCATCAAAATTTCTGATCCACCTTTTTATTGCTATCATAATTTAAATATAGTAGAAGCAAACAGCACATTTGGTTGTCTACTCAATACTGCTCTGAACTATTTCATCTTCTAGGAGTATGGTGCTTTGAGCTTTTCTGTGCCATTTTCCCATCTGCCCTGTTGTGAATGTGACTATAGGGGGATTTACAAAAAGAGTTTAATGTACACAGACAGGACAGCATGAAAAGGAGCTGAGGCTGTGTGTCTTTATTTCAAAACTATAGTGAGAAAGAGCTTCAAAAACCACCTGAAAGCTCTCTGAGAGACAACACTTGGGAACCAGGGGCTATTACCTTTAGCAGAAACTCTTTACTTTCATGTCAGTTTCAAAAGTAAAAACAAGTTGAGAGAGGGAGAAAGAACTTGAATTCTGAGTGCCTTTCTCAGGCAAAATGTTACTGCAACTAGAAAGTTCATATAAACAAAGACATTCAGACATGACAGAAAGAAACTTTTAACACTTATATGGCAACTTCTGAATCTTTTGGTGGGAAAGGATGAGGTCACATGCTGAAGCAATCTGTGGCAATAGCTCTGTTACCACAGTCTTCAGTGAGTTCAATACACTCTAGGTGATGTCACTATCAATGATGAATATCAAACATCAGTTACATCATTTACTGTGTGCACAAGCAGGTTTCTTGCTTGCATTTGCAAATGTGGGTGAGGCAGTAGTACATCACCTTCACTGTTAAAACTCCAAGAACACATAGAAAACTGAACTCTATGTGTGTATATAGTATTTAAGTAGCCTATTTTTCTTTAAATGGCCTTAAAAAGCAAATCACACTTAGAAAGGGAAAACTTTTACCTACTTTAAAATTGAATTCCTCCCCAAATTCTGTTCTCATTCATCTGAATTTACCAGCAATAAAAGACAAGTGAAATCCTGATTCTAAGAGCATCAGATTATGTCCATACTGGGTGCTTCAGTATGCTTAATTCTAAATGCATCCTGCAGCTGTTTCAGATATTTTTCAGTTGAGTATAACCTAGTACACTGGCCAGAAGAGAGCCACTGTGTTCTACATATCCCATCTGGACAAAAAGGGAAGAAAAATTGTGGGATACACTGCAGATTCCACCTATCTGGAACTCCTTGTTCCCATTTATATGAGCTAATTAGCATTTATATGAGATAATTAGCACTCTGTGCTGGGTTAGGAACTGGCTGGAGGGCTGAGCCTAGACAGTGGTGGTGAATGGTGCCACATCCAGCTGGCAGGCAGTCACTAGTGGTGTCCCCCAGGGATCAGTGCTGGGCCCCATCCTGTTCAATATCTTTATTGATGAACTAGATGAGGGGATTGAGTCCATCATCAGTAAATTTGCAGATGACACCAAGCTGGGGGCAGGTGTTGATCTGTTAGAGGTAGGAGAACTCTGCAGAGGGACCTTGGCAGGCTGGACAAATGGGCAGTCCAACGGCATGAGATTTAATACATCTAAGTGCCAGGTTCTACACATTGGCCACAACAACCCCATGCAGTGCTACAGGCTGGGGTCAGAGTGGCTAGAGAGTGGCCAGGCAGAAAGGGACCTGGGGGTACTGTTTGATAGTAGGCTGAAAATGAGCCAGCAGTGTGCCCAGGTGACCAAGAAGGTCAATGGCATCCTGGCCTGTATCAGGAACAGTGTGGCCAGCAGGAGCAGGGAGGTCATTCTGCCCTGTACTCAGCACTGGTTAGGCCACACCTTGAGTACTGTGTCCAGTTCTGGGCCCCTCAGTTTAGGAAAGATGTTGACTTGCTGGAATGTGTCCAGAGAAGGGCAACAAAGCTGGGGAGGGGTCTGGAACACAAGCCCTATGAGGAGAGGCTGAGGGAGCTGGGGTTGCTTAGCCTGTAGAAGAGGAGGCTCAGGGCAGACCTTATTGCTGTCTACAACTACCTGAAAGGAGATTGTAGCCAGGTGGGGGTTGGTCTCTTCTCCCAGGCAACCAGCACCAGAACAAGAGGACACAGTCTCAAGCTGTGCCAGGGGAGGTTTAGGCTGGATGTCAGGAAGAAGTTCTTCACAGAACAAGAGATTGGCCATTGGAATGTGCTGCCCAGGGAGGTGGTGGAGTCACCATTACTGGAGGCATTTAGGAAGAGACTGGATGGGGTGCTTGGTGCCATGGTTTAGTTGATTAGATGGTGTTGGGTGATAGGTTGGACTTGATGATCTCAAAGGTCTTCTCCAACCTGGTTAATTCTATTCTATTTGCTTAGATATCTTGACAAACTTCTAAAGGGCAAAGAGCTTTTTTAAGAAGTTCTCTCCTGCTCACTGCATAAAGGCATGTGAGGGCTTCTTCAGACAGAGGCTCTCTTTTGTGCAAGTGTCTGATTCCCAGACTGACTTTTTCTAATTTGAATTCCAGATATGCATGGTGCTCCACTTGCACAAAAAAAACCCAAAACCAAAACAAATGTCTGTAGCTTTATATCACAGTAAGAAGAAAAAGGGGAGTGGGGGGGGGGGAAAGGAGCATTAATACATCCATCTTACATCCAGTTTATTTAATACCATGTCAATAAATACAGATTACAAGTTCTTGAATCTGGCAGTGCTAGAGCTGGTGAGGTACAACTACCTGACACACTGACAGTCCATTAGTAGTTCTGGAATTCTGTGTGTACTGGAAAGCTGAAGGGTGTATACTGAAGCCTTCAACTTCAGCCTCATAGATACTGACAACATGGCTAAACACACTACTCTGATAGGGCAGAACAGCACCTGCATAGAAATAAAGCAACACTGTGCTTGTAAACACTGAGAGCTACATTCCAATATTTGTAGTTTTAAAGCAAGTGAAATAAACAGCATCCTCCCCTTAAAAAAAAAAAACAAAAAAGGAGGTTATCTTTGGTCAATGCTGATTGAAATGTGCTTTTGTTTTATCTGACAACAGTAATGCTAAGATTATACAGGATTTAGCTTAAGAGGGTGGACATTTGAAACTCAGTATTTTGCTGGGACTGATAAAGTAATCATAATATTTTCAATGCAGGTAAAATTTCAGAGCAGCAGTGGGCTTCAACTCAGTAACTGTAAAAACTGAATCCCAGCTGTCTCCTGGAATGGGTAGGAGGCAGTAATTAATCTTCAGGACAATTCTCTTCCCTTTCATGATTTCTGTGTAAGCACAGCACTGACGAACACACTGGCTAAGCCCTTGTTTAGCTGTTGACAGCAAGAGCTCTGAATATCAATTGACAATATATTTAGTCCCATTGATGTTTAATATCCACATTTGAACAGTGTAGCTAACATATTCCTTAATGCTCTCTCACGTGGCATTTCAGCATGGTAGCTGTAAAGACATTGGTCCTTGGGAAAAACACTCTGTGCAAGTTAGGAGCACAAGTCTTACCAGCAGGATGACCTTTAAATCCTGCCAGACATCCCAAAGGGCTTGTCCTTTTTACCAGTCACATGCTTTTCAAGCTCCCACTCCCCATCTTGAAATTGAACAGGCACATCCACTTTACAGGTAAAGAAACTTTGTTACAGCCCATGAAAACTGCTCCAGGAAAGGGATCAGCCCAAGATGTTACCCTGGCCTTATGCTGGCCACAGCCATAATGTCATTTCATTAAACAATTACCTTGTCAAAACAGACCAATGCCCACTAACATTTCACTGACATTTCAGTTCCAACCTTCCTCAACCCTCTCTCTACTTTCTTTCATCACTCAGGGGGAAAAAAAAGGTACTGAAAGGAGACAATACTACTTTATTTATCTGCTTCCCTACTTCTGGTACCTTTGCAAAGCAGCTTTGCAGGTAAATACCTTTTTTGATTTGCTATCTAACCATTTAATTCATATGAATTTCAGCAGATGCTAGGCATCTGTGGACAAGGAACTTGGCCACCCTCCCTTCAGTTAAATTCATTATCACATGAAGCAGCAGTATTTTGCTCTTCTTTAGTGCAAAGGTTCTTGCATGAAGATACTGCTCAGAACTCTGAAGATTTGGATCAGCTAGGCTGAGTTTATTGCAAATAGCTGTTTATACTCCAGTCACACCTAGAAGCTCTATCCAAGATCATATTAGTGTTATATAAATACAGACTAAAACTCCCTTCTGAGGAACTTGCCAGATAAAGGGTGAGAGGAGCAGCTTAAAGTTTAAGTGTCATAGCCTTAACATAGCTGATCTGTAGCAGAACTGGAAAGAGAAGATCTTCTAGATCCAGACCTTGTCCACTTGACCATACTATATTCTGCTTTTGGATACTGTCTTCTCCTACGGACACTGACCTTAGGAGGAAATGGACTGATTCCCAAGAGCTGCCTGTGCTCCATTACTTCACCTTGTTCCTACTTCCAGAATAACCACCTTATTTTTTTTATTTCTTTTGTTTTTTTTTTACACAGATTTCCTTCTTTTTCCAAACACATTGTTGATTAACTTGGCCATTGACTTGGATCCACTTAGTCGTCTCTTATCCTTGACTTTGAAATTCGATGTGACATTCTTCAGGACTTTTGTGAACATTGTCACAACTTCTTGATAATGTTCTGCTGCAGAGAGTTCACAGAATTGGCACTTGTTATCTTTTGCCAGCTTCTGTCCTTCATCCCAGCCAACTTCCCTCATGTGGCATAAATCCTGTTTATTGCCAACTAAAAATACCGATGACTCAATCATTCTGAAATCAAAAAGGTTCCAGTTAGACAAAAGATAGGTTATAACACCGTGCTGTGCACACTGTGTATGAGAAGCTTGCATGTTCAGGATAACAAGCATTGAAAAAAAGAAAACAACCCCAGAAGAACAAACCAAGCCCCTCACAACCTTTTCAGGTGGAGTTAAGAGTTTTCCATTTGCCATAGTCAAACACCAAGGGATTTTCCAGAAAAAATATTCTCTACTGACAAGTTTTCATTTTGGTCCCTCAACTCAGTGAATTCATCAATTTTTGATTCACTGCAGTTTTGATACTCTGCACTGCTACTCTGAGTACTTTGTCAGCTCCTAGTCTTCATGAAGAAGCAGGCTGCTCATTAGCTCCATTTACAGTATCACACAGTATCACTAAGGTTGGAAGAGACCTCGAAGATCATGGAGTCCAACCTGTCACCACAGACCCCATGACTAGACCATGGCTTGAAGTGCCACATCCAATCCCCTCTTGAATACCTCCAGGGACAGTGACTCCACCACCTCCCTGGGCAGCCCATTCCAATGGTGAATCACTCTCTCAGTGAAAAACTTTCTCCTCACCTCGAGCCTAAACTTCCCCTTGTGTCTGTGCTGGTTGGAGACTCTGTCCCCTTGTTCTGGTGCTGGCTGCTAGAGAAGAGGCCAACCCCTTCCTGGCTACAACCACCTTTCAGGCAGTTGGAGAGAGCAATGAGGTTGCCCCTGAGCCTCCTCTTCTCCAGGCTAAACAACCCCAGCTCCCTCAGCCTCTCCTCATAGGGCTGTGCTCAAGGCCTCTCCCCATTGCCCTTCTCTGGACACATTCTAGAGTCTCAATGTCCTTCCTAAACTGAGGGACCCAGAACTCGACACAGGACAGGACTCAAGGTGTGGCCTAACCAATGCAGAGTACAGGGGCACAAAGACATCCCTGCTCCTGCTGGCCACACTATTCCTGATGCAGGCCAGGATGCCGTTGGCCTTCTTGGCTACCTGGCACACTGCTGGCTCATGTTCAGCAAGCTGTCAATCTGTACCCCCAGGTCCCTTTCTGTTTGGCTGTTCTCCAGCCACTCCAACCCCAGCTACTTCTTGTGCTTAGGAAACAAAATTCACATCTCTAGTTAGAACAAACTGTAATAAAAGAGAATCAAAGTGATGCACCAGTGGCAAAGTTCAGAAGAGAACACAGGGATCTAATTCCAAGCTTTAGCTAAAATTACTCTTTCCAAACAAACTTTATTTGAGAAAGGTCAGCAGTAAACCAGAAAAGTTTCTGTTTGCTTTTACTCCTCTTCTAATAATAAGGCACAAATACAGGCTGGGTGCAGAGTGGGTTGAGGGTAGCTCTGAAGAAAGAAACTTGGGGGCATTGATTGAGAAGCTCAGCATGAGCCAGCAGTGTGCTCATGCAGCACAGAAACCAAATTGTATCCTAGGCTGCATCAAGATGAGTGTGGCCAGCAGGTCAAGAGAGTTGATTCTTCCCCTTTATTCTGCTCTTGTGAGACCCCCAACTGAAATACTGTGCCCAGTTCTGGTGTCCCCATCATAAGAAGGGCACAGAGCTGCTGGAGTGAGTCCAGAGGCCAAAAGATGATCCAAGGGCTGAAGCACCTCTGCTACGAGAATAGGCTAAGGGAGCTGGAACTGTTCACCCTGGACAAGGCTCCAGGGGGACCTTATAGCTGCTTTTCAATACCTGAAGAGATCCTACAGGAAAGCTGGAGAGGGTGTCTAGCAACAGGATAAGAGGGAATGGTTTTTAAGCTGAGGGAGAGTAGGTTTAGACTGGATCTTAGGAAGAAGTTCATCAGTACAAGGGTGGTGGGACTCTGAAAGAGGCTGCCCAGAGAGGCTGTGAAAGTCTCCTTCCCAGTGGTGCTCAAGGGCAGGCCGGATGAGGCCCGAGAAGCCCATAGTGGGGAGGGTGGAGCAGATCTCTAGGGTCCCTTCCAATCTAGGCCATTCTACGATTCTGTTATTTTGTTGCCATTTATTTGGATGACTGATGCAGGAACCCACACCACATGTACTCAGCCCTGTAATTTTGGTGATTCTTCATGAAAGTAAGTAGTTTGTTTCTTACCATATGGTCACCCATGTGCACAAATAACATTGGGGTCATTGCTAAAAGCAGTTTTGGAGGCTTTCATCAAACCCACACCGGCATCTCAAATGGTAAGAGAGTGGGAGTGTAAAAGCACAAACTACCACAGCTTTTTACCCATGTAACTCACAACAGAGAGATTTCTGGCAATTTTTCAAAACAGTGGTGCTGTAAGAAGTAAGAACAAAAGTCCTGATGTGCTTGGCTTTGGGTACAGTGAAACAGATTGCAATTTGCAACACAGTTTACCTTCAGGTACCTTACTGTCGGTATTGTGCTATGCCACTTGGATGCTGCTGAATTTTAATTGATGCTAGGATGCCTACAGCTCACAGAAGTGTTCCCAGCTTTTTTTGTATGTTTGTCAAAGGGGGGGGGAGGGGGGAAATAAATAATAATGCCACTTACTTTTTACAAGCTCCTACGTGAGACTCTCGGATCCTGTACAGCAGTGCTTTTGCAAATGCAAATGATGCTCTGTCACTGATGTCGTAAACAATAATAAATCCATCAGCCCAGTGGAGCTTGTCTGTGAGGGAGAGGTTCCCCTGCTGTGGCTGAAAGAAGTTCAAATTCACATGCAAGAAGAATGTTACTGTTGTCACTTCAGAGCATTTTCTCTGTCACTGTTGTATCTTTCATTGCAAAAAAAGCTATTAATAGGTGCAGGTGCTGACACTGAATTCAGGTGAATCCTGCTCCAAGTGTCTAATAAACAACCATCACTACAGGTGGCATTTTGGGTCACTGACTAATTCATTATGAAAAATGTACACTTTAAGCAGTAAAATTGCATAACCTGTACAACCATTGCTTATGCTGAATATTCTGCAGTTACAAGAGAATGAAACATACAGGAGTGATCAATATTTGTGCAGTTTCTGGTTATAGTTCTGGTTTGCCTCTTTCTAATATTCTGACTACACTAGGCTGGATTCTTTATTTTCTTTCTTGATTATTTTCTTTTATTTTCTCTTTCTTTCTTTCTTCATTTGTTCTATTGCTTCTTTGCATTGTTCATGTCTGAAACAGTATTTCCCTAATGGGAAAATACTAGAGAGAGCTAGGGGGAAAAAAAAAATCTCCTTTCAATCTGCAGTTGACTTTAATAAAGCTAGTGACAAATCACTCAAGTCATAATGAGGTTATACCGATCCTTGAGTCCCTTCACCCCAATAAACCCTCACACCTATGATTTCTAGAAAGCAACAGCTGCAAGTTGTCCAATTAAGCTAAGGAATATGTAATTTTAAAAGCTGTTTTGAATTGGCTGATTCCTGCAGATGACTTAGCAGCAGCCAGGAAGACCATGTGATCCATGGTAAGTTAATATACTTTTGCTCCATAGAAAACCTATCAGGAATAGCAGTTTGAGGACTAAGCAGTGCCCTCACTAGTTTAGCAGTTTTTGCAGTTGGCAAAGTATCATCTCCACTGACACCCCACCCTAGCTGCCTTGGTTTGCACAGTATCAGGAGTATCTGTAGCATCAGACAGCTGGACTGGGAAAGTTGTAACTGAAGGGATGGTAACTGAATGCTGCCAGTGAAAGGGGATTCATGAAAAAGACAAGATGAAACAAGTTTCCAGAACTACTGGAACAGACTGCCCAGGGATGTGGTTGAGGCCTTGTCCCTGGAAACATTCAGCATCAGACTTGATGTGGCCCTGGGCAGCCTGACCTAGTTGGAGGTGTTGCTGCTCACGGCAGGGATGTTGGACAAGATGACCTTTAGGGTCCCTTCCAACCCAATGCAGTCTGTGAATCTGTAAACTGCCTGGAGACTTCAGAACTTTTAATACAACAGCTTTTTTAATGCTGTGGTGACTACACAGCAGGTTTAGGGAAAGGGACAGTGACATGGGCATGCCACAGCTGTTTCCCACAGACGGGAGGGCCAGTGAGCTTTGCAGAACAAGGATCCAGCTACTAGAGGGAAAACTAAGAGAGCAGAAAGATTTCAGGAAGCAAAACCAAAATGACAACTCCTCCTTCTCCAGTCTGGCCTCCTCTTGTGACATGCTTTTTTCCCCCAGCTCCCATGGGATACAGAACCTCTGCATCTCATCCATCTCTTTCCAAAGTCACCACTTCTTTTAGACAAAAAGGCAGTACCACCACCACCACTCATTACCTACTCCGCTGCAAGCACTAAAAAGCAGCAGCATACAGCTAAAGTTAGGCCTTGCTCCTATGGAAGCACTGGTACTAGACAGCTCACAGTGCCAGCAAGAGGAATTTCCCTCAACAGAGCTGATCTCTGCTCTCACTAAAAGAAAAATAGTGCCCAAACTGTAACAACCAAAGCCCCAACTTACCTAATCTGCTTTACCCTAGCTAGCTGCCCCTAGCAATGTTTCAAGTATCTTAAAGAATTGTTCACAAGTCATAGAATTTAATATGACACTAAGTGAAAGCTGTGGATAGGCTTAGGAAAGTAGTCTGAGAGGGATGGAAGCAAGTCCACAGATCAGTAGTTTCTAGTAGATTGTATGGGAGGGGAGGAGTCCTTAGTGTTATATGGCACAGTGGCTATTTCGGGATCCCCACTGCTCTGGGACAAGCATTGCTATTGCTTGTCTCTAGGAAGATTGATCTGCTGGGTAGTTCATTTCTGGGTTGAGTTTTACAGTGTTAAATTTAAGTATAGATCAGGCATTTTCACTTCAGCATTAATATTCACTGTCCTATTGGGTACCCAAAAGGGGACCTTGTGACCTAACGCAATTAGACAGATGAACACAGGTCTACATATGTAACACAGTACCTAAATATCTCTATTCCTGTAACAGCAAGAAAGTAATACAAAAATCTTTATTCCAAAGTGGTTTATTGTGATCAAAGTTCAGCTGTCAGCATGTACAAGCCTGCATTATGCCTTTCCTTGGATCTGTTCTGTGAATGAGAGTCTTACTTCCAGGCCTGCCTACTTTGAACCTTTCTGCAGACATTTAATAAACTGCTTGCTTTACAGACTGAACTTCATACATTTAGGGTATTTGAGAAAAGTGCATACAGTCCTATAACTTATACCCATATTTACCTACACAAGGCAGAAGTGGGAAAAGTTATTTCTTAGTAATACTCCAAAATGCAAGAGCATGTACAGAAAATGTAAGCAATGAAGGGCTTCTTCCATGAAATGGAAAAGTACTCTGCAGGTCTGAGCAACAGCAACCATAACATTTCAGTCTTTTTAAAAAGCCCCAGAAAGCACAAATTCCAAAGACAAAAAGTTTATAACTCCCTGAATCTTTTTACCATTCAACACTTAGAATGAAAAAGGGCCTTTCCTTGCCCACTAAAACTCTTACCTGTGAACAAGGGTCATAAATTTCCAAGTGTATCTGCCTCCCATCCAGGCACAGGTGTTTAGTGTAGATGCATTCTGAAAAATAGATGGTATCCAAAGAAAAACAGCATTAGTGATAGGAGATGGAAGTGAAAAGGTGGCTAATATAAGATTTAGTAATAGTGGGGGTTTCTTGAGTTTGTTTTTTGTTTGCTTGTGGTTTGATTTGTTTGAGGTAGAGAGGAGGCCATGTATTTTTGGTTCTGCTGTGGGTTCCTGGGGCTTTTTTGTTGTGCTGTTTTTGTGGGGGTTTGTTTGTTTTTGAGGGTCTTGTTTGTGAGTTGTTTTGGAGTGCCTGTTTGTTTCTGTAGTTTTGGGGGGTTTTTTTTCCCCTTTTTCAAGACACACTAGAAAAGCTTGAGTTGCTCAACCCCTTAGGTCAGCCAACACCATTTCACTGTGATGTCCCCACTGAAGTGTTGGTGCAATGAGTAGAATAGAGTAGAATAGAGTAGAATAGAGTAGAATAGAGTAGAATAGAGTAGAATAGAGTAGACCAGGTTGGAAGAGACCTTCAAGATCATTGCATCCAAACCATCATCCAACACCATCTAATCAACTAAACCATGCAACCAAGCACCCCATCAAGTCTCCTCCTAAACACCTCCAATAATGGCGACTCCACCACCTCCCTGGGCAGCCCATTCCAATGGGCAATCACTCTCTCTATGAAGAATTTCTTCCTAACATCCAGCCTAAACCTCCCCTGGCGCAGCTTGAGACTGTGTCCTCTTCTTTTACACCTGAGTTTTCCTCTTCCAAAACAAAGGTGAAGGGGATGCCCAGTGCTCAGAATCAGCTCAGTGCTGATGACTACTCATTTTGATACAAGACCAAGGCTCAGTCTGTGTGCCAGTTTTGGTTCTGCACAAAAGTCATCATTTTAAAATAATGTTTATTTACCATGGAAGCTGGTACTTTAGTTCTTATAATACATAGATACTGGAGGTCTAATCATAAAACTAGCATTAGACCAACAGTATTTACAGGACTATATTCTTAGACTAAATCCTAAAATCTTTATGTAGCATCAGTTCTCAGATTTAGGGTTGCTAGAGCTGGTGGAGAGTCCTAAGAACTCTACTGCAGAAAGACCAGCACCAGAACAAGAGGACACAGCCTCAAGCCGCACCAGGGGAAGTTTAGGCTTGAGGTGAGGAGAAAGTTCTTCGCAGGAAGAGTTGTTGGCCATTGGAGTGTGCTACCCAGGGAGGTGGTGGAGTCACCATCCCTGGAGGTGTTCAAAAAGGGATGGGACATGGCACTTGAAGCCATGGCTTAGTTAGGTATGAGGTGTTGGGTGACAGGTTGGACTTGATGATCTCTGAAGTCTTTTCCAACCTTATTGATTCTATTCTATTTCAAGCAGTAGGTTGCTTGTTCTAAGTTGCTTGTTCTAACCAACTTGTGTTCATTACACTAGTTATCAACAGGCTATCTACAGTGTAATTTCTCAGAGTTACTGAACTATAGAAACAAGAACTGGTGTGGACACTACAGAAAACACACATCAAACTGTAATGAGGGCATATGCAAAACTTATGATCTCTGTAACTCAGCATCTTCAGTGCAGTACCATGTTCCTCTTAACTAAACTTATCTTCCAACAAACATTGTTCTGGAGATTTGACAAGCCTGTCCTGAGATTTTCAGGAGGCTCAGAACATAAGAACTTGTTTTTAATTGCAGGTGACTTAGAAAACACATGGAGCACAGAGCATACCATGTAACTCATGTGACAGCTGAGAACTATATAAGCCATCTAGGACACAAATTTATTTTTTAGTCACTCTTTGTATAGTGGCAAGTACTAGTAGAGCATTTTTGTACCCCTTTAACTTTATTTTCAGCATAAGTTAATTTTTATATATTCAATGCAATTCAGCTTAGCTCCTTTTTATTTATGCATTGTAGAAAGCTACCCTGAGTTCTGTAAAAAAATTTTTTAAAGAGCCTTTCACTTTATCAGGGAAAGTGATGTAGATGACATCTCTGTCCGTTGTGAAGTTCTGGAACTTCTCATTCCTTGTTAGCTGGAGTGACACACTTCAAAGGGTGTTTGTGTGCCAGTTAAGTAGTACTTCTACCCAGAATGTGAAAGTTCAAGTCCTGCTCTGCCATATTCCAAGATCTCAAAAGTGTCTTAAGGATCAAGATGTTTGTTCTGGCATGAATGAGAAATTCTGTCCTCAGCATGGCGAGGCTTTCCTCACAGCCATCAAATCAGTGCATTCCTGCAAAAGCAGGGGGCTTTGCATTATGCTTTAACCAGCAGCACCCTGGAACTAATCTGTTTTACTTCTCCTCCCGAGCCAAGGAGGAAATACTCAATAGAAGAGCTGAATTGTGTTGGTGTTTGTTTTTTCCCCACTCTATTTCTTCACCCTCTTCTTTTTCTTTCTCTGATTGCTTTTACTATAATCATAGAATTGCCAGGGTTGAAAGGACTTCAAGGACCATCTAGTTCCATACACACATCCCTCCCCACCCCCCCGCCATGAGCTTCGCACATGCAATCTGCCCATGCTTTTTCCGTTATCTTTCTTTCTTAAGACTCCTTAGTCGCTTCGGGATGCGCACTTGGGCAGCACCCGTGCTTGGGTGCGCGGCTGGAGTTTTGTGCGATCTCCCCATAGACAGCTGCCTTGCCTTTTCCCGTTCAAAGCTTTTTACTAAATCTCACCGATAAGCAAGAGAAAACACAAATCTCTCTGAAAAGCTCTCTCAAAGTGCACTTCTCTCCCATAACATGTTCAAATATATACTTGAAGAGACGCGTTTTGCGTTGCCCGTGCAGTCCGCCCAGCCCGAGGAAGCCCGAGAGGGCGACATAGCCCCGGCCCCGCGGCACCCATGCTCCTGTCGCCCCATCCCCAGAGCCCGGCGGCAGGCCGCAAAGCTCACCGGCGTTGGACGCGTACTCCCCGATGAAGCGCCTGGTCAGGTACCGCACCGCCAGCGCTGAAGGAGGGAACAGACGCCAGATTTATTGAGGTCCCACCGGCCGTCTCGCCGCCCGCCCCGCGTCCCCTTCCCCACCAAACCCGAAGAAAAGTCATCATGGGAGCTACAGTACCGATGCCACCCCCCTTCCTCTCCTTACCCGACTTGCCGGCCCCGGTACCACCGAGCACGGCCAGCTTTACTTCGGCCATGCCGCCCCCAGGCCCCGCCCCATCGCCTGCATTTCTTTATAAGCGGCTGTGGCCAAGGCTCGGCCCCTCCAGCAACACCGCCCAGCAGCTCGCCCTTTCTCTGCTCCCGCTGGTGGCTCTCCCCGCCCCAACAGTGAGGCCGGTAGGTACAGATACCTGCTTTCCACACATTCTGACAGGCGCTCTCCTTCTCGTCTCCGCCTTCCTTCTCCTTATCCTATCCATTCCCCGCCCTCCTTTTTCTTAGTCTTCTCCTCCCCTCCACTGCCCCGTCCTGTGTCCCTATGCGCAAACTTTCTGCCGGCGGTCTCCCGGGCGCTTTCGCTTCTCAGCGAGGCTGGCTGGCGGATCCCTTGCCGCTGTCGAATCCTCGCTCCCAGCGCCGGGCCCCACAGAGCGCAAAGCCATTTGAAAGGAGAAGGAAATGGGAGAAAAATGGGACAAAACCCCCAAAAGGAGAAGACCTTCTTCAGTAATTTGTTTGTGCATTGTCATCCGTTTTCACTAGGATGTGAAAGTGAAGAAACTGGACTGTGCCCTTTTTTAACCCTTTGCCTTTTTTATTTTTTTTAATATTATTTTTTATTTTAAATGCTTCTATAACAAGTTGCTAAAAGTGGTTTATGCTTCTCTGATGTGCCCTGCCCCAGGTTTCAAAACTCATCACCTGCTAAACTTCTGGTGCCACAAAAGCTTGGTGGGAGTGTCTTCTTATGTCTTCTAATGTTTTTGTTGAATTTAAGTTTAAAATTGCGTAGGTGGCACTTAGCTGGAGCTTACAACACTCCTCTGAAGCAGCAAAAAGCATGACTTGGAAGGTGAGACACCTTCTGGGAGTCAAACCAGCAGCAAAAACCACCCCGTGTCTAGTGTATGGTGGTTGTTGGGTGTTTTGGTTTTTTTTGTTAAGAAGCTCCTCAAGTACTCTCTAAAGGCTCTGAAAGTGCATAAAATACTTGGTTGAATAGGTTTAGTTAGTCCACTGGGGAACAGGAGATTGCTCTACTCTTCTATATATATCTTGCTCCTGTTTAGAATAGAATTGGTTGGAAGAGACCTTCAAGATCATCGTGTCCAACCTATCATCCAACACCACCTAATCAACTAAACCATGCAACCAAGCACCCTATCAAGTCTCCTCCTAAACACCTGCAATGATGGCGACTACACCACCTCCCTGGGCAGCACATTCCAATGGGCAGTCTCTCTCTCTGTAGAACTTCCTCCTAACCTCCAGCCTAAACTTCCCCTAATGCAGCTTGAGACTGTGTCCTCTTGTTCTGGTGCTGGTTGCCTGGGACAAGAGACCAACCCTGCCTTGTCTACAACCTCCCTTCAGGTAGTTGTAGAGAGAAATAAGGTCACCCTGAGTCTCCTCCAGGCTAAGCAAGCTTTATTTGGTTTGCTTTATTTGGTTTATGTAACCTGATTATATTTATTCTAATATCTTCACTTTTCTGATGAAACTTGTGCATTATACAGCTGCCTCAGTAAAGCACTGTTTTTTTCCAGTATGTTTGTTAGTGAGTATTGCAGATACAACAGATTTACATGAGCTCAAAACTGAAAAAAGAGACAGGTGAGGTATTTGAAGAGATGTTTATTACAGCTGAACAAACGCTTAGTGGAGGAAAGCAATAAACATGCAGGCTCCAAAGTTCTTGACATGGTTGGCAAGGTGTTGTGGGGGTGCCCTGATCTCACTCTATGAGATTTTTTTTTTGGCTCTTTTTCTGCTACTTGTCACTCACAAGACAAAGGTTACTGAACCTAATGAAGTTCAACAAGGATATGTGCATAGTCTGGGAAGGAATAATACACTGCACCAGTACAGGTTAGGAGGTGATCTGCTGGAGAGCAGCCCTGTGGATAAGGACCTGGGAGTCCTGGTTATCCATGGGACAGCAATGTGCCCTTGTGCCAAGAAGGCAAATAGAATCCTGGGCTGCATTAAGAAGAATGTGTCTTGCAGACTGAGGGAGGTTCTCCTCCTCCTCTACTTTGCCTCAGTGAGGCCCCACCTAGAATATTACATCCAGTTCTGGGCTCCCCAGTTCAAGAGGGACAGGGACTTGAGAGAGTCCAATGGAGGGTTACAAGGATGATTAAGGGACTGAAGCACTGCCTTATGCAGATTGGCTGAGAGACCTGTGGCTTTTTAGTCTGGCGAGGAGAAGACTGAGAGGGAATCTAATAATGTATATAAACATGAGAGCTGGGTGTCAGAAAGGGACAGCATCTTCTCACTTGTGTCCTTGTGACAGGACCCTTCCAATGCCTAACATTCGTGATCCTGTGCAGGAAAAAATGGGAATTAATAGGACCAGAGGATGGTTAGTTTCATTCTCCTAGTATCTGAAATTCTAAAACTGCAAGAGTATCCGAAGAGAAATGGTAATGTTTGCATTAGAACAAGTGGGCAGTTTTTATTTGATGGTAAAGTTAGTTGAATGTTGTTTGAAGTGCATTACCGTTGCAATTAGACTGAGCCCACAAAACACCATTTGAAGGACCTTGGAAGCTCTTTAAGGTGCTGTTATTGTAAGATGGAATTCATATGAAAAGGTGCTGAGCACTCCAAAGTCTGTCAGCCAGTAAAGTTATATAGCTATGTGATTTTGCTTATGCTCCCTAATAGGCTTGTGTGTCTTTAAAATAATGCCAGAGAATTTGCAAATACACTATAATTAGGGCTATTTATTAGTGTATTGTCATTCCAGTTAGAACACTCCAGCGGCTCTCAGTGAAATTATCCTTGGATGACTGGCAGTTAAAACTCAAAGTTGTTTTTTAATAAGCCTTCTGACACTAAAACCTATAATTTGGTTTACATTTTTATGGTCAGTTTTTCTAATGAAATCAATCATATTTTTATTTATAGTATCATCATAGTATCAGTCAGGGTTGGAAGGGACCACAAGGATCATCTAGTTCCAACCCCCCTGCCATGGGCAGGGACACCCCACACTACATCAGGCTGGACAGAGCCTCATCCAGCCTGGGCTTAAACACCTCCAGGGATGGGGCCTCAACCACCTCCCTGGATAACCCATTCCAGGGCCTCACTGCTCTCATGGTGAAGAACTTCTTCCTCACATCCAGCCTGAATCTCCCCACCTCCAGCTTCATTCCATTCCCCCTAGTCCTGTCACTACCTGATAGCCTGAGAAGTCCCCCCCCTGCCTTCTTGTAGTCCCGCTTCAGATCCTGGAAGGCCACAATGAGGTCACCTCAGAGCCTTCTCTTCTCCAGACTGAACAGCCCCAACTCTTTCAGTCTGTCCTCATAGGAGAGGTGCTCCAGCCCTCTGATCATCCTCATGGCCCTTCTCTGGACATGCTCCAGCCCTTCCATATCCCTCTTGGAATAGGGGCTCCAGAACTGGATGCAGTACTCCAGGTGGGGGTCTCACCAGAGCTGAGTAGATTGGGGAGAATCCCCTCCCTT
The DNA here is from genome assembly GCA_015227895.2 of Colaptes auratus. Taxonomy (NCBI): domain Eukaryota; kingdom Metazoa; phylum Chordata; class Aves; order Piciformes; family Picidae; genus Colaptes; species Colaptes auratus. The sequence goes on from CM037634.1 coordinate 7,439,692, forward strand.
GACCTGCTGGCCACACTTCTCCTGATGCAGCCCAGGATCTGATTGGCTTTCCGGGCTGCAAGTGCACACTGAGAGCTCCTGTTGAGCTTCTCATCCACCAGCACCCCCAAGTCTCTCTCCTCAGGGCTGCTCTCCAGCCAGTCACTGCCCAGCCTGGATTTGTGCCTGGGATTGCCTCGACCCAGAATTCAATTCACTACTTAACATGTTACTAAATGTACTTTGATCAGAATAAGATGCTTACAGGCTAAGGTAGGAGTTCAGATGCAGTGTTCTGGTGCAGATACAAATGGTAACAAGTACTTACTTTGGTTGTCTTGTATCACACACAGTATCACCAAGGTTGGAAGAGACCTCAAAGATTATAAAGTCCAACCCATCACTACAGACCTCATGACTAGACTAAAACCTGAGTGATTTCTATGATCCATAATTGTTATTAATAACTTTACTGTACATGTATCTTTTGAATACCTGTTTGGGCAATGGAAATTGTTAGGTTTGTTTTGCTTGGTGCAGTAGAGAATGCAAGCATTTCAGGACTAAAGTGACTTACATAGAAGTATTGCCATTGGGATTAAAACAAAAGCCAGGAAATACTTTTCTTGGTCTAAAACCTAGTGTGGTGGTGTGACTCAAATTGACTTGATAGTGCCACTTTAAAAGTGTACCATGTTGCTAAGATTTTAAAAGGGTTAGGCTGCACCTTGAGTCCTGTGTCCAGTTCTGGGCCCCTCAGTTTAGGAAAGATGTTGATTTGCTGCAATGTGTCTAGAGAAGGGCAACAAAGCTGGGGAGGGGTTTGGAGCACAGCCCTATGAGGAGAGGCTGAGGGAGCTGGGGTTGCTTAGCCTGGAGAAGAGGAGGCTCAGGGGAGACCTTATTGCTCTCCACAATTACCTGAAGGGAGGTTGTAGCCAGGTGGGGGTTGGTCTCTTCTCCCAGGCAACCAGCACCAGAACAAGAGGACACAGTCTCAAGCTGCACCAGGGGAGGTCTAGGGTGGATGTTAGGAAGAAGTTCTTCACAGAAAGAGAGATTGGCCTTTGGAATGTGCTGCCCAGGGAGGTGGTGGAGTCACCATCACTGGAGGTGTTTAGGAGGAGACTTGATGGGGTGCTTGTAGCCATGTTTTAGTTGATTAGATGGTGTTGGATGTGATGATCTCAAAGGTCTCTTCATTAGCACTTAGAGTTATAAGGTGCTGAAACCCTTTTCTTTTTGGGGGCTTCAGCATAGGACATCTTGCATCTTTCTGGCTTTCAAATGCAAAGTGGAAAACACTATGTTCAAGAAGGCTTTTTGAGTTGTGATTTGTTGGTTTGTTTTTTGTTCTGGTTGGTTGATTGGGGGTTTGGTTGTTCTGGGGGTTTGGTTTATTTTTTTCTTGAAGGCAATGTGTGAATTTAGTGCTGAGCCATTGTTTGGACTTATCTGTAAGAAATTTTTGCTCATAGTCTCTCACAAGAAGTTTATAAATTTTATTCCCATGGATATAGTGAGGATAATAGTACTAAAAAAATGAAAATCAAAGGTAGGATTGTGGAATTCAGGACCAGAAACAAGCCTGAGGTATATACTACTACAGAGCATATCTTAGAAGTACTAATGGGGCTTATAATTGTGAGGAAGAAATACCTCAAGATTTAACATCTGAATCTTGAATTATTATAGATGCTTCATGTGTCCACAGCTGTTGACTGCTGATGAAAGAGTCAGGAGGGAAAAGAACAGGAACACATTCATCAGCAGGTATCTGCTTCATGCAAATACATAATTACAGTCAGTTTGTTTCATACTTAATTTGTTGGGTATTTAATTAGCTCAGGTTCTATACGAGGCTTTAATTAGTGTATGGAAAACTAACTGCTGTAAAGTGATGACAACTCAGTGTCTGGGGTGAGAAGAATCTCTGTTTTTGATAAAGCCAGTCAGTTTGAAAAAGATGTTCTGTGAGGCAGGAGCTAAGCAAGTTGTTGCTGAGTGGATTTGCAAGAGCAAACAAACCAAACAGGTGAAAGACATCTGTTTGGGACAACTTCTTGTGGTAAAATATTGCACTGAAGGTAAGAATTTTGCATTGGAAAACTGCAAAATAATTGATTGTCTTGGCTTGTCTTTTTTGTTTCCCTTTTGAGGCCTTGTTGGTGTCCCAGAATCCATCCAGTCCCAGAGGGCAAGAACCTAAGAGTTTTAGTGGTTTAGCAACTTAATGATTTGCATGACAATGTTGGTGCTCTGTTTAAAGAACTCAGATGTTTCCTGATATAATTTGGGATCAGAGGGCAATAGTCTGTTTGGCAAGCAAAGTGTGTTGTGACTGTGTGAGCTAATCTAGAGATGTCACATACTAACACATTTGCAGTCGAGCCTTCCTTTTCTTTTGAGCATCCAGATAAACCAAGAATGATGTTGGTAGAAATTATCATCAGGAGGAAAACCAAGGACCCTCCCTTGCAATTTATTGATTATTGTTCATCATAACTAGCTAAAGTGGATTTTCATCTGAAAAGATAATGGAGCATTTAGGAAATTACTTAGATTTAGAAACAGTTGTTACAACATTACCAGCTAGATAGAAAAGTACAGCCAGGGACTTCTCCACATCAGAATTCTTTCTTAAAGGAAATGAAGATAAATCTTGTTTTGGTCCACATGTAAACAGTCTTAATGATCTTAATGTGTTAGGAGTGGTATTTTCTCAGTGTGTCCCAGGAATGATACAAAAGGGCTGCAGAGGCTTGGACATGGCTGTGCTGGCCGCATCATTCCATTTTAGGCTTGCCTCATCAATGTCTTCATTGCTCCTCCCATAGCCTTGAATTCTGATTGCCCAGAACCTGCAGGTCAGATCCCTCCCTGTAAAATGCAGCCTTAGTCTGAGGGCTGTGTTTCCTGCTAGATATGTTTAAGAGAGATTTTCTACCTTATTACAGAGCTGGTGCTCAGATTCCACCTGAGATAGTCAGTCTTGTTTTCTATCACATCCTTGGCTTGTTTTATAAAAAAAAAAAGTAATCATAAACTCTTCTGTCTGTTGAACAGAAAACAAATGGATGTAGGTCTCTAGTGATCTGACTTGGGTCAACAGGGATATTTTCTACCTTTCTAAATCATACTGAGGTATTTTATGATCATTTTATGTGTTATAAGACTATCATTTATAGGAGAAGTGCTATCAAGAGCCTCATCTTGTTCTGTTGAAGTCAGTAGGTGTTTTTGCTATTGCTTTTCAACAGTAGTAGGATTGATGACTGAAACTGAGCAGCTGCTGAAAGGTTAGTTTTAAAGTAGAATTGTGGTCAGAAAAGCAAAGTGACCCTGTCAAGCTGACATGCTGGGAGCACTACATTTATTTTTTTCTCAGTGACTTCCAGACCAGATCTGCTCAGTTTACAAGTCAAACATGTTTTATTGGTTTCCAGAACTGCAAAGTCAGCCTCAGTCTGAAAAAGCAGATACAGGCGGGGTGCAGAGTGGGTTGGGAGTAGCTCTGAAGAAAGTGACATGAGGGTGTTGATTGAGAAGCTCAGCATGAGCCGGCAGTGCATTCATACAGCCCAGAAGGCAAGTTATATCCTAGGCTGCAGCAAAAGGAGTGTGGGTGACCATCAGGTCAAGAGGGATGATTCTTTCCTTTTGCTCTTGTGAGACCCCCATCTCAAATACTGTGTCTAGTTCTGGTGACCCGATCATAAGAATGAGCCCAGAGGAGGGCCACGAAAGTGATCTGAGGGCTGGAACACCTCTGCTATGAGAATAGGCTGAGGGACAAGACTCCAGGGGGACATTGTAGCAGCTTTCCAATACATACAGGAAGGCTGGAGAGGGACTTTCCATAAGGGTGTCCAGCAACAGGACAAGAGGGAATGGTTTTAACCTGAGGGAGAGTAGGTTCGGACAGGATTTCAGGAAGAAGTTCTTGAGTACAAGGGGGGTGGGGGGCTCTGGAGTAGGCTGCCCAGGGAGGCTGTGGATGCCTCCTCCCTGGGGATGTTTAAGGCCAGGTTGGATGAGGCCTTGAGCAGCTGTGTCTAGTTGAGAGGCCTCCCTGCCCATGGCAGGAAGGTTGGAGTAGATGATCTTTAAGGTCCCTTCCAACCTAAGCCATTCTATGATACATTTTTACAGGTGCCTAAATAAGCAGGTGAAAGCTGCCATGTTGTGAAAAGGATTCTGTGCCCTATCCATTTATATCTCCATGTATGACCTTTTAAAGTACTTCTTGCCAATACATTTAGTACAATACAAATCCATATGAACACTCTAATGTCATATTATTATCGCTAAGTACCCCATGAGGTAGCATTTTCAGTGAGTAATCTTGCTCTATCAAGTGACTGTTGGGATACCAACAGTTAAATTTCTCCTGTATTTTTTTTTAAAGCAATGTGTTAATATGCATTATTTAAGCTTTCAAATTCTTAATAATGAAAACTGAGCCCAAATGTACTGTTTACTGTACATTTCAGATCTTTGTTTTTTAATCATGGTTTGCACAGTTTGTTTTCTTATAGCTACCATGTTATAAATCAGCAGGAAATATCTCATTTTCTCACTATGAAACTGTATGAGGCATAGCTTGCCCAGTCAGTGATACTTTTATCTTGTTTTCTGTGGTGTCAAGTGGCCTGCATTTCTGTCAAAATCAATTGAAGTTGGTTAGTATCAGTTCTATGAGACCTTTCATAACTTCAGGGCATGTAAAACTAGAAAGGATCCTTTGGTTTGTATAATCTAATCCATATACAGTTTGTAAATCATGCTATGGTCCCCTCAGTTTGACACTGTTTACCTGTCTCATGAGGTCCATTGACTTCTGTTAACTTCAGCTTTAGTCAAAACAAGCTATTCATACCTTCCAGAAAGGCTTTCTGCCTAGGCTTTTGAAATCTGTTTCTGGCTGTCTTGATTTGTGTGGTTGACTGGTTCAAGTACATAAATTTTCCTTGCAGTTTAAAAATAGTAATAATTGCACTTACACAATGGTCTGAAATTGACTGACTTCAGCTTCCAGTGGTCGATTCTTATGAGGATTTTAGGTGTATCTGCATTATTAGCATGTCAATTCAGATTGGGAGTGTGTTTTGAAGCAAATTTACATATTTGCTAATCCTTTTTAGTCTCCTCCCTGCACAGCCAATCACATCAGAGAAGGTCCTGGAGCTGGAGCACAGATTCTTTTGGAGTGAGCTTCCACCAGTAGATGCATTCCAGGAGCATAGCTAATGCACTCCAGCTGCAGAAGGGCATTTGGGGCTGGGAAACCAGGCTATGGCTGGTCTGAAACATCTCTTCCTTTTCCTCCTTCCCCCTGTCAGCCCCCAGTGGGTCTGTCCTGCCTGCTCATGTAAACAAAGCTTTTGTTAAAGGTCAGCTTAGTACATTGTCACCTCTGTTTGTGAAATTATTTGCATAGTATGTGATGATGATCTAGAAGCTCTAAGTCTTTTGCTGAAAGAGGGTTTGTTTTTTTTTTTTTAGCTCATGGTTCTGAGACCAGTCTTCTAGTTCTTCAAAGTTCTTTTTAAAAGTCTTTAAATATCTTTTTTAAAAAAAAAATATTTTAATTAAGAATATTAATCTTTTAAAGGAGTAATGATGAAAATATCATAAGATACTAATTCAAATGTGATATGAAAGTGTAGGGTATTCAGTTTAAATCTAGTGGCATAAACCACAGTTAAACCAGAACTAGTTTTATTTTTCCTTCCCCCTAGACCATGGCACCAAGTGCCACATCCAATCCCCTCTTGAACACCTCCAGGGATAGTGTCTCCACCACCTCCCTGGGCAGCACATCCCAACGACAAATGACTCTCTCAGTGAAGAACCTTCTCCTCATCTCGAGCCTAAACTTCCCCTGGCGCAACTTGAGACTGTGTCCCCTTGTTCTGGTGCTGGTTGCTAGAGAAAAAAGGCCAGCCCCTTCCTGGCTACAACCACCTTTCAGGTAGTTGGAGAGCAATGAGGTCAACCCTGAGCCTACTCTTCTCCAGGCTAAACAACCCCAGCTCCCTCAGCCTCTCCTCATAGGGCTTGTGCTCAAGGCCTCTCCCCAGCCTTGTTGCCCTTCCCTGGAGACGTTCAAGTGTCTCGATGTCCTTCTTAAACTGAGGGGCCCAGAACTGGACACAGGACTCAAGGTGTGGCCTAAGCAATGCAGAGTACAGGGGCACAATGACCTCCCTGCTCCTGCTGGCCACACTATTCCTAATGCAGGCCAGGATGCCGTTGGCCTTCTTGGCCACTTGGGCACACTGCTGGCTCATGTTTAGGCAGCTGTCAACCAGCACCCCCAGGTCTCTCTCTGTTTGGCAGCTCTCCAGCCACTCTAACCCCAGCCTGTAGCTCTGCATGGGGTTGTTGTGGCCAAAGTGCAGCACTAATGGACTGGAAAGTACTTCATCTTGTTGTGATAATAGCTTCTCATCCTGCTTTCCTCCAAGTACACAAGGAAAATATACTGAACCTATTGCCTTATCTACTTTATTAGAAATATTTCTCTCTTCACATAGGAATTTGCCTTTGGCTAGGAATAATTCTAGTTTTTCTCATTTAATTTAGATTTCCCTGGCAAGTTATAGCAGCAGAAGCTTAGATACTAAGGGGTCCAAACTAAAATCTTTAGCTCCTCCTCAGGCTCCCAATTAGCCCGTGACAATTAATTTATGTTCAGATTTTAAAAGTGTTTAAGTTGATACAGATTTGTGTTTACATCTCTGTTTTGGCCTAGAGATTTTCTTCTACTATCTAATCTAACTTTTTAAATGAAATATGTATCTAACACTGGAATAGGCTCCCCCAGGGAGGTGGTTGAATCACCAGCCTTTGAGGTGTCGAAAAAGATGCATATATGTGGTACTAAGGGACATGGTTTAGCACCAGATTTGGTAGTTAGAGAATGGTTGGACTCAATGATCTTAAAGGGTGTTTCCAACCAAAATGATTCTGTGATTCTACCTTTTTTCCTTGGCTTCAACTTCTTGCAGTCACAAGAATTCTTATTAAAGGCTTTTGGCATTTTCTTGCCCAGGTGGCCAAGAAGGCCAATGGCATCCTGGCCTGCATCAAGAATAGTGTGGCTAGCAGGAGGAGGGAAGTCATTCTGCCCCTGTACTCTGCATTGGTTAGGCCACACCTTGAGCCCTCTGTCCAGTTCTGGGCCCCTCAGTTTAGGAAGGACATCGAGACACTTGAACGTGTCCAAAGAAGGGCAACAAGGCTGGGGAGAGGCCTTGAGCACAGCACTGTGAGGAGAGGCTGAGGGAGCTGGGATTGTTTAGCCTGGGGGAGGAGAGGCTCAGGGGAGACCTTATTGCTCTCTACAACTACCAGAAAGGTGGTTGTAGCCAGGAAGGGTTGGCCTCTTCGCCCTAGCAACCAGCACCAGAATGAGAGGACATGGTCTCAAGCTGCACCAGGGGAAGTTTAGGCTGGAGGTGAGGAGAAAGTTCTTCACTGAGGGAGTCGTTAGCCATTGGAATGTGCTGCCCAGGGAAGTGGTGGAGTCCCCATCCCTGGAGGTGTTCAAGAGGGGATTGGATACGGCACGTGGTGCCATGGTCTAGTCATTGGGTCTGTGGTGACAGGTTGGACTTGATGATCTTTGAGGTCTCTTCCAACCTTGGTGACACTGTGATTTTCATTAAATTAAAGCAACAGCATTTTGTTCTAGGGTAGGGGGGAAACTCCAACCTAATCCACTGTTGAGACTTTGGAATTAAATTACTGTATTTACTAGAGCATGCTTCAAAAATAAACCCTGAGTTTGTTACTAGAAGTAGTAATCCTCAACAGTTAAAGCTATCAGTGTTTGGATTTGGGGCTTTTCCTGCTCTACTGAACAGGAAGTGAGCAGGCTACTGCGTTTATCTGCCATAGAGCATTGAGATGTATACTTTCTGTTAATAATTCTCTTGTACACTTTACAGTCTCAGGAGATTCTTGTGGATATCAGAACTCAAAAGATTAATTCACCAAATACCTAGACTGTGTTACTGAGAAGTGTTTAAGAAAATGACCAGTAAGCACCTTATCATCCTCTTAAAATCCTTAGAGAGTTGGACTTCAGTCTGTGTAATTCTTGCTTTTGAAGAAATGCTACAAACTGTAAGTGTGTCCTATTTATAGCTGGTATTTTTTTCCCCCCCTTCAATTAACAAAATTGCTCATGTCTCTTTTTAAATACAACGTGGCCACCTCCTCTGTATTCTTTCATGAAGAGTATTCTTGACTTCTTTGACATTCAGTAATGTTGAAGTATGTTGGTAATTATTCCCAGCATGAATGCCTGCTTGTAATTGCAATTTATCATGAATGCATAAGATTTGCTCATGAGTTTTTTTTTTTTAAACCCTTTCTCTTTTTTTGTTGCCTCAAGACATGAGAGTTTTATTGTTTCTAAAGCTGCTGAATAACCTGCTGGTTTGGAAATAGCAGTTAATGCATACCACCTACTGGTAATAATTACATCAAAGCTTTTTGCCCCTTCTACTGTTCTTATGCTGTGGAGCTTATGAATTCTTTCCAGCCAAAGAGCTCAATTTTCCTCCAGTGCATCAAATTAAGGGGAGATTTCTAACAGAAGATGACTGACTTTCCTAAATACTAAACAGGCCTATATATTGACATCACCACCCCTTCCCCAGGAAGTTATTAGACACAGTAAAGGCCTTTTCTGTCAATATAATATCTACATAACCCTTCTCTTATTGTTGCGTGATAAAGAGCCCTGAAGTAGTTTGCTGCCAAAGCCAGAGCACTGCAAAGGAGTTGGAAAAATTTACTTCCTTAAGCTAAATATTGGCAGTTGAAATGTCTATAGCCTGGCTATGAACTTCATATAACCTAGTCTTTCCTGTAGCTCAGATCAGGCCTGTACTAGATGCAGTCCAGTTTGTTCCAGCTGATTCCTGGAGCAGTTACTTAAAACTGGTTTCTCTCAGGCTGTGCTCTGCACTTTTCCTGGGAATTACTCCAGTTTGGTGGCTAGCTCCACAGTTGCAGAGTTTTGTGTCTTCAAAATGTTTGCTTTTAAGTTTGGGAGTTGTAATTTCAAGCTTGGAAGGTACTCTTTCCTGAGATGCAAATGGCAGCAGATGAAGATGTTAAAGATTAACTGTATTTCTTGACTGTTCTTTATATTTGGTCATCGGCATGCTCGTGGGCTTTCTTTGGAGTGAAGTAGGGGTTTTTTTCCCAAAAGTATGGCTCTGGAGAGAGTTTGAGGTACAGCCTCTGCTGTTAGTATGGGTAAGGCTGTCCTAAGTTTGACTAACTGTTTTATAAAAATTCTCTAAGGCTGTCCCTGAAGACCCTGGACTCTGAAATACCTCTGCCTTATCAGAGCGTGAGTGTACATGCTCTTGGCAGTGGATAGCTATGACTGTATTCTTTATTTCAAGGCAAGGCCTGTTTTAGACCCAGGCCAGATATTGTGTGGTGTGGATGTGTACATACATAAGTACATGTAAGATCACTCCCAAATGTGGTTGCTTTTGTGTGCATTAGTGTTTCCTAATGGTTGCTGTTGTAGCTGAATATAGTTCCAGTGTGAGTAGTGCTGCTATGTCATGAGGCAGATGGAAGTAAAGGACACCCCATGGGTCCATCTCTTCTGTACCAACCTAAATGCCACTTTATATACTTAAATGAGCTAGACTTCAAAGTAAAGGTAGTTCCATTATTGCAATCACTTCTAGAGGAGGAGAAAGTAAAAAGAAGGTAGTTGGATAGGACTTTGTTCTTCAGTAAACTTTTCAGCAATCCTATTACATGTTTTGGACTTGCTGCTAACTATTAGACTCTTGATACTGCAAATTGAATCCAGGACATAGGCTTCCAAAAACCTTTAATTCCCATTTTATTGTCTGTATTTGATATTGCATGTGAAGATTCACTGAAATGTGCAAAGCAGCAAGGCATATAAAAAAGGGAAATGATGACATGAACTCAGAGTGACCAGGCAGAATCAGAAAGCAATTATGAAAAGGAAAGTTAAACTGCAGAGCACAACCAGCATATCTGGACTGTGACTTGGAGAACAGCACTGCAACAAAAATACACCACCTGCTTGTGCAAAGCATCTTCTTTCTCCATGCACTGACTAGACAGAGGTGGGATTTACTGAGCAACCTATATGAAGTTCAAGCCTGTATCTTCAATTACTTTAAATACTTTCCCATCTTTTTTTACGTTGCATGAAAATCTTCCCGTTCATTTTAGGTTCTGTACTCCCTTGGTGGAGAGGTGGTTTGGGAGGGATGGGCTGTGTAAGTGGTGGAAATATTTAGTATCTGAAGCTGTGCAAAAGTTGAAGTATTTCCTGCCTTAAAATGAAATAAAAAAGGAAGAAAAAGCACCACTACTAAGACAGAGTCAGGACTGTCTAATCACTGTTTTGGAGGAGTTCCCACCTCTAAGCTACAATGTAATTTAGGCATAGCTAGACTCCAGTGTTGAGCTTGTCTTCAGTGGGATACAAATGTGGAAGGCCTAGAAAAGCTGCTCCCCATGATCATTGGGTAACCATCTGGATGAAGCAGCTGTGCCATACATAGGGAGACACAGGGCTCACCTATGAGGAGACTTGTAGGTCTGTGTCATGTTGTTGTCACTCATGAAAAAATTTTTTGGAAGATCAGCTGTCTAAGCTTGTCCCTGGTCAGAAAGAACACAGCTTTCATCTGTTTTAGCTGTTAGGGCAAATAGCTTCATAGAATTCCAGGTTGGAAGGGACCTCAAGGATCATCTAGTCCAACCTTTCAGGGTAAGACACTAGTTTAAAGTAGATGGCCCAGCACTCTGTCAAGCTGAGCCTTGAAGCTGTCTAATGTAGGGGAATCCACCATCTCCTGTGGGAGTTTATTCCAATGTCTAACAGTTTGAATGGTGAAAAAAAGTTTTTCTGGCATCCACTCTGAAGCTCCCCAGTAGCAACTTGTCCCCATCACCCTTTGTCTTCAACATGCAAGCCTTTGTAAAAAGGGCATCTCCCTACTCATGAGAGCCACCCTGTAAGTACTTGTATGTGGTTGTGAGGTCTCCCCTAAGCCTTCTCCTCTCAAGGCTGAACACAGCCAGTTCTCTCGGCCTTCCCTCATGTGTCAGGTCTGCCAGTCCTCTGAGCATTCTTGCTCTCTAAAACTACCTGAAGGGAGGTTGTAGCCAGGCAGAGGTTGGTCTCTTCTCCCAGGCAGCCAGTACCAGAACAAGAGGACACAGTCTCAGGCTGCGCCAGGGGAGGTTTAGACTGGATGTTAGGAAGAAGTTCTATACAGAGAGAGTGATTGTCCATTGGAATCGGCTACCTGTGGAGGTGGTGGAGTCACCTTCATTGGAGGTGTTCAGGAAGAGGCTTGATGGGGTGCTTGGTGCCACGGTTTAGTTGTTTAGGTGGGTTGGATTGTATTTAGGTGGGTTGGATTGATTGATGGGTTGGATGCGATGATCTTGAAGGTCTCTTCCAACCTGGTGGTGTATTGTATTGGACTCTTTTCAGCCTGTCTGCATCCTTCTTGTATAGCAGGGCCCAAAACTGTGCACAGCACCCAAGGTGCAGCTTGAGCTGCGCTGAATAGCAGGAGATACTTTTCCTCTTCCAGATGTGGTATGAATATTTGGGAGGAACGTAGGTTTTACTTCCTGCACATAGATTTCAAATTCTATTGTCATCTGAGTTTGAGTCAGTTAAAATGGCTGGAGTGAGATAATTTCTTAAATGAAAGCACAGTCTGTGGCTGCAAAAAAGCATGAGTTGTTGCTGCTTTTTTTCCCAGTTATTTTGAGGTGTTTTACATTTTAATGGCTGTATACAGTGGAAGAAATGTCTTCAAGAAAGTAGTTACCCTCTGTGCAACTCAAATTAACACTGGGCAAAGATTCTTTTCTGTGTTCCTTCCAATCTGGATGTAACACAGGGAAAGAAATAATGGAGGGTGGTGAACTAATGCATTCAGCATCGTTCACCTTGGTGTCCCAAGTAAACGCAGAACTGATCCTAGCCACATTATGGGCCAAGCATGCTTCTGACTGATCCTGGCACAAAAATCCATACCAAAATTGCTTTTCCTCTCTTTTTCCTCCTTCTTTCCAGCTGCAGTTTGAGGGATAGAGGAAAATGTAACAGAGCACTAAATATAAACAGCCAAAATATTTAAGCAGATTTATTGTTATCTTAAAAAAACCCCAAAACACTGAAACCCACACTATTTTTAGGGAAGTCTGTCTGCTAGTTTAATCTGATTTAGTTTTTAAGGGAAGAGGGCCTGTATTTTCCCAGAAATCTGACCTTAATGTTGATAAACTTCTGGAATCTGCAGAGCCAAATGCAGACAAATCAAGTAGTTAATACTGGCCTGTCTTCGTGTGAAATCTATAGCATCTAAGTAAGAAGTGATTGGTATGGCTAGGTGAAAATGGAGTTAAAACTTGAGAATCTTGTGCTCAATATGCTCAAGGGCCAAAGTAACTCCCACTTTGCATTTGTAATAAAATGTTCAGCAGAATGTCAAGTTGCTGAACCTCAGCTTGGCCAGGAAAAACTATTCCAGTTTAAAAAAAGCAAACAGAAAACCAAACAGTAGTGTACACTTCTGTTAGCATCACGGCAAACATTTGTCTCTAGTTCAGCTACAAGTTCCTCAAATAAATAAAGTTGATCTTACTGCTGGGGCTTGCTGCATTGGTGTGTGACATGAGATGGAGGGAGGAGGCTGTAGGTCCTCTTGTCTAGACTGTTGTCATCTGCTCTTCATGCCAATCCGCTCCAGAGCACAGAAAGGACTGCTGGCAAATCCTTAGTTTGTTTTCCCTTGTGCCAGGAGGGTGTTTCAGTCAGAGGTCTGCATAGAAGACTGACCTCTGTCAATTCAGGATTAGTTTAAAAAGAAGAAACAAACAAAAAAAAACATCTGGTATATTCGTGTAATTTATCTCCTGATTATGGAGAAGCCAAGGGGAATAAGGTGCTTTGCCTAGGTCATTACACAACCCAGGAACTCTGTGGTGTGTCACAGGGAGTTTTTTAATCTCCAACCACTGCTTGAGGAAGCAGGAGTCTAATTGACTTTCCTAATCCTGGCCCAGCAGAGACTACTAATCCCAGCATGCTCCTCAGGGAAGGCTGGGATGAAGTGGGGCTGGTGGCTTTTATTTCTTGCCCATACAACTTTTTGCCTTCAGAAGTTTTCTCTTTTGTTTGGGAAAAGTCCATTGTATATGGTTTAATTTCTTGAAACTTCATTTATCATACTTTAAGGGGGAGAAAAAAAGTGCATTATCAACTTTTTCATCAAAAATTCTTTCAGACAAAAAAAAGCCCAAACTTTTGCTGCTTTGGATGTCCTGCTGTTACTCCCCAGTGTTCATGTCTGACTTAAAGAATAATTAAAATAAATATCAAGTGCTACTGAAATAATAAATTATACAATTTACATTCGATTGTAAGTGGAGGAATGTCTTTTACTTCCCTTTAAAAAATCAGCATGGTTCCAGCAAGGAAGGAAGCATGCTAATTACAATGCCTCCATGAGACGTTACAATTCATGGATGAGAGTTGATCAGAAGATGCAAAGGGGGCAAAGCAAGCATTTTAATGCTTGATACTTCAGTGCTTCGAATCCCAAAGCTTGCTATTAAAATACATAACAAAATTCATTGTGCATTTCCAGCAGCTTGATATTTCCTGAGTTTTTCCATCTGGAAGAGTGAGAGACATTTAGGGATGGGTACTGGTGCCACGCTACTTTTGCCACTGAGGTAATGTAGCTGGAGTTTTCCCTAACTTACTCCCTATTTTTTTTTACAAAATAGCAAATGTTTTGTAGCTTTTTGGTTTTAGGTTTGTGTGTGTGTTTTTTTTTTTTTTAATGTAACTTATGGCCAGCATTTATGCATCTTTTCTTGGCATAAAATGCAAAGTTCTGCCTTTGATGGAAGCAGCAAATGTAGTGTGTGCAATGCACAGCCATAATGAGATGAAGATGTGAGTGCATCTCTGGATGTATTTGCTAATTTGGAAAATAATAGAATCTTTCAATAGAGTGGTAACAAGCAGAAGATTAGGAAAGTCTCTTCTCCAGGACTGCATACAAGAGTATCTTTTTCTATGAATTATAAAGCCATCTTAAATATACAATCATGAAAACAGCTGTGCAGGGTAAGATGTCACATCTAGCTTGGAGGCCAAGACAAGATGCCCAGTGGCATCAGTGTCCAGTTCTGGGCCCCTCAGTTTAAGGAGGACATTGAGACACTTGAACATGTCCAGAGAAGGGCAACAAGGCTGGGGAGAGGCCTTGAGCACAGCCCTGTGAGGAGAGGCTGAGGGAGCTGGGATTGTTTAGCCTGGAGAAGAGGAGGCTCAGGGGTGACCTCATTGCTCTCTACAACTACCTGAAGGGTGGTTGTAGCCAGGAAGGGTTGGTCTCTTCTCTCTAGCAACCAGCACCAGAATAAGGGGACACAGCCTCAAGCTTCACCAGGGGAAGTTTAGGCTCAAGGTGAGGAGAAAGTTCTTCACTGAGAGTCGTTTGCCGTTGGAATGTGCTGTCAGGAGTCACCATCCCTGGGTGTTCATGGTGGTTTTGTCCATATATCCTCTTGGCTTGCCTTTGAGGTCTCTTCCCTGGTTTCTGAGGAGCAATACAGAATGGTGGTGTCATACCTTTCTCTTCCCTTAAACCAGAAGGTCTGCCTACCTCTCTTTTGCTCCTATCCCCTTAGTGTCTTAACATCCCTCTTGATCCTGCATGATGCTGAAACACCAGTAACAGTAGTAGTGAGAATGTAGTGGGAGCAGTCTGGATGCTCATTATTTTTCTCCTACTACATGGGAGAGAGCCAACTGCAGTAAAAATTCAGCTCAGTTTTTGGCTGAAGTATCCTTATCGCTGTGTGGGATTAGTCTGTGCTCCAAATTAGGAGTTGAGAGGCTTGAGCATGTGCAGTGCTGTGAGTTATTGGAGATCTGAACAAGCCCTACACTGGAGAGATGTAAGGTTTTGTGGGGAGGAGGGAGTTGTAATTTTTTTCACATCAGTAGGGAGTTTTGGGAGTTTCATGAGAGCTACAAAAACTACATTTCTGAAGTAGAGAGGTCCGCTGTTTCCTGCCAACCTTAATCCCTGTTTGGTAGCAGGCAGGTTTATAAGCCCATTAAAATATTTTCACTTGATGTTTTTAGTTTGTTTTCCCTCTCTCCATCACATTACTTGAAAGTGTGAAAGCACTTTAAGGCAAATATCTGGAAAATAGAACACAAAGTGGATAGTCCAGGAAAGTTTTATGCCTACTGCAGTCAGGATTTTGTAACTGGAGATTTTTGGACTGGCCCTGTAGGCGTAGTGCTGCCTCTTCTGCCTTCTAGAGGACCTGAGGCAGAAGGTCTCAAACTTTCCTCTCAAGAAATGGCTTGAAGTACTAGCAGGTAAACTCCATACCATTATAACCCAGTGTCCTGTGCTAGTAGATAACTTGCCTAATAGAGTCTGTGTTTAAAAATTTCTAATCACAGAATGTCAGAGGTTGGAAGAGACCTTCAGAGATTAAGTCCAACCCCACTGCCAAAGCATGATCACTTAGGACAGGCCACACAGGAATGCATGCAGGTGTGTTTTGAAAGTCTCCAGAGAAAGAGACCCTACAACCTCTCTGTGCAGTCTCACCATAAAACACCTCCTTGTGTGATGTGGAACCTCCTGTATTGTACCTTGTATTCATTGTTCCTTGTCCTATCACTGGTAACCACTGAAAAGTGACTGGCACCTTCGTCTTGACAGCCATCCCTCAGATATTTATAAATGTTAAGATCCCCTCTCAGCCTTCTTTTCTCAAGACTAAACAACCCCAGGTCTCTCAGTCTCTCTTCATAGGGAAGATGTTTAAATCCTGCAATCACCCTGGTAGCTCTCTGTTGGGCTCCAGCAGATCTCTGTCTCCCTTGAACAGGAGAGCCTGAAACTGGGCACAATATTCCAGGTGTGGCCTCAGCAGGGCAGAGTCGATCTCGGCACAGAAAATACAAGCAATATTCTGGTTAACACAGTAACACCTGACTGGATTTATTTCAAGATTATTGCTTTTGTAGTTCCATAGAAAGCTTTTCCTGGAGGAAAAAAAACAACATCCAACAAACAAACCACCAACTAATGTTCCTTTGTCACTGTGATCCAAGGAAGAGTAGGGAAATGTGTCATTGCCCAGGATCCCAGGCTGCTTTAACAAATCTCGTGCCCTCTCGCTCCCCATGATGCATAATGTAGTGCTCTAGAATGGTGACATGCAGTTAACAATGCAGTCATGTTTGTGATGTAGGCATGTAACAAATTATCTCAGCAGATGAAAGCAATTGCAGAAGAACATGTCTGCTAATTGATGGTCATTAAGGCAATTATTACCCTGAATCCTGAACTCTTACAGCTATTGGTTTGATATTTAATTTCAGGCATATAGACAGAAGTATTTAATGTACTTTCAGTGAATGTTTGTGTTGCATACTTCTCTTCCATTGCAAACACCATCTTTTCATTTTAGTTGCCAAGCTCTTTTCTGAGGCAGGAAAGATTGTGCCTTTCCTTAGCACAGAACAAACTAACATACTGATTACAGTTTGGAAACATCAAATGAAAACTCAGCATCTGATAAATAGACATGTGATTATACAAGGGGGATGTATCTGTGTGTGTGAAACATTCATGCTTAGGAAAAATATTATCTGAAAAGTTTTTGTTTAGGTTATTTTTAGATTTGGATTAAAACTTCCCCTTCCCCCCCATAGGGAACAGAATGGAGAACACAACAAAAAGAACAACTGTTTAATTTGATTATGCTGATTACTGTTGAATTTTGACCTAAAGGCTCGCTGACCTTTGTCCCAAAAAGCATATCTAAATAATTTGGGATTTATACTGGGAGTGGGAGAGTGGAGATGTGGATTTTTTTAAGCTCTGTTGGAAGATGACTGGCTCTGCATTTAGAACAGACTTGACCTTTCTCAGGCTTAGGTCCTGGGCTCAGTGTTCATGAGACTTTCTCAATGGCTTGCTTTTTTTTTTTTCCTGTTTTAAGGAAGGGGGAAGTCAAACTTCTCTGTCTTGAGAATGTTTTTAGTTTGCAAAACTAATGCCCTCAGAAAAGGAAATGGTTGAGGTCAATGTCATGGAAAGAAAATGTTTTACTCCACAGACAGTTTTGTGGAGTTGTGTTGTTTCTTGCATTGTGCGGGCAAGATAGACAATGTTGGTGCTTGTGAGCCCTTTTATGAAATTATTTACATATCTATCACTGCACTCTTGCATTGTGAAGAGAGAGGAACAGGATGATCAAATGAGGGGAAATACTTGCCTTCTGTCAATTTAGAGTACTGTATCTCTGGCTTTGCCACTAGCAGCAGCATGGATGACTTTCTTATTCTGTTTCCTGAAGATCAAATGTCCCTTTCACTAGTTAAATCTTTAAGTGTATGTGTCTATAATACATACATCATGTAGCTCAGTAAATTTCTTATAGAGTTTAATCTTATTTTTTTAGTTCTGTTTATATTTAAAGTAAGGTAAGAAAGATGAGCATGTCTGAGGACGCCTGTGCCTATTTCTCTAATGAAAACTTATCAGGAATTTTGAGAAATGGAGAGCATCATAGGTTTTAAAAAGGAAGTGTGTCTTGGCAACAAATGCCAACTTTCCTCTAATCCTTTAAAGACAGACAAAACCAAATTCAGGAGTCAGTTGTACAAAGGAGAGATTCTTATCTGGTAGAGCAGGTCCAGAGAAGGGCCTTGGAAATGGCCAGGGTGTTGAAGCACCTCTGCTATGAGGACAGGCTGAGGGAGCTGGGATTGTTCAGTCTGGAAAAGAGCAGGCTGCAGGGAGACCTAATAGCAGCCTTCCAGTACCTGAAAGTGGCCTACAAAAAGGATGGAGAGAGACTGCTTACAAAGGCCTGTAGGAATAGGGTGAGAGACAATGGCTTCAAACTAGGCAAGAGTAGATTCAGATTGGATGTTAGGAAAATGCTCTTTACCATGAGGGTAGTGGAATGCTGGAGCACGTTGCCCAGGGAGGTGGTTGGGGCCCCATCCCTGGAGATATTCAAGGTGAGACTTGAAAGGGCTCTGGCAACCTGACCTAGCGGAGGATATCCTTGCTGACTGCAGAGGGAGTTTTGGTTTCGGCTTGGGTGTGGTTCGGCTTCCCCAGACAACCCTGATGCTGTGATCAGGAATGTTTACTTTAAATAAGCAAGCAGATGAGTAACCCTAGTGTGAAACTTCAGGGGTTACATTTACTCAAAGAAATACCAGGAAGTTCAGAAGAACCTGTTCATGTGGCATGGGTTGGTGCCAAACTTTCGGCCACAGAAGGATGGCTAGGAAGGAGCTCTTGCTGGAATTGCCCTGAAGAATTGTAATTGTTGAAGATCAATCCTTTTTGTCTGGGTGTTTTAGCCTTGCTGGTATTTATCCAGCTGTGGGTTTTCAGTGTAGGGTTGGACTTGAGGATTTTTTCAGCCTTTAAATAATAGAAGTGTCTCTTGTTTCCATTAACAACAGAAAGGATGTGTGATTGCAGGTCTGAAAGCACAAGGCTGGGATATTGAAAAGCTGACACAACCCTTATTGTCTATGCTATGCATCCTTGTTAACGCTGCTTTGAAATCTGTGGACTGTCCTGCAGGCTCTCTCATTGCTGAGAGCATCAATAAAATTCAACATCAGCAGAGTTTTCTAGTTCAGTTCCAAGAGAAATAGTTCACCCATAAAGGATTCAAATCCATAAATCCATGAGAAACTAATTGAAATTCATTATAATTTCAACAGGAGCAGAACTTCTCACTGGATATAATTTTTATTGTTTGATGAGAGCAGTTTTAGACCCACAGTACTGGCATTACAGTGTCACTAAGGTTGGAAGAGACCTCAAAGATTGAGTCCAACCTGTCACCACAGACCCCATGACTAGACCATGGCACCAAGTGCCACATCCAGTTCCCTCTTGAACACCTCCAGGGATGGAGACTCCACCACCTCCCTGAGCAGCACATTCCAATGGTAAATGACTCTCTCGGTGAAGAACTTTCTCCTCACCTCCAGCCTAAACATCCCCTGGCACAGCTTGAGACTGTGTCCCCTTGTTCTGGTGCTGGTTGCTAGAGAGAAGAGGCCAACCCTTCCTGGCTACAACCACCTTTCAGGTAGTTGAAGAGAGCAATGAGGTTGCCCCTGAGCCTCCTCCTCCAGGCTAAACAATCCCAGCTCCCTCAGCCTCTCCTCATAGGGCTTGTGCTCAAGGCCTCTCCCCAGCCTTGTTGCCCTTCCTGGACACGTTCAAGTGTCTCGATGTCCATCTTAAACTGAGGGGCCTAGAACTGGACACAGTACTCAAGGTGTGGCCTAACCAATGCAGAGTACAGGGGCACAACGACCTCCCTGCTCCTGCTGGCCCATTGTTCTCCAGGAAAGCAAACTGATCATATAATTTCAATAGTTTCACTCTTCTTTTTTTGTTCTCTGTTGCGATGAAGGGATTCACTGTTGCTATAAACAAACTACAGGTTTAAAATGTGGATTTTTTCTTTTTCTCTTTATTTTTTCTTCCCTTCCCCCCCCCCCAAAGGAGATTTGCACTTAGTTGTTATTCCTTTGAAATACACAATTTGTACACAAATTAACCAAAAACACATGAGTTAATGCAACCAGCGGATGGAGCAGATGGGACTACTTTTGCTCCTTGAAGCTGTGACAAAAGATCTATTTGTGCTCTGTGCTGAATGTGAGCACAGTAAACATCCTACAGGAGCCAGCTAAGATATTCTATGCTATTCCATGTCTTCTCTGCAGCTTTGCTTTAGTGTTTTTTTATACTTTTTTTTTTTTAAAGGGAGCAAGCATTGGGAATGAAAATATATGAAATGAGGCCAGTCTAAGCAGGATCTGTCTTCAGAAGAAGATGACTTTAAAAGATTTCCTTAAAGGAGGAGAAGGGAATTGAAAAAAGAGCAAAAGAAAAATGCAAGGCCATTATGGCCATTATCTTAAACTTCTCTCCTTGTGATTCATTAATTATCTCAGGGTTTTAAATGTAATTTAACCACATCTATAAACACATGTTTATAAAGTCAGACATATGCAGAGCAAAGAACAACTTGTGAGGGAGCTTGGCGAGCCTTAATGGATCTGGCATTGAATCTAAATGAGCAATATCATATTGCTGTGAAAAATATTGTCATGGGATATGTAAATAGGAGTATAATCTGAAAAGTGAGTGATTGTGGAAGGTTTAGCTGCATTATTCTGTCTACATTTAGATGCTCAGTTGCAACTGAGGACAAAACAGTGAAAATGAGCAGAGGTGTATCAGTATTAAGTGGGCCGCAAGAAGGGTAGTTAGGTTTAGGCAGGCTACAGAAGAATGACACAGCAGTGTTCATCTGTGTAAAGAGCTGCTGCTGATAGAGTAAGAATAGTCTGTAAGCTGGAAGATAATAGATTTTCATTGTTGCAAAGTTGGTTTAGAATGGACATTAAGAGAACTATTGTAAACAAAAGAGAGAAAACCCCAAGCCCAAGCCAACAAAAAGCCCACATCACTGGATCTGGCACACTGAAAAGTGAGACCTTTAAAAAGGTCTCACACAAGATTAATTCATCAACTGCTAGTCCAGGCAATAGATTTGAATCATAAATTTGCTGATTGGAAAGGATCTTTGAGTCCAACCTAACATTTCCTTGTACACAACTTGCTAGACCATATTCCTAAAGTCCTCATCCAAACAGCTGTTAAACACCTCAGGGATGGTGACTCCCCCACTTGCCAGGGCAGCTTGTTCCTGTGCCTCATGACCCTCTCGGTTAAGAATTTTTTTCCTAATATTGAATCCAAACCTCTTGTGGTGCAACTTGAGGCCATCTCCTCTCTTCCTGTCACTTGTTACCTTGGAGAGGCTGGTCTCCACTCACTACAACCTCCTTTCAGGTAGAGAGCAATGAGGTCTCCCCTCAAGCTTCTCTTCTCCAGGCTGAACACCCCCAGCTCCCTGAGCTGCTTCTCACAGGACGTGCTCTGGCATCTCAGTGTCCTTTGTGTAGTGAGGCTCTTCTCAGTGATGGCCAAGGATAGGACACGGGGTTGACAGGTGCAAGTAGGAGCATAGGAGGTTCCAAATGAACATAAGGAAAAATGAGGCTGACAAATCCCTGGAACAGGCTGCCCAGAGAGGTTGTGGAGTCTCCTCTGGAGACATTCTAAACCTGCCTGAATGCATTCTGCATGACTACTCAGGGTGATCCTGCTCTAGCAGGGGATTGGACTTGGATGACGTTTCGATCTCCCTTCCAACCCCTAACATTCTATTATTCTGTGACTATTATTCCAATTCACAAATAATGGAACTGAGCTTCTTTTAAACTGGTTATAAACAGAAAAGGGAAAAAAATCCTGGAACCAAAATAAACCACTCCCTAAACCCAAGTAAGAATCCCCCCAGGACTCTGGGCTGTTTAACAACAATTTAGCTAGATGGTATCAGTGGCATGTAAGCCTGGGGCAAAAGCACTAAACATTCCCTTCCTGTGCTGAAGCATTTCACGTGCTCCTGTTATTCAGGATAAAGCACATTAGTAAACATCTTGTTTCATTTGGTTTATTGCAATGATGAATATTGCTCATTCTCTTTTTTTTTTGCTTGTTTGATAATCAGTGGAAAATTTATGATCTACACAACACTAATAATTTACTAAGATGTCATGTGCTTTATTGTTTGGGGGTTTTTGTGGGTGTGGGTTTTTTGGTGTGCTTTTTGTTGTTGTTTGCTTTTTTGTTGCTTTTTTCTATGGAAAGTGGGAAAGCAGCACATAACACAAGCAGTTTTGCCAAAGTATTTGGATATCTGGACTAAAACTGGTGTATGCCTCTACTACTTGTGAAGAGAGGCAGAGGGAGCTGGTGTTGTTCAGCCTCTAAAAGAGAAGGCTCCAGGGAGACCTAATAATGACCTTTCAGTACCTGAAGGGGCCTACAAGAAGAGTGTAGAGACTGTTTGCAAAGGCCTGTAGTCATAGGACAAGGAACAAGGTTTCAAACTAGAGAAGGGCAGACTTAGATTAGATGTTAGGAACAAGTTCTTTACCATGAGGGTAGTACAATAGAATAATCCAGGTTGGAAGAGACCTTCAAGATCATCGCATCCAACCCACCTAAACAACTAAACCATGGCACCAAGCACCCCATCAAGTGACTCCACCACCTCCATGGGCAGCCCATTCCAATGGACAATCAGTCTCTCTGTATAGAACTTCTTCCTAACATCCAGCCTAAACCTCCCCTGGTGCAGCCTGAGACTGTGTCCTCTTGTTCTGGTGCTGGTTGTCTGGGAGAAGAGACCAGCCCCCACCTGTCTACAACCTCCCTTCAGGTAGTTGTAGAGAGCAATAAGATCACCCCTGAGTCTCCTTCTCTCCAGGCTAAGCAACCCCAGCTCCCTCAGTCTCTCCTCACAGGGCTTGTGTTCCAAATCCCTCCCCAACCTCACTGCCCTTTTCTGGACATGTTCCAGCAAGTCAACATCCTTCCTAAACTGAGGGGCCCAGAACTGGACACAGGACTCAAGGTGTGGCCTAACCAGTGCAGTGTACAGGGGCAGAATGACCTCCCTGCTCCTGCTGGCCACACTGTTCCTGATGCAGGCCAGGATGCCATTGGCCCTCTTGGCTGCCTGGGCACACTGCAGGCTCATGTTCAGCCTTCCATCAACCAGCACCCCCAGGTTCCTCTCTGCCTGGCCGCTCTCCAGCCACTCTGACCCCAGCCTGTAGCACTGCATGGGGTTTCTGTGGCCAATGTGCAGAACCCGGCACTTGGATGTGTTCAATCTCATGCCCTTGGATTCTGCCCATCTGTCCAGCCTGTTGAGGTCCCTCTGCAAAGCCTCTCTACCCTCCAGCAGATCAGCTCCTGCCCCCAGCTTGGTGTCATCCAATGCCCTCATCCAGATCATCAATAAAGATGTCAAGAGCATGGGGCCCAGCACTGATTCTTGGGGCACACAGTGACTGGCTGCCAGCTGGATGTGGCACCATTCACCACCACTCTCTGGAACAAGTTACCCAGGACGGTGGCTGAGGCCCCATCTGTGGAGGTATTCAGAGTGAGCCTTACTTACTGTGGAAAACTATCCCTGTCTCTGGAATGCTGTGCTTGTAAAGTGTTATTTTTCAAGCAAGAGGTATTAACTTTATATTAAATATATTTTCTAGACTAGCAGATAGGGAACAAGCTCCATAAATTGTAGAAAGACTGCATCATCAAGAACATCCTTAATTTAAACCACAGTTACCTGTTTTCAAAATACAAGAGCCAGCTTACTAAAACTGCTGCACACATTTGAGATCATTGTACAGCTAGGCACACAGATAGGCAGGGGACAATTAAATCCTAGTGCAAAGTGAAATTGAGACTGTACCTAGCCAGAAAAAGTTCCATTTCTAAGGTCTGTAATTTCTTTCAGAATAAACCTAGCTAGAACTTTCCATAACACAACATGGATTACTGACTATCTTTATAGTGAGATAATCTGTGCTTATGAAAAATTAATCCTATACTAAAACTTGAAAATCATTAATAGGGCCCAAGGAGAAAAATCTGAGTCTTCAAAGCAAAACTATTTGTTCTTCTGATGTCCAGTCTGTGAACAAATATATACTAAGCTGGAAATGAGATCTTTTAGGGTATTTTAAAATTCTCCAGTGTGGAGGAGCAGGTGTAACCATTTAACCAGGAAACTGCTATTTAGGCCTGCTAATGGTCAGGATTCCATCTGGGACCAATGAAGAACTTCAAAGGTAATAAATTGACAGACCAGCATTCACCAACTGCTCCCTGTGACTGAACAAGATCGACCTGAAGTACTTCCATATCTTCCATACTTCTATACTCATGTACTATTAGACTGTCAGTCTCAAATTCATAAAACAGTTTTTACCAATCAGTAGAAACTTAGGGTTGTTCATAGCATGTTATGGCTCTGAATGTCTAACCCTTCCACAATCAGTTCATCTTATTATAAGGTTGGTTTTTTAACCACCTTAAAAGGCAGTTGGACATAAATTAGCTGTCAGGTGTTTTTCATTTTTGAAGATGGAAATGTCAAGTAAAAATCCTACTATGTCTAAATAGAGAAGGAAAGGAAAAAATGCTAATCAGAATTTCTGTACTGTAATAGAATAATAGAATGAGGCACTTGAATAACACTGCAGTTGGGAAGCTGAATAAAAAGCAGTCCATATTCCCACTGACATGCTCTTAAGGAAATGAAATTGGAGTGGTAACTGCTTTTGGGTCTGCTTTCATTCTAGTGGACTTCAGAAGAGCCACAGTATGCATGTGAGAAAGTACTGTGACAGGCCAGCAGGAAAATGAATGCCAGTTCCCAATGGCAAACAAAAATTTCAACAAAGACTTAATTTCCCTGAACACCATGTTTTTAATCAGCTGGATCTTTTTGCAAGGCAGAAGCTTATTTGCCTTCTACCTGTGATGAGAAAAGCAGTATTAGAAAGCATGAAATGCTTACTTTTTTATAGTCTTAACAATCTGTTACTTCAAATTTCAAAATAAACATGGAAGGGGAAAAAAAGCATCTAAAACTGTACGAGGTGTTTAATCAAAACTTTATTAGAAGCATTGAAAGGGGAAAGAAAAGCTCACATACCTCTTAAATATACTGGTAGGAAGGGTGTCAGCTAGGACAGGAGGAGATAGCTGTTAGACAGGCATTATGCTGTATCTGAGTACAATTAAAGTTGTACGTTAGTGCAATTAAAGTTCCTTTACCTCTGCACATGAAGGGTACCAGTCGCAAGCCTGAAAAGAATAACCGAGTATGCTGCTGTTTTTTCACAAAGCCTATTTACATCTTTAAATAATTATTAATGCTTACTAACCTGCTTTACTGGTTGATAGTAGGCTGAACATGAGCCAGCAGTGTGCCCAGGTGGCCAAGAAGGCCAATGGCATCCTGGCCTGTATCAGGAACAGTATGGCCAACAGGAGCAGGGAAGTCATTGTGCCCTGTACTCAGCACTGGGCAGGCCACACCTTGAGTCCTGTGTCCAGTTCTGGCCCCCTCAGTTTATGGAAGATCGTGAGTTGCTGCATGTGTCCAGAGGACAACAAAGCTGGGGAGGGGTTTGGAGCACAGTCCTATGAGGAGAAGCTGAGGGATCTGGGGTTGCTTAGCCTGGAGAAGAGGAGGCTCAGGGGAGACCTTGTTGCTGCCTACAACTACCTGAAGGGAGGTTGTAGGCAGGTGGGGGTTGGTCTCTCAGCACCAGAACAAGAGGACACAGTCTCAAGCTGCACCAGGGGAGGTTTAGGCTGGATGTTAGGAAGAAATTCTTCCTAGCAAGAGAGTTTGTCCATTGGAATGGGCTGCCCAGGCAGGTGGTGGAGTCACCATCACTGGAGGAGTTTAGGAAGACACTGGATGGGGTGCTTGGTGCCATAGTTTAGTGGCATAATAAGTCGGACTTGATGATCTCGAAGGTCTTTTGCAACCTGGTCTATTCTATTCTGCTTACACAGACTGGTGAAGAATTCAATTAACTGTATATCTTTATCTGAAGATGAAATGGTGTTTAGCAGAACTACGTCATGATCACCAAAAACCTTGTAGCATTACCATCCTAACAAGAGTGAGAATCTTTCTTGTAAAGCAAGAACACTTTTTCTCTTGTAAGTACCAGAAATTTGTATTTGTAATTTGCTTTATGTAAGAATATTCTTTCCCTGTTCTGATAGGCAGCTGTTAATATTGACAAATTGTGTTGTAAAAAGATGTGCAAGAGCTCAAACTTGCACTATTAGCAATACAAGTAGAAAGAGTTCAAAATTTTAAGTTCCATCAAGTATGAAAGTGTCCCACCAAGCTTTGATTTAAACCAATTTCCAATGAGAATAATGGGGACTAATATTTTTAGCAACATCAGCTTTCAAGAACAAAATCCAGTTTGGAGAAAACAATATTCATTCATGTGATGGGTTAATGCCCATCCTGAAAACAACTGGGGGAAGGGCTTGTGAGTGCTTTGCCCTCCCTGCAGGGTGTTTTCCCCCTGGGAAACGGAGTCTGTTCCACTCCCGCCTCCCT
Organism: Colaptes auratus; assembly: GCA_015227895.2. NCBI lineage: Eukaryota > Metazoa > Chordata > Aves > Piciformes > Picidae > Colaptes > Colaptes auratus. Next base: position 7,465,837 of record CM037634.1, read on the forward strand.
GCCCAGCTAGAGTATAAAAGGGAGGACATTGCAGCCATTAGCTCTCTTTTCGGCTCCTGCCTTCCTGGACGAGAGCTATTGCAGCTGCCTTCCTGCTCCTCTGCCACATGTTCAGGCCTGATCCTTTTCCCTGCTTCCTCCACACCTTTTCAGAGAGAGACTGGTTTTGTATTCTTGTTTGTGTGTTTTTTTCCCTTCCATCCATCCTTGTTCCTTGCCCTTGTGAACCTTATCTGTTATTGTTATATATATATATATAGTTTAAAGAAAAACTCTTTACCTCTCTACTTCCAAGCTGACTCCAAATTATTTCTTGGTTAATTTACTCCTTCTCTTTCTTTTTTTCCTCTCTGTTGGGAGGGAGGAGGGGAGAGTGGGGGAGGAATTCTCAGCATTGCCCCCATCTTGCCCCCCAGCAAGTTTGCTGATGACACCAAGCTGTGTGGTGCAGCAGACATGCTGGAGGGAAGGGATGACATCCAGAGGGACCTTGACAGGCTGGAGAGGTGGGCACAAGCCAACCTCATGAGCTTCAACAAGACCAAGGGCATGGTCCTGCATCTGGGTCGAGGCAATCCCAGCCACAAATCCAGGCTGGGCAGGGAGTGGAGGTGCTGGTGGACGAGAAGCTCAACAGGAGCTCTCAATGTGCACTTGAAGCCCGGAAAGCCAATCAGATCCTGGGCTGCATCAAGAGAAGTGTGGCCAGCAGGTCAAGGGAGGTGATTCTCCCCCTCTACTCAGCGCTGGTGAGACCCCAACTGGAGTACTGCATCCGGTTCCAGAGCCCCTATTACAAGAGGGATATGGAGGTGCTGGAAGGTGTCCAGAGAAGGGCCACAAGGATGATCAGAGGGCTGGAGCACCTCTCCTATGAGGACAGACTGTAGGAGTTGGGGCTGTTCAGTCTGGAGAAGAGAAGGCTCTGAGGTGACCTCATTGTGGCCTTCCAGTATCTGAAGGGGGCCTACAAGAAGGCTGGGGAGGGACTTCTCAGGATCTCAGGTAGTGATAGGACTAGGGGGAATGGAATGAAGCTGGAGGTGGGGAGATTCAGGCTGGATGTGAGGAGGAAGTTCTTACCCATGAGAGTGGTGAGCCCTGGAATGGGTTATCCAAGGAGGTGATTGAGGCCCTGTCCCTGGAGGTGTTTAAGACCAGGCTGGATGAGGCTCTGGCCAGCCTGATCTAGTGTGGGGTGTCCCTGCCCATGGCAGGGGGCTTGGAACTAGATGATCCTTGTGGTCCCTTCCAACCCTGACTGATACTATGATACTATGATCTGAGCTCTTAAGTGCCAGTTAAGGCTCAAACCACTACAATTCATTACAAGCAGTGCTACTTGCTAATGTATGAAGGTATCCCCTCAGTTTGCAGATGGGGATCTCATGATGGGAAATGCCCCAAATTTCACTCATCATCCCATATATTACTAAATTAGCCTTCCTTTCACATGGCTAAAATTTTGCTGGGGGGTTTAAAACAAGAATGCCAACAACTTAATGTTTTCCTGCTCATTACTTGGTGACTGAAGATGGATAAAGGTTCCATCCTATAACCGTATGTGCTGGAGTGACGTCACTCAGCAGCGATGCTAACAGGAATTAGTACTCTGCCACTGGCCAGTGGCTTCCTGCATTTTTTTGTTTTATTTTTGATTTGGCCTTTCTCAGCAAAAAGCTTTCCTGTTTATGGGGGGGGGAAGTGTTTTCTGGCTGTGCAGCCCATACCATCAAGTCATTTCCACTGCATGGATTTGCATGGCCTCGTATGTTCTCAGTCTATTTCTTTTGACCGTCACAGACAAAATCAAAATGTGTAAATTTGATGTAACTTTTTTTTTTTAAATGGATGCTTAAAATATAATCACATCTTCTTTATGGATCTTCTGCTAGCTTGCTCTCATTAAAATTCATTCTTATGAATGTGCACTGCAGAGAGAAGGCTGCTAACATGTCACAATAAACCAACCGTCTGAAACACTGCAGAAGGGGAGGGAAAAAAAAGGAGGAGGTAACGTTTGCCTTGTACCTTGTAGTTTACGAGAGAAGATATCTAGAAGCAGCTGTAAAATGGTCATAAAATAAAATTGGAATTTATATCAAAATCACTCTTAATACCTTGGGGCTTTTCTATCTCTGCATAGTTTACCCTGAGAGATTTAGTGGTGGACTTTTATGTTAACGGGCTGAAAGTTATAGTGGAGTTGTCGGCAATGCTATCTCTTTTTGGTGTGTATGCCTATATATCAGTCTATTTATTTCTAAATAGCAAGAAATAAACCCCAGAAGGTGCAATATGAAAATGCTATTGGCAACAGCTTGACAGTTATAGAGCCATTGGCCATCCTTAATGAAAATGCTACTGAATGGAAGCATTTTTAGTTTTGTTTTGGTTTTTTTTGTTATTTTTACAATAACTATAATTTTTTTAATGGGGGAGATGAGGTAGAATGGATTTGCACACCATTATTCTTGACCAAGTTCCCCACTAACCAGGACACTGTTACAACTTCTACTTACAACTCCTTTCAGGAGATTTACTTAAAACTCAAAACCAAACATCTACAAGAAAACAGTGTGAGAAACTGTGAGAAAATTCATATACATGCTGAAGGAATTATAAAACATTTCCTGTATGTTCCTGTGTCTGGGGCAGTGGTGGAAAGCAGTTCTCTTCTAAGATAAAGAGGATGTATCTGTACATATGTGATAAGAAAAGAGCAAGGTGCAAATTTAACAAAATTGAAGGACTCGTGTTAAACAAACGAACAGGAACTTTATTGTAAACTACTCCTAGTCAATTACTTTACATCTTACTCTAGGTCCTGCCTTACTAGCAATAGCACAGAATCACCAAGGTTGGAAGAGACCTCAAAGATCATCAAGTCCAACCTGTTGCCACAGACCTCATGATTAAACCATGGCACCAAGTGCCACATCCAATCCCCTCTTGAACACCTCCAGGGATGGTGACTGCACCATCTCCCTGGGCAGCACATTCCAATGGCTAACAACTCTCTCTGTGAAGAACTTTCTCCTCACCTCCAGCCTAGACTTCTCCTGGTGCAGCTTGAGACTGTGTCCTCTTGTTCTGGTGCTCGTTGCCTAAGAGAAGAGAGCAACCCCCTCCTGGCTACAACCACCCTTCAGGTAGTTGTAGAGAGCAATAAGGTCTCCCCTGAGCATTCTCTTCTCCAGGCTAAACAATCCCAGCTCCCTCAGCCTCTCCTCATAGGGCTTGTGCTCAAGGCCTCTCATCAGCCTCATTGCCCTTTTCTGGACACGTTCAAGTGTCTCATTGTCCTTCTTAAACTGAGAGGCCCAGAACTGGACACAGGACTCAATGTTTTACAGCTGGGGAAGAAGGGGAAAAAATATAAGGGTCATTGTTTGGCATCAGAACCATGAGGTTGTCAATTCCATATTCAGATATGATGTGTCCCATTCTTCCCATGATGCCTGATGAAGTTTTATAGGGAGAGGTTTCACAGCTTTACTGTCTTGTCAGCTGAGCCTCAAGTCTAACCTTAATATTTATTACACTCAGCTTTCATCAGCTGTCTATAAGACTGTAAAAAAAATCTGTTATTGCAGAACTCACCAAAGGTTCCTGCTCCCAGATGTGCTAGTATTGCAACCCAGAAGATCTCTACTGCCAACTTTCAGGTGAGGAAATTCTCGGGAATAAGATGAGCAGAACTTGTACAACCAAAATACAGTCTGACATTATTTCTGATTTAAATAACTGAAGTGCAAGGCCATGCTAGGTCATGAAAATTCACCTTCTGGGTGCAGGGTTTCTACTCATGAAAACTGTAAGTCATTACAGAACTACTGATACCTTGCTTGGGGAGAAAGAAAGTGGATGAGGGGCCCACAAGAGCCAAATAGAAGCAGTGTGCAAGTGGTTGGTGTTGGAAGCTCTTTCACCACTAGAATGACCAGAGCCTGAGGTAGCCAACTATATGCACAGTGCTTGGAAAAGAAGTTTAACTGTTAAGTCATGCACAGCAATGCAGATTTCATAGTCTCTGGTATACCTGCAGCAATATCTAGAGTAGTAGACATTGTTACTGTAGAGAAGCACATAGATACAGACATATCAACCTAATTACTATATCAGGGAGAGCCATAATCAAATATCTTAATACACTGGGCTTCACTTGGTGTCTTTAAGCACTCTGAAATGATGACAGAGCTACAGGCAGTTTAAGAAATAAAACAAGAACAAAATCCACACAGCTTTCTTTTCCAGAAATGAATTTCCTCTGGGAGTAGAAATGCTGGGTTTGAGTTATCCTAATCCTCTTGAGCCACTACATGCCTTTAATGAAGTGTGGACAAATCCAGACAGAGCTTAAAAAACAACAGAAAAGGCTGTGAAACAGTTCCAAACCCATAGAGGATGACACATTTCTTGTTAAATAGGCTCTAAAAGTCTGGAAAATGAATCAAGTCTAAATGGGATTTAGATTTTCCCATGACCAAAATGTCTGTTGGTTCTGGTTTAGCTACAAGGTTACTAGGGCTATCTTTAACCAAAATTTGATGAAGCCTAATAGCCTAGGATTTGCAACTATTTGATTATCTTGGGACCAAACCCAGCTAGGTAATATATTCCTTGAGATGTGTGGATGAAAGCACCCCTTGACTGTTACCACCCATGTACAATACCATCTGGAAGCAGCCTGTTAGCTTTAAAAGAAGGGGGGGGGGGGAAACTTCAATGCAAAGAAGAAAAGCTTTTAAGTGGTCTCAGTATGTGCAGTTAACAATTTAAGAAGTTTGAAAATCTCCTACTTGATTCTAAGCTGAGACTATATAAAAATTTGGGGGCTGTGGCAAAAGTAGTAGCTTTTTACAGTTAAGAGTTTGTTTCAGTGCAAGTAAAAGCAGATCATACTTGAGAGAAGGAGGGTGCCACCACTCTCATTGCCAGGCTAAATCAGCATAGAAAACTTAGGCATTGTACAACAGCAAAGTGCTCTGGTACCCGCCAAAATTCTGAGCTGGAACTGGAGTGGTCAGAGACATGGAGAATATCAGAGACTTCAGAACAGGACTTACAGAAGTATGTGGGTCAGGCTATCCAACAGTCAGTGTGGGGGTCTAACACCAACTTTTAGACCTCATAAGTAATGAGGCATCTAAGTCCACAGTGAGACATACATCCTTTTTTCACAGCTGTGATTTCTCTCCAGAAGTGAGACATTTGCTTTCTTCTCACACCTGAACAGAAGAGTAAGAAAAAGGACATCGTGTTCAAGCTCAGCTGAACCTCATTCCCCAAGAAATCAGTGTGACCACTCACAGACCACAGTGCTACTGAATGTTAGAGAGCGTGGCTGGGACTGGCCGTAAGTCAGAATGACAGAATGTTAAGGGATGAAGAGACCTCAAAAGATCTAGTCCAACCCCCTTGCAAGAGCAGGTTCAACCTGTACCAGATCACACTGGAATACATCCAGGCAGGTTTTGAATATCTTCAGGGAGGGAGACTCCACAAGCTCCCTGGGCAGCCTGTTCCAGTGCTCCATCACCCTCACAGTGAATTTTTTTTCCTCATGTTCCTGTGGAACTTCCTATGTCTCAATGTCCACCCACTGCCCCTTGTCCTGTCATTGGGCATCACTGAGCAGACCCTGACTCCATCCTCTTGGAATTCACCCTTTACATATTTATAAACATGAATGAGGTCACCCCTTAGTCTCCTCCTCCTCTTCAAGCGAAAGAGCTCTCAGTCTCTCCTCATAAGGAAAATGTTCCTCTCCTTTTGTCATTTTTGTGGCTCTGCTCTGGACTGTCTCAAGCAGTTCCCTGAGGTCCTCCTTGAACTGAGGGGCCCAGAACTGGGCACAATGTCCCAGACGTGGCCTCAGCAGGGTAGAGCAGAAGGGCAGGAGAACCTCTCTCCGCCTACTAACCACACCCCCGAATGGCATTGGCCTTCTTGGCCACGAGAGCACATTGCTGTCTGAAAATCTTTTTCAGATATTCTGTTATAAAACAAGTTCATCTGCTAGTAATTTAATTTAGTTACTTGAAAAAAGCATAGAAGTGCTCTGCACAGCATTAGGTGTCTAAGGCCTATCACAAAGGCAATCAGATCACTCTGGAGACCAGCTGTGTATCAAGTAGATTGCTTTTATCCAAGTGATAAAAACCTTGTAGACTGTGAACAATACTGGGCATAAAATGTAACATTTTTAATGAACAACATAAAAGATGAAAAGAATGAACGCAAGAAATGGCAATTTAGTCAGAAGATGAGGGAAAGAAGCTTCCTTAACATGACATTTTATAGCAAGTGGGTTTTGCAGTAAGCAGAATTTAGAGGGGGAAACGGTATTTTTCTCTTCTAATTAATCCAGTTGGGGTACCTTGCAAATCAATCAGGAATGTTCCAGCCTCATCTGACTGAACCGGAAGAGCAAGCATTAGCATAGTTTGGACCTGTTTCAGGTCCAACATAAGTCATTGAAACTCCATTAATTTCTTGAAGATGCAAAATCGGCCTTTTAACTGTAATCTTCTACATCAACAGGAAAGGAAAAGCATAAAACATTGACCAGATAACTGCCTTTATATTTTACTTCTTTTATGAGGCTCCTAGTAGGACATTAAGAGCAGATTATATCTTTTGTGAGCCATCTAACAAGACATTAATGACGCAAGGGCAACCAATAAATAAAATGATTGTTATTACTACTACTTATAGTTGTGCTGCTGTTACTGATCAATAAAATGTTAACACTTGGAAAGTCAGGACTCTACCTTGCAAACCATCCTCTTCAAGGCTGAACATTATTTCGTTTAGCCTAGCTCGAACACAACTAAAACTTCAGTTCAGCACCCAAGTTTCTTTTTACTTCCAGGTGCCAAAGATGCACAGCACAGATGCAAGTGCTGAATTAAAACAGCCAGTGCAGGCTCAGGCCAGTCCAGAAGACCTTATTGCTCTCTACAACTACCTGAAGGGAGGTTGTAGCCAGGTGGGGGCTGGTCTCTTCTCCCAGGCAAGCAGCACCAGAACAAGAGGACACAGTCTCAAGCTGCACAAGGGGAGATTCAGACTGGATGCTAGGAAGAAATTCTTCACAGAGAGTGATTACCCATTGGAATGGGCTGCCTGGGGAGGTGGTGGAGTTACCATCACTAGTGGTCTTTAGGAGGAGACTTTATAGGGTGCTTGGTTGCATGGTTTAGTTGATTAGGTGGTGTTGGATGATGGGTTGGACACAATGATCTTGAAGGTCTCTTCCAACCTGGTTTATTCTATTCTACTTACAAGTGGGAAGAAATACAGAGGAGTTTAAACTCAGTCTGACAGAAGTCTGATACTTATGGTTTGTCTGCCTTAAAATAACTGTCTGGCTTTTGTTTCTTTTTCCTGAATGTTTATGGTATTATGGGCAAGTAGGATGTCCTTTGCTTTTTTGATCCTTGAGTATTTTTTTAAATCATTATTAGTTAGTGTAGGTAAGAAAGACAGGAAAGGGCAAGGAACACAGTTTGCCTAAAAGTGATGTGACAGGCTCGTGGAAACATTTATTAGACTTCTAATAATCTATTTATGAAAATGGCATGTTGGCTTAGTGCAGTAATAACAGGATCACAGGATGTTAGCTGTTGGAAGGAACCTCCAGAGATTATTGGGTCTAACCCCCCTGTCAGAGCAGGACCATAAATCTAGCACAGGTCACACAGGAATGCATCCAGACAGGTCTTGAAAGTCTCTAGAGGAGACTACACAACCTCTTTGGGGAGCCTGTTCCAGTGCTCTGCAACCCTTACAGTGAAGAATTTGGGTGTGGACTTGGAAAATATTGGGGCAAATATTTCATGCCCTTCTCAACACTTATTTTTCATCTGCAGTGCCTTTCTACATTTTATTTGGTGTGCTGTCATTCCTTATCTAGTGGTCCATTGCACCTTTGGAATACATCTTGCAATTAGAAGCATTTTGTAATTCATTGTAGAAAGCAAGAGCTAACTGAAAGTTTGGGAATCAAATGTTCTGGAATATCTCATTCAATACCAAAGGCCCTGGCCATTTAGAAAGGATGAGTCAATTAATTCCAAGACCAAGGGTTCCACATCTGAAACCAAACTATAGTCAGTAGTGGTGTGCCCCAAGGATCAGTGCTGGGCCCCATGCTCTTTAACATCTTTATTGATGATCTGGATGAGGGCATTGAGTCCATCATCAGTAAATTTGTGGATGACACCAAGCTGGGGACAGGAGTTGATCTGCTGGAGGGTAGAGAGGCTTTGCAGAGGGACCTCGACAGGCTGGACAGATGGGCAGAGTCCAAGGGCATGAGATTGAACACATCCAAGTGCTGGGTTCTGCACATTGGCCACAGCAACCCCATGCAGTGCTACAGGCTGGGGTCAGAGTGGCTGGAGAGTGGCCAGGCAGAAAGGGACTTGGGGGTGCTGGTTGATGGTAGGCTGAACATGAGCCTGCAGTGTGCCCAGGCAGCCAGGAGGGCCAATGGCATCCTGGCCTGCATCAGGAACAGTGTGGCCAGCAGGAGCAGGGAGGTCATTCTGCCCCTGTACTCAGCACTGGTTAGGCCACACCTTGAGTCCTGTGTCCAGTTCTGGGTCCCTCAGTTTAGGAAGGATGTTGACTTGTTGGAGCGTGTCCAGACAAGGGCAACAAGGTTGGTGAGGGGTTTGGAACACAAGCCCTGTGAGGAGAGGCTGAGGGAGCTGGGGTTGCTTAGCCTGGAGAGGAGGAGACTCAGAGGTGACCTTATTGCTCTCTACAACTACCTGAAGGGGAGGTTGTAGACAGGCAGATGTTGGTCTCTTCTCCCAGGCAACCAGCACCAGAACAAGAGGACACAGTCTCCGGGCTGCACCAGGGGAGGTTTAGGCTGGAGGTTAGGAGGAAGTTTTACACAGAGAGAGTGATTGCCCATGGGAATGGACTGCCCGGGGAGGTGGTGGAGTCGCCGTCACTGGAGGTGTTCAGGAGGAGACTTGATAGGGTGCTGGGTTGCATGGTTTAGTTGATTAGGTGTTGTTGGATAATAGGTTGGACACAATGATCTTGAAGGTCTCTTCCAACCTGGTTTATTCTAGTCTAGTCTAGTCTATATGTGGATATGTACTCATGGTCCCATGGACACACTTCTTTTTTAGAGTCCACAGGTCTGGGAAACAAAAATACAATTTTTCATTTTCTCCTTGTCCCCAAGTTTCATTTTCCTGTATCCATTAAGGCAGACAAAATGCACAAGTTTGACAATACTCTAATAGCAGCTACATCTAAGGAATCTTACTGACTTTACTCAGACTACAGAAACAGAAGATAGCATATTTGGGTTACTACAGACAGTAGATAGTAGTCCAGAGACTAACAGTTGCCTTTTGATCAACTTCTTTGCTATAGGAAGACAAACCTACACATTTCTGTTTTGGAAAGCCTTGTTATTTAAGATAAATGCATTTTTAAGTCCTGGAAAGGACTCCAAACAAAATGTTGCAAGAAAGCATCACACTTCAACATCATTTCTTTTAAAATAGCCATATTTTAGTGTAGATCAGTTAAAAGCTTAAGAAGTAATGTCTGTTCACAGTCCATAAGTAGATTTTGAATATTTATTAGTACTTGACTTTCCATTCCTTTCCTTCTTGCTTCTTTTTTTACATCTCACTGCCTTATCTGTCTTCATCTTTGCCATACGCAGAGTAAATTTTCTGACCAGCAACTAAGTGCAGTACTGCAGACCTGGCTTCTACCCATAGCAGAAGGATTCTTTCAGTATGTCTTTAAGAATGCCTTTTGATGTGATTAGTGTACTAACCTCTGAGCTGTTGGAGAGCAAGCCCTACTCATCCATGGCAGAGCAGGGATGTTAACAAAGCAAACTCTCCAAGAACTCTCAGATCCGTTTTCCCACTGCAAACAAACCTCTTGTATTTTTCAGATAGTAGCTCAAGGTTTGGTCCACAACTGCTTCTTAGCTGCTGGATACTGTAAGAAAAACCCCAAACAACAAACCTAAGAGTGCTAGCAAAAAGCAAACAGGAGAGAGAAATAGAGAGAAAGACTTCCTGCAACCACCCAGGGGATGGTACATTGCCTTTGTACCAGCCAGGCCTCCTTGCAACCACCAAGGTAGTGGAACCTTCCACAAGACCAAGAGCATCTTGCAGTACCTGTTTACTTCAGATGCAGGCACAAGAGAGGGACCTCACTAAATCACCAAGCACGTTTTTAATGAGAAGTCTCACAGAATAGCATGCCTCATGCATCAGGCATAGGTCAAAAGGACATCATAAACAGCAGCAGATGTCCCATAGCCTAAGGCATCTGCTCTGGTAGCAAGACGAGTGATGTGACCAAGCCACAGGAATTCTTGGAACAACTTAGAGCTGTGCAGAAATGCAGATTGGTTTTTGTTCCATTTCCACCGTCCCCCACATACACACCTTTATCTTTCTCCCTCTTTATTTTATAGAGGGGTTCTTCTGCAGTTTACTTGCTTATACAGATGCTTCTAACATGAAGATGCATGGAGCAAAAAGTGTTGCCTCATGGTTGAGATGACTTTAATTTTTCATTGACATAAGGCCATAACAACACCACCACATACCATCTTGGTTTTCCTTCTACCTTAAGAAATCAGAATTATCTTCTGTCTCTCTCTGACTAAACTAAGCCATAACCAACAAGAGCAAAGGTTTGATGGGAGAGGATACAGGAGGCAGGCACTAGTGTCTCAAAATATATCCATCATTGATACGCTGGTCTCACCCCGACCTGCTGCTGGTGCTAAGGCCCTAATTTTGCATGCAGTAGTTAGGACTGCATGTCCATCTATGGCTTCAGCAAACACTGATTCTGCAACAGTGCTGCCCAGGATGTTTTGGGTGGCAACAAGCCCAGAGACCCATGGAGGTACAGCTTCACAAACCTCCATGAGTCAGTGACCTTGGCAGACCTAGCAACACTTAACTATTATGCCATAAAGTATTAGGAATTACACATGGATAACTTCCAGAGTCTAATGTAATCCAGAAACTTCTGTGTTGTTTTCCATGTCTTTTCAGTTTGTAATACAAATCCCACATCCAAAAAGGGAAATCTACCATTGACAGTCAACATTCTGGATGATTTCATGATCTGATAGATACTGCAAATGTATGTCAAAAACATGTCAAAGCACAGTGGGGTTAGTTTGCTGGTGGAAGACTCCAGTTAGCCTAACCGCACTCTCCAAGTATTAGGAAGCAGAACAGTATATTCACATCCATGATCAGGAAGGGTTTACATTTCAGGTTCAGCCTTTGCTAGCTGCCATCTTTATGAAATCAGTTCTGCAAACTTGACTCAGTCACTAAATAAGCAGTTAGGGAAAACCAGAGGCACAAGCAATGCTGAACGCTGTAGATTAATTGCTGCATAAATGCACACTGCTAAAAATTTGCATGAATACTTACAGTGAAAATTGGTTTACCAGGGTGAGACAATCTATAAGCTCCTTCTCCAATCAGCATTTTTGACCAGTTTTGCTCATTCCCTTTCCATCATTCTTTAGATCCCATTTGTCACCATTTTCCTGTAGGTCCTCACTACAGAGGGGAAATTAGCTTTCCAAAAGAAAATAGTCACTTTCAAAAACTAGATTAATACTCTACAGCAGCACAAACCATTTATCTGATAATCTGCTTTCTTCCTGATCATTAAATAAATTGTCCCTTTCAGATTTTATTAATTATCATTTCTCTCTTTTACAGCTTTCAATTGTAGGTCATTTACAAGCAAGTGTTTCTGTTTATTTGACAGCCAAAATTCAAGATGTATTTTGGTAGTTATTTGTCAGGAGGAAAAAATATCACCAGGCCACTGGTTTTAATATAGACTATGCAGGCAAACTCAAGATTTGATTTCTGGAAGAGCTCTGTGTGAAAATGCAAAAATGTTCCTGTGAACATATATCCTACTAAAATTCACTCATCCACAAGTTTAGGAAAGTCAAACTCAGAAACTAAGCTAACTATACTAACAGCTAAATAAAACCAAGTTCCCCTTAGCACTTATGTGATTTTTTAGAATAGAATAGAATAGAATAGAATAGAATAGAATAGAATAGAATAGAATAGAATAGAATAGAATAGACCAGGTTGGAAGAGACCTTCAACATCATTGCATCCAACCTGTCATCCAACACCATCTAATCAAATAAGCCATGCGACCAAGCACCCTATCAAGTCTCCTCCTAAACACCACCAAAGATGGTGACCCCACCACCTCCCTGGGCAGCACATTCCAATGGGCAATCACTCTCTCTGTGAAGGATTTCTTCCTAACATCCAGTCTAGACCTCCCCTTGTGCAGTTTGAGACTGTGTCCTCTTGTTCTGGTGCTGGTTGCCTAGGGGAAGAGACCAGCCCCCGCCTGGCTACAACCTCCCTTCAGGTAGTTGTAACAGCAATAAGGTCTCCCCTGAGTCTCCTCTTTTCCAGACTAATCAACCCCAGCTCCCTCAGACTCTCCTCATAGGGTTCCAAACCCCTCACCAACTTTGTTGCCCTTCTCTGGACATGTTCTAGCAAGTCAACATCTTTCCTGAACTGAGGGACCCAGAACTGGACACAGTACTCAAGGTGTGACCTAACCAGTGCAGTGTACAGGGGCAGAATGACCTCCCTGCTCCAGCACCAGCTGATGTGCCCTAATCTAACTTTCTTTGCCCCATTAAAAAAAGAAAATTAAAAAATCTGCCTTTTATCCTAAAAACATATCATCATAAAATCATGACTCTGAAAGATACACAAGATGATAAATTATGTGGCTGCCCATGGTACAGACAGGCGCACTGAGTCTGAAACAGTCTGGATGGCTAAGCCTAAACAGTGGTGGTAAATGGAGTTAAATCCAGTTGGCAGCTGGTCACTAGTGATGTTCCCCAGATCTTGGTATTGGGGCCAGTCCTATTTACAGAAGCACAGAGTGTTAGGGGTCAGAAGGGACCTGGAAAGATCATCCAGTCCAACCCCACTGCCAGAGCAGGTCACACAGGAATGCACCCAGGCAGCTTCTGAATGTCTCCAGACAAGAAGACTCCACTACCTCTCTGGGCAGCCTGTTCCAGTGCTCTGTCAGCCTCACAGTAAACAAATTTTTCTTTGCATTTAAGCAGAACCTCCTCTGCTCCAGCTTACACCCATTGCCCCTCGTCCTACCATTGGACATCACTAAGAGCCTGGCTCTGTCTTCCTGACATTTGCCCTTCACTTTTTTATAAGCATGAATATAGCCACCCTTCAGTCTCCTCCAAGACAAAGAGATCCAACTTACTCAGCCAGTTTTTGGTTTAATGAGAGAGAGGTGAGGCATTGGAACAGGCTGCCCAGGGAGGTGGTAGAGTCACTATCCCTGAAGGTGTTCAGGAAGCATGTGGATGTGGCACTCCAAGGTACGGTTTAGTGGTCATAGTAGTTGAGTTGGAGGTCTCTTCCAACCTCAATGATTCTTTGATTCTGTTTCATGAAATGCTTTATCCTTTTTTTAACTTTTGTACTATAATCTGATTAATTTTACAGTCACTCTATTTTATATATATATATATATATATGTAAATGTGTGTGTATATATGTATATCATATATAAATTATGTGTATATATATATATATAATTTTTTTTATATATATATATATAAATACATTTTATCTTTGAGGTCTTTTCCAACCTTGTTGATTCTATGATCCTATGAGTCTATGATTTTTATATAAACATGTATAATATACACATGTGTGTGAATATACACACACACATATATATACATACATATATACATATATATATGCTAAGACTTCAGTCAGTCCAATTACCAATCATTCCAGAACACATACTCTGCCTTCTCATCTCTCTATCTATAATGAATTGGTTTTACAAAATCAAACTGTGTTCAGTTGTCAGTGTAAAACCCCACTGGCCTGTTAGACACACCAGTGCACTTCTGTGCACCATGATACAATGGGTGTGCTCAGAAAGATGGAGTGGAGTTACAGTTGTGTAATGCCATCACGTACTCAGAAGGCACCATCCAGTACATGAATATGGATGAAAAAATGTTCATACCGAGTCCCTCTATGACCACACTAATTGTGTAGCTATCAGTGCTTACTGATACAGATAATAGAAAGTCAAGCTTTTATTTCAGCCCATCAGAACAGGTCAACAGGAAACAGAAGAGCACTTAACACTAGTTAACTTTTATAGAGAGTAACCAAATCATGGAGGAACAAATAAATTTATTGGTTTTTATACCAAGTAAAGAATATGATCATTTGTGTGATGCTTGATAGGGAATTACAGACCTATCAGCCTGACCTCAGTGCCAGGCAAGATTATGGAACAGGTCTTCTTGAGTGCAATCACACAGCACTTACAGGATGCCATCATGAGGGACGTTGACAGGCTGGAGAGGTGGGCACAAGCCAAACTCATGAGCTTCAACAAGACCAAGGGCAGGGTCCTGCAACTGGGTCGAGGCAATCCCAGGCACAAATCCAGGCTGGGCAGTGACTGGCTGGAGAGCAGCCCAGAGGAGAGAGACTTGGGGGTGCTGGTGGATGAGAAGCTCAACAGGAGCTCTCAATGTGCACTTGCAGCCCGGAAAGCCAATCAGATCCTGGGCTGCATCAGGAGAAGTGTGGCCAGCAGGTCAAGGGAGGTGATTCTCCCCCTCTACTCAGCTCTGGTGAGACCCCACCTGGAGTACCGCGTCCAGTTCTGGAGCCCCTATTACAAGAGGGATCTGGAGGTGCTGGAGCATGTCCAGAGAAGGGCCATGAGGATGATCAGAGGGCTGGAGCACCTCTCCTATGAGGACAGACTGAAGGAGTTGGGGCTGTTCAGTCTGGAGAAGAGCAGGCTCTGAGGTGACCTCATTGTGGCCTTCCAGTATCTGAAGGGGGCCTACAAGAAGGCTGGGGAGGGACTTCTCAGGCTATCAGGTAGTGCTAGGACTAGGGGGAATGGAATGAAGCTGGAGGTGGGGAGATTCAGGCTGGACATGAGGAGGAGGTTCTTCACCATGAGAGTGGTGAAGCCCTGGAATGGGTTGTCCAGGGAGGTGGTTGAGGCCCCGTCCCTGGAAGTGTTGAAGACCAGGCTGGATGAGGCTCTGTCCAGCCTGATGTAGTGTGGGGTGTCCCTGCCCATGGCAGGGGGGTTGGAACTAGATGATCCTTGTGGTCCCTTCCAACCCTAACTGATACTATGATACTATGGCCAAGGGATCAGGCACAGCCAGCATGGATTTAGGAAGGGCAGGTCCTGCCCCACCAACCTGATCTCCTTCTATGACTCCTGGCCAAGCTGTTAGCCCCTGGCTTGAACAGCAGCACTCTGTGCTGGGTTAGGAACTGGCTGGAGGACTGAGCCCAGAGAGTGGTGGTGAATGGTGCCACATCCAGCTGGCAGCCAGGCACTAGTGGTGTCCCCCAGGGATCAGTGCGGGGCCCCAAGCTCTTGAATGTCTTTATTGATGACCTGGATGAGGGGATTGAGTCCATCATCACTAAATTTGCAGACAACACCAAGTTGGGGGCCGGTATTGATCTGTTAGAGGGTAGGAGACTCAAGGGTGACCTTATTGCTCTCTGCAACTACCTGAAGGGAGGTTGTAGACAGGCAGAGGTTGGTCTCTTCTCCCAGGCAACCAGGACCAGAACAAGAGGACACAGTCTCAAGCTGCGTCAGGGGAGGTTTAGGAGGTTTAGGCTGGAGGTTAGGAAGAAGTTCTACACAGCATGATTGCCCATTGGAATGGGCTGCCCGAGGAGGTGGTGGAGTCACCATCACTGGAGGTGTTCAGAAGGAGTCTTAATAGGGTGCTGGGTTGCATGGTTTAGTTGATTAGATAGTGTTGGATCATAGGTTGGACTCGATCTCAAAGGTCTCTTCCAACCTGGTCTATTCTATTCTATTCTATTCTATTCTATTCTATTCTATTCTATTCTATTCTATGCTATGCTATGCTATGCTATGCTATGCTATGCTATTCTATTCTATGCTGCTCTATTCTATTCTATCCTACTCCTATTCTATTCTACTCTATTCTATTCTATTCTGTTCTGTTCTATTCTATTCTATTCTATTCTATTCTATTCTGCTCTACTCTATTCTACTCTATTCTATTATATCCTACTCCTATTCTATTCTATTCTATTCTATTCTATTCTATTCTATTCTATTCTATCCTACTCTTATTCTATTCTAAACACTGTAAAGAAATATTTCTAAGAATTAGTCTGTGATTTTAGTTCTTAAATAGAAGTTGAAATAGGCTTTTCAGCTTGTGTGATGTGCACTACAAGACCCAAGCATTTCACCCGAGCAGTCTATCCCATGATGTCTGAACGAGATGTATTGCTATGACAGCACACGTCAAAGAATAGCAACTGCCATCTGCAGAACTGCAAACCATGGATGACACTTAGGAAACAATATTAGCAATCTATTAATAATAGATGCTGTAGTTAAGATTGGAGAAAATTGTAAGATAAAATTTGCCTGGTGGAATGATGATACTAATTGAAGAATGAATGAAGAATGCTTTTTCTAATTGTATTCAGGTATAGCTGAGCTACTTCACATGGAGTTGGAACCCTGTGTGAAGTACCCTTCTAAACATCTTTTATTAGTTGGTGCTGGTAAAGTCAACAAGGTAAAAACTGAAGTCATGAAGTGACTGTTGCATGGCACTAGATACTTGTAGTAGGATGATGTGGGATTTCCTGAGTCTGCATGCTTTCTTCCAAGGTGACATTGAGATGTCTCAGTAAGGCAAAGCGAAAAGTAGCCTGAACTGCTCCTTGCTGCACTGTTTTGGACTTCATGCAATGTTTCACAGAATCACAGAACAGTCTGGGTTGGAAGGGACCTCCAAAGGTCATCTAGTCCAAGCCCCTCTGCAGTCAGCAGGGGCATCCTCAACTAGATCAGGTTGCCCAGTGCCCTGTCGAGCCTCACCTTGAATATCTCCAGTATTAAAAAGTATTCCAGTTAGTGACTTCTGAGAGTCAACTGAAAATCAAATAGCTACTCTTTCTTCTTAGTACTCCATGGAGAAATATAGGCAACCAAGTGATCCCAAAGTACTTTTGTTCAAACAAAAAGTATTAGACATGTGAAGGAATCACTCTTTTCAGATTGGTTTTGTTATTTCTTTGTTTTGCAAGTGGTGACTAGTTTTAGAAATAATAGGCTTTTGAGGCTTAAAGGATGATGTGGCAAATAATGAAATAAAAAATACAGGCTAATGCTGAGTCTGTAAATCACAGCTTAGTAGCAAGTGTTTTCGGAGTGGTGAGGGAGAGGACAAGTAGAGAGGAAAAAGTAGGAAAAGCAAAGACAAGATTATGCTACCTTGCACTACCGTTTCATGTCAAGAAAAGATCCTTATGTTTTCTCCTGTTCAGGTTAGAAAATTATGAGCCCTATTTTTAATCCCCAGTTCACAGCAGCAGAACACCAGGCAGTTATTTCTAGCATCTGTTTGTCATAAAGTAAGGTATACCCTAAAGAGACACTCTTCATAAACACTGAGCACCAGAAATACTGTTCATATTAAATTGGACCACATGAATAATACAGAAGTCATGAATTTAAATGATTACTGGCATTTGGAGAAAATGGCAGTATTTCAGCCATTAAATAACAACTTTGCTTTATTTCTGGAAACAGAAAGTTATTAAGTTGTAAATCATACTGATGCTATGGTTCAGATATATTTCTGGTTCTCAAACCACTCAGACATATCTCAGCAATACTGTCCTGCCCTACAACTGCTTCCTCAAAAGTCTTCAGCCCACTACAATGGCATTATTTTAATATAGGTGCCACTCTTTGTAGAGCCAAAGTGTCGTAGAGCTGGGAGGTGAATTGTCTAACCTATGATGGTTTTGCTTCTGCAGCCTTCTAACTGGTGGTGTTCAAACAGCTATTTAAAGGTAACTGGTGTACAGTACACTAAGCAGTATCGTTGTAGGGACCTTTACTTCCTGATCTTTGAATTTTACATGCTTATGTAAGCTGAAGAGAGTGGAACTAAAACTTTACCAGAAGATGACCTACGTGGGTTAATCTGTGTAGACTGCAGTGCTCATGATTTCCCTTTCCCATTCCTGATCTTTCACCCTTCAATTTGCTTTCTAGCTAGTCAAATCAAGTTGAGGTGAGTTGGAAAAACTAACACTGAAACGATTGACTGCATACTGGGGATGTTCAGCCTGGAGAAGACAAGGCTCTGGGGAGACCTAATTGCCACCTTCCAGTACCTGAAGGGGGCCTGCAGTAAGGCTGGAGAGGGACTGTTCATGAAGGCCTACAGTGATAGGATGAGGGGCTGTGGTTTGAAATTAGAGAAGGGTTAATTTACATTAGATATTAGGAAAAAGTTCCTTGCAATGAGGGTGGTTGAACACTGGAAGCAGTTGCCCAGAGAGGTGGTTGAGGCCCCATCCCTGGAGATATTCACAGTGAGGCTTGACCAGGCTCTGGGAAACCTGATCTAGTTGAGGATGCCCCTGCTGACTGCAGACGACCCTTCCAACCTAGGCAATTCTATGATTCTGTGCTTGTGAGTCTATAAAGTGCTTATGTCAGAATGCAGAGGAGGAGAACAGGTTTAATTTAGATAGTTTCAGCACAGGTAATAAAAGCTTCCCTCTGCTTTAAGAAAGATGTCCTCAAATGATCTTGAGAGAAAATATTTAGTCTCTCCAAGACTTTGCTTTGTAAAGTATGAATGTTGTATTTGCACAAGTGCCCAAAATAAATCTAAGAACTAGGGAATGCTTTCATTTTAAGAGTAGTCTCTCCAGTTCATATTGTTTGGTGGAAAATAAACTTGATATGGTGACCACAAGCATAGAAGGAAGAGGTTTCTTTGGATTTACTCATAGTATCATAGTATCAGTCAGGGTTGGAAGGGACCACAAGGATCATCTAGTTCCAACCCCCCTGCCATGGGCAGGGACACCCCACACTAGATCAGGCTGGCCAGAGCCTCATCCAGCCTGGTCCTAAACACCTCCAGGGACGGGGCCTCAACCACCTCCCTGGACAACCCATTCCAGGGCTTCACCACTCTCATGGTGAAGAACTTCCTCCTCATGTCCAGCCTGAATCTCCTCACCTCCAGCTTCATTCCATACTCTCAGGTCTTGTTGCTTCAGTTGTTACTACTAAAAGGCAAAGTCAGGAGAAACACAAAAATCTGGTTAGAGAAGTAACTTGCTCTGGAAAGCTCAGAGACTTGAATATGTAGGGGTTTGACACTTCTCTTCATCATAGATACAAAAGACACCATAAACCAGAATACTAAGCAGTGGGGAAGACAGATACAGAAGAGTTGGAAGTCCATCATTACAAAAATAAGATCCCAGATTAAAATGCCTCATGGAGCAGTGCAGGAGGATACATGCTCAGGCTCTGTACAGGTAAGATGTGATGAAAGCCAGGCTTACCTAGACTTTATGAACAAGTCAGAGCAAATAGGAAAAGGTTTTTCAGCTATACACATAAAGAGAGATTAAAGAAAGGAAAACCTCCTAGGCTATAGGATAGGCTAAGAAAAAAAAGTACAAATGGCAACATGAATAATGTGCCTCAGAATCTGTAAGGATGGTTAGGCTGAGGGTGGGCTGAGAGATAGGAAAGAACAAGGGAAAGAGTGGGAATGAAAGCTGAGATGCAGAACATTTTACAATAGGAACTTAATGACCTTGAAATAAAAATAAAATAAATAAAATAAATACATTCAGCAATACAAACTGTTAGATCTGGTCTGATTTGTTTTGTTTTGTTTTTTTTCAAGGATTAAAAACATCCATTTCTGTTTATAAAGGGTAGACTGCTACTTTTGGGGAAAGCTGAGATGAAATGCTCGGGTGGAGTGAGCACTCAGAGAGTGCTTCTGAGATGCCCCTACTGTGATGTGTCTGTGGGACAGGGAAATACAAACTAAAAGTGAAACAGGCAATTATTTCCACAGACACAGGACATTGCCATTATTTGAGCTGCATGGCAGAAGGCACTTGCCTGTAATACTGCATACAGTCCTGGTCACCTACACTCCAGGAACATAATAAACCTTAGCTGGAGTAGAAATACTACAAAGTTGATGAAGACAAATGCCTTTCACAGAACTTATCCATGAAGGGTAAGCTAGAAGAGATTTGTTGTTTTGGTTGGCTTGTTGGTTTTTTCCCCAATATAGTCAAGCAAAATCTGAGAGGTTGTTTTGGTAATGGGGCATTAAAATAGGAAACATCACTGCTACATAAGTTTTTATGCAAGGTGAATGGCATTAGTGAAATATTTTTGGGGTGGGGGAAGGAGTAGGGAGGGAAGTTAGTCCTATACTGTCATTAGCAAATAAATACCTGTCTTGTTTAGTATCACAAGGATTGTTTTATTTCTCCCACATACAAATATTGCTATAATAGTCATCTCTCAGTCTATTACAGCCACAAGTGCACCACAAATCAGATTAGTATTTTTACTGCTATAAGGACTGGTTTTTATTTAAGGAAAGTAAGGATTCCCACATTGCTAAAATAATTTGCCCATTACCCCTTTCCTCCCTCACACACACCTGAAGTTATCATGGCTCTTGAAACATTAGGCTTCACACTGAACTATTTTTTTTCTTTGTTTTGATGTACTTTGTCAGATAGATTTGTGTGATCCACACAAAGACAACAATTAGATTTGGATTGTTCCACTGTAAAGTGGAAGATAGAATGGAAGAAGTGCAATAGTTTTTTAGGCTAATTCAATCAAAGCAATTGCAAGGCAGTCACAGTGTAGATTAAAGACACTTCTCAGGAAATACAATCAAAAGTAGGTTAAGGCTGCCTTTTGGTGTTCCAGGATGTAAAATATTGCTAAAGCTCTACTCTGTCCTTAGCTTCATTGTGTCACTTTTCAGTTAATCTTCTCTTCACAGAAATAAACATTTTAAAAAGCATATATAATAACACCAATTACTGATGGTAATTACTCTTAGTAAAATGGCTATTTTTATTGCAGCAAATATAAAATGACAATTTTAATTATGTAAAGCCTCTAATGCCTTAATGATTTTAGCCTGTTTTCCATGTTTGTACATGAAAGCTGGCTCCATATTTTAGCTGTTTCCCAAGTTACAAGGCAATATTATTGGGCTTTAAATGTTTATTGTCATCTCAGCAAAGTGGCTTTCAGTTTTTGTTTATGTTCTGAAAGCTTGGCAAAGTAGTGGCAATCCACACACTAATGGCTAATCTGGGTTTGTGCCAACAGAACAGTAATAGCTATGAGCACAGAAAAAAAAAACCATCTGAAGAGTAAATGCCAAATTAATCCCTGATGTAACTCTTTTGCCTTAGTGCAGCTACACTAGAGAATACAATTTTTTTTCACAGAGTGCATCCTGTTATAATCCATTATCTTCTAAGGGGGCTTGCATGTATCAGGACAGTTGAGCATGCTGGGCGTGCCTTTTGTTGCCTTTGTATCCAAAAGGGTCCCAAATCGTGCTGCCAGTTGTGGCCTGTGTGCCCTGCTATTGAAAACAGCTAAATATAGTCAGAGAATCACAGAATAGATTTATAGAATGGCTTAAGTTGGAAGGGACTTTGAAGATCGTCTAGTTCCAATGCCCTTGCCATGGAGAGGGACACATTCCACTAGAGCAGGTCACTCAAGGCCATGTGCATACCTATGAAGATCACATATATGAATGCTATGAAGACCAAAGCTAAAGTGCCTGAGTTTTTTGTGCCCTCCATAATACCTTCTTGATATGCACCTGAAAATTGAGCTGCCCCTCTGAAGGGCATCTGTTGTAGGTCAATGAATCAGGACAGAAATTTTTTTAATTAAGTCTTTCTCCAGAGCCATTTCTCTCCATAGATCTGTAGAATGGTTAGCTTTGACAGGACCTCAAAAGATCATCCAGTCCAAAGCCCTGTGCTAGAGCAGGATCACCTAGAGCAGGTCACACAGGAATGCATCCAGGAATGTCTCCAGACAAAAAGACTCCACTACCTCTCTGGGCAGCCTGTTCCAGCACTGTCAGCCTCACAGTGAAAAAGTTTTTCCTTATGTTCACATGGAACCTTCTATGCTCTAGCTTGCACCCCTTGCCCCCTTGTCCGATCATTGGACATTACCTGGCTCTGTCCCCCAGACACTCACCCTTCACACATTTATAAACATTAATCAGGCTCCTCCAAGATAAAGAGCCCCAGCTCCAGCAGCCTTTCCACTGAAGGGAGATGTTCCACTCCCTTCAGCATCTTTGTGGCTCTGCACTGGACTCTCTCAAGCAGTTCCCTGAGGTCCCTCTTGAACTGAGTGACTCAGAACTGGACACAATATTCCAGATGAGCCTCACCAGAGCAGAGTAGAGGGGGAGGAGAACCTCTCTTGATCTAGTAACCACACCCATTCTAATACCCCAGGATGCCATTCAAGCTCCCACTGAGGAGCTTACATGAATTATACCTTTGCAACTGTATTTAGCCTGTTATAACTTCCTCTTGAAAGTAATAGGGAAGTCCTGCCAAAGTCAAAAGAGTTGTATGATTTGATCATAGAAGCATAGTATGGTTTGAGTTGAAAAGGACCTTAAAGATCACCTAGTTCCAACTCTCCTGATGTGGGCAGAGATACCTTTCACTAGACCAGTTTGCACAAAGCCCTATCCAACATGGCCTCTAACACCTCCAGAGATGGAATATCCACGATGTCTCCAGTGTCTCACCAACCTGACTGTAAAAAATGCCTGCTTTTTATCTGATCTAACTGTACCCTCTTTCAGTTTGAAACCATTATCTCTTGTCCTATAACTCCACCTTTCTGGTATGCCCCATTTAGATACTTATACTTTAGGTACTTATAAGGTTTCCCTGGAGCTTTCTGTGCTTCAGGCTGAACATCCCCAGTTCTCTCAGCCTGTCTTCATAGCAGAGGTGCTCCAGCCCTGTGATTATATTTATGGCCCTCCTCTTGACTTGCTTCAACAGGTCCATGCCCTTCTCATGACAAGGGCCCCAGAGCTGGACACAGTGGAAACACTGTGAGGAGGAAGTTCTTCACCATGAGAGTGGTGAAACCCTGGAATGGGCTCTCCAGGGAGGTGGTTGAGGCCCCGTCCCTGGAGGTGTTGAAGCCCAGGCTAGATGAGGCTCTGGCCAGCCTGATCTAGTGTGGGGTGTCCCTGCCCATGGCAGGGGGCTTGGAACTATCTGATCCTTGTGGTCCCTTCCAACCCTGACTGATACTATGATACTAATCATTCCTTGGATTTGTTCAGTACTGAATGCTACCATTTTGATACTAGTTTTATTTCATAGAACCAATAAGGTTGGAAGAAACCTCAAAGAGACCTCATCTTTTCTTCAAATCTCTTAGTAGGCTTATTTATTCCCACAAAATACAAGAGTTATTTGTTTTGGAGGGAGTAAGTAAAGTTATTTATATTTGCTATGAGCCAAGTGCTGCAGTATTTTAGATTCGTCACGCACCGCCACACGCACGCAAAAGGAGGGAAAAGGAGGGCTCAGCCTCCATCCCAAGGAGGTTTTTGAAACATTTGAAATAGTGAGGAAGTTGCTGGAGGCTGAGGTTCTCACCTCAGTAGTCTGTCAATGATAATACTTTGATTTAACCAGTCAGACTTAATGCCTCACTGATTTAAAATGGATATTAGAAAATACCTTCGACTTTCTGGTTTGGTTTGGTTTGGCTTGGTTTGGTTTGGTTTGGTTTGGTTTGGTTTTTACCTCTCCTTTGTACTCTTCCTGTGTTCAGGAATGTAATTCCTCCATGACTTCTCTCAGCCTAGCCAGATGTACTGTCAGAGCATAGTGTGAGAAACTCTTGATTCTTCTCCATCTGTATAGGCTTCCCCACTCACTGGTAGCTGTTAGCTGTAATAATTGAATAGCTCTGTTCAGTTCTCTGATCCCTCACTTGTAGCCATGGTGCTTCCTGTAATGGTTTCTTCATTTGCTAGAAATTTGCCAGAAAGTATGTCTGCAGTCCTTGGAAAAGATGTTTTTGGTTTTTCCATCACACAGGTAATAAGGAGGGGGAGCAGCACTGTAACTTCTCTGGCAATTTGCTTGTGCATTAAACTGAGTATTAATTCTTCCAAGAGCAACAAGTCCTCTAGATAGGTTTATTGTTGGAGGCTTTTCTTTCATCACTTTAATAAACTTCTATGGGTTACATCAGTAACCTACTCCACAACTTTTCCCACCCCCTCATCCCTTCAAGTATATGTATTCCACACTGACTGGTACAACATATGAAGAATGATACTACAAAGAGACTCAGAAATATGTAAAGATCCCTATGCCTTCCCTGAATATGTTAAAATAGTCAACAAAAACATGGTAATTTCAACTCCACTTCATTTGATCTAATATTAAATTAGCTGCTCTTGGGATATCCTCTTTTTCATCAGTCACAACACATTTGTATGCTCACATTTTTCTGTGGGGTTCATTAAGAGTTAAGGAATTGAACAGAATTGCTTCAAGTAGAGATGAGAGACTTACTCTCTCCCAGATCATTTTGACCTTGTGACATTTTGACTATCAAAAGCATGAAAATGACTTTGCTTTTCAGAACCAGGGCCGTCAGTGATGTCAGCTTTCCAATATGGGGATGAAAACTCCATATTTCTCAAAACCCCACTGAGTCAAGCCTATCAGAACCAGAATCAATCTAAGGTTACAGTATGAAAAAATGAGATGTAAAATTCTGAGAAAGAGGCAAAGATAAGGTAAACTTTATTCTGAGAACAAGTCCAAATGAGAAAAGGAAAAGAGTGAAGTGGTGAGAAGAGGAAAGCAGCAGTCATGCATATGTAGTTGGGAGATTATTGGTTTTCTTTTAACAGTAAGTTTTTTATGTGGTAATATATGGTAAATGCCCTTGGACTTGCATGTAAACCTGATAGAAGCAAAGAGACTCTGAAGAGGACAGAGCTCATAGAATCATAGAATGAGTCAGGATTGGAAGGGAACACAAGGATCATCCAGTTCCAACCCCCCTGCCATGGGCAGGGACGCCCCACACTAGATCAGGCTGGCCAGAGCCTCAGCCAGCCTGGGCTTAAACACCTCCAGTGACGGGGCCTCAACCACCTCTCGACAACCCATTCCAGGGCTTCACCACTCTCATGGTGAAGAACTTCCTCCTCACATCCAGTCTGAATCTCCCCACCTCCATCTTCATTCCATTCCCCCTAGTCCTATCACTACCTGATATCCTAAGAAGTCCCTCCCCAGCCTTCTTGTAGTTCCCTTCAGATACTGGAAGGCCACAATGAGGTCACCTCAGAGCCTGCTCTTCTCCAGACTGAACAGCCCCAACTCTTTCAGTCTGTCCTCATAGGAGAGGTGCTCCAGCCCTCTGATCATCCTCGTGGCCCTTCTCTGGACAAGTTCCAGCATGTCCATATCCCTCTTGTAATAGGGGCTCCAAAATTGGACAGAGATCTATTACTATGTGTCATCTTACAACACCAGAACCTACAAGAACTACCATAAGATAGTAGTTAACTAAAACTAAAACAAACAAAGGAAAAAAACTAAGCAAACCAGCAACAAACCCAAACACAACCCCAGCAACAACCAAACACAACCCCAAATTAAAAGAACAAAACCCCCAAACAACCACAAAACTAAAACAAAAAGAAAAACACCTAAGCAAACCAATCAACCATCAACAAAACAAACAACAACAAAACAACAAATTAAAACCAAACAAAACCAAACAAAAAAAAACCCAAACCACAAAACTGAAACAAAACAAAGGAAAAAAAAAAAGCAAAGCAATCAACCAACCAGTAGCAAAACCAAACAAAGCCCCAAATGCAAAACAGAACAAACAAAAAGCCAACAATCACAAAACTAAAACAAAATAAAAAGGCCTAAGCAAACAACTAAAACAAAAGGAAAAGGCCTAAGCAAACAAACAAACAGTATCACAGTATCACCAAGGTTTGAAGAGACCTCAAAGATCATTGAGTCCTCATGACTAGACCTTGTCACCAAGTATCACAGTATCACAGTATCGCTGAGTGCCACGTTCAATCCCCTCTTGAACACCTCCAGGGACGGTGACTCCACCACCTCCCTGGGCAGCACATTCCAATGGCAAATGAGTCTCTCGGTGAAGAACTTTCTCCTCACCTCGAGCCTAAACTTCCCCTGACACAGCTTGAGACTGTGTCCTCTTGTTCTGGTGCTGGTTGCCTGAGAGAAGAGACCAACCCCTTCCTGGCTACAACCACCCTTCAGGCAGTTGTAGAGAGTAATGAGGTCTCCCCTGAGCCTCCTCTTCTCCAGGCTAAACAATCCCAGCTCCCTCAGCCTCTCCTCATAGGGCTTGAGCTCAAGGCCTCTCCCCAGCCTCGTTGCCCTTCCCTGGACATGTTCAAGTGTCTCAGTGTCCTTCCTAAACTGAGGGGCTCAGAACTGGACACAGTACTCAAGGTGTGGCCTAAGCAATGCAGAGTCCAGGGGCACAATGACTTCCCTGCTCCTGCTGATCACAAACCAAACAGCAACAGTAAAACAAAACCAAGGAAACAACCCCCCTCCAAACCACCCAACAAAACAAAAACAAAAGAAAGAAAGAAACAAACAAAAAAGCTAACCAAAAACTTACACACACTGGAGAGCAAAAAAAAAAAAGAGAGCCTCATTAGTCCATTAACTTCATTGCATGCAATTCTAAAAGCAATAGCTTTGGCAGTTGAATGTCCCCCAGGAATGGATTATCTCATGTACAAGCTGCCCAAGAGAAAACAAAATTGTCACATATTTTGCTTAAGGTGTGGGAGGCAAAAATCAAATCAAATAGCATTTTACAAGCGCCTGTAATAACTTGAATTTAAAACAAGCTATGTATTATTCAAGTAATTCTGAGCATGGTGTGGTAAATTTTTCATGAAGGTTAAGGAAAAAAAAAAAACATGACAGAAATATCATTTAAACTGAGTGGTTTTGATGCTGAACTTGAAAGTGGGGGATTTAATAGAACTTTTTTTTTCTTGCTGTGACGAGTCTCAGATAACATCATATTTGGCAAAGTGCTTTATTGGTTTTTGGATTAGAGGTTTTTTTTTTTTCATAAATTTTTCTCTTCAAACTAATAAAATTCATGTAGCTGTCAGTTTGAATTTGATCCCCATTTTGTTTTGCCTCAACAGTGTAATCTCAATCAGTCTAACTTGTTTTTGTGCTGCATTTACAGGGTGTAAAAATGACAAATCATTCAGGTCTCGGCGCTGGTATTTCATCAAAAATTTGAATGAATATCAAGGCTGAGGACAACTGCAGCTGTCTGACAATAAGGGCTGGACAGATTCTTCTGTCTTTACACCACTGCTCAATCATGCACTGTGTTAATAGTCCCAGACAAATGAGCTTTCCACTGGCAGTATAGAATACAATACAGTACAATACAATACAATACAATACAATACAATACAATACAATACACCAGGTTGGAAGAGACCTTCAAGATCATCGTGTCCAACCCATCAATCAATCCAACCCACCTAAACAACTAAACCATGGCACCAAGCATCAAGTGTCCTCCTGAACACCTCCAATGATAGAATAGAATAGAATAGAATAGAATAGAATAGAATAGAATAGAATATAGAATAGACCAGGTTGGAAGAGACTTTCAAGATCATCATGTCCAACCTATCATCCAACACCACCTAATCAACTAAACCATGCAACCAAGCACCCTAGCAAGTCTCCTCCTGAACAATGATGGTGACTCCACCACCTCCCCAGGCAGCCCATTCCAATGGGCAATCACTCTCTCTATATAGAATTTCTTCCTAACCTCCTGCCTAAAGCTCTCCTGCCACAGCTTGAGACTCTATCCTCTTGTTCTGGTGCTGGCTGTCTGGGAGAAGAGACCAAGCCCCACCTGTCTACAACCTCCCTTCAGGTAGTTGTAGAGAGCAATAAGGTCTCCCCTGAGCCTCCTCTTCTCCAGGCTAAGCAACCCCAACTCCCTCAGCCTCTCCTCATAGGGCTTGTGTTCCAAACCCCTCCCCAGCCTCGTTGCCCTTCTCTGGACACATTCCAGCAAGTCAACATCCTTCCTAAACTGAGGGGCCCAGAACTGGACAGCAGCTTCATTTGTTCTGAGCAATGGTAGCAGAATCCATGGGGAGAATGGATGATAGGATATTGCTTATAGATCTGGTGGGGTCTTTGTTTTAACCTTCACCTTGCTCCAGCCTTGAATGATATTTCTGGGGCAATCTTTGCACCTTCTTTTGATGTTTTGGTGGTCCTTCCTGACTTGTGACTACTGGCAAAAGGGGTAATGAGGGTCTTGAGATACTGCCCAGGAGTCTCCTTCTCTGGAGACTTTCAAGACCTGCCTGGATACAGTCTTGTATGGAACTCTGGATGATCCTTCTCTGGCAAGGGGGTTGGACCCAATGATCTCTGGAGGTCCCTTCCAACCTCTAACATTCTGTGATTCTATGATCACAAATGACCTCAACTGTATTGCCTAAACTAAGTGCTGGAAAACTCTATATAAATGCATTTACTTTGAGTACTTTCTGTTGTGTTGGTTTTATATGGATTTTAAAGTCTTGAGAGAAGGGACTGGTTTTTTCCCCATATTTTCATGCAGCACATGTTAGAATGAGGTTCAAATCACAGATGTGACATCTAGCAGCCACTGGAAAATGCTATGATAAGAAGAATTAAACTCTGGTAGTTTGAGAAATATGTTAGCTTTCCTAGGAATTTCTATGCTTGATTATTCTTTTTCTTAAAACAGGCTTTACCTCAGCTTTCTGATTCAATGTCCTTTATTTCTGGCATTTAAGATGATGTTAAGAAGACAGAAATCCCTTGAGCATCATTTGTTGACCAGGCAAAACATTTCAGGGGAAGAAGTTGCAGAGAAGCATTTTTCAATTACAGTTTCTTAGTTCCTAGCTTGTGGTGATTCACAGGCAGGCAGGAATTTTAGCAGTGAGTTTATCCTCTGAGGGTCCATCTCATGTGGCATTTGAGATGATTAGAGAATCAGGAGGAAAGAATAATGTGCACAGGAACTTGTTGTGCCAAAACTGGAGGACCAAATATGAACCTTTGGAAAGGAATTAGAAGATCTGAATCAATATTATAATGGTCTAATTGAGAAGGCTGAAATTTGTCTGTAGCATTTGTAAGATACCCTGGGCCATCACAGGAAAATGGAAGTGAGAGAAAATCAAATGAAAATTAGGTTGCTCAGCATGGAAATGAAGAATTGGATATATGTAAAACTAAGAAGATGATGTAGGAGTTCTTTGAACTTTGCATTTCAGCTGCTGTTGTGAGGCACAGAATTATATTGTGTTCCTTAAAAACTCTTTTTTTGCGTTTAACATAAATTAATGTTTGACAGTGGTCAAGTTCTTAATGCAACTCTTCTTTCTTAAGCAGTAAAGAAACAGTATCACAGTATCACTGTTGTATCACTGATGTAAGTGAAAATTACAGGAAAAGAAAATGACTATGTAAGGAAGAAATATATAATATCCTCACATTCAGGTTACTCAAGGCTCCATCCAACCTGTTCTTGAACACCTCTAGGGAGGGGGATCCACAGCTTCTCTAGGCAACCTGTTCCAGCATCTCACCACCCTCACTGTAGAGAATCTTGTCCTAATCTCCAGTCTAAATCTACCTTTTTCAAGCTTCAATCCATTCCCTCTCACCCTACTACCACAAGCCTTGTGAAAAGACCCTTTCCAGCTTTCTTGTAGGCTCCTTTCAGGTACATTCAGGAACCCTTCAAGTGCATTCATCTATTTCACTCCTTAAAGTACCAGGTGAAGAATTCTCCAAAGCAATTAAGAAGAATTTGGTAAAGCTAAATTTGGGGCTCACCGGCAAAGCAGCTGGTTTTGTGAGCAGACATTTAAAAGAAGTCATTGGATTATCATCTTCCCCCCACCCCCCAAAAAAATAAAAGAAGTAAAATCTCCAGTCAGACATTGGAATCATCTCCCAAGGGGAATCAGTGGCTTCCCCTACATTAGACAATTTTAGACTCAGCTTGACAGGGCACTGGGACAGCTTATTTCAACTGGACTGTCACTTAGAAAGGTGGAACCAAATGATCCTTGGAGCCCCTTCCAACCTGGCACTCTGTGATTCTGTGATTCCAGTAGCTAGACTATTCAAGGCCAACTCATTCAGAAGATAAGCTTAAAGGTTCCTTGTACATGACAGGCTTGATATAGTGTTAGAGCTGCTAAAAGCCCATTCTGAGTGCTCCAAGCCAGTTCTCAGCTGGTCCCAGGTACTAACCAGTACACTCTAGATCAGAGAACCATGGACTTGTTTTGGTTGTAAAAGACCTGCAAGATGATTGAGTCCAGCCACTCTCTAACTCTACTAAGCCTGGTGCTAAACCATTTCCCTCAACACAAAATTTCTGTGTCTTTTAAACACTTCCAGGGATGGTGATCCAACCACCTGCCTGGTAAGCCCACTGCAGTGTTTGGGAGTCCTTTGAGCCTCAGTAAACCGGGGCTCAGCTGTTGCATCTGCTCAGTGAACTAAGTCACTTCCTCTGTGTTTCAGTTCCTCCAGTTTCTTTATTCCTGGAGGCTGTTGTCAGTGTGAAAGTCTAAAATTAGAACAACATGTATATTGGTGGGAGAAAGAAGGAGAAGGACTTTGAAGGATTTGACTAGAAAATTCAGTCCAAGTTCATTACTAACATGCAAATGATAAAGCATGAACCAAACGGCATTGGATAAAGAGACACTAGAGATTCTTCACTGGTAAGAAGTGGTTATTTTTAAGGGAGGAGCCCAAACACTACACCAGACAATCCCTATTTCCAGTAAGAATTTATAATGTAGAAGCACTGAAATGTCTGTAACCTTTATTTTGTATGTGTCAATATTGTTACTCTTACTTGGCATGTATATACTGCTCCTCCATTCCACATACCCAGAATATGTATCTCTAGAACTTCTTCCTATCACTGATGTTTTCTTTGCTATCATCTATAACATATTCAGCTACTGTTCACTTTCTTCTGAGAAATCTGGAAGTGTTGCTTTTAGGTATTTTTACTCCTTTGCCTCACTTCTTGGGCAAGTCTGTGCATTCAGTCAAGTGGAATAGGTGATGCCAAAAAAAACCCTCATGTGATGAGGATGACTTCTGGTTTTAATGAAAACGTTTCATAAACAGTGCACTAGCTTTCATCTCCAGCTATACTCTGATCTCCATATGAAAAGGGATGTTTGGATAGCATTTTTCTCAGTGGAGCTCTGGGATTACACACGTTCAGCAGTTAGCATTTTCTGCTTCTGCTTGGCTTTCTCACATCTTGGAAAAAAGACCAGAAATTGCAAACACTCTTCCGAAGCCTCTAACAGGGTACTGCAATCTAGAAGACTTTACTGGCAAGCAGTATAGCTGAGAAAAGGCTTTAATCATATTCCTCCTATAAAGAGCTTTATAACTGCTTCTGATTCTCACATATGTACATTGTGAAGAAGGTGAAAGTTTGACAATTTAACAATCAAAGCCCAAGAACCAGCTTACAGCAAGTGCCACCAGCCTCCTGCTCCCTGCCTTCAGCAGTGCAGAAAACATAGCATTAAGCTTTCAGTTTGCAGGTCTGCCTTGCCTTTTGTTGAGCTCACTCCTGCCTGTTGGTCAGGTTGGTAGGTCAGAAGTGGCATTTATAACTCTTTCATAGCTTGGGGGTGGAATGTGCATCTTGGCCTGTTCGTAGCTCTTAGGTGCTTTTTAGGATTTCATCCCTTCACTCTTTTGTGATTTGCCTTTCTCTGAAGGTAATGCATCACTTTATTGCCAGGAAGGGTTTGTTTAGTCTAAGTGAAATGACTCGTTATTCTTAGTCCTTTTCGCATGGTTTGTTGGGGTCTAGTTGAATTAGAGTTGAGTTAGAAGTAGCATCTCAGGAAAGACATGACAAAGACTGAAAGGGTAGCAAAGACAACAGCCACCTTTCCTAAAAGATCATCCTCAGCACTGGGATGATTTTTAGTGTCAATATCAAGGATATATTGAGATGTGACTATAATACAATACAATACAATACAATACAATACAATACACCAGGTTGAAAGAGACCTTCAAGATCATCGCGTCCAACCCATCAACTAATCCAACCCACCTAAACAACTAAACCATGGCACCAAGCACCCCATCAAGTCTCCTCCTGAACACCTCCAATGATGGTGACTCCACCACCTCCCCAGGCAGCCCATTCCAATGGGCAATCACTCTCTCTGTATAGAACTTCTTCCTAACATCCAGTCTAAACCTTCCCTGGCACAGCTTGAGACTGTGTCCTCTTGTTCTGGTGCTGGATGCCTGGGAGAAGAGACCAACCTCTGCCTGGCTACAACCTCCCTTCAGGTAGTTGTAGAGAGCAAGAAGGTCACCCCTGAGTCTCCTCCAGGCTAAGCAACCCCAGCTCTCTCAGCCTTTCCTCATAGGGCTTGTGTTCCAAACCCCTCACCAACTTTGTTGCCCTTCTCTGGACACACTCCAGCAAGTCAACATCCTTCCTAAACTGAGGGGCCCAGAACTGGACACAGTACTCGAGGTGCGGCCTGTATGGGCATATTGCCTGTGCCAAGCCTCTTTAGTGGGTTGAAAGCACTTCATCTGTTGACTTGTTGACCTCTTTATCTATGGATGGTAATGTTCTGTTAAATAACATGCATTTGAAACAATTTTTATACCAAATTTTCATTATTTTGCCTGAAAATTAATTTACTTCAAAGAATTTTCTTTCTGTCTTTCTAAAATATACTTTGATTTTTTGCTTCTGAGGCCAAGGTTGGCTTATCCTCTCACTTGCTGTGAAAATCCTGAAATCGCTTTCCAGCTGTATTGAATCCAACAAAGAAATGGAAATCCCTGGTATTTATGTTATTTTTTTTTACAAAGTTGCTAGCTCTATATAATGAATTAGGCACAACTAATTAGCTAGACACCACAACTGTGGAGATTCCTGTTAACTGAACTTCAAAGCTTTCATGCTGACTGCAGGAGAGCGTTCATGCTACGACCATTGCTATGCTTGTCTGTTGCTTTTAATAGAGTCAGCAGTAACATGAGGTTTGTGCTGAGTTCCTTAATAGAATCTGGAGGTATGGGCATCCTGGTGATAGTAATAGGTTTCCAAAACCTGCTTGATGCATGTGCAAAACTTAACTGACACATAGATATGGTCAGATTTCATTTAAAAATTCAATATGAAAATGATATCTAAGTGTGGACAGACTTCTTAGTTTCTCAAGGCTATTCCTCTGGTAATAGGTACTCAATCTTCACAAAAGATGTAATAAAGCACTGTTGTAAGAAGAATCTATATTCTGTGTTTTAGTGGAAGCTTTGTCACTTGTAATCATCTGGCAGCCTGTATTTCTCTCACAAATGCTATTTTTCTAGATTATTCCCAAGTGTGCAAAGGATTCTTCATTCCCATACTAGAGGTGTAGAAGTCTTTGTCTTCATTCATATTATTGTAGCTATTTCCCTAGATAGGGAGCTCCAGATTGGAGAGACTAGGCCTGTGAGTCAGGTAGCAACAAACAGGAGGGCGTGGGCTGAGATGAAAAGGGCAGACACCTGTTCTAGTTTACATCCAGTCAGGATTTCAGTCACCTTAGGCAAACGACTGAGAAACTCCAGCAGCGTGCTTCACAGGAACTCAGCTATTCAGCCAGAGGTAAACAAAAAAGAAGGGGCCAAGCCCTTTGCAAACGTTTTTCTTCCAGTAAGCACATGATTCCATGCTTATAAATTGAAGATACAGTATTATTTCCAAGTTGAAAACTTTTCCTTTGTCCATTTGATCCATTTCTTTAGCTTCTTCTGTACTCTGAATTTTCCTTGAGGGTGTTTGTAACATTTTTCAATACTGTGTTGGAGGCAGGTTCAATTAACTTGTTGCATGTTTTCCTTTCTGCCATTCAGTATGAATTTTAATATATTTAGCATTAAGCATAGTCTCTGCCTTAAGGAATTTACAGTAAAAAATAGAGGTGGACAACATGCAACTCAGGATGTCTTATTTACAATTTTAAACTCCCTTCTTGCAGAATGTGACTTGAGGGAAAGGCAGTTAATAGCTTGACTTTAACATAGCTCCTTCCTTATCCTGCTAGTCAACATCTTCAGGAAAATATTATTAACAATGACAGTATCTACTCAATGTTCTCACAACATATGTAGGTCAGCTGGACAACTTCAGCAGCACAAGCAGAAATGAGTATGAGTGGGTGCTGCATGCCCATTTTCTCTGTGGGAAGAACCAGATTCTGAATCATCCCTGTCAGGCAATTTGAGCAGCTCTAGTTGCACGGCTGGACTCTCTTCTTGGACTTTGAGTAGTAAGGCTTACTTTGTGCCCAGCTGTCAGAATATTTCATGGATCATGCTTGTAATTTTTCACTTGCCTGAATTTTCTCCTGTTTAACCCTCAGTTCAGTGATCAGAGCTGCAGTTGTTTTCTGGTTCCTTTGTAGAAAACATTTGCTTCATGTGAAAACATTCAAAAGTATTTTTCTATACTGAGTTGAAATGCTTTTGTTTTCTCATTTGTGTTTTAATGTCCCCTAGAATAGAAGACTGCATTGCTAGTTCCTACTCT
The DNA here is from genome assembly GCA_015227895.2 of Colaptes auratus. NCBI lineage: Eukaryota > Metazoa > Chordata > Aves > Piciformes > Picidae > Colaptes > Colaptes auratus. Next base: position 7,500,559 of record CM037634.1, read on the forward strand.
AGCTCAGCATGATCATCACCCTGGGGGGCTTTCTCTGGGTTTGACTAGGAAACCCATTATAAAGTGTGGAAACTTTTGTGGCAGGAAAAAAAAAGTACTCTAACAAGTTCTATATTCATACAAAAGGATTTGGCTTTGAAAGATTAAGAACAGAGACCGTGCTGAAAAATCCGTAGTTCTCTCCATCAGAGATATTCACTAAGCATGGTGCAAGCTCTCCTCTGCTCAACACCAGTCTTCCTGCACTTCCAGAGCTGTGCCTAGGGAGTGATCCTATTTATAAAGCTGCTTTCACATAGGAAGACATCCATTCTAGCTGTACTACTGCATAACAGATGTCACTGAAACGGGGAGTTTCAGTTGTGTGGAGTTCCAGCATTAGCCACCTCAATCAGTTTTATACGAGGAGGAAAGAAAGTTTTTCATTGGTTAACCTTCTGCCCCTTAAATCTGCTCTAGTATGTATGAGAATAGAATAGAATAAACCAGGTTGGAATAGACCTTCAAGATCATCGTGTTCAACCTATCATCCAACACCACCTAATCAACTAAACCATGCAACCAAGCACCCTAGCAAGTCTCCTCCTGAGCACCTCCAATGATGGTGACTCCACCACCTCCCCAGGCAGCCCATTCCAATGGGCAATCACTCTCTCTCTGTGTAGAATTTCTTCCTAACTTCCAGCCTAAACCTCCCCTGGCACAGCCTGAGACTGTGTCCTCTTGTTCTGGTGCTGGTTGTCTGGGAGAAGAGATCAACCCCCTCCTGGCTACAGCCTCCCTTAAGGTAGTTGTAGAGAGCAATAAGGTATCCCCTGAGCCTCCTCTTCTCCAGGCTAAGCAACCCCAGCTTCCTCAGTCTCTCCTCTTAGGGCTTGTGTTCCAGTGGAATCTTTGAGACTACATTAGTCCAGTGCACCAACTGGTACAGCATTTCTTAGCTCAGAATCCCAAACTATGAGTGCCATGGTCTCATCCCTCTTTTCATTAAGATGGGCTTTTTATTATTACTCTTTCTTTTTAAATTTTATTAAGTGCTGGAGTTCAAATTAAGTGATGTTGAAACAACAATCAAATCCACCTTCAAAAGCATTGCAGTTATGGCTGTAAGACTTTTACATTCTGGCCAAGTTTTTCAACCTGGCAGTGGAGTTGGAAGCTGTTTCCTGACTATAAATTGGCTTTCAAGGGGCTAAAAGAGGATAACTGGGGCAGCATTACTGGAAAAAAAAAGTTAGAAAGAAAAAGCCAAACCCCCTCAAATTCAATTTTGGTGGAAGTCACCAAATTATAGCCAGAGTTGGCAGTATGAAAGACAAAATCTGGAATTGCAGTGGCTTCTTGGCTTCTTATGTCTTCTTAATATATTTTCCTTCCTTTACAATATTTCTGTAGCTTTTGTGGACATGCTGTCATCTTTCAGTCTGTTACTGTTAGCACTCCTTATAATTGTCCTTTTAAAGCATGATGAAAAATACTAAGAAGGGAGGAAGATGCAGGAGGCAGCTAGCATGGTGATGTAAGCTGGCAAAAATCTTGGAGCAAAAAGACAGAGAAATGAAGCTGGTCTAGCAAAAGTGTCAAGTCAATGAAAGGCAGCTTGTAGTGGTCTTATCCAAAACCTGCCCCTGTACACTGCACTGCTTAGGCCGCACCTCGAGTACTGTGTCCAGTTCTGGGCCCCTCAGTTTAGGAAGGATGTTGATCTGCTGGAGTGTGTCCACAGAAGGGCAACAAAGTTGGTGTGGGGCTTGGAACACAAACCCTATGAGGAGAGACTGAGGGAGCTGGGGCTCCAGAACAAGAGGACACAGTCTCAGGCTGTGCCAGGGGAGCATTAGGCAGGAGGTTAGGAAGAAATTCTGCACAGAGAGAGTGATTGCCCATTGGAATGGGCTAACTGGGGAGGTGGTGGAGTCACCTCCATTGGAGGTATTCAGGAGGAGACTTGATAGGGTGCTGGGTTGCATGGTTTAGTTGATTAGGTGGTGTTGGATGATAGGTTGGACACGATGATCTTGAAGGTCTCTTCCAACCTGGTTTATTCTAGTCTAGTCTATATGTGGATATATACTCATGGTCCCATGGACACACTCCTTTTTTAGAGTTCACAGGTCTGGGAAACAAAAATACAATTTTTAATTTTCTCCTTGTCCCCAAGTTTCATTTTCCTGTATCCATTAAGGCAGACAAAATGCACAAGTTTGACAATACTCTAGTAGCAGCTACATCTAAGGAATCTTACTGACTTTACTCAGACTACAGAAACAGAAGATAGCATATTTGGGTTACTACAGAAAGTAGATAGTAGTCCAGAGACTAACAGTTGCCTTTTGATCAACTTCTTTGCTATAGGAAGACAAACCTACACATTTCTGTTTTGGAAAGCCTTGTTATTTAAGATAAATGCATTTTTAAGTCCTGGAAAGGACTCCAAACAAAATGTTGCAAGAAAGCATCACACTTCAACATCATTTCTTTTAAAATAGCCATATTTTAGTGTAGTTAAAAGCTTAAGAAGGTAATGTCTGTTCACACTCGATAGGGTGCTTGGTGCTGTGGTTTAGTTGATTAGGTGGTGTTGGATGATAGGTTGGACACGATGATCTTGAAGGTCTCTTCCAACCTGGTCTGGTCTGGTCTATTCTATTCTATTCTAACCTATGCTAGCCTATGGGGTTGAGGAAGCAGTAGGTTTTGGGGGTTATTCTTGTCTTAACTCACTGAGAATTCAACTCAATGTAGTCCCCAAGTCACCTCCTGACTGGAATTAAATGCATTTCCAGAGGTGAAGAGGTGTCTTTTTCTATTATCTCTCTGCTTCAGCTCCTTTGTTTTCCTTTTATTCTCTTTTTGTATCCCAGTTTCATAATGTATCAGTTTGTTCTACAACTTTGTTTTCTGTTTCTGTGACATCTCTCTGCTCTGTTTAAATAATTTTTTTGCCTCCACTGCACTTCATCTTCAGATAATGCCTGCCTTCCTCTGTTTATTTCTTTTTCCATCCTCTACTGCCCTCTCTGATGACTTTTTCTTTTGCATCTCTCCTTATTTGCTGTTCTTTTCTCTGCTCCTGTTTTTTGGTGGGTTTTTTTTTCTGTTGATCCATTGCCACACAACTTTGCCTGCTTTCTTTACTGCCCTTTTCCTTTCTTAATTTTCTTTCTTCCTTACTTCTGGTAGTATGAAGACAGCTTGTATCTTAATGTGTTTTTATACCACCAAGATCAAGGTCAAATATTCAGACCAATGAAATTTTGTGAATTGGAATGAAAAGGCAGATTTCTTCTATATTCACCAGTGGCGTCCCCCAGGCATCAGTGCTGGGCCCCATCCTCTTTAATGTCTTCATTGATGATCTGGATGAGGGGATTGAGACAATCATCAGCAAATTTGCAGATGACACCAAGTAGGGAGCAGATGTTGGTCAGTTAGAGGGCAGAAGGGCTCTTCAGAGGTTGGTCAGTTAGAAGGTAGAAGGGCTCTGCAGAGGGACCTCAACCAGCTGGACAGATGGGCAGAGTCCAACAGGATGGCATTCAACAAGTCCAAGTGCCAGGTGCTGCACTTTGTCCACAGCAACCCCATGCAGAGCTACAGGCTGGGGTCAGAGTGGCTGGAGAGCTGCCAAACAGAGAGGGACCTGGGAGTGCTGATTGACAGCCGCCTAAACATGAGCCAGCAGTGTGCCCAGGTGGCCAAGAAGGCCAAGCACATCCTGGCCTGCATTAGGAATAGTGTGGCCAGCAGGAGCAGGGAGGTCATTGTGCCCCTGTACTCTGCTTTGGTTAAGCCACACCTTGAGTCCTGTGTCCAGTTCTGGGCCCCTCAGTTTAGGAAGGACATCGAGACACTTGAATGTGTCCAGAGAAGGGCAACAAGGCTGGGGAGAGGCCTTGAGCACAAGCCCTATGAGGAGAGGCTGAGGGAGCTGGGATTGTTTAGCCTGGAGAAGAGGAGGCTCAGGGGTGACCTCATTGCTCTCTACAACTACCTGAAAGGTGGTTGTAGCCAGGAAGGGGGTTGGCCTCTTCTCTCTAGCAACCAGCACCAGAACAAGGGGATACAGTCTCAAGCTGTGCCAGGGGAAGTTTAGGCTGGAGGTGAGGAGAAAGTTCTTTACTGAGAGAGTCGTTTGCCATTGGAATGGACTGCCCAGGGAGGTGGTGGAGTCACCGTCCCTGGAGGTGTTCAAGAGGGGATTGGACGTGGCACTTGGTGCCATGGTCTAGTCATGAGTTTGGACTCGATGATCTTTGAGGTCTCTTCCAACCTTAGTGATACTGTGATACTGTGATTTCTCCTCATTTCCCTCTTTGAGGATGACAGAGGATCAAAACCTTCTTGCACATCAAAAGTGTTTTTCTAGTTGCCAGAATGAGTTTTAGCAGTCGATGATTCCTTAAGTGACCAAATGTGCTTCCAATAAATTTGTCTGCCCTCAAGCTACATCAGCTTTGGATATCTTTTTGCTCACGTTACACTAGCACCCTAAAATCTACAGTGAAGTTTGAGAGCACCCTGACTCTCATGAACCACGCTCTTCAAAGAGATACAAGGAATAGAAGAAGAAAAATTCCCATAGATAAAAGGTAGATGTAGAGACAAGTTTTCTGAGATAGGTTTATTAAAAATCTTCCCTAGCTGCAAGGGAAAAGGAAGGCAAGCCAACAGGAAGACTAGAAATGGATTTACAACAAATCTCACAGCAGCCCTAGCTATAGCAGAGGAAAGAAAGACTGCTGAGATCTTGAGTCTCCAGGCGCAGTGGCTCTGTGCCTGCTTGACTATGGAAGGTCTTAGTGATAAGGCTGTGCCATTACATTATGTGAAGCTGTTTCTCTCCTGCTGTGATGCTGCACTTCTGATGAAGAAAATATATTTTTAGGCTATGACAAACTCAGTGTTCAAGATTAGGACTATTTTGTGTTGCTAGAGTGCCTTGCACCTTGAAAAGAGTATGAAAATCCATAGTTTATTCAGAAGACCTACTTTACCTCTTCATAATAGATGTGAATAGAGAAGGTAGCTTTAGGGCTAAGCCTTTCAAAGACTTAATATCCTTAAAACAGCATTTTTTTTAGAAACAGTCTTGATTTCTTTCAGTCTTGCAGTGGAATAGCCCCAGTACCACATTCTTATATAATGCTTTCCTTCCATAGCTTTTGAAGAGTTTTACAAGGAAAGTCAGTGTCATTATCCACATTTTATTACCAAACTCAGCCTTACATAATAAATGTTTAAATCTTGTATAACATTTTTCTGATGTGCTCCCTGAAGCAGGGGTGAAATCCTGGCCTACCTGAAGTCAGTGGCAGAAAGCCCCATTAACATCCAGTGGAGCTAAAATTCCACCCTCAGTGCCTGTCATCTATTTTACTTTCTCAGTTCTTAATACCATGGAAAATTGAATTCACTGAAGCAACATCCCCCCCCTCCTCAAGCCAAGCTCCAGGGAATTCTATCTGAAATTCAGCCCTCCAAAATATGGATGGGTTATAAGCTTTTGCCTTCTGGCAAATGGAGGAACAAGGGCGCCCTGAAAGCTCACTCTTCCTCCTGTAAACTTTCTAAGATATATCACTCAGAGAAAAACCCAAAGCAAAGATTGTTTCCATCTGAGATCCTGCTGTGGGGATTCCAGTTTGCTTTCAACAAGCTGTGTCTAGATGCAAGACAGCATCTCTCACCTTACCCAAATATTTCAGTGGTGCAACAAAAGTCTCTTCTCTCTAGCAACCAGCACCAGTACAAGGGGACACAGTCTCAAGCTGTGCCAGGGGAAGTTTAGGCTGGAGGTGAGGAGAAAGTTTTTCACAGAGAGAGTGATTTGTCATTGGAATGTGCTGCCCAGGGAGGTGGTGGAGTCACCGTCCCTGGAGGTGTTCAAGAGGGGATTGGATGTGACACTTGGTGCCAAATTCTAGTCATGAGGCCTGTGGTGACAGGTTGGACTTGATGATCTTTGAGGTCTCTTCCAACATTGGTGATACTATGATACTGTGAAAAGGGTTCAACAATATGGGACTGAGAAAGTTAGTTACATGAACTTCACTTTGTTGGAGTTCATGGTTTCAGATGAAGTAGGGAGCAATGAAGAGAACAAAAATGCTTGAATCAAAAGAAAAATGCAATGCAGGACAGTTTTCACAGTTTGGTACCGCTTTAGCCTTATCAGCTTGAGGATGGCTTAAGCTTCATGGCTTTATGGTTTATCCTGCACATCTTAATATTTAGTTACCCAGTCTCCTAAATGACACTGAGATTGGGACAAGCTCAGAATTTCTTAACTCTTCCTTATAATACATTTTAGTCTCATGGCCTCTCCAGGATTTTCTCTGCTTAAAGGCCTTTTTGGGTACAAAAGCAGAGACCGTAATGGCTTTCACAACAATCTGGAGCTCAAGAGGCATGGATTTGTTTGCAGTTGCAATTGTTTCTACTGTGTTAATAGTCCCCTGGGTGCTGTTATGGGTAGAAATTTAGGATGATGCACAAAATTATCATACAGCAAATCTCCACATTGTAAAGCAGCTAGCAAATTCTACACTTCACACTTACTGTTTTCTTAGCCCTCTTAATATATCTAACCTGTCCTAATTCAATCTTGCTAAATAGATATATGTTTAATAGCTGCCTAGAGACTTATTTCTGAATGTCTGCCCCTTTTATTTTTATTGTCTTTTATTTTCTTTTTATTTATTTATTTTTTTATTTAGCTTTATTTATTATTTTCATAGTATCATAGTATAGTATCATAGTATCAGACAGGGTTGGAAGGGACCACAAGGATCATCTAGTTCCAACCCCCCTGCCATGGGCAGGGACACCTCACACTAGATCAGGCTGGCCAGAGCCTCATCCAGCCTGGGCTTAAACACCTCCAGGGATGGGGCCTCAACCACTCCCCTGGATAACCCATTCCAGGGCTTCACCAACCTCACGGTGAAGAACTTCCTCCTCACGTCCAGCCTGAATCTCCCCACCTCCAGCTTCATTCCATTCCCCCTAGTCCTAGCACTACCTGAGAGCCTGAGAAGTCCCTCCCCAGCCTTCTTGTAGGCCCCCTTCAGATACTGGAAGGCCACAATGAGGTCACCTGGGAGCCTTCTCTTCTCCACACTGAACAGCCCCAACTCCTTCAGTCTGTCCTCATAGGAGAGGTGTTCCAGCCCTCTGATCATCCTCGTGTCCTCTCTGGACACCTTCCAGCACCTCCATATCCCTCTTGTAATAGGGGCTCTGGAACCGGATGCAGTACTCCAGGTATCAAGGAATTTTGCCTTCTCTTCTCCAGACTGAACAGCCTTTTATTTTCTTTTTTTCTTTCTTAAAAATCACACCCCAGTTTAAAGCCCAATCCCAGCCTACCCCAGAGAAATCTGATCTGAGTTTTGACTTTTGGGAGCTGTTGTAGTCTATAAAAAAGGGTATTTTAATATTCAATAAGCAGAGTGATTAATAAAAATATTAATAATTTTATTAATCACAAAAATCCCACAAAAATTATTAACATAAAACCTATTTACAGGTTGGGGATGTTGGGTCATGGAACAGATCCCTCACCAGCAGGAACAAGTAACAATTTAAACAATATGTACAAAAATCCAGAAACAACAAACAGCACAAAGTTGGTGAGGGGTTTGGAGCACAAGCCCTGCGAGGAGAGGCTGAGGGAGCTGGGGTTGCTTAGCCTGGAGAAGAGGAGGCTCAGGGGTGACCTTATTGCTCTCTACAACTCCCTGAAGGGAGGTTGTAGATAGGCAGAGGTTGGTCTCTTCTCCCAGGCAGCCAGCACCAGAACAAGAGGACACAGTCTCAAGCTGCGCCAGGGGAGGTTTAGGCTGGAAGTTAGGAAGAAGTTCTATACAGAGAGAGTGATTGCCCATTGGAATGGACTGCCTGGGGAGATGGTGGAGTCACCATCATTGGAGGTGTTCAGGAGGAGATTGATGGGGTGCTTGGTGCCATGGTCTAGTTGTTTAGGTGGGTTGCATTGGTTGATAGGTTGGACGTGATGGTCTTGAAGGTCTCTTCCAACCTGGTTTATTGTATTGTATTTTTTAACACTTTAAGCTATAAAGAAGAGGAACCTCGGCAATGAAGCCGGCGATTGCCCACAACGGGGTGGGGGGGAAGTCCAGAATTCCCCAGGGCAACAGACCTGCAATAGATGCTTATAAAAATCAGGTATTGTAATTACTCACTGATCCTGATACCTCGTGGCACATGTTAATATCTTGACAAACCAAAATGGCGTCGACCACGTGGAAGCTGCAGGAGCAGAGTTTCACTTTCTGTTGGTGCCTGCAGCTTGTTGCTGAGGCAGGATTTGCTCCTGAAGGGTTTGTAGCTGAAAGCTTTGTAGGGAGGAGGTTCCTGGGCTGTAATCCTTTTGCAGTGGCGCACGCTCCTTGCTCCAGTCAAACAAAACTGTCCCAGGGACTCAGCTCCTCTGGGGTTTCGCCTCTTGGCCCGGCAAGACGCGTGTCTGTCCTCTGGGCTTTACAACGCTGAAAACAGTCTTTGCTGTCTTGTCTGGGTAAACTGAAATACTGTTCAGCTTCCAAGCGAAGCTTATGGTTCCTTCCAGAGCGTGGACAATTGCAGACAAATGTTCTGGCTCTTTGGGCTGGTACTGATAGATTTCCCGAGGCAATATGGCCAGTAGCAACACAGATCTAGGGATAAAACCCTGATATTGCAACCTATAGAAAGCCTTCTTTCCAACTGTAGCCAAAAGCATGCCCACCTTGCTCATTCTGGCTCTGAAACATGTTCAAGCAAGCCCTAAAGAACCAGATCTACTAGCTTCTGCCTCATTGTCTGGTTCAGAGCAACTTTGAGGCTTTTTTGTCCATTCAGGACAAGAGTGCAGAAGTTGGTTGGCTCCCTAAAAGTACAGCAAAGCCAATGCAGGTTCCCTAATCTGGGCTTCCATCTTCTTTTTCCTTCTCCATTTCTATCACTACTAAGCTTGAGCCAAGGTCACATAGGTGCATTCTGAGACTTGGCTAGAGAATTTGGGTGGATACCCAAGTTTCCATGCTTCTTCAGACCATTCAACTAATAATAGATAATATGTGTGGGTTTGGAGGGGGTTTAGGACTGAGGTGTTAAGTCTTCAGTTGTGGCTTGTAGGTCTGTGATCACTTAAATCTAACCCTTTGTCTCGATCCAGAGAGGGAAGGAGCTTCAGTTCTTGTCAATATTCCCATGTTATGAAATTAGAGGCACAAAGGAGGCCAAAATATCAACAGCAAGGCTATTTATTAACAGAATAACAAAAGGAGGAAGAGAGAGGGAAGAAATAGAAACAGGGAGAAGAGGAAGAAAGCAGGAAAGGGATTATATTACCAACAGTCAGAGGTGGAGAGAGGGTTTTTGGAGTCAAAGATCTGTTGTGTTGCCCCGTGATGTTTCCAGAGTGTGGTGTCATCTTGTTTCTTCTAACTTGCCAGTATCACTCAAGTCTTTTTATACAGCTTTTAGTCCTTAGGTATGTGTTCAGGTATTGTTCCCCAGGAAATCTTCCTGAGTATTCCTTGTGTTTGGACAAGGGTCTGAAGGAAGGGGGGTTCCACCTCCTCCTCCATTTACCTGCCCACACACCCAATACACATCAGGGGCCAGGCGGTGAATCCATTGTCTCACCCTCCTCCCTTTCCAGGGTACCTGATGGGTGGAGATGATCTTGTCTTATGTGTATTCCCAAAGGTACTGATAACAGTGACCTCGGCCCATTGTTGTCAGGCCAGCTGTAGTCCAGTGAGCAATCTTTATCCTGTGTTGGGGCACATCTCAGTTCATGATACAATCACAAGGTGATTTGCATCCAGGATTTGTAGACAGGATTCCTACACCCTTTTGAGTTTACTAAAATGTGCCTGCTATTGCCTTATGCCTTCATTAGGATTGAACTGAAAGGACCTTGTTTCACTGTAGTCTGTTTTATTTGACCTTGCTGCAAGTTTGGTGGCTTCCTGACAGGAATCTCTCTGCTGAGGTATCCTCTTCCACCCAAAAATGCACTGCATGGAAGTGCCAGTCAAGTTCAAATGGGCTTCGTTGAAGCTCTGGCCCCACAACATGCGCACACTTTGAGCAGTCTGCAAGAACAGCAAGATTTTTCTCATGCTCAGTGATTGAGTTAGGGAGATAATGGGGGTTTGTTTGCAATGGGACCTACATAGAAGCAGGTATGGAGAAAGAGGAGCCCCTCTCTGGCTTCTGTCTCTGTGCTTAAAATTATAAGGGTATTGCTTCTCATCATAAGAGTTCAAAGGGTTAATAGAAAGAAGGATTTTCATGGCACTGTGCACAGTACCTATGATAGTTTCAGTTTAAACTGCAAAGGACAGGTGAAAAGAGAGAGGGAGCTGAATGCTTGCCTTCTATATTAGAGAAATTGTTCATTCATGTGAAATGCTGACCTCTGTCTTCCTGCCAAACTGACTGGACCCCAGGGTGAGCGGCTGCTTGAGTGCTGGTCGCAAAAGTTAAAGCTGCCTGGGGAGTACTTTAAAAGGACAATGTCAAGGTTGGTATACCCCAAATGTGACCTATCTTTTTTTATTATTATTATTTTCCTCTCCCTCTTACATCTATTTGAAAAGTTCATGTCATTCATTTTTATATTTTAAAAATTTCTTAATCTCAAACCATTTGATTGCTATTGAAGGCTGGAGATAAGGAGGAGAAGCTGAGAGAGTTCAGTTTTCTGTGTGGTGATACAGATCTTGGGAAGGACAAAAGAGCCTGAAATTAAACACAAGATAGGGATTGTCTTTGAAGTAGGTGACAATTAGTAACAGAAAAAATCAGGTTGAAATGGGTTAAGGAACCAGTGAAAAAGAGCAGGGATAATTTTTACTGAGGAAATTAGCAATGCAAATCCAAACTTAAGTTTGTAAGAAGTTAATTCAAAACCTCTCTTCATTTTATGCTAATAATTTTATTCCAATTATATGTGCTGATTGTTTTTGTTGGTAAAAGTAGTTTCTTATATATAATTACTACTATAATAACGGCAATAAATAGACCCTTCCCTCTTATTTTCTTAATTAGAAACACATTATATAACCATCATTTTCTTCTATACGACACAGTACTCCAAGACTCTCTTTGCTATTGTAAACTTGATATGCTACTTGCTATAAAAAGTCTCACACAAGTGTTGCACCTACTCAGTTTCTTGTCTAATTGGAAAATAAATGAAACAACTACATATGCAGGTCGTAAAAAGGAGGGGGGAACAAACAACCCAAAAAACAACCCAAACAAATAAAAAGGGGAGGGAGGGGGGCAGGAGGAACCGAGGAGGAAGTAGTTAAATCAAAGTGAAGACAATATTTTTGGTACATAATTAAAATATTTCCTAGAAGATACAGCGGTGAAAGGGGGAACCTGAACTGGGTATTACACTTCACAGGTTAATCCTGTGAAGTTTTCTTTGCGCTGATAAAATGAACATGCAATATGCGATACGACCACAAGAGGGCGACCGTATCAGTTAGCTTTAAAGCTGACCTTGCTAGCTTTCCCATGAACTGTGGAGCTCACTTCTGATTTCCTCCTCCATCCATGCTGCTACTAAGATATTCTCCTACGTCGGTCTCTTTCCTAGCTCCAAAATATTATCTTTCACTCTTTTTATGTCGGACAGGCTTTTATAAATCCTAGAGAAATAGATGACCTTGCTCTGCACTGTGGAACAGAGCAGCTCTGGTGAATAGAAGAGAGTAGAGTACGAATCCCACAGTAACTGGTCCAGCCCCAAAGATACGGGAGTGGCTACAGAGAACAGGGAAAGGCTGCAAGATAACAAGCTCTTCCATCCCTTTGCAACTCAAACTGTCTTGAGCCATGCTGTGCCTTTGGAGTATCATTTCTGCAAAGCCTTTGAAGGGTATACCAAATACTTGCTAACAAAGATGATGACTGAAGAAAAACCCAAAACTCAACCTTACACCAAAGTCTGCAAGATAATGAGCTCTCCCATCCCTTCCCAACCCAAGCTGTCCCAAATCACATTGTGCCTTGGCAGTATCACTTTTGCAAAGCCTGCAAAGGGGATGCCAAGTGCTGGTACTTGCTAACAAAGATGATTCCTGGGGGGAAAAAAAAGGGAACAAAAAACCCCAACAACCACAAAAAACCTCCAACCTCACACCACCCTTTTGCAAGACAAACCTCTACAATAACGATTTGTAAATTATCTTTCTTAGTATAGCTAAGATTTCCCATATCCTTTAAAGCAGAGTGAAAAACCCAGGCAGCAGTAGAAGAAGCTGTCTTGGTTAAAAGACGCTGCCTCCTGCCCGCAAGAGTGTTTAGAGGTTAGCTCTATTATATCCAGCTGTAGCTAATTGCATAGATATGGTAATGGTGCCCTCCAGAGGAACTGTGAAGGAATTCGAATACTTGGAGCTAATACAAAAGATGCTTTAAAAATGAGTGCAATAGGAAAATGGAATATTATTAAAATGATAAAATACTTGAACCTCAGGGGGAAAAAAATCTCAATATCAAAGCTGTCTCCGTTTTGCATATGCATTTACATCTAAGGAAACCATATCCTAGTTACAATAGGCTTCCTGGTAGCCTGATAGCAAATGTGAGGTTTTGCATAACTCTTGGAATCAATGATATAAAAGTAGATCAACCGAGCAAAGAACAAGGTAGCTATTTCTGTTTGCAGCAGATGTGAACAATGTATTAGAAGTGGACTCCAGCCTCAGTCTAGGGTGTCTGGGGTTTTTCCTGGACTTGCTGCTTCACACAGCTGATTGAGGCAGTCAGAGATGCAGATATTCATTCAGTTGTGTGCATTAGGCTTATTTCAATATCAAGATAAACTGTGCTTATATTCTCACATTCCAATGCAGACTTTTTCCATGGCCATCAGTGTCACACCACATGCTGTGACACTACACCTCAAAGGAAGGGCATGTTGCTGTGGTACAGCATGGTATCTTATTTTAGACAATATCATAGAACTGTCAGGGTTGGAAGGGACCTCAAGGATCATCTACTTCCAACTCCCCTGCCATGGGCAGGGGCATCTCACACTGGAGCAGATTGCTCAGAGCCCCATCCAGCCTGGCCTTAAAACCTCCAGGGATGGGGCTACCTCCCTGGGCAACCTGTTCCAGTGTCTCATCACCCTCATGATAAAGAACTTCTTCCTAAAACCCAGTCTGAATCTACCATGTCCTGGAGGCCTGCAGTACACCCTTCTGAGATGACACCTGAGCGCATAAATATGATGTGTTCATATGAAAAATATATGTAAATATGAAACTTTCTCTTTTTTGGTGTTGATTGGGTGGGGTTTTAAGGCCATCCACCTATGGGGTCAAATTGATATTTTACACTCTGAAACTCCTGTCCCCTCCTCTTACAAAAAAACAACCAGTCTTTAATGAAAGACTAAATGACAGCGAGTTCTGGCTTCACTTGCTTTTAGGCATACCCAAGGCTCATGTTTGACTGTGGGTTTGCAGACAGGCTGGGCTCAGAGCTTTGCATCAGGACAGCTCCCAGACTGACACTGCCAGAACTGGAAGGAGCAGTCTGGTGCTCCCATGATTAGAATCAGATGGATCTGGTAAGTTCAGGGCTTCTTGGGGAAAAAATAGGAGGTGGTTGTGCTCTGCTGTTTGTGATGTGTTTCTTTGTAGCTGATCTTTCAAACTGAGGATTTTAATTTGTGTGAGCCTCAAATGAGAGTGAAGCAAGACAGGCATAGGCTGGGAAGACAAGGGTGACAGACATCACTGCTGAATGTAGGGAATGTACCTGACCTCAAAGCTTCCTGTCTGTTTCACTTTCCCTGGCAGCTGTGGTAAAAAGCGTGTCTCTCTGCATTCATATCATCAGTGCACAATGATTCTGGTAACCTTACAAGTCCTGGTGATGGGTGGTACTAGTTGTTTCTTTTAGAGCAGCCACCCACAGCCCCACACCCAAAAGTACTTGGAAATTGCTGCCTACATAGAGACTACTGAACTTTTTGTATGAGGGTTTTTCATGAGGTGTTGAATAGTTTAAGTAGAGCTCTGTCTTGCTTTTCTTTTATCTTTTCCTAACTCAACACATGCCAGCTTATCTAGTCTCATTGTGAGCTGGAAACTAGTCCCTGGAAGATACTGTCCAGCTGTAGAATCTGTTGTGCATGGATACTAGCTTACTCACCTTCTCTTAAGTACCCCTTTGGCACAATTTTCTCTTGCCTTCCCAACCAGGGCCTCACAGTTCCTGCCTGATCATCTGCATGTAGCACCTCACCCCTGATGTGCGGCACTATGCTGCTGGCTCCTTTTTGGCAGCAATTTGTTTCCACGCTTAAGAAGACAGAGCGGGGTAGGGAGGACAGAAGAGCAGAAACAATAAAGGCTGGCTGAGCTATTCCAAACAGAGCACAAATCTAAGTTTCAGCTACTGCAGTGGAACGAGTGCCTTTGGCATCACTGAGCAGGGTGCGTGCTGGTTGCTGCAGATGTGCCGCAGTGCAAGTATCTTGCCAACCCCCCTGTGGACAAATCACACCTGTTTAATTCTACTGGTGGGGTCCTGCTTGTTGCTCCCCTGGCTCCCAAATACAAAAACATCATTAGCAAAACCATGGGCAGCATAGTGCAGGACCTGACCCAGCAGAAATCAGTTGCTATGTGATGGGGAAGGTACTTTGGGGTGATAGATGCAGCTGAATTCTCAGCACTCCAAGTATCTTTTTGCAGCCGCTCATTCGTGGGCCAGTCCAACTGTGATGGAGGGATGCTGTGAGCTTAATTTCCACCTAGCAGTTTGCAGAAATATGTTTTATGGCAGGTAAGCAGTCCCTCTGCATTATTTATATGAAAACTCAAGTAAATTGTTGTTGGCTTTCCTGCTGCAGGTAAAGTTTTAATGAAAACCATAATGAATGCTTTGCTGGCATGCATAGGCAACCGAAGGACGCAGCCAAATTAGCCATCTAAGCAGATGCTTTATATCCTGACTTGCATGTGAGGAATGCTGTTCAGTTGGGTGAAAAAATTATATATACACCCACAACTAGTTTTTATTATTATTTTTTAAAATCATATGTATGTTTGTTGGGTGTTTGGTTTTTTTTGAAGCAAGTGCTTCAGTCATGCTGTGAGCAAGTCTGAGAGTAAAAATGGTTTGAAGAAGGATGTGTTCAAGAGGTGATTGGATGTGGCACTTGGTGCCGTGGTTTTGTCATGAGGTCTGTGGTGCCAGGTTGGACTCGATGATCTTTGAGGTCTCTTCCTGCCTTGGTGATTCTGTGATGTAAAAAGCTACCCATATGTAAGAAGTTCAGGAAAACTCAGAACTACTGGATTTAAAATTATTATTATTTCAGTGTTTTAATACTGCAGGATATGCACTGTTGCAAATTTCAGTGAAGCATCCTCGTGGAAAGGCAAATTGAGAAAAGGCTGACACTATGTAGGCTGCTGTTTTGGCTCTAGATACCTGTGTTTTAATGCTTGAACAGTTATTTGTTTTCTTTAATGCAGCACAGCTGGTTCAAATGTTACACTGGGATGTACTGGTTTGTAGAATAAACCAGTTATAGTTTATAGTATAGTTATAGTTTATAGTATAAACCAGTTTATGGTATAAACCAGTTTATGGGTTTATAATTTCACTGCTTTCACTGAGGGTACTCATGGGTAACTCAGTCCTGCTAGTCCATCTGGATATGCAGCAAGCCACTGAGCTCACACATCATGTGAACCAAAGGTCCACCCACAGCAAAACCCAACAGGGTGTGCAACTGAGTTGCTACTACTATTTCCCTTTTGCTCTTATGTGGGTCACTTAGGAACTGAATTTAAACCATACTTAAGTTAGGTCCTCTCCAAGGCAATCACAAGGCCCAGAGGCTACATGGCCAGGCTAACATAGCAAAGTCACCTTGGCTCTGTCACCCTGCCTGAGGTCTGCCAGAGTGGGAGAGCTTTGTGCTTTGGGGTGTTCTCTGCTATTCTACTCTAGCAATTCTGCAGAGGTCTGATCTCTTTAATGGCTTTATTAATGATCTGGATGAGGGGATTGATTGCACCCTCAGTAAGTTTGCCAATGACACCAAGCTGGGTGGCTCTGTCAAGTCAACCTGCTACAGTGTAGGGAAGCTTTGTGCTTGGGAGCTGGACAGATTAGATCCATGAACCAAGGCTAATTGTATGAAGTTCAGCAAGGTCAAGGGCTAGGTCCTGCACCTCCTTCACAACAATGTCATGGTAAGCTACAGACTGAAGATGTGTGGTTGGAAAGCTTCAGCTTGGAAAGAGATCTGGAGGTATTGTGTGATAGTTGACTGAATGTCAGTCAGCAGTGCCCAAGTGGCCCAGGAAGCCAAAGGCATCCTGACTTGTATTAGAAACACTGTGGTCAGCAAGAACAAGGACGTGATCATCCCCCTGTGCTCAGCACTTGTGAGGCCACACCTTGAGTATTGTGTTAGGTTCTGGACCCCTTGCTATAGGAAGGACATTGAGGGGCTGGAGGCTGGCGAAGAGCCTGGAGCACCTGGCCTACGAGGAGCATCTGAGGGATCTGGGATTGTTCAGATTGGAGAAGAGGAGGCTAAGGGGAGATCTCATTGCTCTCTACAGCTACCTGAAGGGAGGTTGGAGCCAGGAGGGGTCCAGCCTCTTGTCCTTGGTGTCAAGTGACAGGACTAGAGGAAATGGTTTCAAGCTGTGCCAGGGGAAGTTTAGGCTGGATATTGGGAAATATTTCTTCACTGAGAGGGTTCTCAAACACTGGAATGATCTGCCTAGGGCACTGGTGGAGTCACCATCCCTGGAGGAGTTCAGGTGGTATGTGTGGACCTGGCATTTAGAGACATGGTTTAGTGTTGACCCTGCAGTGCTGGGTCAAGGTTGGACTGAATGATCTTTGAGGTCTCTCCCAACCAGATATATTCTCTGATTCTATGCTATCTACTATGAGCTGCAACAGGAGTGGGGATCTTAGCCAACTCATTAAATTTTCCATAGGGAAAAATCTGCTGTGAGGATAGAAGCTTGTCTTAACAGTGTGCTGGTATCACAGGACTGTGTGTGCTTGTGTACACTTGTACACTCTATGATATGAATAATTTCTGGAAGGTCAACAAACCCTATCAAATGAACTGGAATGACAAAGCTGAATTTCACAGAAAGCCATTGAGCAGGCACACTGGATGAAGGAGACTAAAAGAACCCAGTGGGGGAAAATCACAGAAGGTAAGAGAAATGAAAGAAAACAGAGTTAAATTTATAAAGCCATATGACCAAAAGTTTGGATTTAAGGATGCTCTTAGCTTTGGGACTCTCAGCTGAAACTTGTGGCTTGACTTCTTTTCTTAAACATTTTATCTCTTTCCTTGGGTCAGTTAGCATGGCGAGAATCCCACCATGTACTGCATCCAGTTCTGGAGACCCTATTACAGGAAGGATCTGGACATACTGGAGCATGTCCAGAGAAGGGCCATGAGGATGATCAAAGGGCTAGAGCTCCTCTCCTATGAGGAAAGACTGAGGGTATTGGGGCTGTTCAATCTGGAGAAGAGAAGGCTCCAAGGAGACCAAGTATCTGAAGGGGGCTACAAGAAAGTTGGGGAGGGACTTTTTAGGGTGTCAAGTAGTGATAGGACTAGGGGGAATGAAAAAAAAATAGGGTAGATTCAGATTGGATGTTAAGAAGTTCTTCCCCTTGAGGGTGGTGAGACACTGGAACAGGTTGCCCAAGGAGGTGGTGGAAGCCTCATCCCTGGAGGTTTTTAAGGCCATATTGGATGTGGCTCTGAGCAACATGATCTAGTGTGAGGTGTCCCTGCCCATGGCAGGGGGATTGGAACTACATGATCCTTGAGGTCCCTTCCAACCCTGACAATTCTCTGATTCCATGATTTATTAGCTATTTATATGTATGTACACACATATATGAGGCTTTTGCAGAGAGATCTCTACACGTACACACATGTATGCATATAGGTTGGTCTCTTCTCCCAGGCAACCAGCACCAAAACAACTGGACACAGTCTCAAGCTGCACCAGGGGAAGTTTAGACTTGAGGTGAGGAGAAAGTTCTTCACAGAAAGAGTGGTTAGCCATTGGAGTGTGCTGCCCAGGGAGGTGGTGGAGTCACCATCCCTGGAGGTGTTCAAAAAAGGGTTGGACATGGCACTTGGAGCCATGGTTTAGTATCATGAGGTGTTGGGTGACAGGTTGGATTTGATGATCTCTGAGGTCTTTTCCAACCTTATTGATTCTATGATTTAAATTTACATACATGTATTTATGTATAAAGATACCTACATGAGCCCATGTGTATATGCCTATAGATATACATAAAAAGTCTGCCTGCTTGTCTTATTTTAACTCTATATTCTAAGGCTGTTGCCATGAGACTGTTCTGCGTTACAGCACTTAATTTTCTCATCAATATGACCTTTTTTTCCCTTTTCTAGCTGGAGTAATTCTTTCAGCCAGAAACAACTCTGCTAAAGTGTGCTGTGCCTTTCAGGGGATCAAAGTACAAACGATGTTCAAACAAAAGCTGAGATTAAAATCCGTGGTCTGCATTTAGTCACGGCTAGCTTTGCAGGCTGCGTGTGCAGGCTCTGAAGGTTGTTGCAACAGCACATTTAAAACTTCAGGAGAGTGTGGGTAACTTAGTAACTCTGTATATTATATGTAGGTGTCAGCAGAGCCTGTGAAAACATTTTCTGTGTAAACCAAACTGTTTGCTACTTATCTTTCTCGGGATAAAAAAAGAAGCTTTGCTTTCCCCCTCCCACCCCCCTTCTCCCTCTGTCCTTCCACTGACTTGTTCTGTAGGAGTAAATAGAGGTTGAGGAGTGTTCTCAGAAGTGAAAAGTCCTCCTTGCCCTTTACAGCAAATGTCTCCTTTGGTGATGAATCACTTCACAATGACTCAACTACTGGTTTTGCTCATTGCAACTTTTTTTCCCCTTTGCCTGTAATTCCAGGGTTTTGTTTAGATTTTGTGTTTGGGTTATTACTATTATTATTATTATTATTATGATGCTATCAGAATTCTTGTTAATTTATGCTTAAACACAACAAAACCCACTTGGGAAAAAAAAAAAAAAACAAACCCTGTTGTGCCTATGCAGTTTTGATGATGCTTTGTCATTGCTTTGGTGCAGCAGTAGCTTTGGAGCACTGATCTAAGAGAAGCAGTGTGACACCATCTTCAAGCAAGGTCTCAGCAATCATGACTCTTTCCCATAAAGAGCAACCTTCTGACCGGGGTTGTATTGGTCAGTGATGCTGATAGATATGATGAGGTTCCCTGAAGCCAGACACCAAGCTTAACTGCCACTGTGCTTGACAGAGTGATCTGCTGTTTGCCTCACAGTTAGGGGGAAATGACAGTAGGTGGCACTGGAGAATAGTAATACAGATGGCTGCATCTGTTACGAAATGGAGCAGTTTCTTCACTCTGTTCAACCAGTTTTCTGACTGCACGGATTGCTGAAACACTTTGTTGCATTCCCTTTGCAAGGCTGTTATTACTCGAAGCCTCAAGGCTTCAAATGCAAGGGCTCAGTTTGGGAAAGACCCAAAGTGTATGAAGCAACACAGAGCAAAAGCCCGCTGAAGATGCTGTGTTTCATCTCGGGGTGTGTTAGGAGGACTACTTTGCCAGCTTTTTATCCGCAGTGTTTTATCAAACCTGGCTTGTATGAGCACACTCACGAATGGCTAACTCAAAGAGATGATTCTTTAACCTGAGTGAGATGCGTGCTCCTGCCGGATGGTGGAGCAGTGAGAGTATCTAACAGAAGGGAGGGAGTCAGCCCAGTGACTATCCAGTTTTCTTTGTCTCTAGAGATTTTGTCCCACATGCCAGCAAAAGAGGAGGAGACAATTGTTGGTAGTTCCAGGAGTGAGGGTAGGTAGTGACTCAGCAGTTTTCTGCCTGCTGCCCTGATCAGAAACAGAAAACAGTGCAGTGTCCACCTTAAAAGCCTAACAGAATCCTGAAAATGTGCAGTTTCCCAAGTGAAACCTTCATCACCTTCTCCTGGAAATCACTGCAGGGGAAAGAGAGGGATGCATCCTAACTCATTTCACAGTGTGGGATATGTGCTCCTTCCCTTCATGTTTCCTTTTTTTTTTTTAATTATTATTATTTTTCCCCTTAAATTCTCCACCTTTTAGTGTCCAGTCACTGTGAGATGAAGCAACATCACACTGCCATAACAATCTGAAATGGCAGCTCCTAAAATTGGTGTGTTCTCTCGCAGCATCACTTCACGGTCATCACTGGTAAATTATACAGTACAGCACAAATGCTACCAAATACTTTGTGGAGCCACTTGGCATTTTGAGAATTGGAGAATATGTGAGGAAAAATTAATCCCCTTTCACCAAATGAAATAAGATTTGTCCTTGCCTTTTAAAGAGATAATACAGTTTGTAGGGCAGAGTTTTTCCCTACAATGCTTTATCAAAATATTTCTCCATTCAGTTAACACACACAAGATATCTGAGATTAATTATTAACTTTAAATGCTTTATGCTAATCTGTTCTATCTCATTGCATGGCTTTTTGTGACTGAAATGTTGTTTTGTTGTTACTGACTCCCTCACTATTTATGAGGCTATTTTCCTGTCTGTAACAATGTTGGAGTAGACTAGGATTGGGATTTCAAGTGACTTCTGAATAGCCACTTCAGGGGAGAGATGCATACCTTTTTAAGGAATGGTATGAAGCGTGAAGACAGATGGTCCCTCAGGGAACTCCTTCTGTGTTGTGCCTGGAGCAGCCTCTGCTGCTCCCTTTTATGGAGGGTCTTGGGCTTCTTGAGATCTAGGAAGATGTTTGTGACCAGTGCTGTGTTTACTCCAGCTCTTTAGCAGGCCCTTTATGGAGGAGCAAGGCTTCCTTGTTCTTTAGGAAATATCCTAATGTAAGGGGGAAGTTCTTCCCCCATTAGAGTATCCCAGCTTTGCATACTGAGCAGCTGAAGCCAGAGGTTCTGCAAGGTTTTGTGCATAGGATCACAGGATGTTAGGAGTTGGAAGGGACCTTTGAAGGTCATTAAGTCCAACCCCCCTGCCAGAGCAGGGCCATAGAATCTGGCACAGGTCACACAGGAACACATCCAGATGGGTCTTGAAAGTCTCCAGAAGAAACTCCACAACCTCCCTGGGCAGCCTGTTCCAGTGCTTTGTGACCCTCACAGTGAAGACACTCCTCCTCATGTTGAGGTGGGACCTCCTGTGCTGTAGTTTATATCCATTGCCCCTTGTCCTATCACAGGGTGCAATGGAGAAGGCCTGTCCCCTCCCTCTTGACATTCAGTCCTCAGATATTTATAAACATTTATTAAATCCCCTCTGTCTTCTCTTCTCCAGACTCTCCTCATGGGGCAGTGCTCCAGACCCTTAGTCATCCTGGTAGCACTCCATTGGACTCTCTCAAGGAGATCCCTGTCCCTCTGGAACTGGGGAGCCCAGAACTGGAGTCAATATTCTAGGTGGGGACCTCACTGGGGCAGAGTAGAGGAGGAGGAGAACCTCCTTCAATCTGCTGGACACACTCTTAATGCGCCCCAGGATCCCATTGGCCTTGGCCACAAGGGCACATTGCTGACCTATGGATAATTTCTTGTCCACCAGGACTCCCAGGTCCTTCTCCACTGGGCTGCCCTCCAGCAGATCTCCTCCCAACCTGCACTGGTGCAGTTTATTATTCCTTCCCAGATGCAGGACTCTGCACATACCTTGTTGAACCTCTTTGGGTTCTTCTCTGCCCAGATTCCCCTGTCTGTCCAGGTTTTGCACAGGTCCCCTCTGCAAGCAGATCTAGGAGCTGCTTTCAAAGCATGCACCACCAGTGCAGATTGATGGAAGCTGCATGAAGATGGTGTAGACCAAAAGTTCTGAATCTTATTCTTGTGCAGAAGTCTTTCTGAGAGGCAATCCTTTTCCTTAGAGGCAATCCTTCCCTGTCTTGCTAAATCCTGTTTGACACTTGCACTGAAAGCATGAGATCATCTGCCACCATGTATAGGGGGAGGAAAAGAAAAAAGAAAAGAAACAAAATAAAAAAAGAAAAAAAGGTCAGGTTCCCAATTTGAGAAGGAGAACAGATAAGGTGTTTTATTGTTAGTGCTCTTTGAAATTTCCCTGAAGGAAGACATGGGAAAGAGTCATTACTGCAGTAAACCGGTTGAAC
The DNA here is from genome assembly GCA_015227895.2 of Colaptes auratus. Lineage (NCBI taxonomy): Eukaryota > Metazoa > Chordata > Aves > Piciformes > Picidae > Colaptes > Colaptes auratus. Next base: position 7,522,771 of record CM037634.1, read on the forward strand.
AGGAAGGAATGCTTCTGTCGAGAAAGTTACACCCCCTTAATACTGAAAGCACACAGGTCATCTAAATGTGTCTGTGAACAGGAAGACTTAGGAGACTGTGTATTCTTCTAACAAATTATGTGCTTCAGGTAAGAGGCTGCAGCAAATATTCTTACTGCTTAGCAAGTGGTCCAATCATTTCCTTCTGAGTTCTCATGACAAGGGAAAATTGAGCCCACGGTGCACCAAGCTTTTATACTAAAATGCCTGTGTATGCTGAGCTAAGGTAAGCGTTTTCATGTGCTTGGATGACAACCACGATGATGTGAGCACTGTGTGATCCTCTCAGATCTTTTGATTTGTAGAGAATAGTTTACAGCATTTGCTGGGTTCTCCCCTAAACCCCTCAATCCCCAAGTTGCGTGGCTATGTGAAAACACAGCTGTCTTTCAAAAGGGAATAGCTGCAGCAGAAAAAAGCCCAAACCCTTCAAAATGTAAATTCAGAATCCACAAGGCCAAAGCTTTACTGTTTTATTTTTTAAAGCATTATAGATTTTGCCTGATGGGTGATATTTGTATTATTATTATTTATCTCTAATTTTATTTTAAGTTCAGTGTATCGATGCATCTTATTTAAATGGACTAAGAGTGGCTGGCAAGGAGCCAAATCCTTTCCTGCACGTCTTATGCTATTTTGAAACAGAACAAGAGTTGACCCAAACACAAAGCACGGTCTTACTAACCAAACTAGCTGGTAAGACTTAAAGCACTAACATCTGCAGCATGGCATGCTGTGTTTCCAGTCAAAATCGTTAGTTTTAAGTGCAAGCTGATATAAAAGACACATGGTGAAACAAACAGTGTTGTACAAGTGGCTGTTCTCTGCCAGGCCCTTCCTTTGCTGGCATTCAGCTTGGCAGAGGAGCCCACTTCACTGGGCAGACTTCATGTACAGCTACCTGAAGGGTGGTTGTAGCCAGGAGGGGGTTGGTCTTTTCTCCCAGGCAACCAGTATCAGAACAAGAGGACACAGTCTCAAGCTGTGCCAGGGGAAGTTTAGACTCGAGGCGATGAGAAAGTTCTTCACAGAGAGTTGTTAGCCATTGGAATGGGTTTCCCAGGGAGGTGGTGGAGTCACCATCCCTGGAGGTGTTCAGAGGGGATTGGACATGGCACTTGGTGCCATGGTTTAGTAGTCATGAACTCTTGGGTGACAGGTTGGACTTGATGATCTCTGAGGTCTTTTCCAACCTTGTTGATTCTATGATGATTCTGTGACTTCTGTTAATCACATGGACTTCCCAGCCCATTAAGGAGAACAGGGGAGCAGAATGCACAGACCATCTAAATTGCATGTTTTTAAAGGTCTTTAGGAAAGCAATACTTCTTCTGAACAGCATGGAGAGTTCCAGTTTCCAAGAAAAAAAAACAACCAACAAATTAGTTACCTTTTTTCATTTAATGGTTATAAGTTTTTTTTCTTATTTTCTTTATTTACCTGCTGTGGAAATGAGAAACTGGGCAAGCTGTTTATTATTACGGGTTCCACACACGGAATCACCAAGGTTGGAAGAGACCTCAAAGATCATCAAGTCTGACCCATCACCACAGAACCCTTGACTGAGCCATGGCACCAAGTGCCATGTCCAATCCCCTCTTGAACACCTCCAGGGATGGTGACTCCACCACCTCCCTGGGCAGCACATTCCAATGGTGAACAACTCTCTCAGTGAAGAACTTTCTCCTCACCTCCAGCCTAAACTTCCTCTGGTACAGCTTGAGACTGTGTCCTCTTGTTCTGGTGCTGGTTGCCTGGGAGAAGAGACCAACACCCTCCTGGCTACAACCACCCTTCAGGCAGCTGTAGACAGCAATAAGGTCTCTCCTGAGCCTCCTCTCCTCCAGGCTAAACAATCTCAGCTCCCTCAGCCTCTCTTTGTAAGGCTTGTGCTCGAGGCCTTTCCCCAGCCTTGTCGCCCTTCTCTGGACACATTCAAGAGTCTCAATGTCCTTCTTAAACTGAGGGGCCCAGAACTATTATTATTTATTATTTAAAATATTCTTATTGCTATGCTTATTTATTTTTCTGAAACAAAAAAGGGGTGGGCCAACCCTAAAAATGTCAAGTTCAGGATTTGCATTAGTAGAATGGTGCAGAGGCTGTAATCGAAGTTGGTGCTTAGATGACCCTCCAAAGTGGCTTGCATCATTTTGGTTATCTGGCTTAGTGTGACTTCATAAATGCTTTTGATTTTCAACATGGTTAAACAAACCAAAGCCCTAAACATGTGGAATCACTAAATTGAGTGCTTGAAAGACTAGCTCAGCCTCTAACTTGGAGATTTCATTTCAGCCTATTTAACTTTTCATTTTGTTTCTTGTTCCTCACTGTGGGTGAAAGAAGCCTGTGTCACCTAGATTTCGACTTCAAATGAAACAAAAATATATCAAGTGGTGATGAATACCTTCTGCTGTAATATAGATTTTCATTGCAAGGCTCTATTATCTAGACTCATATAGTATAGATCTTGGGAACACATTGGCAAAGCTATTTGTGGAGGTAAGCTTTAGCAATTTCTGAGCAGTCTTTTTATCTTGGTATTTTTTTCTTTTCTGCTACAGAGTACTTCTTTATTGAATTATTAAATCAGATGTTTCTGGGTTTTGTATTTATATATATATATATATATTTTAAATGAAGTGCCCAGCACAACTGTGTGTTTATTGTACTGTTGCTCTTCTGTGTCATTGGTGTTTTTTGGGCTGCATCTGTTGTACTGGTAAAATGAAACAGGCCAAGGCCTTGAGGGCAAGTGGCCCAGAATAGATTCCAGTTTTAGAACTGAACTCTCTTCCTAAAATAGATATTCTCATGTCTACTGTCAGCAGTCTCCAACAGATGCTGCCCATCTGAACCATAGGACTACTTGGCACGTGCCATAATCAGGAGGTTTGCTAGTAACAGCATGAACAGTGGTGATCTGCAGAAGCACAGGCCCTTTCCTGCTAACTTACTAACAAAGACATAACCTCAGGCTCTGAAAATACATGCTTTTAACAACAAAGAAACAAAAAAAGGCTGAAATAGATGTTCTTAGACTTAACTCTTTTTTTTTTTTTTGTCTTATTACAAGCAGATAAAAAGTGATGTAATACAAAGAACAAATAAAAGAGGAAGATGTGAATGAAACTACCATTAAGGCAGCTATTAATACGCAGCTTTCCTGTCTACTTGGTTTGATTCCTGTATTAAGTGTGCTATACCAGTGTAAAATAATGGAAATAATGTAAAGATTCTCTTTAACATTTGTCAGATTTATTATTTTAGCATTTAGATCAATTGTTTCAGCCATCCAGTTACTGCTGCTTAGGAGTCCAGAGTAACAGTGCCAACAATATATTGTTATTGCAGTAATAATAAATGTAACTGGAAATAAGGATCAGACAAAAGAGTATTGAAGCTCCAGATTAAGAAAATATTTCCATTCTGTGGTGAAAGCTCTAAAGCAAGAAAGGACCAAAATGTACAGCTTTGTTTATACTGGATATTTTTGGGTTTAACTTTTGTCCTGTGCTTCATTTCAGTGAGCATGTAGCTCCAGTTCTGAACATCACTCAACCTTGGAACTATTGCGAGGCTGCCTTGAGGATTATTAAGACTGAAGAGAAGAATCAGCCATGGCATACTTTGGGAAGGTGCCCTTCTCATGTAATGAGCTTTGTGAGGGACAGGCTGTGGACCAAACTTTTTACCCAATGTACCATTCTGGTTCTACTGGAGAGGTCTGTTTAGGATTTGATCGAATAGTTGATGAAGTCAACAATGAATTTCATTTCTATGGTTCATCACATTCACACCCTCATGAAGACACTTTTTTCTCACCATATGTGTTTGGTCTGAGCATGCCTGACCATCAGTTTTCTTGTCAGCCTCTAGCTGCTTATGGTGAACTTTATCCTGGAAATCCTCCTGTCTCTCACTGGCAGCATGGAACAGCATCACCGACAGTTGGCTTCAGATCCTCTTTACTGTATGATTGCAGAAACTTCTCTCTGGCATGCCCCAACCCCTACAGTCAAGAAAGAGCGAATACAAGTGTGTTTGACTCGGATGTGGAAAGAGGCAACACAAATCAGAGTTTCCAGATAGGCTTTGACAATTTTGATGCTCAGAGTCCAGTTCTCTCAGACAACTATCCATTTGGACGAGAAGTGAGACATGAAAGTGGAAATGGGGGAGATTGTTTAACTGACGCTTCCAGAAGATGGAATGTAGGACCTACCTGGCCCAGCAGCTCTGGACTTGACACAGAGGTATTTCAATTTCTCATACTAATGTTGCTTAAAGTTACTGAGTCTTGTGTCCTTGCACTTTGTGTATTCACTCACACTGATGCAACATGATTTAAAGACCTTATTAAAAACAAACATCTATGCCTTTGGCAGAGCAAAAGATTTTGCTCCTGTAGAGAGTTTTTGTCATGTGTCTTATGTGTCGAGTCAGTGTGGTGGTGTTTGGCCATAGGCTGGACTTGCTGATCTCAGAGGTCTATTCCAGCCTCAATAATTCTGTGATTATGTGATTCAGGTGGCCAAAAACAACTATAAGACTTCATATTCCTTTCTTATTTGGTCTTTACTTCCACAGATGCAGAGGCAAGGAAATGTTAGGTGTATTTTTCAATAACTGTACAACTTGATTTCTTGGAATTTCCTGTGCTGTCTTTCTACCTTTAAAAGGAGGATGCCCTCAAACAAACAGTACATGACTAGTTAAGAGGGTTTTGAACAGTATGAAAGCCTCTGAGCATCCTCTTCTTTTGGCTCTAATATGAGAAGAGAACCCAGCAGACCATAAAAATCAGCTTTAGAAGGGAAGATTAATACTCTGGCTGCTAATGAAGGTTTTGTACTGACAGAATCTGTATCCTACCTGTTTTAGCTAAATTATACTTAAAAAGTCAATGCATTTCTGCAACCTATCTGTTGAAAAAGACTTTAATAAGGGCAGTTCCTCACCTAGTATAAAATGAAGTGCCTCCATTGACTAACGGAATCTTGCCATTTCTCACCAGAAGAGAATCTGGACTATGGTCTAGAATGCTCCAGTAGTCTCATTTTATGGCTCATTGAACCATAAAACTACCACTGGGGGATAAGTACAGAAATGTAGAGTAAGATGTGTTTGAAATAGATATGGTAACTGATCTTTATGGTCGGATAAGAAACCTGGGATATGAGATTCAATGGAACAATACATTATGCTGAATCTGTTTTCCTGTGGAGTGAGATTGTCTGGCATATCCTGATCCTGAAAGATGAAACGTAGCATCTCTTGCTTTCACCTTGTTTTGCATGCACTTAAATATGCATGTATAATGTTTTCTAAAAATAGATATCTCTATTAGAATGGTTGAAGCCAGATCCCATGACACACACTGTCTTTAGCTGTCTTTTTGAAGTAAATACTTTCTTTATTCCCTCCTTCCATCATGTGTTCATTACTCCATTTGTGGGTTGCTGTTTTCAATAAGGCTTATGAGGCTCCAATGTCTTATGAGGCTCCAATGACTGCCTCTGATGTTGTCTCTCTCCTCATTTTCTTTCAAAATCCTGACATAGAGAAGGAAAAAGAAACTGATAAATCCTCCCTTTTGTCTAGCCCTTGTTAGCATTCTGAATCATTATAGGAGTCCTGAAATAGCCTACAGGATACCTCTGCACTGTGAATATTAAAAGACAGTTTAGGTTCACCTTCAGCTCTTAACTGCTAATGATCACAGTATCATAAAGCAAAAGGGAAGAGACACCTGACTCACTGACTTGTTTCTATGCCTGTGAATAGGGACAACTATAGAAGTAAACATATGAAGGCTCCAATGGATAGGGAGGTGAGAAGGGCAAAATGTATCCCTGGACAAGAACTCTAAGACTCTGCATTCTGGAAGTTCAGTGAGAGGGGAAAGGATGTGTATGTGGAGAGACAAAAGGCTGTTGTTTTTTACTTATGATAGGAAAACTAAAGCATGCCAACAACATGATGAAAAGAACAAGCCTTCTCAGGAGAAAAGCAGAAAAATAGTGGGATACAAACAAGCAGGAGGAGATTAGATGGTGATATGAGAAAAGAGGTGTAAAGGAAGCAGGCAAATAAGAACAGGCACAAATGCTTCTGTGACAGAGGAGAGAATTATAGGGGAGGGGAGAGAATAAATGAGTGAATCAAGGGCAACTATAATCAAATATGTGGGAGGATTTTGATTAAGTCAGGGAAGTATTTGAGATGTTTAGCTAGAAGAGGAAGAAATGGGAGAGAAGAGAGAATTGATTTGCAGCAGAAAATCAGTGTGATCCCAGGAATTCCTTCAGGGAGTAGCAACCATGTTAGAACAGAGTGAGGGCACCAAGGCAAGGAGCCAGGAACTGAATCTTGAGGTGATAAATAAAGGGAAAATAAGAGTGAAAGAAAGTTGAGAGAAGGAAGGGTAAAAAAAGCCTGTGAACAAGTAACCCATTGCTGCTCAGCTGCAAGTTTTAGAAAAGATAAAAAGAGCTGTGGGGTGACAGGGCTGATGCCAAGAAGACCATCAGAACAGTTGGAGAAGTGGAGCACCACAGCAAAAGAAAGAGAACAAACACAAGTTAGATTGGTGAGGTCCAAAATGAGTAAATGATGCATTTGAGTAGCAGGAGATGAGAACTAAGACTAAAGGCAAAGAGAAAAGGAAAGGATGCTGAAACAACATTCACACCACTGAAATCATACTTTCATTCTGATCCTTAGCTCTTGGATGCATTTGTATGGCCCTACTAATGCATACTAATTAAAATATGTCCAGTGCAATAAAAGAAACTTTCATTTTCTCTGGCCTTGTCATCACCAAGTCAGATGTTCAGAGCTATTATAGCAACTGCCTTCATAAAATCTCTGTGGGGAAAAAAATAATAATAACAATTTCTTTGCTCCATATTATAGAGAAAATTGAGATGCAGCCTCAAAAGTGTCCAGTAGATTTGTGTTCTCTGTCTATGATGTTTAGAACGTAATGCTTTCAGAATAACTAACAAGACTGGCTTCTTCACCCAAGCTGAATCATCACACCAAACGTCATGATTTCAGTTTGGATGCTCCAGAAATTAGAGTTTTGTAGCTTGTGTTCATAGCTGGGAAGGATGGTTCAGGTGACTTGATTAGACTAGTGTGAGACATTTGTGGATGGGAAAAGAGTTATTCCAGTTGTCCATGGATGCACTCTGCTACTTCATCCCTGTTGATATTAGTTCTCTCCATATGCAATTCTCTTTCATTCGCGGCACGCTTCCAGGCCTTTGACAATGAGTGGAGACTGAAGCCCTATAGAAAAACAGTATTGTAAAATCATGTGATTAGTATTTTGCCTTTATATGCAATAGGAAGAAAGTAAAGTTTCTAGATATCTGAAGAGAAATAACAAAATTAAATCTCTCATCCATATGTTTCATGAATTGAATTGGAACTATAGTTATCTATCACATACACCAGAAGGAATTTAAGTTAGCAATGGTATATTCATTCCCTTTCTGTAGACTATTTGTTTGCCATTAGGATTCACTCACAAACACTGCTAGCAAAGGTGCAGAAAGGCAGAGGGCTCCTTTGTTAGCTCTGTTTCCTGCAGGACAGGTATGGATTCCAGTTTTGTCTGTCAAGCTCCTTTTTGCCATCATTTATAATTATGTTCAGACTGGATGTTAGGAAGAAATTCTACACAGAGAGAGTGATTGCCCACTGGAATGGGCTGCCTGGGGTGGTGGTGGAGTCACCTTCGTTGGAGGTGTTTAGGAGGAGACTTGATAGGGTGCTTGGTTGCATGGTTTAGTTGATTAGGTGGTGTTGGATGATAGGTTGAACACAATGATCTTGAAGGTCTCTTCCAACCTGGTCTGGTCTATTCTCTATTCTCTATTCTCTATTCTCTATTCTCTATTCTCTATTCTCTATTCTCTATTCTCTATTCTCTATTCTCTATTCTCTATTCTCTATTCTCTATTCTCTATTCTGTTCTGTTCCTGTTCTGTTCCTGTTCTGTTCTATGTAATCACATTCTTCTTCAAGCTATGAACTTAAAGATCTATACCCGTGTTCTTGTGACTAATCCAATCTTCACCCTCTCCTTGTGTGATTCCTTTCTGTTCCTTCTTCCTCAGTTTCCAGTTGCAGTTTTGCTCATGTTCAGTGTTGTGGCCCAGCCTCTCCTCTTGCCTCTGACCTAGTTGTCTTAGCTTTTCATTTATCCACTATCTCTCTTTATCCATGCACTTTTTTCCAGGGCACTGTTACCTGCTTTTTAATGACAGAACTGTAGGTGGAAAAGGAGCCTTTGGGTGTTGCTGAAAGCCTTCCCTGCTGTGGGAGGCTCCATCCACTGGTCCCATAGGGTAGTTTTAAGCTGTTGCAGCGCAGAGCTTGGGTATTATTTTTTAATCTCTGTAGAGTCTCTGCCAGTCTTCTGTTCCTCATGCTGGCTGCTCACCTTGTCCTGCAGTTCCTTCACTAGCAGTTTAGTCTTCAACACCCCAGCCAGAGCACACTTCCCACCAGTGAGGTCACTGCTGTCCCTAGTCCTAGAGAGGGGCATGAGACAAGCCCTGCAGCCAAAGACCTGAGCTGCAGCATCCTTGCTCTGGAACTCTGTGTGAGTTAATGTTTCAGCTGTCCACAAGGGACAGTTTCCTAATGCTTGTGCTACTGTGAGTAATGAAAGTGCTGCATACAAAGATGGTATCTATAAAAGGTTTGCAATTTCTGAGCTTTCAATTCTGCCATTGTGATCTCCCCACTAGCCAGCTCCCTACAGATCTTTCATCATTTATACTCATCCCATCTTTTAAACAGTAACTAAAATTTCCCATCCTGCATCTTTTAAGATGTATTGTGCTTCCTTGTCCAGGGGAAAAAAAAAGGTATTAAATTCAGGTTGTTATTTCTGATTATTTTTTATGAATTTATAGAAATATATAGATATACAATTTTTTGAATTAAAAAATAGACCTTTCACCACATTTCATTAGCCTTATATATGTCTCAATGAGCAACAGGAGAATGGGCTGGCAAATATAATAGTCATAGAATCATAGAATCAACAAGGTTGGAAAAGACCTCAGAGATCATCAAGTCCAACCTGTCACCCAACACCTCATGACTAACTAAACCATGCCTTCAAGTGCCACATCCAATCCTTTTTTGAACACCTCCAGGGATGGTGACTCCACCACCTCCCTAGGCAGCACATTCCAACAGCTAACTACTTTCTCTCTGAAGAACTTTCTCCTCACCTCAAGCCTAAATTTCCCCTGGTGCAGCTTGGGACTGTGTCCTCATGTTCTGGTGCTGATTGCCTGGGAGAAAAGGCCAAACCCCACCCATCCACAACCTCCCTTCAGGTAGTTGTAGAGAGCAATAAGGTCTCCCCTGAGCCTCCTCTTCTCTAGGCTAAGCAACCCCAGCTCCCTCAGTCTCTCCTCATAGGGCATATGCCCCAGACCTCTCCCAAGCCTCATTGCCCTTCTCTGGATATGTTCCAGCATCTCAATATCCTTCTTAAATTGAGGGGGCCAGAACTGGACACAGGAGTCAAGGTGTGGCCTAACCAGTGCTGAGTACAGGGCAGAATGACTTCCCTGCTCCTGCTGGCCACACTATTCCTGATACAGGCCAGGATGCCATTGGCCATTAAGCTCTTTCCTCGAAGTAATATTCTGATTGAAGGGTACAGTAGGAAATGGACAGGGATGTGTTTTGACTTAAAATAATGGCTCAACCTTGTGCTTTCCAACTTTAGAGAAGATATGTGGGGGATTTTTCATGGTCATCAGAATGCACTTGCTTTCTGTTATCTGCTTTAGGAACCCTCCTGACAGGTTTATGGAGTTTGAAGCAATCCTGAACATCCTTCCAGGGCAGAAAAAGAAAAAAAAAAAAGTTAAAACTCACTGCAGCACAAGTTTCTTCCCCCCCTACCCCCCTTCTTGCCTTTGTTAACTAAACATACATCTTCTACATTTAGAATTTTCTGTGCTCTGACAGTAGGTGAATTTTGAAAGCTTTGTCTGGAATCCCTTATATTCTGCACAGAGGGGAAAAAATAATTGTTCAATCCAAGGTAGCTGATGCTTTGTAAGTCTGTGTTTTTTCTCTGAAAGCATTTAGAGTGCAGTCAAAATGGGGCTATTTGTGCTTATTTGGAGCTATATCAAGTTAGGGTAAGAATGATCAGGTATGAAAGGTAGTTCTCATGGAGCCAAAGGAGGCACGGCTAGCCTTACACTCCTCCTGCTTCTGTGACCTGAATAACTAATATCTATTTCTTCTGGTGTCCTTTTGAATTTTTAGGCTGCAGGTTGGTCAATCCAGCTGGTTGAAGCAAATCAAGGAAGTCATGAGAACACAGTTGCTTTTTGCAATGTGGTGGAAAAGTAAGTAAAGGAAAATCCTTTATTCAACCACCTATGACATTTCACTTCTGAATTAGATTGGTTATCCCTGTGTGTTAGCTCTGGCTGAGATAGAGTTAATTTTCCCCATAGCAGCCCTCAGAGTGCTGTGCTTGGTAGTGGCAGCTAGAAAGGTATTGGTAACACATCAGTGTCTTGGCTTGCACTGAGCATTGCTCACGCAGCATAAAGGCTGTCTCTTCATTTCCACCCTCACCAGCAGACTGAGGGTGAGCAAGTTCTTGGGAGGGAACATAGTCTGAACAGCTGACTAATCTTACCCAAGGGATATTCTGTACCATATGATACTGCTCAACAATAAAAGCTGAGAGAAAGGAGAGAGATCAGTTATTACATTTGTCATCTGGATCAACTCATTAATGTGCATAAATATCTGAGGGGTGGGTGTCAAGTGCAAGAGGCCAAGCTCTTTTTGGTGGTGCACAGTAATAAGACAAGAAACAAGAGGTTTAAGCTTGAACATAAAGGATTTCATGCGGAGAAACCTCATTACAGCGAGGATGACAGAGCCCTGGAACAGGCTGCCCAGAGAGGTTGTGGAGTTGCCTTCTCTGGAGACTTTCAAAACCCACCTGGATGCATTCCTGTGCAGACTGCCCTAAGTGATGCTGCTTTGGCAGGGGGGTTGGACTTGATCTTTTGAGGTCCCTTCCAACCTCTAATGTACTGTGATACACATGCTGAAAGCCCTGCATCGTAGGATATGGCTGAGCATCACCTGCTGATGGCAAGTGGAAAAACGGTTATACATTAGTATGGGGTCAGTGGTCAGCTTTAAAGTGTACTCATTCACATATGTCATGGTTTTCTCTTTGTCCACATTATAACAGCCTGAATCCCAACCCAATTCTACATGAATTCTTCAGATTCGTGAAGGCACATTCCACATGCCAGGCTTCCCTCTCAGAGTTTTCTGGGGTCCAAACTTTCTACATTTAACTTTGCACTCTAATTATAGGAAAAGCTTTCCATTGATTTTTTTGGTGGGTAAATGAATGAGTTTATTTACGGGGCTAAAAATATTAAGAGAATTGAGCCATTCCTGCTTCGCAGTAACTTGTTGTTTGCTAGTCTGCATCACTAGCAAATACTCATCAAAAGAGAAATGGCACAACCTTTGTTTTTCTTTTGTCAAGTAGATGGGAGAGCATTCTTAGGACAAAATGTCACAGCAAACAAAAGACAAAAAACCCCATAAATTTTCAAACTACTACCATATTTAGCCTTGTCAAATGTGCATCCTTCCAGTCTCAAAGAATCTCAATAACTGGCTGTTATATAGATCAGAGGCCAGATGTATAATCCAGGCTCCATGTAATGCAGACTTGTGCCTCCAGCATATATCTCAACCAGAAATGCATCATGTTTTTCCTCTAGGTAATATTTGTAGAGGTAGCAATCTGTAATTGAAACATTTCATTGTGCACAACTGGAAAGCAGTTCTCAAAATCCATTTATCAGGGTTACTTTTACAATTATGGGCATAGTTATAGTGAGTGTTCATCCATGAGTGGCTTCAGAGTACATCCTAAAGAGTTTCAGACCTGAAGATGCCAAGGTCATAGTCTCATAGTTCAATGCAGCAAAACAGACTTCTTCCATGTCCAACTGACTTCAAGAACGTGTTCTGCACCACAGAAAAATATGAAATGCTGCAAAATAGCAAATCCCTATAAATGGTAATACTTTCCACATATGCAGAGTTGTTACAGCACAGAGGGCAAGGAGCACAAGATTTTCTTCATGTAATACTTGTGTAGTACTTCAGTTATACCGTAGGAGACTTAACCTTCCCACATTTTGCAGTGGGCATGCTCCATCCAGCTGCTCAGGCCAGAAGCCCTTTAAGCACTCAAAAACAATAGATGGCTGTGAGTGATCAACATTTCTGCAGCCAAATGTATATTTATTTGGAAGGAATGAAAAGCAAATTGAACTCCCCACATTATTCTGAAATATAGATAGTGTGAGGGTAAGGAGTCGATGGGATTTGCTGAGTTTTGAAATGCCTGGTGTAAGCTGAGGGGGTGATTTGTGCCCCATGTGTGTACACAGACCATTAATTTGATGCTGGAGAAAGAGGAGTGGAGTTCCCCATCTTGTTCAGTCTTTCACCTTCTCACAGTGATAGGGGACAGCTTTATGTGTACCTTGCTTGTGAGGAAAATAGACTGACTTCAGCTACATAGGTCACCAAAGCAGCCTTCATAGTGTAATGATATTTTACTATGTGTATAAATCTGTCTTGTACTGCAGGTCTTGTCAAGGATCATTTCCTCTTACCCCACTGAAACATCTTGCCCCCTGGCTTTTCTTTGTAAGAAATGGGCTGCTTCACTGGCTTATTAATTTTGGAATTGTAGGCTTTTTTTCCTTCTCATGCTACAGAAATATATTGCATAAAAGAGTAGTTCATCCTGTTGTTTAAGAGACTTGAGCAGCAGCCCTGAGGCAGGTGGTAACAGTAATGAAGAACCTTGTGAGAGAACTATGGCTCAAAATGCACTGCAATCAGAAATGGTATAAAGCACTGCCAACTTGGAAGCTACAAAATGCTGCTTGAACTATCAAACTAAAGAGTGCAGTATGCTTAGTACAGGGTGTTTGAGATTGGCTGCTAAGATATTCAGGGCAGTTAGTGAAATGTAAAGCTTCATCTGTTACACCGTGTACCCTTACCTACAGCTGCAAAGTGTATTTGCTTAAAAAGCAAGTTTAATCTCAGATGACAGACATAATACCCATGGCTGGTGTTCATTAGGAAGTGGTACCTCAGGAGGAATTAGTTTCTGCAAGCCTTCGATAATTGGAAGGAGGAGGGACAATATATTTTATAGGTAACGGTGTATCAGAGGCACTCAATGACTGCAGCAGTTATTGCTCTCTACAGACATTTACTTAAAAACCCAGGGTTTTAGTAATGAGGATTTCAGGTTGGATTCTAGAGCACTGTGAAAACAGGGGCTTCTTTAAATTTTGCATAGAAAGCATGTTGCTCTATTCCTCTGACCAGCTGCCTAAGGTGCAGCTGTCTGTGCATATGCTTCTAATCAGTTTTAAGTTAAAACTGTTTTTCAAGCACATCTCAGCACCTTTGGTTCTATTATACTTAGTGTCCACTGAAGTCTGTTTAAACTCCTTTTGGCTTCACTGAGGAGAGCTTAGCAGTGATTCTGTCAAGCTCACAGAACCACACAATTGCCAGGGTTGGAAGGGACCCTAAGGATCTTCTAGTTCCAACTCCTCTGCCATGGGCAAGGGATACTTTCCACTAGACCAGGTTGCCCAGAATGAGCCAGGTTGCCACATCCAGCCTGGCCTTAAAAACATTCAGGGATGGGGCTAAGTTCATGAAGATGTTACATTTATATGTATGCTAGCTGATACGTAGTTATCTCAATATCTGAAAACAGACTATGAGCTGTTTGCACAATATTTTATTGCTGCCACTCTCTATGGAGCATTATTGTAGGTATCCTGTAGAATTTTTTGTGTTGCTCTCACGAGAGAGTTCATCATGGAGGTGTTTAGAAGGAGACTTGATGGGGTGCTTGGTGCCATGGTTTAGTTGATTAGATGGTGTTGGATGATGCGTTGGATGCGATGATCTTGAAGGTCTCTTCCAACCTGGTTCTGTTCTATTCTATTCTATTCTATTCTATTCTATTCTATTCTATTCTATTCTATTCTATTCTATTCTATTCTATTCTATTCTATTCTCTTTCAAATGAATACCTGTGTAGACATAATTATATCATGTGTTCTTTCCAGAATAAGAAATGCTTATCCTGCTTTTGACTTGAAAACAAACACTGGAAAAATCTGGAGTGTTGCAACAAGGTTCCCAGATCAAGTCTTTAGAGAATCAAAATTCAGATTCAATGTTTGGACAGATTCTTCACCGTATCCTCTGCATCTTACACAACATGGTAAGTGACTGAGAGTGCCATGTCCTTCCATAACTCAATTTCATGGAGGTAATAACTAAATGCAAGCCTTACATGAGTCTTGAGTGCATAATTTGTCAAACATGTTCAGTATATTTGCTGCAAAAATTAAAATCACATTAAATATCAAACCTCACTGATGCATAGACCTCTGCTCTCTTTAATCACAACTCAGACCAACCCTGGCAGTCTCAAATGGGCCATCATTCAGACTTTGATCCAGAAGGAATTTAAGCTTGTGTCTCATTTACAGTGTAGGAGTAATTCCCATATAGTCATGGAACTTTTCACAGCCTTGATTGTTTCTGAATCCAAGCCTTAAAAGTCTTCAGCCATCAAGATTTCCCTGCACTCAAGGTTATGTATAGATTAGGGAAAGCAAATGCCAGTCATAGAATGAAGAGAGACATTCCAACTCGGTGGAAAGAAAATGAGAATAATTCAGAATTGGAACAGTTTGCCCATGGAGGTTGTGGGGACTCCATCCTTACAGTTTTTTATGGTTTTACAGGGCAAAACCCAAACAAGCTGGTCTGAATTCAGTGTTGACCCTCCTTTGAGGAGAAGGCTGGACTAGATGGACCTACTGAGATCCTTCCCAACTTAAATTATTCTGTCATTAGTGACACTGAGAAGCTGCCATTGCTTCTGTGCATCCTGTATCTGTGGTGAATGGGAGAATATTTGATTCTATCTCTGGAGATTTTTACTTCTTAAGCACAGAATGAATTAAATCTATTCCCCCTCTCTTCCTGTGCTGTCTCATTAAGTGGCAGCTTTAAGTTTTTGTTTGTTTGGGTTTTTCTGTGAAGATTTCTTCAGTTCTCCAGAAATAATTCAGCTGTAGCAACCTGAGTATTAGTTTGACAGGTTGAGAGCTGAAAATGCAAAACTTTACAGAATCTGCATAAATAAGGTAGCCAAGACTTACACATTTACTCCTGCAAGTTTGTTTGCTTGATTTGGGACCACCTACATGGTAATGCAAAAGCCTGGAAAACTTGTAGGTTATATCATCTCAATCCATGAAATTAGGGGCTGAAGGCCTTGGGACACTTGGACCAGGAGATAATATTTCCAGCACTTCTGTAAGCTAGGCAAGGGATCTGTGCTCAAGTTGCCTGACCTAGAGATTGTTCAGTTTTCCATCTGCTTAACTTTATTTATTTATATGGTGGAGTCACCATCATTGGAGGTGTTTTGGAGGAGACTTGATGGGGTGCTTGGTTGCATGGTTTAGTTGATTAGGTGAGGTTGGATGACAGGTTGGACATGATGATCTTGAAGGACTCTTCCAACGTGGTCTCCTCTCCTCTCCTCAACCGAACCTCTCCTCAACCGAACCTCTCCTCAACCGAACCTCTCCCAACCGAACCGAACCTCTCCTCTCCCCACCGAACCTCTCCTCTCCCCACCGAACCTCTCCTCTCCCAACCTCTCTTCGAGTCTCCTCCTCCCTTCTCCCTTCTCTTTACAAAAATAGATGCTTTACAAGGCACAGATAAAACTTAAAGGAATATATGAAACAGTCCCTGTCCTAAACTCATTTACAGATTAAATAAACAATAAGATATAGTTAAAATGGGGGGGAAGGGAGTACACTTTTTTGCCTCATCTAATATAAGAAATTGTGCAGTCATGCAAAAACATTTGGCAGAGTGGAAACTGGGTCTATGGATTGCAAAGGCATGATAGCACATTTCAGAACTTTTTTAACAATAAGTGACCTGAAAAAAAAGTGCATGTTACAAGTTTAATTCCAGATTGTGTCATTCTTGTTTTCTGGTGTGTATAAATATAGCAAGCAGGGCCTGCATTTTTCATGTCGAACCAGCTATGAGGAGTAGCTTAAAACAGCGAGTTCTCAAAGGGGTCAGTGTTTAAAACTAGCAAAACCTGTAGATAAAAGTCAAATTGAAGTGGCTTTTTCAGCAGAAAAAAATTGGCCTTGTAAGGATAATTAAACTTTTCAGAAGGACCTTTTGATTTCATTGATAGATTTTGGGGAAAACCAAAGCAATGTACATGCTACCTGTGGTAACCCGCTCTCTTTTATTTCATCTTTGGGGTTTTTTTATCACATCCCTGTCCCCTAGCTGTTCTCTGAAGGGTTGGGTTTTTTTCAGTATCACATTTGCTTAGACATTTTTCATTCCTTGTTTGTACTCAAATAATAGCATAACAACTCTGAACCAGATTTGCCAGGATCGGTTGGCTGCTGTGGAAGACTCAGTGATTTAGACCACCATTAAACCAAAAGCAACTGGTTGGCTAGACTCAGTTTGAACCAGTTGCTTGAACCTGGACTAATATAAATGAGTTACCATACAAGTCTGGATTACATGTTTCATTTCTGGGAATTTATATTTAACTGCAGATTTCCATATTTATACCAAAACATTCACTTAAAGCTTTAACTAAGAGCTCTTGCATCAGCAAAGTCTGAAGAATTAAAAAGAGACTATGAATGAAAAACTGAAAGAAGGATCTAGTTTGGCTTTTCTGTTATCAGCTACAGACAGTATCACAGTATCACCAAGGTTGGAAGAGATCTCAAAGATCATCAAGTCCAACCTGTCACCACAGACCTCATGACTAGACCATGGCACCAAGTGCCACGTCCAATCCCCTCTTGAACACCTCCAGGGATGGTGACTCCACCACCTCCCCGGGCAGCACATTCCAATGATGAACGACTCTCTCAGTGAAGAACTTTCTCCTCACCTCCAGCCTAAACGTTCCCTGGCACAGCTTGAGACTGTGTCCTCTTGTTCTGGTGCTGGTTGCTAGAGAGAAGAGACCAACCTCTTCCTGGCTACAACCACCTTTCAGGTAGTTGTAGAGAGCAACGAGGTCACCCCGAGCCTCCTCTTCTCCAGGCTAAACAACCCCAGCTCCCTCAGACTCTCCTCATAGGGCTGTGCTCAAGGCCTCTCCCCAGCCTTGTTGCCCTTCTCTGGACACCTTCAAGTGTCTCGATGTCCTTCCTAAACTGAGGGACCCAGAACTGGACACAGGACTCAAGGTGTGGCCTAACCAATCCAGAGTACAGGGGCAGAATGACTTCCCTGCTCCTGCTGGCCACACTATTCCTAATGCAGGCCAGGATGCCGTTGGCCTTCTTGGCCACCTGGGCACACTGCTGGCTCATGTTTAGGCAGCTGTCAACCACACCCCCAGGTCCCTCTCTGTTTGGCAGCTCTCCAGCCACTCTGACCCCAGCCTGTAGCTCGTAAGTAAGATTGCCTGAGAATTGTGGAGGAATTCCAGACTTTATTTTGCATTGTAAAATCATCTTGCATTACATGAAGATTCATATTGGTACATCAGACTTGCAGCATCAGTGCTAGCGCAGTGTGGTCTTCATGCAGACACCCGTTTGCAGTTTGCCCAGTTTCGCAGCTGTTCTTGACATTTTTCTATCAGCTCTTCTAAAATAGTCAGAGAGGAAGTGCATAAGGCAGGCTTGAAAATGGCTTAAAAAGCTGAGGTAGCACAGGAGAAAATTCCCAAAGTGCTAGAATGTTTCTGAACAGCAGATTGCGTGACCTAACTTGGAACAGCTTGATTTACATGTATTATATTAAATAGCACATATAATATTTTTGTACTATTATGTGCTTGCATATACTATTAAATAATCTTAGTATAACATATTACATATATATATTAAAAATACATAGGAGAATTCATTTACTTCTTGTTTCTGGCTAAAAAGATGTGCACAGTGGGGTCAAAAATAAAAGGCAATTAAAATTTTGGAGCCTTCTTGAGTTCTGAGCGGCAACAGAGTCTTCTCTCACATCAGGCCATGTCCAAGCATGGGAAATGTACCAAATATCTGTCAGGAAAATGACTTGCTAATTCTACAGAATCACAAGATCATAGAATGTGGGGGACTGTGTCCCCCGGACTGAATGATTGAAGATGAGAAACTGCAAGGAGAGATGAAATGGGAGCCACCTGTTGATGGCTTAACAAGGAACTCCAATAGATGAGATAAGAGTCAGCTGTGCTACCCTAATAAGTATTGCCAGCCAGTAAGAAGAGGAGGTTGATTAACCAATCCCGTGCAGACAGGCCGATTGACCAATCCCCTGCAGCCACACCAAGAGGAGAGCAATGAATGTGAGCTGCAATGAAGCAGTTGTCAGTCTGATGGGCTTGCTGCTGCAGGCAGGAGCTCTTGACCTGGGTGCTCCCTAACCCCCTGTTTGAATTCCATCCCCGTTGCTGTGGGTGCCGCGCTGCACCCTACTGCGACAATAGAATGCTAGGGATTGGAAGGCTCCTCTGGAGATCATCCTAGTCCAACACCCCCTGCTAATGCAGGTATGCCTAGACCAGGTTGCACAGGAATGCATCCAGGCAGCCTTGGAAAGCCTCCAGAGAAGAAGACTCCACAACCCTTCTTGGCAGCCCATTCCAGTGCTCCATCGCATTCAAATTACAGAAGTTTCTCCTTTAGTTCAAGTGGAGCTTCTTGTTCTATCACTGGTCACAAATGAAAAGAGCCCATCCCCATCCTCATGACCTCCACCCTTCAGATAGTCACATGTGTTTATAAGATCCCTTCTCATTCTTTTTCTGGGATGAAGAGCCCCAGGTGTCTCAGCCTCTTTTCAGAAGAGAGATGCTCCAGTCCTCTAATCATCCTTGTGACCCTCTGTTGGACTCTCTCCAGTAATTCCCTCTCCCTCTTGAATTGGGGAGTCCAGAACTGGACACAGGACACCAGGTGTGGCCTCACCAGGGCAGAGTAGAGGAGGAGGAGGAGAACCTCCCTCAACCTGCTGGCCACACACTTAATGCACTGCAAAATAACATTGCCCTTTATGACCATGAGGACACATTGCTGGCTCAGGGTGAACTTGTTGTCCACCAGCACTCCTAGGTCTTTCTCCACAGAACTGCTT
This sequence comes from Colaptes auratus, assembly GCA_015227895.2. Classification (NCBI taxonomy): domain Eukaryota; kingdom Metazoa; phylum Chordata; class Aves; order Piciformes; family Picidae; genus Colaptes; species Colaptes auratus. Next base: position 7,542,109 of record CM037634.1, read on the forward strand.
TCCTGTAAATGGACATAGATCCTGAGACTACTGTGGAGTATTTGAAGCACAATTGTAAAAACACCCAAACAGGTGTGGCTTGATGTAACTCCTCTTGATGGAGCTAGTCTGCAGCACTATAGTTAGACATTACAAATAATTTTCTTTACTCAAGTATCCAGCCTGGAATTCTCCAGCAACCTACTACTAATTTTTCTTGCTATCTTTATTTACAGCTGGCTCTACCACTCATGACCTAATTGCAGAGATCCTCCGTTGCACAAATCAATACCCAGTCCAGGGGGAGTACCTTCTAAGTGTTTGTGGGTCTGATGAATTCTTGCAAAAGTAAGTATCTCACTAAAAGACAGTATTATGTATTGCATGATATAACCTGGGCATTTAATTCACTCTGCTTACCTGCCATGTAGACAGTACCATGGGGAGAGTTAGGCTATTGTGTTCCAAACACTTAATGTATCGTCTCTGAAACTCCCAGAACACACAATACTTATGTTCTACAGAGATGATGGTATGCTGGCTCCTTCATGTAAGCTTTCTGGTGCCTTGAGTAATTTATGTCCCTCTATTGCCCTTCTGGTCTTTCTCATCTGTAACACAAGGATGCTGCTACTTACAGCTGTGTTACAAGCATGGGGGGAGTATGGATATCCTCATAAGGGGAAATTACCTAAGAGAGAAGAAATGTTATTATTATGCAGCTGTGCATAGCAGGTGATTTCCCCCCCTCCCCCCCATATCCAGTTGCAACAGGAGTAAGCAAATGAAGTCAGCACTTTGATGATGATTGCAAGTTAAAGAAGAACACAGTAAAAATAGAAACAGGTCTCCCTGAATGTATATAGCCTACCAGTAAGGAAGTAAATGCTTTGATTCACATTCATTCAGGTAAACACTTGTGGTGCTTAAAAGCACTGCTGGATTCAGATAGTTGTTTCTTGCCCTCTGGCAGTTTAAATTTAGCTGTCAGCAAAAGTGAGCAGATTTTGTGTCGAAACAGCTAAAGTGCAGACTCTTATTGTTAGCTGTGCTGTAGGGACAGTGACTTCCAGCAGGATGGGAGACGCTGGCAGCTCTTTGTGGTGACATGTTAAGTATCACGGCAGGAATCACAGCTCATCTGCTAGAGATGTGAAAAGTGTTAGATAAAATAGTATATGTCTGTAATTGAACAGGAAATTTGAGAAGCAGTTTGTGGTAGTTTTAGGCTGATGCCTAGGAAATTTTCCACAGACTGGGCAGAAAAGTGGTAGAATGTAAATAGATTACCATTGGATGCAAAAGGAAAATAATAAGATCTAAGTAATCCCATTGGTCTGATAACTGACATGAAGTTAGTTGTGTCAACTAAGTCTTGCTCTATTTTCAGCTTCTTTGCTCTAGCTGATACTAGCTGGTGCTTTTGCTTGGCTGTTGATGACCTTGGCTGTGTTTCCTTGTTGTAGCTAAATACTAACAAGCTACTCTGTGCTCTTCTCTCTCTCTTTTCCCGTGTATAGGGGGAGGGGCAAGGGAGTTATGAGGGGGCAGCTGTTGGTAACCCCCTGGTATTGTCCGGGGTTGGGGGGGGGGGGTCTTGTGTCATTTATAAATTGTAAATGCATGCAAATATTGTATATTTTGTCCATATTCGTTGCATTTCATAGTTCTAGATTGCAGTTTTACTTGTAAATAGAGCTTCATTTGCTTTCATCTGAGCTGGTCTGGCAATTTTATTTTGGGGGGTAATTCTCTCAAATAGCTGGGGAGTATACAAGCATAGAATCAATAAGGTTAGAAAGGACCTCAGAGATCAAGTCCAACCTGTTACCTAATACCTAACACCTCATGACTAACTAAATCATGGCTCCAAGTGCTACATCCAATCCTCTTTTGACCACCTCCAGTGATGGTGACTCCACCACCTCCCTGGGCAGCACATTCCAATGGCCAATCTCTCTTTCTCTGAAGAACTTTCTCCTCACATCAAGCCTAAACTTCCTCTGGTGCAGCTTGAGACTGTCCTCTTGTTCTGGTGCTGGTTGCAAGAGAGAAGAGACCAAGCCCATTCCTGGCTACAACCTCCCTTCAGGTAGTTTTAGAGGTCAATGAGGTCTCCCCTGAGCATCCTCTTCTCCAGGCGAAACACCCCCAGCTCCCTCAGCCTCTCCTCATAGGGCTTGTGCTTGAGGCCTCTCCCCAACCTCTTTGCCCTTCTCTGGACATGTTCCAGCATCTCAATGTCCTTCTTAAATTAAGGAGCCCATAACTGGACACGGTACTCAAGGTGTGCCCTAACCAGTGCTGAGTGCAGGGCAGAATGACTTCTCTGCTCCTGCTGGCCACACTATTCTTGATGCAGGCCAGGATGTCATTGACCTTCTTGGCCACCCGGGCATACTGCTGGCTCATGTTCAGCCCGCTGTCAACCAGTACCCCCAGGTCCCTTTCTGGCTGGCTGCTCTCAGCCACTCTGACCCCAGCCTGCAGCACTGCATGGGGTTGTTGTGGTCAAAATGCAGCACCCAGCACTTGGACTTGTTAAATGCCATCATGTTGGACTCTGCCCATCTGTTCAGCCTGTCAAGGTCCCTCTGCAGAGCCCTCCTACCCCGTAACAGATCAACACCTGCTCCCAGTTTGGTGTCATCTGCAAATTTACTGATGATGGACTCAATGCCCTCATCCAGATCATCAATAAAGATATTGAACAGGATGGGACCCAACACTGATCCTTGGGGCACACCACTAGTGCCTGGCTGCCAGCTGGATGTGGCACCATTCACCACCACTGTCTAGGCTCAGCCCTCCAGCCAGTTCCTAACCCAGCTCAGAGTACTGCTGTCCAAGCCATGAGCTGACAGCTTGGCCAGGCTGTGGGGGACGTTGTCAAAGGCCTTGCTGAATTCCAGGTAGACTACATGCACAGCCTTCCTCACAACCACCAGGCTGTCACCTGATCATAGAAGGAGATCAGGTTGGCCAGGACCTGCCCTTCCTAAATCCATGCTGGCTGGGCCTGATCCCTTGGCCATCCTGCAGGTGCGCTGTGATTGCCTCCAGGGTGATCTGTTCCATAATCTTGCCTGACACTGAGGCTCAGGAGACCAGTTATCCTGGAGTCCTCCTGCCTTACTGTTGAAAATGGAGGCAAAGAAGGTATTTAGGACCTCAGCCTTTTTGCCATCTTTAGTTACAATGTTCCCCTCCAGGTCCAATAAGGAGTGGAGGTTCTTCTTGCCTTTCTTTTTAGCGTTAATATATTTATAAAAATGCTTTTTATTATCTTTCACAGAGGTGGCCAGCTTCAGTTCTAACTGGGCCGTTGCCTCTCTAATTTTTCTCCTACATGAGCTAACAACATCCTTAAATGTATCACGAGTTGCCTTCCCCCTTTCCAAAGGTGATGTTCCCTCTTTTTTCCCCCTTAATTCCTTCAAGAGCTGCTTGCCCATCATGACCGGTTGCCTTCCCCAGCAGCTCATCTCTTTCAGCACACAGGCACAGCCGTTCCTGCTTGATGTAGGTCTGACCATCCTGGACCCCTTTGCTCATAAGGGCTGCTACCCAGGGTACTCTCTGAATTAGCTGCTTAAATAAGCTGAAGTCTGCCCTCCAGAAGGCCCAAGTGATGGTTCTGTTATTGCTCCTCCTTATTTCCCTGCATATTGAAAACTCCACTATCTCATGGTTGCTGCACCCTAGACAGCCTTCTACCATCACATCTCCCGTGAGCCCTTCTGTATTTGAGAACAGTAGGTCAAGAAGAGCCTGACCCCTGGTAGGCTCACATAACAGCTGCGTACAGAAGCTGCCCTCCATACGCTCTAAGAACCTTCTGGACTGAGTAATTTCAACCCATCACAGAGTTATACTTAAAGATTGCTTGAACTAAACCAGAGCCAGTCGGATTGATTAATGAAAGTAATGTAGTTATAAGAGTAAGTGTCATACAGTGTAAATTAGCTTCATTCTATACCCAGCTTGGCCACTTCCACACTTCGGTACACAGGCGAAATGTTCAGATGTTTATGGTGAATTCTGCTTTGCAACTGAACGTGGAGAATTCAACATTTCTAAGCCCAGTCTTCACTTGTTCAGATCTCTAAGCTGGAGCTGGTGCAGCAGAGAGCTGTGTGAAGCATTACAATGCCAGAGCTGTTGAACAGACAATCAGGTCATACGTAGATCTATTAAGACCAGGGCTTGCTTTCTCCCCCCCCCCCCCCCCCATTTATTTTCAGACTCTTCTCGCTTCAAACTAATTGCTAAAGAAAATGGAAATAATGAGTCATTGTGTTGAGGGTGAGCTCAGTGTGTTTCAGTAGAGTGTACAATATGTTCTAAACAGTTTATTTTCACTGTTGGGAAGAACACATCAATAGTGGACTGTTTAAATTCCTGCACTTGCAGAATCTCTGCACGTCTCATTAGCAGTGAAACATAGTCAATAATGTTCTCAGCTCTTTTTGCTTTGCTCCTTTGCTGTCACACAGAAAGTACTGAGCTGCACTTGTGGCCTTTAGCAGCCTGTAATTCTATACTACGGTGTTTTCACCTCTCTTTCTTCTGCTGCCTTCTCAGAGTCCTGTATCTGAAATTTGAAACTCCAGACCATAATGATTCTTTGGGTAGCTTAACACAGCCTGTTGAGTTGCCTTGGGGTTAATTTTTTTTGCATCCTTGCACTTGTACTTGTGCAGAGCTCTTCTCCAGAAGAGTGTTTGGAAGTTGTCCAGGAATAAATTACAGTAGAAGTTCCCCAAGTAGGAAGACAGTGAAGGCAATAAATACTCTGCTGCTTCTGTTTTATTGTAATCCAGAATAAAACCTGAAGTGAAGCCAAACCGGTGATGTGATGAATTGTTCCCACACCAGAGGGGTTTAGTGAACCAGACAACTTTGTGGAGATCTGTCAAATGCTTTAATTTACTATTATACTGGACTGTATTAATGAGCACTCCACGCTTCTGCCTGCAGAAGCACCTGAAAGACTTGATGATATCTTGAACCCATTTAGCTTTGAGTGAGTTCAGAGGAAAAAACACTCCTGTGCTAATGACCATTATACTCAACACCACAAGATTCCATCATCCATTAGTCAGTGCCTATGGATCTATCCTTGAGGTCACATCTGACACACAAGTAGGATATCAGATTTCAAATATCCCAATTTAAAAAAACAAACATATCTCCCCCCCTGCCCAAATCCACAGGATGCATATAGACTGCAGGTCAGTCTGTTAGTAATAAAGCCACCTGTGAAAATCTGATTAAAATCTCATGTTATTCCTGATCTTCAGATTTTGTTTACTGATCAGAAATCCTGCTTGTGCCTGGTTCTGAAGGTTTTCTTGTGCTTCCTTTCCCCTCAAGATTTTCTTACATGACTGTAGAAGCTATCAAGATTCATTGTCACCTTGTCCATGCCCCTTCTGTCATTTTAAGGTGTATGTTAGAATAGATTAGAATAGAATAGACCAGACCAGACCAGACCAGGTTGGAAGAGACCTTCAAGATCATCATGTCCAACCTATCCAATCCAATCCAACACCACCTAAACAACTAAACCATGGCACCAAGCACCCCATCAAGTCTCCTCCTGAACACCTCCAATGAAGGTGACTCCACCACCTCCCTGGGCAGCCCATTCCAATGGGCAATCACTCTCTCTGCATAGAACTTCTTCCTAACATCCAGCCTAAACCTCCCCTGGTGTAGCCTGACACTGTGTCCTCTTGTTCTGGTGCTGGCTGCCTGGGAGAAGAGATCAACATCTGCCTGTCTACAACCTCCTTTTAGGTAGTTGTAGAGAGCAAGAAGGTCTCCCCTGAGCTTCCTTTTCTCCAATCCCAGCTCCCTCAGCCTCTCCCCAGTTGCTTCCCCAGGTGATTTGCTGCTGTTGTTTTTTAAGATGTTCAGGGTAAGTGCATCTGGAGGCAGAACTCTGTCTGAAAGACAGAAACTCCTTGAAAGAAGAGAGAACTAAAACCTACATTTGTTGTCATCAACTTTTATCACTGTTCACAATTGTTTCTGATTTTCATGCATATCCATAGACTCTCCTTCTCTGGGTTTCCCAGTTGTGGATGTAAGGTGTGTAAGGCATGCTCCTTCACCCTATCCTATTTATGATGATCTCTTATTTCTTGGAGGCCCTTGTGTAGTTTCTTTGCTTTCATCTCACCATACAAACTTTCTACATCTACCTTCAAATATTGCTGTCACAGTTTCCTCTCTTCCCTTAGATTTGGAACGGATGCTTTTCATGGAATGTGTTATACAAAAATACATTAAATCAGGGTTAAGCAGCTTGTGTCAAATAACTCCTAGCTCTCACTCCCAGCAGCAAGGCAAAATGATCTCTTCTCACATAACAGCATTGAATCAGTCCTTCATTTAGACTTTTTTTGCCTTTAGAACTATGGGGCAGTAAATTCAGGATATCCTAAAATGCCTGATAAAACAGTATCACAGTATCATTAAGGTTGGAAGAGACCTCGAAGATCATCGAGTCCAACCTGTCACCACAGACCTCATGACTAGACCATCCAATCCCCTCTTGAACATTTCCAGGGATGGTGACTCCACCACCTCCCCGGGCAGCCCATTCCAATGGCGAATGACTCTCTTGGTGAAGAACTTTCTCCTCACCTTGAGCCTAAACTTCCCCTGGCACAGCTTGAGACTGTGTCCCCTTGTTCTGGTGCTGGTTGCTAGAGAGAAGAGGCCAACCCCTTCCTGTCTACAACCACCCTTCAGGTAGTTGTAGACAGCAATAAGGTCTCCCCTGAGCCTCCTCTTCTCCAGGCTAAACAACCCCAGCTCCCTCAGCCTCTCCTCACAGGGCTTGTGCTCAAGGCCTCTCCCCAGCCTTGTTGCCCTTCTCTGGACACGTTCAAGTGTCTCGATGTCCTTTTGGTGCATGAATGTATCTAAGAATCTGGGACTCTCTTAAAAATAAAATAAAATAAGAAAATAGAATTATTACTGCCTGGTCTGCTAGCAGGAGGCTGCAGTAATGCAAACCCAGCTAGGGAATGTAGTCCAAGAACATTTCCAAGCTTGATTTGTAAGCATGACTTTTATCTGTTTTTATTCCTGAGGGATTTTTTTTTTTACAGGATCCTTTGAATGTGTTTTTAATTCCATCCACATTCTACTATAGTGTAATTTACACAATTACCTTGCTGCTTTGCCATGTAGCCATATGCAATGAGCAGGGATATGGAATAGAAAACTCTAAATGCATGTCATTTCTGCTCACATACTTGCCTGTGACCTTATTGATGACTCCTCCTTTTTTTTTTTTTGCCTTAGTAATTCTGTTCTCTGAAATTTGAGGCCTAAATAAGAATTAGTTTTCACTCAAAGTGAAGTTTAAGCTATTAATTACACACTAGGCTGAATTATATTCATGCAGATTGGGATCATAAGAAGCAAGCACCTTTCGGCTGAATCTGTTCTTTGTGAAAATAAACTTCATTTTCTCTTGTCACTGCAGATTAAGTTTTTCATTCAGAAATGCTGCTCAGCTGTGCTTCTTTCTTTCAAAAGAAAAAAAAAAAAGCAGTCTGAACTGTATTAGGATTTGGAGCTTACAGCACATCAGAGAACCTTGGTGTGGGGAAGCATAATGATCTAGTGGTGAGGGACTCTCAAGAGACAGAGTGTCTTTCCGGTTCTGCTTCTGATAGGCAAGTCCCTTTACCTTGAACAGTCCATCACTGTGTGTCTTAAAGACTCCATTTAGTTGTGCTTTTTTGGGATGGCATTCTCATCAAAGCTGCATTCTCCATGTAGTAATTCCAGGAAAAAAAAAAAAAAAGAAAAAAAGGGAGAAGTAGTTTTGGATTAATGTTCTAGCCCTTGTATTTGTTTCATTGCAGAGCTCAGAGCACAATTAACCAGTTACTAGTAATCCTGCTATCCTCCAAAGTGGTCTATTTGGACCTTAAGTGGACCTTAGTGGACCTTATTGCTGTCTACCTGAAGGGTGATTGTATCCAGGAGGGGGCTGGTCTCTTCTCCCAGGCAACCAGTACCAGAACAAGAGGACACAGTCTCAGGCTGCGCCAGGGCAGGTTTAGACTCGATCTTAGGAAGAAGTTCTATACAGAGAGAGTGATTGCCCATTGGAATGGGCTGCCCGGGGAGGTGGTGGAGTCACCTTCATTGGAGGTGTTCAGGAGGAGACTTGATGGGGTGCTTGGTGCCATGGTTTAGTTGTTTAGGTGGGTTGGATTGTATTGTATTTAGGTGGGTTGGATTGGTTGATGGGTTGGACGCGATGATCTTGAAGGTCTCTTCCAACCTGGTGGTGTATTGTGTATTGTGAGGAGAAAATTCTTCACTGAGAGAGTAATTTGTCATTGGAATGTGCTGCCCAGGGAGGTGGTGGGGTCACCACCCCTGGAGGTGTTCAAGAGAGGATTGGACGTAGCACTTGGTGCCATGGTCTATTAGGCACGAGGTGTTGGGTGACAGGTTGGACTTGATGACCTTTGAGGTCTTTTCCAACCTTGTTGATTGATTCTATGATTCTATTTTGTCTTGATAGTACTGAGATAGTAGCAGATCTGGATTTTGTGTCACTGCCTGGGGTATGGCTGAAAGGTAACCTGTCAATCTATGGCAAAGCTACGCCTATGTTTCTTGTAGTTCACTTTTCTTCTAGACCAGATTTCCACATTATTTTACTGAGGCATTAATCCATTATGTCTACTCTCTTGTGTCACAATACCTGTCAAAATGTTTCTCCTTGTATTTGTGCAAATAAAAGCCATTTATTAAGTCAACTATATAGGCAGTACTTGTGACTGCAATGTTTCAGGCAGTGTTGCTGTGTCAATAAGGGACTTGATGATATATATTATCTGCTTGACACAGCAGAGCCACACAAACCACTAGTGTAAATGTAGTTACAACCACAAAATTCAGCTTGGTGCAGCTTGTTTACCTGGAATTATGATGACTTGGAATAACTGTACTTAGAAAAGATAATTTTTTAATGCATCTGTGGTACATAAAAATATATCTATACTAATTTACACAAACAGAATGTTCCTCTGTCTTGGTATAGTTGTACCAATTTCTGTCACTGACCTGGTGTAATGTTAGCATTGTGATAACAAACTGTACACTAGAGGAATCAGGAAAAAGTGGCTCCAGACTTACAGCCATGTTTCTTTGTGCTTTTCTTGTAACTACACCTGCCCTAAGGTTGAGGTAAGGCAGATGGAAAGAGCAGGTGGAGTAAAAGGTAGCCACCAGGTGTGAGGTGGCTCTAATGCATGCTATGATCACAGAAGAGTTCATCATTAGAGCGACAAGGAAGACATGATTAGGTCAAATAAGGAGATGAAGTCTCAAGAAAGCCACACGTAGACACAACCTAGATATGAGCTGAGGAGCAACAGAAGAGAATGTATGCATTGGTACAGTCCCAGGAACTGGAATTTGGTCACTCAGACTTTTTGCTTGCAAAGGGATTCGAGAAGAGTTGAGGCTTTTCACGGGTACAGGTATTATACAGTGCTGGTTCTAACTTCTTACACTCTTGCATCGGTATTTTATCATAGTATCAGTCAGGGTTGGAAGGGACCACAAGGATCATCTAGTTCCAACCCTCCTGCCATGGGTAGCGACACCCCACGCTAGATCAGGCTGGCCAGAGCCTCATCCAGCCTGGGCTTAAACACTTCCAGAGACGGGGCCTCAACCACCTCCCTGGACAACCCCATTCCAGGGCTTCACCACTCTCATGGGGGAAGAACTTCCTCCTCATGTCCAGCCTGAATCTCCCCACCTCCAGCTTCATTCCATTCCCCCTAGTCCTAGCACTACCTGAGATCCTGAGAAGTCCCTCCCCAGCCTTCTTGTAGGCCCCCTTCAGATACTGGAAGGCCACAATTAGGTCACCTCGGAGCCTTCTCTTCTCCAGACTGAACAGCCCCAACTCCTTCAGTCTGTCCTCATAGGAGAGGTGCTCCAGCTCTCTGCTCATCCTCGTGTCCTCTCTGGACACGTTCCAGCACCTCCATATTCCTCTTGTAATAGGGGCTCCAGAACTGGATGCAGTACTCCAGGTATCAAGGAATTTTGCAAATGCATGGAAAGGCTATGAGAGGACCTTGCTTTAGTTTTATCCTCTGTGGCATTTAATGTACTTGGGGTTTCTAAAAACATGAGTAATTTCTGCATCTGCACTTGCACCTTTTCTGACCTGTAATAAGAGCTTGTATTTTATTCAACTTTGGCATAGTGTAGACACAAGATATTTATAAGATATATTAATTTCCTATAATTGAATCAAATGACAATTATGCACAGCACAGTTTAACCAGTTTTTGTACTGGGGACCTCTGCTGCCATGTGAGATGTGTGTCTCTCTCCTAAGTCACGCTTCACATTATTTATTCAGAAGGTGAGTGGTTTTTAAAGCTCAGACCTGCCAGTTTTATTCAGGCATTTCACCAAAAGCCCTTTTAGGTAGAAATAAACACAGTTTATTCTGTGAATTCTGAGTTTTCCGTGGCACTTGACAAACCACTGAAGAATAATCTTGCCTTCATGGTCCAGGGAGTTCTGAAACAACTTACTGTGCTGTGAGCCTATATAAATATGGAATATCCCTTTTGGCACTTGTGTGGTTGCAGGCTTGGAAAAAGCAGCATGAATCTAATTGAACATGCAGGAGAGTTGTAACTGATGATGCATATTAACTTGCTTTGGTGATGAATCTTCTTTTGCAAAATTTCAGTGTCATGTTTCCTACCCCTTAATCCAAAAGGATAGGGTTGGGGGTTTTTTGGTGTTAAAAAGATGTTTGCCTCTACTCTGAAATTTATTTTTTTTTACAGTATTTCACCATATTAAAACTAAAAGTGAAATTATTTTTAAGTGTGATATTTTAAGGCTTTATTGTAGCTTAGAAGAAGTTGTCGAGGGTGGTAAGTGGACTAGAAGCTGCTCTGAAAAGGCAAATAATAAAGACTTCCCCTGTGCCAGAGCAAGGCTGTAGAGGATCCTTGAACATCAGAGTAGTTTGTAGGAATCATTCCAGCTGAGTGAGCAGAGCTCTGACATTAGCTAGTGCATGATTTGAAAAGGATGAAGACTGACTCTCAGCTTCTTTTACCATCTCTTTGTGAGATGCACAGGGTAAGAACTTTGATTTCTTTGAGAATTAAGGCCCCCCTATATAAATGTACATGATTTTCAAAATTAGGGTTAATGTCTGATTTTCAAGTTGAATATCAAACACTGTCAATCATTCTGCAGTGGTGCATTAATAACAAAGATGCTGTGTATAAATTGCACTAATTTACTGGTTGATGGTAGGCTGAACATGAGCCTACTGTGTGCCCAGGCGACCAAGAGGGCCAATGGCATCCTGGCCTGCATCAGGAACAGTGTGGCCAGCAGGAGCAGGGAGGTCATTCTGCCCCTGTACACTGCACTGGTTAGGCCACACCTCGAGTCCTCTGTCCAGTTCTGGGCCCCTCAGTTTAGAAAAGATGTTGACTTGCTGCAATGTGTCCAGAGAAGGGCAACAAAGTTGGTCAGTGGTTTGGAACGCAAGCCCTATGAAGAGAGGCTGAGGGAGCTGGGGTTGCTTAGCCGGGAGAAGAGGAGGCTCAGGGGAGACCTTATTGCTCTCTACAACTACCCGAAGGGAGGTTGTAGCCAGGTGGGGGTTGGTCTCTTCTTCTAGGCAATCAGCACCAGTACAAGAGGACACAGCCTTAAGCTGCACCAGGGGAGGTTCAGACTGGAGGTTAGGAAGAAATTCTAGAGAGAGAGAGTGATTGCCCATTGGAATGTGCTGCCCGGGGAGGTGGTGGAGTCATCATCATTGGAGGTGTTTAGGAGGAGACTTGATAGAGTGCTTGGTTTAGTTGATTAGTTGGTGTTGGATGATAGGTTGGACATGATGGTCTTGAAGGTCTCTTCCAACCTGGTCCATTCCATTCCATTCCATTCCATTCCATTCCATTTCAATATGCATGAATGATCTCAAAATTTAGGAAGATGTGCAGTTTATTTAGCATATTCTTTGTGTCATTTTTGTTCTGTTACAGAACTTGGTGGTAAAAAAAAAATACAGCTAAGTAACTATTCTTAAATCATTTCACCATAAAATATGCCAGAACCCACCTTCATCAGTTTTCAGAGAAGTAGATGCCAAGTACAGGCTTTGTAGGATTCACTCTACTTTGCACTTAGAACTTAGTCCACTGGTGCTTTAGTGGAAGGAAAGAGGTTAAAAAGGAGGAAGGAGCAAGCAGAGATAACCATTTGTGTGTGGGTTTTTGTTTGTCAAACTCCAGTGATCATACTTTGGGCAGCCACGACAGTCTGCGCAAGGCAACCACCTGCGTTCAGCTTCGACTACACGACGCGAGGAATCTGAAGCAGAGTTTGGCTCGAACGGTATGTCCTCAGCTTTTCCTCTTCTTTCCTTCTACACCCCTGAAAGCATAAAACTGTAACCATCCTTGTATGTAGCAACCTGCAGTAATAATTAAGGAGAGATTATTTGCTTGCCTGTGAATGCATGTATTATTGCTGAACTACAGTTGAAATGTAGTGGAGAACATCTCTTCTTTGCTCCTGTACTTATATCTACTGAGTTACTGCAGAGAACACACCACTGAACAAGACCAAAGGTTACCTTTTTAGAGAAAATGCCATTTTTGTCCAAATTTCATGCTATTTATTTCAGGTGGCCAGAGAATTCTCATTTTTTATTTGTCTTTCTACGCTTTGAAACATAACAAGACTAAAAACCACTCAAAGTATTGTGTAAAATTGATTAGATCTGGATTCTTGTCATTATCACTGAAAACCAGGGTAGGCAGATAAAAGATCACAACTGTTTGTGTTTGTGCACATGTGATGCATACTTGTATGTGTATGATTGTAGACATGAAGAAATGTTGTCAGTAAGAACACGTAGTGCTTACAGAAAACAATGTTTTATCATTCTCTTAAATCCAGGGACATTCCTGTTCAGATTATTTCAGTTTAATCACAGAATTTCAGGGGCTGGAAGGGACCTTGAAAGATCATCCAGTCCAACCCCCCTGCCAGAGCAGGATCATCTATGCCAGATTACACAGGAATGCATCCAGGCGAGTTTTCAGTATCTCCAGAGAGGGAGAGTGCACAACCTCCCTGGGCAGCCTGTTCCAGTGCTCTGTCACCCTCACAGGGAAAAAAGTTTTTCTCATTTTTACATGAAACTTCCTATGCTTCAACTTCCACCATTGCCACTTGTGCTGTCACTGGCACCACCAAGCAGATCCTGGCTCCATCCTCTTGGGATTCACCCTTTACATATTTATAAACATTGATGAGATCACCTCTCAGTCTCCTCTTTTCTAAGCTAAAGAGCCCCAGCTCCCTCAGTCTCTCCCCAGCAACCTTGCTGTGGATTACTGAGCTTTAGTGCCACTGAGCTATGCTACTAAATCTGGACTTTGTTCCCTGTGGACCACCTTGAGTTACTTCCAACCCAAAGTCTGCTGTACAGCAGAAGCTTTGTTGTGGGGAGTGGTCACTGGAAATGTGTAGCTGGTCACTGATAGTACCACACTGATAGTACCAGTTGCCTGCTTTGCATAGGAATGCTAGCAGTCTGAGTCTGTCAATGTGTAGGTCAGATGGCAGATTTCTGACTGAAAAACGAATAAGTAAGGGCTTTCTTTTAATTTCTGTTATGTGCCACCATGTGAAACATACAGTTCATTACAGAATGTCACCTCGAGTATTAAAAAAGGACTATAATGAGTCCAAATACATATATTTGACATTTTAAACAGTTGTAACTAAAAGCTGAATAATTTAATGCTGATATGTACAATCCTGTCATAGTGCCACCCTTACTGTGTTTCTTCACTGCCAATATTATTCGCATGAATTTAAAGTTCCTGATTCTCCTTGGCAAAGCATTGTCCAAAAGAAAATTGGGAACCATGGAAGATTCCATCACCAGGTCACCTGTTCAAAAATCATTCAGATTAATGGATTGCCAGCTGATAGAGTAAATAAGTTAATGTTTGTGTATATAGCTTCAGAAAGAGGGTGAGCAAGTATCCATCTCATGTGTGCTTTCTCACCCTGTCCCCATATCACGGCAGCAGAAAGAACGCATCCAGTGATCACTGGAATTAATTTTGTATTGGGGAAATTATCTGTGGTACCTTCTTGTCATTTTAAAGCAAGTTATTAAGACCTGTGCAGGAATTTCCATGTATTTTCCATTGCATTAAACAGAGATCACATGGTGATTGTAAACCTTCCTGGTGTTAGATCTGTGACAAGACATCCTGTATTAGGAGATGGAAAAATTCATGTTTCCATGCAGAGCTGCCAAAGAAGGGCTTGAGAAGATTTGTGTGTTGGTGATTAGCTATATAATTATAGATGAATGTGTAAGTGTATATATAATGGGAGGAAATGACTTACCTTTTGCAGATCATCTTCTCTGTTTCAAATGGAATAATATCTTACTGACCTTTCTGCTGAGAACTTGCAAGTTTCCAGTGTTTTCCTAGCCTAAAGAATCAGGGAGATGAATTAGAAGTTTAATACAAATGTGTTTCATTATTTATATGTTTATAGCATGCAGTAAGGGTTTTTGTTTACATCTATACACAAAATACAGCAAGCTCTTCAAAATTCCAAGCCAGTGATTCATTCTCTACAAGTTTTTCTCTTCGAAGAAAACACCTGAAATATCAGCACTGGTTAGGCCACACCTTGAGTCCTGTGTCCAGTTCTGGGCCCCTCAGTTTAGGAAGGAGGTTGACTTGCTGGAACGTGTCCAGAGAAGGGCAACGAAGTTGGTGAGGGGTTTGGAGCACAAGCCATATTAGGAGAGGCTGAGGGAGTTGGGGTTGCTTAGCCTGGAGAAGAGGAGGCTCAGGGGAGACCTTATTGCTCTCTACAACTACCCGAAGGGAGGTTGTAGCCAGGTGGGGGTTGGTCTCTTCTCCCAGGCAACCAGCACCAGAACAAGAGGACACAGTCTCAAGCTGCACCAGGAGAGGGTCAGACTGGATGTTAGGAAGAAATTCTACACAGAGAGTGTGATTGACCATTGGAATGTGCTGTCTGGGGAGGTGGTGGAGTCACCATCACTGGAGATGTTTAGGAAGAGACTGCATGGGGTGCTTGGTGCCATGGTTTAGTTGATTAGGTGGTGTTGGATGATAGGTTGGACTCGATGATCTCAAAGGTCTCTTCCAACCTGGTTAATTCTATTCAGTTCTATTAGAGTCAATGACCTATTTGCTGTATACAGATGTGCTATTACTATAGATCTTCAAAATGATCTGCTTTGGATATGGCATGGCATGATATGTTCAGGAGTCTCTTCTGAAGCTTTAAAGCTTGTTTGTATGCTAAGAAAGCAAAACTCCAGTACCAGTGCCATCTGGAGACTGCCTTCATGATTCTTACTTGCCTTACATAACACTGTAGAAATCAAGATGCAGAGTTAAAAATATCTGTCTGTACATGCAAAATTACTATTATTTTGCAATATGCTTAATAAGTAATATGAATGTATGCTTGTCAGTAATGTGCAACTAATTTTTACTTTTTTTTTTAAACCAGACAGCTTATGAATTTTGGTCACATAGATGCTCACAATTTTCCTGTAAATTCAGATGGATTTACCTTTCTTTTCTTTTTTTCCCCTTTTGTGAAGTATTAAGAATGAGGAAATTGTCTTGAATCAAGCAGTTACAAGCAAGAAATTTGGCCTGGAGCTTTACATCACTTAGCAGATATTTCAGCCAGTGGGTGACTCTTAATTTGATTGTGGAATTTTTTTTTGAGATATGAGTTCTATCAGCCTTAGCACTCTTGAACAAAAGTCTCTTATGACCCAAATTTTCAAGATGCTAGATTCCTAGTAAACTTCCAGATAAGGCTTATACAGACAATATAAGGTTATCTTTATAATGCAGAAATACATTGAAGCTTGATTTTCATAGTATCAGTCAGGGTTGGAAGGGACCACAAGGATCATCTAGTTCTAACCCCCCCTGCCATGGGCAGGGACACCCCACACTAGATCAGGCTGGCCAAAGCCTCATCCAGCCTGGTCTTAAACATCTCCAGAGATGGGGCCCCAACCACCTCCCTGGACAACCCATTCCAGGGCTTCACCACTCTCATGGTGAAGAACCTCCTCCTCATGTCCAGCCTGAATCTCCCCACCTCCAGCTTCATTCCATTCCCCCTAGTCCTATCACTACCTGATGTCCTGAAAAGTCCCTCCCCAGCCTTCTTGTAGGCCCCCTTCAGATACTGGAAGGCCACAATGAGGTCACCTCGGAGCCTTCTCTTCTCCAGACTGAGCAGCCCCAACTCCTTCAGTCTGTCCTCGTAGGAGAGGTGCTCCAGCCCTCTGATCATCCTCGTGGCCCTTCTCTGGACATGTTCCAGCACCTCCACATCCCTCTTGCAATAGGGGCTTCAGAACTGGAGGCAGTACTCCAGGTGGGGGTCTCACCAGAGCTGAGTAGAGGGGGAGAATCACCTCCCTTGACCTGCTGGCCACACTTCTCTTGATGCAGCCCAGGATCTGATTGGCTTTCTGGGCTGCAAGTGCACATTGAGAGCTCCTGTTGAGCTTCTCATCCACCAGCACCCCCAAGTCTCTCTCCTCAGGGCTGCTCTCCAGCCAGTCCCTGCCCAGCCTGGATTTGTGCCTGGGATTGCCTCGACCCAGATGCAGGACCCTGCCCTTGGTCTTGTTGAAGCTCATAAGATTGGCTTGTGCCCACCTCTCCAGCCTGTCAAAGTCCCTCTGGATGGCATCCCTTCCCTCCAGCGTGTCTGCTGCACCACACAGCTTGGTGTCATCAGCAAACTTGCTGAGGGTGCACTCAATGCCACTGTCCATGTCACCCACAAAGATGTTGAACAAGCCTGGCCCCCGGGACTGATCCCTGAGGGACTCCGCTTGTCCCTGGCCTCCACTGGGACATGGACCCATTGAGAGCCACTCTTTGGGTGTGGCCCTCAAGCCAGTTCCTTATCCATCTAGTGGTCCACCCATCAAACCCATGTGTCACCAGTTTGGAGACCAGGATGCGGTGCAGGACAGTGTCGAAGGCTTTTTCAGGTTCAGGTATACTGGTATGCTTTATACTGTCTAAGCCAGACAAAGAGCTTCCGGTGACAGAAGTGAGAATTCTGCACCTTGAAGGTTTTTCCTCCACACATTGAAATCTTGAGAATGACTGTGGAGTGATTGTGGAGAAAATCCAGTAGTCCTCTCGTCAAAAGATGGCCCAGTCTACATGGGTTACATTAGTACTGAGTAATGACTGCTAGGTTTGTTTTGACTGCACACATGTCCTACTCTGTATTTTAACCAAGCTGGTCTGTTAGAGGCTACTCTTAAGCACAAACTCAGTAAGCTGTTATGGGTCAGAAGTGTAAAATTCCTAGTGGCTAGGTGGTGTTTAGGAAGAAGTGCATAGAGAAAGAGCATAGGAGGAGAACTCTTATATCTAAATAGCATTTACAGGGAGTGTTTTGCCTATCCAAGGGATGATGTGGGGAAAGCATGAATCTTTCCAATGGAGAGGCAGCAAACAACACTGACAGTTTTCTAACAAGAGCCTCACTTGCTTCCAGAAACTAAAGCAGCCAGCAAGTGATATTTACTGAAAGCTAAAAAAATTTGGTATTTTCTTATATCACAGTATCAATGTTGTTGATATTATAAAGACACAGTAAATTAAGTGGTAACAATCTGAGCATAATCACAGTTGAGAAAATTGAGGAAAAATAGAAATGGGTAGATTCAGACTGGATACAATAATAGAATAGAATACAATAGAATAAACCAGGTTGGAAGAGACCTTCAAGATCATCGCGTCCAACCCATCAACCAATCCAACCCACCTAAACAAGTTCTTCACCATGAGGGTGGTGAGGCACTGGAACAAGTTGCCCATGGAGGTGGTAGAAGCTTCATCCCTGGAGGTTTTTAAGGTCAGGCTGGATGTGGATCTGAGCAACCTGGTCTAGTGTGAGGTGCCCCTGCCCATGGCAGGGGGCTTGGAACTAGACGATCCTTGAGGTCCCTTGCAACCCTAACAATTCTATGATTCTATTATAGGAAGGAGAGGGTTTTTTTCCATTGTTTAAATACATATGTGACATTTTACAGATTGTTTAGTACCTCATATAGGAGGGAACCTTCTCTTGTGTTTAGATATCCCTTGAAATTATGCTACTGTGAAATGCTTCATGTTCTATTAATACACTCAGTCTTCTTCCATGCTTTTGCAGTTGACAGGACTAAATGAGGTTTAATATAGTGCAACACACTGTGGAGGCCAGGAGCACAGCCAGAGCATCTCTTGATGTTTCACGTTTTGGAAATGGTTGCAATTACCAGACAGAAGGATTACAAACAAAAATAGTCTTTCAGGCAGGTAACTGACAAGCTTGGAAGACAAATTACTAGTGTTCAGGCCATTAGAAAGTATTTCTTGTCTCAAAGAATTTGTCTAACTGTAATTAATAACCTACAACAGTGTTTAACCAGGACTGGTGACATTTTAAGATATCTTCAAGTGAATTATTGATCACCCCTTTACAGTAACTGACATGGCTCTGAAAGCTTCCAGCCCTGAAGTTTCTTCAGTTTACTAATAATAGCCAAGGACATGAGCAGCTCTTGAGCTGGCATAAGTCATAGACTCAGTTTTCCTCCAGCTCCAGGCCATGCTTGTGACAATTTTTGTACGAGAAAGAAGAGGTGCTGCTCACGGGCAGGAGCACCAGCAAAACTGTCAGGACCAGACAAAACCTAGTGGAGGGAGACACAGGCTGTAGTGCATTGAAAGCTGCAGTGTTTCCTTTCACTCTGCACCCAGTTCTGTAAACCTCTTTGGCTCTAATGAAACCTGCTCCAGGATCTGAGGTAGTATATACCAAGCTCACAAGCCCTACGAGGAGAGGCTGAGGGGGCTGGGATTGCTTAGCCTGGAGAAGAGGAGGCTTAGGGGAGACCTTATTCCTCTCTACAACTACCTGAAGGGTGGTTGTAGCCAGGAGGGGATTGGTCTCTAGTCCCAGGCAGCCAGCACCAGAACAAGAGGACACAGTCTCAAGCTGCACCAGGCGGAGTTTAGGGTGAAGGTGAGGAGAAAGTTCTTCACTGAGAGAGTTGTTAGCCATTGGAATGTGCTGCGCAGGGAGGTGGTGGAGTCACCATCCCTGGAGGTGTTCAAGAGGGGATTGGATGTGGCACTTGGTGCCATGGTTTAGTCATGAGGTCTGTGGTGACAGGTTGGACTTGATGATCTTTGAGGTCTCTTCCAACCTTGGTGATTCTGTGAGCTCACAGTCAATTTTTTTATCATTTTTATTGTTTGGTTTTTTTTTCTTATTGATGCAGTTCTTTGAAGCTTGTGGCTTTGGGCATAAAATGTATTTGAAAGTCATAGACTTAGAGGCACTTTATAGAAAATTTCCCTCCCTCAAAATTCATGTAAAAATATGTGAAACTAGTGTGGGGTTTATTTTATTTTTTAATAATTAGAAAAAAAAGGCACAAACTTTGAGACTTTTGAGATTCTTCAGCTACCTCAGGCAGTTGTGCACATATGCAGCAACTGTTTATTTTTGGTGAGTTAATCTGCACTTACCCTTGGGGAGAATTTGTCCTGTGATCTATAGGATCCTTCTGAATTTTTCATTTTGGAATGTGTTATTTTATGGAAATCTCCACTAAGGTTATATCTAAGCAGTGTCACAGAAGCATATGGGTACCTTGACAGCTCTTCCATAGAATAATCATTCATGGGCATGAAGCTCCAGTTCCCCTTGTTTGCAGCACACATAGACTTTATGTGGCTGGGGTTTTGTGTCTCATTTAGGGAGACAGCTGAGGCACATTTTGTGCTACTCTAGTTGGCCCGGTTAATTCCCCAGCTGGTTGTGGTGGTGCTGTTGGCTTGAACATTACCATTTCAGATGCTTCTGCCAAGCCCTTCAGTTTACAGCCTGCCTCACCAGGCTGGCCAGCTTGCTGCCAAATATTTCCTTGTATCTTTTAGACAGTTGGATTTAATTCCTTCCTAGCAGGCTGCAGTATCATGTACATGGGCCAGCAGAGTGCCCAGGTGGCCAAGAAGGCCAATGGCATCCTGGCCTGTATCAGGAACAGTGTGGCCAGCAGGAGTAGGGAAGTCATTCTGCCCTGTACTCCACACTGGTTAGGCCATACCTTGAGTCCTGTGTCCAGTTCTGGGCCCCTCAGTTTAAGAAGGACATTAAGACACTTGAATGTGTCCAGAGAAGGGCAATAAGGCTGGGGAGCAGCCTTGAGCACAAGCCCTGTGAGGAGAGGCTGAGGGAGCTGGGATTGTTTAGCCTGGAGAAGAGGAGGCTCAGGGGAGACCTTATTGCTCTCTACAACTACCTGAAGGGAGGTTGTGGACAGGTGGCGAGTTGGTCTCTTCTTCTAGGCAGCCAGCACAAGAACAAGAGGACACAGACTCATGCTGCACCAGGGGAGGTTTAGGCTGGATGTTAGGAAGAAGTTCTTCACAGAAAGAGTTATTGGCCATTGGAATGTGCTGCCCAGGGAGGTGGTGGAGTCACCATCACTGGAGGTGTTTAGGAAGAGACTTGATGGGGTGCTTGGTTGCATGGTTTAGTTGATTAGATGGTGTTGGATGATAGGCTGGACTCAATCTCAAAACTCTTTTCCAACCTGGTTAATTCTATTCTATTCTATTCTATTCTATTCTATTCTATTCTATTCTATTCTATTCTATTCTATTCTATTCTATTCTATCTATTCTATTCTATTCTATTCTAATCACTCTAAAAGAAGAATTCCTTAAAAGAACACACTTACTTTGAAAATACCGAGCAAACATACATCCTTTCTGCTGGAATACTATAACTCATTATATGCCTTTCTTCCACAGCATGAGGATGATCAGAGAAAGTTTGGTGTGAATCAGCTGTTAGAAGACACTTGTGCCTGGAGACTGACTCTGTAAGAACATTTGTATTTACCAATATTTCTGTTTGTAATTATTGCATTTGTAGTTAGCCTCCTGGCCCCAAAGGAAAATTTTAAGACCTACTCAGGATGGGAATGATACCAAAGAGAAACAAAATTGTTTTGCTGAGTTGGAATCTCATTTTCAGACCTTACTGATTGCTTAGCAAAGAAAAAATGAAAATCAATACTGTGTAATTTCCAGCCCCCCATTCCCTCCCTTTCAGGTCACTGAAGATTTCATGAGAACTTTCACATTTTTCCAGACCTGAAGGCATCATACTTTTTGTATGTATTGCTCTTACAGGCTTTTTAGGAGTAAATACTGTAAAAATAATATATTTGCTCTTCATTGTGCCTGTGTTTTCACAGCTGAGGAATGTTTACTTTTATTTTTAATGGAGTCTAGCTGCATCAAGTTTTTAACTTGGCACCCAAAGTGCATCTGACTCAAAAGCTAACCTACCATGGACAAGCATTAAATGAGAGAGATTCCTCTTTCAGCTTTCATTTTGTGTTCTGTTTCGTGCACTCAGATAAAGAAGCTGTTAACACTCTCTGTAATGGTTTTCAGCAATGTGTTATAAAGTATTTTGCCAGGAATGGTAAATGCCACACCTGTCATTTAGCAGACGGAAGAAAACAGAGAGGTAGTGACTGGTTCAAGGTGAATATCATAGTAGTATCATAGTAATATCATAGTATCAGTCAGGGTTGGAAGGGACCACAAGGATCACCTAGTTCCAACCCCCCTGCCATAGGCAGGGACACCCCACACTAGATCAGGCTGGCCAGAGCCTCATCCAGCCTGGTCCTAAACACCTCCAGAGATGGGGCCTCAACCACCTCCCTGGACAACTCATTCCAGGGCTTCACCACTTTCATGGTGAAGAACCTCCTCCTCATGTCCAGCCTGAATCTCCCCACCTCCAGCTTCATTCCATTCCCCCCAGTCCTAGCACTACCTGAGATCCTGAGCAGTCCCTCCCCAGCCTTCTTGTAGGCCCCCTTCAGATACTGGAAGGCCACAATGAGGTCACCTCAGAGCCTTCTCTTCTCCAGACTGAACAGCCCCAACTCCTCAGTCTGTCCTCATAGGAGAGGTAATATCTGGTGCTTATTGAAGACCCATCTGGTTTCCTAGGATCATGGCCCAAACTTCATTTCTGCTGAGATCAAACCAGTCATACAGCCTATGCATGCACTACTGCCTGACCATTTTATATCTTGTGGTGCAAAGCATGTGGCCTTTCCATTCCAAAGAGAGCTTTAGGAGGGGATATGTGCTAAAAGATTTTAGGTTGCAAATCAGCTATGGTCTGTAAAATTTTCTCTGATACTGTACCATAATAGTTCTTTCTTCAGCCACAAGTTCAGTAAATATCAAGGAAGTAACAGCATGATCACTCTTTCCTGCTTGTCCCATGGATTGGTGGGGAGTAGGAGAAAACATTTTCCAGCAGTGATAACCCTGAAAGATTTGTGCACAAGTCCTGTTCTTTCAGTTGCTGTTGTATATTACCAAAGGGGGGAAAAAAGGGGTAGTGGCTAAGTGACAAAAGTTTGCTGTCTGCAACGTGCACAGGATCTGCCTGTGATGATTTGCAGAAGCATTTTACAGGGCTGGGTTGAGTGTGTGACAAAGTGGCTGATGAAATTTTGAGGACACAAATGTAGACAGGAGGAGATACTCTTAAACTCCCATATGAAATCATAGGCTCTGAGTTTACTTAACCCCCGGGGTAGAGTTCTTGGGGCCACAGTAAATAGTTCTGAATGTCAGTGTGGTGCACAGGAAGTGCAAAAAAATATATAAATATTGATAATTATTATGAAATAAATTAAAATAAACTGAAAAAAAGAAAGTCCCAACCACATTATGCCACTGTGTCAGTGTAGGGTATTGGTTTGTCTTGAATACAGCCAATGGTTCTGCTGCTTTCATTTCAAATGTGCTGTAATAGAAATTGAAAAAGTGAAGACAAGGGCAGCAGAGATGCTGAGAAGAATGAAATGTCTTCCATATGAGAAACAAATAAGTACGAGTTTCTTCATGCTGATGAAGAGAAAACAGAAGATGGGTGTTTTATAGGTGGCAAATCTATGAAACTGAGAATGTCTGCAGAAAAGGATCTTCCCATGCAGGATAAAGGGAGCATGAAGTGGAAGTAGCAAATTCAGAACATATAGGAGTAGCTATTTCTTTGTATTATCTATTGGACGAGTTGTGCCAGTGCTCAGTCACCCTCAGTACCTCCTGTGTTTCAGTTTGTGCCCATTGCTTCTTGGTTTGTCACCAGGCATCACTGAAGAACCTGGCTTCATCACCTTTGCACCTTCCCTTCAGGTGTTTATATACAACAAAAGATATTCCTGAGCTTTCTCTTCTCTAGAACAAATAGTCTCAGTTCTCAGTCTTTCTCTATAAGAGTTATATGGTCTTTAGCCTCTTCATCATCTTCATGGCCTTCCATTGAATTCTCTCCCAGTAGATCTGTGTCTCTTTTGTACTGATAAGCCTAGGACTGGATACAGTACTCCAGCTGTGGCCTCACTGGTGCTGAGTGAGAAGGGGAGTATCATCTCCCTCTACCTGGTGATAAATATCCTCCTTATGCAGCCCAGCATACCTTTAGCCAGCTTTAGATATTTTTTGCTACAAGGGGATGCTGCTGGTTCATGTTCAGCTTCCTGTCCATTAAGATTTTTGGGGTCCTCTTCTGCAAAGGTAATATCAAGGCAGTCAGCCCCCCAGCGTGTGTGAGGTTATTCCTTCCCAGATGCAGGACTTCGCACTTCTTTGTTGCTGAAATTCATGAGATTACTCTCAACCCATTTCTCCAGCCTGTCAGTGTCCCCTTAGATGCCAGTATGACCCTTTGGTGTATTGTCCATTCTTCCCTGGTTTGAGTCTCATAGTTTCATAGTTTCAGTTAGGGTTGGAAGGGACCACAAGGATCATCTAGTTCCAACCCCCCTGCCATGGGCAGGGACACCCCACACTAGATCAGGCTGGACAGAGCCTCGTCCAGCCTGGTCTTAAACACCGCAAGGGACGGGGCCTCAACCACCTCCCTGGACAACCCATTCCAGGCCTTCACCACTCTCACGGTGAAGAACTTCCTCCTCACATCTAGCCTGAATCTCCCCACCTCCAGCTTCATCCCATTCCCCCTAGTCCTATCACTCCCTGATAGTCTGAAAAGTCCCTCCCCAGCCTTCTTGTAGGCCCCCTTCAGATACTGGAAGGCCACAATGAGGTCACCTCTGAGCCTTCTCTTCTCCAGACTGAACAGCCCCAACTCCTTCAGTCTGTCCTCATAGGAGAGGTGCTCCAGCCCTCTGATCATCCTCGTGGCCCTTCTCTGGACACCTTCCAGCACCTCCAGATCCCTCTTGTAATAGGGGCTCCAGAACTGGACGCAGTACTCCAGGTGGGGTCTCACCAGAGCTGAGTAGAGGGGGAGAATCACCTCCCTTGACCTGCTGGCCACACTTCTCCTGATGCAGCCCAGGCTCTGATTGGCTTTCTGGGCTGCAAGTGCACATTGAGAGCTCAAGTTGAGCTTCTCGTCCACCAGCACCCCCAAGTCTCTCTCCTCTGGGCTGCTCCCCAGCCAGTCCCTGCCCAACCTGTATTTGTGCCTGGGATTGCCTCGACCCAGATGCAGGACCCTGCACTTGGTCTTGTTGAAGCTCATGAGGTTGGCTTGTGCCCACCTCTCCAGCCTGTCAAGGTCCCTCTGGATGGCATCCCTTCCCTCCAGCGTGTCTGCTGCACCACACAGCTTGGTGTCATCAGCAAACTTGCTGAGGGTGCACTCAATGCCACTGTCCATGTCACCCACAAAGATGTTGAACAAGACTGGTCCCAGGACTGATCCCTGAGGGACTCCGCTTGTCACTGGCCTCCACTGGGACATGGAGTCATCATCAAACTTGCTGAAGCTGCATTCTGCCCAGTCATCCAGATCACTGAGGAAGACAATCAACAGTACTGGACCCACGACTGATCCTTGGGGTACATCACTAGTTACCAGCCTCCAACTAGACTTTGTGCCACTGATCACCATCCTCTTGGCCTATCTATTCAGCTTATTTTTAATCCACCTTGCTATCAGCTCATTCAGCACATAGTTTATCAGCTTCTTTATGAGGTTGTTATTAGTGATATGATAAAAACCCTAAGATTTCATGATGGAAGGTTATCAAGTTGGTCAAGCACAACTTTCCCTTGCTGAATCCATTCTGATTACTCTCTATTGCTGCCTTGTGTTCATGAGCCTGGAAACGCTTCTCAAAATTGATTGTTCTGTCACTTCTAGATGACTTTCTAGGGTTCAAGCTCTGGCACAATTATGCTGAGAAGGAACTTAGGTTTGAAGCATCACCAAAATGATGTGAACTAGACAGTGAAGAAAAGCTCTTGTTCTTGTAAGTAGTGCCACCCTAGAATAGAATAGACCAGGTTGGAAGAGACCTTTGAGATCATCGCATCCAACCAATCATCCAACACTATCTAATCAACTAAACCATGGCACCAAGCACCCCATCAAGTCTCCTCCTAAACATCTCCAATGATGGCAACTCCACCACCTTCCTGGGCAGCCCATTCCAATGGGCAATCACTCTTTCTATGAAGAATTTCTTCTTAACATCCAGTCTAAACCTCCCCTGGTGCAGCTTGAGACTGTGTCCTCTTGTTCTGGTGCTGGTTGCCTGGGAGAAAATACCAAGCTCTGCCTGGCTACAACCTCCCTTCAGGTAGTTGTAGACAGCAATAAGGTCACCCCTGAGCCTCCTCTTCTCCAGGCTAAGCAACCCCAGCTCCCTCAGCCTCTCCACATAGGGCTTGTGCTCCGAACCCCTCCCCAGCTTTGTTGCCCTTCCCTGGACACGTTCCAGCAAGTCAACATCTTTCCTAAACTGAGGGGCCCAGAACTGGACACAGAACTCAAGGTGTGGCCTAACGAGTGCAATGTACAGGGGCAGACCCTAGTCTTTTTTAGGTAAGCCAGTCACTGATATTGTTCCTAGTCAGAACAGCTGTATCATAATATGAAACAGCATCTTTGTGTTATTCTGCACTGGAATGTATGTTTGCAACATGCTATAATTGCTCAATCCTGTATCTAGATAGGGCAATTATAGAGACAGAGTAGATGGATGCAGTGGAATGGAGATGTAGTAGAATGGGGTCAACACAGGCTGTGGAGATCTGCAATTGCTCAGCAGATCATGTTGCCATATTTCTGTGTCTTCACAGATGTGATTATTTAGATTAACTAAATAATTTCCAGGGTTGTCTGTATGCACTGTAGTTACATTTCTGACTGCAGCACACAAACATTTGTGTTTCAGAGAATATATTGACTGAGAAACTCAATTTGCTTAGAACCAGCAGAGAAAGAAAAAGAACTCTTTGAACTGGCTTCAGATGAAGTAAAAAAGAATCCACTGAAACCTCTGTAACAATCAGACTCACTTTTACAGGCAAATGGGAGCAAATAAAGCAGGCAGCCCCTAGAGCCCTTCCCACACTGATTTTTATAGCTTGAAAACCAAACACAATGTAAATCACTGAGTGCATCAAAAGAACTGCAATCCATTGGGCTGTAATCTCTGACACTGAGGTGCCAGTAGCTGTAACACAGTGACTAGTCTGATCCATGCAGTTAGGCACAGCTTAGTTAGGCAACTTATTTTATGAAGGAACCTTAGCATTGCTCCACAGTAGGCACTGCTGCTGGGAAACTGGAAAATGAATGCTGTAAGTATATGCTGTGTACATGTTGTCTTCATCCCATTTAGACCAGCTGGGATCTCCAACTGACTCTCTCAAGTGGTTTGTACTTTTTTCTTCCCTTTTCAAAACTATTGTACCATATTGCCTTGCTAAAAGCTCCAAAAATTTCCTCAGTGTCACAGAAGCACTGAGTGCTCGTGGGTTGGATAGTATTGATATATTTATACACCACTGTCTAAGATACAGCTAAACCCTAACCCTAACCCTAACCCTAACTGTGGACTTAAGAGCCCAGATGGGGGCCAGGCTGAGAATCCCTCCCCCACTCCCCCCTCCTCTTTCCCAATAGAGAGGAAAGGAAAGGAACAAATCCACCAAGAAATAATTTGGATTAGGCTTGGAAGTAGAGAGGCAAAGAATTTCTTTAAACTATATATATGTGTGTGTGTGTGTATATATATATGTAACAATAACAGGTAGGTTTCACAAGGGTAAGGAACAAGGATGGATGGGAAAAAAGAAGTATGAAATACAAAACCAGTCCCTTGCAAAGGCGTGGGTAAATCAGGGAGGACCATGTGGCAGAGGAGCAGGGGAACCAGCAGCAGTCCTCATCCAGGCAAAAGGCAGGGGTCCAAGAGAGGTAATGGCTGCAGTGTCCTCCTTTTTATACCCTTGCTGGACAGGGAGGGGGAGTGGAAGAGATTAACTGTTTCCCAGGGGTACAATGCCCTGCAGGGAGAGCAAGCCCTCCCCTTCCCCTGCTTCAGGATGGGCGTAACCCATCACCCAGATACACAAGTATGAATTGTGCCTGTGTGATAGTACAAACGTGTATTATTAGTTGCCTAACAGCCACAGATTCAGGATAGCATTAATAGAGGTGTTTTTATCATTGTGGCAAATTGATGGGTTTGTTGCTTATTAATAATGTGAAACTATGGCTACTTGATACAGAAAATTCTCAAGAGTTGAGTAAACTGGTGGGAAATATACAAATATTGTATGACTTACGAAATTGTTCTGAAACCTGCATTTAGACCAAGCATGTTAATAGACATGTTTAGCTGTATGCAGCAAGCTCATATGTCCAGGACTACTTTTGAGCTGATAAGGCTATGAAAAAAGATATTATGCCTGCAGACTTGGTCAAAGCAGAGTGACAACTTGCATTAGCTATGATTTAATGTGATTACAGGAGGAATTGCCAGACAGCTACTCACCACACAAACTGCTTGGCTAGATAAGGCTAGTGCAGATTAGAAAGAAAAAGCTGTAAAGGCAAAACCATCTGTAGAAGGAGCTGGATAGTAGACATCTACAGGGAAATGCACTCTGGTATTAGCACAAGGAAAGCCACCTGGAATTTCTCTGTTCTCTATGAAGATTTCAGTGCAATGATTCTTTCCTTGTCTTGCCTTACTATATTTATATATAAATGAAAGTCTAACCACATACCATGAAACCTATACTTTGGACTGTAGTTGCAGCTCTGGTCTCTGATTGCTCCTTCAGCCCAGCTAAGACACATGAGACACACAGTTTCTCTGTAAACAATATCCCATTTGCTCTGAAGCAATCAAAGTACTTTTGTCACTTTCAGCTATCAAACTACAATGGGGGGCAAATTCCGTCTGAAGGAAAGAACCTTAATACAAAGAGTCAGGGAAGAAGAAAAAAGAAAGAAAGAAAGAAAGAAGTCAAGGGTAAAACAAACACTCAAGAAAGAATGGGAATTGAAATTTCCACTTTTTCATAAAAGCATTGCAAGTTCAAACTACCA
The DNA here is from genome assembly GCA_015227895.2 of Colaptes auratus. NCBI lineage: Eukaryota > Metazoa > Chordata > Aves > Piciformes > Picidae > Colaptes > Colaptes auratus. The sequence goes on from CM037634.1 coordinate 7,570,669, forward strand.
TCAAGGAAGTAATCTATCCATTTTACCAGTCATTAGACTAGGCAAGGTGTGGAAGTAGGAATTAAAGCTTCTGTACCAATTCCTGAGGATTTCTTCCTACAGAGTAAATTGTCAAAGGAAAAGAAAGGTGTATTCCTGTGTGTAACAACCTTAACTGTGGTCTCACAAGCACTTTGGTGTTTCGTTCCAGCTGACAAATAAATGACAGCCAGCATTTCACTGTGCTTGAAACATAGCAAATTACACCATTTCTTCTTAAAAGCAAAACTCTGATTCTGTCTGGAACAGCACTTGGAGCCTCTGCTTCTAAACCAGTGAGATTTTCAGCTGAAGCATCAGTTGTGGAGTTCAGTCTAGAGAGGTTTTATACTCCTGGTCATAACCCTAATTAGTTTAATGAGGTTTTGTTAAGGCACAGCAATTTACCAGTGGTAACTTTGTGGTAACTTCTGTAACATGAATACGGAATGGTGGCATCTGTCTACAGAAGTAAAGTAAGTTCCCAGCTTAAGTAATAGAGTGGGAAAGGCAGTTGCTGAAACATTTTGAGCACGTAAACTTGACAGCTAGAAAGTGGGAATGGAATGGAATGGAATGGAATGGAATGGAATGGAATGGAATGGAATGGAATGGAATGGAATGGAATGGAATAAACCAGGTTGGAAGAGACCTTCAAGATCATCACGTCCAACCTATCAACCAATCCAACCCACCTACACAACTAAACCATGGCACCAAGCACCTCATCAAGCTATCCTGAACACCTCCAATGATGGTGATTCCACCACCTCCACAGGCAGCCCATTCCAATGGGCAATCACTCTCTCTGTATAGAACTTCTTCCTAACATCCAGCCTAAACCTGCCCTGGCACAGCTTGAGACTGTGTCCTCTTGTTCTGGTGCTGGCTGCCTGGGAGAAGAGACCAGCCTCTGCCTGTCTACAACCTCCCTTCAGGTAGTTGTAGAGAGCAATAAGGTCACCCCTGAGCCTTCTCTTCTCCAGGCTAAGCAACCCCAGCTCCCTCAGCCTCTCCTCATAGGGCTTGTGTTCCAAGCCCCTCATCAACTTTTTTGCCCTTCTCTGGACACATTCCAGCAAGTCAACATCCTTCCTAAACTGAGGGGCCCAGAACTGGACACAGGACTCAAGGTGTGGCCTAACTAGTGCAGCGTACAGGGGCAGAATGACCTCCCTGCTCCTGCTGGCCACATTGTTCCTGATGCAGGCCAGGATGCCATTGGCCCTCTTGGCTGCCTGGGCACACTGCAGGCTCATGTTCAGCCTACCATTGACCAGTACCTCCAGGTCCCTCACTGCCTGGCCCCCCTCCAGCCACTCTGACCCCAGCCTGTAGCACTGCATGGGGTTGCTGTGGCCAATGTGCAGAACCTGGCACTTGGATGAACTATGCAGCAATGCTGTCCCTTTTTATAATATACAGTTTTATCCTTGTGATTTAGTATGAACTTTTGAAACACAGAGGATTACTAGAGACTGATTCTCTGTACCTTTATTGTGTGCAGTGACTGAGGAAAGATACTGTACGATGTACTTAAGTTCATTGCCGGTTAAGATAATATTTAAGCACTTGCTCAGCCTTAAAGAGTAACACAAATGGGATTTGGAGTTCAATAAATTCTGCAATAGCAAATCATTTACAGGAGCTCTTTCACTTGGGAAAGCTGTATCCCCTGGGTATAAGTAGATGATTTTTGCATCCATGCTTTGTGACAAGGACTAGCGAAAGCCTGTGGAGTTCCAGGCTTGATTACTTGATGCATAAGCACTTGTCCTTATTTTATACCAACGTGAAATCACTGTCAACTAAACTATTCCCACTTAATAGAATGTGATAAAAACACCCAAACCTGTTTTCTTTATCCAATTGTTATTAACTCAATGCTTTCTTTTTTCTCTGTTTTCCAGACAGAACCTTTTGTCGGTTATTATGAAATACAGAGGTCAAGTGGAATACCTATTGCAAAATGAGGTATTTGTTCTCAGTTCTACAAGAAAAGCATTAACTTCTACTTGAAATGTGTCTTATTATTAACCTGTCTCAAAGGCAATTAAGGAAGAGTTTTAATTAAGATTGTTTTACCTGACTTTGAAAGGATATAAATTCTTAATGAAGTATGGTCTGAGGTTAGTATGAAAGTGCTACAAAGTTAAAATATCAAAAGCAACTGTGCCTAAGTGTCAAGGAACATGTAAATAAAACCAAGATTATTTGGGATAGCAGTACAATGTATGGAATTAGTAGAGGTATAATACACTATCTGCAAAATCTGTCCCTGATATTGCAAACCCACAAGCCATATGCTTACACATTTAGGATATATTTTCAAGCATGTGATAGCTTGCAGGATTATGTTTTAAACAACAGAATTCATAAGAGCTTTAATTTAAAGTGTTATGGGCTGCCAATTGGATGTTGCATGCCTGAAAGAAAAATCTCTTGAGAAATCCTCTCTACTAAAGAGTGTTTTAAGGGCAAGTGTCTAAATGCATATTTGAGTGGCAGCTTGGAAGAAATCAAATGGCTATGTGATCTAAGTTTCAGGTTGTCATGCTAACTGACTTTTTAGGCTCTGGAGCTAGGTTGGACTCTATGATCTTGGAGGCCTTTTCCAACCTGGTTGATTCTTTGATTCTATGATTCTGTATGTAGATAAAAGTATTCTACATATTGTGTGGAATCACAGAATTGTTAGGGTTGGAAGGGCCCTCAAGGATCACCCAGTTCCAATCCCCCTGCCATGGGCAGGGACACCTCACACTAGATCAGGTTGCTCAGAGCCACATCCAGCCTGGCCTTAAAAACCTCCAGGCTTCTACTGCCTCCCTGGGCAACCTGTTCCAGTGTCTCATCACCCTCATGGTGAAGAATTTCTTCCTAACATCCAGTCTGAATCTACCCTTTTCTGTTCTGAAAAATACTAATTTAAAAACTGTTGACTCATACCTAACTATGAAGTAAAAAGGTGGTTTTGATACTGTGTAGGTATTTGCTGAACTTTCCTTTGTAAGCAGCTTCTCAAAGGAGACTATTTAGTGCATAAAATGTGATGCAGTCATAATGATTTGGAAAATTGAGGTCTCTGAGCTCAAATGTGCACATCTATTTCTTTGCTGAAGTAGACCCATCAGTGTACTTCTTCATATTCACTTGCAATTTTATGACCTAAAGTAAGATTCCAAATTCAAAGAAATCTATAATCTCAACATTAATGAGGCATCACAGTCCACCCTCTGCAACTGATGCTCCATAGATAGACCTCAGACCCATGATGAAGCACTCTTAAATTTGTTTATGCTATAGATTTTTACCTTGGGTAAGCAATTACTTGAGATCATTAACTTTTTATGAAGAGAAGACAAGACATTTTTCAAATACTCATGCTATGCAACAAATATGCAGGTGGTACTCTAGACCTAAATTTCTCTGCATTTTTGGGGTGTTTTATAACAAAGTCTTGTCCACACAGGGACACTCAAAGTTCATACGAATTGATTAAAAGAGTAAGATTGAGAGTTAAAGACATAGGTCTGCTTATCATCTGCATTAATCTGTTTCCATTCAGAGACATCAGAGTGTATTTCAAACATATAATACTTAAAACTAATATTACTACTTTTCTTCAATAAATGGATTGAAAAATTATGGAATAGAATAGAATAGAATAGAATAGAATAGAATAGAATAGAATAGAATAGAATAGAATAGAATAGACCAGGTTGGAAGAGACCTTCAAGATCATCACGTCCAACCTATCAACCAATCCAACCCACCTAATCAACTAAACCGTGGCACCAAGCACCCCATCAAGTCTCCCCCTGAACACCTCCAGTGACAGCAACTCCACCACCTCCCCAGGCAGCCCATTCCAATGGACAATCACTCTCTCTGTGTAAAACTTCCTCCTAACGTCTAGCCTAAACCTCCCCTGGCGCAGCCTGAGACTGTGTCCTCTTGTTCTGGTGCTGGCTGCCTGGGAGAAGAGACCAACCTCTGTCTGGCTACAACCTCCCTTCAGGGAGTTGTAGAGAGCAATAAGGTCACCCCTGAGTCTCCTGCTCTCCAGGCTAAGCACCCCCAGCTCCCTCAGCCTCTCCTCATAGGGCTTGTGTTCCAAGCCCCTCATCAACCTTTTTGCCCTTCTCTGGACACGCTCCAGCAAGTCAACATCCTTCCTAAACTGAGGGGCCCAGAACTGGACACAGGACTCAAGGTGTGGCCTAACCAGTGCAGCGTACAGGGGCAGAATGACCTCCCTGCTCCTGCTGGCCACACTGTTCCTGATGCAGGCCAGGATGCCATTGGCCCTCCTGGCTGCCTGGGCACACTGCAGGCTCATGTTCAGCCTACCATCAACCAGCACCCCCAGGTCCCTCTCTGCCTGGCCTCTCTCCAACCACTCTGACCCCAGCCTGTAGCACTGCATGGGGTTGCTGTGGCCAATGTGCAGAACCCGGCGCTTGGATGTGTTAAATCTCATGCAGTTGGAGCTGCAGTGTAGCAAGGTAGGCATAAAAATAGCAACAAAATCATAACTCTTCAGTTGTTCTTTGAATTCTTGTTTACCTATTTTCTCTAGCATCTATTAAACTCCTTTAAGAAAGTTTTAAATTGGGATAATTTTAGTTGCCCCCTATCCAAATGTCACACAGGTTGATTTCCAAAGCCAGAACTCACCTGACTGGGAGATTCTTCTGATTTCACCACAATCTGCCCTCAGCACACACTGAACTTTAAGCTACAGGGACTTGCTTAAGTTCCATACTCATCTGTTCCATACTTCCTTAAGCATTCAGCGATATGCTCCTTCAGAGTAGCTGCTATATAAATGAAGTCTATGGTGTAGTAGCTTCTGTAAAATATTAAGTACTTTGTTAATCTCTAAATGGAATAGCATGTTATACAGAAATGGATACATTGTTCAATATATCCAGCCGTCTTTGTGGGACAGACTATATATTCACATACAAAAATACATGAACTTGGCGTTTTTGGTTTGATTTCTCTTCACCATGTCTACTGCTCCAACATTTCCCTGCAGGAATGGGTCTTTATAGACATAAAATCCCCTTGTAATAATAATCCCTATCCACTTGTGGAAAACAAAGAAAAATGCTAAATGAAAATATTTTTGCATGTAAAGTAGAACTGTGTTTCACAGAATCACAGGACATTAGGGGTTGGAAGGGACCTCAAAAGCATTCAGTCCAACCCCCCTGCCAGAACAGGATCAAACAGAGTCGGTCACACAGGAGTATGTCCAGGTGGGGTTTGAGTATCTCCACAGAAAGAGAAGCCACAACCTCTCTGGGCAGCCTGTTCCAGCGTTTTGTCACCCTCACAGTGAAAAACGTTTTCCTTATGTTTACATGGAACCTCCATCTTGCACCCATTGCCCCTTGTCCTATCATTGGACATTACTGAGCAGAGCCTGGCTCTGTCCTCCTGACACTTGCCCTACACAGCTTTATAAACATGAATTAGGTCACCCCTCAGGCTTCTCCTCTCCACGCTACAGAGACCCAGCTCCCTTGGTCTTGGCAAAAGGGTGAATCAACATCAGACCAAAAGAGGGGCTAAGGTTCTCAAGTGATCGTGGTCAGCCATAGCTTTTTCCTCTTTAGAACCTCTAATATGAAAAGATATACTGCCTTCAATTCCTACAAACCACCCCAAACAACTTACATTGAAGGGAAGTTTGACCACCAAATACTTGGGGATATTTTATGCAATCGATTCCTACTTTAGTTCTGCTCAAGGCAGGTAATGAAGAATTTGTAATCTCAATATATGTTTATATTTGTTGTATTAGTGAGAGATGGTAACCTCAGTGCAGCCTGCATGTAGACTTTAAGTTTGAAAATAGAAAACTCATCTGGGTGCAATTTTTCTTTTCAAGGCCCGAAATGGATGAGTTAGAGAAACGGTTTTATCAGTCCATAGACATGCTGTAGCACACTAAAAGAAACATTTATCACCACTGAAACATGGAGAATATTTACAGGAGGTCTTCAACTTGTTCACAGAGTGGATTTTAAGGTTTAATGAAGCGATATGACTGTGCAGGAAAGCCATGAATAATTTTATTTATTTTCCTGAACACAGAACGCTTGATATTTGAAAACTGCATTTTCCTTCCTCTAGGATCCAAACTATTTTTTTTTTTGCTTGAATTCCCCAAAGTATTTCTGAGATGATTCATCCAGAGATTTTTTTAAATATGGTGATGTTTAAAGATTTATAATTAATAGGGTTTAATAGTTAGCTATATATATATATATATATTGCAAAATAGCTAGTTGCAGAAGTATGTAGTCCACAGGTGTCAGATTATGCAGCCTCCCACAGAGTCACTATTTTTAGGAGGAACATGGTTGTCTGCCAGCTCTCACAGAGATGGGTAGGAGACAATAGTGGGAGAAAATGCACAGTATCATCAAAACCTCAGAACGTTTGCCTCTCATTTGGGTTCATACTTCCTCAGAGGTCTCTTTGCAGTGCTTTTATGCTCACAAAGCTCTGATAAGTCAGTGGCTTGCCTCAAAATAAGTCTTAGATACCAATTTTTTGTCACCATTTTTGAGAAGGCCCTTCTTGTGGAAGAAAATTGGACTTCAACCAAAGTTATGCTACCCTTAGGAAACTTGATCAATAGCAATTTCAGCATAGCTAGACTAATGCATGGTGTGTTTGCAGATAGGATTTTCTACATACTGACTGGCATAAAGGTTGTGGTGTTTCTGATAAAAGGCATGTAACTACTGGTTGGTTTGTTCTTTTGTGTTTTTCTCTCTCTTGGCTACCAACAGCATGCAGTTGATAATGTGATTGAAGTAGCTAAAACAATCTGCAGTGTCCTCTGCTTCGTGGAAACCAGAGACATTACTGATGCAGTCCAGAAACTCCATGCAGTGCCACTGGTGAAATTACAGGTAAAAAAAGCAAGCTGATGTCCTATTTTTCTTATTAAAACTGAAGCTTGAATGGGTATCACTAATTTTCTGATTGGTGAAGATCATTCTACTATCTTAGTGCTTTAGGTAGAGACATTATAAAAAAGAAAATATTGTTGACAATGTGTGATGGAGGAGCAACAGAAGGCTGCTTCTGTGTTTAACTGATGTACTCATCTTATTCCTATTGGGCATGCAAATCACCCCTTTGCCACATCACCTGCTACCAAATCATGCCATTTCATATATTATGTATGGATTATTAATAATGCAACCCTCTTTTCTTCTGGAAATGTCACTAAAATTCTGACTTTTTCAGATAGAACTCTCTCTGCTATTTATGCAGAGAAGGTCTAGCATCACCCAGTCCTGATTTTAGCTGGACTATTTGCTCTTAAAACACTGAAGTGGGTTTTTCAGGGCTTACTATATACTTGTGAACTGGAGGACAGCATCTGTTCCCAGCTTTGTCACTGGATGCCTTGGTATGACCTTGGGCAAGTCACTGTGACCTGATTTGCACAAGTTCTGAACACCAAAACATTCCTTTGAAGTCAGCATCTTGGAAACCTAGGTGCTCAGCAAATTTGGAAATTGAGCCATTAATCACTTGGATTTAGTCTGGTGTAACTTTAAGTCATTCTAAATTTTTCCAATCCTAGTAAAATCTTGTAATTGTTTATCATGAAAAAAAAAATTGTTTAGAAGAACAGCCCAAACTGGCCAAGATGCTTACATTCCTAGACCATTGCCAGCTTATGAAACTTTTAGTCTTTCTCTTTATTGTTAGTTTGGGGTTTTTTTCCCCTTAGGCCATGACTTTTGATGTGTATAAGAATGCCTAACAGAGGAAAGTAAACAATGGGATGACTAGTGTTAACTGAGTTAACTAGTGAATGTTAGCTAGCAACATGCCTACATGTCTAGCTGCATAAATGGAATTCATTTAATTATGCCTGATACACAGTTTGAGTCCCAAACTATGACTAGAGAAACATAGCACAAGATTTCTTGTGTCACAGGAGGGATATCTTCCAAATTGATTATATACTGTCATACATACACAGTAAATCCCTGCACCATGTTTCTGGCACAGAGGTCACTAGAGAGCAAACATTGCTGCTGCATGGCCCTGAGCAGAGTCAGCTGTGGCCTTCTGAAATGAGCTGTCTCTCTGAAGGCTGGCAGGTATTGTTAAGGACCAAGCTGCAAGAAACAGCATAGGTGCAGGGTTTTTTTTTTGCTGTTGCTTAGAGCTGACCAGCTTATTAACCTAATCACCTTCTTTTGGTTCCCTCCTAGGTCATGACTCACTGTAAATCTTGTTTCTATAGAAGTTACCATTCTAGCTGAATTCTTGTATAAATGGGTCTGTGATAGCACAGATTTTATCTGGCATGTTGATTTAAATAGACATAAGAATATCTTCACTTAAGAAAACTTCCTGTGTACTAGAGGGCAAATTCAGAAGATAAAGAGATAAAAGAAGTAATAAGGGATTCATGTGATCTACTTTTCAGTTAAAACCCAGGTTATCCTGAGAGGCATCAGGCCCATCAGCATCTTCCCCTTGAGGAAAGTATTTTGTCAACCCAGATCTTTCTTAAGAGATAGATAAAGAGCTCGGTCTAGTAAAAACACAGAGAGGACAGTAACAGAACATGGTTTTCTTTAAGAAGGAATTAGAGCAGAAAATATATATTGGGACTAATTTCTTTAAAAGATTTCTTTTTGAGTCAAGAGAAATTTAGTGTTGTTTTCATTTTCCTCTTTGAGCGTTCAGGTCAGCTCTGTGAACCCAGTGTGTAAACTGCCTCCTGTGACTGGCTTATGTTTACTGAGTATCCCCGAGTCCATTTTCAGCCTGATCTTCTCAGAATTCCAACAAAGAGATAGGCATAGTGGTCAAAAAGCTGTGTCATTTCATATTAGTGTGGTCTGTCCTGAGCAGTCAGAAAAAACCCATATGTCGTGCCATGAAGGGATGAAACTCAAACAGTACAGGTCATCTTTTTCCAGTCTGAAGTTTCTTGTGATGTTCACATTGGCTTCTGCTTCTTTTCTGAGTCACTATCATACAAATACCATTTTTATTTTAGAAATGAAGTGATAGTTACTGGGCAAATAATTGAATTATGAGCTGAACTATCCTGTTGTACAAACAAGGAAACAAAAAAAAAACGTAAGCAAACAAAATACCTGCTGGGAGTCTTCCCAGCAGGTCTTCAGCATGTGTACAATTTTCAGCTCCATTGTATAGACAGTCTCTAGGCTCTATTGAACCAAATTCCATGTACTTCCTTACTCAGAGGGTGTAACATACACTTTCCTTTTTCTGTTCACCTGTTTAAACTAAAAGCTCTTCAGAGCAGGAATAACTCCCCTTATCTATATGTACCATCTCTAGCAGAGTAGATTGCTGGTCCTGGCTGTAATCTCCAGAGGCTTAAAATGATAAGTGGTGGTGGTGATGGTAATGATTGTACTTTCTCATCTGTAATAAGTAAAATGATACTGTTCCTGGATATTCTCTTCTGAATGTTAAAAAGATTCTGCCCTGATTGAACATTTGGTCACTAGCCTTAAAATATTCACATGAGAAGCTGCTTCATATTTTTCTTGGAGAATACTGACTAGATTGTTACTCATTTTTCTAAAGCTTGAAGTTATTGAGGTTTTGTGCCCTTTCAGTCTTGGTTAGCTGAGCTGGTGGTTGTCTGTCCCTTGAAGCCTTCCTGTATAGGCTGTCTATGACCTTGACTGACACCCCTCTCTCCTGTATTCCCTCCTTGGTGAAACAAACCTGACTAACAATTGACTTCAAACAAATGGCATGGGGGGAAAAAAAGGGGGGGGAAGTATTAAAAATAAGCTAAATTGTTCCTGCACCAGCAAACACCATTGCTGCTAACTCACTTTTAACTCCTTTGAGAAATAAGTGCTAGGACAGTTGATTAGACTTCAGCAATCTAGAAGAAATTCTGGGTTGATTTGATAAAGAGCTTCATCTTTCTCAACAGCAGCTGAACTATAAATATCCTAAACAGAATAAAACATATTTCAGTGTGTTCTGTAACTTGAAACAACTCTGTTGTTTTATGAAAATAGAGACTACATGTTATATACAACTACCTTGTGTGTAGAACTGTATATGAATATAACATCAGATTTTATCTGTACTTATTAATGTTCATTCAAAGACAATAGGCCAGTTTTCCTGTCTGTATCAATGTATGTAGCCCGAATTGGTACTCTGCAGTTGGATGTTTGATGGAGTATCAACTCCTTTAAACCCTTTTTTGGGTTATACTGAGTCTAGGGGCATGTTATGTGAATTCTGGGTACTGAGAAAGCTATTAAATCCTGAAGTCATTAGTGTATCCTGTCAGTCCTCTTGAATTGTTCCCATTATGTTCATCAGCATAGTACCCTGAACTCTTCTTGTTGGATAGAAGCGAAGCTTTTCTTCAGACAAACAAGTAAATTACACCACAAGTAAATTGACATTTTTTAGACTACCTGTTACATCTCAATGCTGTAGCATCACACATTGTGTGAGGCAGAAATGCCATAAAAACAGAGTTCTAATTGCTTTTTCACCATGGTTTCATGATGCTTTAGTGTAATAGATGAGGTGGGGTTGTGTGGAATACTTTTTAATGCGCTCATTTGGCAGGCTCTGTGTGCACATAATGCCTCAGAGAAACTGCTGCTTACTCTTTCAAATGTAAATTACATAGGGTGCCAGTATGTATTTGTATATATGTATCTGTACTTGTGTTCTTGCATACTTTCAGGAAAATCTCAATGTGCTTCTATTTAATTCTGGTGTTATGAGAAAAGCAAACCCAAAAAAACCCCAAACCCCACAAAACCAACCAACCAACCAACAACAACAAAAAAAGCCCCAACCAAATAAAACAACCAAAGAAACTTACTTCCAATCTTTTGTGTTTAGTTATACTGCACTTATTATCTCCTTACTGATTCCTCACTGCCAGTGCTGTGTGTTCCTGTACTGTGATGCCAATGATAGTTTCTTCTTAACTGATTGCACTTCTTTACCAATGTGATTCATTCAGTCTCCAACCAACCTAACCTTGGGATTTTAAAATCCAGTCAGGGGGAACTCTTGGCCTCCTGCACAATTAATGTTTTTCATCTCTTTTGTTTTCTTTCCTTTCTTGAAGCAGCTCATAAAAAGTCCTAGGAGATCAAGTCCTACCAGAACAGGCATTAATCCACCATATACTAAATGAGCTGCATTATGTCAAAATTATGCCATTCCCAAAGGTTGTTTACCCTCCAAAAAATGAGAGAACGGAACAAAGATCTGTTCTTGTTTCTCTCCTTGCATTATAAAGATTGCAGAAACATATTTCTCAGCTTGGAGGTTGCTTTTCCCCCCTCAAGTAAGCATTTGACTTCTTTTCATATTTATCAGACAAATCCTGGCAGCGTCACGCTGGGTTTCAGAGGGAGAACATGCATCCAATATTGTATTTCTTATTTCACCCCTGCATGTGTTGTACTTCTTAAGAAGCATCTTGCTGAATACATATGTACTAATATGAAGCATCATCAAATCACTGCAAAGGGATTAGTAAATGTAAAAGGGTAGTAAACCCTTCAGGGGCATGGATTCCAGTGGTGCTAGCCACAGGCAATACTGAAACACAGAATTAACTTGCTAGTCTCTCTGGTTAAGATTTGCACCTCAATAACTTATTTCTGTATCACCTTCATACATGTAAGACTATCAGAGCCAGGCAAAGATGGGGCAGACTGAGCAGCCATCAGGTGAAGCTGGTCACCTGTGTTTGCCTTTGAACTGAGGCTGAGTTCCCCCTGCAGCTCTGGGGCTTTGGGTGCCACCCATGCCACCAGGACTTGTAGAACTACCTGCCATGATGTTTTTTCCTCTGTGGATGGGGAGGCACAGATAGTGGAGCCCAGTGTCTGAGAAGCCTGGAGAAACATCTGGTTGATGTTAGTTATTAATGGAGCAGCTTTTATTTTAAGCAAAACCCAAACCAACCAAACAAACCCCACAAACAAACAAACACCCCACCACACATCAAAACCCCCCAAACCAACCAAAGGAAAAAAAGCCAAAAAACAGAAAACCAAAACACACACTACCAGAAGAAACCCCCACAACCCAACCAACCAAAGGAAAAAAGACCCATCCTTTCAGTGATCACAAGAACCCAGTTCCTGCTGACAGCAATGTGAGGTGGGAATCCACATACTGAATTAATGTTAAGCACCAAGAGGTGTGTTTAGGCACCAAAGGCATGAACACGCCTGAAATCTATGCACCTAATATTTCCTCTTGGCTGTCTCTGGTTATCTATTTTTGCTGATTTAGCACAGGAATGCAGTTGAAAGGTAGGCCACTTGAGTAGAGGCTTGGTGCTTCTCAGCTTTGAAAGGGTGCTGAGGCTCAGCTTGTGTGCTCAGTGTGATTGTGGAATTCACCTCTGAATAGATAAGGCATGCAGAGAGATGAAGCTGTATTCTTATCTCTGTTATACCAGTGCTGAAACTGAAAATGTTTATACACCTTGAATGTTGATAAGTGCTTCTTTGTATCTTGACATTCCTAAATGCTGTCAGAAATCAGGACCCGAGTGACTTGTTTGAGATGCTAACAGAAGCAAGTGAAAGAACTGAAAAAAAGCAGGTCATAGTACTCTGAATCCCAGTGATATCATCTGTCATCATAATATTAGGATACATCCTACCCCTTTCTCAACTTATTTTCCATGAGTACTGCTCCTAGAACCACTATAACTGCTTTCTGCTCTTTCCTAAATAACTTTTTACCTTGGGTTTTGTCTTTACAGAGTTCACTCCAGAGAATGGAAACACAACACAAAGGTAAAGTGTTATTTTAACAGTATATTAAATTTAAGTGAGCTAAAAAAATGTAAACAGAACAGAATTTCCCAGCACTAATCTGTTAGCATTACTGCAGAGCACCTTGCAGATGGAGGGATGTGCAGGAGTCTGTTCTGTTGTGGGTGTCTGTGCTGGGTTCTCAGAGGGCTCAGCCAGACTGGTGCACAGATTCTGTTCTACCCCTCTGGCTGGGTGATGATGTGCAGCTGGGGGCGCTATGTGGATGTTTTTTAAGGGCCCTCCATCTGAACTTTGAGGTAGCTGGGGTGTGCTGGGGAACATCTGTCTCTCTCTGCTTTGTTAGAGGGGAAAATGGCCTCAACAGTGCTTTTGTTTTTCTTTTTTCCTGCTGTCTGATTTTTCTCAGTTGCAGTGTGCTCAGAGGGGCAAAAAGGTGAACAAACTAGAAGATCACGGCAGCCTTTCAAACACAGAGGTGGTTCACATGCAGGATTCTAAATGCCAGGCTTGTTGTTTCACCATTATTCAACTTCATGAACAGCAAACAAAGAATCAGCAATTATATTTGCAGGCTGTCAGAAAAAGCTAAGCAGTTGGAGGGCCAGGGATGTTGGGGCAGAATGCACAGGTTCAGAAGGCAGGAGAAGGTAAATACAGTTTGTAGGATTCTTTTCTTCCTTGGATATGATAATTTATCCTATGGTTTTGTTATATTTTTTTAACAATCTTAACAGCAACTAATTGTTGATAATGAAAAGAATGAATAGTTCCTATCCAACAGCTACCTTAGAAACAGCTTCCTTTACCCACTGTTCAGAACACTTGTCCAGAAAGGATATAAAACTTTCCTCTACTGAAAGGTATTTCCAAATAAGGGCTTCATTGAATTAGCAGCTTCCTCAAGGGAAAAAAAATGATTTATTGAATATCAGTAAAGGAATCAGATTTATTTGTTTTTTTTTTCCCTCTACTTTTCTATACCTATTTATTTATGCCAGGAAATCTTCAACTATGAAAGGTGATGCTTCTTTGCTTGTTCTTGGCACACTCTAGTTTCATAACAATTGGAGAATCCTTTCAGTTCTATAATATTAGAAAATGCAACTTAGCAATTAGTAAGCAAGCCAAAATTTGCCTGACCATTAGTTGTTCTGTGGAGAAACCCACATTCAAATTTGTTCAAGGTAATCAGTTTTCAAACTGACCTTTTGTATGCAGTGAAATACTTTTCACCTTTGTTTTAATGTATGGCATGCTTTGCATGTGCACCAATTAAATAAACTTCTGAAAGCAAGCAAAATACTTACCTAGGCTAATGAGTGTTAGCAGAAAAGTCTAGCTATCATGTGCAGGCTGGTGTTAAGTGCATGTTGGATTAAAACAATGTGTGAAAGCAATGACCAAAACTGATCTGCTGGAGCCTAGGCCTGATCCCCCAGAAGTGTGCAAAGCCATTCTACACATCTTTCCTTTTGGGCTCACAAGTGTTTCTTAGTCCTGGTCATCTCAGTGCTCATCTTCGTGAGAATGCCATGGGTCTCTCATCTATTGACCCAGGAACACTAAGCCTGAGTAAAATGTATTATAATATATATATATGTCTATTTATATATATATATATATATATATATATATATATATATAAATAAAATACATATTATTCTATATGCTGCAGCTAGAAGTAAAAACCAACTAGATGGTGAGTTGTGTACTACTGAAATGACTTCCATTTCCTTTTCCACCTCATTTCCTTCCCCCTCTCATTTTACTTCATTGTGCTTAGCTGGCTACAATTGCAGGCATGCAAAGGTTTGCCAGCCTGGAAGCAAAAGCAAAGTGAAATTGCCACCTTAGCTCAATGCTGTCAATTCTTTTCCAGATCTCTGGGAAGCTAGACCCCACAATTGCAGATGAAGTCACCATTGACAGCCAAGGAGACAGACTGCATTTCCTATTTGTACTGTTCTGTCTCTTATATATGTTTATCTTGAAGGAAACAGGATCAACTTTGAACAGCAGGAACCACAATCAGTTACTCCAGTTAATAATTTCTTTTTGTTCTCTGGTTTCTCTCTCAAGTGATAGTTATTACCCTGAGTATCACGAGAGGGTTTTTTGTTCTTCATTATAGCTTCTCTCTATCACAAAAGAGAAAAAGATGAAGGATACTGTTGAAATTAAAACCTCACTTAATAATTTGTTTAGAAACTGCTTTAATCTTTCTCTTTAAGTAAAGATTATCAGAGGTCTAATACCAGTCATTCACCGTGTTTCTCAAAAGCTGATGAATGAATGCTTATCCAATATCTACAGCCTTGCTACTTCAGGCAAGGATTTCACTGGATCAGACTTAATAAGCAGCTTTTGGAATTTGATCAGTAGTTCTCTGGGACCCATCCCAGAATGTCTAGCGTGCACCATGAACTTATGGTATTGAATCAACAGTCCTTACCAACGGAACTGCCGGAGTTGCTGTCTTCTCAAATACAGACAGAACTCGGATACCATGATGATGATCACAGAATCAAAGAATCACAAAGGTTGGAAGAGACCTCAAAAATCATCAAGTCCAACCTGTCACCACAGACCTCATGACTAGACCATGGCACCAAGTGCCACATCCAATCCCCTCTTGAACACCTCCAGGGACGGTGACTCCACCACCTCCCCAGGCAGCCCATTCCAATGGTGAATCACTCTCTCAGTGAAGAACTTTCTCCTCACCTCGAGCCTAAACTTCCCCTGGTGCAGCTTGAGACTGTGTCCCCTTGTTCTGGTGCTGGTTGCTAGAGAGGAGAGATCAACCCCTTCCTGGCTACAACCACCTTTCAGGTAGTTGTAGAGAGCAATGAGGTCGCCCCTGAGCCTCCTCTTCTCCAGGCTAAGCAATCCCTCAGCCTCTCCTCATAGGGCTTGTCTTCCAAACTCCTCACCAACTTCGTTGCCCTTCTCTGGACATGTTCCAGCAACTCAACATCCTTCCTAAACTGAGGGGCCCAGAACTGGACACAGGACTCAAGGTGTGGCCTAACCAGTGCAGTGTACAGGGGCAGAATGCCCTCCCTGTTCCTGCTGGCCACACTGTTCCTGATGCAGGCCAGGATGCCATTGGCCTTCTTGGCTGCCTGGGCACACTGCAGGCTCATGTTCAGCCTACAGTCAACCAGTACCCCCAGGTCCCTCTCTGCCTGGCATCTCTCCAGCCACTCTGACCCCAGCCTGTAGCACTGCATGGGGTTGCTGTGGCCAATGTGCAGAACCCAGCACTTGGATGTGTTCAATCTCATGCCGTTGGATTCTGCCCATCTGTCCAGCCTGTCGAGGCCCCTCTACCCTCCAGGAGATCAACATCTGCACCCAGCTTGATCATTCCTGCACCTATTCTAAGTATGAAAAACTGATACAAGCAACTGCCAGGCTTCCTGCTCCTGGAAATTATTTTTTTGTGTGTGTGTCAGTAGACACCATTAAATAGCTAATAGATGACTGCTGAAGACAGCAACCAGACAAGTTTAGGGAGTATGTCAGGGCCTGAAAAAGGTGATGAGAGTGTATTCTTGATCATGAGTTAGAGTGGAGGATGGGGGGGAGAGAATTTGGGGTACTTCTCTTGGAAGATAAATTGTTCTGATCCTGGAATGATAAAATATAATCTGACACTTCTCTCTCAACCCTTCCTTTGCCTGAGTACTTATATCCGCTCTCTTCACCTGATGGAGGCTGCTAGGACCAGGGATTTTAATTTACACTGTCAATCAGGCAATCCCTACCTTCTCCAGAGACACAGAGAGAAGGAAGACGGATAAAAGCCAGTAACTGCAGAGAAAGAAAACTGCAAAGATGAGGCCATAGGAAAAAGCATAAATAAATGTGATATGAATGAGGGTACAGCCTGCATTTCCTATCTCCATCATTGTGCAATGTTTTCACCAATCCATGACTGCCTGAATCTGACTGTGTCAGAATGTGGCTGCTGTTGTATACAGTTTAGGAATAGTTCACCTACAGTTACAACAGCTTTATGGTCTTAAAATTTAACCAGTGCCTTTTCTTCATTCTGCTGCTGCATTGCCAGTTCCCTTGAACTAAGTAGCTACATAGATGCTGAAATTACAACATACATAATAAAATTCTTTTCATGAAAATAATTAACAGTTTAAAATGGCATATCTGAGGCACAGAGTAACTTACTGTGGTTAAAGATGCTTACTTTGAAAATGCCTTAATTTGGAAGCACTGTAATGAAAAACTGTTAATGATACACCAGAAATGAGCTAAGGCTGGTTGCAGAAGCACAGATGGCTAATTGGCTTCAGTTGGTAGGTTATGTCATTTTAATTGAATTTTACTAGGAAGCATCTTAAAGCTGTAACTGATGGGTTAAGATAAACATGGTTCTTCAAAGATGACCTATTGCTAACCTTTATTTATCTCTCTTTCCTCTCAGCATTAATAGAAGCTGCTGTGACGGAGCTTTCCGTGGCCATTTCTTGTCTCATCCATGTTTACAGCAGAAGCTTTGATGCAAATTTCCAGCTTGCCAGCATACCTAAAATCCCTTTGTGTGCAGCCATCAGCCTAGATTCCCAGCTCAGCTTCACTGTTTATGCTGCCCATAACATCCCGGAAGCCTGGGTGAACAGGTAGGAAGAAATCCAGTGGGTCTTCACAGGAACGGGTGTTATGTCTTAGGTGATATTTTTCATGGATGCTAGCCCACTTCTCTTTCTTAGATGATACTCCTATATTAAGGTTAGAGACTGAGTAAATGGGCGTGTCTCCTCTGGTCTGCTGGCACAAAGTGCATTTACTTAAGCTTGACTGATGAAGAGACTTCAGGCTCCACAGATAGATGGAGAATCAAGGAGGTGGACTAGATGGTTTGCCCTAGACCAGTGTGGAAGGATGGTAATAGAAGCAACATCAGAGCACTGGCCTTGATGGGTATGTGTGCAAATGCTTCTATTACTGACTTGCTCAGCAGGAGGGAGGAAAGGATGTATGGTGCAGGCAGAGAAAGTTTGAACTGGAACTTTGGTTTCTGCAGTACAAGTAACTGAAAGGGCTGGAAAACAGGTTACCAAGTTAGCAGAGGGGTGTCATTGCTTAACCCCAATCTTAGTTAAGTTTCCTCTGCAGGTTGTGCTCTTGGTGTATTCAAAACACATTACTTAGCTAAGCATGTGCACTGATGTGGTGGGGTGAGAAAGTTCCCTCCCCACACACAAAGAAAGAAACCACAGCTAGCTCAGTCAGAAGAGCAGATGAAAGCCCTATTTACAGGCAGAAATGGAATGCAATGAATATGCACACAAATATACAATATTTACAATATATACAGAAATACACAGCAATGAACGTAATGCAGACAAAGCCTTTTCCCTCCAGCCTCACAATCAAAATAAGCATAGTTTACAAGTCTAAGTATGCTAAACATATCAGCACAGTGCAGGAAAGGAGGAGACTATTTTACTAAAAAGCTGATTAAACTGTTCTTTTCTGTATTCTTTATTTGATCAAATTAGCTGTCTCTTCAATAAGCTTCTTTTCCTACTCTGCTCAAAATTGGTGTTCTCCTCTTACCACTCCAGTGTGATGAAAGGAGGATAGATGACTACAGCCTGGCAGCATTACTTTTATGGGTCCAGATGCTATTCTCAGTTTTTATTAATACTTTCCCCTTGTTCCCACTTTACTTTGAATACCAAATGACTGATTAAAAGCCAGTGGGATCATTTGCATTAGACTATGAGCAAAAATGTACACTATACATCATTAGCTGTAATTAGAAGGTTAATAAAAATCTGAGAGAATTTGCATTAGTTAGGGTAATAAATACACTAAAAGCACTATCCTGATTTTCAGATGCTTATACCATTCCCACTGCATTTTGTTTTACCAGGAAAAATAGCAAACTGCATGTAACCTAAAGGCCACTGATTAATTGAATGCTGTGTCCAAGCAAGTGAAAATGACAGTCTATCTTCCTCCTTAATCTCTTTCCAGTCTTTCTAATATTCATAGCATGGACTTCTTAACATGGACTGCCACTCTGACACCTACTTTCCTCAAATTCTTTTGCTAGCTTCACCACATACTGTCTGTTCTTATTTCTGTACTGCATGAATTCATTCTGGTTGTGTCATGGCTCTCATTTTTCCTTTCCTGAAGGTCATCTTTTGTGATCTACTGTATATGATATATATAATCTATGTATAACCAATGTTAGAATATGGACCTCCCTTAGTGTCTTGCATTGTTTCTTCCTCTGTGCATACCAGTATGTGATAAACAGCTTCTCTTTTAAGCGCTTGGAGTAAGAGAACGTGAGTTGTCTTATATTTTGCAGAACCATGTTACTGTCCTGTCAATTCCATCTCAAGATCACTTTTGTGGATTGGCTTTTTCTATATTTATGCACTCCAATTTCTCATTCCTGTCCTCCTTAAAAACATATGTACAGAAATTCCAATTTGCAGAATAATGTTGTAAAACCAATTCCTTCCTTATTGTGCTTTCATGCCTTCTTGTTTCTGCTATCAGTTTGTTGTTCTATCTCATTTAAATCCCATATAAAATGTGCCTTATATTTTGCTACTGGCATAAAGTTACCAGCTTTATGTTTGGCTGCATTTGTTTCTACAGCCCCCCCAAAAATCAGCTTCCTCTCTATATCTGGGTGATATGAAGTGTTGTTTGCAACACAACTGTAGAGTCATCACTTTGAACTCACAAGGCTACCTGGGCAAAATTCTCTACCAAGACCTAAAATGGGTTAAACTGCATGCAGTCTGAACAATGTTTCTGACTTCAGTCAGACTGAAGCATTGTGTAAACATTAATCTTTCCAGGATGAGGTCCTTGTAGTTTATTCATGAAGGAATATGTCTTTATTTTATTGTGGTAGGTTAAGGGAAATCAAGAGTTAATTGGTATAACCACAAAGAAAAGCCCTCCAAAGGCCAGGAAGTTCCAGGGTAATGTGTAGTTCATCCCAGGATATTGTAATCTGTTATTCTATTCCATTTCCCTGTATTTCTCTATTTGAGGGAGTGCAGAGCCAGATATCTCACTCTCTTTTCTCCAGTTGGAAAGAGCACACTCTTATCTTACGGTTTGTGGGGGAGAGCTTTTCTCAGCTTTGGCTGGCAGGGAATTTCCAGCTACGCCACAGGGCCTGTTGAAGTCTGTGGTAGGCCTGAGTTTGAGGGGGTTGAAGGGGGCAGTTTGGCTGAGGCAGAGTGGGGTGGAGGTTTCTGGAAGGTTTTGGTCTAGTAGGACTAAATGTATTCCTTTTACCTGAATGCCTTTTGCATGCATTTGTAAATAGAATTTCCATTTAAACTCCCAATCCAGCATGGAGCATTTTTATTTTACTCCTTGGAAAAAGGGGATAGGATAGGATAGGATAGGATAGGATAGGATAGGATAGGATAGGATAGGATAGGATAGGATAGGATAGGATAGGATAGGATAGGATAGGATAGGATTAACCAGGTTGTAAAAGACCGTCAAGATCATCAAGTCCAACCTATCACCCAACACCATCTAAGCAACTAAACCATGACACCAAGCGCCCATCCAGTCTCTTCCTAAACACCTCCAGTGAAGGTGACTCCACCACCTCCCTGGGCAGCCCATTCCAAAGGCCAATCTCTCTTTCTGGGAAGAATTTCTTCCTAACATCCAGCCTAAACCTCCCCTGGCACAGCTTGAGACTGTGTCCTCTTGTTCTGGTGTTGGTTGCCTGGGAGAAGAGACCAACCCCCACCTGGCTACAACCTCCCTTCAGGCAGTTGCAGACAGCAACAAGGTCTCCCCTGAGCCTCCTTTTCTCCTGGCTAAGCAACCCCAGCTCCCTCAGCCTGTTCTTTTGCCCTGGGCTGCTTGTGGCTCAACACTAGGACATTTGATGTATCAATACTTCTGAGTGACAATGGTCAATCTTTTGATTTTTATTAACACCATTTATTTCCTGCACTATCCTCCAACTGCTGGTAATGTTTAGCCTGTGGAGGAAAGATGCCACATTTAAGAGCAGAAGCATTTCTTAGCTTTAGAAGATTTCCTTTCCTTTAAATTAATACTACGTAGATACTACAGATTTCATTATTTTCATTAAGAAATAAAGAAATAAATAAAGAAATAAATAAATGAGAGAAAGACATCAAAAGTGTGTCTACTGCAATAATTATAACAATTATTGTAATGTTCTGCAAGAGAGTAGCCATCATTCTTAACCAAAGCCAGGCACCTTCAGTCTT
The DNA here is from genome assembly GCA_015227895.2 of Colaptes auratus. Lineage (NCBI taxonomy): Eukaryota > Metazoa > Chordata > Aves > Piciformes > Picidae > Colaptes > Colaptes auratus. The sequence continues at coordinate 7,591,772 of CM037634.1, forward strand.
CAAATGCTTCAAATTTCCTGTTCAGATTTGATTTGATTTCCCATGTTCATCATTATTTTACATAGTGTGGCCTAAAGCTGAGAGTGGCAGGAAGATCTGGAATTTACCATTTAAGAACATCAGTCAGTTACACACTAGTCCTCTATTTTACCTGAAATTTTGTAAGATTTCAGTAAGAAGGATATGAAACCAGCAGATAGCCTCAGACCTGAATTACACAATGAAGCTGGTGTGGCTGAGGAGTGCCAACATAAAGGAATTAATGATTCTGCTGGGCCCCATGCTCTTCAACGTCTTTATTGATGATCTGGATGAGGGCATCGAGTCCATCATCAGTAAATTTGTGGACGACACCAAGCTGGGGGGCAGGAGTTGATCTGCTGGAGGGCAGAGAGGCTTTGCAGAGGGACCTCGACAGGCTGGACAGATGGGCAGAGTCCAAGGGCATGAGATTTAACACATCCAAGTGCTGGGTTCTGCACATTGGCCACAGCAACCCCATGCAGTGCTACAGGCTGGGGTAAGAGTGGCTGGAGAGCGGCCAGGCAGAGAGGGACCTAGTGGTACTGGTGGATGGTAGGCTGAACATGAGCCTGCAGTGTGCCCAGGCAGCCAAGAGGGCCGATGGCATCCTGGCCTGCATCAGGAACAGTGTGGCCAGCAGGAGCAGGGAGGTCATTCTGCCCCTGTACACTGCACTGGTTAGGCCACACCTTGAGTCCTGTGTCCAGTTCTGGGCCCCTCAGTTTAGGAAGGATGTTGACTTGCTGGAATGTGTCCAGAGAAGGACAACGAAGTTGGTGAGGAGTTTGGAAGACAAGCCCTATGAGGAGAGACTGAGGGAGCTGGGGGTTGCTTATCCTGTAGAAGAGGAGGCTCAGGGGTGACCTTATTGCTCTCTACAACAACCTGAAGGGATGTTGTAGACAGGCAGAGGTTGGTCTCTTCTCCCAGGCAGCCAGCACCAGAACAAGAGGACACAGTCTGAGGCTGCACCAGGGGAGGTTTAGACTGGATGTTAGGAGGAAGTTCTATACAGAGAGAGTGATTGCCCATTGGAATGTGCTGCCCAGGGAGGTGATGGAGTCACCATCATTGGAGGTGTTCAGGAGGAGACTTGCTGGGGTGCTTGGTGCCATGGTTTAGTTGTTTAGATGGGTTGGATTGGTTGATAGGTTGGACGCGATGATCTTGAAGGTCTCTTCCAACCTGGTTTTATTGTATTTTATTGTATTGTAAATGTATGTATTGTTTTAACTACCAACCTGCCTTTTTTTATTTTAACAGATTGAGAAATGGACATCCAAACTTCTCTTGAATGTAATAATGAAAAAATCAATTGGTCTAGATTAGCATCTAGATGCTCTAAGTACTTTTCTTCAACTCCAAAATTAAAACCCCAAGCAACCCAAAATAAAAACACACACATAATTGTGAGATTTAATATGTTGATTCTTTTTTGCATGTAAAGATTCACCACATTCAGAAAGGTTAACCCCCAATTTACTGTGCTGCCAATGGTAAAACTAATATTTTTTTATTGGGTTTTTTCCTTTTTTTTTTCTTTTTTTCCCCATTCTGTAGCTACAAAGTTTTCTCATTCTCCTCTTCACTAACTTATGCCGGGAAAACAATATGTGAAGTGAAGATTTGCAAAAAAAACACCAGTAAGAAGATCTTTCTTTTTCCTGACTGACTGGAATGAGAAGTAAGTTTTGGTCTGTTTGATATGTGTTTGTCTGAAGGATTTTACATGTTGAATATTTATTTCCTTATCTGATCTTCTGAGTAACTGAAACTCTGCAGAATTCATAGAAATTTAGGGAGATGTATCACAGTATCACAGTATCGCCAAGGTTGGAAGAGACCTCGAAGATCATCGAGTCCAACCTGTCACCACAGACCCCATGACTAGACCATGGCACCAAGTGCCACGTCCAATCCCCTCTTGAACACCTCCAGGGATGGTGACTCCACCACCTCCCCAGGCAGCACATTCCAATGGCGAATCACTCAGTGAAGAACTTTCTCCTCACCTCCAGCCTAAACTTCCCCTGGTGCAGCTTGAGACTGTGTCCCCTTGTTCTGGTGCTGGTTGCTAGAGAGAAGAGGCCAACCCCTTCCTGTCTACAGCCACCCTTCAGGCAGTTGTAGAGAGCAATGAGGTTGCCCCTGAGCCTCCTCTTCTCCAGGCTAAACAACTCCAGCTCCCTGTGTGTGAGAATGGAGTGGAACAGCCATTGGCATTGGACTTCCCTTTTCATATTTTGGTTAGCTGTCTATTTTCACTCTCATGGTAAAGCCTGGGTTGCCCCAGAACTCTTGTTCATGGAGGACTCATAATATTGGGCCTTTGCCCTTTGAAACAATCTGTCTAACTTTATCTAACACCTGTGAATAGTACCTTCTCAGTGAGTAACTTTCCTGTTCTTCTCAACCACAGCTAAAATTGTTCACCCACAGCATGCCTTGTTTCTAGCTACTGTTCCTTCTCCTTTCTTCTTAGTCATCCTTTTGGCTGAGCCTGATGCAGTCAGAAAGGATAATTCCAGCTCTGTAAGCTCAGATGTGTATTAATCGAAGTACTTCAAAGCATTATAGATACTCTGCCCTGGTGAGGCCACATATGGAATGTTTTGTCCAGTTCTGGGCCTCTCAGTTCAAGAAGGACCTCAGTGAACTGCTTGGAAGAGTCCAGTGCAGAGCCACAAAAATGATTAAGGGAGTAGAACATCTTCCTTAGGAGGACAGGCTGAGGGAGCTGTGGCTGTGGACTTTGGAGAAGAGGAGACTGAGGGGTGACCTCAGTCAGGTTTATAAATATGTAAAGGGTGAGGGCCAAGAGGATGGAGCCAGGCTCTGCTGGGTGATGCCCAATGACAGGACAAGGGGCACTGGGTGGAAGCTGAGGCATAGGAAGTTCCATGGAAACAGGAGGAAGAATTTTTTCCCTGTGAGAGTGATGGAACACTGGAACAGGCTGCCCGTGGGGGTTGTGGAGTCTCCCTCTCTGGAGATATTCAAAACCTGCCTGGATGCACTCCTGTGTGACCTGGTATAGGTGATCCTGCTCTGGCAGGGGGGTTGGAGTAGATGATCTTTCAAGGTCCCTTCCAGCCCCTAACATTCTGTGCTTCTATGATATTCCCCTTCTCTATGTATCACATACCACTGGAGTGGAAACTTTTGCCCTCTTTACCCCTTGCTGTAATTCTTGGGATGTTTAACTCTTGTCAGAGTTACTCAGTTCTTTTTCTACTGGTGTACATCTGGTAGTGCTATATATTGTGTCCTAGGGAATTCTTGCAAGCCTTTGCTTAGTGCAGTGAGGATATTGTGAGTTTTTTTCATTGCTCAGAGTTCACAAGGAGTGTTAACAATTAGCAGTATTAGAAAATGCATGTTTCAGTTTCTTAGTTTTGTCTCTACACAGCCTTAACAATCCCTCAAAGTGTAACTTAGTTGAACACTTTATGCAACACGGGCAGGGTTCTTGGCCTGGATATGAAAGAGAGAACGAGCTAGCTATAGCATATAGAACAGTTTCCTAATAATTGTTTCTACTTATGAGTGATGAAGAGGGCATGAGACAAAGAAAGCATAGTAGAAAGCTATAAATAGCGACATGTGGGAAGACAGTCTCAGTTCTGCTCATCAGGAGTGAGCAATTGCTGTCTTGGTTCATTATTCAAAGACAGAAGTATGCAAATCTGAATCATTTTCAGATGTTTAGGACTGACATCTGAAATTTTGACATTGATGATAATTTGGGGTACTTGAAAATTTCAGCTGAGAACCATCTACTTTCTTTCAGTGGTTCCCTTGAGCATTCAGGGAAACTTTTCAGAGACCGATAGAACTTCGACAGATTCGGAATTTGGAGCAAAATCTCGTGCTAGTTTTACCTTATACTGTTACTTTACTTCTCCAATCCATAATCCTTGTTTTTCAGGCTACTATACTTTCAAAATACCGATTTCTATATGTTTACTTACTGCTTAAGTGTGACTGTGTGACTATGTCTTCTAAAAATTGCTGAGAGTTGCATTGTTTCACAGAATCATAGAATCAATAAGGTTGGAAAAGACCTCAGAGATCATCAAGTCCAACCTGTCACCCAGCACCTCATGACTACTATACCATGGCGTCAAGTGCCACGTCCAATCCCATTTTGAACACCTCCAGGGACGGTGACTTCACCACCTCCCTGGACAGCCCAATCCACTGGCTAACAACTCTCTTGTAAGAGGATGTGCATTCATCATCACTGACAAGTTATCCAGATCTTAGTCTTGGTATATACAACAAAAAAATATTCGCCCCAAACTTCAGAATAACTTTCTTTATCATTCTTGATAGCATCCTGCTCCTCATTTTCATCTAGGCTTGAAAATAATTCAAAGTGTAATGAGCAAAATCTATTTTCATGGGACTCTCAGGTATTAATGAACATGGTGTTTATTTTACATCCACCTTCTCCATTCATTAATTTACCAGGGTTCAGTTTAAAAGAAGTTGGGTAGCATGCCCCAAGACAAGCTTAAACTTCCCCTGGTTCAGTTTGGGGCTGTGTTCTACCAGTCTAGATTGAATATCTGAAAATTAAATGGAATCTACAATATTTATACTTATTTTCTAGTTTGTTTTCTTAATCTCAAGTTTATGTGGATCTTTTGTTTTCCTCAATGCTTATGTTGTCCATGCAGAATAATTCTTTTAGCCTTTAGCTTCTTTTACTGTTGTGTTTTGGCTTGGACAGGAGCACACTGCATTGGGTTAGGAACTGGCTGGAGGGCCGAGCCCAGAGAGTGGTGGTGAATGGTGCCACATCCAGCTGGCGGCCAGTCACTAGTGGTGTGCCCCAGGGATCAGTGCTGGGCCCCATGCTCTTCAACATCTTTATGGATGATCTGGATGAGGGCATTGAGTCCATCATCAGTAAATTTGCGGACGACACCAAGCTGGAGGCAGGAGTTGATCTGCTGGAGGGCAGAGAGGCTTTGCAGAGGGACCTGGACAGGCTTGGACAGATGGGCAGAGTCCAAGGGCATTAGATTGAACACATCCAAGTGCCAGGTTCTGCACATTGGCCACAGCAACCCCAGGCAGTGCTACAGGCTGGGGTCAGAGTGGCTGGAGAGGGGCCAAGTAGAGAGGGACTTAGTGGTACTGGTGGATGGTAGGCTGAACATGAGCCTGCAGTGTGCCCAGGCAGCCAAGAGGGCCAATGGCATCCTGTCCTGCATGAGGAACAGTGTGGCCAGCAGGAGCAGGGAGGTCATTCTGCCTCTGTACACTGCACTGGTTAGGCCACACCTTGAGTTCTGTGTCCAGTTCTGGGCCCCTCAGTTTAGAAAAGATGTTGAGCTGCTGGAGCATGTCCAGAGAAGGACAACGAGGTTGGTGAGGGGTTTGGAACACAAGCCCTATGAGGAGAGGCTGAGGGAGCTGGGGTTGCTTAGCCTGGAGAAGAGGAGACTCAGGGGAGACCTTATTGCTCTCTACAACTCCCTGAAGGGAGGTTGTAGCCAGGCAGAGGTTGGTTTCTTCTCCCAGGCAGCCAGTACCAGAACAAGAGGACACAGTCTCAGGCTGCACCAGGGGAGGTTTAGGCTGGATGTTAGGAAGAACTTCTATAGAGAGAGAGTGATTGCTCATTGGAATGGGCTGCCTGTGGAGGTGGTGGAGTCACCATCATTGGAGGTGACTTGATGGGGTGCTTGGTGCCATGGTTTAGTTGTTTAGGTGGGTTGGATTGGTTGATGGATTGGAGACGATGATCTTGAAGGTCTCTTCCAATCTGGTTTATTATATTGTATTCTATTCTGTTCTATTGTATTGTATTGTTTATACAGAGAGATGCAATTCATTTCATATTCTACTTGAGAAATTTTAGTTTGCACTGAATATACATGGGAAAAGCTAGAAAAGCACCACCCACCTTAAACAATCCTTTCAGGAAAAATATGTACTTGCACATGTCTGGGTAGTTACACATGTTATAGTTCCATGCACTATGAAAGTGTGTTATGTGCTATAGTCATTCTAAGTTATGATTTTAAATCAGTTCATAGAGTCTCTATAAATGAATTGAATGACCAACCAAATTTGCTGATGGTCAATACAAAGCTGAGATGAATATTGATAGAACTGTATTTTCTCACTAAAAAGTGTGAATCACTTGGTGTTAAGACACAATTTGCCTTAAAATTATGGTTGGGAAATACCACATTACCAAAGCACATCTGAACAAGAAAATTAATGTTTTACTCTACTCAACAAGCAAACTCTCAGTTTCTTAAGCAACATCTTCCTCAGAAGATACAAGACAATAAATAATTATTGGTTTGCAATTCACCCTAGGGGTCACTGGTTTTGAAATAGCCCTTCATTAATAAGGCAATTCTAAAGCAAAAGTTTAAGTAAGCTTTTCCTGCCTTTGTCAGCTCCAGTGGTTACCATTGCAGTAATAAGTTTTTATAATGCCTCTTCTCAAGCTCAATGACTCAAGTTAATGGTTGGCAATACTCATCAATGTGTTGAGCATATCTGCCAGCTGCATTTTTCTTCAGAGTGCAGCTCCTGTAATTCATAGCTTGATACATGTGTTAAAACATCTAGAAGAATGCAGAAAGAACTCACTTGTGGTAAGAATATTCAACATTTTTGTTAAGTTTCACTTTTATCTTTTTTTCCTTTTCTTTTAGAATCAATTTTCCTCTCAGAATAAAAGCTCTTCCGAGGGAAACTATGCTGACAATAAAACTCCTTGGAGTAAACAATGCCTCCAAAAATGCAGAAGTGCTTGCTTGGACGTGTTCCCATTGTATCCAAAAGAGTAAGTTCAGTTTTGTATGACGCTTCAGAAAAGACCATTCTGAATAGTATTGCCCTCAACCTGAGAGAACTATAAAAAGATAGAAATACTCTTACCAGAGCAAGGTCCAGAAGACTGAGACAGTCACTTGCAGTAAAATGCTCTTGATGTGCTAGTAAGAGCCCTATCTATAACCTTTTATCTCTTTCCAATGTGGTTTTTTTTTTTTAACTTGGCTTATGTCACTGTTTAACACAGGAAAGTTCTCTAGGTCTCTTGAAATGCCTTGCTTTACCCTTTTCTGTAGCTTTTCAAGATCCTTCTCAGCATAGCCTTGCATTTAAAATGTTTTTTTCTGTCTGCATTTCGTTCTCACACCCATTCATTCTGCTCAGTGGAGCACCGCAATGAGCACCTTCCCCTCTACACACTGCTTCAGAAATGTTCTCCTTTTAACCTCTTCTTTCTACACAGCACATAACTGGTTTAGAGATGCTTATAGCCTTGAATGTCTCTGCAGGGATGCAAAATCAGTGATCTAAGGTAAGTTTTCTGTAGGGCACAAAATATGTTTAGATTGAGCCTTTACAGTGATACTTAATTTTGCTTCGACTTCATAGCCCCACATGTTCTTGGTGCAATAGATATATTTGGAGCACAGGCCCTGTGAAGAGAGGCTGAAGGAGCTGGGGTTGCTTAGCCTGGAAAAAAGGAGGCTCAGAAGAGACCTTATTGCTCTCTACAACTACCTGAAGAGATTGTAGCCAGGTGCGGGCTGGTCTCTTCTCCCAGACAGTCAGCACTAGAAAAAGAGGACGCTGTGACCGGTTTAGGTCTCACCCCACCACAGACACAGTCTCAAGATGCACCAGGGGAGGTTTAGGCTGGATGTTAGGAAGAAATTCTTCATAGAGAGAGTGATTGCCCATTGGAATGTGCTGCCCAGGGAGGTGGTGGAGTCACCATCACTGGAGGTGTTTAGGAGGAGACTTGATAGGGTGCTTGGTGCCATGGTTTAGTTGATTAGATGGTGTTGGATGATAGCTTGTACTTGATGATCTTGAAGGTCTCTTCTAACCTGGTCTATTCTATTCTATTCTATTCTATTCTATTCTATTCTATTCTATTCTATTCTATTCTATTCTATTCTCACAAGTTTCTTCATTAGCATCTGTCTCTAATCTGTAGCCCTTTCCTCATCTTAAAACATCTTCATCTATTTCTCCATATGGTGTCAATCACAATTTAGAAGAAAATAAGAATTTTTAATTGCATATATTAATTTACTGTTTGAAGACCTTGTGTTCTACTGAACATTTAGGCTTAAAATGCTACAAAATGGGTTGGGCTGGACTAGAGGCTTTTCACATCTTTTCAGAAGAAAATTCAAGATTACTCTGCTCAGTAAAAGAGAGCATTCTTGTGTGACTTAATGATTAGAACCCTTACCTTGAAGGAAGGAAAAAACTATGAATCAAATCTCTCTTCCAAGGACTGCATAAATATTTTATTCAGTGGCTTTTCTGTCATAGTTACCCTGAAGAAGGGCACATCACTCACATGTATCTTTTTTAAAGCAAATGTGTTCTATTTGAGTATTTCTCCCATCCTGGTTCTTAGGTTGAAACATCCTGGTTCCTCAGTTTAAGAAGGACATTGAGGTACTTGAAAGTGTCCAAAGAAGTGCAACGAGGCTGGGGGAAGTCTCGAGCATAAGCACTATGAGGAGAGGCTGAGGGAGCTGGGGTTGTTTAGCCTGCAGAAGACGAGGCTCAGGGGAGGCCTTATTGCTGTCTACAACTACCTGAAAGGAGGTTGTAGCCAGGAGGGGCTTGGTCTCTTCTCCCAGGCAACCAGCACCAGAACAAGAGGACACAGTCTCAAGCTGTGCCAGGGAAATTTAGGCTAGATGTTAGGAAGAAATTCTCCCCAGAAATGGGCTGCCCAGGGAAGTGGTGGAGTCACCCTCACTGGAGGTATTCATAAAACTATTGGATATGGCACTTCAAGCCATTGTTTAGGTTTCAGGAGGTGTTAGGTATTAGGAAAGAGGTTGGACTTGATGATCTCTGAGGTCTCTTCCAACCTGGTTGATTCCATTCTATATTTGGCTGAGAGTCTAACTTGAGATGAAATATCTAGATGTCCTCATCCCATCAAGCTGAGTACATTCAGGAGCAGAGCATTAAACATGGTTTAATTGGAGAGCACTCAGGCAGCTTTGGAGGTAAATGGGATATGTGAGAATCCTGTTTTCAAGCACTGTGTTGCACAAGACCTTTTCTTATTTTTCAAAACTCAAATCCCAGAGGAACAATTTTTGGTAGATCTGAAAGCCCTCAGCTTCCTGTGATGTATAATTTTAATGTATACCACCGGAGTAAGAACTGAAAATTTTAGTGGAAAAACTGGCTCCCTTCTTTCCTGCTATGCACAATCAGCACAAAGAAGGGGATAGGGGGCTACTTGCATTTCATCTGCTGTATAATTGTGGAGATTATTGCTGAAATGACCCTTCAAAGCAGAAATAAAAGCAGAGTTATTGGGGAGGAATGGTGAAGGAACAGCATGTTCAAGACCCCCTAATTTGATAGCTGTGTCACAATTATAACAATTACAAAACACAAAGAAGCCTAAATGCTTTTTCCTCTTTTAGCCAGTCACAACTCCACAGAATTTTTCATGCTATTCGTTCACCACCATTTCAGTGGATAGGCTGGTTTGAAAAGAAATTTAAAATAAATAAATAAGGAAAGAAAGAATAGCCCTGAAATTCCTTCTGAAAGATAAAACTTGAAAATCTCAGAACATTCACCCAGCCTCCTTTTCCATTTCTTTGGAAGGTCATGAATATTTGGTAGAGTAAGCTAGCTCTAGGGGTTACCTACTTAGAAGGAAGTAGAATTTTAAAATTGCCAAGTGATTCTTAATAGACAGAGAGGGACCTGGGGGTGCTGGTTGACAGCCGCCTAAACATGTGCCAGCAGTGTGCCCAGGTGGCCAAGAAGGCCAATGGCATCCTGGCCTGCATTAGGAATAGTGTGGCCAGCAGGAGTAAGGAAGTCATTGTGCCCCTCTACTCTGCACTGGTTAGGCCACACCTTGAGTCCTGTGTCCAGTTCTGGGCCCCTCAGTTTAGGAAAGACATTGAGACACTTGAACGTGTCCAGAGAAGGGCAAGGAGGCTAGGGAGAGGCCTTGAGCACAAGCCCTATGAGGAGAGGCTGAGGGAGCTGGGATTGTTTAACCTGGAGAAGAGGAGGCTCAGGGGCGACCTCATTGCTCTCTACAACTACCTGAAAGGTGGTTGTAGCCAGGTGGGGGTTGGTCTCTTCTCTCTAGCAACCAGCACCAGAACAAGGGGACACAGTCTCAAGCTTTGCCAGGGGACGTTTAGGCTGGAGGTGAGGAGGAAGTTCTTCACTGTGAGAGTTGTTCATCATTGGAATGTGCTGCCCAGGGAGGTGGTGGAGTCACCGTCCCTGGAGGTGTTCCAGAGGGAATTGAACATGGCACTTGGTGCCATGGTTTAGTCATGAGGTCTGTGGTGACAGGTTGGACTCGATGATCTTTGAGGTCTCTTCCAACCTGGGTGATACTGTGATACTGTGTGATACTGTCAATTAGTTGAAGTAGCTGAGAAGTAACAGTAGGACTTTGAGAGGCTGTTTCCTGCTCCACAAAGACAGACAAACAAGCTAAAAATACCCCCAAAAAAACCAAAACAACAAACCAAAACCAACCAACCAATTTTTTGACTTACCAATGTTGTGAAAAATGTTCATAAACAGAGCACTGAAGCCAGCTTGACTCCCTTTGCTGCTGGAAAGCACCTGAATGTGGCGTCTCTGTGGCGCAATGGGTCAGCGCGTTCGGCTGTTAACCGAAAGGTTGGTGGTTCAAGCCCACCCAGGGACGTGTCCTTCCCAGTCCAGACTGTTCTCTGGCGCTGGGCTTAGTAGGGTTTTAGGTCAATGTGGCTCAGTTGGTAGCACCTAAGACCCTTACTGGGAAGGTCGTGAGTTCAAGCCTGCAGTGGGCAGGAGTGTTCTCTCTGGGGAGCAATGTCCTTTCACTTGGTGCCATGGTCTAGTCATGGGGTTTGTGGAGACAGGTTGGACTCGATGATCTTTGAGGTCTCTTCCAACCTTAGCAATACTGTGATACTACTGTGATACTGAATTCAAGACTGATTTCAAAAGAGTCCTTCTTAACTTGGAAGGATGTACCAAGAAAAGATTCATAGTTGCAGTGTCACACTAATATGCCAAGAGTACCTCATATTATTGCAAGAATTATGGTATTAGGGTCTCTACGATGTAATGGAAATGTATATAAAGAGATTAAAGAAATCTGACCAGTAAATCTGTGGCAAAACATTTCTAGCTTGGAAAATAGCATTTTCTCAACAGAAAGCTTTTCTCAGAGATGACATGGGTCCTAAAAAAGTCTTCATGTTCTCATGTCTAGGATTTAATTTATAGAGGAAGGACAAAAATAAACTCTTTGAAGAAGCCAATAGCCTTGAGGTATTTGCCTGGGACATTAAACATCCTTGTTCAAATCCAATTGGTCACTAAGGCATTCCTCTCAGGGTCAACAAAGATAAGGACAGAGAGTAGCCTCTTCCTCTATTCCAATGCTTGTTTAAACAAAAATTCAACATTATTTTTGTTAAAATAAGAAAGTCAAATATTTAAAAAATACTGTTCCACATTTCTGTCCCATTATACCTCATTCTGATTTAAAAAAACACAAACAAAAAAACCCCAGGTATTCCATTCAGGCTCCTCGTTTGCTGATGACACCAAGCTGTGTGGTGCAGCAGACACGCTGGAGGGAAGGGATGGCATCCAGAGGGACCTTGACAGGCTGGAGAGGTGGGCACAAGCCAACCTCAGGAGCTTCAACAAGACCAAGGGCAGGGTCCTGCATCTGGGTCAAGGCAACCCTAGGCACAAATCCAGGCTGGGCAGGGACTGGCTGGAGAGCAGCCCTGAGGAGAGAGACTTGTGGGGGCTGGTGGAGGAGAAGCTCAACAGGAGCTCTCAATGTGCACTTGCAGCCCGGAAAGCCAATCAGATCCTGGGCTGCATCAAGAGAAGTGTGGCCAGCAGGTCAAGGGAGGGGATTCTCCCCCTCTATTCAGCCCTGCTGAGACCCCACCTGGAGTACTGCCTCCAGTTCTGGAGACCCTATTACAAGAGGGATATGGACATGCTGGAGCATGTCCAGAGAAGGGCCACGAGGATGATCAGAGGGCTGGAGCACCTCTCCTGTGAGGACAGACTGAAGGAGTTGGGGCTGTTCAGTCTGGAGAAGAGAAGGCTCCAAGGCGACCTAATTGTGGTTGGGGAAGGACTTCTCAGGATCTCAGGTAGTGCTAGGACTAGGGGGAATGGAATGAAGCTGGAGGTGGGGAGATTCAGACTGGACATGAGGAGGAGGTTCTTCACCATAGGAGTGGTGAAGCCCTGGAATGGGTTGTCCAGGGAGGTGATTGAGGCCCCATCCCTGGAGGTGTTTAAGCCCAGGCTGGATGAGGCTCTGATCTTGTGTGGGGTGTCCCTGCCCATGGCAGGGGGGTTGGAACTAGATGATCCTTGTGGTCCCTTCCAACCCTGACTGATTCTATGATTCTATGTTGATAAGGGGGAAATATGTTATCAGCTTTGGTTAATTCCAGATATTACTTAGGAATCTTAAGTGACCTAGGGAAAAAACAAACAAACAAAACAAAACAAAACAACCTCTAAATGTGATCCTCTCTGTAAATTTAATTTCATTCTGTCTTCTCTTATCTACTTTTGTTTCCAAAATTGTAATTGTCATTGTATGGTTGCTTCTCTCCTTCATAATTTAATTCTGTCTGTTCAGTTTGAACTGAGGACTAAGAAAACCTGAACTCATTTTACCATACACAGTATACAAATTCCTTTCATCTGTTTTCAAGAAGTGTGAAGAAGTTTCTCCTGCTTTTGGGGCAAGACCATGTCAAAGTCCCTTGCCAGATCAAAGAGCTGTAACTATTTTCTGTAATTTGAACACTCCAGTTCTTCTCTAAAACTGTCCTCACTAAGCATTCTGTTCTATTCTCTTCTATTCATTGCTTTGCAGTTGAAATTGATCTCTCTTATTTGAATTTTCTAGAATTCTCTAGTGTTTGTAATTATAGTTGTTATTTCACAGTATCATTCCAATGTAGAATTAAGACTCCTTGGGCCATAAGATAATGAGGGGGTTTATAGCTTAGCAGCTTTGAATTTCCAGTGAATTTAACCTCAACTTTGAATTTCTGAGGCTTATAATGTCAAGTTTGGGGATAATTGCATTATTCTCACACTCTATTTTGTCCTCATTTTTCTGTTATATCCAGTCTAAACAGTAACTCTAATGCTACATACATTTGAGAATGAACATGGTAATAATGATGGTAGCTGACAATTTGTCCAGTAGGCAAGCCTCCACATGCACATTTCACAGAATCACAGAATCATTCCAGTTGGAAAAGACCCTTGGGATCATCAAGTCCAGCCATTAACCCTACTCTTCAAAGTTTACCCCTAAAGCATATCCCCAAGCACCACATCCAAATGACCTTTGGTGACTCAACCACCTCCCTGGGCAGCACATTCCAATGCCTGACCACCACTCTTGCTGTGAATTTTTTTTTTCCTAATGTCCAGTCTAAACCTACCCAGTTGCAGCTTGAGGCTGTTCCCTCATGTTCTATCACTAATTACCTGTGAGGAGAGACCAGCACCAAGCTCTCCAGAACATCCTTCCAGGTAGTTGTAGAGAGCCCTGAGGTCTCCCCTTAGCCTCCTCTTCTTCAAACTAACCATCCCCAGCTCCCTCAGTCACTCCTCATCAGATTTATTCTCCAGGCCCTTCACCAGCTTCCTTGCCCTCCTCTGCCCTGGCTCCAGCACCTCAACATCTCTGTGTATTGAGGTGCCCAAAACTGAACACAATACTTGAGGTGTGGCCTCACCAGCCTGAGTACAGGGGGACAATCACCTCCCCGCTCCTGATGGACACAACATTTCTAATCCCAGCCAGGATGCCGTTTGCTTTCTTGGCCACCTGGGCACACTGCTTGCTCATATTCAGCCACTTGTCAATTAGAATCCCCAGGACCCTTTCTGCCAGACAGCTTTCCAGCCACACTTCCCCAAGCCTGTAGCATTGCATGTGGCCCAGGTTCAGGACCTGGCACTCAGCCTTGTTACAGTATCACAGTATCGCCACGGTTGGAAGAGACCTCAAAGATCATCAAGTCCAACCTGTCACCACACACCTCATGACTAGACCATGGCACCAGGTGCCACGTCCAGTCCCCTCTGGAACACCTCCAGGGATGGTGATTCCACCACCTCCCCGGGCAGCCCATTCTAATGACAAATGACTCTCCCTGAAGAACTTCCTCCTCACCTCGAGCCTAAACTTCCCTTGGTGCAGCTTGAGACTGTGCCCTCTTGTTCTGGTGCTGGTTGCTAGAGAGAAGATACCAACCCCTTCCTGGCTACAACCACTTTTCAGGTAGTTGTAGAGAGCAATGAGCAATTTCTCACTCTTATCAGGTAGTTCACTTTAGATAGTGGCTCTAAATCAATGCCAATAAAGTCCTTGATGGTGCAGCTATATCAATAGCTCTTTTTATAGATGCAAAAGGCAGCTCAAAAATGTGTTTGCAAACCTCTGTGCCGACTTTCTTCACATCAGAAAAATTGGTTTGTCTCCTGGGCTGAATAGTTTAGTAATGTAGAGCTAATTAACAAATCTGAGATCCATCACCTGGGGCAGTTTGGGAGTTCTCATGTCCCCCACAATGGCCATTGCTCTGACTTCACCAATTCTAATGATACAATTTATTTTGAACTGGTATTTCCAAAACAGAGCAAACAAAAAGTGCATCTTGCTGGTGAGGGGAGTCTCTCATGTGAATTCAGTTCAAAAAGCTGATTTTGGGTTAGAGTAACTTGAACTGTCCTTAAATAGCAGTGTCCTCTTCTGCTGTGATAAGACCAGAAGCTTATTTGAACTCTGGTAATAAACAAAAGCTGGGGATCTGTGTAATTCCAGGGATTTCCATCTGCTTCAGTTTTGCATGAGAATGTAAATAACTAAATGACAGTAGGCACAGAGCAGCACCTCTTTATGCACATTCTGATGTGCTTGATGCTGAAATTGCTACATGGAAGCCAGTGTCTATTGCTGGGATTGTTGCACAGTCTTTAAAAAGGTCAGCATCACTACCCTCACCTTACAGATGGAAAAACTGGCAGGCAGAACAGGGAGTGATCTGTCTAAATTCATCTGCAGAGAGGAACCTGCCCATTCAGAAAAGGTTATCAGTATCATGCTCATGAGGCTAGCTCCTTCCTTTTCTAAATGGATCCTGCATGGAACCTCCCTTCAGATAGCTGTAGATGGCAATAAGGTCTTCCCTGAGCCTCCTCTTCTCCAGGCTAAGGAAGCCCAGCTCTCTCAGCCTCAGCCTGAAGGGAGGTTGTAGCCAGGTGGGGGTTGGTCTCTTCTCCCATGCAACCAACACCAGAACAAAAGGACACGGTTTCATGCTGTGCAGGGGAGGTTTAAGCTGGATGTTAGGAAGAAATTCTTCACAGAAAGAGTGATTGGCCATTGAAGTGGGCTGCCTGGGGAGGTGGTGGAGTCACCATCACTGGAGGTGTTTAAGAGGAGACTGGATGAGGCACTTAGTGCCATGGTTTAGTTGATTAGATAGTGTTGGGTGATAGGTTGGACTTGATGATCTTGGAGGTCTTTTCCAACCTGGTTAATTCTATTCTAGTCTAGTCTAGTCTATTCTAGTCTAGTCTACTCTAGTCTACTCTAGTCTACTCTAGTCTACTCTAGTCTAGTCTACTCTATTCTAATTCTCTTAGGAGATATCTCCATACTATCTTTGGGTTTACTCACAGTCCTGTCCTCTCTTTAACATGTGAAGTGTCTTCTGTCCAGCAAAGATATGTTGCTTTACTTGCTGTTTCTCCAGGTAGGGACTTTGAGCAGTCCATCTGCTGATTCTTCCTTATCTCCCTGGACAGCCTTTAGCCTCATCTGTACTGGGTGCAAACGAGTTGAAATAATGAGGTCAGAAAATGTCTCAATTAAACATGTCAGAGGTCTGTGCTACTTCTTCTACTTGTCTATCAAGGTTTGCCAGGAAAAAAAATCCACTGTATTTTTAATTATTTTTTAAAATTTATTTTAAAAACCCCCTATAGTTTTAGAGCACAATATGAAAGTGATTAGCAGTAATGAGAGCTCAAAAGGGTAATTCAGTCTTCATATTCATTCAGATTTCAGCTACTCCTCTCCCTTCTAACAAGTGTCAATTAGCCCAAATTTATGATGTAAACCTCTGTCAACAAAGAAGTGTTTGAAGAGGTGCCACTCATTTATTAAAGGTCATCCAAGTACGCATCACAAGAAAACCCCAACAACTTTGAATCACCATTGATCACTTCCATATTCACATCAGTGACCTCAATGTGAAAGCCTTCATATCACATAACTGCTTTCCCCTCTGAGTGCTATCTTGTACACATCACAACTCCTTGTCTGCCTCCTTTCCCCTGCAAATCTACCTACAACTGCAAAAGAAACTTTAGGAAATGGGTTTGGTTTTGTTTTTAATCCTCTTGAGCTGTGTTCTCGCAATAAAATGTTAGTGCTAATATGAATAGAGTCATAGAACTCATAGAGTCATAGAACTGTCTAGGTTGGAAGAGATCTCCGAGATCATCAAGTCCAACCACTCACCCAGAGCTCACAATCCACCACTGCTGCTAAACCACCACCACAGCAGCACATCCCTCAGCACCAGCTCTGTGCATCTGTTAAACACCTCCATGGATGGGGGCCCCACCACCTCCCCGAGGCAGCCTGTTCCAGTGCCCTTTCTGTGAAGAAATTTCTCTTTCTATCCAACCTAAAGCTCCCCTGGCACAACCTGAGGCTGTTTCCTGTCACTTCTTGCATGTGAGAAGAAACCAAACCCTACCCCCCCACTCCAAGCTCCTTTAAGGCAGTTGTAGAGGGTGGTGAGTTCTCCCCTCAGCCTCCTTTTCTGAAGGCTAAACAGCCCCAGCTGCCTCAGCTTGAGAGGTTAAATAGCTTGAGAGGTGAAAAAGAAAATAGCCCTGAATTGGTTTTACACTGTGTTGACTACAAAAATGACTTTTTCAGTTGATTTAGCAACAATTTATTTGTTTGCCATTCAAAAGGTGCTTTCTTACATCAATGTTGTAAAGTCATGCTGGGATCAAAAAGTCCACCTGGATTCCCTTGTACCTAGTTCGCTCTCTCAGCTCTTTTGATTGAACAGTGCCAGAAACCATCACAATAAAAATTGTCAGTAAAAGATGAATGTAATAAAATTTCTGACCTCACTAAGTGTTAAGATACAGATAAATTTAAGAGTGAGTCCAGTGCACTGTATCTTTGTTTATTCAGGTACTGTGTTTTGATTTTGAGTAGATTGGTTATGACTAGAATATACACTTGAACTTCCTGATTTTATTTAAATTCTCTAGATTGAATTGTGTTTACCTGTGAAATTAAGCTGGGTTTTATCTGCAGACCACAGACATGTCTGTTTCTGATGAGACTTTCTTGTACATGTAGTGCTCAGGCTGGTACTTCAGAATCTTTCATCTGTTCAGAAAACTTTGCAGCACATGCAGTACGAGCTATCCCACTCAAACTTTGGAGTCTCTGAGATCATACTCCCTTTTCCCTACCCTCTGTGCATCACCAAGGACCCTTCATGGTTGCAGTAGGCTGCTGTGAGTTTTTCTTTTTGTGGAACAAACGTATACCACCATCCACCTTATACAGTGTGTTGACACTTCACAATCTCTAACATCCATCCTCAAAATTAAATCTTGAGATAGAAATATGCTTTGCTCTTCTTTTACACCTAGTTTAAATGGCAACCCCTGTCCCAAGGAGTCAGTAGTAAAGCATGGAGCTGACCTAGAATGTCTTGACAGCATAATTTGTGTCTTGATCCCTGCAACTGCACAGATACCACTAAAGCAGTGAGCCATCAGTACATAGCCTCTACTGATTTAGCCAGATTTGTAGTAGCCACGTAAAAATAAAAGGGTTCTTCTCACTTGCTTGTCTTTTAAGCTATCCAGTAACATGTTCTTTCAATAAGCTCAGTTCACCTCATCTCCAGTACTAATACAGTATTTCTTTCTGTTACAGGCGGCTCATTCATGGAACTGTGCTGCTTAGCATGGCACTGTACAGCATGCTTCCAACAGCCCTGATCGCCCCAAGCGCCTGCAGCACTGATGCACCAACCTCTGTAACCTTGCAGGTAAGAAAGTGAGAAAGCAAAAGGAAGAAAGGGTTGTTTTCTAACAAAGTGCAAGAGAAAAGGCTGCTCCCACAGCTCAGCAGATGATGCAGGTTGAAAATACTCTTTCTGTGCCAGCCACTGAAAGAAAGTATGTTGACCTTAATGGATGAAAGTCTGCAATTCTGCACAGTGGCAAATAGGGATCATATTTTCTGTCTCACCACCTCTGAGGGCCAGACAAGGTTTTTGTAGGGTCATTTTTGTTAGAACGTTGGTTCCAAAAATACTTGTGAGGCAAATTAATTACTTCTTACCTTACTTAAGAGCTGCCTTTTCAAATCTGAACTTTTGAGTGCTATTGAATAGCATGCCAAGCTTGCAATGAAGCTGACTAGCAGAAAGGTTCTGTAAAGGAAGTGGCTGCAAGCAATTTCCAATAGGTATCAGTGCAGCATTTCCTCCACGACTCCGTGCTGAGCAGTAAGGTGCTCCCAGTACTGAAAATGCATTAGGTCTGCATGGGAGTTTTGTTGCCTCTCCAGTTTAGTAACTGAGTATTTAGAGGGTAAAACTGTTTGGTTTGTGTATTAAAAAGCCAAATTACTGCTAGAAAATAATGTGTAAAAGCAGATGCTACAGATAAATGAGGCTGGCCTAAAAATAGACTATTTTTAATAGAAAAGCAAATGAGGATTTTCTAACTTGAGGAGCTCAGTCAAAGAGGATTCCTTAAAATAGCTCCACCTATTAATAATAAAGGGAACTTGAGACAGCAAGTGGCTATTAATTTGTAATCTCTCTCTGCTGAAAGAAATGGAACATGAGAGGATCTCATTCCTTCCCAACTCCTTTTCTGTTATTCCCATGTACGTGACTACCACGAGTTGTGAATGTGTTGAAAATATCACAAAGAGAGCTTTTCTCCCGTGGTCAACAAGACATTTACATTTTGTAGTGAATAACTGCTAACCTTTAGAAGAATTATGCACTTCAATAGCACATATTACAAAAAACCAGATACAGACAAGGGGTCATGATGTGCATTAATAAACCAAAATGCGATGCAGAAACTGAGCTTAATTTTGAAGGACAGCTTGGATTTTCAGCAAAGTCTGTACTGAGATTATCAAGAACCTCAAGACTTTCACTTTTGGTTGAGTCCTTTCTTTCTCTGTGTCCTAAAATTCATTATCCTAAATTTCTGGCATGTGTACATAAGTCTAAAGAATTCAAACATTGGTAGATACTCTACAATATATGTGAAATCGAACATCCAGGAGGGAAATTAAGATTCTCTTTTCCATCTTCTGCACTGCAAAACTGCACATCAGAATGATCCCTTTTTTTTTTTTCAGAAAAAAATAAGTCTATGTTAATAGATGATTTCCACTTAAGAACAATCTCATCAAAAAAACAGGGCAAAAAGGAAAAAAAGAAGAAAAAGTTAGATCTGCTTTGAGTTTATGCAGTTCTAATAAAATTGAAACAGAGTGGACAAAATTCATAGTATGAGTCAGGGTTGGAAGGGACCACAAGGATCATTAGTTCCAACCCCCCTGCCATGGGCAGGGACACCCCACACTAGATCAGGCTGGCCAGAGCCTCATCCAGCCTGGGCTTAAACACCTCCAGGGACAGGGCCCCAACCACCTCCCTGGACAACCCATTCCAGGGCTTCACCACTCTCATGGTGAAGAACTTCCTCCTCACATCCAGCCTGAATCTCCCCACCTCCAGCTTCATTCCATTCCCCCTAGTCCTATCACTACCTGATAGCCTGAGAAGTCCCTCCCCACCCTTCTTGTAGGCCCCCTTTCAGATACTGGAAGGCCACAATTAGGTCACCTGGGAGCCTTCTCTTCTCCAGACTGAACAGCCCCAACTCCTTCAGTCTGTCCTCATAGGAGAGGTGCTCCAGCCCTCTGATCATCCTTGTGGCCCTTCTCTGGACACCTTCCAGCACCTCCAGATCCCTCTTTTAATAGGGGCTCCAGAACTGGAGGCAGTACTGCAGGTGGGGTCCCACCAGAGCTGAGTAGAGGGGGAGAATCACCTCCCTTGACCTGCTGGCCACACTTCTCTTGATGCAGCCCAGGATCTGATTGGCTTTCCGGGCTGCAAGTGCACATTGAGAGCTCCTGTTGAGCTTCTCGTCCACCAGCACCCCCAAGTCTCTCTCCCTCAGGGCTGCTCCCCAGCCAGTCCCTGCCCAGCCTGGATTTGTGCCTGGGATTGCCTCGACTCAGATGCAGGACCCTGCACTTGGTCTTATTGAAGCTCATGAGGTTGGCCTGTGCCCACCTCTCCAGCCTGTCCAGGTCCCTCTGGATGGCATCCCTTCCCTCCAGCGTGTCTGCTGCACCACACAGCTTGGTGTCATCAGCAAACTTGCTGAGGGTGCACTCAATGCCACTGTCCATGGCACCCACAAAGATGTTGAACAAGACTGGTCCCAGGACTGATCCCTGAGGGACTCCGCTTGTCCCTGGCCTCCACTGGGACATGGACCCATTGACAGCCACTCTTTGGGTGCAGCCATTAAGCCAGTTCTTTATCCATCTAGTTGTCCACCCATCAAACCCATGTGTCACCAGCTTGGAGAGCAGGATGTGGTGTGGGACAGTGTCAAAGGCTTTGCTCAGGTCCAGGTAAATGACATCAGTTGCTCGCCCCTCATCTATTAATGCTGTCACTTGTTCATAGAAGGCCACCAGGTTTGTCAGGCAGGATTTGCCCTTGGCAAAGCCATGCTGACTGCTCCCAATCACCTATTCAATATTCTTCTGAGTCAGCAGTGCCTCCAGGAGGATCTGCTCCATGATCTTTCCAGGCACAGAGGTGAGACTGACCGGCCTGTAGTTCCCTGATTCCTCCTTCTTACCCTTTTTGAAAATGGGAGCAATATTTGCCCTTTTCCAGTCTGTGGGGACTTCCCCAGTCTGCCATGACTTTTGGAATACAATAGAGAGGGGTTTAGCAACCTCATCTGCCAGTTCTCTCGGCACCCATGATTGAGGAAAGTCAGTAAAAATCTCTCACTGATTTTTTGTGGCCTGAATTTATCACCAAAAACATTTAAGTAATATATTGCATACCGTGAACATCCTCAAAGAATTGTACCCTTTTCTTTCTCATATTTTCTATGCTTCCTCTACAAAACATTTATTGACAGGTGTGTTTGAGGATATGCATTGCTAAAACACGTCCTTTCTTTTTTTATTATTTTTTCTTTTTGTCATTGTTTTTATAAAGATTGACTTTCCAGAAACTAATTTGGAGTTCATTAAACCTGAACCTGAAGAGAGAAGAGATGATCTTGAAGAGCCAGCTGAAGACTGCCTGAAGCACATTGCAAGATTTTCTCAGAGACATTCTCTCCTGCTGTAAGTTGTACCCAGCTAGCCCTGCTGATTCTTGGCTGGCTGTACTTATCTATCGATCACAATTAAATGTATCCAGTTCTTTAAAAACAAAATTTTCCTCTGAAGGAGCCTTGATTGATTTGAGAAGTAACACCTCCAAATGAGAGTACAGATCACAGCAAAGCCTAAATAAGCCCCTGGAGGTGGCAGTCTATTTTGCTAGTTTAGAAGTAGATAGGTTTTTCCTTTCTTTTACTATATTTTTTTATGTCTTTGAAGCAAGAAACTAATTTTTTTGGTTCAAAATAAGATTTTCAGGTGATGCAATAAGTCTATATCAGTATTAGCAAGAAAACATTTGGGTTCTGTGAAAATCAGCCTCCTTTAGTAATAATACAATCAGATTTCAGATATAGTAGTTCAATAATGTATGGTTATTAAAACAATTTGGGTCAAGTTATAAGCAAGGAAAATAGTGGGGGAAGTTGTAGATAAAGACAAAGAGAAAAACCCACGTTGCCAAGAAGGCCAATGGCATCCTGGCCTGTATCAAGAATTGTGTGGCCAGCAGGAGCAGGGAAGTCATTGTGCCCCTGTACTCAGCACTGGTTAGGCCACACCTTGAGTGTGTGTCCATTCTGGGCCCCTCAGTTTAAGAAGGACATTGAGACTCTTGAACGTGTCCAGAGAAGGGCAACAAGGCTGGGGAGAGGCCTTGAGCACAAAGCCCTGTGAGGAGAGGCTGAGGGAGCTGGGGTTGTTTAGCCTGGAGAAGAGGAGGCTCAGGGGAGACCTCCTTGCTCTCTACAACTACCTGAAGGGTGGTTGTAGCCAGGAGGGAGCTGGTTTTCTTCTCTCTAGCAACCAGCACCAGAACAAGAGGATAGAGTCTCAAGCTGCGCCAGGGGAAGTTTAGGCTGGAGGTGAGGAGAAAGTTCTTCCCAGAAAGAGTCATTCGCCACTGGAATGTGCTGCCCAGGGAGGTGGTGGAGTCACCATCCCTGGAGGTGTTCAAGAGGGGATTGGATGTGGCACTTGGTGCCATGGTCTAGTCATGAGGTCTGTGGTGACAGCTTGGACTCTATGATCTTTGAGGTCTCTTCCAACCTTTGTGATTCTGTGATTAGTATGCTTAGCCATACTAAGTTATACTACCAATTAGAATTATGTACTGTATAAAACAATTTTGGATATAATCTGAGTGGAACTGGGAACACAAATGCTTTTAGAAAGCCATTATACCAGTCAGAGCTATGCAAATTAATCCTCCATCAAAAGCTATCTTGCATATGTTGAATGATTTTTATAAAATCATGGTACTGGTGGACAGGGAGAATGCATCATCAAATCCCACAATATTTGAACCAGCAACATTTAATGAATCAATTGTCCACAAATGGAAGAGAATACTTCCAAAGACATTAGGCAGAGAACTTTTAAAACCTGCTGTCACAAAGCTGTGGTGGTAAACACAATTAGATTCAAGGAGGCTATACACAAATTCAGGGATAACAGGTTCATGAGTAGCTATTACAAAGGTCAAGCAAGGACAGACCCTATAGCATCCCTAATACAACAATTTTGGGTTCTGTGGGAATATGAAGGGAAGAGAGCACTGAAAGTCATCAGGCTGGAGTTAAGGCTTTGATAAGTTCAGTGATAGGTTCTTGGAGGAAATAGAATGCTAGCCCTGGCTTTTTTTCCATAGTATGTTGTTTTTTACTATCCTGTCTTACAAAGTTGATCTGCCAGATGAAGGGTAGCATATTTGGAGTTTGTATGAAGGAATACCATTTTGAAGTACTTTCTGATCAAGAGAAAACTGTCAGCCTGTAATTTTTGTTGTATCTCTGCCAGAAGAATTTTTACCTTCCTCAGTCATTTTTCATTACAAGTTTGTAAGAATGTGTTGGTATCCAAACACATTATTACCATCATACCTGGAGATCTCATCCTTCCTTTCTTCATGTGTCAAGAAAAAGAGAGGAATCTAGATAGAATTTTTTTAGTGGCAATATGTCTGTATGATGATGCTTCAGGCTTACAAGCCTCAAATATGATTTTGAAAGAAATTATTGCCTGTGGTTAGAAGACTCGAGGAACCTTTCTCAGGCTGTTGGGATCTGTATGTTCATTCTATGGAAAACAAAGGGGACATAGTATCATCATAGTATCAGTCAGGGTTGGAAGGGACCACAAGGATCATCCAGTTCCAACCCCCCTGCCATGGGCAGGGACACCCCACACTAGATCAGGCTGGCCAGAGCCTCATCCAGCCTGGTCCTAAACACCTCCAGGGATGGGGCCCCAGCCACCTCCCTGGATAACCCATTCCAGGGCTTCACCACTCTCATGGGGAAGAACTTCCTCCTCACATGTCCAGCCTGAATCTCCCCACCTCCAGCTTCATTACATTCCCCCTAGTCCTATCACTACCTGATAGCCTGAGAAGTCCCTCCCCAGCCTTCTTTTAGGCCTCCTTCAGATACTGGAAGGCCACAATGAGGTCACCTCGGAGCCTTCTCTTCTCCAGACTGAACAGCCCCAACTCCTTCAGTCTGTCCTCATAGGAGAGGTTCTCCAGCCCTCTGATCGTCCTCATGGCCCTTCTCTGGACACCTTCCAGAATGTCCATATCCCTCTTGTAAAAGGTTCTTAACTCTCTGGTAGAAAAAGAAGAAATAACAGTTAAAAACAGACAGCTGCATCATTCTCCTTGTTATAGGCTGTTGAATCCAGTCATGTTATGAATGCAAGGCTGATGTGGCTCTGTGTACCCAGGTTCAGCTATTACAACAACCTCATGCAGTGCTACAGGCTGGGGTCAGAGTGGCTGGAGATTGGCCAGGCAAAGAGGGACCTGGGGGTACTGGTTGATGGGAGGCTGAACATGAGCCTGCAGTGTGCCCAGGCAGCCAAGAAGGCCCAATGGCATCTTGGCCTGCATCAGGAACTGTGTGGCCAGCAGGAGCAGGGAGGTCATTCTGCCCCTGTACACTGCACTGGTTAGGCTGCACCTTGAGTTCTGTGTCCAGTTCTGGGCCCCTCAGTTTAGGAAGGATGTTGGCTTGCTGCAATGTGTCCAGAGAAGGGCAACAAAGTTGGTGAGGGGTTTGGAACACAAGCCCTGTGAGGAAAGGCTGAGGGAGTTGGGGTTGCTTAGCCTGGAGAGGAGGAGGCTCAGGGGTGACCTTATTGCTCTCTACAACTACCTGAAGGGAGGTTGTAGGCAGGCAGATGTTGGTCTCTTCTCCCAGGCAGCCAGTACCAGAACAAGAGGACACGGTCTCAAGCTGCACCAGGGGAGGTTTAGGCTGGATGTTAGGAAGAAGTTCTATACAGAGAGAGTGATTGCCCATTGGAATCGGCTACCCGTGGAGGTGTTCAGGAGGAGACTTGATGGGGTGCTTGGCTGCATGGTTTAGTTGTTTAGGTGGGTTGGATTGGTTGATGGGTTGGATGCAATGATCTTGAAGGTCTCTTTCAACCTCATGTATTGTATTGTATTGTATTGTATTGTATTGTATTAGAGAGGTGGACTTGGTTATTCCTGGTTCTTGACACAGGCAGAAAGCGATACTTTAACCAGCCAGCACACACACAAACATGCAGCACTGCCAAAACATGGACAGCATGGCAACCTGATGCTGTTCCTCCTCTTTCTCTGATCAGAATCAGTGTCAACTGGTGGAGTTATATAAACATGCATACAAATACATATTTTTACATATATTGTCAAAATATATATTCCTCCAGTAATTATGCTTAGGCAGTCTATTCGGTAGCTGGCCTCAAATGTTCTGGCTCTGCCCAGCTGCTGATACACAGACATACAAGCCCCTAAGGTTCCCAACCACGCTCTGGTTTCATTGCTGGTGCTTCCTGTAACATGGGCTTGAGTTTCTCCAGCATCTGGTCCAGACATGTGGTCTTCCCAGTAGCTGACTCTTGACCCTTCTCTGTGGCCAATATCTCTTGGATGTTGATTAGTGAAGGGATCAATGGGACTGAAAGAAATGAACTTCACCATATGGCTCTTGTGCTCCTTACAGCCCTACACAGTGTGCCTCTGTGTGATTTTTGGCAGCATCACCAAACCAGACAAAGCGGGGAGAGGGGGAGGGACAAGAGAATTCAGTAGTTATTGCCAGCTGCTTTAATTGGCTTCTGAAAACATTTCAGATTTGAACCTTTGATTCCTATTAGGATTACTGTGTTTGATATACAAGCCCCAGAAAACTAACCTTCAGAGATAACGGCTGGGTTTTGCGTGTGATACAGCATGTACGTGGGCAGTAGCTCCCGGTCTAAGAATCAGAGTATGGTTTGAAGCTAGGAAGTTAATAGTCTTCTTTCTATAATCTTTCTTTCCTTCAATCCATTGTTTTCCTTCTACCTTACTTTTTCTTGTCTTTCAGCTTCCCTTTTTCTTTTCCTTTTTGCCGCTTGCCTAGTCAGAATCTTGTTTGCCTATCAGTCCTCTCAGGTGTCATTGCTGTGAGTTATGAGCAAAAAGGCGACTTCCAGTTGGGTGAATATTGGAACAGGTCTTTTAAAAAGGGGAGGTTTAGGCTGGATGTTAGGAAGAAGTTCTGTACAGAGAGAGTGATTGCCCACTGGAATGGGCTGCCCATGGAGTTGGTGGAGTCACCATCATTGGTGGTGTTCAGGCGGAGACTTGATGGGGTGCTTGGTGCCATGGTTTAGTTGTTTAGGTGGGTTGGATTGGTTGATGGGTTGGACGCGATGATCTTGAAGGTCTCTTTCAACCTGGTGTATTGTATTGTAAAATTTAGATACAATAAATGTTGAGGCTCTGTGCATGCAAAATACTCTCTATCTTAAATGTCTTATATGTAAACATTCCTTACAACTAAGGATCTTTAAAAAAAGCACCCAGCACTCAACCTTTACTTTCATCTCTGATCTTCAAAACATGGGAAAAGAAAATGGCATTGCCTCTGGAGTAATGTCAGAAGGAGAAGCCTGTTACTTAGAAAACCTGATACAAGGACTGATTTCTTATCTCACCTTGCAAGCTCAGTAGAGGCTTTAGCTGCTTTAATCTGAACCACAGATTGTCTCGCTTGCAGGATGCTGTTTGAAAGGTTAAACCTCTGTTTAAAGTCAGTGTATAAAAGAAGTCCTTTAGCTGAACTGTCCTGCAGAATACCATCCAAATGCATAAGATAATCAGACAGGCAATGAAGTCTTAGGCCTCTGTATGACTTCTTCACACAAAGACATTGTCACAATGGACACATTGTGAATTCTGAGGCTATTTCTTGAAACAGCTACCAAAATGATAATTTTCTTGGAATTTTTATTGAAAGTCATTGCAGAATTTATTTCACAGTTAGATTCATCTTCTGCATGTATTTATGGGCTTATTCTCCTAAAGAAGCATTCATTCTCATGACAGTAAAAAGCATGCCCATCTTTGTACTGCCACATTTGTTCCTAAATGCTTGACACTCCAAAATTGGAAGGAAGATATGTTCTCTAGTGCATACAGGGTCAAAAGAACTCATTGCTATGAGTTGTGAAAGCCACAATCATGACAGTTAAAGCACAGCTAAGATAGTTGTGTTTATTTTGTTTTGGAGTGGGATTTTTTTGGCTAAGAATGTCCCAAAACTTTGCAAATAGAAGGAAGACCTTGGAAAGAATGTAAACACTTGGATTTTGAGCCCCACTTACACATCCATATTATGGAATTCTTGACTGAACAAGGTATTTGCTTACTACTTCATACAATGTTTCTCACACCTTCCTCTGAAATATCTAGTTGTGTCTAAAGTCACAGTTAGGTTATGATACTGAGTATTTGATCACCAATTTGATCAAGTGTGACCATCAGAACTGATGTTCCTCTTGATTTTTGGTAATGAGTTTGTGGCAACTGGAGGAGATCAGTTTGTTCTCTCATAGCTTGCTTTCGAAGGCTCTGGTATCAAGTTAAGAAGCTTGTCTCTCATGAGGAGTTTTCTCTTTTCTGATTACATCAAAACCTGGGATTTAATATGCATGAGGCAAAGACATCTGAACTGTTGACAAATCACAAGATACAGAGCAAAAGTTATTCTGAGCCGTTTCTCTGTGTGGTGACTGACATCGTTTAGATATCTAATATTTCTGTGAGGAACTTGGGATTGCATCCTTTTTATTTTTCTGTGAAACATGGCATGCTAGACCTTGCAAACAGAGATAAAAGCTGTTGGGAGCTTTCCTTTTCCCAATCTCATGCAAGTGCCAGGGATGATGACACTGTATGTGTGCTCATGCACTCATATTCTTGTGCGTATGCATGGATGTGCCTAAACCTTATGTTGAATGCAAAGGCACTAAAACCAGACAAATCTGCATCAAACAACCAAACCAAGGGCAGGATTGAAAGCTATGGCTAAGCAGTGTTGTGTGTCTAGTTGTTGCAGTAGTTAGAGATGATGTGTAGCAAGTGAATGTAACAATAACTTACCTGGTGATAAGTGCAACTTCTTTGTCAGAAAACTCCAGTAAAAGCAACCAACCAACATCAACAATAGACAGTGGAGAAGAGAAATGGGAGAGCTTCGGAAGTCAAATAATCACAGACGTGTGTCTTTTGACACTTCATTTTTATCTGACCTGAGGCTGACAGATCCAGAGTATAAATACCACTTTTCTTATAAAAGCTGGTCTGCAGAAAATGATATCCTACCTCAAGGAAATGCATGTACTTAGCTGAAAATCAGTGTACTGTGTGACTTGGGCCCTCTGTACAATAAAGTTTGGTGCTACACAAAGCTTCAGGTGGTTTTAATTTCAAAGTGAATTTCTAATCTTCTCTTCCAGACTCTCAGAGCAGCAGAGAAGAATATTGTGGTTTTATCGTTATTACTGCAATAATCAAAATTGCTCCCTTCCTCTGGTACTGGGCAGTGCACCCAGCTGGGATCGAACAACTGTATCAGAAGTGTATGCAGTGTTGAAGAGATGGAGATTTTCTAACCCTCTGGAGGCATTAGGGCTTCTGACTTTCAGGTAAGGGAAAACTGCAATAAACAGCAAATAACAAACGGAATGATCATGTGCCAATTAATTAGGCACTTCAGTTTGCTCAGCACAGCATCGTGCTTCGGTTCACTGACACTTGCTTTTGATTGCTCTCCTTGTGTCCACGTGAAAAGGTATAGTTGCAGCTCTTGCGATGACCTAGACTCGAACATGCTTGCCCTACCTTCTTGGCTGAGAAGGTTTTCTGCTTCTCAGGATAATGAAAAGAGCATTTCATTGTCTGTAGCAGATTCAGTCAGTTTCTGTTAACAAGCGATCAAATACTTAGCAATTCCATAGCACTCCTTTATCTTCAAACTACTGTACAGATATGAAGTGACTAATGGGAGATAAGTAAGACTGAAATACGCTTCTATATTAAGATACCATGTAAATACCTGCAGTCATATCCATAACCTATCTTTCTGAAGTAGATAGGATGAAACTTTGAAGTCAGGCCCATGCACTGCGAATAGATTCTGTTGTGATGCCTTATTTTCCACCTCTAGTTTTTACACTGAAGGCTGATTCTTTGTTGAAAGGCTTTTTTGATCCTGGAGATAATATTACCGATGATGTAATAGCAGATGTTAGGGGACAGAATCTGTGTCAGCAGTTACATTCCCTTCAAAAACTTGGGAGGTATTGCATGTTAGGTGACCTAACTGTGAAACCATTAAATGTTGAGCAATTTTCATTTTATCAAGCCCTTGCTTGTCTGGGCAAACACAAGCTGTACCAGCTTTGCAATCTCAGCTCCATGTTGTACCTTCAGAAAAAACTTACCCTGTTTAAAGCTTTACTTGAGAAGAGAATGTGCACTTTCACTGCCACAGTCTTTAATACATAGCTATTCAGCAATATAAAACTTGCTATCTACTTTTACTTCCCTCTGGGTGTGATTTCCTAAGAACACCCATGTCTCTGGTTTGTGTCTGAACTATTAGCAGTTTCACACATTTGCACACATCTTCTTTACATTTAATGGGGGCAATGGAAGCAAAGGTCCTGAAAGGTCAGGTTCTGGAGCATGCTATCATTGTCTTATTTGCCGTTATTGAATCATTAGACTCTATTTCCATTTTATAAGTGAAGCATGGGGAAAGGAGTCTATAGGGAGTGCGTTATCTTCCACACCTCAGAGCAGCAAAAGATTTTGAGATGGTTTGTCAGAACATGCTGAGCTTGTCTAATTTATGTGTGACATTTCTGCAAATGAAGAGCTTCATTGTTGTGTGAAGATGCAGCTCTGCATCAGGGTGTGCTGCAGAATATCAGTCCTGGCAGGTGCTTTACAGGACATTTAGTATGACTCAGCCTGTCACAGAGCTGCTTAGTGTGTAGTGGATGCAGCGTACATGCTTTTCACTCTGGCTACCAAAAAGATTGCTGCCATGAAAAGACAGGAAGATGTCATCATTTTGTCTCTCCTGATGCCACTGTTGGGAGTGGCTGACACCTTGCAGTTGTGCCAAAGAACAAGAATTTCTGATCAGTATCTCAGCTGGTTTGTCCTTTTAGTTTCTTCTCACAGAAGATAATATCAGTCTGGTTGTTGGGGTTTTTTTGCTTCATGCCAACAGTACAGAAAGAAGTTCTGGATCACAGTATAAATCTGACACAAAAAATTCTAATCTTTACATATTCACAGTATTTTGTAGGCACATGAACAACTCACAAGCTAACCTGCAGAAACAGAGGGATTACATTTCCCTGAAGATGTCTTGTTTCAGATATGTTTCGGTCACATGGTTTAACTGCTGAGAGACATGTATATGCAAACAGAGAGTGGGTTGAAGGAGAGGAGTGCTTTCCATATAAATGGATTTCTGAGGTTTCTTCTCCTGGTTCTCCTTTTCTCAGATTTCAATAATTTTGAAAAGTAAAGTAGCACTGGTTAGGATCCAACTTTTCTTCACTGACTTTGGATTGTAGGCTCCGTAACTGAGCTGTTTTTGAAGGTTCATTCAACTCTATCCTGTATTACGTTTGGCACCGACAATTCATCAACTCAGTTCCTCACTTCTATTAGCCACAAAACAGCTCTCTGATTTCTTGTGATTACTGAGACACAGCTGAAAGAGCCAAGTTCATATAAAACATGAGTAGAATATGGAATAAATGCTCTTTATATATTCATGTGTGTTTTAAGGACTTGTGTTAGCATCACTATCAAGTCATAGGTAAGTAAAATAAATTAGATCTGATCTTTATCTCCACATATTGTTAACATAATGCAAGAATACAGGAACAGCTGCACTAAATTAGCCTAAAAATTGGTGTAGTGCATCCTGTCTCCAAGGGCAATGAAGGACAGCTACCAAGAGAAGACAATGAGAAGGGGCCAAATATAATGACACTGTGCTACACCCTCAACTTCCACTAATCTGCAGTTCACAGACTTACTGAAACAGAGCAGATTTGCATTCTTCTTCTGTGATTTTTTTCCAAGTAAAAGTGGATTTCACATAAACATTCAGCTTTCAGAACATTCTATAGCAAGGAGATCCAGAATCCAGCTCTATGTTGTATCATTTCTATGTCCCACAATTTACCACGTTGTTAGCAATACCATAAAAGAGACCAACAGTTTCCCATCACTCTGAATTTGGGATGCTTCCTTTGTTGTAACTTCAGTTTACAGTGTCTTGGAAGAGGTACTTAGAAGCGTTGTCACTTTTGCAAGCCTAGAGCTGGGGACACTTCAGTTATCCTTCTCAGAGTGAAAAAAAAGCAGCATCTGTTTGGATGATTAAGCTGGAGCTCAAATTTGCAAGGTGTCCTATGAATTTGCAAGCCTGCTCTCACAAGCAAGCCCCAACACACAGACAGGAGGGAAAGTAACACCACAAAAAACACTCTGGTTTGAGATAAGGAGATTTTAATGAAATCATACAATGTACAGCTAACTTAGCCTATTTCACAGAAAAGCACAGCAGAAGAAGTAGCAGCAGAAGCTGGCAATAAAACCACCCCACCCACCCGCTCCCCAAGCCTGCAGCCAGCCCAGCGTAACAGACCAACACCCCAAAGAGCAGGTGTTGAACTGCTGGAGGGTAGAGAAGCTTTGCAGAGGGACCTCAACAGGTTGGACAGATGGGCAGTCCAAAGGCATGAGATTTAACACATCCAAGTACCAGGTTCTGCACATTGGCCACAACAACCCCATGCAGTGCTACAGGCTGGGGTCAGAGTGGCTGTAGAGCAGCCAGGCAGAGAGGGACCTGGGGGTACTGGTGGATGGTAGGCTGAATGGGAGCCTGCAGTGTGCCCAGGCAGCCAAGAAGGCCAATGGCATCCTGGCCTGCATCAGGAACAGTGTGACCAGCAGGAGCAGGGAGGTCATTCTGCCCCTGTACGCTGCACTGGTTAGGCCACACCTTGAGTCCTGTGTCCAGTTCTGGGCCCCTCAGTTTAGGAAGGATGTTTACTTGCTGGAACATGACCAGAGAAGGGCAACAAAGTTGGTGAGGGGCTTGGAACACAAGCCCTATGAGGAGAGACTGAGGGAGCTGGGGTTGCTTAGCCTGGAGAAGAGGAGACTCAGGGGTGACCTTATTGCTCTCTACAACTCCCTGAAGGGAGGTTGTAGACAGGCCGAGGTTGGTCTCTTCTCCCAGGAAACCAGCACCAGAACAAGAGGACACAGTCTCAAGCTGCACCAGGGGAGGTTTAGGCTGGAGGTTAGGAGGAAGTTCTACACAGAGAGAGTGATTGCCCATTGGAATGGGCTGCCCGTGGAGGTGGTGGAGTCACCATCACTGGAGGTGTTCAGGAGGAGACTTGGTAGGGTGCTTGGTGCCATGGTCTAGTTGATTAGATGGTGTTGGATGATAGGTTGGACACGATGATCTTGAAGGTCTCTTCCAACCTGGTCTATTCTATTCTATTCTATTCTATTCTATTCTGAAAACAGAAACTGGAAGCAGCAACTGGAAGTAGGAAGCCTCTCATGTTGCAATCTGAACTCCAAGCCCCACAATACTTTGCTCCAGCCAGAACTTTTGCTTTAAAGCTGGCATGGTATCGATGTGTTACCGAATACTCACCAGCAGATTCAGCTGAACCCATGATGCCAGGATAAAGAAATGCAAATGACTGGAGGTGCTTGCTCTTTGCCTGAGTTGGAAAACAGCCTCACAGAGCTTAGGGAGAGTTATTGTGTCCCATCAGATCATGCCCCATTATCACAAATCTGACTCGGAACTCTCTTTGCAACTTTCTGACACTTCTAAATTGTTTTGTTCAGTAGACAGTTAAATGTACAATTTAATAGGTGTTCTTGTTCTGTAGGCAAGTCTCTCTTGCTTATGCTTTTCCACTTTGCAGGCACAACTCGAGACAGCCAAATTATAACATACTCATTTATGCAATGGAAAGGAAGAGCCTTCATAAATTGGAAAAACAATCACAGATAAATTCAGTAGCACTCTTGCATCCTGTACTTGCAGCAAGTGCATTAACTCTTAAAACCTCCGAAGCCAACACTTAAACAATTTTTAAAAGCCCAACATAAAAAAAAAAAGCATTCTTTAATCAATAAAGACAGGGTGGAGAAGATGGCAGGGGAAAGTGTAGAATAAGATTTTACACTCTTAGTTTTACCTCTAATTTCAGGGAAGGATGGTTGTAAGCTGTTGCCTAAAAAGATTTCTTTTCCTGAGGCAGAAGATATAGAGCTGGTCCCTCCTACTCAGCACTGCTTATTGATGCCCTGTGCATTTTTACCACTGACTTAATGAATTTGGTAAAAAGCCAAGCTTTAGTGAAGTGAGAGTTTCTATGACTGTGTCTACATTGCATGGCACACTAGGCAGGTTAATGACATCAGTACATTTGTTTAATCAAAGAATGCTCCTGATGACAGAAAGAAACCAAAGTCAGTGTTAGAAATGTCATCATTTATGATGTGTTGCTAACACACCAATGTTTTGTGTACATACAGAACAGCTCTACTTAAAATTTTGTTGTCAGGTTATCTTGCTATTTAAGTTATTGAAAATGAAAGCCTAAATATCTTAATTAAGCCAACTAGCAGAATGTTTTCTTCAACTTTGTTTTTCTGGCACATGTAGAGTACACTTGCAGCCCTGTGAGGGATTGTGGCTAGGAATCAGGAAATTGAAGTAGAATTAGGAAACAGCTACCAAAGAAGAGATGTAATTTTCCAGCATTGTTCATGGCTGCAACCATTCTGAACAGAGAACTATATGATGGAGGTTATGGAGGTGAAGACATAACCTCCTGCTAAATCCTAACTCTGTAAGCGCAAGTACACATTAAAAGGACGTTTCATTATAACCATGTGCCAAACGAGAGGACTTCTAAATGTCATTAAGGCGTCAGAGAGGTTTTTTACTACTTAATTTTGTGTGGGCAGGCAGGGAAAGGGAAGATATGACTCCTACCTCTCCTTGACCAGAAATGATGCCCTTTCCGTTGTAGCATGGCTCAGCCTTTGACTCTCTTGGTATTGTTGATTTTCACATTATGTAGCAGAGCAGCTATTGAGTTTTAGAAGGTATGATATATCCAGACATGCAAAACTCACTTTGTAATGAAAAATTATAACATGATAGCTTGAATCTACACTTTCTTTCTGTTTTAATAGACCTTTGAGAGCCAAATCTATTTAGAATTCTTGAATCAGATTGCCATTGTTTTAACAAAGGCAGAATTTAAACTGGTCCCTCAGAGTCCACAATGGAATGCCTAACAGAATATTTGTAAACCAGATATAGTTAAAGAATATCTTGCCTGTGTACATCTTGGTTTGAAAGGCTGTATTTGTACATCAATGTGGAGAGTAAGCATGGGCTTATGCAAAGAAATAAGATAAGGATAAGTAATGGTAACCTGATAGTTTGTACAGGGCACACTACTCATAAAGCTTTAAAACTGCTTTGTAGTAATGTACATGAAATTTACTGATAACTTATGTGGGGATGTGTGCATTGTTAGAAATAGACAAGTCTTAATTTTAAACAGCAGAATGTGGTTAATTTCCCTTCCCCCCTGCCCATCCCTTCCCTCCCCCCACTGTCTTTAACCATTTTTAGTTTTCTTGGAAACAAGGATGAAAGTCCTACACCAGACAGCTGTAGCAGGACTATGAAAACTGGACAGCTATGCAGGATATGGCATGTGTTCTGTACATAAATGTGCAATGTAATCAGGAGGCTAAATCTGTAAATAATATACTTTTTCATGTTTTATTCTTTTGTTTTAATGTAACAGAGAACGAAGCTTCTCTGCGATGGGAAAACCCTTCTGTGCCTGGGAAGATCATGGAACAGATACTCTTAGAAGCTATGCTAAGGCAGGCAGAGGACAGGGAGGTGATTTGAGACAGTCAGCATGGCTTTGCCAAGGGCAAGTCCTACCTGTAGTGATAGGATGAAGGGCAGAGATTTTAAACTAGAGAAGAGTAGATTTAGTTGGGATACTAAGAAGAAGTTCTTCACTATGAGGCGGGTGAAACAGTGGAGCAGGTTGCCCAGGAAAGTGGTGGAGGGCCCAAGGAGACATTCAAGGTTGAGCTTGGTGAGGCTCTGCACAACCTGATCTAGTTGGGGATGGCCCTGCTTAGTAGAGGAGGTTTGGACTAGATGACCTCTAGAGGTCCCGTTTGAGCAGTGCATTCTGTGAATCTAGATCATAGAGGTTTCAAATGGGAAACTGGTTTTTGTCAGTTCCTTCTTCCTACACTTGTTCTCTCCTAGGATATGATTCACCATATGGTCTCTGTGACATCTTAAACACATTACTAGTTGTTTTAGTCAGACTTTCTTGTAGAAAATATATGTGAAGATTAATCTATATTATTAAAGTATATTAGTTCTCTGAGTATATTCTACAGATCCATCTGCCACTCATCATCCAAAACAACAGCTAATGTATCTGACTATGAGCTTTGTGGTGTGGTGGGATGGGGAGGGTTTACATGTCTTACCATATGAGAGGTACATAAATTACTCTTTTTAACTGAAAATTTGAA
Source organism: Colaptes auratus (assembly GCA_015227895.2). Lineage (NCBI taxonomy): Eukaryota > Metazoa > Chordata > Aves > Piciformes > Picidae > Colaptes > Colaptes auratus. The sequence continues at coordinate 7,627,321 of CM037634.1, forward strand.
ACATCTAGTATCCTTTTTGTAACTGATGGTATTTGTTATCATTCTGTACTTTTAGTTCTTGGCACTTTCTAAGATTCATACACTTACACAGTATTTTCCTTAGAAGCCCTCAAAAGAATGATGACATTCAACAAATCCAAGTGCTGGGTGCTGCACTTTGGCCACAACAACCCCATGCAGAGCTACAGGCTGAGGTCAGACTGGCTGGAGAGCTGCCAAACAGAGAGGGACCTGGGGGTGCTGATTGAGAGCCGCCTAAACATGAGCCAGCAGTGTGCCCAGGTGGCCAAGAAGGCCAACGGCATCCTGGCCTGCGTCAGGAATAGTGTGGCCAGAAGGAGCAGGGAAGTCATTGTGCCCCTGTACTCTGCATTGGTTAGGCCACACCTTGAGTCCTGTGTCCAGTTCTGGGCCCCTCAGTTTAGGAAGGACATCGAGACACTTGAATGTGTCCAGAGAAGGGCAACGAGGCTGGTGAGAGGCCTTGAGCACAAGCCCTATGAGGAGAGGCTGAGGGAGCTGGGGTTGTTTAGCCTGGAGAAGAGGAGGCTCAGGGGCAACCTCATTGCTCTCTACAACTACCTGAAAGGTGGTTGTAGCCAGGAAAGGGTTGGTCTCTTCTCTCTAGCAACCAGCACCAGAACAAGAGGATAGAGTCTCAAGCTGCACCAGGGGAAGTTTAGGCTGGAGGTGAGGAGGAAGTTCTTCATGGAGAGAGTAATTTGCCATTGGAATGTGCTGCCCAGGGAGGTGGTGGAGTCACCGTCCCTGGAGGTGTTCAAGAGGGGATTGGATGTGGCACTTGGTGCCATGGTCTAGTCATGAGGTCTGTGGTGACAGGTTAGACTCGATGATCTTTGAGGTCTCTTCCAACCTTGGTGATACTGTGATACTGTGGCCCTGACTAACCACAACATTCAACAGAGCTATAGGTATTACATCTGGAACTTAACAAATTATCAGGTCATTAAAAGAATGTGTTAACTGCCCATTCTTTCAAAAAAATTCAACTCAGCCTCAAGCTGACTGCAAGATTTACAAGCCAAAGGAAACAGTTTACTAACCAGGAAAAACTAATGACCAAAACCTCATTCAAGAGCTTGGACTGACAGGGGCCATGTTTCCTGAAGCAAACTAACCTGTAGATATTTTACCGCAATGCCCGTGACATTGAGCTCATCGTTATTTTAATGGCACTGCCTGGAGATACAATTGCAAAATTAGCTATAACCCCAGTTGTGACTTACAGCAAATTAATTCTAAACAGCTAGTCAAATGTTAGCTGTTGAATTTTCTGGAAATGTTGTATTTAAAACAATTTTATTGTTCTTCCTTTAGATGGAGGGAAAAAATCAGTTTCTCTCATTTTATTGTTGCATATATTCAAATGTTGGCTGCTAGTAAGGACAAGTAATAACTAAGTAATAACATTTTTCTGCTTGACTTGGTGCTGTATAGAGTGTATTTCACCGTTCAGTAAACTGTTGAACTAGGCAAGAAGGGAAAGGAAAAGGCTAATTTCCATATTATCTTCACATGCTTGGCACACAAGCCTTTGCAGCAATTGCATAATTAGAAGATAGGCTGATATGAAAGAGATTGTCTTGGATTTTTTAACATGCAAGCCTGCTTTAAATATGTTCTGTTCTAAATAACCATGTGAATATTCAAGTAACAACTTCTTATATTTCATAGGCTGCCTAGAACAAACAAACAACAAATGAGTAAATAAATCATTGCAAAATAGGCTAATTTGGGGCTAGCGTAATAATTTTTTTATAATGTATACTTTCTCTCTCCATCAAAGCCCTCTCAGCACTATACAAACAATTATAAACCGTATTAAAAGCATCATCAAATATGTACCACAACAGACACACAAAAATAATCCAACCAGACTTGAGCTGCATTCGTGAGAGAGGGTTTGAAAGGGCTACAAGTGGAGAAAATGTTCCATTGAGAGCCAATTTTAATCACTCAAGTTACCTCCAGATATCACTCTTTTTCTTTCTTCAAGAAAAAGGTTGTGACCACCTTGTAGTATCCAACTTCTTTGCTTGTTTTATCATTGCTGCTATGCCATGTTTTCCTCTTTCATCATATTTACAGTTAGAGCTCCATCGTGAAACCTATATTATGCTCCCGTTGTTATGGTTTCAACCAGAATCTATTAAGAATACAGCTTTATGCCGAATACTCAAACATTTTCCCAGCAAAAATGGCTGTTTCACTGGCTTCACACCTTTCTGGAGTCTCACTGGGGAAATTTTCCTTTAGACCAACTAAAGAAGTTTCAATTTCAGAATTACTTCTGTTTAATAAAGGCTTTTATGTACTGGGGTGCAAGCCAGATAGCTGACATTGAAATAATTATCTGAAATGAATGTGGGGGAAATGTCAAGCTTTTGTGTTGTAACTCACAACAGAAGAAATCTTCAAGTGACTATTGAAAGTCCCCATGGCACAAAAATTTCCTGTTTTCCTAGGTAAGTAAGAGCAGGAAGAGAAGATTCATAATTTGCTTCTTATTTCAGGTAATTACAAAACACAATAGATCACATTCAAAAAGATACTTCAAGATCAGTGTTGGTTTTTCTTTCCTATGTATGACACTGAAACAGTTAATCCAATTAAGTTATCTGCTATGCCCTTCTTGAATCTTGTTACAGTAAAGCAAATTAATGGATTTTGCTTGGTTTGTTGGTTTGGTTTGGTCTTTTCCCTATTCTATATTGAGAGAAAACCTGCTTTTCTAACATTTTCTATCAGTGAGAGGTCAGGAGAGCTGCAGTGGTTCACTAACTCTTAATGGTATCCATTTGTTTTGCTCTAGTTTTCCAGATCAAGATATTCGCAGAACAGCAGTCCAACAAATAGAAAATATGTCGAATGATGAATTGCTAGAATACCTCCCACAGCTGGTTCAGGTAAGGAAGAAACTGATAGTCAAGGAAGTCTCCTGTCTAGATCAATAACTTCATTAAATACTCTTGATTCTTTCACTTTGATTGATACATTGTAAGCAAAATAAATAAGAAAGGCTAGTCAGCTGATGCAGTGAGTGAATTAACAACAGGGCTGAGGTATAGACTGTTTTCCCCTCAAGAAAATGTGACTTTTGGCATGGTGGTTGCACTTTTGTGTATACTGCAAGAATGTATTTTCAAGTAAAAAGAAAACTAATGAATGCATCTGAACAACAGAAATTCTGTTATGACCATCAAGATGAGGGCTTGTGGAGTCAGGACTTTGTGGCAGTCAAGGAAGCAAATGGTGTTTCAAAAAATCACAGTTTTCATGGGGAAAATCACTGTCAGCACAGAGCAACCAAGGCAATTTGAGTGTAGATTTGTGCCTTTACATCTTTACTTTGCATGCCATTAATGTTTCACAAGCTGTGGGCCCGCTGCTTCCAAAGTAAATACTTTATGAATGAGTAGGTCCTGTATTGTGGTTAAGGAGGACCCTTTGAAAACTTCATCCTCCTAATTTGTAACACCTGGATTGCTTGGTATTCCATGTTTCAGTGATCCTCAGAGGGGGTTGTGTGTTTTAAAACATATTATTATATCAATGCATGCACATATATCTGGATATATATATATATATATGCATACACATGTAAACATATTTACGTAATTCACTACTGTGGAGCAGTGGCATCTCCCCAGCTTTACAGCACTCACACAGCAGGACACTTACATGACTTTTTACCTACAGCTTCTGTTTCACAAATAAGCTTACTTTGCAAACCAAATTATCAGACAAAATTTTAACTACAACATTAGCCATTTTAATTAAGAGAAGAAAACCTGCATATTTGGCATGTGTGTTAATGCCAATATCAGAATGATATCCGTCTTACAGATGGTGGCAGATGCTTGTGTATTCCCTGTTAGATTGCTTTATACAAACCAGGCACTAGGTCTTCTCTGATTTGTTTTGCTATAAACAAAACAAAACAAAGCAGCATACAAGTGATTCTGATTATTAATTTATCTGTGAAGGTGCTCAAATTTGAGTGGAATCTTGAAAGCCCTCTGGTTAAACTCCTGCTGAACCGTTCTCTTCAGAGCATCCAAGTAGCTCATCAGCTTTATTGGTAAGATCATTTGCCATTACTACCATAGTCTGTTTCTGTTCCAGTGAACTTTATCCATGATTTTGTTGGTGACAGACTCTATTTTGTTTTTAAAATCAGCAGAAAATCTAGGGGGTTGCTCCTTCTTTATTCCCCTTTCAGTACAGGGTATAGGTAAGCTGTGCAAAACCCCCACTTATCTCCATCTTCGTCCTGCCCCTGATGGGAGGGAGAGGCAGAAGTTTTGTTCACTTGGGTTTTTCCACATTTTCTGGTTTGAGCCAAAAATAGGCTTCCAAGCAGTATTGCCTTACTTATAAAGGATTGTGCTTTTGTAATTTCTCTGACCTCCAGAAGTCGCCAAACTTCTCATGTGTGTCAGTGTATCTCTTACCCCTTTGCATACCAGCCTGACTTGTGATGGTGGAGTTTCCAATAGCTCTTTTTCACAATTATGCAGACAGGAGCTGCCATTCACCATCTACTTCTACAATACAAGAACTCCTGTCATTATAGTGCTATATGCAGTAGTTATTCTGCTCGCTGTGCTGTTGCATCAAAGCTCTCTGAACAGGAATGTGGTTTTCTGCAGTTTGAACCACAACTCTGTGAGCTGGAAGTCAAACTGTAGTATGGGGTTGGGTTTTTCTCGTTTAATCATGATAGATGTACTAAGCTTTCATTCACAGCTGAAATGGTTCAGACCCCTTAAAGCAAAAGCCTTCCTCCCTGCAAGGGAAAGACAACTTCTAGTGTAATAATTTGGTTGATGAAGTGTGAGGCTGTAAAGAGCATAGATCATGCTTTCATACCTGTGTGATCTCTGGAAGTGTTAGTGGGGATAAAACAGAGTTATGAATGTGTTTGTTTTAGTGAAACGAGTAGGTAACAATAACATGCCTAATGGGCACATCTGTCAAATAAAGATGAACCATGTTTAGCAAACCTTTTTTTCTGGAAGTGCCTGAAACATGCCTGAGATGATTTCCACTATTTATGTTAATTTAGTCATACTGGAGAGAGTTCTTAAATGTACTCAGGGTTAGTAGTTTTCCTGTGCAATTAGACATTATTTCTAATGGAGTTCAGTGGACAGTGGGGACATCATTTGTTTGCCTGTGTTTTCTTTATCTCCTCTCTTCTTAGAAAGTAAGTAGTATTTATTGCAATATCAGAGGTCTTCCTCCTCTTTACTTTGCAATGTAGACCTATGTAGATCTCCATTTGTGGTGGGTTAACACCCATCCTGAAAAAAAAACAGGGTGGAGGGCTTGCGGGTGCTTTGCTCTCCCTGCAGGGTGTTTTCCCTCTTGGGAAACTGAGTCTGTTCCACTCCCCACTTCCTGCCCAGCTAGGGTATAAAAAGCAGGACATTGCAGCCATTAGCTCCTTTTGGCTCCTGCCTCTCCTGGATGAGAGCTACTGCAGCTGCCTTCCTTCTCCTCTGCCATGTGGTAAGACCTGATGTTTCTCCTTGCTGCCTCCGTGCCTCTTCAGAGAGAGACTGGTTTTGTATTCTTCTTTGTCCCACTCCCGTCCACCCTTATTCCTTGCCCTTGTGAACCTTTCCTGTTATTGTTTATATATATATATATATATATATATATTTTTTTTTTTAAAGAAAACTCATTACCTCTCTACTTCCAAGCCAACTACAAATTATTGTTTGGTGGATTTGCTCCTTACCTTTTTTTCCCCTCTCTGTTGGAAGGGAGCAGGGGGGAGCAGGGGAGAGATTCTCAGCCTTGTCCCCATCTGAGCTCTTAACTCCCAGTTAAGGCTTAAACCACCACACTATTTTAGCCCAAGTTTTGCTTGAGCTGTCTAATAATATAATCTTGGGTGATCTAGAGCAGATATTCTGTCCTAAACTACTGACATCATTATCTGGCACAGTACAGCTTAATGGAGCAAAATACATTTTTTTTAACTATAGCTTAATCTGTAGCATAATTATGCATACATCAAATAGAATATTCCTCAATGTTCACTATATTCTCTGCCTTTAAGTTGGTGGCAGCCCTGTTCATGGTGGGTACCTCCTTTATTTAGACTTTTCATTCAGATCATAGAATCATAGAGTCATTTAGGTTGGAAAAGACCTTCAGGATCATCAAGTCCAACCATTAACCCTACTCTATCAAGTCCACCACAAAAGCCATATCCCTAAGCTTTTAAACACATCAGGGGATGTTGACATTTGTGCAGTCTTTTACCATTTAGAAATGGGAGCAATGAACAAGAAAAATAATTACCTAGGAATTTCAGGGTAGAACATCAGATTGCAAGCTGGAGCGTAGGAGGTTCCACATGACCATGAGGAAAAACACTGTGAAGGTGACAGAATACTGGAACAGGCTTCTCAGAGAGGTTGTGGAGTCTCCTTCTCTGGAGACATTCAAAACCCACCTGGATGAGTTCCTGTGCGACCTACTCTAGGTGATCCTGCTCTGGCTGGGGGGTCAGACTAGATGTTTCTATCCAAACTGAGAACTTCAGTATTGTACACATCTCTTAAGAACACACCATACACTTTCTTCAGTTGCTGTGCTCCACCATGTTCTTCAGTAGTAAACTGCTTTCTACGTAACATTTCACTTTGTGTAATTATTTATGGTCCTGTTCTAGTATTTCCAAAGGCTGTTTCCCAAGATATAAATTCCATTTACAAAATTTGACAGTCATTACACAGTTTTTTATTTTAAAAGCCCTAATTAATTAATAAAAAGCTTCCTTCACCTCACAAATTTAATTTCAATTCTTAGAAAACTAAGGGAAAACAGAAATGTTCTTCCATTTATGTCTGAGGAAGAATGATGTAACTCATGTGTGCATGTACATTAACCTAACTGCTTCTTCTGATTAGGTAACATTCTCAAGTGTTTCGTTTTTGTCCCCCACGGCACACTCCTGGCCAAGCTGTCAGCCCATGGCTTGGATGGGAGCACACTGTATTGGGTTAGGAACTGGCTGGAAGGCCGAGCCCAGAGAGTGGTGGTGAATGGTGCCACATCCAGCTGGCGGCCAGGCACTAGTGGTGTGCCCCAAGGATCAGTGCTGGGCCCCATGCTCTTCAACATCTTTATTGATGATCTGGATGAGGGCATTGAATCCATCATCAGTAATTTGTGGACGACACCAAGCTGGGGGGCAGGAGTTGATCTGCTGGAGGGTAGAGAGGCTTTGCAGAGGGACCTCGACAGGCTGGACAGATGGGCAGAGTCCAAGGGCAGGAGATTGAACACATCCAAGTGCCGGGTTCTGCACATTGGCCACAGCAATCCCATGCAGTGCTACAGGCTGGGGTCAGAGTGGCTGGAGAGCAGCCAGGCAGAGAGGGACCTGGGGGTACTGGTTGATGGTAGGCTGAACATGAGCCTACAGTGTGCCCAGGCAGCCAAGAGGCCCAATGGCATCCTGGCCTGCATGAGGAACAGTGTGGCCAGCAGGAGCAGGGAGGTCATTCTGCCCCTGTACTGGTTAGGCTGCACCTTGAGTTCTGTGTCCAGTTCTGGGCCCCTCAGTTTAGGAAGGATGTTGGCTTGCTGCAATGTGTCCAGAGAAGGGCAACGAAGTTGGTGAGGGGTTTGGAACACAAGCCCTATGAGGAGAGGCTGAGGGAGCTGGGGTTGCTTAGCCTGTAGAAGAGGAGGGTCAGGGGTGACTTTATTGCTCTCTACAACTCCCTGAAGGAAGGTTGTAGACAGGCAGAGGCTGGTCTCTTCTCCCAGGCAGCCAGCACCAGACACAGTCTCAGGCCGCACCAGGGGAGGTTTAGGCTGGATGTTAGGAAGAAGTTCTATACAGAGAGAGTGATTGCCCATTGGAATGGGCTGCCCGTGAAGTTGGTGGAGTCACCATCGTTGGTGGTGTTCAGGCGGAGACTTGATGGGGTGCTTGGTGCCATGGTTTAGTTGTTTAGGTGGGTTGGATGTGATGATCTTGAAGATCTCTTCCAACCTGGTCTAGTCTAGTCTAGTCTAGTCTAGTCTAGTCTATGCTATTCTATTCCCAAATTAGTAATCAAAAAGTAAGGATTGGTAAAAACAAGCTGTAGTGACAAGATTGTATTCTTTTTCACTTCTAATGAATGGCATTACCCTTCCACTATTAAATAATACAACACTGTGCACAGTACCTGCCCCAAGTAAAACTTGGAAAGGACAACTCTAATGTAATACAGAAAAGTGGTGACAAGATTTCAGAACCACAGGGGAGAAATCAACTGATTTAAACTTTTATGTTTTATAACACTATTGCAAATCTAGAAACTAGTTGGCAGAAATAGTGGAGATTGTCAACACTAAGTTATTTTAATGACAAGTATAATTTATAATAATATCAGAGGGGGGTGGCTGAATCCCCACCCCTGGCGTTGTTGTGGGGAGGCAGAGATGTGGTGCTGACAGATGTTGTTTGGCTCCAGACTTGGTGGAGATGGAGTTTTATGATGGTTGGACCCAGTGATCTTGAAGGCCTTTTCCAACTGGAGCAATTCTATGGTTTAAAATTGCCTCAATTTCCCTGCACACCACAGATAAGCAGCTATCAAACAAAGCTGTTACCAGTTCATCACCTTTTTAATATTAATGTTGGACAGTAAATTGTTATCTCCATTCTATCAATCAGTGATAAGTTTCTCTGCAGATTTTATTTTAAAATTATGGCAGAGTAATTGGCAAAGGTGGACAGAGCAGATAGACTATTCATTCTTAGGGAATGGAATGGAATGGAATGGAATGGAATGGAATGGAATGGAATGGAATGGAATGGAATGGAATGGAATGGAATGGAATGGAATGGAATGGAATGGAATGGAATAGAATAGAATAGAATAGAATAGACCAGACCAGACCATGTTGGAAAAGACCTTTGAGATCATCAAGTCCAACCTATCATCCAACATTATCTAATCAACTAAATTGTGGCACCAAGTGCCTCATCCAGTCTCCTCTTAAACACCTCCAGTGATGGTGACTCCACCACCTCCTGGGCAGTGCATTCCAATGGACAATCTCTCTTGCTATGAAGAACTTCTTTCTAACATCCAGCCTAAACCTCCCCTGGTTCCGCTTGAGACTGTGTCCTCTTGTTCTGGTGCTGGCTGCCTGGGAGAAGAGACTTTAGTTGTAAATCAGGATAGGCTCAGTCTGTTCTTTGCTTGTATCTACTGAAGATCTGTCCCATTAACTCTGTTATTTCAAATGAGGAGGCAAGTCATTTTACACTCTGTGTTTGCTTTTTTTCTTTTCACGTGTGGCTTTTCCCTCCACTCTAAATTTTCAAGGGATTTGGACATTAGGATCCATCAGTGTTTTAACTTCTCATTGGTACTTTCAAATGTGCTCCCCTGCTCAAGGACACTAAAAGTTGCCCATGCCTACAGTCCCAGCACTGTGCCATTTAGATCCCATTTTAGTTGTATTCCAAGAGTTCTTAACATCTATGAGGCATGGGGGACTTTACCCTACCTTACTATCTCCTAGAAATTCTTCCCATCAGAATTCCTGGGAGGGGAAAAGTCTGGAGCCAACTTTCCCATTTCCTGGAGCTATGGCGAGAAGTTACTAAACTGCTTGTAGAAAAGCAGACAAGTTGCTTAAGGGGAAAGAGGTCTGCTGAGCCCCTTTGGACCCTTCTGCTCACTGAAAGTCTCTGTTTATCACCTTGCTACCGTGTTTCACACACAGGGGGCTTTGTCAGCTTTTGTGGTAAGGTTTTCAGCCATCTCTCTGTCGCTGGCAACTTGCCATTCAGTTTTCCACTTGCTTGAGTGTTTTTTGGCTTTCAGCTACTTTCATAGGTGGCAGCTGCAGCATACAAGGGAAACAGCTGGCTGGAGCAGCAGGTGGCCAGGAGTATTGTTTCACAGATGGTTGCCTTCCATAGAAGGACTGAATATGAGGGAGAAGTATAGTGTCCTCTAGGAACTGTGGCAGCTGCTTGAAGGTGGTGCTAAGGAACATGTTTCATTGTTGCGGAAGGATGTAAGTGCTTGTAAATTTTGGCAGATCATGACACTCTGGTATACTTACCTCAAGAAAAGAAGAAGTAAGGTGAAACTCTAGCTGAAGGCAAAGTGTCCTTTTTGTATCTTGTCTTCTAAGTCATTAAAACTTTATGGAACTTTCCTGGTTTATGGAACTTCTCAACTACATTTTGACTGAAAACCAAGAGAAAAGGGATTCGTCGTCTTTAATTTCCAGTTCACTTCTTGTAGATGAGTAAGACTGAGAGGTTAAAAAGGAACTCTTAGTTCCAGCACACTGAAAATAATCTAAGCTAGACTATTGATTTCAAGACTAGAACACAGGTCTTTTTCTATACATAAAAAACAGTTTCTTTTTCTATATATTAAAAAAAAAGACATATAAGATCCAAAAAGAACATAAGATACATATAAGAAGTTTTTTAAAGCCCAGTTAAATTCTCTACTATTGGGAGGTTTATCCCTGAATATTATGATTTCCAAAATCATTCAGTGCTCCAACATTGGAACAATAGATCATTGCTTCATATTTCCTGAAAAGAAATAGATTTTTCACTGTCAAATCTGGTCTTCATTAACCATAATTTATTTGAAGACTTCAAAAGAAGAAATAGATCAAGCAGACACTCATCTGTCCAACACACTTAATTATCTGAACATTAAACAGACAGCCATCCTTCAGCTCTTTGTCTTCCCACGTTATGGTGTCTTTCACAGTATCACCAAGGTTGGAAGAGCCCTCAAAGATCATCAAATCCAACCTGTCACCACAGACCTCATGACTAGACCATGGTACCAAGTGCCACATCCAATCCCCTCTTGAACACCTCTAGGGGATGGTGACTCCACTGCCTGCCTTTCTTCCACAGTTAGAAGTTATCAAGTCTGTTTATTGTTAATGAACATCCTAAATAGCTGTATAAAGCAGGCTGAAATGTCCAACTTATTAAAGTTACATTAATGTATGTGCACAAGGGGGTTCTCTTCCCCTTCTGCTCTAGGGAGACTGCACCTGGAATACTGTCTCCAGTTTTGGGCATCCCCATTTAAGAGAGACAGTGATCTACTGAAGAGAGTCCTAAAGAGAGCTACAAGGATGACTGTGGGACTGGAACCACCCCTAAAAGACAAGATGGGCAAAAGTGGCCCAGCTTTGACAGGCTCTGTCCTACAACACTGTTCTGCCCATACCTGCATGGTTCTGTGAAGCATCTGAGCAGATAATACTGACTGCAGCCTGCTTTCATGTCTGTACTATTTGTGGACTATAACACAACCATCAGTATTTCTGAAGCTATAGATTCAAATGCACACACAGAGATTTTTACCTTTTGACCACAGGGTTTAGCAAGCCCATGGAGCACCAGGGAGACCTAAAGCCCAGTAGCAGGTAGCAAAGACTCAGTTTGTGCGCTGCACAGGGAACTCATCCTGCTACAGCTGTGCCGTTTGCCTCCAGGTCCACGAGTCTCTTACTTAATCTTGTAAATGTACCCTGAAGCACAGAGAGACATTGACTGGGATAGTTGAAAGGCTCTTTTTGCATGCTAGAAATAACACTTCCAGGCAAAGCTACAGGCATATTGGCTTGTAGCTTTGAAATAGTTGTGAAGTTACTGCTTATGCTGTTCTGAGTACAATGGAGAGAAGCCTGAATCCATAATTCTTTGCAGTTTATGAGACTCTTTCCTTTGGCTTTAATGGCCTTTTAATCAGGCAGTTAGTTTCTGGGACTAAGAGTGTGACAAAACTAACAGTACATAAACAGTGCTGATAGACTAAGTTCACTTGTTTTAAACAGCTTTTCAAATCACACTTATTTGCCAAAGAGCAAAGCTGTTGCAGATGTTTGTGATTTCTCTTTATAAATGTCAATATTCTGACTAAAATAGTAAGCATCTTAAACTTCTGAACTTCAAACTAAAAGGAAAATGAAACTAAACTCCAAAGAGTTAAAAAATCCAACACTGCTTGTGAAGGTTAAAGAAGCACGGCATTTAAACATTTTAAATATAAAGAGGGAATTAGTTCTCCCCACACTGTTAAAAACCACCACTTTTCTGAAAAAGGAAATATCATAGGATCATAGAATCAATAAGGTTGGAAAAGACCTCAGAGATAATGAAGCCCAACCTATCACCCAACACTTCATGAATAACTAAACCATGGCTTCAAGTGCCACCTCCAATCCTTTTTTGAACACCTCCATGGACGGTGACTCCACCACCTCCCTGGGCAGCACATTCCAAGGGCCAGTGACTCTTTCTGGGAAGAAACTTTCTCCTTACTTCCAGCCTAAGCTTCCCCTGGTGCAGCTTGAGACTGTGTCCTCTTGTTCTGGTGCTGGTTGCCTGGGAGAAAAGACCAACCCCGACCTGGCTACAACCTCCCTTCAGGTAGTTGTGGAGAGCAATAAGGTCTTCCCTGGGCCTCCTCTTCTGCAGGCTAAGCAACCCCAACTCCCTCAGCCTCTCCTTCACAGGGCTGTGCTCCAGACCTCTCACCAGCCTTGTTACACTTTTCTGGACACATTCAAGTGTCTCAAGTGTATCCATTTGAAAAATAATAAAGCAATAAAAACTCTGCCTTTGTGTAACATGGTGAATATTATAGCATGTGATGAATCCTTGACAAAGAACATCGAAAGCATAGTTGGGCATGTTTCTGGTTTTTTTAATTGTTTCGATGATTCTCAGTATTTAGAAATCCAGGGATGTCATGGTGTTTTTCCAATTTGGGTGCAAGCATGAAAAGGAAGAGGCAAGACACCCTTGTGATCCTGTACCAAGGTGAGAATGGGCTGAAGCATGATCGTTCACATCATTTTATATTTGTGCAGGCAAGCATTCAGCTGCAGCTAAATAAGTTGATGAATATAGAGATCCGTGAGTGTCTGTCCTTTGCAACAAAGGAAATTCCCTGCCAAAAGTCATACCTGAAGTGTATTATCACTGTCAAACGCAACATAAATAAGTTTGTAAATGCCAAAGCTATCAGTAAGTGTTACTGTAATGAAAAAACACACCAGTACTTATGGGAACCTGTACAAGGGAGCATATGAGGCTCGACAAGTCTCTGAGCAGCCTGATCTAGTTGAGGATGCCCCTGCTTATTGCAGGGGGGGCTTGAACTGGATGACCTTGGGAGGTCCCTTCCTATCCAAACCATTCTGTGTGTGAACGTAGAAATAAACTTACTTAGAGTTGAAGAGATAAACTAAAAAAAAGTGAAAGAATGCTGAAAACAAAACAAACAAAAAGAGCAAGTGGCCATTCTTTGCTTCATGATTTATAAGGTAGCACAAAGGAAAATGTTTTTCAGTATGTTGTTTTTGCAGATACTGCTCTTGTTCATTTTTTTGTTTGTTTTGGCCACCTTTGTATTTAAAAACATTGAAGCTGACAAATCTACTTTTTCAGCTTTGATGAAAAAAGTCTCCACAAGCTTCAAGTAATACTTGTCTTAACCCCTCCAATACAAAAAGATTGGTGTTGGTTTTTTTATATCCTGTGTAAAAAGAATTGAAGAGATCATTTTCTGCTGGTCTGGTACTATGTCTCTGGTGCTGGGATCTCATGGGCTGTAATGTCCCACTTGTGGAGGTGAACAGGACTGAAGAAGCAGAGAGCGTGTCACTGAGGAAGGGACTCAGAGCAGGGCTCTGTGCAGATGTCACACTAAGCTTTCATCTGTGCCTTTCATCTTTTTTTTTTCCCATTAAAAATGTTTTATTGCTGCTCCCTTCAAAACCAAAACAGAATGCCAAAGCCTTTCTTGACGCGTGCTTCACATAATCTTTGCTTGTCCCAGTGGAACATTTGGCGACATAAACCAGAGTACTAATAAATCAGGAAAGCTTTTGACAAAACATTCATCTACTTCTGTCACTTCAAATGGATAATTTTGTGTCATGAATTTGATGGATGAGGAGGGGTTGTTTTGGTTTTTATGTTGTGAAAGACTGATAGGGAAAGGAAAAAAAAAAAAGACTGAAAGCCATGAAGCTGCCTCTACAGTGACATTTTGTTTAGCTATACATTGAGCTAGGCCAACGTAAGAAAAGTGACCAAGTTAGGTAATGTCAAATGTCCATATCATAAAGTTATAAAAACTTTAGTTAGTCTAAAGATAATGCAAATTTCCCAGATCAGGTTACAATGGTTCTTGGAGAGTGAAATAGTCAGAAGGCAAACAACATGGAGAACCTCAATGATTCTCAGCTGAGCAGGTGGTGGTATGTTTTTGTGGTGAAATACTACCTTCTGCAGCTGAGAGCAATCCTATGGTTGAAAGGAGTCTTAGAGTTCTCTGCTGCTGCAGTCATGGTGCTACCTGATTCTGATTGCTCCAGTAAAACACTAGAAGAGGAGACCTCCTGTTATATTTGTCAGGTATAATATCAAAGAAGTTTATTTTCTTTGCATTTTGTGCTTGCACATTCAGGTTTTTACCTCTTGCGAATGTTTGGAAGTTATTTCATGGTGATCTACCTTATAGAAAGCCTATTTTTCTGTAAATGGTAATTATTGCATGCAAAATGAATCTACAGATGTTTCAAAATTGCATTGGGTTATGTAAAAAATTTTCTAAGTCTTCCCCTGTTGTAGGTCTTTTTCTGTTTTCAGCTTAGCAAGATTTAGTGTTCTAACTATAGCTGTTTGAACCAAGTTTTGGCAAAGATTGTATTGAGCTGCCCTAGAGAGTTGGTTTAAATCTTTTTCTTTGAATTTGTGTCACAAATTTCTTGCCAGGTGACTTCAATAATGCAGTCTCTGAGTTTCTTGGATTGATATGTTGGGAGTTGTAATCTATAGGTATCGTGCAGTGGATCACAGGTTTGAGTTTAGTAAATTGTTCCAATTTCTAAACATTTTCAGTGGCATCTTTAAGGAAAAGCATGAATAAACAGCAAGATTTCAAGTGGATACAGGGCATTCAGTATAATGAATTATTGGTCATTTAGTTTTCTGTTTCTGTGGTTAATACTTCTAGGTTTAATCATCTTTTCCACCAGAATGAAAGCTGAACTTTGGACCTTTGTCTAAATGACTGAAACATTAGAAAAAGAAGAGTTAGGCTGTGTTGAAAATGTTCCATCAGTACATGATTTAACAGAAAATTACTTGGTGACTAATGTGAAGAATTTTCTTGAGAAAATAAGTCACTAAGCTAAACCCAAATATAAATTTTAACAATGTTAGGGTTTTTTTTTTAATATATATTTTTTTAATAGAATAAAGGGGAATATTTGCAGGCAGGAGAGGTGAAAGGATGCCAAAAGTTCATGCCAGGTCAACAGTGCAGAATTATTATAAGAAGTCAGTATTTTTAGGTATTTGCAGATGATGAATATTTCAGGATTAAATTCATAAACCCCTTGCTGTTTGAAAATATTTCCTTAAGCATTAATTGCTTTTCTGAATGCTCACCCATATTAAATGGTATGTTAGTCTGTAATCACAATGTTGTCATTTGGACTGCTACCAAATTAAATAGACGCTGTGAGAGGAAAGAAAGAGCTGTGAGACAAGTTGTCTTTGCATGGCTCTTTTGTTTGAGCAACACTGCTAGCATGTTGTAATAACCTCCTTTTAAGCAAAAGAATTATGCAATGGACCATGTCTCACAGAGTCTCATTCTGTTTTCTTGGCAAGAGCCCACTTGGTGGAAACTGGTGTTTGTTGGATTCTCGAGTTATATAACAGAATCTGACCTGTGAATTTAAAAGAATTAAGGCTCCCTCCAAATCTAAAGCCTGTAAAATTCTCCTCAATAGCTCATATGAGCATTAGACATTTTAGTCAAAAGACTGACCGATGAATTGTTCTTTAGCTTTTGCTGTGGTGTCTCTCAAATCCCCTCAGTTTAAGAAGGACATTGAGACACTTGAAGGTGTCTAGAGAAGGGCAACAAGGCTGGGGAGAGGCCTTGAGCACAAGCCTTATGAGGAGAGGCTGAGGGAGCTGGGGTTGCTCAGCCTGGAGAAGAGGAGGCTCAGGGAAGGCCTCATTGCTCTCTACAACTACCTGAAAGTTGGTTGTAGCCAGGAAGGGGTTGGCCTCTTCTCTCTAGCAACCAGCACCAGAACAAGGGGACACAGTCTCAAGCTGCGCCAGGGGAAGTTTAGGCTCGAGGTGAGGAGAAAGTTCTTCACTGAGAGAGTCGTTCGCCATTGGAATGTGCTGCCCAGGGAGGTGGTGGAGTCACCATCCCTGGAGGTGTTCAAGAGGGGATTTGGATGTGGCACTTGGTGCCATGGTCTAGTCATGAGGTCTGTGGTGACAGGTTGGACTTATGATCTTTGAGGTCTCTTCCAACCTTAGTGATACTGTGAAATACACAGAATACTGTTTGGTGAAGTTTGTAACAATATTTCTTTGTTTCAGTAATAAAATCAGGCTGCAAGTATTTACTTTTGTCTCTTAAAGATCATTATTCCTATAGAAAAGGTATTGCAATATCATAGCACTAGTGTATCATAGTATCAGGGTTGGAAGGGATGACAAGGATCTTCTAGTTCCAACCCCCCTGCCATGGGCAGGGACACCCCACACTAGATCAGGCTGGCCAGAGCCTCATCCAGCCTGGGCTTAAACACCTCAGGGACAGGGCCACAACCACCTCCCTGGATAACCCATTCCAGGGCTTCACCACTCTCACGGGGGAAGAACTTCCTCCTCATGTCCAGCCTGAATCTCCCCACCTCCAGCTTCATTCCATTCCCCCATGTCCTATCACAACCTGAGATCCTGAGAAGTCCCTCCCCAGCCTTCCTTCAGATACTGGAAGGCCACAATGAGGTCAACTCAAAGTCTTCTCTTCTCCAGACTGAACAGCCCCAACTCCTTCAGTCTGTCCCCATAGGAGAGGTGCTCCAGCCCTCTGATCATCCTTGTGGCCCTTCTCTAGACACCTTCCAGCACCTCCAGATCCCTCTTGGAATAGGGGCTCCAGAACTGGATGCAGTACTCCATGTGGGGTCTCAGCAGGGCTGAGTAGAGGGGGAGAATCACCTCCCTTGACTTGCTGGCCACACTTGATGCAGCCCAGGATCTGATTTGCCTTTATGGGCTGCAAGTGCACATTGAGAGCTCCTGTTGAGCTTCTCATCCACCAGCACCCCCAAGTCTCTCTCCTCAGGGCAGCTCTCCAGTGGGTGGCTGAAAGATTAAAGTAGGAACTTTTACTGCCTGTTTGGGAAAAGTGTTTATCATAATCAAAGCTCAGACAGACAGGAATGGTCAAATGATACATTCAGCCTCAGAGAATTACACTTGCTGTCAGTAATGAGTGTTGGGCCACAGGAAACTTTCCATCACACAAATGTTAGTGATGTCTTTCACCTGGAAGTGTAGTGCAGTGTGCTTCCTCCAACCTCTTCTCCATTCCTTGATGTACAAATATTGTCATTCGATTGTAGCCAGTGAGGGATTCAATCTTTCATGTTAGAATAAGAGCAATTGGCACAGCAGGAAGGATGTTCACCTTTTTCTATAGCATCTGAAGAAACAATCATGAAGGCAAGTTGAACAAACCCAAAATTATTTATATACTAAAAAAATTAACTAGAGGGCCTACATTCAACACTGCTTAAACTAAGAGTTGCTTCAGGTGGATTAATTCATTTGTTTCAATTGGGACTTGTATAAATATGTAATGGAAAACACAAAGAAATGTTGCTAAAATGAAGATCTTTCTGAGAAATTACCCGACTCTGGCATTCTGCCCACATCACCAGCCACATGCTGGAGAATAAGTTCTGCAGCTACAACACAATAGAAGGTCAGTTCTACAATAGAATAAACCAGGTTGGAAGGGACCTTCAAGATCATCATGTCCAACCCATCAACCAATCCAACCCACCTAATCAACTAAACCATGGCACCAAGCACCCCATCAAGTCTCCTCCTAAATACCTCCAATGATGGTGACTCCACCACCTCCACAGGCAGCCCATTCCAATGGGCAATCACTCTCTCTGTATAGAATTTCTTCCTAACATCCAGCCTAAATCTCCCCTGGTGCAGCCTGAGACTGTGTCCTCTTGTTCTGGTGCTGGCTGCCTGGGAGAAGAGACCAACCTCCGCCTGTCTACACTTCCCTTCAGGTAGTTGCAGAGAGCAATAAGGTCTAGGCAGAAAGCACAATATTTGGTGATGATGTTCTTTGCAAAATAGCTGTATAAAAAGTCATAAATTATAATTGACAGCAAAATACTCTTTGGAATAAGAAACCAGTGGTTTGCAATTAGTGTTGAATGAGAAATTATGTCATGTCAGCCGATAGCAAATGGATATAAATATTTGGATTAGTACAAAATTATCTAATGCTGAAAAAAAAAATAATTTACTGAACTGATATTAATCAGGCTTATTAGCTTTCATGTGGCAGTTGCCATCTTGGCTGACACAGAAGGAACTGAACAGGGATTTCCAGAGTCAAATCCATGGGCATGGATTGACGCAAAGAGTAAACCCTCATCATGAGAGTTGTACATCAGCAAAGGAAGTGGGGCTGTCTCTGGGAACTAAGATATTGCTATCTGTGATAGTTATCCTCTGGGCACTGGGCACAGAGGATGTCAGATAATAAACAAGATTTCAGCGTTTCTTAGACAAAATCCCAGCTTTTAACACTACACTTACCTAGCTCAGCTAATTTCTGCTTTCACCTGTACCATTTCCTTTAGAGGACACAGTCTCAAGCTGCACCAGGGGAGGTTTAGGCTGGATGTTAGGAGGAAGTTCTATACAGAGAGAGTGATTGCCCATTGGAATGGGCTGCCCATGGAGGTGATGGAGTCACCTTCATTGGAGGTGTTCAGGAGGAGACTTGTGTTGGATGATAGCTTGTACTCAATGATCCCAATGATGATGGGTTGGACGCAATGATCTTGAAGGTCTATTCCAACCTGGTCTGTACTACTCTGTACTGTTCTATTCTATGCTATTCTAGGGTGGCACTACTTACAAGAACAAGAGCTTTTCTTCACTCTCTAGTTCACATCATTCTATTTTATTCTATATTCTATTCTATTCTTTGTGGAGTCTGGTATTAGAAGTCAGTTTTCATTCGTCTACTTGACCTTCTTTACAATGTCATTCCATTGTGTGTGATGATTTTCATCAGGAGAAGCGTTTTTATTAAGTAAACTTTTCTACTGGGCACTGTTTAGCCAGCTTCTGAGTAGCTTGCATAACCCACAGATCTGCTGTATGGTTTTTTGTTGATAGGGCACTTTGTTAACATGAATTTAAGCAGCCACCATGTCAAATATTCTTGCAATTATCAGTGCTTTGTTCTGTGTGTCACTCAGAAGCACATTGCTTGGTCATGGTGTGAAAATGAAAAGTCACTTAAATAACATCCCATTCTCATACCATTTTCCCAGCAATTTAAAGCTGACACTTGCAGCCTTCATCTGTTGCTCTGCTTTATCATCAAGAGGGTTTTTTTAACAGCAATTTAAAGCATGCTTAAACAGTAATTTGTTTGGCTCTGCAAGGTTCCTCCATGGCTGCCACCCTGTACTGCCACTGCTTTGCTGGTGGAAATAATATGGCTCTCATCCATATCAATTTTTTCACACACAGGTCTTTTGCTTGCTCAGCAGAGTACAGATCTAAGGGGAAATGCAGTTGTTTCAGGGCTATTCATGCAATAAAAAGTGAGTGAGCATGAGTGTGATGGAAGAGGGGAGGAAAAATTATGATTTCTGCCTCTCCTTGTACTGTCCAGCTCCATCCTCATATAGACTGAGCATACAGGAAGCACTTTGACTACAGGAAGGATACCTTTATCAGAGCTAGTGAGTTTCAAAGTCCTAGTAGCATTTTGTGTCAGATGGCTGATGTATCTTATTTATCTGCCAACGCAGAAACTGCCCCTGGAGAGCACATTCCACTCTTCACCTGGCTCAGGACATATGGAAATATGACATCTGCTTACTGCAATAATACTTCCACAAATGTGATTGTGAATCTTGGAACTGAAGCTGAACTTTTTATCACAACAACTAAATCTTAGTTCTGCTTTTCTCAGGAGTGAAAAAATGCCAGCTGCTGCTGTTTTCTCCCATATGAATGAAAAATGCTGGCTGTACAAGTCCCACATGGGAAAGAGATGGCAATGTTATTAAACAGACCTATTTGCCATGGCATTTACCTCTGTGGCATGAGAACAGCTTACAAACAAACACAGCACCCTATGAAAGTTAAATAGGCCTTTTGCCTTTTGAAAAGGGAAACAAAAGCATAGGAAAATTACAGAATTTTGCCAAGGTCACCCAGCAAGTAGAATCAGGAATTCAAGACAGATTTTTATTCCTGTATCTGCCTTAAATGTTCTGATTTTTAAAATCTATTAATTTTAACCCCCAGATCTGGTTTGATTTGCAGAGTCAGGTAAGGCTTGCTTGATAGAAGCTAAATAATGAATACCTTCTTGGCTAGAGGTTCACTAAGAAGGAATTCAGCTTATTCAGAAGTTTATTCCGATCTGGTCCCACAGGTGAGCGTGTCTCAGCAGAGCTAAGATGGGCTTATAAACCTAGATGAAAATTAATGTCTACTACCCAACAACAAAAGAGCAACAAGCTCTCTGAAATGAGAGATTAATTTCAGTAAGCCTCTGCAAACTAAGCCAAGCTAATTTCACGTAGGTCTATGCCTCACTTTCCTACTGTGCCTGCCCTCCAGCTCTTCTGTTTTCCATGGTAACTAGGCCAGCTGTCGACTAGGAAACACCCTTGGGCCAACTAAAAGGAAAAGTTGTCTTTTACTAATATCTTACAGCAAACTTCCCCTGGTACAAGAGCTTTGCTTTAAATTCCCACTTCTCTTCATACAGAGCAAATACTTGGTGGCAATAAAGCAGTGAAATGGAAGGCAGATCAGAACTAGACCAGTATTTAAATCTAAAATAGAAATCTGTAGAGGAATCTAAAGATATTTCCTCTTCTGCTCTCCTTTCCTACCCTTACAAAAGATACTGTTGGGGGAGCAGGAAATGAATAGACTGAGAAGAGAGAAAGAAAATAAAACCAGAGAGAAAGAAAGAAAACAGGCCTAGAAAGAAGGGCTGTGAAGATAAGAGAAACACTCTTCTTTCCAATGTAAATACTTGTTCTTGTGTCCTGCCGCTGACAGGAATGAGCTGACAAGGGCTGTGTCTCATTGTGCCTTCTGCTTTAACCAAATGAAAATATGGTAGGTATCATCTTGTTTGAAGAAGACTGCAGAGTAGCCTTATGCATAATGAGAGCTGCAGTCTACAGAAGTTTCTTTCACGAAAAGATTGAGAAGCACTGTTTGGACTCTAGAGAGTCCCTTATTAAAAAGTCTGATTCTCACTCCTCTGTTCCCTGAAAGCAAATGAATTTACTAATTACTTTTGAAGTATAAAGGACCATATGTCTTCATGACATCGCATTGTTGGAGCTCTGGAGGATCTCTCCAAGTTACTCTTTCTGACAGTCACACAGACATATGCACAGAGGTAACAAGTTGCTCTTATCTATCAGATCCATGCATCCTTTGTTGTTTTGCAGCGCTGAAGTGCCACATGCCAAAATGCCAGAGAAAAGCCCACAAAACTCCACATCTTACAGAAAATGTACGATGTCAGATATCAGAGAACTGCTGAAAGCAGTGTTTTGCCATCTTGTAATTACACTGAGTTCCAGTCATTGCTGAAACACCTATAGCAGTACTTGCTGAAGGCTTGGTATAGTTTCCTATTCCTATGGGGGCAATGGTCTGAAAAGCATTCTCTTTGTTAAATACTGAGAACAGAAGATAAGCAGGGCTACTAGATAGAGCAAAGATTTCCAGGTGAAAGAAAAGACCCTAGAAAGACTGGCAGGTCAGGAAGGAATGTGAGTTAGGATCCTAGTTCTTCTTGTACCCGGGTTATCTTCACTTATAACACAACAGATCTGCAGACAGGTTCTTCCAGAGAGGTTGATGTGGTACTGCCTTAAAAGAAATGTTAACTCTGTATGTATGTGGAATGCATCAAATCTGATCCATTCTTCTTCTTTTGTTGGCATCTGAGCATCTCAATAGAATAGAATACAATAGAATAAACCAGGTTGGAAGAGACCTTCAAGATCATTGCATCCAACCCATCAACCAATCCAACCCACCTGAACAGCTATACCATGGCACCAAGCACCCCATCAAGTCTCCTCCTGAACACTTCCAATGAAGGTGACTCCACCACCTCCACGGGCAGCCCATTCCAATGGGCAATCACTCTCTCTGTATAGAACTTCTTCCTAACAGCCAGACTAAACCTCCCCTGGTGCAGCCTGAGACTGTGTCTGGTGCTGGCTGCCTGGGAGAAGAGACCAACCCCTTCCTGGCTACAACCTCCCTTCAGGGAGTTGTAGAGAGCAATAAGGTCACCCCTGAGTCTCCTCTTCTCCAGGCTAAGCAACCCCAACTCCCTCAGCCCCTCCTCATAGGGCTTGTGTTCCAAACCCCTCACCAACTTCGTTGCCCTTCTCTGGACACGCTCCAGCAAGTCAACATCCTTCCTAAACTGAGGGGCCCAGAACTGGACACAGGACTCCAGGTGTGGCCTAACCAGTGCAGTGTACAGGGGCAGAATGACCTCCCTGCTCCTGCTGGCCACACTGTTCCTGATGCAGGCCAGGATGCCATTGGCCCTCTTGGCTGCCTGGGCACACTGCAGGCTCCTCTTCAGCCTACCTCATCTGTAAAAATCTGAGATTCTACCTGAAAGATAACAGCTTTGACTGTAGACATAGTTAAACAAAGCAAATTTTTGTAACTGAGTGCAGAGCAAATAGGAACATTAGCAGCCCACCTCAAGATCTACTGCTTTGCAGAATAAATTCCTTTGAATGACATAATGTTTGCAAAGCAATGTCACTCTCCCATCCTATTCCTCTTCCCAAACCAAACCCTTCTCATGAATCACAAAACTGGTAATCTGAAAATTCTAGGATTAAACACTGCAGATTTGGCTCAAAATGTATGCATACAAATCTGGAACTGCACCTAGTATGTGCAGCCAAAGGCCATAATGACCTTGTAGTAAGACAATTTATTTTTCTCCTTAAAGCTATTTCTGAATTACCATGTTAAAAAAAAATCAAATAGCAACAAAACAACCCAAACCACTAAACAAATAAACAAAACCACACAGACACACAAAAAAAAAAACCCAAACCATAACACCACCACAAAACAGACTCAAAAAAAACCCCAAATAAGGATGTTCAGCATTTTAAACTGAAGTTAACCCAATTGTTGCAGTGTAACTCAGGTTTAATCCTGTAGTTTCATGTCAATCTGGATTGCTCAGTGCAAAAAGAACCATACAGAATTAGTTCTGGGTCAGATGTTTTGTTTTATAGCGTCATGAGGGATTCTTTGTTCCAGCTGTGAAGCTAATGGGAAGCCACAGAAGATATCCAGAGCCATTTGGGGAGACATGAACTACTCAAACAATAGACAGATGAAGAAAGCCATTGTCCCATTCTCCTCAGTGTATTGTTGTGATGACTGTGGCCTAAATTCAGACACAGTACAATTCATTGGCTCTAGTGAACTGCTTGAACCTGAATTAATTTTGTCTTCTATTTCTATGATTTGAAAGTAGAGAAGCTTAGTCACCTCCTGTATCCAATTAATTGCTGGCATATTTGGACATCATCCCATTAAAGCCATTGGATCTGCTTATTTTAGTGGTGATTATCCCATCTAATCCCATTCATTGCAAGCTTCCAATGCAGTTACCCAGTGGGAAGAGTGCAACAATTTCTGTTACGCCTGGGGTGAATGGCTCACTTCAGTTCCTGTGCCAAAAACTCGCTCCAAGCTATTATTACGGAAGCTGATGGTCGGTAGCTTTCAGGCTCGCTGATTCTGGTGTAAATTAAGATGCTGCATGAAATTGTAACAACAATATGACATTTGTTCTGAGGTGAAAATCTGCAGGTTTGGAACAAGTGCAGACAGGGACATACCTAGTCCCATGAAGGCAGCACGGGCAAAGATGAACCCAGGCTTTTCCAAATTAATGCTAGGCTTGACTACCACATTTCTCTTCAAATGCAAAATAATACTGCCTCATTGATAATTTGCATGCAGCTATTAATTATGATCCATTTGCTGAGCAACTTTTTTCCAATTATTTATTCAAAATACACTTTTTGGAGGGCAAAGTTAATTGCTCTCTGCTTCTTTCACTTAGCAGTGGTACTTTTTCTATTAAAAGTTGAGAACAGTAAGACCTATAGTTGTGAGCCTGAGCTTTAGTCACTTGGTATTAATGATGCTTGAGGGTTAAGGCATTTCATTTCTTTAGCTTTTACTGGGGTGGGATCTTTGGACTGTGAACCCTCACTCACAGGTTCTGAAGTTATCCAGGGTCAGCACTGCTGTACACAGGTGGTGTTGGAAACAACCTTGAGTTTTGTAATGCCAGTGTTCTCCTGCAGGTATTCTTTGTGTCATGTTGCTTGAACGTGTCCAGAGAAGTGTGACAAAGCTGGGGAGGGGTTTGGAGCACAAGCTCTGTGAGGAGTGCTTGTGGAAGCAGGGGTTGCTTAGCCTGGAGAAGAGGAGACTCAGAGGAGACCTTATGGCTCCCTACAACTACCTGAAAGGAGGTTGTAGACAGGAGGGGGTTGGTCTCTTCAGCCAGCACCAGAACAAGAGGACACAGTCCCAAGCTGCACCAGGGCAGGTTTAGGCTGGATGTTAGGAAGAAATTCTTCAAAGAAAGAGAGATTGGCCTTTGGAATGTGCTGCCCAGGGAGGTGGTGGAGTCACCATCACTGGAAGTATTTTAAAAGAGACTGGATGAGGCACTTGGTGCCATGGTTTAGTTGATGAGATGGTGTTGGGTGATAGGTTGGACTCAGTGATCTCAATGGTCTTTTCCAACCTGGTTAATTCCATAATTCTGTAATAAATGTAGTTCTCTGCTGGTTGCAGACTATGCCCAATGAAGAGGAGCAGATTAGAAAGAGACTGCTAACAATGCATTTGATGGGGGCTTGTTTTGCTTTTTACACAGTAGGGTGGAAGTGATCAAGCACTCTTAGGACTTTTTTTCCAATGTGATTCTTGTAGCACTTACATTGATGTTAACATGTCCATTCAACAAATTGAGAAGACATGTTCTCAGGCTGATAATTTCTTGCTTAGGCCTTAAACTAGGTAGCATCTATTACCTGGCAGTGCTAGTGGTACCTGTGCAGTGTTATTAACTTCTTCTAATTCTTGATACAGTTCATATTAAAGGTTAACGCTCTGCTCTTTCTTCTCTAGATAAATCATTTTAATCTGGGATTTATTTTCTTAATGTGCAAGTGCATGCAACTAATAACATTATTTGTCAAGTGAAAGATTTCTCTTATCAGGGTTTGTGAATTCATTTGCTTAGCATATCCTTGGTTTTCACTGATCTGCTAATTTTTTTGTGAGTCAGAAGGACATGCATTCAGCCAGAGTGAGAGGAACTGGGTTGATTGAATCTGCTGGATCAAGTGATTTATCTGGATGCAAATTGTGTTTGCCTTGTTCATAAAGAGCTTTGAGAGAATATTAGCAAATAATGGCAACTAGTCCCTTGACTCCCATAGAAATGTTGGGTTTGCTCAAACCTAACCATCATCATTTAGTAACTGCAACCATTTTTTTGTTATCTAAGAGAGATCAACATATCAGACATCTCATATATATTAAAAATAAATTCAGAAAAGCAAAATAAAATGTATCATGTGATCTTTTAAAACAAAGTTCCACTTTAAGCAGAGATATTATCTATTCAAGGGAAAGGCTGTGAAGAAAAAAGCCTATAAAATCATCTGTTATATGAGAAGCAGCAGGTGAAATTGACTGCAGGTTTCTTGTGTGAAAGGTGTGAAGAGCCAAAAGTGGACAGGTGCTGCAGGCTACTGAGCAGCTGCCACTCTTCCATCCTGGAAACTTTCTTGGTTAGAAAGTTGGTTGTACTGTGTTTTGCTTAGCCTGCCCAGGAAATGTAAACTTTCATCATATTTTGTTCTAGAATAGAAAGAGAGATTGGCAGACAAGGCAGAGTTCTGCCTGCCCTCTTGTATCTCTTGCCTTCTGCTGGTCTTCTACTTGGTCAAAGAGAGAGAGAGCAAAAGGGTGAAGTGTTTGCCCTTCTAGACAAGTGGACATCCTTACACTGTGTTTCTGTAAAGCTATGGAAAATGCTCAGTACTACAGTCACTTCAGACTACTGCTGTATCTCCTCCATCTTTGTTGTGCATTAACTCTTCTGCCTAATTGACTTTGCTCCCTGTTCTCCTCTGCAACAACCGTGTTGTTCACATCATGCTAGGCATTTTGTACTTCTCAGTTGCTTGTTTTGTTGATTGTCATGCCCCAGTAGGTCTGCACAGAATGCTGCTGGTGTTTCCTGTGTTTTCCTTTCAGACTTGTAGTAGATAAATCATGCCTCTCTAGACTTACAGGTTGGTTTAAAAAGGGAGGTGTTATCCCTTATCTTCCTTTAAAGGAATTTGGCAGACAACCTGTATGTTTCTCTTGAGTAACAAAGGACCATGAGAACAGAGACACTTTAAGGAAGGTTAATGAAATAATTTTGCTGTCCAGTGAAGGCTTATCTCACAGGCTGTGAAGGAGGCTGAGAACAGAGCTTACATTGCAACAAGTGCAAGTGTTCCTTTCTGTTCTCTGAAGCAAAAGCTGCCATCCTACAGGCATGTTCCTGGGAGCTTCAGAAAGCTCAGCGATCCACTCCAGGCACACTGGCAAAGAGATCTGAAAAGACACAGTCATATTTGCCAGCTTGGCACTCAGCTGCCTCAGAGTTTAGCTGTGTCTAAAGAAGCTGTGCCTGAGTGGACCAGATAGCAAATCAGAAAGGTTAGTTCTTCATCCTTGGCTGTACACCATAGAGGAGTAAGGGTGTAGAGGATGAAGGATGACAGGTACTTGTTAGAATCTGGAATTCGCTGGCATTCAGTGTTTGTGGAGCACTTGCTGCACTGATATCTCTATCAAAGGGATTGCTTCCATTATCACCAGAAAGGAAGACAAAATCTTCTCCAATGTAATCTTGGAGAGATAAAAGAAAAAAAAAAAAAAACCAAAAACCAAACCAAAGCCTTTTATTTGCAGCTGAGTAATTAATAGCAACAACTGCCCACTCATTGTTATGACCCATCACAGGTTAGATGAAGGTATTAATCTTTATCTGCAAGTTTTATCAGCTCTCTCATCCTTGAGTCCGCAAATAACTTTCAGTGGGACTTAAGACGCTGCAAAGCCCAAATGTATCCCCACTTGCACACCACCCCTTTTACTTAATCTCTTAAGAATGCAAACCACAAAATGAAATCAGTCATATGCTTCAGGCATGTGCTATAGCTTCATGGCACAAGAAAAGCACAAAATGACGACTCAGGAGTGTTGCGGGATTTCTAATGAAAATGAATTCAAATGGCAGCCTCAGACATGGAGTTGTGCAGTGGTAAAAAAAAAGTGTATTTATCTGCTAATCTTTCATACAAAGGGCTCTGGAGGAGCTTTTACTGTGTCCAGCTTGTCCTGTGTCCAGTTCTGGGCCCCTCAGTTTAGGAAGGATGTTGACTTGCTGGAACGTGTCCGGAGAAGGGCAACAAAGTTGGTGAGGGGTTTGGAACACAAGCCCTATGATGAGAGGCTGAGGGAGCTGGGGTTGCTTAGCCTGGAGAAGAGGAGGCTCAGGGGAGACCTTATTGCTCTCTAGAACTACCCAAAGGGAGGTTGTAGACAGGTGGGGCTTGGTCTCTTCTCCCAGGCAACCACCAACAGAACAAGAGGACACAGTTTCAAGCTGTGCCAGGGGAAGTTTAGGCTGGATGTTAGGAAGAAGTTCTTCAGAGAAAGAGAGATTTGCCATTTGAATTGTCTGCCCGGGGAGATGGTGGAGTCAGCATCACTGGAGGTGTTTTAAAGAGAGACTTGATGGGGTGCTTGGTGCCATGGTTTAGTTGATTTGATAGTGTTGGGTGATAAGTTGGATTCAATGATCTCAAAGGTCTTTTCCAACCTGGTCTATTCTGTTCTATTCTTGCTATAACAAACAGCAACCTGGTACTAATGTTTCTTCTTCTGCACCTTGTCCTGTTTAAAGCTTGGTGAAACAGAAACCAAGCATGAAATATACATTCACCACAAAGCATACTGTCTTCCTTGATCAAGTTTGTCACTCACCTTAAAACCCTAAGGCACCTCATTTTCATGGTGTTTATCTGAATTCAAGATGCTTGAAGCAAATAGTACCCTGCATGTGTGCACAGGCTGGTAAGCACAGGTTTTGTGCAATAAATGCCAGGCATCACTTGGAAACAAATTAGCTGGGGTTACCATGCTGACCTTAAATCCACATGTAAATAGCCCAGTCAAACTGTACTTTGATTTTTCATAGCAGGTAAGGGTTACAATTAGATACTAAAGATCCTGGTCTTTTCTTGAGTTTCATTTGCTACAACATGGCTTAACAGGCTACCTGCAATCTAACCCATCCTGGAATGCATTGCTTTCTGGTTCACACTGCCCCTCTCTCCAAAAGAGACAAGGAATGGATGTTCAAGCAGCGGAATTGTCTGACCAACTTTTCTTTCACTTTACCTGAGAAATCAAACTCAGAAAGATAGCTGTGTCTGCTGCATTGCCTTTAGAGCACCAGCTTCCCCCTACCCCCACACCACAGAAGGAGAATGAGGTTTGTTCACCTGTTTTGATAATAAAATCCATCCAATGTCATTCCTTTCCCTATTTTTTAATTCCTCCCTTTTGTTTTAATTTCCCTTTTCTCCATAGCTGCTGGGTTTAGCTCTGTTTCTCCTTCTCTGACCCAGCAGCCAACTCAGCCTGATTCAGTCCCACCTTCACTTCTGCCCTGTGACAAAGATCTCACCTGCACACTTGTGTTTCTGAACCCAGAAAACATATACACACACTTCTGCAGTTGTGAGTGCCAGAAAATGGGGTTGGAGCCACCATGCATATGTAGGGTGCATGCGGAAAGGAAGAGATGCAGCCACTTGCAAAAGCTGGGGGCACCTCAGAATCTGACTTGGACCCTCTAACTGCTCCTGAGCAGAGGCAGTCTAGTTTGCCTGATTGCTAAATTTCAAATAATCATCCTGCTGTTTCCAGCTCCTTTGTACTATTTCACAAAACTGACCTTGAGACAGTGTCTGAATTCACCTGGCCTTGCTGAGAATGAGAGCATTTGTCCCAAATCAGAGAACCCTGAAGAGTGAGGAAAACTCCCTGTTGTTAGGAGCAAGATCCTCGCTCTAGGCTTGGCACAAACCCAGGCATTTATATTGAGTTCTGTCTTTCAAATTGCTATGAAAATTGTCAGAAAAAAAACCCCAACCTTTCACATACTTCCTTACTGGCAGCCTTGAGTTTTAAACCATTCCACTTTTGTCTTCCTCTACCGGAGCTAGGCATCCTGTTCTGACTTGAAAATTGCATTAGCGTCTTGAGCGTTTCTCCATGCTGCAATCTCGCAGGTTGCCGAGTTCTTGCAGTGGCTGTGAAGATATGTGTGTGAGGGAACTGAGAAGACAGAATTACCTCACCATATTTGTTCAGTTGTTGAATAAACATTCCAGCAAAGCCTACAATGAGTCATCACATTAAAAGCTGTCCCTTGTATCCTCCTTGGGACTGCTTTTATGAAATGGATATAGGAGTCAGACCACCTTAATCCAAACCATTTTACAAATTAAGATCTACAGGCTTTTAAAAATACACCTAGCCCAGTGGACAGGCAGAGGGAAGCTGTGGTGCTTGCACCACAGTCACTAGACACATTTTGAGTGCAGAGCCCTCAGTGCCTTATGGGGTTGCTGGGAAGCAGTATGCACTGCCAAGAGCTGCCATGCAGGTTCAGGCTACAGTGTGTGCTGGGCTGCAGCTGGCATAGAAATTGATTTTGCTGGTGAGATCATGATGAGTGCCTCAACTTTCCTCAGGGACTGAGTTCAAGATATACATATGAGAGGACTCAGACTCTATACATTCTCTGTTCCCATGTACACCTCACGCAAAAGCTGAGTCTGGCCCATAATCCTTTCCCAGGATGAAATCTTGATCATATGCACACATAACCTTATTTTCTGCAAACACCCAGACATAAGAATAATAAAAAACTCCCAGATTATCTAGGTTGATCTGCCTTATGCAGGGACTAGCTCTGTATCAAATAGGACATTTTGGTTTCACTGTTTTGCTTCCTGTATGTGAAATCCTAAGCCTTTCATTTGAGGGGAAATAAAACTTAGTTTAACGTTCCACATATCTGAGAGAATTAAAGGGGCATCTCCAACATGAAAAGGTAGCCTTTCTGGATTCCCTAAATATAGAATGGGCTGGGTTGGAAGGGACCTCTGAAAGTCATATAAATATGTACTGTTAAAAAATGGAGTAGGTGAATGAATGTGTTTAGATGCTGAGGAGTTTATTCCAATGCAAGCCTGAGTGCAGGCAGAAGATTTTACACCAACAGTTCAAAATGGATATCACAGTGATGCTGTCTTTTCTCAAGTGCACTTGCAATTCCCTTTGCAGAGCAGAAGTAAAGATGTTCAATCTCTTATATTTCACTTGAAGTATAAGCTATTTAGCTTGTCTGAGACTGAATTGGGCTCTGTTTCAGTAGACTAAGATTCCTGCCCTTCTGATGGTTTGGGCAGTAATGCTTTTGTTTAAAACATAATTACCAAACCTGTGCCTGACTTATTGTTGAAGTGGGCAGTGTATGTTTTTGTTTTAAATCATCTTATTTGCCTACGACTGAGCTAGGTGGCCACAGCAGAGCCTGGTTCAGTAGCCTAAACACAGGCTTTTTAGCAAGTGTAGGGCATCTGAGACATATGAGTGGCACATAATATACGTTAGGTCTGGTAGGTCCATGGCCTTCCAAGACATCAGCTGGAAGCCAAATAGGGTTTTAGCAGAATATTGTAAATGGCAAGAGCTATCTATTTTTAAGCAAATTAACCCCATCCTGTGGAATCTTGAACTTTGCTTGAAGTCTGGAAGAATTAGCTAATCCACTGCCATGCGTGCATGTGCTCTCAGCCACCTTTGTTTTATAGAATAGAAGTAACCAGGTTGGAAAAGACCTTTGAGATCATCAAGTCCAACCTATCACCTAACACCATCTAATCAACTCAACCATGGCACCAAGTGCCTCATCCAGTCCCCTCTTAAACACCTCCAGTGATGGTGACTCCACCACCTCCCTGGGCAGCACATTCCAATGGCCAATCTCTCTCTCTGGGAAGAACTTCCTAACATCCAGCCTAAACCTCCCATGGTGCAGCTTGAGATTGTGTCCTCTTGTTCTGGTTCTTGTCCTGGTGCTGGTTGCCTGGGAGAAGAGACCAACCCCCAGCTGGCTGCATCCTCCCCTTTAGGTAGTTGTAGAGAGCAATAAGGTCTACTCTGAGACTCTTCTTTTGTAGGGTTCAGGGTAAGAATACAACGGCCTTTAGGTGGTGCAGTTCACTTTCCACCATGTACTGCAATGGCAACTCCTATTTCTTTTCAGATCCAAAAAGTAATTATTTGTTTCTCCTCATTTACAGAAAGAAATGTCATTTTAATCTCCTCCAAAGAGTGCTTATGCTAAACTTCTCATATCTCTTCCCTTTCATGTCTAGTCATTTCTGGTAGAAACACCACACTTTCTTTTAAGATTTTTCAATACTTATAAGTCCTTAGATATTGAGAGAGTTTGTATTAACTGGAAAGGCTTTTCAGAGACTGAATAATTCTGCAATGAATAATACAGGAAAAAAATACCTAGAAGAATCGTTACCTTATAAAAGGGTGACCAGAATCCCTCATCACCAAAGATGCAGAGGCTGTGGTAGCAATATTGAAATGCCTTATATATGATTTGGAAGAGGATTGAATTGTTTATGGGTTTTTTACCTTTAAATATTGGTGTTTGATATATAGAATGGAATAGAATCAACCAGGTTGGAAGAGACCTTTGAGATCATCGAGTCCAACTTATCATCCAACACTATCTAATCAACTAAACCATGGCACCAAGCACCCCATCAAGTCTCTTCCTAAACACCTCCAGTGATGGTGACTCCACCACCTCCCTGGGCAGCCCATTCCAATGGCTAATAACTCTTCCTATGAAGAACTTCTCCCTAACTTCCAGCCTAAACCTCCTCTGGCACAGCTTGAGACTCTGTCCTCTTGTTCTAGTGCTGGTTGCCTGGGAGAGGAGACCAGCCCCCACCTGGCTACAGCCTCCCTTCAGGTTGTTGTAGACAACAAGAAGGTCTCCCTTGAGCCTCTTCTTCTCCAGGCTAAGCAACCCCAGCTCCCTCAGCCCTCTACTCATAGGGCTTGTCCAACTTGTAGATAATGCAGCACAATCCAAAGGAAAAGGACCTGCCAGAATCAAAGTATCCATAGACACAGCTGCTCTGACGCAAAACTCGTGAGCAGCAACACTGCAAGAGAGCCACAGGTTTCACGACAGGCAGGGTCCAGGGAGAAGCCAGGTCCGAGTGGAGCGAGCAAGATGAAGGCAGGAGCCAGAGTAGGAGTGAGATGATGGCAAGAGCCCTGATCACTTTCTGGTCACTCTGTTTAAGGCATTTCTAGACAATGTGTTCAAGGCCAATGTATAATGTGCATGAAGCACCCCACTTAATCATAGTTCCCAAACCTAGCAGACTTCCGCCCTGGCGGGAAGCATGGGCACTAATTATCTGTCCCTAGGCAATTTAGCACCTTGGAAGGCAATTACACACCTTTGTCTTTCCCCATTCAAACCTCTGCTGATGGAGATGGGGAAAGGGGGGTTTGGAGCACACTGTAACAATATTCACATGTGATGTGCCTTGAAAGACAACAGCTTCTTGGATTTCTGTCCTGTGAAAACTAACATCATTTGTGGAACTAACCTCATTAGTTAAGGAAACTGCATTGAGATTCAGACATTTATAAGGTTTGAGATATTCTTAAGGGTGAAATTGTGAGCAGGAAAGTTCAGACAAAAGTTCATCAGTCCTTCAGGCAAAGGAAAATCCCAGGTGATGAGCAGGATATTAGCAGCAAGATGAAGCTGCTTATTCCATCTGCACTTGCAAAAATTAATCAAATGTGTACAGAACCTCTGCCCCACATAAGGAAAAATAAATTCCCAGTGATCAATTCAATTAACCAAAAAAATACCCTAAATTTCACAGCTTTCCTGGCACAGATGAATGAGTAGAGAAGACTGCATGACGAACATTATCATAGTATAGTATCATAGTATCACTCAGGGTTGGAAGGGACCACAAGGATCATCTAGTTCCATAGGCAGGGACACCCTGCACTAGATCAGGCTGGCCAGAGCCTCATCCAGCCTGGGCTTAAACACTTCCAGGGACGGGGGCCCCAGCCACCTCCCTGGGTAACCCATTCCAGGGCTTCACCACTCTCATGGTGAAGAACTTCTTCCTCACATCCAGCCTGAATCTCCCCACCTCCAGCTTCATTCCATTATATATATATATAACATTATTTACATATATATATATATATATATATATATTTAGTTTTATTTCTGCCCTTTATATTGGTAATAATTCCACTTCCAGAGCATCTACAGACTTCAGCAGATGCGAGAGTTGAGTTTTCCCCTTAGCAGTGAGGAAAGGAATCAAGTGAGCTCATTTCACTCTTTTCAGCAATATAACAAATTTCAGAAACATCTTCTCAAATTAAAGTTGTGGAAGTTTCTAGAACTGATGAGACATCTGATACTAAAATGGTCTTTCAGTGTCTCTCCCAGCTGAAAGATGTGCTTGGGTGGTGTAAGTACACTGACAGGAGCTTAAAAAATGAAGGAATAGATTTATGGATGCATATTCAGAACTGGATTTAAAAAATGCAACTTATTTTCACTTTGTAAATTGTTCTTGCAGCGCTGAAAAGCAATTCAGGCACTGCACTACGCATGACAATAAGTCACGGAGGGTTCCTATTGATTGAACACACTCTAAACCTCATTAGTTAATAAATAGGACTTGGGTGCTGCCAACAAATGAAAAACAAACACAACGCTTCTTTTTCATTCTCTGCTGGCCAAAGTCACCAAATACAGATTAGTCTGGAGTCCACTTATTGTTTCTGCTAGAAGTTATATAAAACAAAACTCAGGTGTAGATACATAGGTGTGTTTTTTCCACTCCTTCCTTCAGGCTGTTGAAGAATGCACAGAATGAAGTTCATTTCAGGACCTGGTATCAGAAAATACTGGCTGCTCTCCGATTCTGTGCTGGAAAAGCCCTGAACAACGAGTTTTCTAAGGAGGAGAAACTGATCAGAATTCTTGAAGACATCGCCAAGAATGTAAAGCTGCCAGTGACCAAAAAGAAAGGTTTGTTAACAAATACCTTCCCTTCCACCTAGGTTATTTCAGGCAACTTTATTTTTCCTAAGGTGGTTCCTCTTTCTCATAAAGCCCTGTACATAAATAAACCCAAGATTTGGCTACAATGGTAACAATTCTGTCCTGCTCTGAAAGCAAGTAAATATATGTATTTAATGGGAAAGCTGTCAAAACTGTTACTCTTGAGGTCAGTATATCTTTTAAGCCATTTGAACTCCTTCATCAGTGGTTTCTCAACCAGACTTTGCATTGGTCAGTAACAATGGCAACGAAATTGATATAACAGAGAGGGAGTGCTCATATTCAGTGCCTCATCCCAAAATATTTGGCACCTGTAGAGTTGCAGCAAGTCTTGAAAACTTTGCTGAGAGTTGTCCTCAACACATTGAACATTTCATTTCTTAACAAAGCCAAGCAGAGTGAAACTCAAATACAGCATTCAGCAATTAATACTGCACACTTGTCTGCAGAGGTGCATTCCTGGCCATAGGAGCTTGCAGTCATCTTCTCCAGTGAGTCTAGCTTTTATATTGAGTCGGTATATTTCCAATTCAAAACTCTTAATTTTCCAAGAGGGCTGTTATTACTTACCTGATGTGTAAAACTACTTCCTGCTGAGATCTCAGCAGGACAGACTAGAAATCCAAAGCAAGTATAGCTGCCACTGCTGCTGGGTATTACGAAAGTTATCATGAATTCTTTTTGCCTTGTTAAGGATGCAAAGATTTTCAAATGATCTTTCAGAAAGCTCTCAGTGTTGCTACTGAGAGCAGCAAAGCAAACATGGAAGTGAAAAGACAAAATATTTGCAAAGAGGAAAACATGTGTAAAGAAAAAGAAATAGTAGTGATGCATTATACATGACTGCTGCATAATTCAGATTTCAGAGATTAGTCTCAAGGCTGCAGATACTGAGAAACTCCCAAACCTTACTGCTAGCACAGCTCCAGTTGGCTGAGGGAAATCTCACTGTTAAGGCAACAAGCAACAACGAATTGAGAAATTCTCCAGCAAGGGAAAAAAAAAGACACAAGATGCAGCAGAGTAGGTGCAGGGCTAATCAGCCCATAATAAATAGTACTGAATCTGAACCTCTGTGACAGCATGAACTGGCAGTACATCTAGGCAGAAAAAGCATGAGTGTAAAGCAAAATCACTATTCTTATTTTTAATAACTGCACCTCCCTGTGACCTCATTAGTGGTTATAAGGTTACATGGATGCTACCCGCTCTGGAAATTGTGCTGCTTATTTAGAGTACAGACAGACAGAAGCTAATAAGCTGCTGTTATGTTTTCATGTTGCCATAACAATTCACATGTTACAGGAGGTGTTAAAGGTGGAACTCAACAGACTTCAGCAGCTGTTCCAGGAGATAAAAGTTTGTCGGCTTCCCCTGAATCCTGCGCTTGTTGTCCAAGGCATAGAGGCAGATGTAAGTCTAGATTGTGTATGGGATTGTGGGTTTGGTTTAGTTTTAGGTTTGGGTTAGGTTAGGGTTAGGTTTGGGTTAGGGTTAGGTTTAGGTTTGGGTTAGGGTTAGGTTTAGGTTTGGGTTTGGGTTAGGTTTGGGGTTAGGTTTGGGTTAGGGTTTGGGTTAGGGTTAGGTTTAGGGTTGGGTTTGGGTTAGGGTTGGGGTTGGGTTAGGGTTAGGGTTGGGGTTGGGTTAGGGTTAGGGTTGGGGTTGGGTTGGGTTTGGGTTAGGGTTAGGGTTGGGTTTGGTTAGGGTTAGGGTTGGGTTGGGTTAGGGTTAGGGTTGGGTTTGGGTTAGGGTTAGGGTTGGGTTTGGGTTAGGGTTAGGGTTGGGTTTGGGTTAGGGTTAGGGTTGGGTTAGGGTTAGGGTTAGGGTTGGGTTAGGTTAGGTTTAGTGTGTAGTGTGGTTTAGTGTGTAGTGTGGTTTAGTGTGTAGTGTGGTTTAGTGTGTAGTGTGGTTTAGTGTGTAGTGTGGTTTAGTGTGTAGTGTGGTTTAGTGTGTAGTGTGGTTTAGTGTGTAGTGGTTTAGTGTGTATGTGTTTAGTGTGTAGTGTGGTTTAGTGTGTAGTGTGGTTTAGTGTGTAGTGTGGTTTAGTGTGTAGTGTGGTTTAGTGTGTAGTGTGGTTTAGTGTGTAGTGTGGTTTAGTGTGTAGTGTGGTTTAGTGTGTAGTGTGGTTTAGTGTGTAGTGTGGTTTAGTGTGTAGTGTGGTTTAGTGTGTAGTGTGGTTTAGTGTGTAGTGCGGTTTAGTGTGTAGTGCGGTTTAGTGTGTAGTGTGGTTTAGTGTTTAGTTTAGGTTTGGTTTGGTTTAGTGTTTAGTTTGGTTTAGTTTTGATTTTCATTCTTGTTTGCTTTTTTAATTTTTATTTTATTTTTTCTTTTATTTTTGTCCTTTATTTTTTAATTTTCTTTATGCTTATTTTATTTTTCCAAGCCTAACAGTTCTATGATTCTGTGATTTGATTTGATTTGATTTTAGTATAGTATAAAGGGGAGAGGGAGTTAGTGACTGCATTGACTGGGAAATAATCTTACTGACACTAAACACAAGTTATCTGCTAAACTGACCTCTAGCCAAATTCCATTTAAACTGGGAGCCTTGCAGAGGTGAAGGGTGTTGCATGCATGTCTTGCCTTGCACAGCACTGGCAGCAGACCTTTGAGCAGCTTGCCCCCAGCTAGTTTCCCTGCCATGATGTTTAGTTGGCAAGGGCACCTGGCTCCCTTGCAGCTGAGACATGGTTACCATCCTGCCTAATAGCTCTTGGTGGCAGTTTTTTTCTCATCTAAGGTTCTTTCTTGTCATGTGTGGGAGCAGCTAAAGGTCTAGAGCTAGCTCTCTTTTTGCAGAGGTGACACTAGCAACATAATTGAGAATTGTTAAAATATTAAATATTCACAGTAACTCACCTGTGCCTATGACCCCTATTAAGAATTACTGAAGAATAAAGGAAACTACCATGTTCTTTAGCATTACGTGAGTTTGCTTTGACCACACTACTGACTCAGTTATCCATTGCTTAGAAATGTTTTCACAGACAATATTATGTTAGGAATAGGACATTACATCTCTGGAAAAAGAAAAGATACTCAGCATCAAGAGAAAACAAACCTGAACACCCATATATCTCACTAGTTATAGCTGTCTAATTACAACAGCTTGTGCTCTGTTTTTGTTCTCTGGCTCATTATCCACAGTGGACCTGATTCTAAGAGGTGCTGATCCCTTCAATTGCCTTTGACCTGTGATTCTCCAAGTAATTGCTATTCAGCCTTGATCTCTGTGAGAAAAGAGGTCTTCAGCACCCTACAGGCTTGGGCCAGTTGTATAAGTCAGAAGAATTTGAAGCCTGATGCTTCTCACTGCTTTCAGGCTTATGGAAAATAATGAGTAATGGGAAGGAATCTCACTATACAGTCATGCTATTTATAATGCACCAGCTTGGCTGGACAAATACAGAGGTGTGGGTTTTTGTTATAAGTATCTGAAGAGAGACATTTTGTTTTGTTTTATTATACCATTATAGGCCATTATACATGCAGCTTCTTGATTGAACTCTATGTCACTTTAATCATGCAAATTAGAATTTTTAAGTGCTTATAATTGCCTAAATATAATTTGGTTTGCTGTCATCTATTGATTTTACCAGTGCCAAGCACTGCTCCCAGCTCTATCAGTGGTGTATTATTTCACAGTAACCTTTCAAGCACTCACTGAAATGTTTAAATTGAAGAAAATCCATAGGGGGTCAGGATTCCGTGATGAATAATAGCTATTGTATGTTGCAGAGGTATGATGTGACTAACATGGTATTTGCATGTGCCATGATTCGAGATGTTCAGATGAAAAGTAGGAGGCAGCTGTGCCTCACAGGGGTTTTTCTTCAAATTACCCTCCATTGCACTCCACCCATTAAGGACAGCAGTAGCTCCTGTGAGACACTCATTATTTCTATAAACCAGGCTATTACTTTACTGTTGTTTTTGTGGTGGGTTCCCCCCTTTCCCTGATTTTTAATGATGATTGTAATACCACCCTAACTCACACAGTCCTTGGCTCATTAATGCTTTTTGAAGCCCTTTGAGGCCTTTAGGTGGAAGGAGCAGTAGGGAATGAGAAGTCAGAGTATATGTTTAATTAAGATAAATCCCACTAAAAGAGATTGTGATTTTTCAGAGTTTCCTGTATCCTGAGACAGTGAGGTCACCACAGAAATTAGCAGGTTCTTTGCTTCCATAAAGATTGTATGACTGGACAAGTTGTTATTTCAGAAAATAATAGGACCAAAGGCTTTCAGATGCTTTACAGATTCTCATTAGATCAGTCTTAGGTACTTTATTCACTCAGTCCCAGCCAAAGTTTAATGTTAATAGGCCTGGATGAAAATGAAAAACAATTAGTACAGAAAATGTTAACCGTTCCTATAATCTCAATATTGAGTGAAGCAAATTGTCTGAGAAAAAAAATTTCTCAGATTCCTGAGCCAATTAAGCAGTCAATAACATCAATGTTATTTACTGCTGTTATGATTACCAACTTACACTTTTTATTAGGGCAACAGAGCAGTCTCAAAAGATGGTACTTTTTAGGAGGTATTGTATTATCCTGATGTCTTCTATATGTGTCACCATTATTCTCTCTCTCTTTTTTTTCTCCTGAAGTCATGTTCATATTTTACATCCAATGCTTTACCATTGAAAATCTCCTTCATCAGTGCAAATGCTCCAAGTGGAAACATCAATGTTATTTTTAAGGTATGTTCTTCCTTTAATTCTTAATTCTTTCTGTATGGAAAGCATACAGAGTACTGTGACCAGTTCTTGAGTCCTGTGTCCAGTCCTGGGCCCCTCAGTTTAGGAAGGACATCGAGACACTTGAACGTGTCCAGAGAAAGGGCAACAAGGCTGGGGAGAGGCCTTGAGCACAAGCCCTGTGAGGAGAGGCTGAGGGAGCTGGGGTTGTTTAGCCTGGAGAAGAGGAGGCTCAGAGGTGACCTCACTGCTCTCTGCAACTACCTGAAGGGTGGTTGTAGCCAGGAAGAGGTTGGTCTCTTTTCTCTAGCAACCAGCACCAGAACAAGGGGACACAGTCTCAAGCTGCACCAGGGAAAGTTTAGGCTTGAGGTGAGGAGGAAGTTCTTCACTGAGAGAGTCATTCGTCATTGGAATGTGCTGCCCAGGGAGGTGATGGAGTCACCATCCCTGGAGGTGTTCAAGAGGGGATTGGATGTGGCACTTGGTGCCATGGTCTAGTCATGAGGTGTGTGGTGACAGGTTGGACTCGATGATCTTTGAGGTCTCTTCCAACCTTGGTGATATTGTGATAAATTGATTTGAAATTCACCTCATCTGTGTTTTAATCTTGAGCCTGAGAATGTTTCATTTGGCTCTACTGTTCCTTTTCCAAATTACTTTTGACACTATACCTTTTAGTGAAGCATGCTGAGGCAATTCACTGAAATATCAGCTTTTGGATTGGTAGAGAATCCATCCCTGGAGGTGTTCAAGAGGGGATTGGATATGGCAGTTGGTGCCATGATTTAGTAGTCATGAGGTCTGTGGTGACAGGTTGGACTTGATGATCTTTGAGGTCTCTTCCAACCTTGGTTATTCTGTGATTCTGTGACTTCATGCATTAGTTTTTTTCTGACTGGAGACAACCAAGCTAAAACATGAAGTTTATATTTTAAACCTAATTTACTTAGCATATGGAAGTCAGAGAGTAAGGCTCAAAGAGACAATTCAGAGTAATTAAATCCACCATGTTCATATTTTTCTAGCAAATAAAAATACTGGAGTACTAGAGACAACAAACCTGGAGAGGGGTTTAGAGCACAAGCCCTATGAGGAGAGGCTGAGGGAGCTGGGGTTTCTTAGACTGGAGGAGGATCAGGTGAGATCTTATTGCTGTCTGCAACTACCTGAAGGGAGGTTGTAGCCAGGTGGGGGCTGGTCTCTTCTTCCAGGCAACCAGCACCAGAACAAGAGGACACAGTCTCAAGCTGTGCCAGGGGAGGTTTAGGCTGGATGTTAGGAAGAAATTCTTCACAGAGAGAGTGATTGCCCGTTGGAATGTGCTGTCCAGGGAGGTGGTGGAGTCGCCGTCACTGGAGGAGGTTTAGGAGGAGACTTGATGGGGTGCTTGTTGCTATGGTTTAGTTGATTAGATGGTATTGGATGTTGGGTTGGACACAATGATCTTGAAGGTCTCTTCCAGCCTGGTCTGGTCTGGTCTGGTGTGGTCTGGTCTGGTCTATTCTATTCTATTCTATTCTATTCTATTCTATTCTATTCTATTTTATTCTATTCTCTTCTATTCTACTCTATTCTATTCTATTACAGAACTAATTCAGTCCATATTAGCCAGAGTGGAGGAATGGGCTGAAGAAGAGTGATGTGAAGGGGTCAGCAGAAGAGCACTGCCTTGTTGGAGTTAGTTGGAGCTAGTTGGAGCAACTGACTCTGTAAATAAACTTAGCATTATTTTTCACTTACAACCTGGAAAAGCTTCAGAGTTCAGGACAGTGTTGTGTCCATCCAGAAAAGACAATATATGCAATTTAAAGTTAGTTCTCTTTCAAAAGAGCAAAAGTCTTCCATAACAATGGCTTACAGGTTTTAGAGAAGAACACTGATGGACAAAAAAATGGTCAGTGTTGCCAAAGACAATACTCCTCCATCTTTTGCAGTATTATTTTCCAAAGCAGAAGTCTAAACAATTATTAAAAATCTAATTTAAAAATAAAATAAAATAAAAATCTGAATTAAATTGATCTTTAGAGCAGCTGTGATTCTCAGGTCTAGAAATACACTTTCCAGGCATGTTAGGGAGAGACTAGCACTGTCAAACTTCGCTGAACCTCTAAAAGTGTGGTTCTTATGCCATTTCACCTGAGAGTCAGTGTTGAACAAACAGGTTTCTACTTCAGCAACATGAGCAAATGCCTGCTCATGGAACAGCTAAACATTTGTCCTGCTTCTACCTAGACAGTATTTTCCCTGCCCAGTTATTTCCAACAAACATCCAACTGTCCAGATGCTGTAGAGTGTAACAGCTGGCGTTGGTGAGGTTTTTGGAACACCAGCCCGATGAGGAGAGGCTGAGGGAGCTGGGGTTGCTTAGCCTGGAGAAGAGGAGACTCGGGGGTGACCTTATTGCTCTCTACAACTACCTGAAGGGAGGTTGTAGACAGGCAGATGTTGGTCTCTCCTCCCAGGCAGCCAGCACCAGTTATTTCCAACAAACATCCAACTGTCCAGATGCTGTAGAGTGTAACAGCTGGCGTTGGTGAGGGGTTTGGAACACAAGCCCTATGAGGAGAGGCTGAGGGAGCTGGGGTTGCTTAGCCTGGAGAAGAGGAGACTTGGGGGTGACCTTATTGCTCTCTACAACTACCTGAAGGGAGGTTGTAGACAGGCAGATGTTGGTCTCTCCTCCCAGGCAGCCAGCACCAGAACAAGAGGACACAGTCTCAGGCTGTGCCAGGGGATGTTTAGGCTGGCTGTGAGGAAGAAGTTCTACACAGAGAGAGTGAGTGCTCATTGGAATGGGCTGCCCATGGAGGTGGTTGAGTCACCTTCATTGGAGGTGTTCAGGAGGAGACTTGATGGGGTGCTTGGTGCCATGGTTTAGTTGTTTAGGTGGGTTGGATTGGTTGATAGGTTGGACGTGATGATCTTGAACGCCTGTTCCAACCTGGTCTGGTCTGGTCTGGTCTGGTCTGGTCTGGTCTGGTCTGGTCTATTCTATTCTATTCTATTCTACATTCTGTTCTATTCTATCAGCAAACCATTGTGTCAAAGTATCTTCTACTTGCACTATAGTTCCGTTGTCTGTTTCCTATGGATAACATGTACATAAAAGGATAAGCACTTAAATTGTGTAGTGACTCTGTGTCTGAGGGAAAGCAGGTGGAGAAAACAAGATTTTTTTTGCAGGATTAGGTACTAAGAAGAATTGATTGGAGCCAAGATTGCCTTTAAGTTAAATAAAAGTAGACATTTTTAACTTTTTTTAATTATTTTGTCTCTTTATTTACCCACTCAGCAAATGCCTGTAGACAGCACTGCTTACATGAAAAGAACATAATAAAACAATAAAGCATTTAAAAATGCCAGTAAAAGTCACATGTATTTTAGATGGGCTGGGGAGGGGGGAACAAAAAACCCCAGGGCTTTCTTTTTTTTCACAGACCATTTACTTAGCCATGGTTGAAAATAATCTCTTC
Organism: Colaptes auratus; assembly: GCA_015227895.2. Classification (NCBI taxonomy): domain Eukaryota; kingdom Metazoa; phylum Chordata; class Aves; order Piciformes; family Picidae; genus Colaptes; species Colaptes auratus. The sequence goes on from CM037634.1 coordinate 7,670,030, forward strand.
ATTACTTCTTGTGGCTACAATTAAAGCCCCATTGCACTAAGATAATTGTTGACTGACTCCACGGGGAGAGCAGCCAACACTTCACCACTGTTTGAATCTGAATATGAATCATGTCATGGGTAAAATCTAAATTCATGATAAATTTCCCCTTCAGCCTGCTGCAAGGACCAAGTTGTGAAGCTTAACATTAGACAAATGCTGTCATTTATGAAAAAGGATCCATCATTAGGTAGACTTTAAAATGTATCTAAATTAGGAACCTCTCTCTGGATTAAATTTTCAAAGTCTAGTAATTACTTAGGAATAATAAGCAGGAAAGCTGCAGTTAATCAGAGAGCATTCATTACCACCTCCATGGCTGCCAAAATAGTCTCTGCCTATGTGTGCCCTCTGTCTCTTCTGACACAGAAATGTGAGTAGCATCTTTGAAGAAAGAGGGATTTGCTGTAAAATAGGGTGCATCAAAAAAAGTGTGTCCAGCAGGTCTAGGGATGTTCTCCTCCCTCTCTATTCTGCCCTGGTGAAACCACACTTGAAATACTGTGTCCAGTTTTGGGCTCCCCAATTCATGAGAGACAGGGACCTGCTAGAGAGAATCCAAAAGGATGACTGTGGGACTGGAACACCTCTCCTGTGAAGAGAGACTGAAAGCTCTGGGGCTATTTAGTCTTGAAAAGGCTGAGAAGGGACCTTATGAATGTCTATAACTATCTGAAGGGTTGGTATCAAGATGAGGGTGGCAATCTCTTTTCAGTGGTGTACACTAACAGGACAAAAAGCAACATCTATAAGCTGGAACACAGGAAGTAAAACCTTAACATGTGGGGAAACTTCTTCACTGTGAGGGTGAGGGTGCACTGGAACAGAATGCCCAGAGAGTTTGCAGAGTTTCCTTGTCTGGAGGCTTTCAAGACCCGCCTGGATGTGTTCCTGTTTGTCCTGCCCTAGGCGATCCTGCTTTGGCAGGGTGGTTGGACTACAGGATCTCTAGAGGACCCTTTCATACCTCTAACATTCTATGCTTCTATGAGTATAGCTACTTTGGTGATTGAAAATATTCGCATGAAATATGAAGATATTTCTGGGTAGTATGGAAGGAGAAACCTGAATTTCTTGTGTGATTTTCACAGATGGGCGATGACCTACGTCAAGATATGCTGGTTCTGCAAATTATTCGAGTGATGGACAGCATTTGGCTCCGAGAGGGACTGAATATGCAAATGATCGTTTATAGGTGTTTATCTACAGGAAAAGGCCAAGGTCAGTTTTAGATTACAAAAGTTACCTGTGTTATGTTCTTCATATTTCATGTAAGCAGCACTAAACCCCAAAATCCTCCCTTTAACTTGTATTTTTGTGGGTGTCTTATTTCTCTTGGAATGGGATGGAATGGGATGGAATGGAATGGGATGGAATGGAATGGAATGGAAGAAACCTTTGAGACATCGCATCCAACCTGTTATCCAACACCATCTAATCAATTAAACCATGCAATCAAGCACCCTATCAAGTCTCTTCCTAAACACCTCCAATGATGGTGACTCCACCACCTCCCCAGGCAGCCCATTCCGATGGGCAATCACTCTCTCTATGAAGCATTTCTTCTCACTTAGGAAAGGAAAACATGGCCAGAATTTCACTTAGTGAAGCCCTAAATTGTATATTTACCTACTCCTGAAAGCCATTTAATTTATTAATAAGATGCCTCTCTAGAGGAAGCACAACCAAGCTCAGTGAATTTAGTTCTAGAATTTTCTGAAAGCCTCCACACCATCACCTTGCACCAGAGTCTTGAGAGTAACTTCACGCATCAAAAAGACAGCTTTGGGGAAAATTATCCATAGCTACTAAACTTTTAATCCAGTGTGATCCTGTGTGGATGCTTAAATAAACCTCGATGTGGCTAGAGAAAGTACCTGTAGACAAGTGATGACAGCTTACAGTGTTGATTTTGAAATGTTACTCTTATGCTTGAAATGCTGCTTAAGGCAGGCCTGACTCATCTGAAAGCTTGCTTTCTTTCCTTTATGGTGGTTGTAGCAGAGCTGTAGCAGGGATACCAATTGCTTGCTAAAGAAGTTTACTGACAGGAATAAGCTTACTATTTTTTACTGACTTTCCAAATCCTTTAATGAAAAATAATCCTTGCACAAATAGAAGCCTGATGTATCCAGATTGCCTCCTGTACAAAAAAAAAATTATGAAATTCACTGCTTTCTGAGGCACAAAGAGAAAATGAGAGAGGATGAATGATCTGGGGTCAGAGTGGCTGGAGAGCTCCCAAACAGAGAGGGACCTGGAGGAGCTGATCGACAGCCATCTGAATGTGAGCCAGCAGTGCGCCCAGGCAGCCAAGAAGGCCAATGGCATCCTGGCCTGCATTAGGAATAGTGTGGCCAGCAGGAGCAGGGAGGTCATTGTGCCCCTGTACTCTGCATTGGTTATGCCACACCTTGAGTCCTGTGTCCAGTTCTGGGCCCCTCAGTTTAAGAAGGACATCGAGACACTTGAACGTGTCCAGAGAAGGGCAACAAGGCTGGGGAGAGGCCTTGAGCACAGCCCTATGAGAAGAGGCTGAGGGAGCTGGGATTGTTTAGCCTGGAGAAGAGGAGGCTCATGGGAGACCTCCTTGCTCTCTACAACTACCTGAAGGGTGGTTGTAGCCAGGAAGGGGTTGGTCTCTTCTCTCTAGCAACCAGCACCAGAACAAGGGGACACAGTCTCAAGCTGCACCAGGGGAAGTTTCAGCTCGAGGTGAGGAGAAAGTTCTTCACTGAGAGAGTTGTTCAACATTGGAATGGGCTGCCCGGGGAGGTGGTGGAGTCACCGTCCCTGGAGGTGTTCAAGAGGGGGCTTGGACGTAGCACTTGGTGCCATGGTTTAGTCATGAGGTCTGTGGTGACAGGTTGGACTCAATGATCTTTGAGGTCTCTTCCAACCTTAGTGATACTGTGATACTGTGATCTGAAGGACCTAGGTGAAAGTATAGATGGTTCATGCACATGCCAGGTGTTTAAGGTGACCTGAAAAAGACTGCTTACTTCTTTGTGGAGATGGGAGTCAAAGCTTGAAATCTTCTGCTTCAAAGTAAATAATACCAGAATGTTATTTCTAAACATTATATTATAGTCTCTCTTATATACTAACACTTCATTTGTTTTTTACCAAGAAAGATGCTTTTCTCTGACATTCTCTTCTTTTCAGCAGCATAACAGCAGAAAACCTCTGTCTGACAAATTTCCTATGCAATGTCTTCCCTTATGATCTACAGAGATGTTAATATAATTGATTTACAGTTTATGATCAAGGCTAAAAGGACCAAGAGGCACATCTGTGGTCATACAGGAAATGCTTAAATAGCCTTGGGTACCCAGTTTTTCTAATTCCTAGCCTAATGCTTTCTCCATGGGCCACTTTTTCCACACAAGGGAGAAAGGAGATGATCATTTCATCATCATAGGAATGCAGAAATCAGTTTTCACAGCAGTGTGAAAAGCAGATAAAGCACTGGTAGAATACTGCTTTCCAGATGTTGTAATGGAGCCCTTCATGACATGAAATTGCTAGAGGAAGTCAATCCTGTAATGCAGAATTGAAGGATGATGGACCAGAGAACATACAAAGGGACAGAGAAACAGAGAACTAACAGAGAACTTACAAGCCAGGCCTCAGTTCCACAAACAGAATTAAGTGGAAGCAGTAGAAATACTGGATTCAGGTGAAGCATTGCAAAATGCTGGACCTCAGAGTCCCAGTTTATGTCATACTGGATCAGACTAATATCTGCATTATCTAGGATCCTTTCTCCCATGCTGCAGAATTTAGTGTTTTATATTGTTTTGTAGCATTCTAGAACAATAAACACATAGGAAATATTACATTTCATAGTAAATCTTTAATCCTATTTTATAGAGATTTTTTTAATTGGCTTTATACATATTGTACCCTCTTGTAATCTCATGAAATTGTTGGCCCTGTTGGTACCTTGAGGCAATTATGTCCACAATATTATTAGCAGTGGTTTTATTTCTCAGTCATAGAACTACCATTTCTTACAGAGTACCTTGTGATTTCTTGTTTGTTTGTTTGTTTCCAACAAGAAAGAGAAAAAGAATCCTGATCTACATTTTCTATTACATTCAGCATTTTGTAAGCTTTTAAGTATGCATTTTTCCTGATCCAACAATAGGCAATATGCATTGGTGGTCTTCATATCTTTTTAATGTTAAAGGTTTTTCATGCAAACTCTTTTCTGTCTGATTAGGTTTGGTACAGATGGTGCCAGATGCTACCACACTAGCCAAGATCCACAGGGAGTCTGGACTGATAGGGCCACTGAAAGAAAACACAATTAAGAAGTGGTTCCATAATCACCATCCTCTGGAATCAAGTTACCAAGAGGTAGCATTATAATGAAGCTTATTATACATTTCATGTTTTACCATGGGGAAAAAAACCACTGCACAAACAGCAGCAAGCAGTGAAAACAAATGATTCAGACATGAGACAAACAAATCACATGCATAAAAGACATGGAATTGAATTTAAAATACCACTCTCTTTCTAAGGAGATATTGCTCTGGATCAGGTGCATTGTAACACATTTTCTATTAAAATGTGCCATAGAGATGTTTTGAAAATTAGCTCTAAAGTAGAGAGAAGCTGAAATAGGAATTAAGTATTGAACTCAAAACCATTAGTTTCTTTGAGGTCAGCTCTCTAAATAATTTATTATTTAAAACCATGGTAGATTTTCTTTGTTTGGGAATGACTGTGTGTCATCGTGACCATGGAAATAACCCAGAGTGCTAGAAAGCTTTTTTTCCAAACTAGATATTATACATAACCCAAAATATTGGAAAATTATTTTATGGAAACAGAGGTTTCCAAGGAACTCTTTCTATTAATCCTTTGTTGGCTGAGCTAGCCCGAGGAAAAGACTAGCACCCCAAACCAGAAACCGGAAGCAGCAACCAGAACAGAAGCCTCTCGTATTATACTCTGAACTCCAAGCCTCATGATACTTTGCTCAGGTCAGCATTGTTTTGAATATTAGAATCATAGAATTGTTAGAGTTGGAAGGGACTTTAAGGATCATCCAGTTCCAAACCCCTTGCCATGGGCAGGGACACCTCACACTACATCCGGTTGCTCAGAGCCACATCCAGCCTGGCCTTAAAACTCTCCAGGGATGAAGGTTCTATCACCTCCCTCGGTAACCTGTTCCAGTGTCTCACCACTCCCATGGTGAAGAATTTCTTCCTAACACCCAATCTGAATCTACCCATTTCTACTTTTTTGTTCCATTCCCCCTAGTCCTATCACTCCCTGACACCCTAAATAGTCCCTCCCTGTTGTAGAATGGCTTAAATCTAAGGGACATGTCTCTGTGGAACAGCTGCTTGAGCAGGATATGTAGGCCTTGCTCCATCTTGTTGTTTACCGCTCATAGTTAGCTGCCTTGCTGAAGCAGCAAGGTCACTATGGCCTCATGGCTGTTCTTGCAGCTGTGTGTTTGCAAGATAACTGGATGGGAAAGGAACAGCTAGGTAAGATAATTGGATGGGAAAGGAAGAGCTAGTGAGAAGGGAGTTTTCTTGGAATGTACACAGAGCCTTTGATATTGTACACAGACCTAATTACAGGTGGGCTGGATATTATAACGTTGCCTTCAGTCAGAGACCAATAGAATAGTGACACTTGTGCATATTTAGCTGAAATGCTATATAAGCTGTGTATCCGGGCAATAAAGTTGAAGCGTGCTTATCAATCACATTGATTGCTGCTGTCTTCCCTCGCCGCTCCCCGACATCTGGCGCCCGAACAGGGACGATCTACTGGGGTAAGGGAGAGAACCCCCAACGCGGGACCTTCTCGCGGTCGTGGTGGTGGCGAGCCCGGAAAAGCATCGATTAGCAGCGAATCGAGGGGCAAAAGTGCGACTCAACGCTGGCGTAGGGAGCTCGTACCGTGCCTGAGCTGGGTTTCCTGAATTGGAATTAAGCTCGCCGTCCGGGTAAGGGCTGCTACTCGACTTCCACGGGTTTTTGAAGGCTGCACTAAGGGATGGAAAGCGAAGTAGCCCTTAACTTATTTTTAAGTTTCCTTGAGAAACGCAGTGTAGAGGATGTGGATTTAAAGAAGCATCCTGAACGTTTATTGCAGTTTGGTAGGGAGAATGGTTTTTTCAAGTCGTCAGAAGATGTGCTTAGTGTTGATGTATTGGAGAGAATATGGAAACAAACTGTGGGACTTGATCATAGATGGTGACAAAAGTGCCGTAAAGCTGCAAAAGCGGCCGGGGAGAGGCACGGTGAAGCACTCCGCGAAACAGAAGAGCTGTGCTAAACGCCCTCCAAACTGTCCTCTCCGAGAGAGGTATTCCTGACAATTCTGGCATTTTGAACGGGCTAACTATCCTCTCCGTGAGAGGTGTTACTGAGATTATTGGGATTTTGAAAGGGCTATTAGCATGGGCCCGGAATCATGATTTTATCCCCAGAGCAACCGAAGCTTTTACTACCGAAGCTCGGGACAAACTGGAGCCCAGCTGTGGGATGAGGTGCTAAACACCAGCCACCATCCCAGCAGGGAGGAAGCGATAAAAAGGCGGCGAAACTTGTAGGTCAGCGTGTTTGATCCCATTCATCAACATCTTCTAATATCGCCAACGACAGCTCGGATTTGGAAGAGATAACACCGACGCTGAGAAATCAAATAGTGCCAACTTTGTTTCACAGTCCCTCTTAGAAAAATGGAGCGCTTGGAGGCTCGCGGTTACGGCATTCTTACGACCGCACCCCTTCCGCGAGCCCCGACGGCCCCCACGGGCACCGACGGCTCCGACCGAGGCGGCACCGACCGACGCACCACCGACACCGGCAGCACGGACTGTAGCGGCCCCCGCGGTGGCCCCCACGGCAGCAGCCACGGCAGCGGCCCCAGCGGCCGTCCCCATGGCGGCGGCACGGCGGCGGCCCGGCAGCGGCCAGCACCAGCGAACACCTCACCATCCCCCCGCCTCCTATGCCCCAGACATTGTCAGCAGATAACATCACTACGACGGAGGCTACAATCGAATTCCGAAGGGACGATAGTGTAAGGGATCGGGAGGTGGGAGGGACGGGGAACTGTCCTGCTGCGCCGCTGGAAAGGTATTGTGAGAAATGCAGTAATAGAAGGGAATCTGTAGATTTTCCTGTACATGCATCTCCTGTGGTATTATTCTGGCATTTGACAATGCTAACGAAAAAACTAAACAGGTTCTCAGCATTTACCAACAGGTCATTCTTGAGTCTACAAAATGTTGTTGTCGAGTCCCATCAACACGGTCCTCTGGGTCACCAACCCTGTGCTCTGTTAGTTGGCAGATCGTCTACCTCTAGACAGGGCATCCTTATAATTCCTGGTTCAATAGATTCTGATTATGATTGGGCTAAGAAAGTTATGTTCTATAGCATTACCCCTCCTGTTAGGACTCTTGTTGGGACAGAAATTGTTCAGCTAATACCGTCTGAGTCCTGAGTGCCTAAAACTTTTAACAGGATTTGAGGATAAGAAGGCTAAGGGAAAATTAGAACAGATTGTGACTATCAGGAGCTGATATCACTATTGTATCTCGTCATAAATGAAATGGTCTTGAGTTTAAAAGGTTTAAAGGGTTTTAAATGTATTCAAACAACCTGGGTCAGCAAAGAGCCAGTGCAATTAGCTGTTACGACGGCAAATCAGTCACTGTAAGACCGTATGTGTTAACCCTTCCAGTTACTCTATTGGGTTGAGACACCTTAAGTTAGCTAGGAGCACAACTTGTTTCTGTTCCTTTTCTGTGGCGGCTACTGGTCAGCAACCAATCCTCAAATTAAAATGGAAAACAGCTAATGCAGTATGGGTGGAGCAGTGGTCGCTCAGGCATGATGGGCTTCAAGTTGTTAGGACCCTTACCGCAGAAACAATTGCAACTACTGCACACCTTGCCCCCCCTCGTCTCTTTTCTGGTACGACTCTAGTCCACCAAAGCTGTGTTCTGATTTAAAGCAACAGTGCTAATTTAATAATTTCTGATTGTAATGTCTTTTAGAGTTCGGTTATTTAGAGTTTTGTTAAGTTTTCCTAGTAAGCATAATGAATAGTAAGCATTTGGTATTTACAGGTACTTAGTACATAGTAATTGTAGCAAGGTATAAGGACTTAGTAATGATTCACATTGTAAGATTTGTTATGGTTCGAACCTTCTTAGTTGTGTGCCGGCATTTCAAAGGAGCTCCATGTAATATAGTTAAGGTTTGTAGTAAATAGTATATAGTTAAGGTTGTAGTAAATAGTAATATAGTTAAGGTTTGTAGTAAATAGCTATTAATTTTTAAACGTATTCCTTAGCTAATGTGTAGAACAATCAAGACTGTGAGGAACGAGTATTTCCCATGAAGTTGAACATCGATCACAATAACTGTTATGATAATCTGGGATCAAAAGCATCGATCAGAAGAATGTATCACAGCACCATGTGAATTTGGACGGAATATTATGGTTGGTTGATTGTTGTGTGATTAGAGAAAATGTTCATATGAACTTATATGTTATCTCACCAGTTTGTTATAATATTACGCACTTACAGGGAAAATCAAAATTCATTATAACGCAACATGCATTTTCATTTTAGGTTGGAGACTGCAACAAACACATGCATGCCAAAAGGAAAAAAAAAAAAAAGAAAAAAAAAAAGGGAAAAAAAAAAGGAAAAAAAAAAGGGAAAAAAAAAGGGAAAAAAAGGAAAAAAAAAAAAAGAAAAAAAAAAAAAGGGAAAAAGGGGGGAAAGAGAGAACACCCCATAGCAAAGAAGTTTTTTAATGGTACCAACAAGAAATAGCTAGTTCATGTCAACACTTAGAAACATAAACTTTGCAAAGTGCTGCAACCCTCTCACCACAAGACAGCACGAACGTGGCACGGCTGTCATGAAGTGACGGTCAGCAGGGCTGCCTAGCGCTGACCTCAACGCCTGTCACAATAATCCAAGATGTCAACAGAAAGTATCTAATTTATAACTGAGTGTCATGATTGTTTAACTGTTGTGTGAACATTAAGAGATCAGTATTACTAGGATGAGCAAAAACACATTATTATGTGTAATTTTCTATTGGGTAAAGCAATGAAGCCATTTTGCTCTTGCTGTTTGCCCGCAAGTTTTCTGTCTGTGAAGCTAGAGCCTGGCCAGATCTACCTTTACAGATTAAAGAAATCTTGCTACCATTAAACAATTCATGATTTTTGACCATCCTAGAGAAAATAAAGATGCAACATACCACTAAAGCAGATTGTAAAAGACAGTGCTAAGAATTGCATTTGTGTCTTAATCTCTGTGTGTATTGTGTTCAGGCATAATCAGGTCTTCCTGTCAATAAGAAGAGTGAATGTGAAGATCAGAACTATTACGACCTGAGTTCTTCTTTACAATGTTTGCTATTTTGACCATGTATTATGCCAACTCTGCTAGAATATTTTAATTAGCTGAACTTAAGCATTGTGCCTTGTATGGGTTTCATCAGTCTGTTAGACATGCTGCGCTACAGGACTTTTGCTTTTGCTGTACAGCTTAGCTTTAACTCGCTTGCTTCTGTGTATGCAAGAGTATCTTGTATGGGATGAGAACAACTCCCATGAGCAGAGTGCTCACAAAAACAAAAAGGGGAATTTGTGGCAATGCCGGTGACGAGCAGTGTGAGCAATCTGGCAGTGTAGGCTTAGAGCCTGACATGGTGGTAGGCCATGCTCAGCCTAAGTGCAAAAGTTGCTATCAGTGTAGAAAAATAGCGCTGTGCCTGCACCGTGTAACTAAAGCAGGACACTGGTAGCTACTAACACAGTAAGTTATCTTGTTGGTCAGCTAAACAGGCTAATGTTACTACTGTAATTTTAGATCAACTGCTTTTAGATCAAAATAGTTTAAGGCATGCATATTTACAGAATAGAGCTGCTGTTGATTTTTTGCTTTTAGCTAATGGTCATGGCTGTGAGGATTTTGAAGGTATGTGTTGTTTTAATTTGTCTGATCATAGTCAATCAATTCATAAAAGGATTGCTTGGTTGGAAAATCATGCTCAATCAATTGTTAAAATGTAAATCCTTTAGATCAATGGTTTCAATCTTGGTTTGGAAATATGTCTCCTTGGTTATTAGGTCTGCTTAAAGAAGGTTACGCTGGTTGGGTATTGTTCTGTTGATATTGCTTGTTTTGCATATTGCATATGGATGTATTATGAGAAGTGTAAATGAGGTAACATCTCGAGCTTTTCTTGTACAAAAGAAAAAGGGGGGAATTGTTGTAGAATGGCTTAAATCTAAGGGACATGTCTCTGTGGAACAGCTGCTTGAGCAGGATATGTAGGCCTTGCTCCATCTTGTTGTTTACCGCTCATAGTTAGCTGCCTTGCTGAAGCAGCAAGGTCACTATGGCCTCATGGCTGTTCTTGCAGCTGTGTGTTTGCAAGATAACTGGATGGGAAAGGAACAGCTAGGTAAGATAATTGGATGGGAAAGGAAGAGCTAGTGAGAAGGGAGTTTTCTTGGAATGTACACAGAGCCTTTGATATTGTACACAGACCTAATTACAGGTGGGCTGGATATTATAACGTTGCCTTCAGTCAGAGACCAATAGAATAGTGACACTTGTGCATATTTAGCTGAAATGCTATATAAGCTGTGTATCCGGGCAATAAAGTTGAAGCGTGCTTATCAATCACATTGATTGCTGCTGTCTTCCCTCGCCGCTCCCCGACACCTCCCCAGCCTTCTTGTAGGCCCCCTTCAGATACTGGAAGGCCACAATTAGGTCTCCTCAGAGCCTTCTCCAGACTGAACAGCCCCAACTCCCTCAGTCTGTCCTCCTAGGAGAGGTGCTCCAGCCCTTCATCATCAGATTCACTTGGCTAAAATTCTGAAGGACATAGCATTATAGAAATGCATAGAGTTTGCTAAAGTACAAGTTTGGGGTATGTTTTGGGTGTCACAAACACACACATCTGTATGTTTCCAGTAACTGCTTTTGTTTTCCTAACTAGGCAATAAGGAATTTCTTTTATTCCTGTGCTGGCTGGTGTGTTGTTACCTTCATTTTGGGAGTCTGTGATCGTCACAGCGACAACATAATGCTGACAAATGCTGGGCACATGTTCCACATAGATTTTGGAAGATTTTTAGGTCACGCACAGACATTTGGAAGCATAAGAAGGTTAGTATCTATAGTAACACACGTCATAAACCTTAAAGCAATGTTCCGAAATTTCACAGTCTCATCAACTCCCATGGAAAAAAAAAATAGAAATGAAACCATTCTCTTCTCCTTTCCCCTCTCCTTTCCCTCTCCTTTCCCCTCCTTTCCCCTCTCCTTTCCCCTCTCCTTTCCCCTCTCCTTTCCCCTCTCCTTTCCCTCCCTTTCCCCTCCCCTTTCCCTCCCCCCCCCCTCTCCTTTCCCCTCTCCTTTCCCTTCCTTTCCCCTCTCCTTTCCCCTCTCCTTTCCCTCTCCTTTCCCCTCTCCTTTCCCCTCTCCTTTCCCCTCTCCTTTCCCCTCTCCTTTCCCCTCTCCTTTCCCCTCCTTTCTCCCCTCTCCTTTCCCCTCTCCTTTCCCCTCTCCTTTCCCTCTCCTTTCCCCTCTCCTTTCCCCTCTCCTTCCCTCTCCTTTCCCCCTCCTTTCCCTCCCTTTCCCCTCTCCTTTCCCCTCTCCTTTCCCTCTCCTTTCCCCTCTCCTTTCCCCTCTCCTTTCCCTCTCCTTTCCCCTCTCCTTTCCCTCTCCTTTCCCCTCTCCTTTCCCCTCACAAAGTCTCTAAATATTTTAGGAATAACTGGTATTAAAGAGAAGCTGCACGAGGGGAGGTTTAGGCTGGAGGTTAAGAAGAAATTCTATACAGAGAGAGTGATTGCCCATTGGAATTGGCTGCCCGGGGAGGTGGTGGAGTCACCATCATTGGAGCTGTTTAGGAGGAGACTTGATAGGGTGCTTGGTGCCATGGTTTAGTTGATTGGGTGGCTTAGATAATAGGTTGGGCGCGATGATCTTGAAGGTCTCTTCCAACCTGGTCTGGTCTATTCTATTCTATTCTATTCTATTCTATTCTTTTTCAGTCTGAAAAAAAAAAAAAGAGGAGAAAAAATAAATTAAAATCTAAGTCCCTGTTGGGTCAGGGGTTTGGATGATGGACTAGTGGCCAGAATACCAGACTGCCCCACGGCAAAGTAATTCTGAGGTCCGTTGTTGTTTTTTTCTAACACAGGATTGTTCCTATAGTGGATCCAAAAGTGTAGATGTATCTAATCAGCCACTTTCTCCCCATATTGGAGAAAATCCCCAAATTTCCAAGCAGATATGGAGAATAATTGCATTATGCCTCTGTAGATAAAACTACAAACTTTTTCATTATCTTTCAATGTTGTACATCCACACTGAGCTGAAGGGCTGTTTTGCAAATATCTGCTTTTACTGGAAGAAAAGTGTGGTTTTTCCATATTGGCATCTCTCTGTGATGTAATTATTCCATGAGAAAGGTAAATGAAGTACCATGATCATGCATTTCTGTTCCTAATGTGAATAGAATCCAGAGGAATGTTTTGGGATGGAATAAGAGCAGTCAGGATCACAGGATGTTAGGGGTTGGAAGGGACCTCTGGAGATCTTGAGTCCAACCCACCTGCCAGAGCAATACCATAGAATAGCGCAGGTCGCACAGGAATGCATCCAGATAGCTCTTGAAAGTCTCCAGAGAAGGAGACTCCACAAGCCCTCTGGGGAGCCTGTTTGAGTGCTCTGTGCCCCTTACAGCAAAGAAGTTCCTCCTCATGCTGAGATGGAACTTCCTGTGCTGTAGTTTACAGCACCAGAATGAGAGGACACAGTCTCAAACTGCACCAGGGGAAGTTTAAGCTTGAGGTGAGGAGAAAGTTCTTCAGAGAGAGTTGTTAGCCATTGGAATGGGCTGCCCAGGGAGGTATCACAGTATCACAGTATCGCTAAGGTTGGAAGAGACCTCGAAGATCATTGAGTCCAACCTGTCACCACAGACCCCAGGACTAGACCATGGCACCAAGTGCCACATCCAGTCCCCTCTTGAACACCTCCAGGGACGGTGACTCCACCACCTCCCCGGGCAGCCCATTCCAAGCGCACAGATTCCGAGCGGGGTGGTCCCGGGAGCCGGCTCCGGTCGTCTATCGAGCCAAAATTTAAACCTCCCGCGGCTGACGCCCCGCCCCCGTTCCCGAGCAAGCTCGCGAGAGCACGATCCCGCCGGCCCCGCCTGCTAACCCCCGAGCTCTCCCGACCCGCAAAGCCCCGAAACCAAGCAGGAAGCTCACATCAGGAGTCACCATCCCTGGAGATGTTCAAAATGGGATTGGACATGGCACTTGGTGCCATGGTTTAGTAGTCATGAGGTATTGGGTGACAGGTTGGACTTGATGATCTTTGAGGTCACTCCTAACCTCATTGATTCTATGATTCTGATTCTATATCCATTGCTCCTTGTCCTATCACAGGGTGCAAGTGAGCAGAGCCTGTCCCCTCCCTCTTGACACCCAGCCCTCAGATATTTAGAAACAGAACTGGTCTCACCAGGACAGAATAGAGGAGAAGGAGAACCACCCTCCATCTGCTGGACATGCTTCTCATAGTGCACCCCAGGATCTCATTGGCCTTCTTGGCCACAAGTGCACATTGCTGACCCATAGATAGCTATTTATCCAGCAAGACTCCCAGGTCCTCTCCACAGGGCTGCTCTCTAGCAGATCCCCTCCTAACCTGTACTGGTGCAGGATATAATGCCAGTTTGTACAAAACATAAAGAAGCTGTAAGAGAATGGATAAATAATCTCTAATACTGACAAGATAAGTTGTGTGTGTGTGAGGCGATGTTTCCTAATAATTTCCAGAACTAGTCCCAGAATTAAGTTTGAGTTAATCGTTCCTTCTTTTTTTTTTTTAAAGCTGGCCTTTGACTATTCTAAACTACCTGTTTGTTAGCCAGAAATAACAGCATGGGAGTATTGATATGAGGGAAGCTGATGGGGATAATAAGCACTTCCAAGCTAGGCAGCAAAAAGATTTAGTTGCAGTGCTCAGAATTATCATGAATCATTCAAGATATGCTCCTTTAATCCTGCTTATTTGCTGTGGAAAGAATAAAGAAGAACATAGTGATAAAAAAAGACACTCATGCACACTGCAAGTCAAGTGCTGCATCCTTCACTCCAGCAAACCTCCTTTTGGAGCCTTGAGCAGTAATTTTCCATGAGCTATGAATTATCTAGATTGAGTGAACAGAACAAGGCAAATAAAAGGGGGGGATGTAAAAAAAAAACCACACCAACAAACAAACAACCCCCCCCCAAGTTTAAACAGAAATCATGCAATAGCAATAATGAAAATAGCTGTTAATTTTACACTTTTACAACTCAGTCATATTACACTGTCTTTCATCATTTAAGATGACTTAAAATATAGTCACTTATATAAACAGCAGTTGCTGGGTTTTTTCCCCCTGTTTCTCCATGGATTACATTGCTTTTAAACTGTAGGACAAAATAATACATTTTAGGACCCCTATTCAGGGATTGCCCTTGTGGTTCCTTGGTAAAACTAGGACTCACACTCAGCAGCAAGCGGTGGATAATGGATGTCTTCCTCATACCTACTTGCAACTGAGCAGATACAATATTAATGATTGTATTTTTCATGAGCTGTATGCACCTCCATGAAATGTGACACAGGAACTCAGAGTTGCCACGTTTCTACATCACATCAATTTCAGGCGCTCTCCGAATCTGAAGCCCTCAATGCTATTTGTATCTAGCCATCCCCACAAGACAAGTCCTGAAATAGTTTTACCCTCTGGTTTCTTTAACAGCTCTTTATATTAGATTTTTATTGGAGTTCTTATTAAATTTTTGTTTGAGTTCTTTGCACTGCCAACAATATCATACCCCTAAAATAATACTGATAAAACAGCAAGCAAAATGCTTTCAAATCTTTACAGTTATTAGTGCTAACCCATGGGGGGTTATATAGTAGATGCTAGACATATACTTATGAAGTTCCATAGATGGCTTTAAAGAATTAAAAGCATCTGATAAAAATCTCTAGATATGCTTTTGGTCTTTACACACATCACTGTGCTTGTAAAGACAATATGCCAATAAGTGAAGGCTGATACAAAAGGAATCCCTGTTGAACTGTTTAAAAATTGTCACTCCTGTCAGAATTTAGGAAGCTGCTTGCCACAGCTGTGCATTTCCTGTTCCCAGGGAGTGCTTTTTGCTGCTACAAATTTCTTATTCCTCATAAAGCTTCATGGGGATAGGTCCTCTGCAGTATTCTGCATATGGAGCATTTCTCCTGATGTAAGTAAAGTGAAAGGCATACACAGCAGCTTTGAGAATCCATGCTGTCATGCATGGGCTGCAGTTCTTTCTATCAAATCCAGTATGAGTCTTCAGAGAACCTTTTGAAGCTGGTATGATTTTTGTGCTCATGATCGTGAAACACCTCAACAAGGGATTAGTTAATGTTTCTGGTCTATTCTATTCTATTCTATTCTATTCTATTCTATTCTAATTCCTGCCCTCATCTTTAAGTGACACCCAAGAAATTTGCTCAGCTTTGAGTACAAGACAAATTTCACTGATTCCATAAAGAGGAAGCAGAGTATTTCTGTTTTTTTCCAGGTCTATGTACCTTAGTGGTGCAGCAAGTCTGTTCAAAAGCACTAATAACCTGTCTTTCCTTCAGTCTAGAAACTAAAGTGTTGGAAGGAGACATGATGTATCGAACCAATAACATAATAACAGAGCTTGACAGAAAATTATTCCCCCAGATCTCACAGGGAACTTTCCTACTGAACCATGAGATTTCATTATCTTTGGGTTTTTTTTCCCCTTTTCTTTTTTGAATCATACTTGATGACACATTTGTTACTGGTAATAAAATACTCCTCCTTTGATCTTTTAATCCAGCTGCCACATTTCTCATCCAGCCACCACAATTTTCCAACTGTGTGAGGAAATGTTTCTCATTTAATTTTGTAAAGCTGTCTTTTTTCTACTGAGTATTCTGTGGCAATCAACTCTGACCCACTCCAGCCTAAGTAGGTGTAATATTATCCAGATAATCACGAGGGATTAAGTCAGTTATCAAATGGTATGGAAAAAGGTGTGTGGCTCATGGTCATACCTGCCATACTTGGTTGGCGTTTTCCTTCTTTTCAGATCTGACCAGTTCCTATTGAAGATTTCTTCTCTGATGAATTAAGCAATTGGAGACTTATTTAAATCTTGTGCTAACAGAACTAATCCCAACTTCATCAGTCTCAGCCTCTTGACTAAGTCTCTTCTAGTACTGTCATCCATATTTTTTTCAGTCAGTGATGTGTAGTCTTAAATCTCAGGGCAAGATATGGAGTAGCCCAGCTCATGGCACTCTGCAAATTCACCTTTTGATAACCTCGGTGTCTGTTCCTTCTCTAAAATACTCAGTCATTCTGATTCTTTGCAACACTCACTGGGCTTTCTTTTCCCTGATCTGAATCACAGAAACCTTCTTGTCTCTTTGCCAAACTAATCCCACATATTGGCATGGTTTTCCCAGAAGTTAAATCTGCTAAGCTGGTTTTCTTCTCCAGAGTTAATTACTATAGGCAGCCTTGCTATTCCATTGGGAAAGTCCAGGTTTTTGAGGGAAGTTTCAAAAATATGGGAAAATTATGTTTCCCACACTTTCCTCCTGTGTCAATGTTTTCCTGTATTGAAAAGCACGTAGAGAAGTCTGAGCATGTAGAAAAGGAGAAGCATTTCTTTTTATTTTAAAAGGAAGATATTTCACTTTTTAGTGTTAATAACATAAAAATAGTGTTACTGTCTCACTTGAGGTGTTTATTTGAGTAAAATATCACAGTATCACCAAGGTTGGAAGAGACCTCAAAGATTATCGAGTCCAACCTGTCACCACAGACCCCATGACTAGACCAAGGCACCAAGTGCCACGTCCAGTCCCCTCTTGAACACTTCTAGGGATGGTGACTCCACCACATCCCTGGGCAGCACATTCCAATGACAAATGACTCTCTCAGTGAAGAACTTTCTCCTCACCTCCAGCCTAAACTTCCCCTGGTGCAGCCTGAGACTGTGTCCTCTTGTTCTGGTCCTGGTTTCTTGAGAGAAGAGACCGACCTCTTCCTGGCTACAACCACCTTTCAGGTAGTTGTAGAGAGCAATGAGGTCACCCCTGAGCCTCCTCTTCTGCAGGCTAAACAATCCAGCTCCCTCAGCCTCTCCTCACAGGGCTTGTGCTCAAGGCCTCTCCCCAGCCTTGTTGCCCTTCTCTGGACATATTCAAGTGTCTTGATGTCCTTCCTAAACTGAGGAGACCAGAACTGGATACAGTACTCAAGGTGTGGCCTAACCAATGCAGAGTACAGGGGCGCAATGACCTCCTGCTGGCCACACTATTCCTAATGCAGTCCAGGATGCTGTTGGCCTTCTTGGCCACCTGGGCACACTGCTGGCTCGTGTTCAGACAGCTGCCAATCAGCTCTTCCAGGTCCCCCTCTGTATGGGAGCTCTCCAGCCACTCCGACCCCAGCCTGTAGCTCTGCATGGGGTTGTTGTGGCCAAAGTGCAGCACCTGGCACTTGGACTTGTTGAATGTCATCCTGTTGGACTCTGCCCAGCTGTCCAGTTGGTCGAGGTCCCTCTGCAGAGCCCTTCTGCCATCTAACTGACCAACATCTGCTCCCAACTTGATGTCATCTGCAAATTTGCTGATGACTGACTCAATCCCCTCATCCAGATCATCAATGCAGATATTAAAGAGGATGTGGCCCAGCACTGATCCCTGGGGGATGCCACTGGTGACTGGCCTCCAGCTGGAGGTGGCACTATTCACCACCACTCTCTGGGCTCAGACCTTCAGCCAGTTCCTAACCCAGTGCAGAGTGTTGCTGTCCAAGCCACGAGCTGACAGCTTAGCCAGCAGTTTGCTGTGGGGGACAGTGTCAAAGGCCTTGCTGTAAGTCCAGGTAGAGCACATCCATACAGTCTTTTCAGGTATTTCAAAGTCAGCATGCACACAGGGAAAAATAACAGGAACAGACTAAAACTTGGAAGTAAAAACTGTATTAGTAAAGTATAATCACCATTTGTTTTTTTGAAGTTTGTGCATGAAAACTGTTTGACTAACCTGTGTAACCTGTATTTCATCAGGAAGTTTAAGTATGCCTATTTATTAATTATTTTTCTGCAGGTTTGTTGTTGTTTGTTGTTGTTGTTGTTGTTTTGTTCTGTTTTGTTTTCATCTGTATTGTGTTTTCCTTACGTGATCAGTCTGGAGTTCTCAGTGTATGTGAACTGGTAACTTCTAATTCCTTCCTGCCGCTACATTTCAACGCTTCTTGTCTTCCACCTTCCACAAGTCACTGACTGGAATCCTGGAAAGATTTAATTTAATGATTTAAAGCACCTCAGTAGCCTCAAATATCATATTAGGATTATAGAGGTGTATAAAGATAGCCACATGCATAAGTCTTTGCATAAAGACTTAAAGGTAAATCAGTGTCACCTCCAAGGTAACAAGGTTACTAAAGGGGCTTGAATTTATGAGGCAAGAGGTTGCATCACTTCTGAAAGGTAAGTGTCTCTAATTGTCCCAAATCAAAGACTAAAATCACAACATATAAAGCAGCATAAGTTTGAGTCGTGAGTTTCAGTTGTATTTCTGTTATCTTTGTCTGCCTAAAAGAGTTGGTGTTTAATGTTGCTGTTTTGATGCTTTCTCTAAATACTAAGCCTGGATAGCAGTTTGCCAGTACTCTTGGTTATTTTCAGTAGTATCCTCTTGTGGAGGGCATTCAACTAAAGCTTTTTGAAATCAGAATAAATTATGTCCACTTTGCAACCATAAATGTTCCTGTTATCTTTTTCAAAGTACAGAGAGTTCAGGGAGGCACTGCTTTTCCACAGAGTGTCTGTCTGCATTTGACCCTACACAGTTCTGTACATCCAAGTGCATTCTTTTTGAGTTCCAATTGTCATCTGCCACAACTTTAAGTATCCTTTTTGGCTTTTAATTCAATTTGAGCATGACATAGACTTCCTTCCTATCTCCAGGAATTGTTTTGAAGGAGCTATCATGTATTCATGTTAACAGTCATCTGGGCTAGAGAAATTGCTTGATGCTTCAGAGCCACCAATGGAATTTCCTCCACTTTGGGAGACATACTGTACATGAGTTATTTAAGTGACTCCCTACCAACTACCTCCTTCAAAGATTTCTTGTCCTCTTCCCTTTCCTCTTTTTCTCTTTGCTAGTCACCCCGTGGGTATTTTTGTAGATGTGATTCTGGAGGCAGGCAGTCTAATAAGAAAAGGGGAAAAAGACATCACACTGCCAATTTTGAGTATATTATTTTATTTGTTATACTTTTCCAAGTGTGATTGGTTTAGAGACATGTTTTCTCTTTCCTGCTCCAGTCAAAAACATTTTCTGGTATCATTTGTTTCTCCCAAAAGCTTTCTAGGCATACCTTTTCATGTTCAGGGGAGCTGTTCTCACACACAGTCAAGTGTACATCTGTATTCAAGGGGAGCTGTTGTCACACACAGGCAGGTATATTTGAAGCCCTTTTAAACTAATTTCTGCTGCTAACTCTTGATATTATTTTCTGCCTGTTCAGCACATTACACCTTTGTCTTTTGTCCTTAGCTGCAAATCATACTGATACATTGAAGTCGTGTAGGATTTCATCCCTTTCCCTAAGGAAATTCTGTACAATTAAGTTTTGCAATCACTGCTTTATTTCTATTTTTACCTCATGATATCCAAATCTCCTGCAACAATCTACTACTGTGTTTTCCAAACAGCAATCTCATACTGAAAAGTCATGTTAGCTGCCTATTTGATAAGTGTGGAATTACAACCCCACTCATTCTGTTTACCTTAGGGCAATCTAGATCTGAGTTTTAAAATCCTTTTTTCCACTACTGAGAGTCAGTCTGAATACCAAAAATAAAATGTTGTCCAACAATCTCTATTTACAAGAGGAATTGCTCCAATCTCCTTGTGCATTAACTTTCAAGTGTTTTATCAACAGGCTGAGTAATAAAGTCCTGACAAACCTGGCAAACGTGATGGTCTCAAGAAATGGTATAAGGCATTGGGAGTGCTGTACTGAGCACTTTCAAATACAGGTATTGAAAGAGAAGTATATAAAGGATTTAAATCCACCTTAGCAATACTGTGTCTGATTGGTACTGACTTGGAGTGCTGTCTGCTTTAAATGTGTCTATCAGTTGGTGAGGGGTTTGGAACACAAGCCCTATTAGGAGAGGCTGAGGGAGCTGGGGTTGCTTAGCCTGGAGAAGAGGAGGCTCAGGGGAGACCTTATTGCTCTCTACAACTACCTTAAGGGAGGTTGTAGACAGGTGGAGGACACCGTCTCAAGCTGTGCCAGGGGAGGTTTAGGCTGGAGGTTAGGAAGAAGTTCTACACAGAGAGAGTGATTGCCCATTGGAATGGGCTGCCCAGGGAGGTGGTAGAGTCACCATCATTGGAGGTGTTCAGGAGGAGACTTGATAGGGTGCATGGTTTAGTTGATTCGGTGGGTTGGATGATAGGTTGGATGTGATGATGAAGGTCTCTTCCAACCTGGTCTATTCTATTCTATTCTATTCTATTCTATTCTATTCTATTCTATTCTATTCTATTCTATTCTAACAGAGGATCCTAAGTTAGCTCAGCAGGTGCCTGTACTGGACACAGTAGTTATTTTTAATGGGTCAGTATAGGATGCACATGGTTGCAACTGGATAATGTTCTAAAATATTGACAACATGTATGTTCTTTAAGCAGTGTCTATATTACTTCAGAGACATATTTTGGATTCATCCAAAGTATAAACTCAGCCAGCTGTATAAAATGGTCAAAATTATGTGACATGAGTGAATAAACTCTGTGGTCAGAGCATAGAATAACTTGTGATTGCAATAGAGATCCGGCCAATGCAGCCAGACTGAAAGCCATCAAGAGAGGTCTCAAACTAATTTCTGCTTTCCCATCACAAGACTTGCCAATTTTCTTATTACAAGGAAAGGTTCCAGATAAGTCTGTGTGTCAATGCATGCCACAAATACTAGATCTATGCTAAGCACTCTAACTATATCTAACCTGAGCTGCTGACATTGTGTTGGCTGTACTGTAATTTAGCACGGTAACCCTGTGGGACCAGGTGTGATCAAATCTCTGTAATTTACAAACTCACTAATTTCATCTGGCTCACAATTAAGGGGTTTTGAAGTAAGTCACATTCCCTTGCACCTTTTGTAGGCAAAGGGGCACAAATAAATAGTTACTTTGGCTTAGACTGCACAAGGAAAATATATGTTAACAGAATGATGGATCGGAACCCTTAGCTCAGGCGAGGATTATAGGTGTTTTCTTCTATATCCATTAAGCATGATTAAATACAATTCAATTACTGACAGAAACAGATAAATCTTTCAAAATAAGTCAGTCCAATGTGTGAGATAATTCTTGCACTGCTGATCAAGATAGAAGGCACGTCCAACACAGTGATTTTACTGGAAAGCTAACATTAAGGCTCTAATAGTGAAAAATAACCATAACAGTAAAATTGATAATCACGTAAGAAGAGATAACATAACGAATAAATCAGGCTTGACTCCTGGTAATCTGGTTGAAGAATGTAGGTCCAAAATATTAGATGCATGTTTCAAATGTACAGGGTATAGGTTGCCTCAGCCAAGGATTCTCAAGGCATCTGGGAATCTCTCAATGTAAATATTAATGTGATAAGGTCAACTTAATTCAGACCATTTTACCCAGACCTGTGTCCAACTGAATCTTAAAGCTCTCCCAGGATAACCTCTCCAGGTAACCTGTTTGAATATTTAATTATCCTCATAAAGAAGATTTTTCTTATGGCCAGTCAGAACCTCAGATATTTCAACTTTCTCTTATTCTTACCTGGACTCATCTTTTTTATAACCTCCTGTAGATCCTAGAAGATTGCTTTTTTGCTTCCTGAAAACCCTCTCATCATTTGGGTAAACAAGCTGACCTTCCTCATCCTCTCTCCTCAAAGGCAAGTGCTTTAGTCCCCAGATATCTTGATGGCCCTCTGCTGAACTTGTTTCCAGTGCAGCATCAACTTTGGCGTTTCGGCAGGGTACAAACTAACAAGTGCTAAGTGAAAGATATCTACTGGTTACTGCCCCATGGATTCAGCTCAGGATGATGGTAGCCTTCATCACTTCCAGGGCCCATATTTGGCCCACTACTGGCTTAGTCTTAGCTTGCTGCCCATCACCTGTGGGACCTTATCAGTGTAGACTGAGGAAAGACAGGTAATGAGTACCTCAGCCTTGTCTGTGCTCCCATGTCACTAAATCATCAGTTACCAGGAGATCCACATGTTCTTTGTTTATTGTTTACTACATATTTTCTTTGTTCATCCTCTACTACTGATCCATCAACAGAACTTCTTGTTAATTTCACATTCACCAGCATTTTTAACTCCAGTTGCTCTCTGGCTTCCTTAACACCATTTCTGCATATGCAGGCAGACTTTGTATATTTGTTTGTTGTAGCCAGTCCTTACTTTCACATCCTACATATGTCCTTTTTGTTGTGAAGCTTAGTCATAAGTTCCCTGTTTGGGCAAGCAAAGAGAGACTCTCCATCTGTTACTGGGAATAAAAGCTATTGAAAGTACAACTGAGAGCACATCCCTCAGGATCAATAAATTCTAGGGTTTTTTTTAAAGATGTTTTGAATTTGCTAATTCACTTGTATCTTCTATTCCTTTTTATAGCACTGTAATTGCTATTTGGCAATTGAAATTTAGACTGTCATTTTATTTAAATGTGGATGGGTATACATCAGGTCTGGGTAATTTGAGAAAGAAAGTCTCAGCTAGTATCTGTGGAACTACCAGCAACATTTCTGCTCTGCAAGAAGTAAGTTTGCTAAACAAATGTGAGCATAGGCTTGCAGGACAAGCCACTGAAAATACAAGTAGAGCAAAAGTCAGTGGGAAAACTGCCATCAAGTGAAGTATTTATACTTTATCCAAAGTTCACGACTACTCTGTTATTATATATATTAAATATTAAATATATTAAATATTTAGATTCTATGTTTGCTTCAGCTATCAGAATACAGTACTGTAGAGCTGTCCAGGAACGTTCACCTTTCTCAAGTGGTTATTTTTCCAATGAGAAGATTTCTCTGTGTGTGTGTGTGTGTGAAATAAAAGATACCATATAATGATGTAAATTTATATAGCTTTAGTAAATGTCCTGTAACTTTCACAAATAACATTATTACCAGATAAGAAGGAACTGCCTAGGTAAAACCATTACAGTGCAGAACTGCTTTAGCAACTCTTTGTGGAAAGTGCCTACCTGTGTTTCAGCATCAAGATGAAAGGATACACCAAATGCCATGAGGTCTATGACAGGACTGACATAGAATCATACAATCGTAGAATCAATAAGGTTGGAAAAGATCTCAAAGATCATCAGCTCCAACCTATCACCACAGACCCCTTAGGTGTTCAAGAGGGGATTGGACGTGGCACTTGGTGCCATGGTCTAATCATGAGGTCTGTGGTGACTGGTTGGACTCGAAGATCTTCGAGGTCTCTTCCAACATTAGTGATATTGTGATACTAAACCATAGCACCAAGTGCCATGGTCAGTCCCCTCTTGAACACCTCCAGGGACGGTGACTCCACCACCTCCCCGGGCAGCACATTCCAATGGCTAACAACTTTCTCTGTGAAGTACTTTCTCCTCACCTTCAGCCTAAACTTCCCCTGGTGCAGCTTGAGACGGTGTCCTCTTGTTCTGTTGTTGGTTGCCTGGGAGAAGGGACCAGCCCCTTCCTGGCTACAACCTCCCTTCAGGTAGTTGTAGAGATCAATAAGGTTTCCCTTGAGCTGCCTCTTCTCCAGGCTAAACAACCCCAGCTCCCTCAGCCTCTCCTCATAGGGCTCGTGCTCATCTTCCAATATTTTCATTAGTAACCACTGTGATGGGAGAGAGAACATGTTTAGTAATTTTTTCAGTAGAGGCCTATTGTAAGAGGTTTTGCCTGTGATGACAGTCAGGACTAGCAGTGGTAGGTAGTTTTTTTCAGAAAGGGTTATGAGATCTTTGGTACAGAGAAGTTGAATATTAGTCAGTGATAGAATATTGAATTGGAAAGCTTGAAATGTGAAGTACTCTTCTGCTTCGTGTGACCCTGGTAAAACTTCAGCTGGCATGTTTTCAGCATTTTACTTTTAGAAAGATGTGGATAAAGAATTCAGAGAAACTACAAGGAGTCTAGAGAAAAGCAATTACAATTATCAGACATCTGTAAAACAAGACTTACGAGAAAAAGTTGAAACAATTGTCTATGGAAGATTGAGGAAAGACATATCAGCAAATACATTAGAGGCTGCTGTAAAGAAGACAGGATCTTTATGTTCCCATAGGAAGGAACAAGAATTAATAGGATGAAAGGACAGCAAGGTTAGATGAAGCATTAAGGAAAGAAACTGTCAGAGGAGAGACTGGAACAGAAATTTGATAGGGAGGTGGGAAAGAGCTCTATCACCAAACATCTTTGAGAATAAGCTAAATAGCCATCTCAGAAGTGTAACAACTTCTGTTAGGCTGAAAGATGGAGTATCCCTTGTGGTCAGCTTTCCAGGTGTATTTTTAAATGACTATGTGCTTGCTTGAGATTAATTGTGTTGTGAAGTTGTTCACTGTTTCATTATTTAATATGTGAAAGAAATACACTTAAGGGTTTTTTCTGTCTCTACAAGTATATATAATTACTGTGATTACATATTTTAACTCGCTTCAGAGAAATAAGCACTCATGTTTGTTTGTTTTGCTTGAGTGTGTTGTTCAATAAGCTTTGGGCTTTTGCTGCAGAACAAACCATGTCAGCATCCAAACTCTGAAAGCTTTTCCTGTTTTACAGTGTACCTCCAAACTCCTCATAGTCATGCTGAATACTCTCAGTCAGTCTTGACTCAGCCAAAATGGTTTGAAAGCAGTCAGGGAATATATGGGAGTGTATGATGTGAGCAGCATACAGTTCTGTAAGTTTCTCGCTTACTGTCTCCTATGTCCATATGACAACTTGAACCACAGCTGTTTCAATTTCATTGCATTACTGTGTGTGACTTCAGCTTTTCCACAACCACACTATTAGGCTGTTTAGATTGGATCAGAGTAAAGGTCATTTTTTGTTGCTTATCTCATACACTTTTTCTACTTGATGTAAAAGCAAGTCAGTGTGTCATTCTTAAATGTTCCGGACCGTGAGAGTCGTAGTAGGAAAAACTGAAACCATTGTTGACTGTACAAGCTTTGTTAATCAGTTTACATCTAGTGTTTCCTATCAAATCCTGATGATCTCTCTGGTCTTCTATGAATGCAGCATATTTGTAGCCCACAGTGATGTCTCTGTTAATGTTCCCATCACCCCAGCCCAAATTTGTTTTCTCATGCTGATCTCTTCAATTGCCTGAGGTTTCCTTTCTTTCCTCCCTCTCATGACATATCATCCAAACATTGTTAATCCCCAGAGGAAATGCAAAACACATTCCCATGAAAATCTTAAATCTCTAAAAGCAGTACACAAGGAAAAAAAAAAAAAAACTAGCTTTGCTTCTCAGTGAATGTCTTGAGTAAACTCTTCTCTCACAGTCATAGCAAAGTATAAGTCTTTAAGGTCCACAATTTCAAACAAGCTCTGTCATAAACAGGGGTATTGCCTTCTTGACTGATTTCTTTTATAAAGCTGAAGGGTTCATTAATCTCACCTAGGTCTTTAGTGGGGGAAAAAAGAGAAAGAAAAAAAAAAAGAATGAGGTAGCTTTACTGGTTTGGGGAGGCTTAATGGCTGTATATCTTTGGTCTATCTCAAACTACACCAGTTCTCTCAATAAGACTTTTAATTTCTTTTCTAGCAAGGACAGTACCCCCCATCACCATTATGCAGTAGGGGTCGTTCAAGAATGTTTCAATTCTGTATTTCCTTAGCACACCACACAAAACAGAAAGGCTTTTGGTCTGCTGCAGAGATATGCTAAAAGGCTTTTACTTGAAAATACTGTATCATACCAGTTTTGTTAAACTGATGCCAATCATTTAATTAATTTGATGGAGGCAGCAAGCTGTAATAGATACAGATTTTAGGCCCAGGGGCGCTTATCCCATTGGCTGTAACACAGTCATTAGTCTTTGAGCAACCTATGTATGTAGAATATTGTAGGGCTGTGATCTTGAGGGTAAGTTTTGGGGTAAGGAGCATTTCATGTGAAAAATCTGTGCAATATGTTTATACTCAAATGATGTTCTCCATAGTTGCTATTACCAGACTTTTGGTTGCACTCTGAATAAATGCTACCACAGAATCATTTTGAATGAAAAAGACCTTTAAGATCACTGAGTCCAACCATTATCGAACTCTACCAAGTCTGATGCTAAACCACCTCCCTTAGCACCGCGTCTCTGTGTCCAAGAACGGTGATTCAACAATGTAATCTGCTGTTAGCTGTGTGCCACAGAGAAAGCTGTCAGAGGTGTGCTGGTTTAAATCTGGGAATACAGGCTGTGAGCTGGAGTGAGGTTCATTTACATGTGTGTGGTGAATTACAATGCACGTGCAATGCCAGGCCATTCATTATTTTCTTTTCTTATGTTGGTTAAGCCAGCCTCTATTATTTGCTGACACAGATTTTCCTGTGCTTGATGGACCATTCTTGACTTGGCTGTTTGTAATTTTGCTGGTGTAATTTTTAAGATATCCATCCCCTTCTATGCATTTATGTTCCTGCTGTGTAAGGAACATAATATACACCTATATGCAGACATTCAGGCCTGTCAGAATCCTTTGTGTACTCTTCAGGGAATAAATGTCTCCTCCCATTGAAATTTTGCTTTTTAATGTTATGGTGAGAAATTACTGTGTTGTTCCATCTAGTGGGTTTCTGTGTTGTTTTGGTTTGTTCTTTTAATTGCAGTGTTCCTTTTATGAGCAGCTGACTCAGTAATAGCGGAATGGAGCTTTAGCATCTGACAGATTGCAGGAGTTAATTTGCAGGACAGGCTCTGATATCACAACCCCTTGAGCAAAAACCAAGGCAAGCAAATTTCTACAACATGATGTGCAAATTAACAAGGATGGACAGGCCTATCACTTTAGAATATAGTCTTAAATGGTACTAAGAAATTTAAGAACCTTGTAAATTCCTTCTTACAGGTAAAATGAATCTGGAAATATAAATACTAAAATATCAGGTTTATGTCCAAATGTATCCTTTAGCAACAGCAGTAAGAGAATCAACTAATGTTGCAGCCATTGCATGATCTTGAAAATGGCCACAGCCACCACCCAGCAATGTTGAATGCCACCTTCTAGTGGTTTCTGACTGCGACATCAGTTGTTCAGCTCAAGTAGCTTAGTGTGGGAAACTTGAACTAGCTCAGAAGGAGCTATGTCTTCGTAGCATAATTCTGTCTCTTGATGCAGTGGGACATCAGTAATCAAATCTGAATTCTAAACAAAATGGGATCTTTACAGCAGTAGTTTTGATTCCAAATATTTTATCACAAACCCAGAAATGAAGGTGAGAAACGGAATGGGGTTTTAGACATTCTCAAGGTGGTAAAATTATTTCAAAGTAGGATGTAGATTGGAATTTGGTTCACAGACAACTAAAAATGATAATGTTGCTAATTTTCTGGCTCTATCTCACTTTCTTATTGGCTTCAGCAAATGGACTTTCATGATCTTAATTGTATCAATTTATTTAATACTTAATGTCTTTTAAAAATAACACTGCTGAAAGAAAGTTATTTTGTTAGTTGGGAAAATCTCATTCTCTGAAATCACTAGTAGATACAGGTTCGTCATTCTCCTGGCCTGTATCAGGAACAGTGTGGCCAGCAGGAGCAGGGAGGTCATTCTGCCCCTGTACTCAGCACTGGTTAGGCCGCACCTTGAACCCATGTCCAGTTCTGGGCCTCTCACTTTAGGAAAGATGCTGAGTTGCTGGAAGGTGTCCAGAGCAGGGCAACAAAGCTGGTGAGGGGTTTGGAGCACAAGCCCTGTGAGGAGAGGTTGAGGGAGCTGGAGTTGCTTAGCCTGGAGAAGAGGAGGCTCAGGGGAGACCATATTGCTGTCTATAACTGCCTGAAGGGAGGTTGTAGCCAGGTGGGGGTTGATCCCTTCTCCCAGGCAACCAGCACCAGAACCAGAGGACACAGTCTCAAGCTGCACCAGGGGAGGTTTAGACTGGATGTTAAGAAGAAATTCTTCATAGAGAGAGTGATTGCCCATTGGAATGGGCTGCCTGTGGAGCTCGTGGAGTCACCATCTCTGGAGGTGTTTAGGAAGAGACTTGATGGGGTGTGTGTTGTCATGGTTTCGTTGATTAGATGGTGTTAGATGATGGGTTGGACACGATGATCTTGAAGGTCTCCTCCAACCTGGTCTGGTCTATTCTATCCTATTCTATCCTATTCTGTAACACAATTGTCACACTATGTGAACACACATCTTATATAAGACAG
The DNA here is from genome assembly GCA_015227895.2 of Colaptes auratus. NCBI lineage: Eukaryota > Metazoa > Chordata > Aves > Piciformes > Picidae > Colaptes > Colaptes auratus. Next base: position 7,698,665 of record CM037634.1, read on the forward strand.
AAAAGTGCAGAAGATAAAGATAAAAGTGACTATTGTGGACCTTCATTGTTCCTAGTGCTACCTAGCTGAAGTTGAATAATACATTAAAAAAACAACAGCAACAAAAAACCTAACACTTTTATGGCCTGGGCTGATTTGAGATGAATGTCACCCTTGGGAGGTCTGGCTTCAAATTTAGATGCAATGTTAAGCAGGAAGAATTTCCAAACATAAGAATGGGAAGGCCACTTGAACTTTTTTTTTTTGTAACTCATACTTCCAGCTGCAGCCTAGAGTTTATTTCTATGATAATACAGCAACTTGAGTTTCTTTCTGTGGTAATATAAGGCATGCATTTTGCTGGGAAAATGAAGGGAACTCTGAGGAGAACTCCTCTGTCTTAGTTATGAATGAATCAGCGAGCAGAGCGGGTTCAGACTCAGCCCACATTTGAGGTTTTAGCAAGAAACAGAGATCCTAAAATTTGTTTGTGCATTCAAGCTTCCCAAGACTATTTAGTTTATTCAAGTTCATTTTAAGAGTTAACACACAGTGTGTATTTCCTTGAAATGCAGTGCTCTAATCTGTTTACATGCCTCTGTATATGCAGTTCTGAGGAGCAAATCGCTGCAGTTTTGTCTGTATGAGGATGAAGTATATCAGGCCTTTCTGAAACTATCAAATGATAGAATTGTTAGCACTAGTATGCCATAGCCACAAACTGTGCTAGTGATAAGGAAAAAGAAAAAAAGGCAAGGCATGCTGTCAGATTCTGAATCTCATTTACTTTAGGGTGAGGACACAGTAACTGTGCAGAAAACTGTATTTATTCTGTTGTAACCTGGGTCAGAAACATCCCTTTAGAATGCTGTGTATTTAATGATAGTATCATATGTTGGGGGTTTTGTTGTTGTTGCTGTTGGATTGGGGGGGGTGTAGGACTTGGCTAGCAGGGATTTGATATTTATATCCTGTCCTCTTTGAGAACGACTGTTAAACATTTCAGTGCCAGGTAAGAACTTATTTCCAGATTCACTTTCAAGCTGAAGTGTAGAAATTAAAGCAATGAGAGTTTAAAAACAAATGCAAGGAAGAGACAGAAGAAACCATGTAAGTGCCACACCTGTTCAGTTGTTGGATTTTGGAATGGAATGGAATGGAATGGAATGGAATGGAATGGAATGGAATGGAATGGAATAGACCAGGTTGGAAGAGACCTTCAAGATCATCACGTCCAACCTGTCAACCAATCCAACCCACCCAAACAAATAGATCATGGCACCAAGCACCCCATCAAGTCTCCTCCTGAACACCTCCAATGATGGTGACTCCACCACCTCCCCGGGCAGCCCATTCCAAAGGGCAATCACCCTCTCTGTATAGAATTTCTTCCTAACATCCAGCCTAAACCTCCCCTGGCACAGCCTGAGACTGTGTCCTAGAAACTCTTGCTGTGAAACCTGGCTCTGCCTTGATTAGGCAGTGACAACAGGCAGAGCTATAGATCTGTCTACATTGAAGAAGGGAGAGATGAAATAATGAGGAAGGTGATGCTGGAAAAACAAAGGCAAATAATTACTTGCAAATATTAACTGTCTTGCATGATTTGCTATTTTTTGGGTGAAATTTCTTATGTGATTGTTCTCTTTCCAAGGGACCGAGCTCCCTTCATCTTCACATCAGAGATGGAATATTTCATCACAGAAGGTGGAAAAAACCCACAGTGTTTTCAAGAGTTTGTGGAGCTTTGCTGTCGAGCTTACAATATAGTCAGGAAACATAGCCAGCTACTCTTGAATCTGCTGGAGATGGTAAGAAGTTTGAAGATGAAACCAAAAATCACTCTCCTCTGGTGTCTTCTTCCCTTTCACTACTCTGCTGCCTCCAGTAGCACTGTGGTTTGAAGAGGTATCAGTTGCCCTGCTGGAAATATTAGTGTTGCTTCTTCCTGTGCAAAGAAACTATCCAGTTTCAGTACTGCTTTCAAAGAAAAGCAAAGCTAAGGTGCTTGGGGGTTTTTTGGGGTGTTTGGTTGGTTTGGGTGTTTTGCTGGTTTGTTTTGTTGAATTTTTTTTGTTTCCTTTTTCTTTTTTTTTCTTTTTTTTTTACAAAACAGCAGAAAACTACAAAAGAAGCTGGGTTCAATTTCACATTCAGGAATTTCACTCAGCTTGTTTTGTAGGTCTCAAAAAACCCCAACAAACATTTACCAATCCTGATTGTGGTTACAGCAAGGGAAAGTAAGCTAAATACTTCACCGACTGGATGAGATGACAGTAACCTAGCGGCACTGCAGCTAAAAATGATGCCATCAGAATGGGGGTTTTGCACACTCCCATACTCCTTTTATAGGATGGCAAACACAGGAATGAGTGAGCACTTACCTATATGGACACAGGATTAAAAATCCTTTCGTATAGGATTTTAAATCTTCTAGGAGTTTTAATCCCTTAAGTATTCCTACAGACTCATATCACAGTATCACTAAGGTTGGAAGAGACCTCAAAGATGATTGAGTCCAACCTGTCACCACAGACCTCATGACTAGACCATGGCACCAAGTGCCACATCCAATCCCCTCTTGAACACCTCCAGGGATGGTGACTCCACCACCTCCCTGGGCAGCGCATTCCAAGGGCTAATAACTCTCTCAGTGAAGAACTTTCTCCTCACCTCCAGCCTAAACCTCCCCTGGCGCAGCTTGAGACTGTGTCCCCTTGTTCTGGTGCTGGTTGCCTGGGAGAAGAGACCAACTCCCTCCTGGCTACAGCCACCCTTCAGGTAGTTGTAGAGAGCAATGAGGTCTCCCCTGAGTCTCCTCTTCTCCAAGCTAAACAACCCCAGCTCCCTCAGCCTCTCCTCATAGGGCTTGTGCTCAAGGCTGTGGCAGATGCTGTGTCTTCCTTATGGCTCTGTTTACTTGTATGTGAAGTTAATGATTTTCATCTTTGTGAGTAGAATGACAATGTTAAATTCACTAATATTTGCTAAGTTACTTGATTGAGATAATAATCCAAAACTTAAGTCCAAGAGTACATTTGAAACGTAGGTGAGTGGTCTAAGCAAGGAAAAAATCTGTATAACCTCATGAACCCATGCTGGGGCTGGGGTACAGCCAAGAAGTTATTCTGTAAACACTGTATTGTCTCCAAGTTCTGCAATAGGGAGAAGAGAAATGGCAAGAATTTGCTCATGTTTCTTCTGTCCATAGATTCTCATACAATGATGCAGTGAGTAATTTCCCAATATGGAATCACAGAATTGTTAGGGTTGGAAGGGACCTCAAGGATCATCCAGGTCCAACCCCACTACCGTGCGCAGGGACACCTCACACTAGATCAGGTTGTTCACACCCACATCCAGCCTAGCCTTAAAAGCCTCCAGGGATGAGGCTTCCACCACCTCCTAAGTAGCCACAAAGCTTCAGCAAGCTGTATTCCTGTCATAAAGCATAATTTTGCACCTAAAGGTGCAATCTAGGGGATCCTAAGTCAAAGAGCCTCTGGAAAACTCAGGAGTACCCCTGCTCTCTCATTCACAGCAGTAATCCCTACATTTCTGAACAGGTTGCCTGAAACGTTGTGCTCCAAATACAGCTGCATCTTTTGTCCATGTCCTTGTCCCTGGTACTGTCCCTTTTTCTGCAAGCTGCAGAGATAATGATGTTAGATTACTCTGGGATAATAGAGAGAGAGTGTTAGGAAAATGTTCTCAGCAGGAGCTCTGAAATAACTAGCTATCTCTGCCTGGATATAACTCAGGTTTGTCTATATTCACTACATGCTGCATCTTCTTTTGTTTTTGCTGATCTTTGGAGAGGTAATAATGCTCAGCTGAAAGTCAGCATACAGATATGGCTTAGTGTTTGTCAGTGGGCTGCAGCTCAGTCAACTGTGCTGCATTTCATAATTGAAAAATAACTGGCAGCATACTCCCATCCCACTGATGAACAATTCATATCAAAGGAAATTAAGCACCTTTGCAAATGCCATATTCCTGCCGGTGGTGTTCGGAAGAGCAAGTCTGGTTGTGCACTTGAGATGGGGCATTGGTCAGAACCTGTAAGTATCAAAATGTTTTAGTTGCATGGATCATTTCTAGAAAAGTAAATAGACTGTGAAGGAGTTCCACTTGGAATTAATTTCCGTGCAGAATAGCAGATGCTATCATGAAGGCACAAGTTAAACTACCCACTGCTGGTTTGTATCAATGACAGTCTAAGATTTCTCTCACTGTCTGGGAGTCCGCATCATTAATCTTTCCTTCCTCTCCCACATTCTTTTTACCTAGATGCTATCTATCAAATGTAGTTAAAAATACAAACAGTGAGGGTATTTCCAAAAAGCACAGTACTTCACAGGAGTAGTCAACTGTGCCCTGGATGATCCTACTGTTAGAGGTTTCTAACAAACCAGGACCACGAGTAATCTGTGGAGTTTGGCCCAGATGGAAATCAATGCCTTTGTGTGTGTGTGTGTGTGATGAGCGGCATGTTTCTAGAGCTGTGCTGACATTTGCTGCTGGGAGTAAGAAATAATCCATGAAGCTCCCATCATTTTCCAAAGCAGAAACATCTGTGGGACACCCAAGAGTCAGCTGGCAGAGTTTAGCTGCATAAACACCTGTAGTTCATCAGCTTTGCTCTCACTAAAAATTCGATCTGAACTGTTTCAGGGAGGGTGATCAGAGGACATAAGCACCTTTTGACTAAAGAAATGCAAAATCCATTACTGATACAAAGAGGGTATTTTAGGTAGAAAATTATTAAAGGGGGCTTAGAGTTTACACTATCCAGCAAGTAATTGATCCACTTGCCTTTGTTGTGACAAAAAAATAGGTTGACCTAATGATATAAAACAGAAGAAAGTATCTAGGCAGAGCAAGAATTCTGTGTTCCCATACAAGTCATTTCACCCTTTTAAACTCAGAGATGCCATCTGGGAAAAGAGAACCAGGAAACACCCTCGTTGTGGAGGTCTAACATATGGAAAGTACATGCCACGGCTATTCATTTTTCATGGGATGGTGAGCTGAGCATCACACACTATCACTGAGTTCAGGCCCAAGGAGGGTGTAGGCAGTTCCACTCAGGCAGAAGGCATGGGATAACTAAGTGTGGTAGGTCAAGACATACATGTGCCCAAACAAGGGGAGCAATGCAGGCACTTAAACTTAGACATCTAGTGACATTTGAGTTGCCCTAGGCAACCTGTAGTTGTTTTCTGAACAGTTGTTCCATGTCTTGTCTAATTAGCATCTGGTATCACTACCCAGAGTATCCAGAAGCCTCCACTTATCAGGGGACTGGAAACACAAAAGTGATGCTATGTGGAGCAAAATGGATGAAGCAATATAGTAAGCCTTTAGGACCCCCTTGAAGCAAGCGAAAGCAATTTGTTTTGTTTGTTGTTTTTTTTTTTTTTTTGCTTCAGCAGATAGTTTTCTACCTTCTGCAAAGCAGAGAACCTAAATGCTTTTCAGTTCTACTACAGATCATTGAGATTATGTTCCTATCTAGTGGTTTTCCCCTTCCTAATGCCTATGAATTGACCCTTCTTTTTCTTTTCCTTCCTGAAGAAAAAAAAAGGGGGAAAATAAAAAGGAACAAGGGTTTGTACCATCTTTTATAAATGGGTGAAAGGCATGCAGATAAATAGCATTGTGCATAGTCAAGTGCTAAATATTGTTACTGTCCCTATTCTCAACTCATTTAAATACACCTCATTGAGCTTGCTGCCTCTCTGCTCCTTGCTAGCCAAAACTCTGAGACAGCAACCTCACTGTCCAGTGGTAGTATACATTGTTGTATTGGGTTTGGCAGAGCTGGAGTTAGTTCTCCCCCTTGCATCTTTCATAGTGCTGTGTTTAGTAGTGGTAGTTGGAAGGGTGTTGATAACACACCAGGGTTTTGGCTGCTGCTAAGCAGTGCTCACACAGCACCAAGGCTGTGCTTTTCATCAGGAACAGTGTGGCCAGTAGGAGCAGGGAGGTCATTCTGCCCCTGTACACTGCACTGGTTAGGCCACACCTCAAGTACTGTGTCCAGTTCTGGGCCCTCAGTTTAGGAAGGATGTTGAGTTGCTGGAGCGTGTCCAGAGAAGGGCGATGAGGTTGGTAAGGGGCTTGGAGCACAAGCCCTATGGGGAGTGACTGAGGGAGCTGGAGTTGCTTAGCCTGGAGAGGAGGAGACTCAGGGGTGACCTTATTGCTCTTTACAACTATCTAAAGAGAGGTTGTAGACAGGCAGAGGTTGGTCTCTTCTCCCAGGCAACCAGCACCAGAACAAGAGGACACAGTCTCAGGCTGCGCCAGGGGAGGTTTAGGCTGGATGTTAGGAAGAAGTTCTATACAGAGAGAGTGATTGCCCATTGGAATGGACTGCCCAGGGAGATGGTGGAGTCGCCGTCACTGGAGGTGTTCAGGAGGAGACTTGATGGGGTGCTTGGTTGCATGGTTTAGTTGATTAGGTGGTGTTGGAGGATAGGTTGGATGCGATGATCTTGAAGGTCTCTTCTAACCTGGTCTAGTTTAGTCTAGTCCAGTCTAGTCTATTTTCCAACATTACCCCCAACAGTAGGCTGATGGTTGGGCTAGATCCTGGGAGGGGGACATGGCCAGGCCAGCTGACACAAGCTATTCCATACCATGTGACATCAGCTCAGATATAAAAGCTAAGGGAAAGAAGGAGGTGTGGGGGGCATTCATTAATGCTATTTGTCCTCCAGAGCAACCACTACACATATTGAAGACCTGCTTCCCAGGGTGCAGCCAGATGTTGTCTGCTGATAGCCTTTTGTTATATTTTCCTTCTCTTCTATCCATCTATGAAGGGGCCTGATTGATAGGCTTTGGTGGGTGTCTGACCCCCAGCCAGGGCCAAACCACCACAACTGGGCTAATATGAAGCAATATTTTTCTTCATAATACCAAAAGGACTTAAAAATATTGAGAAGGTTTGAAGAAAACACACCACCCCTCACCTCTTTTCCCCTTATTCTGTTCTTTGCAACCAAACCTTAGAACAAAAGCAGTACTTCCTTTGTGTTTGTTTTTACTTGCCACATTCAGTGGGGCATTCTGTCTGAGCTAGACATAAATATCGATGAAGAATGCACAGCAGTGACTGCAAATTCAGGTACACTTCTTTCTGAGCAACACAGTGGGGTTTTTTTCTCCATTATACACAAAATATCACTCTCATGACAACCTCATGAGATTCAACAAGACCAAATGCAAGGTCTTGCATCTGTTGGGGCAATCCCAAGAAGTGATATAGGCTGGGCAGTGACTGGCTTGAGAGCAGCTCTGAAAAAAAGGACTTGGGGTGCTGGTGGATAAGAAGCTCAACATGAGCTACCAGTGTGCACTTGCAGCCCAGAAAACAAATCACATCCTGGGCTGCATCAAAAGCATAACCATCAGGTTGAGGGAGGTGATTCTCCCCCTCTACTCCACGCTGGTGAGACCCCACCTGGAGTACTGCATCCAGTTCTGGAGCCCCTATTACAGGAGGGATCTGGACATGCTGGAATGTGTCCAGAGAAGGGCCACAAGGATGATCAGAGGGCTGGAGCACCTCTCCTATGAGGACAGACTGAAGGAGTTGGGGCTGTTCAGTCTGGAGAAGAGAAGGCTCTGAGGAGACCTTGTTGTGGCCTTCCAGTATCTGAAGGGGGCCTACAGGAGAGCTGGGGAGGGACTTTTTAGGGTGTCAGGTAATGATAGGACTAGGGGAATGGAACAAAAATAGAAATAGGTAGATTGAGATTGGATGTCAGGAAGAAGTTCTTCCCTATGAGGGTGGTGAGACACTGGAACAGGTTGCCCAGGGAGGAGGTGGAAGCCTCATCCCTGGAAGTTTTTAAGGCCAGCTTGGATGTGGCTGTGAGCAACCTGATCTAATGTGAGGTGTCCCTGCCCACGGCAGGGAGGCTTGAAACTAGATGATCCTTGATGTCCCTTCCAACCCTAATAATTCTATGATTCTATGATTGTTAAGAAAAAAAAAAGAAGTAGGTTTTCAAGTGAGTAAAAATTATTTTGTTGATGATGTTTTAAAATGCCTGAAGTAGCCTTCATGTGCAGTTGGACACACTCAGCTGTCTGTCCTACTTGCTTTGTTACTTTGCAGGGGGAGTGTTTGCATTACCTGTTTTGGGGATTTTTTTGAACCTACTTGACCAACTAACTAGGACAGCTCCATTCCTCATTCATGGAGAATGATACTCTTTCCAGAGGGCACTTCTCAGTGCACAAGTCAGGGCTTGATTCTTCTTCTCCAGGGAAAGAGTCAAAAGGAACTCTTCTCCTCCAGGGAGTGAATCTATGATCCTTTGCAAGAGAAGTCCAAAGCAGTGATGGTGGAATCTGTAGTTAAAAAAGAAAGGTGATGTTGTGCTAAATTGGATTAGGACTAAGATAACACTGAAAGCATTGCAGGAATGTGGTTACTACTGCTCAGGTGGCTGAATTTGGTGGCCTTCTCTTTATCACCACTAAAATGCTATGAGGGAAACGTAGCAATGCACACATCTCTTTATCACTATTAAAATGCTATGAGGGAAACATAGCAATGCACACACTGAGATTATGATATCTGAAATGGATTTGTGATTCTGACCCATGCCTCTTTCCACTACCTCAGTGTGAAGGTTTGTGAGGAAATATACTCACTTTAGTGTTCCAGGCATTGTGCTAGCTTCAGAGCCACTTTTCACACCTCAAAATATTTGTGTTTTACAAGAAGGCCTTTTTGGTGTAAAAGACTTGTTTTCTCATTTAACCCAAATTCATTTAAATTGCTTTTCAGTAGAACAGTGAACTAATGATATTTCTTTACTTTAAGATGCTGCATGCAGGACTGCCTGAGCTAAACAGCATTCAAGATCTGAAGTATGTGTATGATAATCTCCGGCCTCATGACTCAGAGCTCCAGGCTACAAGCTACTTTACGAGGTAAAAACAGAATAGAATCCAGAAACCTTATCTCCTTCAGGCATGATGCAAAACTGTCAATGAAAAACAAACAAACAAAACCCCAGCATTTCTTTCTGCTGTGCTAAGAGGTTGTAATCAGTGAAACTACACAAAAGGCTAATTCGTGTTCACGTGTTTGCTTTTTAAAAGTCCATTTCTTAGGCATGTTATAACCAACCTCATGCTTTTGGAAGCAATAGTTGTGTGTTTGTGGTACACCTGTAACAAGTCACTTAGTGCCTAGACATTTCTTCAGCTTTTGTGGCAAAGCCAACCTGTCTTATAGCCTTCCTCTCTGCTTTTGAATGCAGTAGCTATGTGTAACAGGATTTGGACTGCATAAAAAGGTTCAACTTGTTAATGGACTGAGTGAGGACCTGGAATTCCTGATTTTAATCACTGTTCTCTTCTTTTGACCTTCTGTGTTGCCTTAGGCATGTTACTTGCCCTCTGTTAGGCATAGTTTCTCCATCTGCAAAATGGTAGTGATTCTTCTTTTCAAGCACTTAACAGATCTGTTAAAGGAAAGCATTGTATGTGAATATAGGTATGTTTAAAGCATGATTTGTATTAAGATAATGAAACTTTTCACTTGTTTGTGGTAATAACTGGGGATTATTGATGAGGAATTGCAGATAATGTTTATAAAATCAGTTTGAAGCCCTCAGTCCTAATCTTTCAGGTCAGGCCTCTGGCATTACACATAATTCCAACTTTTGGTGTAATCATGCTCTAGATGGAGCCAGTGGAGACTACATTTGGAAACTCATTTTTCTATTCTAAGCACAGTATTAGAAAAAAGTCTCCCTGTCTAAGCCTGCCCCGTGCAGCACTGTCATTTCCCAAGGACAGACTATGAATTCACGCACCCTGGACACCATGTGCATATGCAAAGCAAGATGGACTTTTCTGACAGTTTCCCCTGGTGCAAGTGCAGGGCACGTATCCAGTTCACAGCACTGGGCTCTGAATGAAAGGCTTCCTTCAAGAGCCTTGAAGGACACTCCCATAAGGCAGCACAGTTCCCTGCACAGTGCAAACTGCCCTGAGGCAAGAGCAATTTGTCTACCCTTCAGTACAGCCAGAGGGCACACTGCAATGAATAAATGAGATGAAAGCTTGGACTGGAGGAGCTGACCCGGTCTCAGTACTACTACAGAGGCCCGTATGAAGATTCTGGGCAATTTGAATTGTGTTATTCATAAGTCTCCTTTCTGTGTATCAGAATCAGAAACTGAGGCAGCAGGGCTGGAGAAGGCTGGAACTCTACCTAAGAGAGTTTAAGGGAGCCCCTTCTTTGAAGAGAAAGATCAGAACTTATCAAACAAAACGATTGTTCAGTTATACGCAGCAGAGCACTGACTTCTCCTTTCACATTTGCCCCTCCCCCTTCTCTTTTGTCCCTGAGCAAGACTGTCTTATTTTTAAAATTAATTACAGCTTCACATTTACTATCAACTCCTATCTTATCCTTTCCTTTAACATTTTACTTATTCCCAGATTGCAGACTTTTCTTTCCACTTCCAGTGGGAACTGTGTAGTTTCTAATTAAGTTCTGGAAGTCAGTTCCATCAAATAGCTTGTGTCTGTCTCTTTTGGATTAAAAATAACCCAACAATTGATTTAGTTAGTAATAAAAAAAGGCTAGGATACACATAACAAACAGGGAATTGTGAGTCTTTAGGGTGAAATTTTCCTTAGTGTCATGTAAAGCTCAAAGCTAGTGCCCAGTGCTCTTCTGGAGGTAAAAGGGATCAGTATGCTTTTCAGATGGGTTGGGGTTAATATCACTGCAGTCTTGTTTAGCTGAAAGACAGAGGATGAAGGCTGGGTTCAGGACAGAGTGGCAGCTCCATGCCTTTTCTTGGAGTTGGGCAAAATGTTTGTGGTGATAGGAAGGAAGGGTGAAGGAAGTAAGGGACTTATGAGTGGGAATTCACCTGCAGTCTTTCTCATCATGTGGAATAAGCTGGCATTAGGGAGGAGATGTGACTCAACAGTCTTTTGGAAGAGTCAGTGGTCTTTGTTGCCTGGTAGAGGTTTATGTTAGGGTTAGGAAATCCTTTGAACCCAGGCAGACTACAGTTAAGACCCAGAGCCCAGCAAGGCATTCTTCCTGTTAGATTTCTTGGTAGGATTGGTGTTAAGGGAATGAAGGCTTTCAGTCCTGCTAACTGACAAAAACACGTTGTGGTGCGGATCAGTACAGTGCTGTGGGCTCTGTTCTCATTTGAAACTGTATTTTCTGCTAAAATGTTTTAGTGAGCACCAGACCTATTTTCCCAATTCCCTTTGAATTGCTGAAGTGCAGATTTGTCCACAGATCATGGAACTAATTACATCATGCAGAGGAGTCAGATATTGTTTTGTTGCATAGTTTTTTTTCTGTAATACTCTTAGGATATCATTATTATGTTTCTGTTCTATATGCTCATTTGCAAGAAGAAAGTCTCTTGTCTTTAGCTTATGATTTTCTATAGATTTAATTACTCTTGGACCTTTTTTTCTTTCTCTATTTTAAGTTCTATTCATGCTTCAACAAGATTTGTGTTAATTCAACACATGTATTAGCTAATAATTCTCTATGTTTAGGCACGGGCAGCACATCAGGCTTCATACCTACTGGTATCATAAATTCTGAAAAGTGTGTCTCTGCACTTTTCCAAAGAAAGCCTGTGGGATGGGGTGGTGGTGAGAGGTTCAGTTCTCCCACACACACAAAGAAACCATGGCTAACTCAGTTGGAGAAGCAAAAATGGACAAGCTATATTTACAAGCAGGATGAAATGCACAATATACAGTATCTACAATAGATACAAAAATATGCAGCAAAGAACATAACACAGAAAATCTTCTCTCCTCCAAGGAGAAGGGTCTCCACAATCCCCCTTCTCCCCCTTCCCCCTTTTTTTCCAAAAAGGGTTAGAGAGAGAAAAGGTAATTATTAAGGAGGAAATTCTGTTAGCTCAAAGCGTATGCAAGAATTAGTTTCTTATCTGGTTAGTTGAAAGGTCAGCACCCACCAGCACAGACAGAAGACAGCTGTTCAGAGGGACTGAAACAGACAGACAGACTGAACTGACTGAGATTCAAACTGAACTCAAGCTAAAAATTTGAAGTTGCATTCTACCAATCTACCAATGAAATTCGTTTAGAATATCTTTGTTTTCATTTTCACACCAAAACATTCAGCCAGAGTGTCCCAGTAACTGTCCCTTTCTTAAAGGCACAGCCTAAAATGATCACAGATGGCCTGATACCTGGATCTGTGCAGAACTCTATGAGCATTTTCTGACCTGCCCTCAGGAATGTTAATAGGGCCACGAGGATGATCAGAGGGCTGGAGCACCTCTCTTATGAGGACAGACTGAAGGAGTTAGGGCTGTTCAGTTTGGAGAAGAGAAGGCTTCAAGGTGGCCTCATTGTGGCCTTCCAGTATCTGAAGGGGGCCTACAAGAAGGCTGGGGAGGGACTTCTCAGGATCTCAGGTAGTGATAGGACTAGAGGGAATGGATTGAAGCTGGAGGTGGGGAGATTCAGGCTAGATGTGAGGAGGAAGTTCTTCCCCATGAGGGTGGTGAAGCCCTGGAATGGGCTGTCCAGGGAGGTGATTGAGGCCCCATCCCTGGAAGTGTTTAAGCCCAGGCTGGATGAGGCTCTGGCCAGCCTGATGTAGTGTGGGGTGTCCCTGCCCATGGCAGGGGGGTTGGAACTAGCTGATCCTTGTGGTCCCTTCCAACCCTGACTGAAACTATGAAATATATTGCAAGTTTTGTAAGCTTTGCATTACCTACATCATCTTTATTCCTGACCTGCAGAAAAATTCTTCCCCTATCTCCTTGTTATATAAAATGTCAAGGGGGGTGTGTGGGGGGAAATCCAGTTACACACTTCTCATGGCACTCTGTAGCTTATTCTATATCTATTTTTCAAGATGTCCTTAGAAAGCCAAGGAAATTGAAAATTCTGACTGTCAGCATAACTTCCAGTAGCTCTCAATTCCCCCTCGATCTGTAGCTCCTTTTTCTCCAAAATTACTGCCAAAAACCACTGTATTGTTTTTAAGAAGTTCTTTTTCAGGCAAGGAGTGTTGTCACTGGAATGTTCAACACTGCCAACAGAAAGTTACTTCTTGCTCCAAGTACAAGGTGGTTATTGTAGTCTTTCAGATTCAGTCATATAATGTATCTGCTGAAAACCCCAGCCTTCCACCAGTGGAACCAGGAGAACAGTATATCTTTGTATTTCTGTAGAAATAGGTTGCTTTTAGCAATTGTCTAGGTTTGGTTTGAACAATATTACAGACATTGCCTCTACTGTTGTTTAAAACCAACAGGAAATGATGAAGGATGTCACAAATATTCCTGGCAAAACAATATGAATTTGTTCATTGCTGTCACCTTTTTTAGCCATCAGAATAATGCTGCTGGAGTTTGGACTGGAACATGCTGACCCCTTTCAGGATCACAAAGCATTCTGTGTTTTACCAGATTCCTTTGCTCTCAATCTTGATTTAACATACTTTCAACAATCAGTGGTCTCATTTGTGCACTGTGTTCTTCTCACATGGGGTCAGTTCACTCTTAGGAGCTGATGAGTGGCAGTGTTAAGCTTCACATCTTACAGCCTTCTGGAAGGTCACACCCTTAGATCGTGGATAAACAATGCACCAATTGAGAGTTAAACAAGAGTAGCTGTGTCTGCTTGTCAGTCCTGTGCACCTAGTGCCAAATGAAACACTGCTGCTCTCCAGCATCTGCCCTGAACTCAGTTTGATCCTTGAAACTCCATTTGATCCTTTCCCCTCCCTCCCTCTTCCCCTGGCACCGGTTTCACCAGAAACTGGAAGCCCACCTTACCTCTTGCTGTAACTTTTCTCTTTGGTTTTCTGCAGATGTTATCAAATGTCAGCATGGTGTGCCATGCTGCCTGATATTTTAAATGTACTTGTAAAAGGTACTATGTTTTAAATAATTTTAAGGGCTTAAAGTTAGCCTAATGGAGTCACTGTCCCTGGAGGTGTTCAAGAAAGGATTTGATGTGGCACTTGGAGCCACGGTTTAGTTGTCAGGAGGTGTTAGGTATTAGGTAATAGATTGGATTTGATGATCTCTGAGGTCTTTTCCAACTTGGTTGATTCTGTGATTGCAGTATCAATCTAACCCTCTCATGAATCTTGTAAGTAAAAGACATATGGTACATCTGACAATTGCCAGCAAAACACCATTGTCTATCTTCAGCAGCCTGACTGAGGGGGTTGCTTCTTGGGTCAGCTTCCATCTTTACCTTACTTAACAGAATCGTTTGTTAAGCACCTGTCATTGTCCAAGTCAAGCATATCCACTCAAAATCACAAATGCCTGCAGCTGCAAAATGGCCAATTCACAGTACCTCCTTTCAAAACGTGATGGTAGTCTCCAGCTGATCAGCCAATCCCTGTTTCTCAGGTGGGTGCAGATATTCCAGCAAGAAATCTCCCAGAGAGCTGAAACACCAGGGAAAGCTGATGACTTCTGAAAAGATATAGACAAAATTACACTACTAAACTTTCTTTCAGCAGCATTCAAGCACTTTTTGAAGGCTGTGGTATGTGTGCCTCAAAGGAACAGAAGGCAAACTTTCTCCTTGAATGTATGTTGTTCGAGGCTTTCATACTGTTACACAAACCCCACCTGCCACCAGCTCAGGGGAGAGGAATGTCTGTCCTGGGAGAAGCACATAGGAAGACTACAAGAGAAACTAGACTATAAAATGCAGTTCAAGGGAATACCTTGTATGCTCAGCCCATGGGATCAGAGTTAGTCTGAAAGTAAATCTGGATTTTAAAGCTTTGCAAAATAAGGGGTAACAAGAATATGATTACTGCCTGCATACTACCACAGTGGGGAATTAGGTATTAAAGTGAAGAATTATCAGTGGTGTACACAAAAAGAATATCAATGATCTGTAAATAAATGTTGCTGAAAAGTCTGTTCCTGAATCCAGTCATATTCTGGGAAAGTCTGTTAAGAGCTCTTGGGGGGCATGTGGGTGCCATGGACAGTGGCATTGAGTGCACCCTCAGCAAGTTTGCTGATGACACCAAGCTGTGTGGTGCAGCAGACACGCTGGAGGGAAGGGATGCCATCCAGAGGGACCTTGACAGGCTGGAGAGGTGGGCACAAGCCAACCTCATGAGCTTCAACAAGACCAAGGGCAGGGTCCTGCATCTGGGTCGAGGCAATCCCAGGCACAAATCCAGGCTGGGCAGGGACTGGCTGGAAAGCAGCCCTGAGGAGAGAGACTTGGGGGTGCTGGTGGACAAAGAAGCTCAACATGAGCTCTCAATGTGCACTTGCAGCCCGGAAAGCCAATCAGATCCTGGGCTGCATCAAGAGAATTGTGGCCAGCAGGTCAAGGAAGGGGATTCTCCCCCTCTACTCAGCTCTGGTGAGACCCCACCTGGAGTACTGCCTCCAGTTCTGGAGCCCCTATTATAAGAGGGATCTGGAGGTGCTGGAAGGTGTCCAGAGAAGGGCCACGAGGATGATCCAAGGGCTGGAGCACCTCTCCTATGAGGACAGACTGAAGGAGTTGGGGGGTGTTCAGACTGGAGAAGAGAAGGCTCCCAGGTGACCTCATTGTGGCCTTCCAGTATCTGAAGGGGGCCTACAAGAAGGCTGGGGAGGGACTTCTCAGGCTCTCAGGTAGTGCTAGGACTAGGGGGAATGGAATGAAGCTGGAGGTAGGGAGATTCAGGCTGGATGTGAGGAGGAAGTTCTTCCCCATGAGAGTGGTGAAGCCCTGGAATGGGTTGTCCAGGGAGGTGGTTGAGGCCCCATCCCTGGATCCAGGGATGGGATCCAGCCCAGGCTGGATGAGGCTCTGGCCAGCCTGATCTAGTGTGAGGTGTCCCTGCCCATGGCAGGGGGGTTGGAACTAGATGATCCTTGTGGTCCCTTCCAACCCTGACTGATACTATGATACTATGCTACCCAACTTATTTTAAACTGAACCCTGGTAAATTAATGAATGGAGAAGGTGGATGTAAATTAAACACCATGTTCACTAATACCTGAGAATCCCATGAAAATAGATTTTGCTCATTACACTTGGAATTATTTTCAAGCCTAGGTGAAAATGAGGAGCAGGATGCTATCAAGAATGATAAAGAAAGTTATTCTGAAGTTTCAGGATGAATATTTTTTGTTGTATATACCAAGACAAAGATCTGGATAACTTGTCAGTGATGATGAGTGCACATCTTCTTACAAGAGAGTTGTTAGCCATTGGAATGTGCTGCCCAGGGAGGTGGTGGAGTCACCATCCCTGGAGGTGTTCAAGAGGGGATTGGACGTGGCACTTGGTGCTATGGTTTAGTAGTCATGAGGTCTTGGGTGACAGGTTGGACTTGATGATCTTTGAGGTCTTTTCCAACCTTGCTGATTCTATAAGACTGTGGAGAAAGATTGTGTGGCAAAAAGATCTAGGTACCCACCCTCTGAATACCTGTGCCATAAGAACAGTCTACCTTCTAAACCTCAAGGTGCCCACTATCACTAGTCACTTTTGAAAGCATTAGCTAATCTTTACATTCATCTCTGCTTACACAAGCAGCCAACCATCCGTTTTACCTCACACCATAATGTGGCAGTTCTATAGAAAGACTGTGAGCCAAATCTGAAATTCAAAGCTGGTTCAGCAGGTGGAAAGGCATTACTTTTCAATAACCCTGGATATTTTACTCATTTTTCTGAGAAGTAGGGCACACAACAATATCTGTGTAGTAGGATATTGTCATGTGAAAAAAAGTAAATACATTTTCTGCCTCAAAACTGCGTGTGAGAAATAATGTGGTTCCCAGTTGATGTTATTCTAGTTAATGATAATTTCCTTTTTTTCTCTCCTTAGCAACCTCTGCTTTTGCTGCCCATTGTGTAGGTCCCCTAAGTTTTCCCATTCATAGGCTATTAGGTACTAATTCTCTGAACAGCTTGGGCTACCAGAGCTCTGAAATAACTGTGAGATCTTTGTGAAGGCAGAGCCAGCTTTAGACACAGCGATGGTAATAGCCTAGGCTGCAAGAGGATATCGGCAGCAAATACCTGTGGCCTTACCAACTTCTTCACCTACAGCTAAATTTAAAGTGGCTGTAGAGAAGCAATACATGGGGGTCTCAGAGAGTTCAAGGAGACAGGGGATCCACCACTGATCTTTAGAATGAACCTTAAAAACAGTAGCAGAAAGAGGAGCCAGATATCACAATGTGATAACCTGGGTCAGTGAACTAATCCACACACATAAAAACCAAATGCCACATTAGAAAAGGTAAGGCATATTGGTTTGATGTACCCCACTGCTCTGTAGATGGTTAGGAACCACCCTTTGGGAAGCTGTGGGAAAGAGGATTTCCTTAAGCTACTTTGCCCTTGAAAGAATGCACAGAGAACTACCTTAAGAGATGTTGTAGACAGGCAGAGGTTGGTCTCTTCTCCCAGGCAAGCAGCACCAGCAGAAGAGGGCACAGTCTCAGGCTGCGCCAGGGGAGGCTTAGGCTGGAAGTTAGGAGGAAGTTTTACACAAAGAGAGTGATTGCCCATTGAAATGTGCTGCCCAGGGAGGTGGTGGAGTCACCATCATTGCAGGTGTTCAGGAGGAGATTTGATAGGTTGCTTGGTTGCATGGTTTAGTTGATTAGGTGGTGTTGGATGATAGGTTGGACGCGATGATCTTGAAGGTCTCTTCCAACCCGGTCTATTCTATTCTATTCTATTCTATTCTATTCTATTCTATTCCAAGAGTTGTTTTACCTTGCTGTGAAAACACACTCTGAGATGCCAACAGAAGAGCAGCAAGGCCTGTTCAATTCTTTGTTGATGACATGAGATAAGGATTGCACAATATTTTCTGTTCTAACTGGGAGAACAGCACACAGAGAAAACAGAGTATCAAGAGGGAAAAAACAACATGTACTTAACGTTTTTATTTCATTTTAAATGCAATAATTTAGAATAACTCACAGGAAAAATCTGCAACAATGACAACAAAAGCCTCTGTTTAGGTTTAAAGTATGTGATTAGCAATCTGGGTGTTAAAAGCATTTTAGACTCTTAATGGACCCATGGAAAGAACAACAAGCCATTAAAACACTGAATTGTTTAAATAGTGGTGTTCTGGTATCAGCTGTTCTGCATAGTGATGATGTCCAAATTAATGCTGCTTTATAAACAGAGGCTTGCTGTATGTGAATTAAAATGCATGGGGTTTAGCTGCAAAGTTAATACACCTCATAGTAATGCAGTAAATTCCCTAACTGCTCTGCTACAGTATGGCCCAGTTGCAAATTCTATAACCTAAATCACGTCTCGGTGATTTAGGGAGTGTTTAAACTATGCATTCAATTAAATACATAGGAGTTAAAAAGGAAAAGTTAACCACAGGTGCAACCTAATTAGTCAGCACAGAATTGATTTTGTACCAATATTGTGAAATGATATGTGTTTTCCTGTTTTCCATATGAGTGTTATTTTGTCTGGTCTATTAAACAGTCTGCATGTACCTGTTCCTGGAGAATGTAATTAATAATTGAGGCAATTAATAATTGAGATAATTAGCTGAATCAATTCAGAGATACCTTTCAGTGTATTACATCAAGGAAACCATATACATCTTCTTTCCTCACTGCAGTCTGCCTCATTGGTGTGTGATAAATTCATGCAGTATTTTTGAATGAACTTTCAATTTGGGAGTAGTGAGACAGGCAGCTATCTGCAGGCAGAATGTTCTCCTTTTTTGTATGATTGCAACTATGAAGCTACAGACTTTAGCCAGAATGTCTGAGATCATGAAAATTAGGCTAATACAATGAACACAGTTGGTTTTGATTGATTGTAGTATGCAATCCAACCTACTCACCGACATCCATGAATACGAATCTAATTTGAAGTGACAGGTGAAGCATTTGCTCAGCTTTTAACAGGGGAGGATGAAGATGCTTATGTGTATTGTAAGCTAGTGATATTCCAAAACTGGGGAAGACAGAAAGAAGGAAGAAAGGAAGAGAGGGGAAGGAAGGAAGGAGAGAGAAGGAAGGAAGGAGAGAGTGAAAGGAAGGAAGGAGAGAGAGGGAAGGAAGGAAGGAGGAAAGAAGGAAGGAAGGAAGGAAGGAAGGAAGGAAGGAAGGAAGGAAGGAAGGAAGGGAAGGGAGGGAGGGAGGGAGGAGGAGAGGAAGGAAGGAAGGAAGGAGAGGGGAGGAAGGAAAGAAGAGAGGGAGGGAGGAAAGAGAGGAGAAGGGAGGGAGGAAGGAAGGGAGGGAGGGAGGAGAGGGAAGGAAGGAAGGAGAGAGAGGGAAGGAAGGAAAGAGAGAGAGGGAAGGAAGGAAAGAGAGGGTAGGGAGGGAGGAAGAAGGGAGGAAGGGAGGAGAGGGAAGGAAGGAGAGAGAGGGAAGGAAGGAAGGAGAGAGAGGGAAGGAAGGAAAGAGAGGGTAGGGGAAGGAAGGAAGGGAGGGAGGGAGGAGAGGGAAGGAAGGAGAGAGGAAGGAAGGAAAGAGAGGGAGGAAGGAAGGAAGGAGAGGAAGGAAGGAAGGAAAGAGCGAGAGGAAGGAAGGAAGGAAACAGCGAGAGGAAAGGAAGGAAGGAAAGAGCGAGAGGAAAGGAAGGAAAGAAAGAATACAAAGAATCCACATAGAAAAACCCTAATAATTTGCTGCTATATGGTCTGAAACTAATGAGTTGTTGTTCTGTAAGATCATAATCTGTTCATAATATCTTCAGAGGGATGTAGAAGCAAGCAGGGAAATAAGAAAGAAAGAAAGAAGGGGGGAAAAAAGCATCACAAGTTAAATAGATCCTAACCAGCAATGGAATTCAAGAGGGTGCTTTCTAATTAGTACTGCGTCTTACTCTTCTAAGACTAGCGATTACCTTGCAGTGTTACTTCTCGAGTTCACTTTGATATTAAAACATGTTTGCAGTACATATCTACAGGTATATCTAGTTATTTATTTAATCTATTTTTCTTTCCTCTTGAAGGATTGTAAAATTCTAGGAAATTAGAAGTGTATTTAGGCTTCCCTTGCACAAGAATGAGATGAGAAGAGATAGGGGGCAGAAAATTCCTCTTTCTCGGTGGTTTGGTTTGCTTGGGGTTTGTTTGGGTTTGTTTGCGGGGGAGGAGGGGGTATCCCTTTTGGTTTAGTTTTATTCTTCTTATACAGCTCCACAGGGATAGAGCTTTTAAGAACTGGGTAGAGGATTTAGCAACACAGCATGTACAGCTAAGTGACAAATTGGATGCAAGAGCCCTGTGCAAACAACACATGCAAGCCCACGTGAGGTGAGCAGAACCAAAAAGAAAGTGCTAGGGCATTCTGTCCTACCTGTTGAAAAAATGTTGTTCTACCCTGGAGTGCCTCAAAACACAAATGGGAATGTTAAGTCCATCTCTATGAAATATGGTTGATGATATCCAGCTGGTTAAAGGTAACTACCCCAAGGTAAGCTATGAGGCAGGATGTGGCAAGAGCACTCTTTTAAAAAGTGGAGCTCACAAGCTGGATATTCTGTATTGCTGCAGATAGCAGTGAGTGATGTGTATCTGGGTACACATTCATGTGAAGTAGGTTTTATAATTTAGGGTGTTTTGATTCTTGCACCTATGATACCAGGGATCAAGAAATTGAAGCAAAAGGGATGAATAAATAGCACCTCTTCTGTTTGTTCTTCAGGAAAATAAAGGAAAGTTTGGAGTGCTTTCCTGTTAAACTCAATAACTTCATCCACACGCTCGTACAGATGTCAGTGACAGGCTCTGAAAAGCAACCTGCTCCAGAGGCTGTCCCCCAGGAATGGATGATGCTGGATACAGAGAAGTCCATCGCAAGAGCCACCATTTTGGGGTTCAACAAAAAGTCTGAATGCGTATGTATTATGTTCTCTGCTTGCCCTCATTTGCCACGAGCTTCAGTAACTCTCCTGTGAGCTTACATACTCTCCCTCCTCCACTATAGAAGATGAGCTTGTGCCACATTAAAAGGATCACAGGATGAGCAGCAGTGCCATAAGCTATGAGCTACCCGAGAGAAAGAATACCAGGCAGACAGCTATTAGCAAGGAGCCATTAAGGAGAACAGTTCATGTCCTGTAATGAAAAATAAATCAAGAGCTAATTAAAGCATCCAGAAGGAAAGCATGGCACAAAATTAGGAAGCCTAATAGAAATCAGAGGCTGTTATATGATGCTTTAATGGTGCATTATTAGTTCTCACACACTGCAGTGATCTTTCAGTGTTTGAGTTGTATGCTATCCAGCGAGTTAGTGTTTCTGTGCAGCAAAGACTATACATTACAGACTGAATTTGCTGGCACTTGGCACTACATTGAAGAAAGGTTTTTCTTTGTTGAAATTACCCTGTATTTTCTCCTGTACATCTTTTTTAATGTGTCTCTCTGATCATTTCTCTTTTCTGCCTCTCCCTTTTCCCCAATACAGCTTTATCTAGTCCAGGTGGTGCAGACCTGCAACATGGTCACTTTTGTGGAAAAATCATTTGACCAGTTCTCCAAACTTCACAGCCAACTCCAGAAGCAATTTCCATCACATGCCCTCCCAGAGTAAGACACCATATCAGCTAATATTATTCTCCTGTTCAATGGTTCTGTCTGTGCACAGTTAAAAGTGTAAGAAAATGTATGGCAGACATATTTTTAGAAACACAAAGGCAGTGCAATATATTCTATCAAGCCTCCTATTCAGCCCTGGAAGAAACTGAGGCATGGAGCACTGTGACAGCCTTTTATCCATTCTATTGTTCCTATTTTAATGGGAGCAGAAGGGGGAAACAGCTTGGGCTTGACACACCTATCAATTCCTGAAATCAAAAAGGTAAGTGGCATTGACTTCATTGAAGGCATGATTTGGCCTTTAATAGTTTTAATGTTCTGCATGATGGTGATCAAAACTCCAAGCAAAATCCCTATCTCCAAGTGATGTAGGAATGTTCACACTGAATCAGAGCAGAAAGAAGCCCATCTCTGACACTGGCAGGCACGATCAAGCTTTTGAGAAAAAGTGCCCATGCTCCCTAGCAGAGAAATATGCTACAAGCTTTGGTACTGTCCTGGCCTCCTAAACTGATACTTTGACATCATTCAGACTGATAGTGTATTTTCCAGTGATTGTGGCCAGTAGATCAAGAGGTGATTCTGCCACTTTACACTCTGGTGAGACCCCACCTGGACTACTGTGTCCAGCTCTGGGGCTCTCAACACAAGAGAAATACAGATGAGTTCCAGAGGAGAGCCACAGAAATGATCAGTGGGCTGGAGCACCTCTTCTGCTAGGACAGGCTGAGAGAGTTGGGGGTGATCAGCCCAGAGAAGAGAATCATAGAATCATAGAATCAATAAGGTTGGAAAAGACCTCAAAGATCATCAAGTCCAACCTGTCAACCAGAACCTCATGACTACTAAACCATGGCACCAAGTGCCACGTCCAAGCCCCTCTTGAACACCTCCAGGGACGGTGACTCCACCACCTCCCTGGGCAGCACATTCCAACAGCTAACAACTCTTTCTGTGAAGAACTTTCTCCTCACCTCCAGCCTAAACTTCCCGTGGCATTGCTTGAGACTGTGTCCTCTTGTTCTGGTGCTGATTGCCTGGGAGAAGAGACCAACCCCTTCCTGGCTACAACTTCCCTTCAGGTAGTTGCAGTCTCTGAGGAGTCCTTATGGTGGCCTTCAAGAAAGCTTTGGAGGGACTACATGTAGCAATAGGACAAAGGACAATGGTTTTAACCTAGAGCAGTGTAGATTTACTTTGGGCATTAGGAAGATCTTTACTATGAGTGCAGTAAACACTGGAAAAGACTGCCCAGGTAGGTGATGGAGGCCACTTTGCTGAAGATACTTAAGGTCAGGCTTGATGGGCCTCTGAGCGACTTGATCTAGCTGGGGATGTCTCTGTTTACTGCAGGAGAGTTGGACTAGATAACCCCCTAGAGATCCCTTCCAATCAGTGAATTATATGATTCTGTGAATGTTACTTTTTATGCATGTGCATGTGTATTTCTGCTTTTGCTATTCTGTACCTTATTTCTTCATCATTCCCTGGGAACAGTGAGTCCTAGGGTTTGTTTCTGCCTTATGTAGAACAGTTTTGCCTTGTATAATTATTGTCAATGGCTTTGGTCATACAAGTGGAGGTCTGTATTCTACAAACACATGCATATGCTATTGGGAACAAAATAGTCCTCTTTTAAGCAGTCATTGACAAACAGAAAGTGGTTTGAGATTTGCCCTGAAATGAATAGCCACAAACAGCATGGTTTTGGCTTAATGTCGTCCATGAACTTCAGATCCAAATTTGATAGCCCTCCAAGCTCGAGAGGCATTCAGTTAAATGGCTTTAAGTTAGATAGTTTTAGAGATTCTTTCTCCTACCTGAGAGGATGTTAGTTAACTCAAGTTTCACTCATTATGACTGGGTCACATGGACTTGGCTGCAGTATTTGGCAAAGATCAGAATTTCACTGAACACTGGAAGTGCTTGAATTGTGCCTTTGATTTGGCAAAATAGAATGTTAAACAAATACCTGTTTATGATTTTTATCCTGTGGTAAGCACATTGAAGGAAAACATATTTCTCCTTAGAAACTCCTAAACCTCTGAAACCTTGTAGTGAATATCAGAAATAATATTAACCTTTTTCCCCCAGAAAAATTTAACTTTAATAAAATCCCTCACAACATTTTTCACTGCAAAAGAGATTTCCAGAACTCACAGAGGGTTAAGCTACCTATACTGAGGCTGTCTAACAACTCCTGAGCTTTATTGTCATAATTCAGAGACAGCAATAACCTGCCACTATATGATCTTTCCCTAAGACTGTATTAAAGTAATTCATTTTATGATGTTTCTTTATATGCATGATCTTTAATGCTAATGTTTTGGGTTCGTAGCAGAGCTCCATCAGTTTGAGGCTTTTCATGTATTCCAGATTTTATTCTAATAATAAAACCCTAATTATTTCTTTATAGGAAGTTATCACTGAAATTGCCATACTGTATCAGACCATTAGTCTGTGTGTTACAATGCTCCTGTTCTGGCTGGTGACAGATGCTTCAAAGGAAGAAAAAAGCCTGGCTCCAAAATGTACCCACAAGATCAGTCTGAAAATGTATGATTTTGAAGTAACTTCTGATATTGCTAGAATAACTGGAGCTGCTAACAGAAACGACTTGGTTACTGCTTTGCATGGATTCATGCAATTTTATATATTCCAGTCTCATTAGGAGGAATTAATGCCATATTCCTCTGCTTTGTGTTAAGTGCTAACTATTGGCTGTATCACAAGAAACTGATGGCAAAAGCTCAGAGTTCTCAGCATCTGAAATTTTGCTATTGTGAATATTGAGCCCATGTTTACCAGTCAAAGCACAGCTGCCCCGAGCTATCCCTTGCACTCTAGCACCTTTTTTCTCTTATTTGGTTTCAGATAGACTATTAATTCTGACTTTTCAGCCAACAAAGCATTTAAGTCACACCATTTATACACAGAATGTTTTCCCAGCTCAGAGGGAGGAAATGGAATTTACAGGATGACTGTGCATGGCACACTTTTGTATATTTCTGATCTATTTAAGGTAGATGAGGAGCTCAAAATCAGCTTGGGAAGTTAGCCACACACACAAGTGTGTTCACAAGTGTAAATGCACTTTCAGCCATGGACACACTTCAGCAAAAGCATGAAGACATTTTAAAGAAGTGATGGGTGCTGCCACAAGGTTCGTATCATCTTTCACTGCAGCAGAGTTATCAGTGCTATCAATCAGCAGTTCCTCTGTCCTCTGTTTGGCAACTGTGCTTAGGATGCATTTTCTGAGAACCTACATTTTACAGTCAGAGTCTCCTCTTTGTATAATACAGTCTAATCAATTTAAAGCTGCTTCCAAACACATGCTCCCTACTGTCTCTGGAAATAAGTCCTTTTTGTGCCCCAGAGGAACTTGGAACATTCACAGGCTGTGCGTGCCACATGACCTGAGATCTAATTTTATCTGTGCAGCTCATCTGTGTCATGATCCTGGGTCACACCATTTAGGCAAAAGTAATCTAAAGGCCATACATGCATACAATATGCTGCTATCATCCTCTACCCTTGCTGGCTATGTTATACCACTG
The DNA here is from genome assembly GCA_015227895.2 of Colaptes auratus. NCBI lineage: Eukaryota > Metazoa > Chordata > Aves > Piciformes > Picidae > Colaptes > Colaptes auratus. The sequence continues at coordinate 7,723,779 of CM037634.1, forward strand.
ATGAGTTCTTCCTCACAGTATTGCACAGCTGCTTTTCAAAAGCCTGACCAAGTGTCTCTTTTCAGTGTATTGCACTGCTAGATGGCTCTTTAGACATTTGTTGGAAGCCTTCAGGCATCTCTTGAGATCTAGTGGATAAACAAGGTTGTACCAGAAAAAAAACGAGTTTTGTAAATAAGACACAGCCAGCTATTTACAGTGGCAGTGTAACACAAAATGCAAACAGATCCAGATTTTCCTTTCTGTACAATACAGACTGAAGAACATAGAAGATAATTTTGGTCATGAATCCAAATATTAGCAATCCAGATGACAAAACCTATTGCAAGCAATTTAGCACTGACAGCTTCTCTGACGCTCCTTCAATCGGCCACAGCAACCCCAGGCAGTGCTACAGGCTGGGGTCAGAGTGGCTGGAGAGTGGCCAGGCAGAGAGGGACCTGGGGGTACTGGTCGATGGTAGGCTGAACATGAGCCTGCAGTGTGCCCAGGCAGCCAACAGGGCCAATGGCATACTGGCCTGCATCAGGAAGAGTGTGGCCAGCAGGAGCAGGGAGGTCATTCTGCCCCTGTACGCTGCACTGGTTAGGCCACACCTTGAGTCCTGTGTCCAGTTCTGGGCCCCTCAGTTTAGGAAGGATGTTGAGTTGTTCAAACGTGTCCAGAGAAGGGCAACGAAGTTGGTGAGGGATTTGGAACACAAGCCCTATGAGGAGAGGCTGAGGGACCTGGGGTTGCTTAGCCTGGAGAAGAGGAGACTGAGGGGTGACCTTATTGCTCTCTACAACTACCTGAAGGGAGGTTGTAGACAGGAAGAGGTTGGTCTCTTCTCCCAGGCAACCAGCACCAGAACAAGAGGACACAGTCTCAGGCTGCACCAGGGGAGGTTTACACTGGATGTCAGAAGAAGTTCTGTACAGAGAGAGTGATTGCCCGTTGGAATGGGCTGCCCGTGGAGGTGGTGGAGTCACCATCATTGGAGGTGTTCAGGAGGAGACTTGATGGGGTTCTTGATGCCATGGTCTAGTTGTTTAGGTGGGTTTGATTGGTTGATAGGTTGGATGTGATGATCTTGAAGGCCTCTTCCAACCTGGTTTATTCTATTGTATCCTAATCTGACAGAGAAATAGTCCTTAACCAGGGCGAGGTTCATAAAAATTGAACATTTACTGTTAAAGATCTGACATTTTTGATCAATCTACTGTGTTTCATCCCTAAAAGGAAAAGATTATTCAAGTATTAAAAAAAAAGAAAGAAAAAAAAGGTGAGGTTTTGACATTTTCAATCACCAAAGCATTTGAAGATTGACACAAAGCCATTCTATGCATGGATGGTCTATTTACTAAATTGAAATGAAGTTAATACAAATTCAGCAAGACCATTACTGTTATTATTGCTATTGCTTTTGTTGGGATCGATTTTGTGATGGTGATGATTGTTTGTTTTCATATATCACTTTTATTAGCCCAGCATCTGAAATTACATATGGGATCAGGGACCTGCTCTGAAAACTTGCACGCACTCTAAATAACTGAGGTAAAGCAGCAAGCGATGATGTAGCCGTAAAATGCCACATCGCTGCTGTGAGGCTTTGATAGTCAATATGCTATGGGCAAGGTTTGTACAGCATTGAGTGGGTGCAGATTTCTGAGGTCAGAGATCTGATTTACTGTATGCAGTGGAAAAAATGGGGAGGGTAGTGTTTTCCTGGGATCATAAAGGGTCAATTTTTATCAGTATACATAAAAAAAAAAAAGCAAAAATGAAAAGAATCATAGAATGGCTTAGGTTGGAAGGGACCTTAGAGATCATCTACTCTGACCTCCCTGCCATGGGCAGTCTTTTCCAACCTGGTCTAGTCTTGTCTGTTCTGCAACCAGCGCCAGAGCGGGAGGACACAGTCTCGAGATGCACCAGGGGAGGTTTAGGCTGGATGTGAGAGGGAAGTTCTTCATAGAAGGAGAGATTGGCCATTGGAATGTGCTGCCCAGGGAGGTGGTGGAGTCCCCATCCCTGGAGGTGTTCAAAAAAGGATTGGATGTGGCACTTGGAGCCATGGTTTATTTGTCATGAGGTGTTAGGTATTAGGTGATATGCTGGACTTGATGATCTCTGAGGTCTTTTCCAACGTGGTTGAATCTGTGAATATCTGTTCTGTTCTAACTCAGACTCTGTTCTAACACAGTCTCAAGCTGCGCCAGGGGAGGTTTAGGCTGGAGGTTAGGAGGAAGTTCTACACAGAGAGTGTGATTGCCCATTGGAATGGGCTGCCTAAGGAGGTGGTGGAGTCACCTTCATTGGAGGTGGTCAGGAGGAGACTTGATAGGGTGCTTGGTTGCATGGTTTAGTTGATTAGGTAGTGTTCAATGATAGGTTGGGCACAAAGATCTTGAAGGTCTCTTCCAACCTGGTGTATTGTATTGTATTGTATTCTATTCTATTCTATTCTATTCTATTCACACTGTGCATTCCAGTGGGCTTCTGTTCTTTGGGAGCAGCAGAGAAACTGGAGATCCAGGGTTTCCAAAAAGACTATCACATTGTATACCTCCCCATGCAGAATCACTGACCTCATAAACAGTACTTGAGGACAGTGAGCTATTTTGCTCATTACCTATTCTATTCTATTCTATTCTATTCTATTCTATTCTATTCTATTCTATTCTACTCTACTCTACTCTACTTCTGTTCTATTCTATTCTATTCTATTCTATTCTATTCTATTCTATTCTATCCTATTCTATTCTATTTCTATCTCAACTCAGCTGCTCAATGCCTCATCCAGCCTAGCCTTGAACACCCCCAGGGAGGAGGCATCCACAACCTCCCTGGGCAACCTATTCCAGAGTCCCACCACCTTTGTACTGAAGAGCTTCTTCCTGAGATCCAGTCTAAACCTACTCTCCCTCAGCTTAACACCAAAGTGCCTTTTAAGATGTTTGTTTGGGGAGGTGGGGTTTGGGGTTTTTATTGTGTTGTTCTGTTGTGTTTTGTTGTGTGTTGTTTGGTTTGGGTTGGTTGGTTGTTGGGTTTTTTTTCTTTGGGGGAGGGTGTTAATTACTTAGAAAAAAGGGTACAGTATGAAAAATAATATCAACAAATTATTAGAAGAACTGGAGTCAGAGGGTAGACAATCCTGAGCACTGTACAAGAAAAAAAACTCTTAGAAAGTGTTACATTCCTTCTGTTGAGTAGAACTGGACACACTTTGAGCAAATACAGTACAAGGGTTATTTTCACAAATATTCTTCTTTTCCAGGTTTCCCCACTCCTGGCATTTACCTTATGCAGACCTTGAACATAAAAGAGTGAAGGATTTGAATCTCTATCTGAAGCAGCTATTAAGTGGATCCAGGAAACTGGCTAAAGTGAGCACTTCCAGTATTTATTTTATTTGCATATGACTTTCAGTAGCCCTGTCCTAAAAGATTCAAGAACCTTTCCATGGCCTCATTTGGAAAAACAAAATAATTAGATGATATAAATGAAATATTCTGATGCAGCCATTTTGTAACAGAGACATTGTAACATCCGTAGGGTAGGGTAGGGTAGGGTAGGGTAGGGTAGGGTAGGACAGGACAGGACAGGACAGGACAGGACAGGACAGGATAGGATAGGATAGGATAGGATAGGATAGGATAGGATAGGATAGGATAGAATTAAACAGGTTGGAAAAGAACTTTGAGATCATCGAGTCCAACCTATCACCCAACACCATCTGAAGGGGGCCTACAAGAAGGCTGGGGAGGGACTTTTCAGGCTATCAGGGAGTGATAGGACTAGGGGAATGGGATGAAGCTGGTGGGGAGATTCAGGCTGGACATGAGGAGGAAGTTCTTCACCGTGAGGGTGGTGAAGGCCTGGAATGGTTGTCCAGGGAGGTGGTTGAGGCCCCGTCCTTGAGGTGTTTAAGACCAGGCTGGACGAGGCTCTGTCCAGCCTGATCTAGGGTAGAGTGTCCCTGCCCATGGCAGGGGGGTTGGAACTAGATGATCCTTGTGGTCCCTTCCAACCCTAACTGAAACTATGAAACCAACTAAACCATGGCACCAAGCACCCCATGCAGTCTCTTCCTAAACACCTCCAGTGATGGTGACTCCACCACCCCTCTGGGCAGGCCATTCCAATGGGCAATCACTCTTTCTGTATAGAACTTCTTCCTAACATCCAGTCTAAACCTCCCCTGGTGCAGCCTGAGACTGTGTCCTCTTGTTCTGGTGCTGGTTGCCTGGGAGAAGACACCAACCCCCTCCTGGCTACAACCTCCCTTCAGGTAGTTGTAGACAGCAAGAAGGTCTCTCCTGAGCCTCCTCTTCTCCAGGCTAAGCAACCCCAGCTCCCTCAGCCTCTCCTCATAGAGCTTGTGCTCCAAACCCCTCACCAACTTCGTTGCCCTTCTCTGGACACATTCCAGCAACTCAACATCTTTCCTAAACTGAGGGGCCCAGAACTGGATGCAGGACTCAAGGTATAGCCTAACCAGTGCTGAGTACTGGGCACAATTACTTCCTTGCTCCTGCTGGCCACACTATTCCTGATACAGGCCAGGATGCCATTGGCTTTCTTGGCTGCCTGGGCACACTGCAGGCTCATGTTCAGCCTACTATCAACCAGTACTCCCAGGTCCCTTTCTGCCTGGCTGCCCTCCAGCCACTCTGACCCCAGCCTGTAGCACTGCATGGGGTTGTTGTGGCAAATGTGATCTTAAGATAAAGACAACAGTGACTGAAAAATAGTTTATTAGAGGATAATAAATAGTTTTTAATAGGTCCTAGTAGTTTATTAGGAGGGCATTTTAAAAAACCCAATTCCTCCAAAAGTAGTGATTCCCTGAATTTTTGACAGTAGAGAGCAGGTTCTGAGGAATGCAGTGTCTAAAAAAGGAAGTAAGTTTTAAAGTATTGAAAAGTCAGGCTTTGACAGTTTTTGTATGATAAAAATCCATCCTCTCAGCCCAGAAATACCCTTCATGGCAAAATTTAGTTAACATGGGGAAGAAATTGTTTTGCAACATAAGAAAAGGAGCAGAAAGTTTCAATATTGTCAAAATGTTCATTGTGTCCATCAACACTGGGGTTTTCTCATTTTTTATTCATTATTATTTTCTGAGATTTTGTATTCTCCTGTTTCAAAATGGAAAAATGAAATGGCCCAGGAAATGCTTTTATGCATCTCAGCATAATGAAAGCTGGGGCCAAGAGCTACTAACAGGCCTCATGCACCCAGGAGGATGTTAAATGCACATCTAAGTGCCGGGTTCTACACGTTGGCCACAACAAGAAGGAAGAAGTTCTTCACAGAAAGAGTGATTGGCCATTGGAATGGGCTGCCCAGGGAGGTGGTGGAGTCACCATCAATGGAGGTGTTTAGGAAGAGAATGGATGGGGCGCTTGGTGCCATGGTTTAGTTGATTAGATGGTGTTGGGTGATAGGTTGGACTCAGTGATCTCAAAGGTCTTTTCCAACCTGGTTAATTCTATTCTATTCTAAATCATTACACTGCATCACTTCACAAAGTCACAGAGTCACCAGCTGGTTTGGGTTGGAAAGGACCTTTCAAGGTCATTTAGTCCAACCTCCCTGCAGTCAGCAGGGGTGTCTGCAACTGAAGCAGGTTGATCTGGGGGAGCCATGTCCCCCACTGTTCTTCCGCAACTCAGGGTTGTGTACTCCATAATTGAATAGTCAATGATTGGTAGTGACACCAGAGTCTGAGAGAAAAGAGCATCTTCCACCAAGTAACTATCAGGCACAAAATAAGTTTGGGTATCTGCCAGGTGAGCCATGCCGTATCCCATGGCCCCAGGGCCACAGCACAGACTGGGGCTGGTTTGGTTTAACACTGTAGATAGTTTAAGATGCTAAAAGGGAGTGTGACAGGTTGTTTGTTCTGCAAATTGTCAAACATCTTTCAGGAGGAAAAAAAATGTTTGATGCCTAAATATATAGCTTTGCCAGCTGTAACAGTGCAATGGAGATTAGAAGGGAAATTGTCCATATGTAAAACAAACAGGAGTGGTCTTATGAATATAAATTCTGTGCCCTGACTTGAAATTGAGAAGATTTCCAAACAGGATAGAAAATGCCTGTCTCAAAGAGTCACATGTAACTTGGTATGGACAGGTGAATTGGGTGCTTCCTTTCCCTGACTAACTTTGTCAAACTGCACAACTTGGGGTTAATTGTTGTACAATTTCTGTCACTCATATTAAGGTTGTGGGTTTATTTTACATTAATACCTTTTGGTCACAGCTGAGGGGAAACTAATATAAGCCACTGACCTAGAAATGAAGAGCTCTCTATCTTCTGCTCTGCTCTGGGCTTCTGTGAGGTACATGGATTTTCAATTTGGGCCAAGCACTGCTGTGTAAAAGCCTAATCTATGGTCAAAAAATTAGACTGCTTAAAGCCCCGAGATAGCAATAAAAGCATTTCTTGGTCACATACAGAAGGTCTTTTCTCCCTCCTGCTCCACTCTCTGTCACTGGGCTAGTATCAGCCAAAGCCTATCACTTGCAATGACCTTTCCTCCTACTGTTACGGTCCTGCAGCCCACAGGGATCATAGTACTGGTTGAGTCCCCTCAGTGTGTTGCTGCTAGGAAGCTGGGACACAACCACAAACAGGGAATTCAGAAGGGAACTGTGGACAGATCTGCCTGGGGACATGTCATGACATGGCTGTGAACTAGCCCAGTGGGGCTATCCAGACATGCTGGACTATGAAAACCATTCCAGTCTGGTACAGCCTGCAGTGCTGAATCATGAAGACAAGAAAACCATGAGGGTGGTTGAGTTGCCATTCCTGGCATTCAATACCTGAAGGTATCAAAAAAACCTTGATGTGTCGACGTGGTGCTTAGAGACATGGTTTAGCGGTGGATTAGGCTGTACTAACAGTTGGACTTGATCTTAAAGGTATTTTCCAACCTAAATGATGCTGTGAAAACAATTTTGTGCCTGAGGGCTGCACAGCTACTGACGTGCTGGACCTGGAGGGCATGATATCAAACAGTGTAATGAGTAGATTGTTTCCACATGTAAAGTGCTATTGCATGCAGGAAATCATCTTAGTCACCACCATGTAGCTAACCTATTCTAGATGATAACCTTCAAAGTTATTGATACTCTATAAGCACTGAATCATTACTTTTACTTCACTATGCTTCTCCTGCTGGGAGATGTGAGAAATTTAGAAAATACTGACGTGTTCTGACCCACTTAGAACAAGGACACCAGTTGGTGAGTGATTTTCTTTGTATTCCCATCCAAAGGCTTGTTTTGTTCTTTTCTTTTCTTGGTATGGCTCATTTAAAAGTGTCATGGTGTCATCTTGGTTTTGCTCTAAGCAGAAAGCCAAGCTAGGAGGCTTTCTTGATAAAAATAAATACAATTATTTTGTCTTCCTGTGTGCCTTGGACAACTCTGCAGTCAAATTTGTCCTTTTTTCCCAAATTGCTACGGAGCCAGACTAAAACCATTAAGCAAGTTGTCTGTTCTCGAGCATTACCAAGCTGTCATTCCTGTGAAACAGTAAAACTGTGTAGGAATAAATAATTAATTCAGAAACTGGTGAAGAAAACTTGTAAAAGCACATGCCTGTAGTACAGGATTTCTTTTGCTTTCTTGCCACAGTCATTTCTTCCTACTGAATTGCACCCAGATGGTATTGTAGCCACGTGCTAGCTCTGCAGTAAAATGGATTATTGTCCATCAGTAAAATGGCCTATTCTCTGAGATGGAGTAGAGAGATTTTATTTCATTATAAAATACCCTAGCTATCACTGAAAACATATTACCCTGATTGACTAGACACCATTTTCAGCTCTGAAAAGTTTAGTCCAGCCCACACAGGACTGACTACACACTTGGTTCTACCAATTAAGTAATTGAAAATCCTAGAAAGAAAGAAAGAATTGGATTATATCCAAATCCCTTCCTTAGTCATGCCTCTAGTGCATGGTTTTCAGTCCAGACTAAGTTCTGATTATGAAAATTCCATTATAATTAAGAGTAGCTCAAAGTGTCACTGACCTTTTCTACCAAATGGTTTGAGCAAAGGAGAGGTGGAAAGTAGCTGCCTTCATATTTGCACTGTAGTTTGAATAGAAGTTAAGTTTAGGTTTCTTTAAGAAAGTAAAGGTTTCTTTAAACCTTTCTTAATAGAAACTTCAAGCCACCTTCCCTCTCTCTGAATTTTAGTATCAGATCAAATAAATGCAGAAACCTCAGCTGATGGAGATGTTTGCTGTTGGGTGACTTTCAGGGCTTAAATGTGCTTGTGCCCATCTCTATTGAAAGCAGTTTTTAAAGTCTGGTTCAATTTAAGCATAAGCCTCTTTCACTGACTTCCTCTTAGACATTCATTGAAGTGCTGCCTAGAATAGCAGTGCTTTTCCTAAATTCAGGTTAACACTTGCTTAAGAAATAACTACACCATCAGACTGTAAACATGAGCAACAACCTATATTCATTACATCCACTACTAAAATGCAAACCGTGACTCACTTTCATTGTTGCATTGAATCATCTAGGACAGAATCAAACCCAAGCTTCAGCACTCTGCCCCAGCCAGTGGCAATCTATGTGATCACACCGTAAGAGTATTTAGTTCTGTGCCAATTCATAGAATTCACACATTCATAGAATGGTTTAGGTTAAAAGGAACCTTGAAGAGTATCTAGTTCAAACCCCCTGCCATGGGCAGGGACACCTTCCAAGAGCCAAGGTTGCTCAAGGATTCATCCAGCCTGGCCTTGAACATCTCTAGGGAGGGGGCATTCACGACCTCCCCAGACAACCTGTTCCAGTGTCTCCCCACCTTCACTGTGAAGAATTTCTTCCTAATATCCAGTCTAAATCTACCCTCCTCAAGCTTAAAGCTATTTCCTCCTTGTCCTGTCACAACAAGCCCTCGTAAAAAAATCCCTTCCTGGCTTTCTTGTAGGCCCCCTCCAGGTACTGGAAGGCTGCTATGAGGTCTGCACGAAGCTGACTTTCTCCAGTCTCCAATTCTTGCACCCTGTCACCAAAGGAGAGGTTCTCCAGCCCTCTGTTCATTTTTGTGGCCCTTCTCTGGATGTGCTCCAGCAGCTCCACGTCTCTCTTATACTGGGGGCACCAGAACTGGACACAGTTGCAACACTGCTGGCTGGCTCATCAGCCATGTTGCCTGGGTCTTCCCAATCAGCAAGGCAACATACTCAACCGTAGTGTTTAGAACCCTGGAGTTTTGCTTCACCAAAAGGCAAACTAGCCAACTGATGCTACCAATAAGAGGTGAAGCATCAAGAAAAAACAAGTTGAATGTTGGTAATAGGAGGGAGTACAAATATAGACATTATAATACAAGGAATTTCGGGCCAAGAATTAACATGGTGCAAGCAGGTAAACAAACAGTGGGTGTAACAGCTATGGATAGATTCTGTAAACAGTGCTACAGTGACTTTTAGGCTGTGTGAAAGAGCTTTAAAGGGCATGTATATGGGAATTATTGTAAATTCATTCGTTTTCATAGAGTGAAAACCAGGACCACAGTGCTGTTCTGGAGAGACTAATGTTTTATACTCTGAAAGTAATCAAGTTTGATAAGGTTCCCATATTTCATTTATGTTTTATTCACTGGTACTACTTAGGCTTTGCAGAGATGAAAAAATAGTTTCCAAGTGCCCATATGGAGGTACATAAAGTGGAGGCACAAAGTGCACACGAGGTATGTGGGTCCCTTAAACTCCCACCACTCCTGTACTCCTGCAGCAAGGCATCCAGCAGAGCCAAAATGGGGAAGGTTCAAAGTCTTCTCTTTTCTGCTTTCCTTCCCTGAAGATATAATAGCTACAAGGTCATCTTTTTCTGGTTTCTTTCTTTCTTGATAATTCTCCATCCTGTTAAGAGATGCATGGGTGTTCTGTGACCTCAAATCTACCCTAACGCAGCTGAAAAGAAAGCTGAAAGCAGAGGGGAGGCTGCTTTTCTTTCTAACAAAATTAAATCTGGCTTGAAATCTGGCTGTGTTTTACTAACAGCAGACTGCTTTTCTAGTTAGTCTCTGATTGAGAGCAGTAGACAAACTCTACCACGCTACAGTGGTGCAGGGGTATGCTAGCTCCCCTGGTGCCACTGGCATTGTTTATTTCAGTTATATCCTAGTGTAAGCAAAGGAGGGATTTGGCCCTTTTGAGTTTCATGACTGAAAAAAGGTTATGTGTGAGTTCCAGCCAGACCATCACTGAGGCACCTTGGCATCACTGATGCATACCTGGCTGCTTCCCAATAGGCCAATGTTACTGAGTGACCTGAAAAAATAACCCACCAGCATTACCTATTGAAGATGACTGTCTTATTAAGTAAAAAGGGTTGGACAAATGACAGAAAGCTTGCCTAAAAAAACTTAAATTGCCAGTGTGTTAGGGAATTTATATTTACTGGTTATCTTTTTACTGCAGTCAAGAATTTCAGGGGAAAAAAGAGTAGGTGAGTTCTTGTGGTCATCTTCAGTGCCTGCCTATCTGCCAAGACAGTCACATGGTCTCCAAGATTCCCCCCAATAATCAGATCTTCGTAACAAGAAGTGCTAGTTTAGAAGGGGACTCTATCCACCTTAATACAGTCTGCTTTTAATCAAATACATGTTCAGAGCTCTGATATGCCTGTTTCTGTTGATGAGTTTAATTAGATACATGCTTCACTCTAAGTATATGCTTCAGTCCCATTGACTGTGGTCCAAGTGATCAAAATTCTGTTGACTTAGGCACCATCTGAAGTTCACCTGACAAACAGGTGGACACTTTGCTGGTAGAAGCTAAGCAGTTCCTCCAGCAGACAGATTAATGCAGTTCAGGGAGAAATTGCTTTCTTATGAATAACGATGTACAAAAGGCTTATTGTCACAAACACATAGGAGGTCTCCCCAACTGCTTTTGAAGCACTCTAGCCTGAACAGACTGCAGCAGGTACCTCTGCAACACGGCCTAGTCAGTAATGTTTTTGCCTTACATTTGCCCACATTAGCCTTGCTGCTTCCTCACATTTCAGTGCTTGTTGAACACAGTGGACACACAGACAAGGTAAAGCTTTGAAATCAGTGCTGGGGCACCAGCAGCATACAATGCCTGATGCTTACATCTGCATGAATTACACTGTTGTATTTAAACCAGGTGTCCCTTTTGTGTGTGTGTGTGTGTGTGTGTGTGTGGTGTTCTTTAGTCATGAGAATTTGAAACTATCACCTAAAACCAATCTTTGCACCTGCCGTTTGCTAACTCTTCAGTCCATATACCCTCATATACTGCTGAAAGACTAAGCAGAGAGGAAGCAGAACACCAAGCAGAACTGTTTAGTTCTCTTTCAAGCCAGTCAGTGCATCCTTCTTTCCACCTCCTGCCTGCTTCTCTAGGATACAATAGAATACAATGCAATAGAAAACCAGGTTGGAAGAGACCTTCAAGATCATCGCATCCAACCCATCAACCAATCCAAACCACCTAAACAACTAGACCATGGCACCACGCACCCCATCAAGTCTCCTCCTGAACACCTCCAATGAAGGTGACTCCACCACCTCCGTGGGCAGCCCGGATCTTTGAACTTGAAGGGCTACTTAAGTTCCTCTGCTTCTTTTCATGCTGTCAAATAATGGCTGAGCTACCAAAAGTATCCTTCTTCAGCCCTTGAGTTTTCTACACTTGGGACTTGTACTGAGAGAGCAAATGGAGATCCCACAGGGAATAACTCAGCTGTTTAAAGCTACTGGAAGCTGAAGCAGGTGCATAGGCTTTCCCCTGTAAGCTACCTTCACCGGATCAGAGACTAATTAGTCATGATCAGAACAGACATGGATATTGATGGTTCACAGCTAAGAACTTAAGGATTTGTTATTCAGTTCAGAGGAAACAACTCAGTTGGTTTATTATTTTTTTTCCTGATTTTTTTTTTTAAGAAAAGAAAACATGAGTGTGGGAGGAAAAACTCCAATAATAATAATAATAATAATAATAAATAATAATAATAATATAATACACCAGGTTGGAAGAGACCTTCAAGATCATCACGTCCAACCCATCAACCAATCCAACCCACCTAAATACAATACAGTACAATACAGTACAATACAACCCAACTAAACAACCAAACAACTAAACCGTGGCACCAAGCACCCCATCAAGCCTCTTCTTGAACACCTCCAAACTGCAGAATGAACTTTATCTCCGTGCTGAAGATACACATCCTGCTCCTCTGTCTGCTGTAACAGCATACTCACTCCTCAATAGCTACATTTGTCACTAAACTCTTCCTTCCCTTTCTTTTTTTTTTTTGCCTTGCACAAATCACGCCACAACTTGTCAAACCGAAACAAGACAAAAATCTGGTTGAAGTACATCTTCCAGATAAAAGACACATTATTTTCCATGGCCTGGAAAGATTTAAAAGGAAGAAAGCAAAAAAAAAAACATCAGAAGGAAACCAAGAAGGGTGACATTTTAATGCTAGAATTTCAAACGTCTCTTGTTCTACCCGTTAATTTACGCTGTCAGACCAAGCAACGTCAGGATGAATGTAACAATTCCAACCACCTTCAAGAACAGCCATTCTGAAATACAGCTTTGTGAAGAGAAAAAAAAAAGAGAGAGAGAGAGAGAAAAAAGCTAATAAAATGCAATTACTGTCCACCTTTGATTCAGAATTGTAAGAGTCTGTTTCAGAATTCTCAGGGTTTATTGCCTTGCACAATATTGAAATCTGGGGATTTAGTTTATTGGTTTAATTCTCTTCAGCTGAACATAACAACCTGTTATATACTTTCACTAGAGCAGTACAGGTCAGTGCATAAAAATGAAAGTTACAGTGCAGTGTGCAAGGTGGATTAGCCTTTTAAACAGGGTAACAAAATACGATCAGCCCATTCATTCCCCATTGGTTTCTGGTGGGAGTTAGATCTGTACAGAGCTTGTCGGTGTGGCTGTCCATTAAGCCACCATGTGAGGGAGGTATGCACAATATCTAAACCTTAGGCAGACACACATTAGGTCAGATGCTTGGGATTGTTCCTGAACCAAAAGCAAATTTTCTTGCTGACTACACAATATGAAGATGCTCTCCTGCATTTGTTTCACAGATGGGCTGCTCTATAAAAGTAGTTGCAGCTCCTAATACATATCTCGAAAATGCTGGAGATCAAGCAAGACTGGCCCATGTGGCACATTGCTCTTTGGAAGTGTGTGGATAGAAAGGGGCTGTGTAGGCACCAACGTATCCCTGAGCCAGTGGTAAGGGCCACCATTCTCTTCCCAGTGTCCATGTCAAAATAATTTCCTGGGGCCTTTGCCCACAATCAGAAGGGAAAAGCTCCTCTTTTTCACTAACTCGAATACACACATTAGAAGCCTACCAGCAATCAGCTCTGAGAGGAGACATTTAAGGAACAGAGCACAAGATATGACATTCCTTTAAAATATGATTTTTTTCCTTTCAGAATGAGCTTGTACTCAGCTTCTTCCTGAATGGGTGCAAAAATACTTCAGCAAGAGATTCATCGTCTGTGACCTTAGGTATGTGACCTACCAATCTTACCTGATTTCTAAGAAAGACTTTTTGAACAATACTAAATATAATGGTACAAAGATGAGTATAACACATTTGACACTGTCCCACACCACATCCTGGTCTCCAAGCTGGTGACACATGGGTTTGATGTGTGGACCACTAGATGGATAAAGAACTGGCTTGATGGCCGCACCCAAAGAGTGGCTGTCAATGGGTCCATGTCCCAGTGGAGGCCAGTGACAAGCAGAGTCCCTCAGGGATCAGTCCTGGGACCAGGCTTGTTCAACATCTTTGTGGGTGCCATGGACAGTGGCATTGAGTGCACCCTCAGCAAGTTTGCTGATGACACCAAGCTGTGTGGTGCAGCAGACACGCTGGAGGGAAGGGATGCCATCCAGAGGGACCTGGACAGGCTGGAGAGGTGGGCACAAGCCAACCTCATGAGCTTCAACAAGACCAAGGGCAGGGTCCTGCATCTGTGTCGAGGCAATCCCAGGCACAAATCCAGGCTGGGCAGGGACTGGCTGGAAAGCAGCCCTGAGGAGAGAGACTTGGGGGTGCTGGTGAATGAGAAGCTCAACAGGAGCTCTTAATGTGCACTTGCAGCCTGGAAAGCCAATGAGATCCTGGGCTGCATCAGGAGAAGTGTGGCCAGCAGGTCAAGGGAGGGGATTCTCCCCCTCTACTCAGCCCTGCTGAGACCCCACCTGGAGTACTGCCTCCAGTTCTGGAGCCCCTATTCCAAGAGGGATCTGGAGGTGCTGGAAGGTGTCCAGAGAAGGGCCACGAGGATGATCAGAGGGCTGGAGCACCTCTCCTATGAGGACAGACTGAAGGAGTTGGGGCTGTTCAGTCTGGAGAAGAGAAGGCTCTGAGGTGATCTCATTGTGGCCTTCCAGGATCTGAAGGGGGCCTACAAGAAGGCTGGGGAGGGACTTCTCAGGCTATCAGGTAGTGATAGGACTAGGGGGAATGGAATGAAGCTGGAGGTGGGGAGATTCAGGCTGGATATGAGGAGGAAGTTTTTCACCATGAGAGTGGTGAAGCCCTGGAATGGGTTGTCCAGGGAGGTGGTTGAGGCCCCATGCCTGGAGGTGTTTAAGGCCAGGCTGGATGAGGCTCTGGCCAGCCTGCTCTAGTGTGGGGTGTCCCTGCCCAAGGTGGTCCATTCCAACCCTGACTGATTCTATGATTTAGATGGGAAGGTGGGGGTGGTTTGTTTGTTTGCCTGCTTGGTTGGTTTGTTTTGGGGTTTGTTTTGGGATTTGTTTTGGTTTTGTTGGTTTTGTATGTTTGCTTTTTGGATTTTGGGTTTATTTTATTAGGAAGATACCAACAAGTAATTCCTGATTTCTCAAGGTCTCTGAAAATGTGATAGCAATGTCACTTGTAGTTTTGGGGGGGTTGTCACTTTGATATATTCTCCTCAGCCTTGTTTTAATTTATTTTTAAATAAACATACCCATATGCAACCTAAAATTTTATTTACATAAGCTGTGGGATGGTTCTGGTATTACAAAACAAAATCTTTAGAGAAGAATCTGGAAGAAAGAGTCTGAGTCATTACAATGCACAATATATGCTTGGACAAGGGAAGAAACCTGATGGAGCAGGTCCAGAGGAGGGCCATGAAAATGATCGGGGGGTTAGAGCACCTCTGCTCTGAGCACAGGCTGAGGGAGCTGGGTGTGTTCAGCCTGAAGAAGAGGAGGCTCCAGGGAGACCCAATAGCAACACTACAGAACCTGAAGGGGGCCTGCAAGAAGGATGAAGAGATCCTGTTTACGAAAGCCTGCAGTGACAGGATGAGTGGCAATGGCTTCAAATGAGAGAAGAGCAGATTTAGGCTGGATGTTAGGAGCAAGTTCTTTACCATAAGGGTGTTGTCACACTGGAACAGGTTGCTCAGGGAGGTGGTTGGGGTCCCATCCCTGGAGATATTCAAGATGAGGCTTAACAGGTCTCTGGGCAGCCTGATCTAGTTGAGGATGCCCCTGCTGACTGCAGAAGGGGTTGGACTAGATGACCTTTGGAGATCCCTTCCAACCCAAACCATTCTATGACAGCTAGGGACAAGTTCTAAAATCATTCTGGCAATGAGTGGTGCAGGTAAATAACAGAACATTATGTTAATGTCATGGCATGCATTTTTAATGTTAATTAACTTCTTACTAAATGAGATCCTGCATTGTTCCTTTAGCCTGTCTAAATACTTAACTGGTTTCCCTCTTCTGTCCAGAACCTAATTCAATCTAATCTCTGGCATTACAGCACTAAGACCCAAAGTCTAAAACACAAAATGCTCAACAGTGAACGTTCATTGTCTTCCACAGCACTGAACATAATCTTCCAGAGTCAGTTTTTAGGCAAAACAAAAGCCCATAAAGAAGCTTGCAGCTGCACTCTCACCACAACAGTTCAGCTGGCTGTTATGTGCTCCAAGTGGTAGGAGAGTTTCCAAGATCACCAGTTATCCACATTTCAGAATGGAGTGCAAGCATCTCTGCACATTTCGTTTGCATGTCCATTAAGTTAATTTAATCTCCCTGCAGACAAGGGCTTCATTTTCTCTTTTGCTGGCACCATTTTTTTCTAATCCATCAGAACACAATTAATCCCATTCTGACTTCTCAGCCTTTGGAAGATTCCCCTTGTGTAGAGCTTATTTGATTAGGACATGCCATTATCATATTAAATCCATTATGACTATTGGAAATTACTAATGGTTGTTATAGCTTTTAGAAAAGAGCAAGGAGGTAATGCAAAGATGTCCTAGGTGTTAGGATTATACAAGGCTAAGTTTTGTCACAGAAAATCCAAACCAGAGTGCAGATACACCATGCAGTCTGGGTCTGTAGGCTGCCTCTCTCTGTAGACTCTTTCACCAGAGATGTAAACAAGTGAGAGTGTGCATTTTGACACCCCACTAATATTTAGTTGCCTAATTATTACAGAGAATCTGGGTGTAAAAGCCTTATGCAAATACATGAACTCTGTCTGTAATAAAGTTGGGAAATAACTTACAGCCTCGTAATTCCTACAGTGGTGTCCCAAGCCAATATACTCTGAAGAGTAAGACAATACAATACAATACAATAAACCAGGTTGGAAGAGACCTTCAAGATCTTCGCGTCCAACCCATCAACCAATCCAACCCACCTAAACAACTAACCCATGGCACCAAGCACCCCATCAAGTCTCCTCCTGAACACCTCCAATGAAGGTGACTCCACCACCTCCCCGGGCAGCCCATTCCAATGGGCAATCACTCTCTCTGTATAGAACTTCCTCCTAACATCCAGCCCAAACTCCCCTGGCGCAGCTTGGGACTGTGTCCTCTTGTTCTGGTGCCTTTATTTTTTGTTATTAATGACATCAAAACCAGAGAGGAGAATAAAGAAACAGAGGTGAGAAAGTGTTTAGTGGATGTTTGATAAAAGCTGCCTTACAGGTAAACCGATCTACATGTTCCCTATACAGATAGTGGAAGTGAAGGTCACAAGCTGACCAGGGGTCATTAATGTCTCTGGCCCCAAGCAGTACAGTTACAGAGGGATTATTTTTTTCCTACTCAGGAACTCTAACATTCAAAGTTTGGAGAGCTCAGTTCCAGACTGAGGGCAGCCTATTTTTAACTCAGGAAGGAAAAAAGCAAAACAAAACAACAAAACCAAGCAAACAAAATTCCACTTTCCCAAAAACTCACCTCCCTCTGTCTTAGAAAATTCATTGCTGTCGTTCATTGATACAATGCCAGCAGCATACAAGGTCCAAATCAAGACCCAATTTACAGAATCTAAACTTCAGACTCTGTCAAAACAGAAAACAAGAACAGTGGGCTGAATTGCCTGGGCAAGGCACCCCTTCTGGTTAGCAAGGAAGGGCTTACACCTGGTGAACTGTGGAAGTAGGTGGGCTTAGCTTGAAATGAGCTAGCTCAGCTATCAGAGAAAGGGAGACAACCACCACTGCTCTGCCTGCATCTACCCATTCAGTCACACCATGACGGAAGGCTATCAGATTAGTCAAACCTGATTTCCCTGTAGTAAATCCATGCTGGCTTGTCCTGATAACCCTCTTTGCTTCCATGTGTTTCCAGTGCCCTAGCCAGCCCAGTGATTGAGTTCACTAGGATGGCAAGAGAGACCAGTCCTAGGAAAAAAATACATCCTTCCTCTCCCAGCTTTCTTTGCTTTAGGAGCTTATATGGGCTTTACTTTTTTTGCCTACCTTGAAGAATAACTCAAGGTTAATATGGGCTATAATTTTGCATGAATCTGGTGATTCCTCTCTCAGCCTTTACACAAGCAAATTATCTGCCTCTTAGTTAGGATCAATATAATACAAACTGAATGCCCAATAGAAGCAGGTTATGAATATTGATCAAGGGAGCATCTTTCCCTTACGCTGCCTTAATTTATAAATGTTGTAGGTAATTACACTTACTAAAGTAAAATAAAAATTAAAATTTATGAATTTGTACTCTGCTCCCAGCAATGAAGAGATTAAAAATCACTGCTAAATTTACTTGGACATGAACAGTGATTCAGTGCTCCCAGTGGTGTGAATTCTGAATTATACTGAATATTGTCAGCATTTCATTACACCGAGCTCGCTCGAGAGAAGACGTCAGGAATCACTTTGCAGGCAGCCTTTTATAAAGGCCCTTTAAAGAACAGAAGAGACAACATCTGTCAAAAACATTTTTATATCAATGTTATTTATTTTTCTTCTCTTGGGTCGGTGTCTCCTGCAAATATTAAAAATTCAAATAATTCAGGCTGGTTTGAGAAAGTTCTGAAATCATGACGCCTTCGCTCTCGGTTGTAACAGTGCACAACCCTGTGACGTATTGGATTTGATCTTTAGTGAGGATCTGGATGAGGGCATTGAGTCCATCATCAGTAAATTTGCAAATGACAGCAAGCTGGGGGCAGGAGTTGATCTGCTGGAGGGTAGAGAGGCTTTGCAGAGGGACCTCGACAGGCTGGACAGATGGGCAGAGTCCAAGGGCATGAGATTGAACACATCCAAGTGCCAGGTTCTGCACATTGGCCACAGCAACCCCATGCAGTGCTACAGGCTGGGGTCAGAGTGTCTGGAGAGCAGCCAGGCAGACAGGGACCTGGGGGTGCTGGTCAATGGTAGGCTGAACATGAGCCTGCAGTGTGCCCAGGCAGCCAAGAGGGCCAATGGCATCCTGGCCTGCATCAGGAACAGTGTGGCCAGCAGGAGCAGGGAGGTCATTCTGCCCCTGTACACTGCACTGATTAGGCCACACCTTGACTCCTGTGTCCCGTTCTGGGCCCCTCAGTTTAGGAAGGATATTGACTTGCTGGAATGTGTCCAGAGAAGGGCAACAAAGTTGGTGAGGGGCTTGGAACGCAAGCCCTATGAGGAGAGGCTGAGGGAGCTGGGGTTGCTTAGCTGGAGAAGAGGAGACTGAGGGGTGACCTTATTGCTCTCTACAACTACCTGAAGGGAGGTTGTAGACAGGCAGAGGTTGGTCTCTTCTCCCAGGCAACCAGCACCAGAACAAGAGGACACAGTCTCAGGCTGTGCCAGGGGAGGTTTAGACTGGATGTTAGGAGGAGGTTCTACACAGAGAGAGTGATTGCCCATTGGAATGGTCTGCCCAAGGAGGTGGTGGAGTCGCCTTCACTGGAGGTGTTCAGGAGGAGACTTGATAGGGTGCTTGGTTGCATGGTTTGTTGATAAGGTGGTGTTGGATGATGGTTTGGACATGATGATCTTGAAGGTCTCTTCCAACCTGGTCTATTCTATTCTATTCTATTCTATTCTATTCTATTCTATTCTATTCTATTCTATTAACACTCTGCATTCTAGTGGGCTTCTGTTCTTTGGGAGCAGCAAAGAAACTGGAGATCCAGGGTTTCCAAAAGGACTATCACATTCTACACTTCCCCATGCAGAATCACTGACCTCATAAACAGTACTTGAGGACAGTGAGCTATTTTGCTCATTACGTAGTGGTTTGATCTGCTGCAGTTATTCATTCTCCATGTAAAGCTTTTGCCACAAGTTGAGTTCCTACTTCAGTTGCATTTAGGCTATTTTGCTGGCCACAAGCACCTCTTGCTGGCTTTTGGGACAAAGACAAGGAGACAGTTAATGTATTTACAGCTGACTATTTGATGTTGGGCATATTGGAGGCTCACAAACCCAAGCTGTAGCTAAAGAAGGCACATGATTGCCTTGGGGAGTTCAAGCTTGGCTCTGGAAAAACAAATGGGTTCAAATATCCTTTGGTGCCAGATGTCCAAAACAGGCTGTAAACCAAGAAGAAAAGATCTATAGGATCTAGAATAGTGACAAATACTTAACTCCCTAATGGTTGTGTCAGTGAGTGCTTTCACATTGCTTTGCAGTGCACATGTGAAATGCAGTGTATTATTAAACCACTGACTTGTCAGTTTGTCAGCCCAGCATCCTCCTCCCTGCTTGTATTTCTCATGCATTGTGCAAAGTGTAATGCAGAGCTTGTTTTAAAATGCAGCTAACTCAATCATTGCACAAATGATAGAATTAGAGGTGGTAGCTCTCCAACATCCTAGGAAAGACCATCTAGGTAAAGAAAAGAACAGCAGAGTGCTTATAAGGTCATTCCACCTTCTGTAGACATTTGAATTCTAATCAACTTAAATTTGTCATTCAAAAAGAGGAAAGGCCCCTCAGTTTTCTAGTGTCCATGTTCCTTAATAAAAGAGACTAGAAACTAGCAGAGTGAGTTATTCTGCAGTAGGGCTTGTTGGCTGGTTTCCACTGCAGAGTGCTGTGCACACAGGCATAAGTCATATAGAAAAATCCTGTGAGTGCTCCAGGGTCCTTGTTTGGTATTTGACAGCTTTTGCATCGACACCAGTGAGCAAAGAATTAATCCCTGGGAGGGAAATCTTGCTTCAGCTGAAGTCAGTGGAACTTCGTCCTGTATCTACAACAGCCTAGCATTTGGTCTTTGCCTATAATGGAGTGCAAATAGAGCATGACAGCTCCTAAAAATGCAGAGCCTGAGCTCAAGTCCATCTGCCCAAGCTGGATAGACTGGAAGTCATTACTCTGTGTGTGTATTTTATTGTCATTTGAAGCTGAAATCACCTAGGCTTCAGAGACACTATAATTTAGCACTGAATCTGGGAAAATCTGAAATATAACAGCTGAGCCTAGCTAGCAGTATAACTGACTTTTACTGTGAAATAGAAGTGGTAGAAGTTTCTTCTGTGTTTATCAGATTGACTGCACTGTTATCTTTTTTTTCTTTCTCTTTCTTTGATTTTTCATTGTTTTTTCCATTACTGCTCAATCTATTACATGGCAAGAGCAAATCTTTTAGTAATAGCCATGCCCATAGTCCATAGTATCTGTTTCAGAGTTCATCTTGCATACTCAATCAGAAATACGTTTCCCCACTCCTATGTTCTTCATTATTTTCATTTTGGTTATAAACTTATTTAGATCTGGATTTTTATAAATTAAAACACCAGCTCCCACAGGGAACTTCTTCAACTCAGTACAAGCAGAATCACAGAATTAACCAGGTTGGAAACGACCTTCAAGATCATCAAGTCCAACTTATCACCCAACACCATCTAATCAACTAACCCATGGCACTAAGTGCCTCATGCAGTGTTATTTTAAACACTCCCAGGGACGGTGACTCCACCACCTCCCTGGGCAGCCCGTTCCAGTGGCCAACCTCTCTTTCTGTGATGAATTTCTTCCAAACATCCAGCCTAAACTGCAAAATTGTTTTAGAATCATAGAATTGTTGGGGTTGGGGGGGACCTCAAGGATCATCCAGTTCCAACCGCCCTGCTAGCAGGGACACCTCACACTAGATCAGGTTGCCCAGAGCCACATACGGACTGGCCTTAAAAACTCCCAGAGCTGGGGCTTCTACCACCTCCCTGGGCAAACCATTCCAGTGTCTCACCACCCTCATGGTGGTGAGACATCCAACATCCAATCTGAATCTACCCGTTTCTATTTTTTCCCCCCTCCCCTAAGTCCTATCATTATCTGACACCCTGAAAGTCCCTCACCTGCCCCATTTTCCCCCTTTTCCCCTTCAAAACCCAGAGCACCTGGTCTCTGTTGGTGTCTCCTCCTACCTCAGGTGTGGCCACTTGGCCCTCCCCACCCACTCCCCTATTTAATCCCCCCTGGGAAAGAGAGGAGTCCCAAGCTGAGCCCATCTGGGCTGAGGGATCCTCCTCTCATCGCTGGTGAGTGCCCATGGTGCACACTGGGTGATGGTGGTGGTGACAACAAAGGCCGGGGGGCCTGGTGGCCCCCCGGTTGTTAGGGCAATGATTGATGACTACTCCCATATCCTCCACGGGTGCTGGCTGGGTCTCCTTCCTGGGGCTGAGCTCCTCTGTGTGGTAGCTTGGCTGGTGAGGGTCTTGCCCCAGACTCTGGGATGGGGGCAAAAATGGTGATGGTGGAGCAGGAGCTGTTTAGTCATATGGTATTATGCTAATTACACTATTTGTACCTGGAGGCCCCTTGAGTCTGCTCTCATCATTCAATAAATCTCTGCTGTTGTGCCTCATTTACAGACCATTTCTTCCCCTCACTGCTTCTTTTCAGAAATAAGGAAAGGAGGGGGGAAAAAAGCAATAAAGCATTATATGGAAAATGCATTCACTTATCAATCAGCTCTGAACAGGAAGCCTTCAGGAAGAGGGGCAGGGTGAAAAGTGAGAATCACTTCTTATGAATCACAAGACAAATTTCATAGAGAACAGACAGGAGAAGACTGCATCTTCTCCATTGTGGTTATGTTTCATGCTGGTAAATGTAGAGGGGAAAAAAAGAGTTCAAGCTGGCTTGGAAATCCAGTCACAATTCTCTACAGAAAGAGTCACTGAGAAAGGGACATTATGACAAGTGAATACCCATCCTTCATGCAGAATTAACCAGGCTGGAAGAGACCTTTAAAATTATCGAGTCCAACCTGTCACCCAACGCTGTCTAATCAACTAAACCATGGCACCAAGTGCCTCATCCACTCTCTAAATTTTTAAACACTTCCAATGATGGTGACTCCACCACCTCCCTGGGCAGCCAGCCTAAACCTTCCCTAGTGTGGCTTGAGACTGTGTCCTCTTGTTCTGTCACTGGTTGCCTGGGAGAAGAGACCAACCCCCTCCTGGCTACAAACTCCTTTCAGGTAGCTGTAGATGGCAGTAAGGTCTCCTTTTCTCCAGGCTAAGCAACCCCAGCTCCCTCAGCCTGTTCTCACAGGGCTGTGCTCCAGACCCCTTACCAGCTCTAGACACGTTTGAACAACTCAGTATCATTCCTAAACTGAGGGGCTCAGAACTGGACACAGGACTCGAGGTGTGGCCTGACCAGTACTGAGTACAGGGGCACAATGACTTCCCTGCTCCTGCTGGCCACACTGTTCCTGATACAGGTCAGGAAGCCATTGGCCTTATTGGCCACCTGAGCACACTGCAGGCTCATGTTCAACCTACTATCAACCACTCCCCCCAGGTCTCTTTCTGCCTGGCTGCTCTCCAGCCACTCTGACCCCAGCCTGTAGCACTGCATGGGGTTGCTGTGGCCAATGTGTAGAACCTGGCACTTGGATGTGTTCAATCTCATGCCCTTGGGCTCTGCCCATCTGTCCAGCCTATTAAGGTCCCTCTGCAGAGCCCTTCTACTGTCTAACAGATCAACTCCTGCCCCTAGGTTGGTGTAATCTACAAATTTACTGATGATGGACTCAAATCCCTCATCCAGATCATCAATAAAGATATTGAGCAGGTTGGGGCCCAACACTGATCCCTGGGGCACACCACTGGTGACTGGTCTCCAGCTGGATGTGGCACCATTCACCACCACTCTCTGGGCTCAGGCCTCCAGCCAGTTCCTAACCCAGCACAGAGTGTTGCTGTCCAAGCCATGAGCTGCCAGCTTGGCCAGGAGTTTGCTGTGGGGGACAGTGTCAAAGGCCTTGCAGAGGTCCAGGTAGACTACATCCACAGCCTCCCCACATCCACCAGGCAGGTCACCTGATCATAGAAGGCGATCAGGTTGGTCAGGACCTGCCCTTCCTATATCCATGCTGGCTGGGCCTGATCCCTTGGCCATCCTGTAAGTGCTGTGTGATTGCACTCAAGATGACCTGCTCCATATGCACACTTCAGAGCTTTTATTCCCCTGCATTACTCTTTAGTGCTGTTAGGAGAGACAGGGCGCAGTGTTCAGCTGAATTCTAGTGTTGTAATTTAGCCTCTGAGATTTGTGCTCTTCCTGAGCTGCTCAGAATGCACCACTGCAGTTCACAAAATTAACAGAGCCCTGCAAGTGAATCATGCCTTTGTGTTAAAACACAGCTCCCCTAGTCTGACACTGTCTGCAGTGCTCTGGGCTTCTACCTTCCCTGTTGCAATGTTAAAGGAAAAAGGCCCCACAACATTAAAAAAACGATGGCAAAATGGCTTTGTGTGGTGAGGGGAAGAACCAATTGTGTTGTCTTTTTGTTACCCTGAGAAAACCTCAGCATTGGCTGCTTCATGGGGTTGCCCTCCCCTATCCCTCCCTGCTCTTCTTTGCATACAGCAAGAAATTAAGTAAGTTCCAGTCTGGCTAGTCAATTTGTCCGAGATCACAAAGCAGAATAACAAATGAAGAACTGTGCCTCTGTCTTCCAACTCCCAGCCTAGTAATTTCTTCATAAGTTTTCAGTACTTCAAGAGTCTTTTTCAGGCCCTTCTCTAATTAGGATGTGATTAAAAATGTATTTCTACAGTCTCCAAAGGGAAGAAATTGGAGAGGAATTCATATTCTAAAATTCCAGTACAAACATCAGAAACTGAGAAGCATTGATATCCAGACTGCATGTAAAATATGCATTGTGACAGTTTCATGTACACATTGTGCTGGGTTTAATTTGTCTGAGTTCCTTTCCTTAGCATGAGTGGCAATCACACTAGCTCTCTGGCTGTCAACAGTCTGTGACACTACTGTAATTCTACCTGCTTAACAGTTATTTTAGCCTCTGCTCACTCCAGAGGTTGCACATTTGATTTCTCCAGAAAAACACAGCCAAGAAGGCCAATGGCATCCTGGCCTGGATCAGGAATAGTGTGGCCAACAGGAGCAGGGAGGACATTCTGCCCCTGTACACTCACTGGTTAGGCCACACCTTGAGTCCTGTGTTCGGCTCTGGGCCCCTCAGTTTAGGAAAGGTGTTGAGTTGCTGGAACGTGTGCAGAGAAAGGCAACAAAGCAGGGGAGGGATTTGGAGCACAGCCCTGTGAGGAGAGGCTGAGAGAGCTAGGATTGCTTAGCCTGGAGAAGAGGAGGCTCAGGGGAGACCTTATTGCTCTCTACAACTACCTGAAGGGAGGTTGTAGACAGGTGGGGCTTGGTCACTTTTCCCAGGCAACCAGCACCAGAACAAGAGGACACAGTCACAAGCTGTGCCAGGGGAGGTTTAGGCAGGATGTTAGGAAGAAGTTCTTCCCAGAGAGATTGCCCATTGGAATGGGCTGCCCAGGGAGGTGGTGGAGTCACTATCACTGGAGGTGTTCAGGAAGAGACTTGATGGGGTGCTTGGTGCCATGGTTTAGTTGATTAGATAGTGTTGGATGATAGGTTGGGCTCAATGATCTCAAAGGTCTTTTCCAACTTGGTTTATTCTATTCTATTCAATATGGCTTATTCATGATAACTTCCTCTCTGCTGCCTCCTCTACTGGGCAATGGAGTAAAGGCTGAGGAGAAGGAGTTGGATTTCTTGCTCTTACAACCCTGGCTGTAAGAGCTCTGGTGCACATGTGGGAAAGAGAGAGCAAGATCACAACAAAGAGTGCACAGGTGTCTGCTGAGGCTGAAAGGAAGATGTGGGAATCCTGCCTGCTATTAAGGATGAACAGTCCTGCTACTCTAGAAAGCCTTCCCTTGCTAGTGCATAACCCTTACATGGGATGGGAGTTCTTTCATTCTCATTACACCTTCTCATTCCTTCCACTTCTTAAGTTATGTTTCTGTTTAAAGAATTATAATAATACAATAAATCCAGGTTGGAAGAGACCTTCAAGATCATCGTGTCCAACCTATCAACCAATCCAACCCACCTAAACAACTAGATCATGGCACCCAGTACCCCATCAAGTCTCCTCCTGAATACCTCCAATGATGGTGACTCCACCATCTCCCCGGGCAGCACATTCCAATGGGCAATCACTCTCTCTGTATAGAACTTTCTCCTAACATCCAGTCTAAACCTGCCCTGGCACAGCCTGAGACTGTGTCTTCTTGTTCTGGTGCTGCCTGCCTGGGAGAAGAGACCAACCTCTGCCTGGCTACAATCTCCCTTCAGGTAGTTGTAGAGAGCAATAAGGTCACCCCTGAGTCTCCTCTTCATCTATATTGTTTTGTCTCAGGTCATTATCTCACCACGTGGAGGGTTTAAGGCTAATCCCAATGTGCAAGCAGGGGAGTGGGACTTTTCTGTCTGAGGTCTGCAGGTCAGCTACTTCTTTAATGGGGAGATGGTCAGGACAGAGCCCACCTGATGAGAGATTACTGTTTTGTCATAAGGTTAGCAGGATTGAGTTCTTATTTGACCAGTTGTAATAAATATATAATACTCTTTGCATGGAATTTAGGTCTAATCAAATGAAAGCCTGTTTGCATATGCAAAATGATGCTAGTTCACACAGGCAATGTCTGGACTGTCTCTGATGATGACCTTGCGAGAAGAACCCTGGGTCTCAGATCAAGTGGTGCAGAAAACTTCTCATGTCCACTCTGCTCAGGCTTAACACTGCAAAATAAGGTCAGATAGATATCAAGGAGAGGTTTTTGCATTCACCAGTACCTGGTGTACTGTGTTAAAAGCCATCTGGATTTTCTCTGCTGTCTGTTAGTCAGGTAAGCCACATTCCTTACCCAACTTCAAGGACACACCTTTTTGGCAGAGAAGGTAGCTGGCTCAATTCCTCCAGCTGAAAGCACAAGATATGCTTAGTCATGTCTTCCATGTTATGAGACTGATCTTTCCTGCTTGTAAAATGAAATTGTTTTAATTCATTTGTTTTTAGTGGGAACAGGATCAAATTCTGCAAATGCATCCTAGTAGAAAAATCTATGAAAGCAATGAGCTGGAAGAAAACCAGCCTGGAACAAGGGAACAACACAGAATAGGGAAGGGAGAACTTATATAGATGTTATTTCTGCAACAGGTGTTTGGGAACTGGTCTGGAAACCTGTTCTTGTTTTCGTTTTCCATTTCTTTCTTCTCTCTTCTTCCCTCTCCTCTTCCTTCCCTCTCTTCTCCCTCCTCCTCCTCCTCTTCCTTCCCTCTCTTCTCCCTCCTCCTCCTCCTCTTCCTTCCCTCTCTCTCCCTCTCCTCCTCCTCTTCCTTCCCTCTCTTCTCCCTCCTCCTCCTCCTCTTCCTTCCTCTCTTCTCCCTCCTCCTCCTCCTCTTCCTTCCCTCTCTTCTCCCTCCTCCTCCTCCTCTTCCTTCCCTCTCTTCTCCCTCCTCCTCCTCCTCTTCCTTCCCTCTCTTCTCCCTCCTCCTCCTCCTCTTCCTTCCCTCTCTTCTCCCTCCTCCTCCTCCTCTTCCTTCCCTCTCTTCTCCCCTCCTCCTCCTCCTCTTCCCTTCCCTCTCTTCTCCCTCCTCCTCCTCCTCTTCCTCCCTCCTCTTCTCCCTCCTCCTCCTCCTCTTCCTTCCCTCTCTTCTCCCTCCTCCTCCTCCTCTTCCTTCCCTCTCTTCTCCCTCCTCCTCCTCCTCTTCCTTCCCTCTCTTCTGGAAACAAACAAAACAACAACCAAAAATCCCCACCAGACCCCCCAATTTCACTGCTTTTAACCAGACCCAAGTGGAGCAATACTGACTAGTGTCATCCATGATCACAAACCCTCCCCCAGTTATGTGTTCCTCAAGCATAAATTTCCCCCTGGAATTCAGATTGATGGCAATTAGAAAACAAGAAAAGTCCTACTGTCAATGTATGAAGAGGAAAGAAAACCAGCCCCCAATGCCAGACCACTGTCTTTGATCACGCTGCTTCTCCACGTTTTCTGGTGTCGTCCCTGATTTAAGCACACAACAGACTGTTTTTATGGTCATGTGCACTGCAAGGTTTTGCAGAGGTACTTCCACTGACCTGTTGACTTAACAAATCCAACTGTCTGGCCTTTTGTAGGTCCTCAGTCAAGTGATCACAAGCCTGGAGTACAGTTAGTCATCTCCTACGAGAGCACCTGTCTGACAATAATGTTGAAGCACATGAGGAACATTGTGAGTATTTTGATCATACTCTATTAAGTCCTTGCATTTGCAGAGTACTGTGAAAACACTAATCCTCAAAGCAGCCTTTCTGAGGTAAGTTTTAACTCAACATGGTGATGCTGCTCCTCCGTCACCATTTAATGTTTGCTTTATTCCTTTGAGCTCGGTCAGTATGGTTACAGGGTGTGGGACACATACAGAAACTGGCCTTCCCTAATGGTTGGTAGTGGTCTCTTCCTATTTTTATGACTATTTTGATCCTCTTAGCTGACACATTTTGATGCATTTTCATTTTAATGGAATGAAGCTGGAGGTGGGGAGATTCAGCATGGACGTGAGGAGGAGGCTCTTCACTATGAGAGTGGTGAAGCCCTGGAATGGGTTGTCCAGGGAGGTTCTTGGGGCCCCGTCCCTGGAGGTATTTAAGCCCAGGCTGGATGAGGCTCTGGGCAGCCTGATCTAGTGTGGGGTGTCCCTGCCCATGGCAGGGGGGTTGGAACTAGATATCCTTGTGGTCCCTTCCAACCCTGACTGATACTATGATACCAGTCAGACATAAGGCATCACACAGAGCAATACTTTTTGTAGGCTGTCAGCCTGGCATTATTGATTGATTATCCATGCATCTCTTTCAAGTCCAGCATGACTGCTCTATGAGCAGGGACGAGCTCAGCAGAGGGACTAAGTGATGTATTCTAAGACGTTATGTTGTTTGTGGAGCTTTGTAACCTGCACTCGGTCACAAGGCTAAGTGGTAAATGCTGTGTGTTCTGGAGCCAGACTCTGAGAGGAGGAAGCCAGCAGAGCTCCCATAGCACAAGACAGATGAAACAGAGTGATGAGGGTATCTTGAGAGACCTAGCTGGTGCCACGTGTAATCTCTCGGCAGAGGCAGCATGTCTGCTGTTTCACAGTATCGCCAAGGTTGGAAGAGACCTCAAAGATCATCAAGTCCAACCTGCCACCCAAGACCTCATGACTAGACCATGGCACCAATCCCCTCTTGAACACCTCCAGGGACGGCGACTCCACCACCTCCCTGGGCAGCACATTCCAAGGGCGAATGACTCTCTCAGTGAAGAACTTTCTCCTCACCTCCAGCCTAAACTTCCCCTGGTGCAGCTTGAGACTGTGCCCTCTTGTTCTGGTGCTGGTTGCTAGAGAGAAGAGACCAACCTCTTCCTGTCTACAATCTCCCTTCAGGTAGTTGTAGAGAGCAATGAGGTCACCCCTGAGCCTCCTCTTCTGCAGGCTAAACAACCCCAGCTCCCTCAGTCTCTCCTCACAGGGCTGTGCTCAAGGCCTCTCCCCAGCCTCATTGCCCTTCTCTGGACACGTTCAAGTGTCTCAAATGTCCTTCCTAAACTGAGGGGCCCAGATGAGTTTTGCAGCCTTGATGTGCTCATAAATTCCCAGTTGCTCAAGTTTCAAGTAATGGCAGTGGCAAAGAGATTCAAAACTATCTTTGTTTAGCTAGGAGATTAAAGTGTTTACAAACTGTTGCAGGTTCTCCTTGCATACACCAATGCCTCCTGCATCCCTAAATGGGGTCAGACTCAGGAGCTTATGTGAGAGCAGTTTGTAATAGAATGAGGCTGAAAGTTTTGTTAGTTGCATGAGACATGAGGCTTACAGAGCTCCAAGTGTTCTCTGTTGACTGCTCTGGCTTCTGATTTGCAATTCAAACATGTTCAGTCTGGTGTATAACATCCAGTAAGTCTCTGTCCTAGGAGACCTATCTTGTTCCCTGTGTGCTACCTTGACAAGTGATATCAGCCTTTGATGACAGGTCCAATTTACACAAACTTTACCTTTAGGGTATAGTATAAGACCCTCTCCTTCCCTCCCTTCCCTCCCTTCCCTCCCTTCCCTCCCTTCCCTCCCCCTCCCTTCCCTCCCTTCCCTCCCTTCCCTCCCTTCCCTCCCTTCCCTCCCCCTTCCCTTCCTCCCTCCCTCCCTTCCCTCCCTTCCCTCCCTTCCCTCCCTTCCCCCTCCCTTCCCTCCCTTCCCTCCCTTCCCTCCCCCTCCCTTCCCTCCCAAAAGGTAAGTGACCTTGATAAGCTTCTGGTAAAGTTCTGTTGGTGAGAGTGGGATAGTCAAGTGGCTGCCATGCAGATGATGCTCACTGTGAGTTCAGGTATGTGATGTGGAGATGCACACAAACCGAGCTACAGAGGTTGGCAGCAGTTTTTCTCCTTCTTTTCATCATTTTTAGTGTGTAGGCTCCTAACATTGTTCTTTAACTTAGGAAGTTCCAGCACTTAATTCAATGAAAATAAATTACAGTGCAGATAGGGGTGTGTAGCAAAAGTAAGATCCAGGATTCAGTTCATTTTGTTATGGAAAGGGACAACACAACTTTACAAAGTTGTCTAGCTTTTGAAAGTAAGTGACTTAAATCCCTTCTAGTCAGTTTGCAAGGAAGTCTTCTTTCTGTAGTCCAGTTCAGTATGAGTAGCAGTGATTCATGACTTGAACATAAGGTCACTGCTTTAGCAGCCTAACTTAGACAATCAAGTTTTTAAATCCTGGGCTTCCTGTTCCTTCCTTCCATCTGGCCATCCATCCGTTGTCTTCTGATCTGAACTATGGGATATCTGTGTGTTGGGGGACTGGGATCCCAGGCTGTCTTCAGACTAGCAATCTATAACCAAAAGGTTCTTTATTCCATTAACCATCTTCTCAGGTTTCCAGTCATATAAATCAATCCCTCTGACATGATCTTCTCTTTTCCCTTTTTTTCATTTGTTCAGCAGAACAGGGATTTTAACATCCAAGATCATGTCTCAAGACATGTTAAAGCTATTTCAGGTATATTCAGTCTTTTGCAGCGTCTCACTAATTACATTTTAGTGGTTCATCTGTGCAGAGATTACTTTGGCTGTCTTGCTTTATGTCATTATTTATAGTAAATAAATTTTGTGCTGCTCTTCCCCATTTAATTTATCTCTTTATAGAGATTTTATGATGTGTTCAGATGTGAAAATAATTGTCCTGGTCCAAATTAATCCCAAATGTGGCTTCACAGAACTGACAGGAATTACAATAGATGGAGGCTTTTGATCCATGGAAATAAATTTCATTTCCTATTTGTGTCAGTTTACTTTTTAGGGGCTTTAATAGGAGTAGGGCCTGCTGTGCAAATCCTGTATTAATATACAACACCCAGGAGAATCCTTAAGGAGGTGGTGGTGTTTATAGCCATTGTCAAGTGATAAAAAAGCTTTTTAAGGGATCAAATCAAAATAGTGGAATGCTGTAGCTTTGCAGAGTTTTTTTCATGAGGGCAGCCCTATTCATGTGGGATGTCACAGACCAAAAGAATGCTACAGCAGTGTAGAGAGCATTGGTCTGGTGCAGACCTGTCAGAGAACTCTCTTCTGTGGGTGTATGCGTGGAGTCCAGGGTGCAG
This sequence comes from Colaptes auratus, assembly GCA_015227895.2. NCBI lineage: Eukaryota > Metazoa > Chordata > Aves > Piciformes > Picidae > Colaptes > Colaptes auratus. The sequence goes on from CM037634.1 coordinate 7,755,003, forward strand.
GCACTTTTGACCTGATGCATCCACACGTGCCAAATTTGCTGCAGATCGATGCAGTCAGGCAGCCCTGGGTCTATTTCAGAATGTCCTCTCTGTTCTCTTCCCCTCAACATTTCAGTCATGTGTTATGAAAGCAAGCCTTGCTTGAAGAAAACTCCATCAAAAATTCTTCAAAAGTCATAGAATCATGGAATTAACCAGGTTGGAAAAGACCTCAGAGATCATGAGGTCCAACCCATCACCCAACACCTCATGACCTACTAAACCATGGCTTCAAGTGCCACGTCCAATCCTTTTTGAACACCTCCAGGGACGGAGACTCCACCACCTCCCTGGGCAGCACATTCCAATGGCTAACAACTCTCTCTGGGAAGAACTTTCTCCTCACCTTCAGCCTAAACTTCCCCTGTCGCAGCTTGAGATAGGTGCTGGTTGCATGGGAGAAGAGAACAACCCCCACGTGTCTACCACCTCCTTTCAGGTAGTTGTAGAGAGCAGCAAGGTCTCCCCTGAGCCTCCTCTTCTCCAGGCTGAAAAACCCCAGCTCCCTCAGCCTCTCCTCACAGGGCTTGTGCTTGAGACTTCTCACCAGCCTCCTTGCCCTTCCCTGGACACATTCAAGTGTCTCAATATCCTTCTTAAATTGAGGGGCCCAGAACTGGACACAGGACTCGACATGTGGCCTAACCAGTGCTGAGTACAATGACTTCCCTGCTCCTGCTGGCTACACTGGCATTCTTGACCACCTGGGCACACTGCTGGCTCGTGTTCAGCCAGCTACCAACCAGTACCCCCAGGTCCCTTTCTGCCTGGCTTCTCTCCAGCCACTCTGACCCCAGCCTGTAGCACTGCATGGGGTTGTTGTGACCAATGTGCAGTACCTGGCACTTGGACTTGTTGAATGTCATCATGTTGGACGCCACCCATCAAGCCTGTCAAGATCCCTCTGCAGAGCCCTTCTACCATCTAACAGGTCAACAACTGCTCCCAACTTGGTGTCATCTGCAAACTTACTAATGGTGGACTCAATCCCCTCATCCAGATCATCAATAAAGATATTGAACAGGATGGGGCCCAGCACTGATCCCTGGGGCACACCACTAGTGCCTGGCTGCCAGCTGGATGTGGCACCATTCACCACCACTCTCTGGGCTCAGCCCTCCAGCCAGTTCCTAACCCAGTCAGAGTGCTGCTGGCCAAGCTATGGGCTGACAGCTTGGCCAGCAGCTTGCTGTAGGGGACCAACAATGGAGAAAAAGAGCCTCATGGCTTTTGTGGCTGGAAAGGACCATTAAGCTATCCTAACTTCCTGCGTAGCATAGCTCTATTTCTTCACTTAGCAAATGCTTGCAGCTAGACCAGCAATGCAGCTGAAAGAAAGGTTTGAGCAGAGAGATGTTAAGTCAGGTTGCAGATGTTTGTATGCAGTTTAAGACTGTAGGTGTGCAATGAAGATGACTTCTGCTAGATAGATAGTTATAAGCTACTAACAATGTTTCAGTCTTTAGATTTTCCTCAGGAATTCACAGTTTCATTGGAATCCTGAGATTCTGTCAGTTAGGTGACTCACATCAGACTCACTGATGCTGCTTATGATTTGATTTGCATCACAAAGACTGTTCTGGGAAAAAAACCCTTTCCTGTCAACTGTCAAACATACAAAAGCCACAATGCTAATAAAATGCAATTTTCCAAACACATTTATTACATAATTTTAAATCAGCCTCTTGGGACATTACTTACTCCACCTAGATGCAGTCAGTGCAACACTGGACACTCTATGCACGGGCAACACAGGTAACAAGTGAAGGTGGGGTAGATAGAAGCCTTTGCACAGGGATGAAAACTAGAGAGGTCACAATGAGAGACTGGGAGACTTTGCCTCTGGAGTCATGAAGGGTGTGGCAGCAGAAAGGGATGAGACAAGGAAGACTGCTTCTACAAACACAGTACCTGGCAACGTGCACTAAGTGGTTTTATCAGGAAGATGCAGAAGCCCTGGAGGAGGTCTGTTTGGGCGTGTGAAAGAACTTGCTAGCTAAGATCAAGAACAGTCCAGCTGTGGCAGCACAATACCCAGAAAATCAGCAGCAGGCAGGAATAGGAGCACAGGGGGAGTGCTAGGAAGAAAGCCTGGGAGCCTACCTTAAAAATACAGGCTCCTGGATCGCTACAGAAGCTGTGGAGGTGGATTTATGAAAAATGAAAGACACACAGGTTTTGAACTTGAAATGCTCAAATGTAGTTCCATTCATGTATATCAACCAGCATAGAGAATGAGGGATATCAAGACCATACCAGATATTACATAGAGCAGACTCTGGGCTGGCTTAGCACTGCACAGCCAGAAACAGCCAGGCTACCTACTGCTGCACTGCTGGGCTTGCTCATCCACTCAAAAAGACCAGAGGCAAAGTATAGCCATTTCTGGAGTTCAGAAAAGCTTGGCTAATATATTTCTTTTCCTGTTTCACAGAGAACCAGAAGGGAACAGTGGTTCAGTGTTCACTCAGAAGGAAGTCTGCTTTGTCTGCTGACTTCATTACCATGACTTCAGGCATGCCCTGTTTTTCTAGATAGGCAGCTAAACTTTCAATCCTTGCTGTTGAAGATTTTGCCTGTAACTTCTTGTGGACAGAATAACTCCTCAGGGGCAGTGGGGAGGAGGAATAAAGCCAACTTCTTCTGAGCCTCATGCCAATAAATGCAGAATGTTACTTGAATTCAGGAAAGCATGTGTGGGTGATGAATTCGGAACCAATTTTATAGGGGGGAAATTTGCTGGAAGAAAAATAAACTCCTACAGTACTTTCCCAAAGTACTTCCAGCTTTCCTTTTATAAAAGCTCTGAAGCTGCCATGTACTACTCTTGGTGATTAATGATTCTGGGATAGCTGATATGTGGGTGATGAATTAGTAATCAGCTTTAGGCTTACACAGACTTACAGCCTCTCTCCATTTCATGTCCTACATCATCTGAGTACAAATTGCTTCCAAAAATATTTGTGAGATGTGATAGCTTAAATGTGTTGGGGAAAAAAAGGTAAGAGCCAAGCTTTCCCTAAACCACAAAGATGAAATCCACTTCTGACTCTGGAGGTGCAAGTCTGTGAGGAAGTTGCCCATGGGAAGTACAGGTAGATGCTCCTCTACCTTTACTGGGTTTTGTCTCTAGCTTGATGTGGGTAAGAGATGAGGATTTTTGTTCTGTCTTAGTTGTTTCTCCTCACTGCTTTCATGGTCTCACTAACTTCTACATCTTATGAATGTCACAAATGCAGATTTAACTGGGAAATACATTGTCAGCAACACAATACCTGTCAATTAAACACAAAGCCACATTATCCTTTCAGAATATCATGAGCGTGTTCTGCTTGCTTTACTGTGGTCCATAGATCAGCCAACAGGGATTGGGAAGAAGCTGCACAGGTAGACCAAGCCTGGTTAGTCATACAGGGATGGAAAACAAGTCTAAAATATCTTGCTGAGCTGGAAAAAAGTTATTCAGATAGCATCGATGACAGAATGAAATCAACACCTTAGCTGATAGAGGGAAGTAGCACATTCAGATTGCGTTCTCCCTAGACTGGCACAGAAAAACAGAATACAAAGCCTTGGAAAGAAATCTCTCATGCTAACTCTAGCTTATAAAGAATTTGGATTTAATTTTGTATTCATATAAAAAGCATTGACTTTAGAAATGAATGCAAATTAGCTTAGATAGGCTCTGTTCTCTTTTGAACTGAAAATTAGCTGAACATCTATAAACAAAGGGTACTAGTATTCAGCAGCAGTTTCAGCTGGGACCAGATGAGCTCTGTTCTTGTGGCACAGGGCTCACTATTGGACCCCAACACATTTGTTATGAAAGGTGTTTGACAAATATGTTGTACAGACATTTGTGTTACCCTTTCTTGTTAGATACTGTAATTCTGTCACAGATGCAGTACTGCCTCAGCTCTAGATTCTCACTGCTGATTTTTGAATAACTGAGTCCTTACATAGCTGATGTGTGCTGGATAAGAAAAATAAACCAAAACAAACCCAGAACCAACAACAACAAATGAACCACAAACAGCAAGCTCTGGGTAATGATATCAGTGACCTGGGAGACAAAGGCGAACAGAAATTAAATGTTCCACTGGTTGCAAATGAAGAAAGGATTAAAAAGAAGAGTGGAGACAAAGGAAAAGCAAAACAAAAGTAATTTCCAGAACCCTACAACCAGCTTGGACAAGCGAGAAGTGTTTCCTCCAAGAAGAATAGAACCATAACCCACAGTAATGTGAAGATAAAACAAGCAAATAGTGAGACAAGCAGTAGCTATGAGAGGTGCCAATGAGAAAGGCCAGATCCTGGTGTCACGGTGCAGAGAGTAGTCCATTTGAGAAGGCTTTGATAGGAAAACATTTCACTCAGGAGTCTCTTAAAGACTGGAATACAAGTTCAAATAGCAGTTCTCAGTAGGTTTACTTGGGAGGGATTGATTCTTTGGGATTGATTTATTGTTACCAAAACTTAGTTAAGAAGAGATGAACAAGAACACAAGTCAATTGTGCAAATATTCAGGGGAGGAGGTCCAAGAGGAAGTATTAAGGATATTAAACAAGTAGAAAAATTGATAGGTAATTAACAAACAGAAATCACATGCATCATCTGTAGTAGTGCCTGGTTCCTTCCTCTTTCAATGCTGCCCAACCACCAGCTGAGCAGCTCTGACTTCTCTGACTTGACTTTGCACAGCTACTTGTGCATTTCTGACCATCTGCCATTGCCAGGGAGCTTTGTTCCTTGCCTACATAAAAAAAAAGTGCAACTCCTAGGCTTAAATTTTTCACCTGGAGAGGATATGGCAGCTGTTGGTTGTATGTTATGGGTTTTAGTTTTCTTTGGGATAAAAAAACCCACCCAAACATTTACACTGAGCTGAGTACTTTGTAGGTGACCTCTTAAATCAGTGCTAGGAAAATGCTTGATATCTATGATAAAAGATGATACAAATAATATTACAGTGTGAAATGCCTGGAGGAGGGGAGGCTCAGGGGAGACCTTACTGCCATCTACAACTACCTGCAGGGAGGTTGTAGGCAGGTGGGGGTTGGTCTCTTCTCCCAGGCAACCAGCACCAGAACAGGACACAGTCTCAAGCTCAGGGGAGGTTTAGGCTGGAGGTGAGGAAGAAATGCTTCCCAGCAAGAGAGATTTGCCATTGGAATGTGCTGCCCAGGGAGGTGGTGGAGTCACCATCCCTGGAGGTGTTTGGGAAGAGCCTGGATGAGGCACTGGGTGCCATGGTTTAGTTGATGAGGTGGTGTTGGGTGATAGGTTGGACTCGACGATCTCGAAGGTCTTTTCCAACCTGGTTAATTCTGTATTCTGTATTCTATTCTGTATCTATTGAAATGCTTTCTTACAAAGGGAGATGGCAAGCCAGAGAAGAATCCAAAGAAAAGTGAAGGGAACTTGGCACAGTTAAAGAAATTAAAAGTAGTCTGGATCAGGGATATGTAGATTTCTTGAATTAAGAAATTGAGAAGAGAACTAGTACAAAGGGAAGGCATGCACAACAGTGTCACTATATTTTTAATGCATTTTGATGTTCCTGCCTAGACAAGGAGAGAAAACAATACATGTGTCACAATAAGATGAGACATAAAACAACTGAATTTACTTGTGTTCCTTTTCTCAAAGGCTAATTTTCTTCCCACACAAACAGGCAGCAGTGGTGTTAATCTTGATTGATTTCAATAGAAAAGGCAAATGGGGGTTTGTCTTTTTTTTCCTCCCTCTGCTTTATTCCAGAGAAGTAGTTTTGGGATCTGTGTTTCGAAGAGTCCAAACTGTGTCAGCCAGTGTCATAGACTCCACAACTACATATTCATTTGAAATGTAACTGTTCTGTGCACAACAATGTTGAAAGCAATGGAGTTTAGGTTCCTTACAGCCTTGGTGGTGATTCTGGAATAAAAGCTATAGGGTCGTATTCATGAAATCTCTACTCTGCATTCTACGTGCTGCACCAACAAGGCTTAGCTGTAGAACAACATGAGGAGAGGCTGAGGGAGCTGGGGTTGCTTAGCCTGGAGAAGAGGAGGCTCAGGGGAGACCTTATTGCTCTCTACAGCTATCCAAAGGGAGGTTGTAGACAGGTGGGGGCTGGTCTCTTCTCCCAGGCAACCAGCACCAGAACAACCAGGGGAGGTTTAGGCTGGATATTAGGAAGAAGTTCTTCATAGAGAGAATGATTGGCCATTGCAATGTGCTGCCCAGGGAAGTGGTGGAGTCATCATTGCTGGAGGTGTTTAAGAAGAGACTTGATGGGCTGCTTGGTGCCATGGTTTATTTGATTAGATGGTGTTGGATGATAGGTTGGACACAATGATCTTGAAGGTCTTTTCTAACCTGGTCTGGTCTATGCTATGCTATGCTATGCTATGCTATGCCATGCTATGCTCTATGCTATTCCATTCCATTCCATTCCATTCCATTCCATTCTATTCTATTCTATTCTATTCTATTCTATTCTATTCTATTCTATTCTATTCTATTCTATTCTAACATTATATAAAGTATGACTGAACCTACATTTCTTTCATCTATATTTAAAAAAAGAGTTAAAATGTCTTAACTGCAGTAATGTAGTGATATAGTGGATTATCTTCTTTTCTAATGATTCCTTAATTACTGCAAGTGTGATTTTTAGTTTAAATTGTCTTTGAAGCAACTGGAATCTATTTTGTGCCAGGAAAACTAAAAGCTCAGTAGCAAAGTAGAATAAAGGTGTGCAGTGTTTACAGTGAGGGTGCTGAGACACTGGAAAAGGTTACCCAAGGAGGTCGGGGTTGCCTCCTCCCTGGAGGTGTTCAAGACCAGGTTGGACGAGGCCTTGAGCAACGAGGTCTGGCAGGGGGTTGGAACTAGGTGACTTTCAAGGTCTCTTCCAACCTGAACCATAGCTTGAATCAATGAATCTGTGATTGTTTTGAGATATGCAGAGCTCAAAGGAAAAACAAGGAAGGGTCTTCAGTTAGTATTTATGAAGTAGCCACATGACCACCAATCGACTTTGCAGGTCCTGCAGGTTTACCTACCCTATTAATCTGTTTTTGAAGGATCTTCTTGCTTTGTAATATCATTGTCCTAGTGTTGATTTTTTTTCCCCCCTCAGCTCTTTAAATTTAGAATTATCCCAGGGGATGTTATCTTTGTCTAAGTCAGAGGCTGGTTTTGCTAATTAAGCTGCAGCTTACAAAGGCAGAGCTTAGCCTTTCACTGATAAGTTACACGAGGACTCAGAGAAGGTGAAAGACAACACAGCAGCAGTGATGGCTTTTCCACCCTTCTTACCAGTTGGGATTTTGCCCAGAGGCAGCTGATGAGTTATGTAGGTTACTGGGATGCAAGGATGATTTCTTCTGTGGATTTTTTTTCTAATCCTCCTTTGCTGGGAAATAATCAAACCTGCCTCATATCTGCACTTAATATGTAAACATTTTGCTTTATAGTGAAGGCTTTCTCTAACCACTTGCTGTAATTATATGATTTTTTAAAAGATGGAAGGATATCCCAGTATTAAACAGTAAGGGCTACTTTGTAGTCCATTATTCACTATGGAGCAGTTAGATTCTCATAGCAGTGCACATAAGAGTAAAGGACAGGAAAAAAACCTGAGATTTAAAGCTACAGAACCAAGTGAACAACTTGTAATTTGTTTAACTATTTATTTGGGAGCAGCAGCTGAAATTGGAGCCTTTCCAAAGCCTGGCTTTTATATTATTATCTTTTTTCATTGAAGAAGAGGAAGAAAGCAACTGAGATTTGAAAATGTCCAGGAAATTAAATCTTGGGGAAGAAAAGAAGTTATTTCTAGAGGAGGAATGACAGCCTTAGTTAATACGAGTTACCTTTGATCTTCTCTTTCTGTCTTTCTTTTTAAAAACAGTTTAAAATGGAAAATGAAAGGGGACAGCAGCAGGAACTTAGAAAGGGAGGTCCTGCCTGACCAACCTGCTCTCCTTCTATGATCAGGTGACTGCCTGGTGGTTGTGGGGAAGGCTGTGGATGTGGTCTACCTGGACTTCAGCAAGGCCTTTGACACTATCTGCCACAGCAAGCTCCTGGCCAAGCTGTCAGCCCCTGGCTTGGACAGCAGCACTCTGAGCTGGGTTAGGAACTGGCTGGAGGGCTGAGCCCAGAGAGTGGTGGTGAATGGTGCCACAGCCAGCTGGCAGCCAGGCACCAGTGGTGTCCCCCAGGGATCAGTGCTGGGCCCCATCCTGTTCAATATCTTTATTGATGATCTGGATGAGGGGATTGAGTCTATCATCAGTAAATTTGCAGGTGACACCAAGTTGGGAGCAGCTGTTGATCTAGAACGTAGAAGGGCTCTGCAGAGGGACCTTGACTGGATGGACAGATGGAGTAGAGTCCAACATGATGACATTCAACAACTCCAAGTGCCAGGTGCTGCACTTTGACCACAACAACCCCATGCAGTGCTACAGGCTGGGGTCAGAGTCGCTGGAGAGCAGCCAAAAAGAAAGGGACCTGGGGGTGCTGATTGACAGCAGGCTGAACATGAGCCAGCATTGTGCCCAGGTGGCCAAGAAGGCCAATGGCATCCTGGCCTGCATCAAGAATAGTGTGGCCAGCAGGAGCAGGGAAGTCATTGTGCCCCTGTACTCAGTACTGGTCAGGCCACACCTTGAGTCCTGTGTCCAGTTCTGGGCCCCTCAGTTTAAGAAGGACATTGACACTTTTGAACATGTCCAGAGAAGGGCACAGTCTCTCACAGGGTGAGAGGACACAGTCTCAAGCTGCACCAGGGGAAGTTTAGGCTCAAGGTGAGGAAAAAGCTCTTCACAGAGAGAGTTGTTAGCCATTGGAATGTGCTGCCCAGGGAGATGGTGGAGTCACCATCGCCTGGAGGTGTTCAAGAAGGGATTGGATGTGGCACTTGGTGCCATGGTTTAGTAATCATGAGGGCTTTGGTGACAGGTTGGACTTGATGATCTTTGAGGTCTCTTCCAACCTTATTGATTCTATGATTCTGTGAAATGTTCAGGAGCTGTCAATCTCTCTTACTGTAGGACAAAAAGCTGGGAAAATATCTGCATATTTAACACGACGAGGAGCTGATGGCACGTTTTAAATTAGAGGCAATAGGCACCTAGAAGAAAACTTGATGTCACTTAGGAAGAGATAATTGTTAAAAAGCTTTTAAATAGATTAGCCTAAAAGTGCAATTTTTAAAAAATCATAAAGCTTCCCTTAAAGGTCATATGAGGAAGGCCAAATATTTCCATTAGCTGCTAAGCTGCATGGATTGATATATGGCAAATTTTGAAGTAGTTAAGCCTTTCATAATGCTCCAAAGTATCCATCTTTAAGGAGAGTTGTGGATCATTACGAATGACCAAAAGAGAAAAGTTATTAGGATAATGTAATTCTTGTGGAAAAAAATAATAATTGAATTTCATCCCTTATCCCCCAGCTCCAGCTAGTATAGTTGGAATTAAATTACACAGGACATAACCTGTCTGTGTGGGTTTCTGTAAGTAAATATCAATACCTCTGGGGGGGTTGGAAATAAAATTGGAGTGAGAAAATGGAACCCAGTCACAACAGATGCATATCTCTGATCGTTTTTCAGTAGTCACAGAATGTTAGAGGCTGGAAGGGACCCCCAAAGTTCACCCAGTCCAAACCCCCCTGCCAGAGCAGGATTACTTAGAGAGGTCACACAGGAGCACATCCTGGCAGGTTTTGAATGTCTCCAGGGAAGGAGACTCATTTATATGTATTGAATTACAGATGTGGAGAGAAGTAAATCCAGGAATTATTTCCTCTGCCTCGCTCCCCCTCGCTCTCAAATATTTTCCCCACCTTCTGCCTGACTTGAGAAGAAAGTAACAACTGACAAATAAACTGCTTTTTTCAACTTGCACACAGGCAGTCCCACTGAGTTCCTCACAAACACTGCTTATGATCAAGGTAAAGTAGGCAGGTCCTTCTCTCAGAAAATTGTTCAGCTCTGGCTTGTTTCTATTTGAAGAAAGCACAGGGAGTCAGCTTCTAAATTTTGCTCTCGTGTGTGTGTGTCAGATCAAAACCACTGGGATTTTTTTGTCTGTGAGCACAGCAAGGAGAGCTGCAGCATTTCTGTTGGGAACTTGGTTTTAAACCTTTTCAGCCTTCCAGATCTTTAGAACTTGGACTTACTTACAAGCATCCACAATCAAAGAACGAGAACAGTAGGTTATATTTAAGTTACTTCTATTAAAGGAAGTAAACTTCCTTTATTTTGAATTAATTAATTGACTACAGAAATACACAAAAGTAGAATTAATCTAATACTGTGGATTTTTTTTCTGTTTGTTTGATGCACAAGCTATAAAAGTTTTGCATAGTTAAAGTAAAAATGGCATTTACAAAGTAACCTTTGATTTTTTTCCTTCTGGCCTGGACTATGAACAGATATGAATGGGTTTTGAGGCATTAACAATAACAGAAGGGATTTTGCTGGACTTCAGAATCACTCATAAGCCTGCTAGAAATCTGTATTTATAATGAAAGAAACCGGTATTCTTTGGTGCAAATGAGACTGACTTTTAATTAAGACATTGTCCCTGCTTACTGAAGTTTATAGATGTGCCAATTCAGCCTAATTTAGAAGTAAGAGGATAATCCAGGAGGTTTGCTCACTAACTGTGACACTGTATCACAGTATCGCTAAGGTTGGAAGAGACCTCGAAGATCATCGAGTCCAACCTATCACCACAGACCTCATGACTAGACCATGGCACCAAGTGCCACGTCCAGTCCCCTCTTAAACACCTCCAAGGACAGTGACTACACCACCTCCCTGGGCAGCCCATTCCAATCATGAATGACTCTCTCCATGAAGAACTTCCTCCTCACCTCGAGCCTAAACTTCCCTTGGTGCAGCTTGAGACTGTATCCCCTTGTTCTGGTGCTGGTTGCTAGAGAGAAGAGACCAACCTCTTCCTGGCTACAACGACCCTTCAGGTAGTTGTAGAGAGCAATGAGGTCTCCCCTGAGCCTCCTCTTCTCCAGGCTAAACAATCCCAGCTCCCTCAGCCTCTCCTCATAGGGCTTGTGCTCAAGGCCTCTCCCCAGCCTCATTGCCCTTCTCTGGACACGTTCAAGTGTCTCGATGTCCTTCCTAAACTGAGTGGCCCAGAACTGCACACAGGACTCAAGGTGTGGCCTAACCAATGCAGAAGACATAGTCTTTAGAAATAAAAGTCTTTTCTCCATTGTCCTTTTACCAAGCAAGTGCTCAACTCAGATATGTCTTAATAAAACAGTTTACTTCAAGCTTCACCTGTCACAGATTTTAAAGGTATTTCTGCCATGTTAATCCTGCCCTTGTTTTTGTACTATGATTGTCAAGCTGCCAGGACTCCACTTTGTCCCTGCTAGAAGGTCCAGCAAAGCACAGCTCCTTCCACAGCCATTTCAAATCTTGTTTAAAGAAATCCTTCATTCGGTCTGAGTCTTCACAAGAAAAATTTCTAGCAGAGACTCATCCAATGAGCTCTCCGTGCTCTACTTTTGTGAAGCCATGGCTGATTTATACCTGCTTGTAATCTGGGGTTTGGAATGATTAGTGTATAGTGGGACAGAACCTTTTTAACAATTGGAAACCCTCAATAGAAGTATCGGGAGGGCAGCTGAGAAGTGGAAGATGCAATCTGGCTTCAAGAGTGCTCAGCTGAAGCTTTCTGAGCTCTTCATGGCATAACAGTGCCACTGCGGATGGACAATCGTGATATTTAGAGGGGCCTATTTGCCTTTCATTTGTGAGGGAAGATGAAGTGGAAAAATGTTATCTGTATAGCAGGGGGTGGAAACACCCCAACAGCCAACAACCAGACCTTAAGTCTCTATTTGGAATTCAGGTGGGTGCAGTTTAAATTACTTCTAACAGTCTGTCTGCTGATTACTGCTATTCATGAAAATTGGCTTTGTTTTAGTTCTGAAAGACACCGAAGCAACTGCTCTGCCTTGAGTTTTCGCCCCTGAATCGCTAAAACGTTCTCTTTTCTGATTTCCTCTCTTGACCTTCTCCTCCCACTCATTTCTTTCAACATGTATTTAGACACATTCAGAGGAATAGTGAGGAAGTGGATTTCTGTCTGTCTTTCATAGGGCCGCAGCACTACTGCGAAGTGCACTCCTTAGACTGGCAGAGTGAGTTGGTCAAAGGCTGGACAATAGGTCAGCATTGCTAGCAGGGTACAAGGAGCAGCTTGAAGGCATAATGACAGTTTTATCTGACTCTTTTCTTTCTTTCATTCATTGCATGAATGTCTGGCTAGCCTGCTCCTGTTAAACAGTCACACAGCAATCAGCTTGGATTCTTTCCCTGGCGGGTGAATGTCAGACTAAGCCTGTTTCAATACAAGCAGCTGTGATCTTTGCCTTGAGGTGTGCAACAAAACACAGCACTTGACTACACTCTGTCCTGTCTGGGCAGCTCAAAGGGGAGCAGAACTGGACACCCAGAGAGCAGCCGTCTTCTCTGTTACCTTTATCACCCATTACCTGCCAACTGCACTCCTCAGCCCAGTGCCCTTTGTAGCTGCTGCTCACCTCAGCTTTCAAAATTAGCTCTGACATTGTCCCTGGTTACACAGTGCACCTCTGGGATGATTTTTAAAGCCCAACATTTATCAGGACTCTCCCTGTACAGTCTTTCTGTGCTTGAGATAGTGAAGATTGTTGTGCTGGGGCTCCACGGTTGAACCAATAAAGTCTTCCTTGAGAATGACCCCTCTCTTCTTTGCTTTTTAAGAGTTTACTTTTTGATCTGGAACAACTAAAACCTGTTGACCTTCAAGTTAGTGTGATGCTTATCTAGTCATTGAGAAGGGAAGAACTTGATTACAGTTAGGGTCCTGGTTTCTTGGGCTGATATGGAAGGCTACATTTCTTTCTCCTTCCTGAGTTTTAAGAGACTGCTCAGTTTGTTGTTATTTGTAATCCTTGATTGAAGTTTGAGTGTAGCCCTAAATCAGTAGAGATGGGCTTTCAAATGAACAGTGTAAACTGTGAATTCTGCAGTAACCATGTGGTACTCTGCCCTGGGAAAATGCCTGCTGGTTTCACTGCCATTTCATGACATTCTTATTTTGGCCATTGAATCCCATCTGTTAAATCCCATGCATATTTTAACTCTGATGTGGTTTGGGGAGGTTACCAACAGCAGCATTGGTTGCAGTGATTTGGGTCATGCATCCTTTGATGCTGTATAATGTTAACAATAGCTTTGCAGCTGACCACATCAACTGCCTTGAAGGATCATTTCCAATAACCAGAGATTTGCTGTGCGGGGGCAAGTTGCTCACACACACAAACATTGTTTTCCTTCCCAATAGAGAAGTTGTTTATTGCTAGGACACCAGCATTATCTCCTATCACAAGAATATATTGTTGATAATGCCTGTAGAAAGCTCCATATTTCTAGGCACATACTGTGAATAATCAAAATCTGAGAAACAATTTTATTCTGAGGCAGGCAAAATTACAAAAGGAAATACAAATGCAGCTGCCTGTGTAATGCTCTGGGTTCATCAGTTCAAAACATTTTAAGATCTCTTCATTTTTACCTGCATTATTTTCATTTGCATCCTGTCACTGGATTGCCTATGGCTGTCAGGTAAACTTGTTGCCTGAAATGTTGACACTACAATTAAAATTATTGATAGTTTGATACGTCCCTTTGTATGCCTTGGGACTGTTACCAGCACAAAGGTTTCTGCTTAATTACAAGCCAAGAACAAAGTGATGCATGCTGGCAAGATACCTGCTCTGTAGTTTCTCATGGCTATGTTTCTCGTGTGTTCTTTTAAAGCCTCTCATCTATCCATGTGCTTTCTGAGTAACTGTAATGTTGCTTTAGGAATAACCTTACAGCTCTTCAGAAGTTCCCAACAAACTCTCCACCCACCAGCAGTAGCTTATCGCAGTATCGCCAAGGTTGGAAGAGACCTCAAAGATCATTGTGTCCAACCTGTCACCACAGACCTCATGACTAGACCATGGCACCAAGTGCCACGTCCAGGCCCTCCTAAACACCTCCAGGGATGGTGACTCCACCACCTCCCTGGGCAGCACATTCTAATGACGAACGACTCTCTCAGTGAAGAACTTTCTCCTCACCTCAAGCCTAAACTTCCCTTGGTGCAGCTTGAGACTGTGTCCCCTTGTTCTGGTGCTGGTTGCCTGGGAGAAGAGACCAACCCCTTCCTGGCTGCAACCACCTTTCACGTAGTTGTAGAAAGCAATGAGGTCTCCCCTGAGCCTCCTCTTCTCCAGGCTAAACAACCCCAGCTCCCTCAGCCTCTCCTCATAGGGCTTGTGCTCAAGGCCTCTCCCCAGCCTTGTTGCCCTTCTCTGGACACGTTCAAGCGTCTCGATGTCCTTCCTAAACTGAGTGGCCCAGAACTGGACACAGGACTCAAGGTGTGGCCTAACCAGTGCAGAGTACAGGAGCACAATGACCTCCCTGCTCCTGCTGGCCACACTATTCCTGATGCAGGCCAGGATGCCGTTGGCCATCCTGACCACCTGGGCACACTGCTGGCTCATGTTTAGGCAGCTGTCAACCAGCACCCCCAGGTCCCTTTCTGTTTGGCAGCTCTCCAGCCACTCTGACCCCAGCCTATAGCTCTGCATGGGGTTGCTGTGGTCAAAGTGCAGCACCCGGCACTTGGACTTGTTGAATGTCATCCTGTTGGACTCTGCCCACCTGTCCAGTCAGTCGAGGTCCCTCTGCAGAGCCCTTCTGTCCTCTAACTGACCAACATCTGCTTCCAACTTGGTGTCATCTGCAAATTTGCTGATGACTGACTCAATCCCCTCATCCAGATCATCAATGAAGATATTGAAGAGGATGGGGCCCAGCACTGATCCCTGGGGCACACCACTAGTGCCTGGCTGCCAGCTGGATGTGGCACCATTCACCACCACTCTCTGGGCCTGGCCCTCCAGCCAGTTCCTAACCCAGCGCAGAGTGTTGCTGCGCAAGCCATGGGCTGCCAGCTTGGCCAGGAGTTTGCTGTGGGGGACGGTGTCAAAGGCCTTGCTGAAGTCCAGGTAGACCACATCCACAGGCCTCCCCACATCCACCAGGCAGGTCACCTGATCATAGAAGGAGATCAGGTTGGAGAGGCAGGATCTGCCCTTCCTATATCCATGTTGGCTGGTTATGACTAAGGCTGGTTAATAGATTGGCTTTGATCTTGAGTAGCTACAGAAGAGGGAATATCTGCAATATCATTCAGTAACCTGAACTGGAAAATCAAAGAGAGCTTGCAGCTGTGTGATAGGAGAGATTGGAAAGACTGTTGTTATAAGAATCCTGTTCTGCCCATACTGCTGCAGGAAATGCCTCTGGCTCTTCCATAGTAAAGTGCTTTATGAAACACCATTACAAACAATCGCTTCTCCCCAGCATCAGCATTGCTGCTTAGGGGTTAAAATCAATAGAAGCTTACTGGCTAGAATCTAGTTTCTATGCATTGCTCTGGAAAATGAAAGGGATAGATTTTGTATCAGATTAAGCTGAGTTAAAGTAGATTGAGGCTTAGGAGGGTTTCCATCAGAGTGTCAAAAATTAGAGATAGGTAATTTTACCTTGTACTACTATCATTTTATTTCTATTTTCCTGACTAAGAATTCCTGTTGTTTACTGCAGCAGCACTCCAGTTCAGCCAAGAGAATACTGAGAATGTAACACGTTTGTATGGCTGCTTAAAGGCCAGGTTTCATATGGCCTTTTTTCTTTGTTTTCATTGCTTTTTCATTCATGGGCATTCATATTTATGGCCCTTTTGTTTTTCAGCACCTCCCAGATGGCTCTGCCCCAAGTGCACATGCTGAATTTTATCTTCTGCCAGATCCTTATGAAGTCAGTCGAAGGAAAACAAGAACGGCTCCAAAAAGCTCTGACCCTACTTACAATGAAATTGTGAGTACCATTCACTTTCTTTCACTATTTCTTTCTTGTTAGATTTTCCCTAGCCAGACGCATTTAGAGCTGTTGCACTGAGTATGACAATACAATACAAGACAGTACAATAAATCCAGGTTGGAAGAGACCTTCAAGATCATCGTGTCCAACCTATCAACCAATCCAATCCACCTAAACAACTAGATCATGGCACCCAGTACCCCATCAAGTCTCCTCCTGAATACCTCCAATGATGGTGACTCCACCACCTCCCTGGGCAGCCCATTCCAATGGGCAATCACTCTCTCTGTAAAGAACTTCCTCCTAACATCCAGTCTAAACCTCCCCTGGCGCAGCCTGAGACTGTGTCCTCTTGTTCTGGTGCTGCCTGCCTGGGAAAAGAGACCAACCTCTGCCTGTCTACAATCTCCCCTCAGGTAGTTGTAGAGAGCAATAAGGTCACCCCTGAGTCTCCTCCTCTCCAGGCTAAACAACCACAGCTCCCTCAGCCTCTCCTCATAGGGCTGTGCTCCAAACACCTCACAAACTTTGTTGCCTTTCTCTGGACACATTCCAGCAACTCAACATCTTTCCTAAACAGAGGGGCCCAGAACTGGACACAGGACTCTGGGTGTGGCCTAACCAGTGCAGTGTACAGGGGCAGAATGACCTCCCTGCTCCTGCTGGCCACACTGTTTCTGATGCAGGCCAGGATGCCATCGGCCCTCTTGGCTGCCTGGGCACACTGCAGGCTCATGTTCAGCCTCCCATCAACCAGTACCCCCAGTACCTCTGCCTGGCCGCTCTCCAGCCACTCTGACCCCAGCCTGTAGCACTGCATGGGGTTGCCATGGCCAATGTGCAGAACCCGGCACTTGGATGTGTTCAGTCTCATGCCCTTGGATTCTGCCCATCTGTCCAGCCTGTCGAGGTCCCTCTGCAAAGCCTCTCTGCCCTCCAGCAGATCAACTCCTGCCCCCAGCTTGGTGTCGTCCACAAATTTACTGATGATGGACTCAAATCCCTCATCCAGATCATCAATAAAGATGTTGAAGAGCTTGGGGCCCAGCACTGATCCTTGGGGCACACCACTAGTGCCTGGCTGCCAGCTGGATGTGGCACCATTCACCACTACTCTCTGGGCTGAGCCCTCCAGCCAGTTCCTAACCCAACACAGTGTGCTCCTGTCCAAGCCATGGGCTGCCAGCTTGGCCAGGAGTTTGCTGTGGGGGATGGTGTCAAAGGCCTTGCAGAGTTCCAGGTAGACCACATCCACAGGCCTCCCCACATCCACCAGGCGGGTCACCTGATCATAGAAGAAGGAACATATCATAAGCTGAACCACAAGTGGGGACAATCTCCTGCTTTGCATCTTTCTCTGAAGTGAAGCAGTCCCTTCAGGAAGGAGGTTAGATCATTCACACTGCTCTGTCACACACTGCAACCACAGTTACCTGGTAGCCCAATGAGACCAAGCATCCCTGCACCAGAGCCTGGGCAGTTTTGAATGCAGATTTGTACAATAACATACAAGGTGCTAATTGAATGGATGCTGTTATTTAAATCCCTATTTGAAAATAGACAAGCAAATTGGTTGTCACTCTCCTAAATAATAACAGAATAATAAGTAGCCAAGTTATTTTCATGTTAAAATTCTAGCATTTCACAGAC
Organism: Colaptes auratus; assembly: GCA_015227895.2. Lineage (NCBI taxonomy): Eukaryota > Metazoa > Chordata > Aves > Piciformes > Picidae > Colaptes > Colaptes auratus. The sequence goes on from CM037634.1 coordinate 7,772,650, forward strand.
ACACACACATATATATATATATATATAATTATTTCACACACCACTGAAGAGCTCACCCCTCTGTATGGAGAAACATTTATGACAGAATGGGAAGTGACCTAAACTATATTCTTTGGTAAGGGCAGATGAGCTTCAAACAGTGGGTGGGATTGGAGATGATAATTATTGTATATAACAAATCTCCTAAAGTTCTCAAAGCAAATTACAAATGGTCTTTGAGCAAGCTTTAAAGTAGAAGGCATATAAAATGCTACCACTCCACCCTGTTTCAAAGACGAGATATGATGGAGATTAAGTTAGTCAGTGGAGACTGAGTCCTTTGCTTCTAGTTTTCCAACTTCTGGGGCTTCAATAATTGCTTTTTCCTACATCTATTTGATTACAAAGTTTATCAGCTCACACCGATGACTTCTAGTGCTTCTGTAAGTCGGCTTCTCAAGTAGTATTGCTGATAACAACTGAGACAGATTTCCCTCCCTATGGTACTGCAGTGGAATGACACAAACTAGGGTGGGGATGTTTTGTTTTGTTTTGTTTGTCTTGTCTTGTTTTGGGGTTTTGTTGTTGTTATTACATGCTTTCCTTTTTTTGCAATCAAAGACAGAGTGGAATGACTCTAATTGGCCTATCTAAAGAGATTCCTTTACATTTGAAAGCTATTTAAAGCAAAGTAGGCTAGATGTGAGGAGAAAGTTCTTCACCGTGAGGGTGGTGAGGCCCTGGAATGGGTTGTCGAGGGAGGTGGTTGAGGCCCCATCCCTTGAGGTGTTTAAGCCCAGGCTGGATGAGGCTCTGGCCAGCCTGATCTAGTGTAGAGTGTCCCTGCCCATGGCAGGGGGGTTGGAACTAGATGATCCTTGTGGTCCCTCCCAACCCTAACTGAAACTATGAAACCATGAAACTATGAAAGAAATACAACATGATTATATAACATCATTGATTGTTAAAGAATCCAGGCTGGACTACATGCAGACAGCAACACTGCAGGACAGTTATCTTTCCAGTCATTATTACATCGGGTTGAATGCAGGAAAATCCAAACCCCTACCTGCAGTCAGATGCTACTCACTGGGAAGAGATTAATTGTGGTTAAGGAGCATTCCAATGCTGCTGGTAGAAATTGCATGAAAACTTTAATATTCTTTACTCAGAACTTACAGCTTTTTTCACAGATGCTCAATCTTTTTCACCAAGAGCTGCTAATCACAGTGGGGACATATGGTTCCACTGAACTTGGACATTTCAAACCCAATGCTTGTGCTGTTAGCAGCTCTGTTCTTCCATATGTGATACCATTCTGTATGCGTTTTCTGTCCAAGGCTGGTAGACTGAGGCAGAAGCTGCCCCAGGGAAGAAAAGCTACTAAAAATATAAGTCAGCTGTCTTTTAAGGTAGTTACTGTCCAAAATGCTATGTACAGAGATGTACTATAGCCTTTTTCATGAGTTCCTCAGTTTTTATTAAAGCCAAATGGCTCAAAGGAAGCTGAATATTAATTTCTCTCTGTGTTCAAGACAGAAAAGTCTGAAACACACTCCTCCTGGGTATTTTTTGTTTTAGTTTTATACTTTCATTGCTTATGACTGCCTACAGCAAATGATCAGCCTTGCAAAAGTGCAATTTATTTTTGATTGTTAATCACGCGTGAGAGTGAAGATGTGAAAGTCCAGGAGAGCTGACAATGGAATCAACTATCCCAAATGTTTTGGAGCAGCTTTTAGCAAGCAGTGATTCTCCTATCCCTTTATTTGTGGAGTTTGTTGTGTTCAGACTAGTATACAATGACATTGAAAATGAGGGTTAAGAAGAAGAGGAGAAAGCACTCAGAAAAATGGGATGCAGTATAAAGAATAACACACCTGCAGTTATAAAGAATAACACCTGCTTACAGACCACTGTTAGGAAGAAATTAGAATTGCTTGAGGAGTGCCAGAGTGGGTTAGCAAGAACTAAGCTAAAAAATTGAAAATAATTCTGGATTCTTTAAGCTCTTGCTAACAAAATACACAACGACCTAACTAAGTGCAGTGAGATCTTGCTCCTACTTGTAGCATTCCATCATCAGTAAATTTGCAGATGACACCAAGCTGGGGGAAGGTGTTGATCTGTTAGAGGGTAGGAGAGCTCTGCAGAGGGACCTTGACAGGCTGGACAGATGGGCAGAGTCCAAGGGCATGAGATTGAACACATCCAAGTGCTGGGTTCTGCACATTGGCCACAGCAACCCCATGCAGTGCTACAGGCTGGGGTCAGAATGGCTGGAGAGTGGCCAGGCAGAGAGGGACCTGGGGGTACTGGTCGATAGTAGGCTGAACATGAGCCTGCAGTATGCTCAGGTGGTCAAGAAGGCCAATGGCATCCTGGCCTGTATCAGGAACAGTGTGGCCAGCAGGAGCAGGGAGGTCATTCTGCCCCTGTACACTGCACTGGTTAGGCCACACCTTGTGTCCTGTGTCCAGTTCTGGGCCCCTCAGTTTAGGAAAGATGTTGACTTGCTGGAACATGTCCAGAGAAAGGCAACAAATTTTGTGAGGGGTTTGGAGCACAGCCCTATGAGGAGAGGCTGAGGGAGCTGGGGTTGCTTAGCCTGGAGAAGAGGAGGCTCAGGGAGACATTATTGCAGTCTACAACTATCTGAAGAGTTTGTAGCCAGGTGGGGGCTGGTCTCTTCTCCCAGGCAACCAGCACCAGAACAAGGAGATACAGTCTCAAGCTTTGCCAGAAGAGGTTTAGGCTGGATGTTGGGAGAAATTCTTCACAGAAAGAGAGATTGTCCATTGGTGTATGCTGCCTGGGGAGGTGGTGGAGTCACCATCACTGGAGGTGTTTAGGAAGAGACTTGATGGAGTGCCTGGTGCCATGGTTTAATTGATTAGATGGTGTTGGGTGATAGGTTGGACTCGATGATCTCAGAGGTCTTTTCCAACCTGGTTAATTCTATTCTATTCTAGTCTAGTCTAGTCTAGTCTATTCATTTGCACTGAGACATGCTTCAGGGTCTCAGCTGTCCTCAGTTTGTCTCCTGAGTGCTTGCACTTATGCACACCCATGAAATGAGTGAACCTCCAAGGCAAAGCAGAGTGTGTACTGCCCTAACAAAGCCAAAACTAGAGGGAACTCTCTCCACCCTGCCCTTTGGGTGTAGCCAAGGGTAAGCAGATCTTCCTGGGCCATATCAGTCTGCTAGTGTTATTGCAGCTGCCCCCTCAGAGCAGAGGGCACCCTGGCCTGCAACATCAAGAACAGCCCCCAGCAATCCTGCTGGAGAAGCAGGAGGGGAGCTGCATCAGGATCCACAGCCACTCCATCCAGTACCATGCATCAAAGCTAATTTGGACAATTAAGAGGAAATCTAGGAACTATGCCATGGCTACCTATGGCGAAGCAACTGTTCTGCATTTGCAATTAAAATCTCATTAGACTCCTGCAGGTCAACAGTGCTTCTCTTTTTAGAGCCAGGAATTGGGAAAGTCCTGACTGCCCCATTGATGGCCACAGCTATGTATAACTCACCTCCATTTGATCCAGCTGTAAAAATGGGATGCAAATATTCTTAACCACACAATCATTTCTGCATTTAACTGTTCTGATTATGAAATCCTGACAGGTGGCATTTGTTTTATTCCCATACTGATTCCATTATCTCCAGACCTTTCTTCCATCCCTGCATCCTGATGATAGATACCTTGCTCCAGCTGAATATGCTATACCATTTTAGAAACAGTTTGTTTGGAACATTTCAAAACCACCCACCCTGCACTGTAAGGTCTGTCATTGCTTGAAGCTTAAAACCTCCTTTTTTGGTCCAAAGATTGAAAGTTGTTCATTACCTCTGTTCAAACCTATTGTGATCCATTATACTGAAGATTCCTTGGCTTGTGCACTTTTTGCTGATTTAAAACAAGAGCTGGAGAAGAAATTTTTAATGTATTTACAAAGAAAACTCACTAATTTATTCTAAATTATATTATATCTATACCTGTCCTCACTTCTTGGACTTTAGCCTTCATTTCAATTTGGTTTTGGTAGGGAGATGTCAGTAGAGGACAGAGGACCTGGAAATTTTTGATTCACATAAAATTCAGTGAAATAGGCACAGTAAACATTACAACTGTAAAGCACCAGGCACAACTTCTATGACAGCTGTTCCAAACTATGATTTCCAGAGGTTTCTCCCTGGTAAGACCTTTCTAGTAAAAGCCAGCAAAAAAGAGTAAGTGAGACATTTTTTCTTTCCCCCACAACACATGGCAGTGTCCATTCACCCCTACAGCACCAATTATCTCCATACCCCAAAGAGCTTGATGTCCTGTCTGTTGGTGCTTGTTGGTAGAGCACCCTGATATCCTGTCCCACTCTAACACCCTGCAGCTTGCAGTCTGGACAAAATCATTCTGTAGTCCCACAGGGGCAGCCAAGGCCAGCTGGGGCTGTCTGCAAGACCTAAGGGTTTCGTGCCTCCTGAACTTCACCCATGAATTTCAGGCCGCCTTGCTTTTGCCACTCAGCATAAGGAACATTGCTAGGGCTGAGCCTTTGTAAACTTTGTCTCTGTTTGAAGGACATCTTCCATGGCCATTTCTGCTTCTTATAACTGTAGGTAGAGAGAGGCCTCAGCAGTCCAGCCTGCAAAGATTCAAGCTAGAGGGGGCTCAGTCTGTCTTTTCATTTGCTCAGCAGTGCAATAGACTGCGTTCAAATTGCACAGCAAATCCAAGCAGGTTGCAGAGCTGACGCCTTTGAGGCAGTTTCCCATTCTCCTGAAGTGACAGTCTGTCGCTGCATTTGCTTTTTAAACTGCACAGAGTGATTAAAATTTAAGGCAAAAAAACATTTCCAGCCATACAAATTTTAACTTCAATGTACTTCTCTTAACAAAGCTTACCTTTCAGGCCCGAAACTAGCTGAGAGCATTCTTTCACATTTTATCAACCCACGCGCAGTTCACTCAGCAGTTTTTGATTAATGCAGAGACTGCAACGTAGGAATCTGTTCTGAATGCAGCTCATTCTTGTCAGCCTATCACTCCAGATTGTCAGTTTTCTCCTTTTCTTAAATTCAGAAAATACACTGTTAACATTCCATAGCTAACCTGAGCATTCTCTCAGAGTATGGAGCCAATTTCAACTGTAAATCTGAGTAACTTTCTGAAGCGGTGCTAAGCAAGGTGTCTCATTTCATTTGAGAAGCATTAGCGGCAATTCTGGAGTAACAGAAATATCCAAATTTAGTAAGTTCCACCCAGGCTCAGAGATGTTCCAAACACACAGCTTCTGCTGAGTGGGCTGAGCTTTGTGCCATGTGTAATATTTGACGATTCCATTAAAAACTGGAAGTGTTTTTGTAATGGGCACATTTGGATACACTTGGCATCCAGACTCAGGCAGAAAGTTATTTGTATTGAAATAGCAGAATAATACAGGCTGTTTGCAAAAGGAACATTATTACCTTTTTTTTGTGATGTGGGCTTTTTGGAGCTAGAAGAGATTTAAATTTTTGTGGAAGTCTTGGTTAGAAGTAAAAATAGTTTTGTTTTGGCTTGGTCTTTTTCTTTTAATTCTGACAAGATTTAATTACAAGGGCAGCACTGAGGAAAAATTAGCCTGGAGAAGAGGAGGCTCAGAGGATACCTCATTGCTGTCTACAACTACCTGAAAGGTGGTTGTAGCCAGGAAGGGGTTGGTCTCTTCTCTCTAGCAACCAGCACCAGAACAAGAGGACACAGTCTCAAGCTGCACCAGGGGAAGTTTAGGCTTGTGGTGAGGAGAAAGTTCTTCACTGAGAGAGTCGTTCGCCATTGGAATGGGCTGCCCGGGGAGGTGGTGGAGTCACCATCCCTGGAGGTGTTCAAGAGGGGATTGGACGTGGCACTTGGTGCCATGGTCTAGTCATGGGGTCTGTGGTGACAGGTTGGACTCGATGATCTTCTAGGTCTCTTCCAACCTTGGTGATACTGTGATACCGTGAAAATTCTGAAGTACTGTGAATTGATGTGAGGAGGCTCAGGGGAGACCTCATTGCTCTCTACAACTACCTGAAGGTGGTTGTAGATAGGTGGGAGTTGGTCTCTTCTCCTAGGCAACCAGCACCAGAACAAGAGGACACAGTCTCAAACTGCACCAGGGGAAGTTTAGGCTTGAGGTGAGGAGAAAGTTCTTCATAGAAAGAGAGATTGGCCATTGGAATATGCTGCCCAGGGAAGTGGTGGAGTCACCATCCCTGGAGGTGTTCAAGAGGGGATTGGATGTGGCACTTGGTGCCATGGTTTAGTGGTCATGTGGTCTTGGGTGACAGGTTGGACTTGATGATCTTTGAGGTCTTTTCCAACCTTATTGATTCTATGATTCTATGATTTTATAAGACATTTCAACACAATAAGAAGTTGCCTTAAGGTATTTCCAAGGAACGTAGAACAAATACAATATACATAGGTTAAAAAAATAAAATAAAATAGAGATTTAAACAGTTTTCCTGTTTTTTTCTGATTTTTGCCAAAGAGCAAGGCCATCTATCAAAATAGTTCCTATGGAGAGATATTTTTGCAATTAAAATAATCAATGCTTTTACAGAATTACCTGTCCTATGCTTTCATGCCTCTGTCCATGATGAGCAGCCTCCACCTGAATCTCTCCTCTGGAAAAATCAACCATATTGCCATGCCCTGGTGAACTTTATGGAGGATCTGATATTTCTTCCCACTTGAGTTCAAATCTCTGCCTAAGTTTGCACAGGGAAAATTATTTACACCCGGTTTTCTCCCAAGCATCGCACAGGACGTTTCAAATTTGTTTACGAGTGCTTGGTAACCAGATTTCACAGCCCTAAGCTGCCAGGGTCCCTTTTCTGTAAACTGCATAAGGTCAAATATACTCCTGAGGTAATTCACTAAGTGCAGTGAATTTTCCTCGTGGTTACTAGCTTGTAATTCTGGAGAGCAGTGTGAAGCAATTATTTCAAATTTGCAATCATCATCCTGAACACTGTAGTGCAGTAGGTATTTAGCCTGCTAAATACATTCACCAAACGGCATGCTTTTTTTCTCTTTCACTCTATATTATTTCAGGTCGTGTACGACAAAGTCACAGAGCTCCAAGGCCGGATACTGAAGCTTGTTGTGAAAAGCAAAGGAATATTTGTGGGAGCTGTTAACATTCAACTGAGCTGTGTCCAGTTAAATGAAGCAAAGTGGTATCCACTGGGAAACAGTGTAATTTGAGTGGCTAAAATAATTCAATTATTTCTCCTCTAATGTTTCTTAACCCCTTCCACAGGGTAGACTTTGTCTCAGCTGCCCTTGAGAATATGCTCAGTCATCTGCTGATCACACACCTTAACATTTCTAATCACAAGGCTATTGTCTCAAAATTGCTACCATCTTCCTGCAACGGATTCCTGTCAGCTCGAGGTTAAGAAATCCCATGCTAAGAACTTGTAGCAGCATGCAGGAAATTCTAATGCCAGCAACAGAGATTCTTGTTTTCTTCATATTAAAGGGTGCTGCAAAATAATGAATTCTGTACACATCAAAGTGTGGGACCTAATGCTTTGACCATTAATCCCCCTGAGTGTGATGAAACAATGCTGATAATGGCGTCATTTATCAGCGTCTGCTATGACCCCCAATGCATACAATGATTTCACCAGAGAACCATGGGATGGTTCCCTGGGTGCCAATATATTTCAGATGTCTAGCAAATTTCATGCTATATCTTATTCAAGCAATATTTTTTTTCCTTTATTTTAAGGAACTTAAAAGCTTTGCACTTTACACATTTTGAGCAATACATTTTACTGTGCTTTTAGCTCTTGATTCAGGAGAAGGTTCAAAGCAGGATATTCATCTGTCACTATGATATGGTGTAATTTGTTTTATTCTGACATTGAAGAAGCAGCTGGAACTGGTCATTTGTGAGAAGGAAGAGGCTAATATTCACAAATATATAAGGCATATTTAAAGGGAGCTTTCAGTGTGGTATATATCTAAGATTGTGGTCTAAAGAATCTTTGCTCACCAGTTCTTACCACGTTGCATTCTTAAGCTGCATAAGAGAATCAAGTCAATATGTGCATTGATCTCAGGACTATAAAATGTACGTATTAAACAATGAATCTGAGTGGTTCCTTTGAATTCACTGAGGCCAGCTATAGGATCTGTTCTTCAAAGCATTTCAGCCTGAAACGAGGAAGCACTTAAACACATCTTTAAACATTTAGTACATGAGCAGCCATAATAAACTGTAAACTACTGCCAGCCTTGTACACACATGTAGCTGGTGGTGTACTTCTACATTTCCAGGACTAAGGGCACATTTTTAAGGCACAAGAGGCATGTTGATTTGTGATCTGATCTGTTGTAAAATTTCAAGTTACCATAGAGTGAGTAGGTCTGACATTTGTTCTACTGGATGGAGAAGTGGTCAGTGGAGGGATAATAACGCCGGAAGCTGATGACTGCTGCCATCTCCCAAAGGACACTCACAAATCAGTCTTCAGAAGGCAACGTTGTACAAAGTTCCTGAAAAGTGACTAGGAGTGTTATTTAGGAAACTAATTAAGCTAGAGTTTTTCTCAGCATCAAACCAATTGACTATGTCACTTCATCAGTTTTTATCTGAGAATAGATACAGCAGATTGCCTGGGGAAGTTACACTCCTCCTCAATAAGGGGAGGTGGGGGGAGCTCTTCTTGAATATTAATAGTATTAGCATTCTTCAGAGCTGGAAAAAAAAAGATATAAAACATTTACCACATGAAAGGAATATTGGCTAGCATACAGATATGAACACTATCAAGATCAGTAATTCTATCATTTTATATTGTGGGGTCTCTTGGGTAAAAATGCAAGGCACTTGTCACTCAAGCACAGAAAAACACACTGAGCCAGCTTACAATGTTATCAAATTAGCTGGCCTTACAGTTCAACATAGATTTTTAGGTTCATCTTAGTCTACTCTGTTGTTTCCTTATTATAAACATAATGTACTTTTCTAATAGTATTATTTTCTGTGACATTTTCTAATCACTGTTTATCACACACCCTGACTGTCAATCTTAGAACTGCATTACATAAAATAGAATTAAAATGGCATTCATTAAAAATACCATTAAAATATCCCATGACCAGAAGTGTCTGCAAACATAAGCAGTACTCTTTGGTAGTAAAGAAAGAAACCCTATCAATATAACATTCATTTTTTACAATATTAAAATTAACCAAAAATAAAGAGGGAGAGCTATGCTTGAGTAACAAATCTGCCATTAACTGGGTAGATATAGTCCTGTGGAAGCTCAGCAATACATCACTTTTGTATGGAAGCTGAGGAAATTGTGTCTTACAGGCATGATAGCTACATCAGGCAAGAAGTTGTCCTGGTATCAGGTTTGCAGATGATACCAATCTGAGTGGTGCTGTCGATGAGCCAGAGAGATGGGCTGTCATCCAGAAGGACCTGGACAGGCTGGAGGGGTGGGCCCAGGTGAACCTCATGAGGTTCAACAAGACCAAATGCAGCCTTCTGCACTCGGGTAGGAACAACCCTCACTATCAATACAGGCTGGGGGAGGAGGTGGTAGAAAGCAGCCCTGAGGAAAAGGACTTGGGGTTCCTGGTAGATGAGAAGCTGGACGTGAGCAGAGAGTGTGAACTTGCAGTGCAGAAGGCCAGTGGCATCTTGGGCTGCATCAAAAAGTGCATGGCCAGCAGATCCAGACCCTGCCACTTTGCTCTGGTGAGACCTCACCTGGAATACTACATCCAGCTCTGGAACCCACAACACAGGAAGGACATGGACCTGATGGAGCAAGTCCGCAGAAAGGCCACAAAAATGATCAGGGGACTGGAACACCTCCTCTAGGAGGACAGGCTGAAGGAGCTGGGGTTGTTCAGCCTGGGAAGAGAAGGGTCTGGGGGGACCTAATCACCACCTTCTAGTACCTAAAGGGGGCCTATGAGAAGGATGGAGAGAGACTAGTTACTAAGGCCTGCAGTGATAGGACAAGAGACAACAGTTTGAAATTACAGAAGAGTAGATTTAAATTGGATGTTAGGATCAAGTTATTCACAATGAGGGTGGTTGAGAACTGCAACAGGTTGCCCAGAGACTTGAGGCCCCATCCCTGGAGATATTCAAGGCTGGATAAGGCTCTGGGCAACCTGATTTAGTTGAGGATGTCCCTGCTCACTGCAGGGTGTTGGAGTAGATGACCTTTAGAGGTATCTTCCAAGATGGGTGATTCTATGAAATTACACATTCAACCTTTGCCTTCTCTTCTACTCCACCTGTTTGCTGAGTTCACGGTAAGTATCCTGAGCCCCCTGCCTCTGTGAGGAACATAGCCCTTCATACATCCCTTCATGAACTGTCTTTCTTATAACAGCAACAAGTTCAAAACTAAGCAAAGGTAGCAATATTAGCACCTACATTTTTATCATTTTGAGAGCTGGGGTTTTTAAATTGTTTCTCCCATGCAGCAAAATTGCAGTGAACATTAAAGGCATTTAGTCCAATCAGAAGCTGCTGCTATTGTAAATGTAAAGGGTATGTTGTAAGAGTAATTTTTCCTGTTCCCTTGGAAGAATGCTAGGAAATTTTGTTCAATGCAAATGAAAATTTCAGCCTAACACACTCATAATTTTGCAGTGCCAGATCATAAATATTAGACTATTGTTCTCAGTAATTAATCATAATTTTGAAAGTAGCTTCAGATGAAATTATTAACTGAATTTTTGAAATGCCCTGAAAGTCCCCATCTTTACAAATTAGTTCTAAATATGGTAGGGCCAGAGTCAGTAGCCATTACTTATTCAGGGGAGCATTTGCTCACACAAGAAGTCCTATTAGCTTAATAAAATAATTGAGAACATGCCACTTTGGATATCAGAGCAGTGGGTTGTTGCACTCCTAGTGATGTTGCTTTATTGAGTGATCCTCCAGAGCAGCTGCTACTGCAGAGCATCGTTAGTAGTACCAGACGCGAACAAAGAGTGATGCAGATCCGAGACTGCAACCATCTTTGTCCAACAGGGGAATGTTACGGTAACCTGTAAAGAAAATTACTTTATTAGTGTATTAACCACAAATGAAGATATTATGATGAGCTGTTTTTATGATCTGCTTGCAAATACAGCACAATTTGTGATTCTCTAAATTACTTTAAAATAAACTGCAATTATAGAGAACTCAACTCCCATTTCTGCTGTTTGTTTTTTCCCTTTTTGTCTGCACATTCAGTATTTCAGATCTGGCATTTTTGGACACAGGGGTGAAAAACTGGAGTGTCTTTCAGGATGTGGTGGTTTTTTAAACTGATGACTTTTAGCCCAGTGATATTTAAACTTGGGCAAGCATACATTGTAACATCCAGAGAGATTTTGTGCTGCACGCTTTGTTCTCACAGCAAATGAAATCACAGTGAATCAACACTGGCAGTGCTTCGGAGAAGAATGGTGTTACAGCAGCAATGCACTGCCCAGCTGAGGCAGAAAAAACATGTGCTGTAGGACCTTCTACCAAGACAACTTAAGACTGTTAGGAATCTTCTTTTGCACAGGAGTGATTCCCAGTATCAGAGGTAAGGCATGCCTCAGAAATGTCACGTTCATTTGCTTGCTGAAGCATTTGGAAAACATATGGGTCTCAACTTCAAACTTAATTAACTCACTTGCTCAAAAACCCAAACAATCCCCTCTCCAAAGCCCCAAATGTTGTATTGCTTTATATGGCAGTAAAGGTCCACCATTTCATCATGATAAACAATGTTAGATTTGATTTTTCAGAGTGTTCTGTGTTTTATCCCTCTCTATATATAACTGCAGTTATCTATTATGAATAGGTATCCACATTCAGAACTGCAATTTTCAGCATCTTTCTTTAGGTGTATCTCTATGTCTATGCAGGTTTTGGACCCCTCATTTTGGGGAGCTCAGCTTTTCTTGATTATTTTACACAACATGAACGTCCAACTTGGCATCTAAGGTTCATCATCTGGGCAGCAGATACTAAAGCCGAGTCCAGGTAAAATGCATCTGAGAGCAACTTTTAGAGCATGCACACAGTATATGGAAGACATGGTTCATTTCCTATCCAGTGATGCACCAAGACTCATTTCTAAAGGCTGTGTTCTAGCCCCTATCTATGGATCATTCTACAAAGTGTCATGAGAGCAGTAAAACTTCTTTTCTATTGAAATTGTTTCAATTTGTATGGAATTATCAAGTATTCATTGATACAGTAATGATAGCAATAATTGAATTCCTCTCTGTATTAGTACACCACATAGAAGACTCAATGGGACAGGGACTGTCATCCAGGAGCCCCTCCTCTTACTTTTTACCACCCAGCTAGAGAATTATTCTCATTTTCAGCCCCTCTCACTATACCTACTTCATCATTGCATAAAATAAAATCAAATACTGTTACAAGTGGGCAGCAAGCTTTCTTCCTCACTGTAATCTACAGCTGAGATGGGAGGCTTCTGCGGGGAAAGGCAGGCATTTGAATCCTTTTAAAAGAAAACGCAGGGGAGGGTGGCAATGGTACAACTTTGTCCCACTGCCTGTCAAAGGGAAAGGGAAAAAAAACATGTAAGCACTGCTCAGCTTTTGAAAGAAGCTTGCCCTCAGGGGACACCTTGGGGATGTGGATCCTAGGGAAGGAGAGGCAGTCCTGAAGAGCAGATTAAAGCAATTGAAGCTGTGAACAGATTTAAGATTTAAATCCTAACTCTCTCTTCAGCATGGTTTAGACAGTTCTTTCCTAAGAAATCTAGACTGTTGGGAGTACCTTTGCAAGACACATTGGTTTTCCCTTTCACTACTTAGGAAGCTTTGGTACCTAATTCAAAACCATGGTTCAAGACCTGGAATCTGGAGGTCTCAATGTTAAGCATTGCAATAGTATCTGTTAGCTCATCTCAGCACCATTTTGCTTGTGCCTCTTGGCATCTTGATGACATCTTACACGTTATTTTACTGTGTTGTTAAATGTGGGACAGGGTCATATCTTTGGCACAGCTTTTGTGCATACACTCATTTCCTAGCATTTTGGCTTAGTCCACTCAAATTTTTTCCTGTAGAATCTGTGTGCTTTTAGTTTTCCAAAAGACAACTCCCCCATTTCTGACCAAAACCATCCAGGCACCTTAGAGATACACTGAAAGGTTCTATAAACAAACAACAACAAAGAACCCAAATTGATGGTTTTACAGGCTTTAGTGTCTTCTATTATGCAAGCTTCTTACATAAACTTTAGTGTCTGCTATTTAAATCTGTCTCAGACATTATGAGTTGGCTGGGTTGTTTGGTTGTTGTTGTGTTGTGTTTTTTTTTTTTTTTCTCATTACTGTGAAATACATAAATAAAAGTAAAGTAAAAGCAGATAAGTGTAAAAATTTATGTTGGAGATAAAAGCAAGTCTGCTTTGAGAGTAATGTCTTTGTTCTTGCGTAACTCCTCAACCTCAACTAAGAATCACAAACAGCTTTATGGCTTCAGAATCCGTACAGAAAAAGCCATTTAAAATCCTGTTAAGCTTAATAAAAAAGGCACAGTGCTCATTGCCAGCTCTAACATTTTGCATTCACATCTTCATTCACTAATAGAAGTTGGTTGATTGGTTTGTCAGAAATAGCTTTGGAAAGTCAATACAGTAAACGGGCATTATACAAAAGCTTTTCTCCTTGGCCTACCGACTTCTCTGTTTGCTCTTTGTGTGCAGGCTATTTTTCAGAGAAGATTCCATAGCAATAAAAGAAACACTACCAAGAAAAATGTCACAAATATTGTACTTAATTTACATTCTTTGGCCTCAACTGTGCAAAGCTGCAGATAGCCTACCTGAGGTTTTCTGGAGTTTGTTTGGTGTTAATTTGGCCTGTATTGGGGTTTGAGTCTGAGTGGAAAATGGACAAAACTGTTGTCTTTGTAATTTCTCTTACTGTTTCCCAATGTAATGAGTTAAAACACCAGCTGAGTAGTTTCTGACTAGAATGGACCACTGCAGTAGGAGTAATTGAGCGTCATTAATATTCTTTGATTTCTACACCATGTATTTGCCTTCAGAGACTAAATGAAATAAAACCAGAGTGCAGCATTTACCTAGGGTCGTAATGGTCTCCTTTAGTAAATAAATAGAATGCTGTACTTTGCAAATCCACAGAAATGATAAAATCCTGGAATACTGTAGATTTTTTGAGCTATTATATGTGGCTCACATAAAAATATTACCTCTGTTCAGGCTAAGCAGTGGTAAAGTGTATTGACCCAGGAATTCATTTGCAACCACAGAGATCTCATCCTCGACACAGAAGCGTACCAGCGCCAGTTCTGGGACTTGGATAGTAAAAGAGAAAGTTTCATTCCACCGAGGGCACAAAGCTAATGAAAAGAGAAAATTCACAGTATGAAAAGGCCATTTTATTTATTCTACTTAACATCTGAATTATTACCGACTATGACTAGTCTAAAATGGTGAAGATTTGTTCCTCTTCCCTAGATTTCGGTGGCCATTCAAATAAATGCCGAGACTCCCACTGATTTCAGTGGTATATAGGTCATGTCCATGTTATAGTTTATGGAGTTAAAACTGCCAGATGGAAGCTTTCAGAATGAAGCAAACAGAAAGAGCCTAAAGTATGCAGACTTGCGTACAGTATGCAGGCCAGCCCCTTCTAAGGATTTCTCCTGTACTAGCTTGATGCAGCCCGGAAAGCCAATCAGATCCTGGGCTGCATCAAGAGAAGTGTGGCCAGCAGGTCAAGGGAAGTGATTCTCCCCCTCTACTCAGCCCTGGTGAGACCCCACCTGGAGTACTGCATACAGTTCTGGAGCCCCTATTACAAGAGGGATATGGAGGCGCTGGAAAGTGTCCAGAGAAAGGCCATGAGGATGATAGAGGGCTGGAGCACCTCTCCTATGAGGACAGACTGAAGGAGTTGTGGCTGTTCAGTCTGGAGAAGAGAAGCTCCGAGGTGACCTTATTGTGGCCTTCCAGGATCTGAAGGGGGCCTACAAGAAGGCTGGGGAGGGACTTCTCAGGATCTCAGGGAGTGCTAGGACTAGGGGGAATGGAATGAAGCTGGAGGTGGGGAGATTCAGGCTGGACGTGAGGAGGAAGTTCTTCACTGTGAGAGTGGTGAAGGCCTGGAATGGGTTGTCCAGGGAGGTGGTTGAGGACCAATCCCTGGAAGTGTTTAAGCCCAGGCTGGATGAGGCTCTGGCCAGCCTGATCTATCGTGGGGTGTCCCTGCCCATGGCAGGGGGCTTGGAACTAGATGATCCTTGTGGTCTTTTCCAACCCTAACTGATACTATGATACTACAGTAAATCAAAAGCTTAAGAAAGTTGGTGTCATCTCATAGGAGAGAGTGAAAGGGGACAGTGATAGCCAGGTTAAGAACTTCTGCTCAACTTAGATTCTCCTAGAGCCATACCAGTTTCATATTTTTCCCAATGTTTCTCCTTTTACAATGTAGGAAATGAGATATTAGCTAAATAAACTAGGGTGGTAAAGCAATCACTGGACTAAAAATAGAAAAAGGGGATGAGGAGCAGGAGGTGGGGTGTTTTGTTTTGAGCAGTGTTCACGCAGAGAGAGAGAAAAAAATCAGGGCAGATTTAAAACCTCAGCCATCGACAAAAAAGAAAAGGAAAAACAGAAGACAGAGGCACAGCAGAAGAGAGATCACAGGGAACTTTGAGACATCAAGAAGGTTTATATGATAAAGGTAAAGGAATGCTAAAAGATAACTACAAAGAGTACACACCTCACTTGTCAAGCGATTAAGAGACTACTCCCACTAGAAAATTCGTATGAGCTAAGTGAAATTTCCAGGAATAAAGGTCTTTAAATTCACTAATTAGTGAACTGGGCTTGGCTGGGATGCAGTTAATTTTCTTCATATCAACCCATATCATAAAATCATGGAACACACTGGGTTGGAAGGGATCTCTAGATGTCATCTAGTTCAACCCCACTGCAGTAAGTAGGGACATTTCCAACTAGATCAGGTTGCTTCTAGACTCATCAAGACTGACCTTGAATGTCTTCAAGGATGGGGATTCCATCACCTCCCTAGGCAACCTGTTCCAGTGTTCCACCACTCTCATATCAAAGAACTTCTTCCTAATGTCAAATCTAAATCTACCCTGCTCTACTTTAAAACCATTTCCCCTTGTCCTATTGCTCTTGTAAACAGTTCCCCCCCCAACATTCTTGTAGGCCATTTTCAGGTACTGGAGGCCCACTATAAGGTCTCCCAAGAGCCCTCTCATCTCCAGGCTGAACAGCCCCAATTCTTTCTGCCTCTTTGTAGGAGAGGTGCTCCAGCCCTCCTCTCTACACTCCCATGAGGTCCATGTTCTTAGCATGGTGTTATGTTTTGGATTTGTGACCAAAGCAATGTTGATAACACATCAGTGTTCATAACACTCAGCTATCGCTGAGCAGTGCTTACACAATGTCAGGGACTTTTCTCTTTATCACTCCTCAACCCCTTCCTCCCCACTCCAGTGAGCAGGCTGGAGGTACACAATACATGGCTGGGACAGCTGACCCCAACTGAACAAAGAGCTACTGCAAGCCTTATAACATCTTGCTAAGGATAAAATCATGGGGGAAAGAAGGAGGAAGGGAAGACAATCAGAATTACAGTGTCTGCCTTTCCAATAACCATTACACCTGATGGAGCCCTGCTTTCCTGGAGATGGCTGAACACCAGCCTGATGATGGGAAGTGGTGAATGCTTTGTTTCACTTTGCTTGCAAGTGCAGCTCTTGCATTATCTATTAAATTATCTCAGCAAAGAGTTCTCACTTTTGCACTTTTGAACCTCTCCTGGGGAGGAGTGAGTGAGTGCATGTGTGGGGCTGAGCAGTCCAGGGTGAGCCCAGACCAGTGCATAAAGGCAATACATTTCATCTTCCTCTAGAAAAGCTCTAATAACTAGGAGAGGTTTTGCTTCTTCAACCTATGAGTCTACAAAAAGGGCACATAGCGTGAATTCCCACTACCAATTTTGCGCCAGAAGGTCCTAGTCTAGAGAGAAATTATTTCAGCCTCTGTAAGTACATTACAGCTTCTTGGGATGCAAAAAGATCTAATTCTTCATAAAATATTATTATTATTCTTTGTTGACAGTCAAGAGAATAAGAGTGATGCTCACCATTGCTTTTTCTAACACTAGATCTTTTTTTGGCTTGATCTTCTGGCACGCCATAAATTTCTATCGTCACTAGAGGGTCAGCTTTGTTAGTCTTCGACAGGTTACTGGGTGGTAACTGATGACCACTGATGAGCTGGAAATTTGGAGTTGCAACATGTTGAAATAACTGCAAGAATGCACTTTACACAGTAGTCATGCAGCAGTTACAGCAGCAAACAAATCTTCCATGAGAAAATAAGAAGCATACACCAGCCATAAACTGTTACCGAAATGCATAATAAACACAATGAAACTAAACACGTGGCAGCTCATTTGCAATTTAATTCATGGCTAACTTTGTAGAAACAGAGAGTCACAGGATGGTTTGGGTTAGAAGGGACTGTTAAAAGTCACCTAGTCCAACTGCTCTCTGCAGTAAGCAGGAACACGTTCAACTAGATCAGGTAGCTCAGAGCCCTATCCACCTGACCTTAAATGTTTACAGGGATGGGGCATCTGCCACCTCCCTGGGCAATCTGTTCCAGTGCTGCACCTCCCTCATCATAAAAATAATAATCTGAAGTCATGCTTTAAATCACAGTTTTCAGATGTAGGTTTTCACTCATTAACTAGCCATGAAAATTATTTGGCTACTGTGCAAAATACCAGCGTTAGAGGAATCAGTCTCATTGGTTTTGCATTTTCTGAGATCAAGCTCATGAATTCCTGTTAAAGCTGTGTCTAGTGAGCCAGTGCTAACCCCCTCAGTGACATCAGCATTGTGATACAGGGTGTGTTAGCAGACTGCCTCATCTCTGTTCCTTTTCTTTCAGAGTAATACATAACTTGTCTTCCTGATGGTTTTCTCCTTGATTTATTTAGCTACCTGGAAATTTTGCTTCAGACTGCCCTGTAATCTGGCACTCAGATTGCTAAGAAGCATTTGTGAAAGTCACAACTTTCTCTGCTTCTATCTGTTTTTCAGGACATCTAGGAGAGAATAATCACCTGTACACTAATCTGCTTTTTTTAGAAGTCAATGTATGGAATGTATCAAGAGATATAAAAGCCTGCAAGCCTAAGTGAAAGATAGGACTCTTATGATTCAGCTCTCAGGACTAAGCATCAAAACTCATGGTACAGAGCCTTATTTCACTGTCAACCACCACAAAAATCAAACCCCACAGATTCCACCTTTTGCCTTGGTTTTCACTGTAACAGCTTGCTCCAAGAAAATTTCTAGCCTGAAACATCGAAGAGTAGTGGCTGAGCAAACCCTGATGATGTCCTCTTCCTTCCTAGAAAATAGCTACTACCTTTACTAGAAATCTTTGCAAAATGCAAGTGCAGATGGACTACACCCTTAGAACCACAACAGATTCTTCAACATACCCTGAATGTCATGAAAAAAAACTCAGTCACATTGGCCAAGTCCACTGCTAGACTCAGAGTCCTGTCTCTGACAGGATGGGGGAAAAGTGAGCTCTTCTCAGCACACTATGACAAAAAGCTATAAATCTAATAAATTTTTGAGACCCCCAAATAAAGCAGACATGCAGAGAGAGTAGTAAATAACATGGGAGGGTTCTATATGCAATACCTCTTGGTCTCTGCACCCCACAGTCAGCTGTAAAGATGCCATTGCTTCTTCGTATCCTGCACTGTCCCTACAGTCATCTTGCTCTCTGTTCTCAGTCTAAAAAGCTGCCTTTCTCTATTCCAGCTTCTTCCAAATTCAGAAATTCCCTTCCCATTGTCAATAGTTTTGCCTGTCTCCTGCATTACAACTGGAGATTTTTATCTTGCCTTAATCAATCCCAGCTTCATACAATTAAGGGCTAAAATAACTGAGCTATATGCATGCGTCCTTGAAATCGTCCAGCAATGGCTATTCATGATTGGTATGCTCACTGCTAGGACCCAAAAATGTTCTTGATTAGGTGCATCTACTATGTAAGTGTGTTATAATTGTTTTTAGCTAATGTTTTCTCTCCAGTATTTATTTCTCTGAAAGAAACAATATGCCAATTTTACACTCATTTTATGCTAATTAAATAGCAGTTATGCAAGTAGTGTACTGTGAAATAGCACTTTTTCATTAGGAAAAAGGTAACTTTCCAGCTAGTCACCAATTATAAAACATCCACTTGACCTGAAAAGATGAGTTTTTCTAACCCAGCCTTGTTAAATTACATGCATTTCTAATAGTGTTAAGAAGTAAATAAGATTTTAATTGGGGGGAAGTAGGAATAATTCAAAGTCTCATTGATTCATTCCCATTTAAAACATATTCATAGAATCATAGAATCACAGAATCAATAAGGATGGAAAAGACCTCAAAGATCATCAAGTCCAACCTGTCACTCAAGACCTCATCACTACTAAACCATGGCACAACGTGCCACGTCCCATCCCCTCTTGAGCACCTCCAGGCACAGTGACTTAATTTTATTGATTCATTCCTCCTTTAAATTTATTTGTACCGTTTATTTATACCATTTATACCATTTTAGGATGACAAATAGTCTTTTTATGCATGCATAGATTATATATATCTTAAAAGGAGCCTGAAGTTTTCTACTGTACCTCTGAACACTTCCGTTTGTCAATTGGCATTATAACAGTACGTGTGGTACTTAAATAAATACCCAAATACTTAATACTTGCACACTTGAATAAATGCTTAAAGTAACACCAAAACTCTACACTCAGTTCTACAGAGTTCAGTCCCCACAACTGTAACTGAAAAGTCCCTTTGTCAGCTACACTTGTGACACAGTGTAAGTTATATTTATATTTCTGTACACAACTCTGTGAGAAATGATGTATTTTTACAAAGTCTTGTCACTTCTGAACATCTACATATTTTTAGCAAACATAAGTGAGCTACAGATGGCAACCATTAGCCAACATTAACCACAGCAGTAGCTACGATTTGAGAATTCTAACACGTTCAAAAAAACCCAATATTAAACTTTCCACCAACTAGGAGTGGAGATAAAACCTATAACAGATAACAAATAGGTCTTCATTATGTTTGCTTTCACATTTTATGGCAGAAATCAGCTATCAACTAAGCTTACCTTTATTGACAGAGACATTGGTTGACTGTATCTTCCCACATCGCGGGGGGTAAACGTTGAATTCTGATTCCTCAAGAAATCTGGTTTCAAAATATAGCCACAACCACCATTGTCGAGGAATTTTCCATTGTACAAGTCCATATGTAGTCCTCCTGTCTGGAAGTTTAAGGCTACTGCAAAGTGGAAAAACAAAAATATTGATTTTAGTGAATTAGAGTTGATACTATTTTGTAAAACAACTCTGTGAAAATAACAGCAAAAAGCAAAGTAAATTAGAATAGAATAGAATAGAATAGAATAGAATAGAATAGAATAGAATAGAATAGAATAGAATAGAATAGAATAGAATAGAATAGAATAGGATGGGATGGGATGGGATGGGATGGGATGGGATGGGATGGGATGGGATGGGATGGGATAGGATAGGATAGGATAGGATAGGATAGGATAGGATAGGATAGGATAGGATAGGATAGGGCAGGTTGGAAGAGCCCTTCAAGATCATCGCGTCCCACCTATCATCCATCACCACCTAATCAACTAAACCATGGCACCAAGCACCCTATCAAGTCTCCTCCTGAACACCTCCAATGATGGTGACTCCACCACCTCCCATTCCAATGGGTAATCACTCTCTCTGTGTAGAACTTCTTCCTAACCTCTAGCCTAAACCTCCCCTGGTGCAGCCTGAGACTGTCCTCTTGATCATTCAACTCATAGGCAAGATCTTGTCATTCCTTTTGAATATTGCACTATTTTATAATGGATGAATCATGCACAAAAGGTGTGTACTATTTGGAACTGCACCATGGTTTGAGAATTACACCATAGATCTTTTTTACAATGCAGTGTGTAATGTGCTTTTCCTTTTCTTTCTAAATTAGACCTTGAAAAATAGGTTGAATCACATTCTTGTTCCTCTGCAGCAGCAAGACCCTGCACCATGAATCGGCTTACAAAGTTCTAGTGCAGAAAGCAAAAACAAAGGATTGTAGCTAACCTTGACAGGTGCAGAATTCATCACAAAAGTTTGTCACCCAGAGATCAAGAAGCTTTAGCTTAAGAGTTAGAATACTCAGTGGGAACACATGTAAATTTAAAGAAGTAGAATCCATTTTTAAAGTATTCTTAAATTTATGTGAGCCAACTCTCTTCAAGCTTAATCCTCCACTACTGGTGTTTATTGTTAATATACACCTGGCAGATTTTCCTTTCCTTGGCAGCTCAAAACGTTTTTGGTATGCTGCAGCCACAACAATAAAATAACACATTTCTCATCAACAGGATATTGTAATTCATGAGATAAAGTCAGCATTGAAATAGGCCTGTTTAATGAAATTTTCCCCTATTTCAGTACATTGGAGTTTCCTGCAGCATACAAAACAGAAAATGCACAATTCAAATCAGCAGTGATAATATGTCATATGTTAAGCTGCAAATGATAAAAAGTCATTTGCTTGATGGCTTGATAAGAATGAAGACTTTAAGCAGTACAAGTGACTCCTCATCATAATGCAGGAAGAGTTTACTTGTTCCTATAACATAATATATTAATATACAATATATTCCTATGATATTATATATCATAGGATATTACATAATATAATAAATAATAAATATAAATATAAATAAATATGAATATAAATAAGTAAATAAATAAATAAAATATAGATTTAAATAAATATAAAAATTACATAATAAGATATGATATGATATAATATATTCCTATATATTATATACAATATATTCCTATGATATATTGTATTCCTACAGTATGATTGTATTCCTACAATATTCATAGAATAATATAGAATAGAATAGAATAGACCAGGTTGGAAGAGACATTTGAGATCATCACATCCAACCTACCATCCAACCCACCTAATCAATTAAACCATGGAACCAAGCACTCTATCAAGACTCCTCCTGAACACCTCCATTGATGATGACTCCACCACCTCCCCAGGCAGCCCATTCCAATGGGCAATCATTCTCTCTATGAAGAATTTCTTCCTAACATCCAGTCTAAACCTCTCCTGGTATGCTTGAGACTGCGTCCTATTGTTCTGGTGCTGGTTGCCTGGGAGAAGAGACCAGGCCCCACCTGGCTACAACCTCCCTTCAGGGAGTTGTAGAGAGCAATAAGGTCACCCCTGAGCCTCCTCTTCTCCAGGCTAAGCAACCCCAGCTCCCTCAGCCTCTCCTCATAGGACTTGTGTTCCAAACCCCTCACCAACTTTGTTGCCCTTCTCTGGACACGTTCCAGTAAGTCAACATCCTTCCTCAACTGATGATCTGACATAATGGATTCCTATGACATTATATTCCTATGACACAAAGTAAATGTATTGAATGAACATTTGCCAGAACTCAGAAACCCTTTTATCACATGGAAAATGCATGAAATTTGGATCCCTTTCACTTGAAAAAAAATATTTATTTCTTTAACTGCTTTGATGATGCCTTAAAACAAAAAAAAAAAAACGAGGTCTGTAGTAAATGTCACAAATAAGAACAGATTTGTGGAGTGAAGCAGCTGGCACTAGTGGTCTAATAATGTTAGCATTATGCACGGTTTCAGCAGAGTTACTTCAGAAGAACTCTAGCCTGGTCCCATGACCTCACTACCAATTAATGGCTGGAATACATCAAGTGCTCCTAAGGTTCATCCTCTTCGTCATCTGAAAGGAATCTCATCTCTGCAACATGAACCAACATGCAGGAAGTAGAAAGAGTTGGGAACCTTAACGAAAAACAACCAACCAACCCAGCAACCCCCCTCCCCCCACCAGACCCAGCAGTAAAACACAACATGCACTCTTGCTTTGAACCAAATATTAACGTAAATACAGGCATAGATTCTGTGTCAATGTGCAAAGGAACATTAACCTTATTTTACCTCTGACAACGGAAATTAAGCTTCAGACCGCTGACATTGCCTGTTGCACACCATTGCCTTTGAGGTAAGTATTCTCCTGGTGTCGTTTTGGCAGTGGTTCACCATTGGCTTTTTACGACTCAACGGATCATCCAGATACAGACTCAAATATGACCCTTGATGCATCTTAGTACATTAATTCAATGCTGCAGAGCTGCAAGCATGAGGCCCCTAGGTCCTAGGTCCTACAGATAGCCCAAGATCTCTCATTTCAGAGGTAATTCGTAGGCCATGCTTTCAAAAATGTGGGTTTTAAAATGCAACTGAAATTAGGCAAATTGAACAGCTTCAAATAGCAGCTTCCACATGATGAAACAAATTACATGATTGCACATAATGGGACTGTTGCTAAATTTTGCCAAGCTTCATAGGCTACTAAGCAGGAAAATCTGATTTAACAACAGAAACAAGCAAAGGAGAATACATTTTATCATATTAGGAGAATTACTTTTACAACACCAGCAAAGGGCAATGTTATTATGAGGTGATATCTTCAAACATCAATGCTATATTTTTTACTTAATTTGATTTTACCTTGGAATAAATTAAAACCACACTGAGCAGTAGTTTTGCTTTGCCTACTTATTTCCTGATATTGCAAGTTGTAACCTGACTAAAGTAAGTGAATGTGAAATTCTGAACTGCATTCTCTATTTTGCAACTGGTTGCAAAGTTCACAGCTGCTGGAAGACTTCTAGAGCAATGCTTTATGGTATAGTCTTGATGCAAATCACATTCAGATCAGAGTATTCAACACTCAGGTCATCTTGCAAAGTACCAAAGCTGCCCTGGCTCTCCCTGTGGTCCCAGATGTAAATAACTTCATTTGGCAGCTACAAATTAGGAATAGACTAGCTCCAAAAAGATGAAACAATCTATAATGCATAAAGAAATACAATAGGTGTATTTCATCCCAGTAGGTGTATTTCATCCCAGACCTGTGCATCACAAGCAGTTAACTGAAGTAAGTCCCACAACTCATTGCCGAACTGACCACAATCTAAGTATTCAAATCCATCATCTTCCACAGCTCCCAGCCAAGACATCACTGATTTTTAGACAGAAAGCAAAAGCTTCTGAAAAATCAAAGTGAGCACTGGGATACTTAGCTTTCTAAGTGACTATGATTTCAAGGCAGTTGAGGAAAACTGAATGTCTTTTGTCTGTGATGCTGCCTCTCAATTAATGTTCCTATTGGGACTTTTAAATGGATATTTTTAATTGTTATTATTCTTTGTTTCCCCCATGCTCTTAGCTGTATTACAGCCCTAAGGTTTAATATAATTCCTTCATTTAAAAGAGAAGATTTTCAAACAAATAGCACACATTTGTCACCAATTGTCCTTAAAATGAGTTACTTAATTGCATTTTAGATTATTTAAAATCCATCCCAAAATGTCTGAATTGTAAGCAATATCCAAAACACTATATGAAAAAAGCACTTAGTGCCATGTTCATGTCTCCATAATTTACCCCACTCATCTGAGTATAAGGAGATAGAGTAGATCACACTTTTGTTGCCTTTCTTTCAGCTTTTTTGGGTTGTCTATGTTCTTAAAATGTGTCTATGTTCTTAAAGTGGGCCACTCACCGTGAATGTAATTCATCTTCTGTGCCTTAGATATCCATTTATATTTTGAACTGAATTCTACATAAAAGAACTGAATTCCACTGAAAAAAAACCACACTTAATGATCTGGAATATTTTGCCAATGGTTATGAGGTGATCTACGTGAGTGGATTTGAAGACACTGCACTCATTCCACATAAACACTCCCAGCTGGGTGTTCACAGTCTATCTTTTCCCATGCAGGTCACAGCTGCACCTAATCCATCACTGCCCAAATGTACAGAAGTATTTTCAGAAGTCCTTTCGTGATAGGTATTCCATATTGCTTTTTTCAAAGGGATGTAGATGGCTTTGAAAACTTTCATCCAAATCCTGATTAAAGGGCATGCCGAGGATGAGCTGACTCAAAATGTGGATGAAAAGGGAGAATATTCACAAGATTAGACTGAAGCCAGCTGAAGATATCTGAAGGAAGGCTACACTGTGAATTGTCAGCTGTTATATTTACCAGGAAGTAAGGCATTCTTTTAACAGTAGTAACATACAGAGCAGGAGGATCTGCAATAAGCAAATCCTATCAACCTGAAATATGAGAATACCTTCATCACTGGAATTGTAAAAATAACTTTAATTTCTAAGCCCTGTGCAAATATCATTATCAGAATATCCTCAAGTAGAAATACTATTTCCCTTTTAGTATATTGAAAATATTATTCAATCTACAGTACAAACAAGAGGAATCCAATGTGTACTAGAATACATTGTAAAACCTTCTCACTGACAGCAGATACAAGGAAGATAATATGTTCTATTACCAAGTGCTGAGACCATGTAACCTAGAAAACTGGTGGAACACAGTGGTCTTTGAACACCTTTATCTTCTATCTTCCAGTACCTTAAGGGAGCCTACAAGATGGATGGAGAGTGGCTGTTTACAAAAGTCTGTGATGACAGGACAAGGGGCAATGGCTTCAAACTATAAAAGAGCACATTTAGAATGGATATTAGGAACAGGTTCTTTACTATGAGGGTGGTGGAACACTGGGACAGGGAGCCCAGGGAGGTGGTTGTGGCCCCATTCTTGGACATATTCAAAGTGGAGCTCTTTGGGACGCTTGGTGCCATGGTTTAGTTGATTAGATAGTGTTGGATGATAGGTTGGACTCACTGACCACAAAGCTCTTTTCCAACCTGGTTAATTCTATTCTATTCTATTCTATTCTATTCTATTCTATTCTATTCTATTCTATTCTATTCTATTCTATTCTATTCTATTCTGCAGGGCTCTGGGCAATCTGATCTAATTGAGAATGCCCCTGCTTACTGCAGAATGGGTTGGACTAGATGACCTTCTAAGGTCCCTTCCCACCACACCACTCTATGATTTTATCTGAGAAACTAGAAGGACTTCCAGCATTATTAAGACTGCACCAAACTACAGGAGCCTCCTCAGATTGCTCTGAGCCTGAGCATTACTTCCATTCTGGTCCTGTCTTGAACAAGTCTCTCTGATCCCTACTGCCATTTCTGGATGCTTGTTAATTTAGCCTTGTGGAAAAACTGTCCAAAATCAGTCCTTTAAATGTTCTCAGCATCCTCTTTGCCTTGGATTTTATGAGGTCTTTTTGATCCTTATGCAGTTTTAGCCCTCTTGCCAAGCCAACTTTATGAACAAGGATTTATATCTACCAGGGGGGAATGAAAAGAATACAGACTGAAATATTTTCTTACAACACACAGTATAAATTTTGACATACAAACTGCCCCTCATCTGTTTTTTCTGACCACAAAATTTGCTCAAATGGTATGTATATTTTTCCCTCTCCTTGCATAATAAAAGGGAGCTTTAGGTATTCAGAGTCCAAATTTTATTAATCTTATAACTTCTGGCTTTGCTTATTACTGATGCATTTTGAAATGGATGCTCTTGTTCTACAGAAACTTCATCCATGAGTGACTTACAACATAAGACATTCTACCATAGTAAGAGGGACTACTGTTCTGAGAGTTCAGCAGCATACATAATTCTCTGCCACATCATACTCAGCATGTGCAGTCAGCCTATCCTTATTGTCTTTGAGCCAATTCAGTACTATCATTAAATATTTCAAGAACTCAGTCATTCCAATGTTCATAAATGCTGACAGTGTTCCTGCTTAATCACAAGTAGCTCATCCATTGTCCAAGCATATCTGCAACTGGTTTCAATCAGGGAACCTCTCTTGTTAGGATTTCAAGGGAAAATTACCCAAAACATTTCTGATAAGCTATCAGATCTAAAATCTAAATTGATTTTTTTTCCCTATTTAATGAATGTCTCATCCTGAAAGTAACACTTCTAAGTCTGAACCTCTTTTGGTTGTCATCTCACTTATTTCACATGTGAAAGTCATGCTTTTCCAAAAGGACTTTCAATATTTTCTTGCTCTGTGTTTCTTGACAGAAGAGTGCATGTTATCTGTTTCTCTTTCCTGTTTTAATCTGGGTCTCTAGGTTTAGAGCAAGGGAAGCAAGGAGTTCAGAGACAATTGTGTCCCTGAATTTTTTTCTTTCTTCAAAATTGACTAGATTTCAAATAAATTATTTAGTATTCTGTGAGCTGTCTGCAGTGAAGATAGCTGAAAATATGAAAGACAAAAAGAAATTTCTTTGCTTTTAAGTGAAGCTGCAGTATCTATTACACACACCACAAAAATCTGCCTAACAAGAAATAGGCTTCAGAGTTGCAACAAAAGCTTTGTCATACACCTGGCAGTTAGAGAGACTCCTGCAAGAGAAACCTTTATTCAGAACCCCTCCCAGCCCTTGGAGCCATTCCAGAGGAAAAGTAAGAGTATTTAGATAACTTCATGTTTCAGAGTGAACCTCTCCCACCTAACTTGTAGATGTCTACAGATGAGTTAGCTGCCTCACTGCTGCTAGTAAGGAACTAATCAATGAAGTTTAAGGGACAGCATAGGCGATAATGGGTCCATAATTCAAATATCAGATTAATTATGGAAGACCTAATTGAAGACCAATAGTTTGCAGTTCTACTAGTTGTCCCATTGGGCTGTGCACTCATGGGAACAAACAGTAAAAAGTGAAGCAACCCCTTTTTCAGGTTCTGTAACACATGATGGCTATGTGGCCTATTACAGCTATGGATATTTTCCCAACTTCTACACACATCCTTTTTTGGCACCATGTTTTACAACACACTATTCAAAAGCATTCAGTAAGATTTATGTCAGTTGTACTTCCTAAAGATGACATTTTGGACTGTTAAAACCATATTAGAAGACAGTAATAATATAGGTCATAACCCTTGTGCCTTTTGTGCAGCTGACCTATGATGACTAGTCCTGTTCTTGAAACCACAAGAGGGACTAGTCAAACAAGAGACACTTTTCTGTGCCTTCTTATGCTTGGCTTGAGAGTTGGCAGGAGATATTTCCTGTCTTTCTTACAGTGCAATCTCCATGAGTCAGCAGTGAGACCAGGCCACAGCAAGCCCAAAGAAAGAATGAGCTCTAGGCTGGAAGGATGGCTGTACAGAACAGCCTGGGCGTGGTTTTACCAGCAGGTATATGACGTGACAGACTTACCTCCTGCATTTGAGCAGAAGAGCTGGTTTAGTACGGGGCAAAATCTGGATCCTGTTTTGGAAAGATAGCTTAAGATTTGTTTAGTAACTGGACACTAACTATTAGGCTTTGAGGCACAGAATGAACAAAGATGAAATGCTGCGGATCTGTCTTTTCCATGTCACAGGCAATACTTTAGAGTTAAGTCACCTGCAAGGTTTTAAGGGTCACAGTGGTACACTAAGCACCATGTACACTAACTACACTGAGAAAACTTTGAAGTATTCTAATAACCTCACTGAAAAGTAAAATCACCACATCACATTAGCTGTTGAGAAAAAAAAAGCCATGTCCTAGAAAATGCTTGCTTTACACTTTTGCTGTTATAGACATTTCCAGTAAAAATAATAACCAAGAGTATAAAATTATCATTCTGAAAAACTAGTTGCATCTACAAGAGAAGGTAGTATCCCCCATCTTTAACAAAAGAGCCTGTGTTTTCCTTTCAATTCCAGTTATTTCATACATTTCTTTACTAATTTGACACTCCATCTCATATTTTGAAATGCAGTGTTCAGTGAGATTGCAAGAACATTTAAACTTCCTACCATCAAACATAATCTGTTTAGCTTTAAATATATATATATATATAAGGAAGTCAGTCCTGTTGCCTCCCATTTTTCCAGTGAGAACAGAAAATACAGTTTCACAGAAAATATACAACAGAAAACACCAAAGTAAATTAGTGATCCTGATCCCTCTCTTTCCTAATGACACTTTCCAAAGTCTGCCTCTAAGTTTTCACTCACTCACAACCCAAGCAAGGTCAGATTTGATGGTCATTTGAAGCTGCACAGGTAAAGCATACCAAGATCTGGATAAATGGGTTTCTTTTCCCTAGGTAGCTTCAAAAGGCTAAAATCACAACTAGTTAGAGAATTCTTTATCACTCATCTTTTTATGCATCATTTTTTGTCATATTACTGCACACAAGGTTTAGCCACAAAAATTGTCAAGCTGCATTTCAATGTCACAGGCCAAACCAAAACCTGCAACCAGAAGGAAGCTATCATGCAAGTAGTGGAACCTATGCAGTAGGACATGCATTTTGGAGTGCTTCAGAAAACATATGCCCTATGCAGTCTGTTCTAACCAAAATTCTGTACCTGCCATACAATAGTTATCACATATAACTTATGACATGTTTGGTCATTCATGTAGATGGTTTTGATACGTGGATAATGATTTCTGCTGCATGCAAAGGACATAGTCAAAAGGATATTTAGGTCTTTCTATTTTAATTTTCTTTCAGATTGTAGGGGCTTTTTAATTTGTCTTTTTCTCAGCCAACATAATACAGCTGATGTATGTTTATTTAAACAACTGTCCTGTGTCTGCTAAATCAAAAGGAGATATTGATATGCCAAGCCAGTTCTTTCTCGTGCCACACTGCAGTTTTATGCAGAAGGCATACTAATTTTCCCAGACTATAAAAATTTATTGTAGGCATTTTTCTCCATAAGACCTTGTTGTTCACAAAATCCATCCTGCTGTTGCGAGTCTCAATTTTCTGAGAACGGACACTGAGAGCACAGTGATATCCAAAAGCAATTTTGTGGAAACTTTGTACTTTTTACTGTGGCTTTTAACTTTCCTTCTTCTGGAAATTAGGTTTACACAACTACATAATTCTTGTCCTCAGCCCCAACAAATCTTGAGTCTGTAGGACCATTTCCTCCTGCTTTAGCTGAATGCTAGGCTGCTCTGAGTTAATACATTCCAACCAATTTAGAGGAAATTGCTAGCAAGGCACAGAAGAGAGCACAATTTTGGGTCTACTACTAATGGAAGAGAAGGAATAACTCAGTTCTCATCATTTACCTGAGGCATAAGCCTGGCAGGGAGTTTCAGATGTAGGTTTGAATAGAAGTTAATATATGTTCTTTACCCTGACAGAATATTTATGAATGTTAGAGGATCTTAAAGGTGAGAATGGAAATCTAGCATGCATGGGGAAGGTGGAAGCAACTGAGGAAGATTAATAGGAAGATTAAAACATAGAAGAAGTCTGATTCCAATGAGCAGTTTCAGAGAAGTAGTAGAAGGGATCTGGAGGGATTACTTCTGTGCAAAGGAGGCAGAGTGCAGTGGCAGGGAGACAAGAGAGGTATGTGGGCTATCTGGACACAAGACAGACACACAATTTTCAAAAGCTGTGTCAAATCAGAGGAAGGACATTAGCAGAAGATTCACTGTGCGGAACTTTGGGAGTTGCACTGTGCGGTCATATTTCTGCCAAACAGTTATCTAAAACAGATTAGGGAATGGAGAAAGGATCTGACATGGCTTGGAAATAATACATGTGAAGAATTGCTCATAATGAGCCTATTCCCATGAGAAAAATGTTTCTTTAAATGAAGATGCAAATGATGTGACCAAGAGGGCAGCTCTAACCACTTCCTGCATATTTTTAACTCTTTCAGAGAGCAGCCCAAAGCCTCTATAGAGCAAATATCATGTTTTGTAAACTAATGTTTAGAATGACTTCTCATTAAAGAGTCAATATAGTCATTTTGAAAGAATTAAGTCCTGTTTGATATCTAACAAATGAATATCCTTTGCAGAGATCTGCGTGGAGATTTGCAGGATAGAAGGAAAACTAGTAAACTGCAGTATGATAAGCCTGAGGGATTAATTCCACTTTAAATTAAGAACCTCTGGCCATAGCTTCCTATAAGTAGGAAACTTCCTAGGTTTTAATAGCAGTGTAGGTAGCATATAGAGTGCACACCATTCCAGGTAAATAACCCAGCAACAGCATGACATCCAGATATGAGAAGATCAACCACAAGGACAAAATATAATCAAACCACCTACAAATGGTATGGCAATGGTTTGATACTTTCATGAATAGCCCAGCCCAAATCTATACTCAGGACAAATTTGTGAAACAGAAACAAAACAAAATTTATATTGACTTGTAATTTTTTTACTCCTTCTGTACTTCTAAAACTATATATCAATACAAGAGACAGGATGAGAAGCACAATTTGTACCATTCAGAGAATTATTGGAGAGGTCTGAGCACATTTCAGTTCTTTCACAGAACAGCCAGCACTGAGTGGCCAAATCCACATAATCTCTCTAGTCATTATTTCCCACATTACTTCAACATGTGTCACTGATAGTATGACATAGTTCAGGGTGGTGACAGCAAATGGTAAGAAATTTAGGCTTGGAGATATCCTCTGTCAAGACAGATCTGAGAGCAGCAATCTCACAGAGAGAGCTGAGGCACAATACTCCTAATTTCTATAACTGTAGAAGAGTAGCTTGGGAGATGTTAAGGGCTTAAACAATAAATAACACATATGTACATGATTGATTGTAAATATGACATCAAGTTATCTGAGAAGATAACTAGAAACAGAAGGTACTTTTTGAGCTCAGAAAGGAAACAAGTGAAAAATAAAACCTGCAGCAAGAGTGCACATAAGCCCCAAGGCCATGCAGGCAAAGTGAAGACTGTGCCGGTCTCTGTATGAGTGTGTGTTGTAATATAGCAAGGAGAGACCATATTTCACCTTCACCTCTCAGTGCTGGAAGCCTACAGCAAACTGCCCTGCTCACCCCATAGTGTCCCTCAGGTGCCCTTGGTCTAGAATGTACAAATATAGATGCAAAAAAAATATATATATAAAATTAGTCTCTACTTTTTGAAAGGCTGAAGCAGGTGTAGCAGGCTAACAAAGGAAAGTATTCTGTAACTGAGAATCTTTTAAACTAAAGAAAAAAAAAGATGAAGGAAAGATTGCCTTTAAAGCCATTTAAAAGGGGAAAGTGCTTGCAAGTGAGAAGTTTTTCAAAACCTGCTGAATATAGAAGTCATGCTCATTTTTTAAACTATTTCAAATTAAAAACTAACTGGAAATGAAGAGAGACAGAAGCATTTGTTATTTCGTTGCTCAGGGAACTAATATGGTTTGTACTGGTAATTAAGATGCTATATTTAGATTGCATCACAACAGTCACTGGAGACTCCCAGCAGCTTTCAGCTGTATCTGTGTTTGCTGACCAGGAGCATTTGATGCTTCTTTGCATCTCATAACCTAGGAGTTCTTGGCACTAATATTAGTTGTTATGTCCACATCTCTTCTATCTGTGCCACTCCAGTTACATGAAACCATTGAAAACCCACAAATACTTCAGAAGAGGCTTCCATTGCTGTGTGAAAATTCCTAGCTCACACATTTATCTCTTTCTATCACACCTTCTGATTCAATGCTACAGGGCAACTTTAGAAAAAAGCAAATGCAATTGATTGAAAGAGTCCAGTGCAGCACCACAAAGATGATGAAGGGAGTGAAATATGTCCCTTATGAGGAAAGGCTGAGATAACTGGGGCTCTTTAGTTTGGAGGAGGCTGAAGGATGACCTCATTCATGTTTACAAAGATTTGAGTGTCTGAAGGACAGAGCCAGGCTCTTTTCAGTGATGTCCAGCGATAGGACAAAGAGTAATGGGTGCAAGCTGGAGCACAGGGGGTTCCACATGAACATAAGGGAAACCTTTATCACTTTGAGGGTTCCAGAGCACTGGAATGCTGGAGAGGTTTTGGAATCTCCCGCTCCGGAGATATTCAAAACTTGCCTGGATGTAATTTAAAGATTTTAATATATTATGATAAACTGGGATATTGGGGCTGAGATATAGCAACTTAACAGATAGTAATATTTATAATTGGTTAGGGTCCAATTGTAACTAGTTACAAAAGCAAAGAGGTGAAAATAATATTCCCTTTTAGTATACCAAAATCCTGGGTTCTGGAATGAAAAATTGCTAGGATATGTAGACTGAAGGAGGCATTTAGATAATACAAAATGAAAGCAATGCCACTGAAGGAAAATAAGTAACTTGCACAACACAACAAATACAGTAGGAAAGCAAAGTCCTTGTATCTCTATAGTCTCTGCAAAGCCTGGAATGCAACAGTCTCTGCAAACATATCTAATAACAACCTTCCAGTACCTGAAGGAGGTCTATAAGAAGGATGGAGAGAGACTGTTTACACAGGCCAGCAGTCATAGGACAAGGGGCAATGGTTTCAAACTAGAGAAGAACAGATTTAGATTGCACAAGTTCTTTAACATGAGGGTAGTGGAACCCTGGAACAGGTTGCCGAGGGAGGTAGTTGAGGTCCCATCCCTGGAGATATTCAAAGCCAGGCTCAACAAACTCTGGGCAACCTGGTATAGTTGAGGATGCCCCTGCTTACTGCAGAGGGGGTTGGACAAGAAGATCTTTGGAGAGCCCTTCCAACCCAAACCATTCTATGATTCTATGACATACCCATCTGACACCCCACATTCCAGAAATCTTGAGGGTTATAATTTGAAGAACGTGTTCTTGTTCCTTTGGGGTATATTCTTGTAATGAATCTTGAAGTATGTGAAACAAACTCTTTAGCTGAAAAGCAGAACGATAAAACTTTGATAAGAAAAACTTTATTAACAAAAAAGTTCTACCTGAATACCTACTAAGGAAACTAATCTGATGCAGCAGTGTGGGGGGTTATTTCTGCATAATGAGTATATCATGTCAATGTATTTCTATTTTAGGACTCTTCAATGCATGTTAACATTAGTATCTGTGGTGGTTTGAGCCTCAACTGGGAGTTAAGAGCTCAGATGGGGGCAAGGCTGAGAATCTCTCCCCCACTCCCACCTCCTCCCTCCCAACAGAGAGGGGAGAAAAGGAAGGAGCAAATCCACCAAACAATAATTTGGAGTCGGCTTGGAAGTAGAGAGGTAAAGAGTTGTCTTTAAAATATATATATATATAGATATAAATATACATATAACAAAAAATATATATATAACAATAACAGGAAAGGTTCACAAGGGCAAGGAACAAGGATGGATGGGAGTGGGACAAAAAAAAAAGAGTAATACAAAACCAGCCTTTCTCTGAGGAGGCGCAGAGGCAGCAGGGAGAAGGATCAGGTCTGACCACATGGCAGAGGAGCAGGAGGGGAGCTGCAGTAGCTCTCATCCAGCAGAGGCAGGAGCCAAAAGGAGAGCTAATAGCTGCAGTGCCCTGCTTTTTATACCCTAGCTGGGCAGGGAGGGGGGAGTGGACAGACTCAGCATCCCTGGGGGGAAAACCACCCTGCAGGGAGTGCAAAGTACCTGCAAGCCCTCCACCCTGCTTTGTTTTTGTTTTTTTTCAGAATGGGCATTAACCCACCACAGTATCACTTTGAGATATGGTTAAAATCCTACTTTGAAACCTTAATATTTTGCATCTGTTTGAATCTCACAGTATTCTGTGTGTAGTGCAAACTTTTTTAAAAGTTCAATAACCAAGAATCATTCTGTCATGGAAATGCTGTTTCTGTTCCTCTTTGTTAGGTACATACAGGACTTTTACACTGAAGTCCAATGTTCCAAGATCATCCCAAGATGATCTTAGCTTGATTGCTGTTTTAAGGTTTAAATAAAGTAACTGAAGAATCTCGAGATCAGTGAACAACACATTTCTAAAAGACACTTAACTGGTTCATTTATAATCTTCACAACATGTTAACTATTCAAATGAGTTGATTTTCTTCCTCCTGGCAGTGTTCCCTCCCACAAAAGCAGAAACTACACAGATGGGGAAAACTTCACTTGACTTCTACCTACACTGTTCCTGTTTAGTATTTAAATAGAAAGTCTGATCCTTTCATCATCCCCTCACCCCAATCTCTCTTTTTTTCCTTTTCTTTTTTTTTTTAATGGAACTATTTAGTATTCTCTAGATTGCTAGAGGACTCTGACTATAGGTGGCTCACAAAACCCTACTTATTTTGATGCTGTTCAGCACCATTCACCTAACCAATCATTGAATCATCTCCACAAAGTGATGGATGACAGTTGGCCTGGCCATGAATGGATGAGCCTGTGGCAAACTTCATTCTCATGGTCAGTGATTGCTGTTCTTAACAGTCCCCTAAAGCTGTTGGCAGACAGCTGGAGTAAAACCAGCAGATTCTGCAATGTATTGGCTATACCAGATGGAGATGCTCCAGCACAGAATGAATTTTGAATAATCCAGATTGGCCAGTATTAAACATCTGGTCCAATAGAGCAAACTGCCTGCTATGGGGTTTCTTTATTCTGTCAATGTGGATTCTCTTGTCTGCAGTTTTCATCAAAGCAAAGGGTACTGCAGGCCCAGCTCCAGCAGGTACTACAGACCATACTAGCAGGGGAAGGGGTGTGTGTGGAATCTATTCCATATCAGATGCAGAAAACAATTAACCAAAAGGTATTAATCCATTTTGTATGCTATTAGTATTTGTTAATATTTGTTACAATAAAACAAAGCTGAATTTCTGTTTTCCTCACAAAACCAACAGAAATACAAAATTTCAGTGTAAATGGCAAGGTGTTTCTGAAACCATGTTATAAAACCACACTAGTAAAACTGGATAGCATGTGCTTCATAACATTTTAACCCTTCCAATGCCTAGGCAGTGAACCATAGCAACACTGTAATTTTTGGTCTGATTAAGCAAAATAAATTACCTGAGAATTTCAGAAGTCTTTGTGCTTGAGACTCCCCAATTGAGTTATTTTCATAGCACTTCTGATTATCTAGGGAATGCTCAAAGCTCACAAACTTCACCGATTGGGTATAAATCACAAGGTCCGACAGTGTAATGGCAATTTGATTCTTCTTCTTCTAATAATCATAATATAAAATAATGGAACAATAAGGGCACCACAACAACACATATTTCATTATTAACAATTCAGAAGAAGCATTTTTGGTGGGATAGAATATGGGAAAACCTGTCACAATTCATATGTATTTGAGCTAAAGACGTGATTTTTATAGTGAGAATTTTCCTTACTATCTCACTGACTGAGTAAGGAATGGAATACTCTGTCAACAGGAAAGGCCAAATTTCCAGCTCATGGCTTCACATCTATGTGTGACATAGATAGTGACAGTTAGATAGTGAGGAGCAATTAGTGTTTTATCTTTATATTCATCATAACAATTGTAAGATGAAGATGTTTCCAATGCTTCCTAGTACAGTGTGCTGTGGGACAGCTTTATAATTCCCCTGCTTCTGAATCTAGTATGTAAATTGACATTATTTTTCATGGCTCTTAACATTACTCATTTAAAACATATGACTGTATTCCTATATATATAGGGGCTATATATCTGAGCATACATAAAGTACAAGAAAAGATATACTGGTAGGGAGTACTTGGTGGGGGGAAGTGCAGGAAAACCTACACATGAACAGCACAAACTCAACTGCAAAATGCAGAATAACAGGACAATATTTTACCATTCCAAGCAAATTATTCATAGGTATGTTCCTCCAAGCAGTGCTCTGAAGTTAGGAAAACACTGTTCTAAATTAAGATGGAAAGTTCTTTTTTGCCAAAGCCTTTGTTTATTCATGCTCCATTACCAAATCAAGCAAAAGCAAAGGCTACTGTACATTGGAGGGACTGAAATTTAACCAGGGTCCTCTTTGTTAAACTGAGATACTATGCTGCCTCTTTTATTTAGGATGAAATAGTGAGCTAATCAGTGGTAGCAGGCAGCAAAGAGCGGATGGTGC
This sequence comes from Colaptes auratus, assembly GCA_015227895.2. Taxonomy (NCBI): domain Eukaryota; kingdom Metazoa; phylum Chordata; class Aves; order Piciformes; family Picidae; genus Colaptes; species Colaptes auratus. Next base: position 7,809,572 of record CM037634.1, read on the forward strand.
TAATGTTTACGTTCCATTACAGCTTTGGAAGTCTGACAAAACAATAAGGATCGCCTGCTTGTGACGCTTACACTGCAGGAAGTTCAGATGCATTGATGATTCCTGTCATAAGGAACAGTAGGAATCTGCTGTGATAGAACTGCTGAATAATACAGCTCTCTGGATGTGGAAGGTAGTGACACAGCCAAAGCCAACAGCATTACTAGGGCATTTTTGGTGTGGATTCAAATTCTTCCCCACTCTCTAACAGAGCAATATAGTGAGATCTCAGAATAAATATACTCACTCCAATAGAATAGGACCCTGGAAATCATTTTCTCTTCTGCCTATGAAGCATGACTAGACATCTATTGATGTTAATGATGATCAAGATGTATGTGATGTATGTCACAGATGTTCTGGTCTATACTGTGATGCTACATAAATATGTGAAGCCATTATCTGGAAATTTGTCCTTTCCTGTTGAAAGAGGCCTCAGTCCTTACTCAGACTTTTCCCTACTGTCTCTCGATAGCAGATGGAAAGAGAAGCAGCAAAGACGTTAACCTTCAAGTCACTTGAGAGAAAAGATACACAGAAGAAGAGACACTGCATTTCAGCAAAAACATCAAGCCTTGAGGAACATCACCAGCCCATCCATATTGAGAGAATCAGAGCATGATGTGCAATAGTGATCAGCTGCTGGGTGCTTCTTGCCTACTTACAAAACAAAATCGACTGAAATCTGTTACAGAAACAGATTTCCAGAGCAGAGGATTTCTACTTGGTAAATAAAATAAAATAAAATAAAATAAAATAAAATAAAACAAAATAAAACAAAATAAAATAAAATGTGAATTCAATGTGGCTATCAAAAAGAAGATTGCAGCTGATTTTTACACTTTTTTTCAGGGGGAAAAAAAAAAGTATTTAATGTTAAGCCTCTACATAAAAATAAATAAATATATAAATATCTTCTGAGTATTTTAATATGTTTTAGTGCGACCAGAACTTCACATCTAATTTCATCCATAAATCAAGAACAGAAGCAAATAGGAGAATGGTAACCCTTCAAATCAAAACTGGTGGACTGAGGGATGAAAGAGTTATCTCTGACCTTCATAGTCAAGAACTACTATGAATGTTCTCCAGGTATAGCTCCAGGAGGGCTTTGAGACCAACAAAGCAGTTGTGCAACTTTATCTTAGCTCTGTTGTGGTATTGAAAATCTGGGCCAAGCGAAGCACTTGAAAGTGTAGGATGAGAACACAGGGAAGGGTTGCTTTTTGTTGGATACTGAAATATGCTCTGGCATGGAGTGTCTTGTAAGAATCAGAAAAACTCGGAAAACTTTAAGCTAAAACAGAGTATTTTGCAATATATTGCTGTAAGTAATTTTAAAGCCTACCTTACACATTTCATATCTATTTTCAGATAATATATTCCATCTTTTTTAAAAAAAGATAAAAATATATATTTGTGTGTGTGTTTTCTAAAATCAGTTGAGTCCTGTGTCCATTTCTGGGCCCCTCAATTTAAGAAGGGCATTGAGGCTCTTGAACATGTCCAGAGAAGGTCAACAAGGCTGGGAAGAGGCATTGAGCACAAGCCCTACGAGGAGAGGCTGAGGGAGCTGGGGTTGTTTAACCTGGAGAAGAGGAGGCTCAGGGGACACCTTATTGCTCTCTACAACTACCTGAAAGGAGGTTGTAGCCAGGAGGGGGTTGGTCTCTTCTCCTAGGCAACCAGCACCAGGAGGACACAGTCTCACGCTGCGCCAGGGGAAGTTTAGGCTGGAGGTGAGGAGAAAGTTCTTCACAGAAAGATTGATTGGCCATTGGAATGTGCTGCCCAGGGAGGTGGTGGAGTCCCATCCCTGGAGGTGTTTAAGAGGGGATTGGACAATACAATACAATAATACAATGCACCAGGTTGGAAGAGACCTTCAAGATCATCGCGTCCAACCCATCAGCCAATCCAACCCACCTAAATACAATACAATACAATATGACCCACCTAACCAACTAAACCGTGGCACCAAGCACCCCATCAAGCCTCTTCCTGAACACCTCCAATGAAGGTGACTCCACCACCTCCACAGGCAGCCCATTCCAATGGGCAATCACCCTCTCTGTATAGAACTTCTTCCTAACATCCAGTCTAAACCTCCCCTGACGCAGCCTGAGACTGTGTCCTCTTGTTCTGGTACTGGCTGCTGAATGTGGCATTTGGTGCCATGGTTTAGTAGTCGTGAGGTCTTGGGTGACAGGTTGGATTTGATGATCCTTGTGGTCTTTTCCAACCTTATTGATTCTATGATTCTATGAGAAGTTACCTTTGCCTTTTTTCTAGGTGGACTTGAAGGTCTAGAGGCACCTTTTCTTTTTAAGGTCTTAGTATTCTGAAGAACTTTTTCACCACTCTCCTCATCATCAGACAAATTTTCAAATTCAGACACTTCCGCTGTCTCACCACGACAGTCTGTGTTTCTCCTCATCATACCTTCCTCAATTGTTCCAACTTTTTTATTTTTCACCAGGATTTTGAATTTTAATGCCTGTAAAAAGAAATTAAACAGTAAGAACCAGAATCATGCATGGATTAATTGTAGGTTTTGCATATCTAGGCATAATTTAAGCCATGTGCAAAGCTGCGTGTTAAGTATAATGAAGTGAGGTAACACAGCAACCCCATGCAGAGCTACAGGCTGGGGTCAGAGTGGCTGGAGAGCTGCCAAACAGAATGGGTCCTGGGGTTGCTGATTGACAGCTGCCTAAACATGAGCCAGCAGTGTGCCATGGTGGCCAAGAAGGCCAATGGCATCCTGGCCTGCATTAGGAATATTGTGACCAGCAGGAGCAGGGAAGTCATAGTGCCCCTGTACTCTGCATTGGTTAGGCCACAGTACTGTGTCCAGTTCTGGGCCCCTCAGTTTAGGAAGGATATTGAGACACTTGAATATGTCCAGAGAAGGGCAACAAGGCTGGGGAGAGGCCTGGAGCACAAGCCCTATGAGGAGAGGCTGAGGGAGCTGGGGTTGTTTAGCCTGGAGAAGAGGAGGCTCAGAGGTGACCTCATTGCTCTCTACAACTACCTGAAAGGTGGTTGTAGCCAGGAAGAGGTTGGTCTCTTCTCCAAGGCAACCAGCACCAGAACAAGGGGACACAGTCTCAAGCTGCATCAGGGGAAGTTTAGGCTGGAGGTGAGGAGAAAGTTCTTCACCGAGAGAGTCATTCGCCATTGGAATGTGCTGCCCAGGGAGGTGGTGGAGTCACTGTCCTTGGAGTTGTTCAAGAGGGGACTGGACGTGCCACTTGGTGCCATGGTCTATTCATGAGGTGTGTGGTGACAGATCTTTGAGGTCTCTTCCAACCTTGGTGATACTGTGATACTGTGTGATACTGTGAAATCAGTGAGGCAGAAGTCAAAAGCAAGTAAAACAAACAGAATCTGGGGATCAAAGTGCACAAGAGAAAGGGAGTATCCAAAGACTTGTCAGGAGAATAGGTTCTTGACCACCAAGATATGCAGATGCTGAAATCATGTGCAAGATTAAGGTAGGAAGTTATGCATGTGTAAGGGGTCATAACCAGCTAAGACATAGGAGATACATTTTTTCACTATACATCAATTCATTTTCATAGACTTACAGGCATGCATATGATATTAATTTGAATACTTTTTAACTTGCATTGAGGCTAATGGAAATTTGTTGTCCTCTTTGATTAGTGCATTTTTGCACACATATCTAGCCTACTAAATTAAAACTTTTGTTATGTTATTACACAGAGGATTCTCATGCTGATTTTACCTGGTTGACAGCCACTTAAACATGAGCCAGCAGTGTGCCCAGGTGGCTAAGAAGGCCAATGGAATCCTGGCCTGCATTAGGAATAGTGTGGCCAACAGGAGCAGGGAAGTCATTCTGCCCCTGTACTCCACACTGGTTAGGCCACACCTTGAGTACTGTGTCTAGTTCTGGGCTACTCAGTTTAGGAAGGATGTTGAGACACTTGAATGTGTCCAGAGAAGGGCAATGAGGCTGGTGAGAGGTCTCAAGCACAAGCCCTATGAGGAGAAGCTGAGGGAGCTGGGGATGTTTAGCCTGGTGAAGAGGAGGCTCAGGGGTGACCTTATTGCTCTCTACAACTACCTGAAAGGTGGTTGTAGCCAGGTGGGGGTTGGTCTCTTCTCCCAGACCACCAGCAACAGAAAAAGAAGACAAAGTCTCAAGCTGTACCAAGGGAAGTTTAGGCTCAAGGTGGGGAGAAAGTTCTTCATAGAAAGAGTTATTGGCCATCGGAATGAACTGCCCAGGGAGGTGGTGGAGTCACCTTCCCTGGAGGTGATTGGCCATGGCACTTGAAGCCATGGTTTAGTTAGTCATGCAGTGTTGGGTTATAGGTTGGACTTGATGATCTCTGAGGTCTTTTCCAACCTTATTGATTCTATTATTCTACCTGGTCTGGGAAATTAAGAGAGTTCTGCAATTTGCTAAGCAGTTTATTTTTTTAATGGACATTTCAACTTCCATAATACAGAATGTAGGGGGAAAGAATTAAATATTACTATTTCTAATAAGATAGTTTTCACCTATGCACCTAAATTCTACAAGTATAAATTCCACTTAGAAGTAGGAAATAATATTCATAGTAAAACAGTCATTATGTGGCAAACAGTTATCTCTACTTTTACACAGAGGGATTACCAATGAGTAGTAAGACTTACTTAGGTTCTTGGCTGAAGTGATCCACAAAAATATTCCTTGAGTTTCATATACACTAATGAATAGGAAGGCTATACTGCTAGGAAGATTTCAGAAATGTGGAACAAACACTTGCACATCAATAAAAGGTACTAACTATAGTATTTGAAGGTTTCTGTTAAGTAAATATGAAAAGCATGGATGATAGAAACATAGAAAGTCAAAGCTTTATAATAGAAACTAGAGCTGTGGGCAGAGAAATAGACGCTCCATTTATTTACTTTGCAATCCCCATTGCTGATAATCCCCCTTATCACTTCAGATCTTGTATGAGTAGTTTGTCAGTGTGCCAGTGGAATGAGATATCCTTTGCTTAATATCTATCAATGTCATGCTAGTGGAAAATTTGATTAGTCTCTCTGCACTGATGGGTCAGAATAAGGATGCCCTTTAACATTTCCTTAGGTTTTTATTGATGCACCCATTCTTTTCCTGTGATATTTTTAGAAGATTTTTATTATGGGTATTGTTACTCATACTGCCAAAGAGATCTGAATTTTCTTTTGTATCTTCATATTTCCCAATAGTAAAAAGCAACTCTATCCACTTTTAGTCTTGTATTTTTTAATTCATAGGTAAGGTATCATTCTAAACCTTGGGGAAAAAATGATGATACACAAGAGAAGGAAAGCCTTTCTATGGATTTATTATTGCCTCTTATATGCAAAATTACTTTAAGTAAAAAAAATATTATAGTCTGTGCATCACATAAAAATGGCCAGACATGTGGCCAGCAGTTCAAGAGAGGTGATTCTGCCACTTTGCTCTGGTAAGACCTCATCTGCAGTACTGTGTACAGGTCTGGAGCCTGCAAGATAGGAAGGACATGGGCCTGATGAGTGAGTCCAGAAGAGGGCCACAAAAATGGTCAGGGGTTGGAACACCTCTGCTGCAAGGATAGGCTGAGGGAGCTGGGATTGTTCAGGCTGGAAAAGAGCAGGCGCCAGGGAGACCTAATAGCAGCTTTCCAGTACATAAAGGGGCTTACAAGAAGGCTGGAGAGGAACTGTTTCCAAAGGTCTGCAATGGTAAAATGAGAGACAATGGTTTTAAATTAGAGAAGAGATTTAGATTGGACATTAGGAAGAAGTTATTTACCATGAGGTTGTTGGAACAGATTACCCAGGGAGGTGAATGGGGCCCCATCCCTGGAGATAGTCAAGGTGAAGCTCAACAGGGCTCTGAGCAACCTCATCTAGTGGAGGATGTCCCTGCTGCCTGCAGGGGGGTTGGACTAGACTAGGGGGTTTGGAGGTCCCTTCCAACCCAGACCATTCTATGGTTCCATGATTTTATGTATTCCACATCTATGTAAGGCATAAATGTTACCTAAATATCACTGTCCTGACCTGATGTACAGAAATCCAAATCTCCAATTCTCTTGGTTGTTGTGATCACACATGTAAGAAAAATTCTTTAGGATTTTATTTTGTGATGGAAATAATTAGTTATGATGGAATTTGCAATATATTTGAAAGCTTGTGACCTGGGTTCAGCTAGAACATGTTTAAGTCATTTAGATGCTGTGGGGATTTTATGTTGGGTGGTGTTTTTTTTAGGGGGATGGTTGCTATTTTGTTTTCCCCCATAAGAAGCTCAAGGGACCACAGCCAAGACAGCCAGCTGAATCAGCCAATAGGGTATTTGATACCATTGTGATATCATGCCTGCTATACAAGGTCTAGTTGGGGAAAGCCTGAGTGTTTTGAGCAGTTGGCTTGGAAAACAGCTGTGAGGCAGGATCAGGTTGATGGGCTGAGCTGGCTAGGCTCGGCCACCATGGTCAATGCTGTGTTGTTGTATTCCTCACTGTATATGCCATTTAATTACAGTATCACAGTACAGTAGAGGTTGGAAAGGACCTCAAAATTAGTATTACTGTTCTCCCTAATTGTGGTTACTGCTTTGCATTGTTCTATTAAATTCCTTATCTCAACCCATGGAGGTTTGTCTTTTTCTTGTAATTCGCTTTCCCATCCCACTGGGGGACAGTGGTGGGGGCAGTTGCTGTGTGGGTCTCAGCTGCTGGCTCCAGGGATGGGGCTACAACTACCTCCTGGGCAATCAGTTTCAGTGTTCCACCACCCTCAAGGTAAAGAACCTGTTCCTAACATCCAATCTAAATTTACTCTTCTCTAAAACCATTGCCCCTCATCCTATTCAGTTTACAAGCCTTTGTAAACAGTCCCTCTCTAGCATTCTTGTAGAATTAGAATAGAATAGAATAGATAGAATAGAATAGAATAGAATAGAATAGAATAGAATAGAATAGAATAGACCATAGACCAGGTTGGAAGAGACCTTTGAGATCATCACATCCAACTTATCAACTAATCCAACCCACCTAATCAACTAAACCATGGCACCCCATCAAGTCTCCTCCTGAACACCTCCAATGATGGCGACTCCACAACCTCCCCAGGCAGCCCATTCCAATGGGCAATCACTCTCTCTGTATACAACTTCTTCCTAGCATCCAGTCTAAACTTCCCCTGACACAGCCTGAGACTGTGTCCTCTTGTTCTGGTTCTGGCTGCCTGGAAGAAGAGACCAACATCTGCCTGTCTACAACCTTCCTTCAGGTAGTTGTAGAGAGCAATAAGGTCATCCCTGAGACTCCTCTTCTCCAGGCTAAGCAACCCCAGCTCCCTCAGCCTCTCCTCATAGGGCTTGTGTTCCAAGCCCCTCACCAACTTCGTTGCCCTTCTCTGGACGCATTCCAGCAAGTCAACATCCTTCCTAAACTGAGGGGCCCTGGACTGTAACCACCTTCAGGTACTGGAAGGTTGTTATTAGGTCTCCCTGGAGTCTTCTCTTCTCTAAGCTGAGCAACACCAGCTCCCTCAGCCTGTCCTCACAGCTGATTTGTTCCAGCTCCCTGATCAGTTTTGTGGCTCTCCCCTGGACCTGCTCCAGCTCACATAACTTAAAAAGATTAAAAGTTCAGCAGAATGTATCTCACCTGAACAGTGTACCTTTAAGTGAAGAATAAGTATGGAAGCCAGCAATGTTTTTTTCAGATCAAATTCTACAGAGCTAATTTATGAAAACCCTAAGCTCTGGATATATGAAGTATGAATTCCCTGTATCACAGGAAACATATGGTAAAGGTCATATTGCATAGAAAGTAACTGTGATTCAGTGACTGCATGATTCAGATGCAGTATGCTGATTCTGTGTCTGCTACTGAGGACATATGATCCTTGGACAACTATTAGACTGAATGAAGCTATGCTTTGAAAAGCTTTAAAACAAACCTTCTTATCTAATAGAGAATTACTTTTTTTCTGATGTACAGAACAGTTTTCCAAGTTCCAAAGCTAGATGGGAGAATGCGATATCAAAAAGTATAATGCTACAATCTAAATAAATATTTTGGCTTACTAAGACATTTATGGAGATGTACTAAATATACTTCTGACAACACTGCTATGGAAACATAATATTATGGCAATACTTCAGCACATTGTTTGGATACACAACTTCAAAAAAGCCTTTCCATGACAAATTCTGTAGGAAAACACTCACTTTGTGTGTTGTCTTTCCTTATGACACTGTTTTCTCCCCACATTTTTATTTGCAGTCTCCCTTTTTCAGTAATTGGAGGAAAAAAAACCCAAAAAGTATAAAATATATATAACATATCACTGATAGCAGTGGCAAGACTAAATAACTCTTTCGTATGTATGCATGCATTTGTTTTACAAGAGGTCACAAACAGTCTTTTGTCCTTGAAAGAAAATGATGTGCAAAGACTGGAACAATGGGAAATTATTTGTTTTTAGCTTGCAATAAAATTTCAGCACCCATCTAATTGCCTTTTCTGACTTTATATTCCAGGGGTCTCCAGCCACCAGCTGAGAAACACTGCCTTAGGGAGAAACACACTGAGAAAGAGAGAATGTTATGCACTAACAGAAGTGATGAAACAGAAGTTGATGAAACAGTTCCACCAACATTGCTGACAAAAATAAATAATAATAATGTAGATTTGGGTTTCCATTTCAATAATGTCTTTGAATTTCAGAAAAATTCTTTCAAGCTAAGGAACTGAAAAAAAAATAATAGCAGAATGCAGACACACTGACAAGATTAAAGTGAAGATTTAGAATAGAACAGAACAGAATAGAATAGAATAGAATAGAATAGAATAGAATAGAATAGAATAGAATAGACCAGGCTGGAAGAGACCTTCAAGATCATGCATCCAACCCATCATCCAACACCACCTAATCAACTAAACCATGCAACCAAGCACCCCATCAAATCTCCTCCTGAACACCTCCAGTGATGGTGACTCCACCACCTCCCCAGGCAGCACATTCCAATCACACTCTCTCTGTAGAATTTCTTCCTAACCTCCAGCCTAAACCTCCCTGGCGCATCCTGAGACTGTGTCCTCTTGCTCTGGTGCTGGTTGCCTGGGAGAAGAGACCAGCCCCCACCTGGCTACAACCTCCCTTCAGGTAGTTGTAGAGAGCAATAAGGTCACCCCTGAGTCTCCTCTCCAGGCAGAGCAACCCCAGATGCCTCAGCCTCTCCACATAGGGCTTGTGTTCCAAACCCCTCACCAGCTTTGTTGCCCTTCTCTGGACACATTCCAGCAAGTCAACATCCTTCCTAAACTGAGGGGCCCAGAACTGGACACAGGACTCAGGGTGTGGCCTAACCAGTGCAGCGTACAGGGGCAGAATGAGCTCCCTGTTCCTGCTGGCCACACTGTTCCTGATGTAGGCCAGGATGCCGTTGGCCCTCTTGGCTGCCTGGGCACACTGCAAACTCATTTTCAGTGTACCATCAACCAGTACCCCCAGATTCCTCTCTGCCTGGCCACTCTCCAGCCACTCTGACCCCATACTTTGGTTCAAAGCATAATGATCCTTAAAATTTGTGATTTGCGTTCTCTTTTAAAACTTAACCATCATAGAATCACAGAATCAACAAGGTTGGAAAAGACCTCAAAGATCCTCAAGTCCAACGTGCCACCCAACACCTCATGACTATTAGACCATGGCACCAAGTGCGACATCCAATCCCCTCTTGAACACCTCCAGAAGTCTCGTTTCAGAGAGAAGGAAGAGAGGGAGAAGGATGGAAGATTGTCCAGTTTAACTTCAAAATGTGGACATCACAGCTCAACAGAAATGTTAAAGACTCTCCTTATAACACAATGTTTCAATATCTTGAGATTTCCAAAATTAATCAGGTGTTGCATAGCTCTCAGATCCAGAGTTCAGACTCAGCAGTACTTCTATAATGTTTTCCTGTGTATAAATCTCTCTTCTTTAAAGGCTGGTGTTCTTTTCTGTGTTTAGACTACCATGTGTCCAACATAGGACTACTCTAGGTGAACAACATTGTGATAACTTAATTTACATTAAGTAATAGCTTAAATAAAAACAAACAACAACAGAGTAATTTCAGTGTTGCTACTTGGTATTTGATATGGAGGTTTATTTAGTGTTAGTAAATAGGGTTCAAAATAAGATGACACGTTACTACAGCTGCCACGTTTCCATATAAAATAAACTGCAACCCCCAAACTTTACTTAACTCTGTCTGTATGTAAAATAAATCTTTTAAAGCACCCAAAGCACCAGAGATGGATTGATGTGATCTGCAAGATATAAGGCTTTACAAAAATGTTAGAAGATTGGCTTTTAACAAATACATGCTTCATCATTTCACTGAAAACAATTTTCCTTTAAGCAAAAAGTTGCCTATCAATACAAAGGATTAATTTTTGCTGCTTCTTCATCTTTATCTTTTCCTATATTTTCTGTTGTTGGGTGGGTTGGGATTTTTATGTTGTGTCCTTATTTTTTGGTACCACTTGAAATCTATTTCATATTCCGGATGAGCAGTTTCATAAATTCAGTTTCCAAAGATTAAAAAACTCAATCCACCAGATTTCCACACACACACACCCCCCACCTTTCAGAGAGAAAAGAGCAATGTTATTACCTCAGGAGAAGGTAGTTCAGTCACCATTGAATCACCAATTGTTGAAGTAAGAAGTCTGTCACCGAGAATAAACTGTAAATGGTCTGCCATTATTTCCTGTTGTTTTGGGCTGCAGTGGTTCTCCAAAGACAGAACAACTGGATAGTCAGATACCTGTTAAAATCATTTACATGCTTCTATTATTATGCATAAAAAGATGTTCACAAAATATCTTACAAAATTTCCCTTGGTGAACTCTATTTTCCTTTATTTTCTAAACTTGCAGAATACAGGTCCAGTTCTGGGCCCCTGAGTTCAAGGACAGGGAACTGCTTGAAAGAGCCCAGCACAGAGCCAGAAAGATGCTGAAGGCAGTGGAACATCTCCATTGTAAGGAAAGGCTGAGGGAGCTGGGGCTCTTTAGCTTGGAGGAGACTGAGGGGTGACTTATTCATGTTTATAAAGATGTGAGGGCAAGTATTAGGAGGACAGAGCCAGACTCTTTTGAGTGATGGCCAGTGATAGGACAAGGAGCAATGGGGGCAAGTTGGAGCAGAGGAGGTTCTACATGAACATAAGGAACAACTTTTTCACTGTCAGGGCGACAGAGCCCTGGAAGAGGCTGCCAAGAGAGGTTGTGGAGTCTCCTTCTCTAGAGACATTTAAAACACTCCTGGATAGGTTCCTGCGTGACTTTAGGCGAACCTGTTCTGGCAGTGGGATTGGACTCAATGATTTGTGGAGGTCATTTCCACCCCTAACTTTCTGTGATTTTAACTTAGCAGCACAATAAATAAAGAGCTCACAATATTTATGGAAAAGAGGAAGTGCAGTTGAAGACTTGGGGCGGGAGGGGAAGGAATAAAAAAGGGCATCCTCAGGCAGTTACAGGGGGTTTAAAGCAGGCTAGAAGTATATATAGAGAAAATAAAACAGTTAGTAGGCACAATACTTCATTTTAAAAACCCCCACAAAACAGGTAATATCTGTGCTGATCTTTGGAAAGTGCACATTGAAGGGTGTTGCCCAATTATCCTTAGAAAATAATTATTGGTGGCATTTAACATACTGAATAATGTTGGATGTAAAGAAACTAGAGAGAAAATACGTGCTGAGTCATCCAAAACTCAGGCTGATTCAAATGGCGAGGGCAGCATATAACCTGGGAGCAAAAAAGCAGGTCTTCTCACAGAGTTAATGGCTCAGCTCATACACAGAGCTTCCAAAGAATGATGCACTGGCTCTGGGTGTCTGAAACAGCCGTTCTCAAGAAATGAACTCGTAAAGAAAAAATGGAATTAGAATATCATCTGCTGAAAAAAAAAAGGAGGATGGGGTAAAACCTCCTAGATACACTAAAGCATAAAAAATATTCTAGTTCAAATAGAATAGCTGTTTCAAAGGAGACTTAAAACATTCTAAAACATCAACAATGACCACTTTGATGTTTTTCCAAAATTAAAGAGATATTCAGCCTATTCAGGCCTAACAGCTGCTTTTTCTTTTTCACCTAGGTGTGATATTACAACTCCTCTAAGAATCTATTGAATTGGTCACCCTACCAGGGAGCTATCACACTGGGCTGATGCATTTTTGAGAAATACTGCCTAAGTGTTTTGAAAATTGATTTAAATAAGGGAAAAGAAAAACAGATAACAAAATTGTTGTAAGTGTCATGTACGTGTAGGAAGGACTTGGAAGCTTTCTCACAACAGAAACAATTCTGTAGTTCTATGATCATACGCCTTTAATTTGCACCTGAGATGTTTTAGTGATAGCTGCTATAATGGCTGGCATCTATCACAGTATCACAGTATCACCAAGGTTGGAAGAGACCTCGAAGATCATCGAGTCTAACCTGTCACCACAGACCTCATGACTAGACCATGGCACAAAGTACCACATCCAATCCGCTCTTGAACACCTCCAGGGACGGCGACTCCGCCACCTCCCCAGGCAGCACATTCTAATAACGAATGACTCTCTCAGTGAAGAACTTTCTCCTCACCTCCAGCCTAAACTTCCCCTGGTGCAGCTTGAGACTGTATCCCCTTGTTCTGGTGCTGGTTGCTAGAGAGAAGAGACCAACCCCTTCCTGGCTACAACCAACTTTCAGGTAGTTGTAGAGGGCAATGAGGTCTCCTCTGAGCCTCCTCTTCTCCAGGCTAAACAATCCCAGCTCCCTCAGCCTCTCCTCATAGGGCTTGTGCTCAAGGCCTCTCCCCAGCCTTGTTGCCCTTCTCTGGACACGTTCAAGTGTCTTGATGTCCTTCTTAAACTGAGGGGCCCAGAACTGAGCACAGGACTCAAGGTGTGGCCTAACCAATCCAGAGTACAGGGGCACAATGACCTCCCTGCTCCTGCTGGCCACACTATTCCTAATGCAGACCAGGATGCCATTGGCCTTCTTGACCACCTGGGCACACTGCTGGCTCATGTTTAGGCAGCTGTCAATCAGCACCCCCAGGTCCCTCTCTGTTTGGGAGCTCTCCATCCACTCTGACCCCAGCCTGTAGCTCTGCATGGGGTTGTTGTGGCCAAAGTGCAGCACCTGGCACTTGGACTTGTTGAATGTCATCCTGTTGGACTCTGCCCATCTGTCCAGTCAGTTGAGGTCCCTCTGCAGAGCCCTTCTGTCCTCTAACTGATCAACATCTGCTCCCAACTTGGTGTCATCTGCAAATTTGCTGATGACTGTCTCAATCCTCTCATCCAGATCATCAATGAAGATATTAAAGAGGATGGGGCCCAGCACTGATCCCTGGGGTCATCAGTGAAGATCATCTATTTTAAAGGACCACAAAAAAGCAATTCTAAACAAGGCAAAACTGACTTTTAGCTAAATCTAAACTTTAGCCAGCATTTTATATTAAATGACACAGATTTAAAACATTTCTGGTTTATGAGGGACAGTATTTGTTTTATGCACAGAATTTTCTTTGTTGTTTGCACAGTTTTGTTATGAGAAGGTGATTGTTTTGCTTTGGTTTTAAAATGTGGTAGCAGTTTCTAAGATTGCAGTTGACAGAATATACCAGAATTAAATGTCTTTTGCTTTAAATTATGACAGATTTTGTCTGACTACTTTTCATGCTGACAGAATCCTTATAGTTTGCTCAGAAATCATTGCTTTTGCAGGAACAAACTATTTATATTATTTTTTAATTGTACCACAGACTTTCCTTGGGACTCCTTACACTATCACAGTAGTCAAGCAAGACAAAGGAAATAGAAAATTGAGCAAAAATTAAAGAACATCTCAAATGAGATATGTTCATTTTGATTACATAAATAAACCTCCTAAGTTGTCAGGAATACTGGTGGCTACTAAAAGCAAATACTCTGAATGAAATCTTCGCTTAGGCAGGACCTAACTTGCCTATTTCTAAGGGAAGTATCACTTTATGTTTACTCTGGTTTTACACTTTCCCCCTGAGCATTTGTTTCTGACCACTATTAGAAGCACACCTTAGCCTGGATAGACATCTGGTAGGAAAAACAGGAGACATTGCAAAGAACAGTGAAATAAACCCATCTATTTATTTGAATTGTGTTTGAAAATAAAATATTAATTCAATTTTATATAGAAATCAGGGCAGGAAAAAATATAGCTTTGCTTAGCCCTGAGAAGACTATGAATATATATGTATGAGGCATCCATATACATTATGCATTTACCCACAGAAGTCTGACCTAGAATACAAGAATTACCTTGACAGTCATCCAGGGCTTCATTTCAGTAGGAATTTTGCCAGAATTGTATACAAAAAACCTGATACAATGCCAAAAGCTGTCCAGCTTTCTCTGTTTTCCCAGAGACAGCCAGAAGAGGCATTGCCCTAACAAGACATCTGACTAAAAGACAGCTGTAGATGATAACCTTTATCGGGCCTTGATTTCAACATAAAAAGAGAGGAAATGAAAAACAAAGTCTCCAGCTCACTTCTAATCAAACTATTTCCTGCTTCATAAATTCAAGCATAGGATGGAAGACAGCATGATAGCAACAGACAAATAAATAAAATAAAATATTAAAAGGTATAAAGAAGGATTAAAACAGACTGATTCTGAAGTAGTTCACTTTATATTCATCCCTGCTTAAATGACCTCAAGCGAAATTTCCACCTGAGAAGATGAGTAAGATCTTCTGAATTCCTTGCATCAAGTTTGGTCTATAATCCTTCCCAGCAGAATCTTTTTTCCATTCCTTTTAAATGAAGTTAAAAAAAGATACCAAGAACAGATAGCAGATTTTCTCCTTAATTTATTTCGATACCAACTGCCACAAGCACTTTCCCTGTGTCTGTCTTTTTTTTTATTCACCCGGAGAATCTCTGAAAGTAACTATGTCCCTGGGATTTGTTAAAGTCATGGAATCATAGAATCAATAAGGTTGGAAAAGACCTCAAGAGATCACCAAATCCAACCTATTGCCTAATACCTAACACCTCCTGACAACTAAACCATGGCCCCAAGTGCCACATCCACTCCTTTTTGAACACCTCCAGGGACGGTGACTCCACCACCTCCCTGGGCAGCACATTCCAATGGCCAATTACTCTTTCTGGGAGGAATTTTCTCTACACTTCCAGCCTAAACTTCCCCTGGTGCAGCTTGAGACTGTGTCCTCTTGTTCTGGTGCTGGTTGCCTGGGAGAAGAGACCAACCCCTTCCTGGCTGCAACCACCTTTCACGTAGTTGTAGAGAGCAATGAGGTCTCCCCTGAGCCTCCTCTTCTCCAGGCTAAGCAATCCCAGCTCACTCAGCCTCTCCTCATAGGGCTTGTGCTGAAGGCCTCTCCCCAGCCTCATTGCCCTTCTCTGGACACATTCAAGTGTCTCAATATCCTTCCTAAATTGAGGGACCCAGAACTGGACACAGGACTCAAGGTGTGGCCTAACCAATGCTGAGTACAGAGGCAGAATGATTTCCCTGATCCTGCTGGCCACACTATTTCTGATACAGGCCAGGATGCCATTTGACTTCTTAGCTGCCTGGGCACACTGTTGTCTGGTGTTCATCCAGCTACCAACCAGTACCCCCAGGTCCCTCTCTGCCTGGCTGCTCTCCAGCCACTCTGACCCCAGCCTATAGCACTGCATGGGGTTGTGGCCAAAGTGCAGTACCCGGGGTTGTGGCCAAAGTGCAGTACCCGGCACTTGGATTTGTTAAATGCCATCACATTGGACTCTGCTCATCTGTCCAGCCTGCCAGGGTCCCTCTGCAGAGCCCTCCTACCCTCTAACAGATCAACACCTGCCCCCAGCTTGGTGTCATCTGCAAATCTACTGATGATGGACTCAATCCCCTCCTCCAGATCATGCATAAAGACTTTGAATAGGACGGGGCCCAACACTGATCCCTGGGGGACAGCACTAGTGACTGGCTGCCAGCTAGAAGTGGCACCATTCACCACCAGCCACCATCATTTTAACCAAGACATTTATATAAACACTTATGCATATACATAGGTATATATGTGTGTGTGTCTGTACATCTACATACCGCAAATGCATACTTGTCTACCACTTGAATTACAGAACGGAACAGAAGTTTGCTGGTGAGAGTGTGACCATGATACACAATAGGTTCATTGTTCAAGCCATCCCAGCAGTCAATTTCCAGGCAACGGCATCCTTTTAAGAGAGCACTTCAAAAGACAAAGAAAAAAAGAAGATAACAAAAAAAAAAAAAAAAAATAAAAAAAAAAATAAAAAAAAGAAAATAAAAGAAAAGAAGGAAAAGATTTTACAGTTAGAAGAAAGATGCCCCACTTTCTCAAACAAGTCTCTGTATTCCTTATTACCAGTGTATTGAATAATTACCATTAAAAAGATAAAATTCTACTTTTCCATCACAAAAGGAAATAAATCTTGCTGGCTTATACAGATATTATACAGATCTCTGTTTTCTGTTGTTTATCTTAGACACATCAGGTAATAAACTTTATTAGAGGGTTAAGGCATAAGGTGCATTATGTGGAGGACCTTAGGAGGCTAAAAATGTGCATCAAAGATTTAAATAAAAGAATTTTGGAGTGATGGCAAATTGTCACTTAGATGTTTAGAAGGCCATTTTTATTACTTTTCCAGGATTTGTCTGCAAGTTTGAGAATTATTTTACTTTAAAATGACAACATTACACTTAAAGAATCAGGTTGTGTTGGCTATTTACATAACTCAGTTGTTCTCCCTGCTACCTTATTTTTTAAGAGGGAGTAGTTTCTCCAATGCCTTAAATTTACTCTGGAACAGGCTGCCTGCAGAGGTTGTGGAGTGTCCTTCTCTGGAGACACTCAAAGCCTGCCTGGACTCCTTCCTGTGTACCTGCCATAGGTGATCCTGTTCTGGCAGGGTTATTGGACTTGATCTTTTGAGGTCCTTTCCAACTCCTAACATTCTGTGATTCTGTAATGGGACTCTTGGACATTCTAATATTTGGCTTGTTACTAATTTAAACATATCTTGTAAACTATTTTACCTAACTATCAATCTGTCTTTTACATACTGTCCTTTACATCTAACAATATCTCAAGGATGCTTGTAGCTTTTTTTATCTTATGAATCTTATCTTATTTTACTTCATATTTTCCTTAAACAAATAGTAGATGAAGAGAGAAGGAGTGTTACACCCTCTCTAACAATTACTTTAAGCAGTGTAGTATTAATGTCATATTATTTTAAATACTGTTAGAATTAAATTCACTATTGTTTCTGATGGCTGCAAGACATTATTGAATATCCAGTGAACAAACAAACCATGAAAGTTTAGGCAGATAATGGTTCCAACTTCTGTCACTTCACTAAAGTACTACAAAATAATAGGAATACTGTTCGCGATTCTTCATGCTTTCTGCCCCTCTCCTTATTGTCTTCATTACATAACCTGTTTTGTCCTTCCCTGGTCACATATTCTAACTGTGTCATAGCAATAAAGCATCCCGGTTTCCTTCTCCTCTTTGGACATTCAAAGGCAAAGTTTCTTCTCCCTCCTGGCTACTACAGTGTCCATAATTGTTGTTCTAGTATTTGTTTCTAAATTGAACACATTGCATCACAAACTGATCACAAACAACTTTGGCATAATCAACTATACTGTGTCCTTACATCCTATATGTTGATCAGACTAGAGTTTGCCCAGAAATTTTACATTTGTTTCAGGGAGTTATTTATTTTTGCATGGCATGAGATTAAAAACTGATTCAATCATATACCATGCAGCATGGTATGGATTTCACTTGCTGTGAGGTAGACTATTTGAGATGCAAGTGAAAAAAATAGATTGCTTCCAGACTATGAACAGATGGTTTGGCAAATACATTGAAAAGTGTACACACAAAATAAAATACCATGCTCACATTTTCTACATGAGCCTGTGCCTTATTGCCAAGCAGGATTATATATGACTTAGTTAAAAAAGAAAAAGAAACAGACATGTTTAGAATATTAAAAATCAAAAACCAGTATTTAAATACCTGGTATATCCCCATAAATCACTGGGTCCTAATAGTTGGTCAGATACCAAGTAGGTGTTGTGGGAAGATGAAATAAAATAGTCAGATAATGGGTGGTTCATATCTTGGTAGACAGTCCTCTGATCCTTTTTAAATATCGAACAGTCATCCGAGCTCATGTACCTTATAAATCCTTCAAATGACATCTGTCTTCTTTTCCTCACTGAGCAAAGAAGAAAGCCAAAAAAAAAATAAAATTGCTGTTGTGAAGCTAAAGTCATGGCTATATCTGTGTGCTTATAATTTTTGAACAGCCCACTGTGAACAACGCCAAAGTTTGTGCAGCATAGTACTTCCCTGCTATTTTAAAATTGGTAATAAGCAAGATAAGGACAAACATCATATGTGTGTGGGTCTGGAGAAGAATTTCTGTGGTTCAAAATTAGGAGAGAGAAGAAATCTCTTCTGAGGCTTTTATTCTTCTATGGACACCAATAAGAAGAGTTAGCAGTAGCCCTAATTAAATATGAAGTAAAATATTGTTTAGTGACATGCCAGTCAATGCACAACGCAAGTTTTCTTTTATCTGAAGAAAGAATAGGAATTGCTCTACACAATGGCAGAGATTGTAAAAGAATATCTTGCAGAAACTGTGTTTCCCAGCACCAAATAGCTTCCTCAGTGGTTGAGGATTCCAAATAAATACTGATGAAATAATGTTTAAATTAGAAGTGGCTGCAGCAAAAATAGTATCCCAGGAAAATAAGCGACAAAGATTAATTGCAAATCAAGATTATTATATTACTGCATCCATAATAAAATATGCTAATTGCCTCCATACCAGTGATAGTCATCCCATTTGTTTTGCTTTTAACTGATGTAATGACAAACAGATCCATTATACTGCCAACTGCTGCTCTAGTGTCATGCTTCAAATGTAATAATTTTGCAAATGATATGATCTCGGAAGTCAGCTTTGTTTCAAAACATAGCTTAGATTGAATCACTTCAAGATTTTGCCCTGTTCTGGCTGTAAAATAACACTATTGTCACAATATTAGGTTAGTGATCATTAAGGAGTAAGCAATCCAAGATTACTTTCTGTAAGCAATAACTGAGAGGTCAATGTATACAAACTTTTGACCTTGGTTTTTTAGAGTGCAAAACAGTGTTAAAAAGCATGATTTTGCCTTCTGTCCAACCATCTCTGTTATTCTCTCACAGAGGCCAAGTGGATACTATAGCTTCATGGAGTGTCCTGAAAAAGTATTACTCATCTTTACCACCCAAAAGGTGATTACTTTTTTTTTTATTATTCCCTTTTTTTCTCATTTTTTTTTCTGGTAACTGACTGGAGTCTATTTATTTGCATATTCTCTTTCTAAAACATTTCAATTTATTACATTTGGCCTTTTTCATTCTTTTCATTCATTAATGGAATAAACCAGGTGGGAAGAGATCTTCAAGATCATTGCATCCAACCTATCATCCAGCACCACCTAATCAACTAAACCATGCAATCAAGCACCCTATCAAGTCTCCTCCTGAACACCTCCAATGGATCATCCATTCTTCACACATCCTCAAAGGTAACGTGTTATGGCCAAGTCTGTTACACAGTCAGTTTTCTCAGAACTCTTATTTGCCTTATTTACTCTGGTCTTATTAATAATATTAGCCACTTGATTGTGCTTAGGTAGTGCATCAAGACTTCACTTAGTGTTTTTTAAGCTAACTTATTTGCAGAAGGATTAATTTGCAGAAGGACTTATTTGCAGAAGGCCACAACAACCCCATGCAGAGCTACAGGCTGGGGTCACAGTGGCTGGAGAGCTCCCAAAAAGAGAGGGACCTGGGGTGCCGGTTGACAGCCGCCTAAACATGAGCCAGCAGTGTGCCCAGGTGGCCAAGAAGGGCAATGGCATCCTGGCCTGCATTGGTTTGGCCACACCTTGAGTCCTGTGTCCAGTTCTGGGCCCCTCAGTTTAAGAAGGACATTGAGACACTTGAATGTATCCAGAGAAGGGCAACAAAGCTGGGGAGAAGCCTTGAGCACAAGCCCTATGAGGAGAGGTTGAGGGAGCTGGGGTTGTTTAGCCTGGAGAAGAGGAGGCTCAGGGGCAACCTCATTGCTCTCTACAACTACCTGAAGGGTGGTTGTAGCCAGGAAGGGGTTGGTCTCTTCTCTCTAGCAACCAGCACCAAAACAAGGAGACACAGTCTCTACGCCAGGGGAAGTTTAGGCTGGAGGTGAGGAGAAAGTTCTTCACCGAGAGAGTCATTCGCCATTGGAATGTGCTGCCCAGGGAGGTGGTGGAGTCACCATCCCTGGAGGTGTTCAAGAGGGGACTGGATGTGACACTTGGTGCCATGGTCTAGTCATGAGGTCTTGGGTGACAGGTTGGACTCGATGATCTTTGAGGTCTCTTCCAAACTTGGTGATACTGTGATACTGTGATAATTATTACCCTGGTGATTCTTGATAGCTGTATCTTCCCTAGTATTCTGGTTTATCAACATGCATATGTTATATTGTTTTATACTTGTAGCCATAGGATTAAGTTTCTACTTTCTGTGTCTTTAAAACATGCTTTGAATTTTTTCACATGTTGCTTGAAACAGAACACATTCATCCTGTGTGCTTTATCTATGGTGAATTACTTTAATTGTAGAGTTAATTCCTTTGAAGAGGAAGCTTTTCAGCAATAGTATCTGCTCTGCATTTCTGATTAGTTTTCCTGCTCTGTATATTTCTCTGTGTTGAGCCAGTAAATCCTTTTCTTTTTTGTTCCTCTCTGTGTGTATTTTTTTTAATTTGCTAACAATTCTTAGTAAATTATTGAATAATCCTGACTTTCCAAATTATTCCTTATTTTGAATTATTTTTGATGCTTTCCTGGCTGCTCTTGTTACTGATAGAAGATCAATACGATGTTTCCAAGAACAGAACTTGTTTAAATAAATATCTGAAGGGTGCCTACAAGAAGAGGCATCAAGAGAAGTGTGGCCAGCAGGTCAAGGGAGGGGATTATCCCCCTCTGCTCTGCTCTGGTGAGACCCTACCTGGAGTACTGCATCCAGTTCTGGGGCCCCTATTACAAGAGGGATATGGAGGTGCTAGAACATGTTCAGAGAAAGGCCATGAGGATGATCAGAGGGCTGGAGCACCTCTCCTGTGAGGACAGACTGAAGGAGTTGGGGCTGTTCAGTCTGGAGAAAAGAAGGCTCCAAGGTGACCTTATTGTGGCCTTCCAGTATCTGAAGGGGGCCCACAGGATGGCTGGGGAGGGACTCCTCAGGATCTCAGGTTGTGATAGGACTAGGGGGAATGGAATGAAGCTGGAGGTGGGGAGATTCAGGCTGGATGTAAGGAGGAAGTTCTTCCCCATGAGAGTGGTGAAGCCCTGGAATGGGTTATCCAGGGGGGTGGTTGAGGCCCCATCCCTGGAAGTGTTTAAGACCAGGCTGGATGAGGCTGTGGCCAGCCTGATCTAGTGTAGGGTGTCCTTGGCCATGGCAGGGGGGTTGGAACTAGATGATCCTTGTGGTCCCTTCCAACCCTGACTGATACTATGATATGCTTAATCCCCTAAACCTGAAAACATTATAAAGTAATTCTGTGTTACTTTGCTAGCCTGCATGTTAGCTCTTTGGCTTCAGTAAAATGTTCAGGTCATGTCTCTAATCACAGTATCACAGTATCGCTAAGGTTGGAAGAGACCTCGAAGATCGTAGAGTCCAACCTGTCACCACAGACCCCACGACTAGACCATGGCACCAAGTGCCACATCCAGTCCCCTCTTGAACACCTCCAGGGACGGTGACTCCATCACCTCCCCGGGCAGCACATTCCAATGGCGAATGACTCTCTTGGTGAAGAACTTTCTCCTCACCTCCAGCCTAAACTTCCCCTGGTGCAGCTTGAGACTGTGTCCCCTTGTTCTGGTGCTGGTTGCTAGAGAGAAGAGACCAACCCCTTCCTGGCTAAAACCACCCTTCAGGTAGTTGTAGAGAGCAATGAGGTATCCCCTGAGCCTCCTCTTCTCCAGGCTAAACAACCCCAGCTCCCTCAGCCTCTCCTCATAGGGCTTGTGCTCAAGGCCTCTCCCCAGCCTTGTTGCCCTTCTCTGGACATGAATCTGTAATCAATGAACTACAACTATTTGTGGTTTTATACAGGTTATTACAGGCTCTTAGAATTTCTAAGCCTCATTGGCTTGCAATTTTTTTCCAGGGAAATGTAGTTGCTTGCCTTGAACTGTGTACAGCTAAAGTCATCATCCTGGTTTTGAAGAACTACCAAAAATCCAAGCAAGTCTGTAAGATGATAAAACATATCTGTAACTAGGAGGAGTGGCTTTGCACTAACATTACCAGCAGCATATGTTCTATGACATCAAAGAATCATTTTTGGTTACACCCAGCACTTGAGCACTATTTGGTGCTATCTCACCAAAGGAGATGTGCAAAATAGTATCACATGTACATAAATGGCATACCATCTGCTAAACGAAACCTTTGGAGATCTGTCACTCAGTGGAAGATATCATATCATCATTTTGAGAGTTTAAGATAGGCATCATTTTTTGTAATTGTATTTTGTATTCAGGCACCTGTCTCTTACCAGTGGAGAAAATACACTGGGTTTCTTTAGAAGACTCTCTTATCTTTGCCTGAAGAAGATACCAGAACTATTCAGGAATGGAAGAGGATGCTTTTTAAGTTGTGATACATGACGCAGTCATATTGCCCTCTGACCATCTGCAGACATTTTCTGCTTCTACCTTGAAAGAAACAGGACTTCATGTCCATAACCGTTCCATGTATTCATCAAGGCCTCACATTTTTTCCCTAGAGGAACTTGAGTCATTTTCTCCATTAGAATACTGTAGCAGTAGTTAGTGTGCACACATAACCCACTTTGTGTAGAAAGAAAAGAAGTAAAAGATTTGTCTTCTTGTAGCTTCCTGTTGTTCACAAAGATAAATGGGTTTTTTCCTCCCCCTTCCCTTTTGGATAATCTGGAATACAGTTTATTAATAATATTCTTTTAAAAATATATATAGAATTTTTAAAAGTGTTTTTCAACATTCTTCCAGGTAAGGTAAATTCCAGCTCTGCCATATATACAATAGTGTCATATTAGAGAGCAGTTATGGATATAAACTGGGCATTTTAAAGACTTGGGTTACATTATATGCTTATGCTGTTTAGGGTTTATTACATTCTGGTTTCCTTTTTATCTTGGAACTTCTTTGAAAATATTTTTCTTTCTTTATGGCAAGAAAAAAAAATGAAAGCTTTCCTGAGGTGTTTGCTGCCTGGAACTGTGGCCTGTGGAGGCTCCATGCTGAAGCAGATGAAACAAGGAGGACACAATAGCAAATGTATGCTCTCCCTCTTGCTCTGTCTCTCATACACACATGCTGACACGAAAAAATAAAGCTTAAAAGAATGTGTATCTTGGGAATAAGCTGAAGGGAATTTTGATTCACAAATACATTTTGGATTACTCAAATTCTTTATCTGACAAATACATCCAAGCTCATATTGATATTTACAAGGTAAGTAAGTTTTACAAGACAGGATTGTATTTTTAACCTATCTTTGTATTGCCTGGCAGGAAAATAGAGGGACAGGAGTACAGTTTTTGAATGGCACTACGCTGTAAATAATAGAGAGATGCATCTTCTCATCTTCACTGTGCCTCTAAACCTACTTATGCAAATACTGAATAATGAGAAGTAATTGTTTGGGTTTGGTTTTTTTTTCACAAAACATCTATACCAAGCTTAAAAAAATCCCCATGTGCATTTGTTTGGCACATTTTCTTTAATCTCCTGTAAAGTCTCAATACTTCTGTTCAAATTTGATAATAACATGGAGCAATAATCAAAGGTTTCTCTAGAAGAAAATATTTGAATGTTAGGAAGACACATCTGTGAATCATATATTCACCACTTCTATAATCATAAAATTACATAAAAGGATCCCTTGGGTCAAAAATGGAAGCTTTCACACATTAAAAAAAAAATCTGTTAATGCAGTATTTTGCTGTTAGGATAGAATAGAATAGAATAGAATAGAATAGAATAGAATAGAATAGAATAGAATAGAATAGAATAGAATAGAATAGAATAGAATAGAATTAACCAGGTTGGAAAAGACCTTTGAGATCATCGCATCCAACCTATCATTCAACACTATCTAATCAACTAAACCATGGCACCAAGTGCCCCATCAAGCCTCTTCCTAAACACCTCCAGTGATGGTGACTCCACCACCTCCCTGGGCAGCACATTCTAATGGCCAATCACTCTTTCTGTGAAGAACTTTCTCCTCACCTCCAGCCTAAACTTCCCCCGTCACAGCTTGAGACTGTGTCCTCTTGTTCTTGTGCTGGTTGCCTGGGAGAAGAGACCAGCCCCCACCTGGCTACAACCTCCCTTCAGGTAATTGTCTTCCCTGAGCCTCCTCTTCTCCAGGCTAAGCAACCCCAGTTCCCTCAGCCTCTCCTCATAGGGCTTGTGCTCCAAACCCCTCCCCAGGTTTGTTGCCATTCTCTGGACACATTCCAGTGATTAAACACTTAAATTATATAATATTTATGTTCCCCTAATTAATTAAGAAAAATTGTTTTTAAACACTTAGCTAAAGGGGTGGGTGGATGACCAGTTTATATTACTTCATCTATTGTACAAAAAATATATTTTGGTTAAAGCAATCTACATTGGAATGGGCTACCTGGGGAGGTGGTGGAGTCACCATCCTTGGATGTGTTTAGGAGGAGACTTGATGGGGTGCTTGGTTGCATGGTTTAGTTGATTAGATGGTGTTGGATGATGGGTTGGACACAATGATCTTGAAGGTCTCTTCCAACCTGGTTTATTCTATTCTATTCTATTCTATTCTATTCTATTCTATTCTATTCTATTCTATTCATGTAGGTTTTGGACCAGTGTGTAACAACAAGAAGAATGATGTATCTGGTAAGTAATGTAATATGCTATCACTGAGTAATACTCTGTGAGGATTTGTGTTTTATTAATGTTTGGTGGTCTTTGTTGTATTGCATTTACAATCCTTAGAGGCCTGAATTAAAAAAAAATCATATTACGAAAAATAAACAGTCACCAACAGAATCACAATAAATCACAGCTAGAAAACAAATATTTAGATTATTCATACCTTCTTCGATGGGTTCATACCTAAAAATCATTTCTAAGGCAATTGTTTCACAGTCTTTCGCTTCATGTTGTTCTCTTCTGAGGAATTCAGTGAGGTCAGTGTCAGCTAGAACTTTGCCATTTTGAGAGTAGGTACAAAAAAGTTCATAAAATTCAAATCTGTGTACAATGGTCTCATAAACTGCCCTGAAGTCTTCAATGGTAATTCTCTGTTCTTTCCGTTTGTCAACTGTTTTCTGCAAAATAAATAAATCAATCAGGAAAGTCAGTACAGAGGTATGGAATGACATAAAGATACACACAAACCACTCTAACTGTATGACTGAGCACAATGGAGAAAACCTCAGGCAACAGTAACAGCAAAGCATTGTCAAATTACATTCTTCTGCTTCTACATTATAGAATCATAGAACGATATATTTGTCAGGGTTAGAAGGGACCTCATGGATCATCTATCTCCACTCCCCCTGCCATGGGCAGGAACACTTCCCACTAGATCAGACTGCCCAGAGCCACATCCAGCCTGGCCTTAAAAACTTTCAGAGATGGGGCTTCTACCACTTCCCTGGGCAACCTGTTCCAGTGTCTCACCACCCTCGTGGTGAAAAACTTCCCTAACATCCAATCTGAATCTACCCACTTCTGGTTTTCCTCCATTCCCCTTAATTCTATTACTTCCTGACATCCTAAAAAGCCCTTTGCCAGCTTTCTTGTAGGCCCCTTAAGATACTGGAAGGCTTGGATGGGAGCACACTGCGTTGGGTTAGGAACTGGCTGGAGGGCCGAGCCCAGAGAGTGGTGGTGAATGGTGCCACATCCGGCTGGCGGCCAGTCACTAGTGGTGTGCCCCAGGGATCGGTGCTGGGCCCCATGCTCTTCAACATCTTTATTGATGATCTGGATGAGGGCATCGAGTCCATCATCAGTAAATTTGCGGACGACACCAAGCTGGGGGCAGTAGTTGATCTGCTGGAGGGCAGAGAGGCTTTGCAGAGGGACCTCGACAGGCTGGACAGATGGGCAGAGTCCAAGGGCATGAGATTTAACACATCCAAGTGCCGGGTTCTGCACATTGGCCACAACAACCCCATGCAGTGCTACAGGCTGGGGTCAGAGTGGTTGGAGAGCAGCCAGGCAGAGAGGGACCTGGGGGTGCTGGTTGATTGTAGATTGAACATGAGCCTACAGTGTGCCCAGGCAGCCAAGAAGGCCAATGGCATCCTAGCCTGCATCAGAAACAGTGTGGCCAGCAGGAGCAGGGAGGTCATTCTGCCCCTGTACACTGCACTGGTTAGGCCGCACCTTGAGTACTGTGTCCAGTTCTGGGCCCCTCAGTTTAGGAAAGATGTTGTCTTACTGGAGCGTGTCCAGAGAAGGGCAACAAAGTTGGTGAGGGGTTTGGAACACAAGCCCTATGAGGAGAGGCTGAGGGAGCTGGGGTTGCTTAGCCTGGAGAAGAGGAGACTGAGGGGTGACCTTATTGCTCTCTACAACTACCTGAAGGGAGGTTGTAGCCAGGCGGAGGTTGGTCTCTTCTCCCAGGCAGCCAGTACCAGAACAAGAGGACACAGTCTCAGGCTGCGCCAGGGCAGGTTTAGACTGGAAGTTAGGAGGAAGTTCTATACTGAGAGAGTGATTGCCCACTGGAATCAGCTGCCTGTGGAAGTGGTGGAGTCACCTTCATTGGAGGTGTTCAAGAAGAGGCTTGATGGGGTGCTTGGTGCCAGGGTTTAGTTTTTTAGTTCTTTAGGTGGGTTGTATTGTACTGCATTGTACTGTATTGTACTGTTTTGTACTGTATTGTACTGTATGGTACTGTATTGTATTTAGGTGGGTTGGATTGGTTGATGGGTTGGACGTGATGATCTTGAAGGTCTCTTCCAACCTGTTGTATTGTATTGTATTATTGTATATTTGACTTTAAATGTTCAAAGTATTTCATACTAATTAAAAGGAGCAATATGACATAGTTGCCATCTAAGCAATTACAATAATTTGCTATATAATGCACGGGAAATATTAAAGCACATTATATAAAACCTCTAAAATTTATGCAGTAAATTTGCAGCATAAAAGTTATTGAGCAGAAAATGTTCTATATAATATCCCTCCAAAAGTAATTAAAACGATACTGAAAATACTCTCAGTTCTATCTATACACATTATGTAGCAAACTAACCTAAAAAATTAAATAAGTATGATCAGATGACACCCAGTTGGGGGCAGGTGTTGATCTGTTAGAGGGCAGAAGGGCTCTGCAGAGGGACCTTGAACGGCTGGACAGATGGGCAGAGTCCAACATGATGGCATTCAACAAGTCCAAGTGCCAGGTGCTGCACTTTGGCCAGAACAAACCCATGCAGCACTACAGGCTGTGGTCAGAGTAGCAGAAAGGGCCCTGGGGGTACTGATTGACAGCTCTCTGAACATAAGCCAGCAGTGTGCCCAGGTGGCCAAGAAGGCCAATGGCATCCTGACCTGCATCAAGAATAGTGTGGCCAGCAGGAGCAGGGAAGTCATTGTGCCCCTGTACACTGCATTGGTTAGGCCACACCTTGAGTCCTGTGTTTAGTTCTGGGTCCCTCAATTTAAGAAGGTCATTGACACACTTGAACATGTCCAGAGTACAGCAACAAAGCTGGGGAGGGGTTTGGAGCACAAGCCCTATGAGGAGAGGCTGAGGGAGCTGGGGTTGCTTAGTCTGGAGAAGAGGAAGCTCAGGGGAGACCTTATTGCTGCCTACAACTACCTGAAGGGTATTGGTCTCTTCTCCCAGGCAACCAGCACCAGAACAAGAGAACACAATCTCAAGCCTCACCAGGGGACGTTTAGGCTCGAGGTGAGGAGAAAGTTCTTCACAGGGAGTGTTTGTAGCTGTTGGAATGTGCTGCCCAGGGAGGTGGTGGAGTCACCATCCCTGGAGGTGCTCAAGTGGGGAATGGACATGGCACTTGGCGCCATGGTTTAGTAGTCATGAGTCATTGGGTGACAGGTTGGACTCGATGATCTTTGAGGTCTCTTCCAACATTATTGATTCTATGATTCTATGATCAAGAGATCCAAATCTTTCAATACATCAAACAAGAAACATTATTGTTTGGAGATAAAATACTTTATAACAGCCTATGACATTGTGTTCTATTCTTAACAAACTAGAATGCTTAACTCAGACTAATTATTCACACTTGAAGAATTTTTTAACTGTAAGCTGGTTTTCATGGAGCTTGCAGAATGTTATCATAGTAATTAATTTTGGTCTTTCAGTGTAAAAGCCACCAGAAAAATCAAAAGGGCAAAAGAATTTCAGAAAAATCACACCTGTTTTACCACTTCTTACCAACTTTCTTTATCCTTTAAAAAATTCCACATTAAATATGTAATTGTGAATCTGAAATAGAGATGTTTGTAAAACTTCAGCTTGCATTATTCTTAAACATTGCCAAAATAAGACTAACATTTGAATCTTCTGGGAAAATTGCTCACAAAAGTCAGCAAGCAATGGCAGTTCATTGTTTCATTAATTACCACTGTAAGATTAGCTAAAATTTTGCTAATCAGTTTAAGAATCTGTTAGCTTCTTAAACTAAGATGACCAAGGAGGCTGATTTTCAGCATCTAACAGCATGGCACCCACTATTGTTATTACAGTTGCCCAAAAAAACACCCATGATTTTGGCTTACTTGAGTTCTGGCTGCTCTGTGAAGATTTTTTTTCTTGCTACTAATTTAGATAAATTTGAAAGAGGTACCAGAAAAGCTTAATGGTAGACTATCATCTTCTTCCTATGCAGAGAGGGACCTGGGGGTGCTGGTAAATGGTAGGCTGAACATGAGCCTGCAGTGTGCCCAGGCAGCCAAGAGGGCCAATGGCATCCTGGCCTACATCAGGAACAGTGTGGCCAGCCAGAGCAGAGAGGTCATTCTGCCCCTGTACACTGCACTGGTTAGGCCGCACCTTGAGTACTGTGTCTAGTTCTGGGCCCCTCAGTTTAGGAAGGATGTTGACTTGCTGGAACGTGTCCAGAGAAGGGCAACAAAGTTGATCAGGGATTTGGAACACAAGCCCTATGAGGAGAGACTGAGGGAGCTGGGGTTGCTTAGCTTGGAGAAGAGGAGACTGAGGGGTGACCTTATTGCTCTCTACAACTACCTGAAAGGAGGTTGTAGACAGGCGGAGGTTCATCTTTTCTCCCAGGCAACCAGCACCAGAACAAGAGGACACAGCCTCAGGCTGCGCCAGGGGAGGTTTAGGCTGGATGTTAGGAGGAAGTTCTATACAGAGAGAGTGATTGCCCATTGGAATGGTCTGCCCGTGGAGGTGGTGGAGTCACCATCATTGGAGGTGTTCAGGAGGAGACTTGATAGGGTGCTTGGTGCCATGGTTTAGTTGATTAGGTGGGTTGGATTAGTTGATAGGTTGGACGTGATGATCTCGAAAGTCTCTTCCAAACTGGTCTATTCTATTCTATTCTATTCTATTCTATTCTATTCTATTCTATTCTATTCCATTCTATTCTATTCTATTCCATTCTATTCTATTCTATGTACAACGATTAAAGAACATGTTAGATAACTAAAAGAAGTAGAAAGGTAAAGTTCCTGAGTTCTAGCCAAAAGCTGTACAAATCTGCACTTAAGTCTTAGCTTTGAGTTTGTGAAAGAGGATATTAGTTATCACCAGCAAGAAAACAAATCAATCCAAATGTTAATAATGCATATTACCGGATTGATATCCTCAATCTAAATTTCAGTGCCCTTAAAAAAGCTGCAAATTTACTCTTAACTGTTAAATAGAAAAAGAAAATCCCAACTTGCTTTGGAACTAATCAATCTATCAAGACTCCAGAGATGCTCACTTAGGTGAACACACAAAATGAAGCAGGGCAAAAAATTACATTTTCTATCTCAGTTACCTTCTGATGAAATACAGACAAATAGCAGTACACAGAAGAGCTTTTCAAATGTCTTATGACAAACATGTCAATATATAAAAATTTTTTTAAAAAAGGAAAAAATATTGTTATAATATCTTTGATGGTAGCTTTTTGCTATACTTATTTTCATTAATGCACATCAAATCTGTGCTGTTCAGAAAAGAAGTATCTTTTAAAAAGACTTAGTCCTGAGGAAAACAACATGACAGTGTATTATTCCTAAAAATCTGAATGTTCATAATTCTGACATTTCTCAAAGGACCATCACATTAAAATAAATTCAAAGAGAAGAGACAAGAAAGAAACATTAAACTTTAAAAGAATATGTTTTCTATTAAGTTGAATTTGTCATGTATAAGCATTCAATTAAGTGTTAGTGCATAGTTACTTACAATGATGCCAGTAAGATCTCCTTTCAGACTGCATTTCATTGTCACGTATTGATGAACAACTTGAGCCCCAAAATCTACTGAATATACTCTAATTTCTCCTAAATAGCAAAGAATATCTACCAGTGCTGCTGCAGATAAATAGATCAGGCCATTAAGCATACTATATTGTTAAAATATAACTAGATCAGACTTGTTCTATGCAGGTCACTTCCTCAAATAATTACTCTCTACCCACAATTGATCATCTCTCTGCCAGAAAGTAAAGTAGGTGGAAAACACAGGATATGATGAAAATAGTTTCAAATCCTCATGAAATTCTCAGGATTGGCAATTCTCTCAATGTAGTGCAAGTTCAAAAAACACAGGCAGCCTCTTTAGCAAAGGTTGAGTTCACACTGCCAGTTCTGCCTTGGCTTGACAAGGCAAAAACAATGAGAGGGGAACAAGACAGAGTGAGGGAATCATGCCTTCCCTCTGCCTGCCTGCCTGCCTGCCTGTGAGCATGATGTGACACAAAATTTTCTCACTTGACATAATTAATTCTCCTCTGTCAAATCTGGACAGTGTCAGCCAATTCTTAAACAAACAAACAAAGAAACAAATAAATCACCCACATAAATATAGTGACTTGTCTTCATTCCCTTAGGAAAACGGGGTTATGCTTTTGATTAAAAAAATAAATGCACTAAAAGGAAAAATCGTGGGGTTTGAGCAGTTACTAGAAGGGACCTACAGAACATGAAAGGCACATAATTCTGCAGGATTTATTTACTGAGACCACTTAATGGTAGTTTGCTTACCTACACTAAATTAACTTACTTGTTGTATTAAGTAACAGTCATAAAAATCCCTTAAACATTGCCACACCCTTTCCCAGAGGTTTGAGTGCAATTCCTACCCATTAGGGCACACATCTTAAATACTTCAGAAGAGAGATACAGCAGAAAATTAAATGAACGAGTGTGCTGGATCTATGTTGACCTGAAGCCTGAGCAGATCAGACAACTCAGTATTGTCCTGGAAAAAGAATTTGTATGAAGTCACTCTAATGGCTCTGCTCAGCATCAGACAGGCATGTCTGGACTTGTTAATTTGATCACAGAAAAGCTGGATGGTATGAAAACAGAATGTTCAAATTTTTCTCAAGTGAGGACACATTACAAGGGGTAGAAAGCAAGACTTACATAGTTTCCATCATGTTACATGTTTTAGTGAGGCAAAGAGATGATGTTACTTTGGGGTTGGTTTCTTCTCACAAATAACAAGTGATAGACCATGAGGAAATGGCCTCAGGTTATGCCAGAGAAGATTTAGGTTGGATATTAGGAAAAATTCTTCACTGAAAGGACTGTGAAGCGTTGGAGCAGGCTGACCAGGGAAGTGGTTGAGTCACCACCATCCCTCAAGGCAGGTGTGTAGATGTGGCTCCTAGGGACATGGTTTAGTGGTAAACTTGGCACTGTTAGGTTAATGGTTGAACTTGATGATCTTAAAGGTTTTTTCCACCTTAAGTGATTACATGAATCTTTCTATGATCCAAATGCAACTGCTCAATTACCTGGTTTACACAGAAACTAATCACCTGAAAGAGACAAATAATTTTCTAATTTCACACCTTGTACTAGCATGAAATTCACTCCTCAAAACATTTCCAAAAGTTAAAAAAAAAAAGATAAGACACTCAGGTAACTTGAGTCTAAACAGATTTAACTACTTAATCCATATATTCCTCACCTTGAAAACATGTTTTACGTGTGTGAAATCAAAAGGTATTTGCATTTTTGTAAGCAGCTTCATTGTGCTCTGCAGATCAATCTTCCCATCCCTGAACTCATCCTGAATGATAGACAAAAACCATGTATGCAAGCTCAGGTTAAGGAAAATTCTGGCCTATGACATTGCTTTTTAATAAGGGAAGGAGGGAGAACAGTTTAATATTTAAAATCCTAAAAAGCTTGCACTTTGCTTTTCTCATACTCCAGAACACTCTCGTCTTCTAAGAATGCAGCAGGCTCTGAGGCACACCGGCACACAGCAAGGTATTTTTGCTCTGCATCTAGAAACACTGAGGACAGAAGAGATAAAAAGGGCCAGAGAAACAGAAGGGGAGGGTGTAAAGGAAAACAAGGGGTAGACAGGGTGAAGAAAGGGGCACAGTAAGAGAGGGAAATGTGCAGAGACTAAGGGGATCCAGCAGCCATGGGGAATAGAAGGGAGTGGCAACAAAAAGCCTGAACAAGCTGAGTGCTCCCAGCATTGCACCAACCCAAGCAGCTTCAACTACTCCAGCTAGACCAGCCCCTCCCCCTGTCACCCAGCTAGGGGGTCCCATGTGTGCACAGGCGCAGGCTAGGCCAAGAAGGGAAGATGCATGCAGGGGGAGCTCACACTATGGCAGCCATTGCAGGGCAACAGGAGGAGGAAGAGGTAAACTAGCAAAAGGTGGAGGGGTAGAGTAGGAGGAGGATATCTGTTCTCCTCCATGGTGGCTGTGTATCTCCTGTTCTGGTCTCCTCACTGCAGTGGCGTTGGCAGCACTTGTCAGGGCATCACCTGGGCTTGCTCTGGTTCCCAGCACAGCCCTTTCCCTCACAGCCTCATGCCCCCTCAGCACGGCCCCACCCTTGTCCCCAGCCAGCGCTGTCCTGGTGCCACTGTGAGGTCACAAGCTGCACGGCCCCAGCACAGGCCCCTTCCCACCACCACTGCTCCCTGCCACCATCTTGTGCCTTTTCTCTCCAGCACGAACTACCCCATGTGCTGTCCCCTTGCCTTTAGGCTTGTGCCCGTGGGACAGCCCTCGCCACGCTGGGGCACGTGCACAAGGCAGGAGCAGTGTGAGCTGGAGAAGGCATCTCTCATCTGAGGCCTACCATGCCAGTCTCCTCCCAGGGAGTTTTGTCAGGTTGATGACAAGCTGGTGAGGCAGGAGGCTGCCTGTGTGTGGGACCTGTCACAACAAGAACAACTTCACCCCTTTTCAAATAAATGGTCCTACTATAAAAATTTAGGGGCACAGCACCCCTTTGGCCCACAGGACAAAACCTCTGTTGAATTTGGCCAACTCTGTGGGGTAACCAGTGAAGTCCAGCTGCATGGTGTCATGCTAAATGAGGCAGAACTGTGGCAAAAGACCTGACACAAGGGCTTGAAATCATATATGATCTGCCTTTTTCCCTGTAGGGATCTGCTGTGTTTAAAAAAAAACCCTGGGCAAGAGGCAGCTATACCTTATGGTGAGCCTCTGGATGAAGGTGCTCATCAGTATCAGCCTTCAAATCACTAGAACAGCCTTTGGAAGTCAGACTGGACTTTCGTCCTGACTCATTTTAACACCCATGGTTACAGGGATCCTTCTCATCCACACTACTTCAAAGATACCAACCTCCATGTAACTGTCACCAAGGTCATGGGTGAAACTCCAAATGTGATAGACCAAAGTCAGTTTGCTACAGATTTTTGTGAAATTTAGGAAAGCTGAGGACACCAAGTTTCCTATGGCCATTCTGGAAAACATTCAGGCTTTGTCAGAGGATATATGGGGGGAGAATAGAATAGAATAGAATAGAATAGAATAGAATAGAATAGAATAGAATAGAATAGAATAGAATAGAATAGAGAATAGAATAGAACTAACCAGGCTGGAAAAGACCTTTGAGATCATCGAGTCCAGCCTATCATCCAACACTATCTAATCAACTAAACCATGGCACCAAGTGCCCCATTCTCTTCCTAAACTCCACCACCTCCCTGGGCAGCCCATTCCAGTGGCCAATCACTCTTTCTATGAAGAACTTCTTCCTAACCTCCAGCCTAAACCTCCCCTGGCGCAGCTTGAGACTGTCCTATTGTTCTGGTGCTAAGGAAACTCAATGTTACTCACACTTTCATGAACTGAAATAAACTATTGAATGATCAACATCTGATCAGCATTGTCTGTAACACAGAAGTGCCTCCATGTTGACCAAAACTCACTAGTTGACATGGTGGCCTAAATAATTCCAAGCCATTGCCCCCCATTCTATTACTAGAAAGTCTTATAAAATGTCCTTCCCTAGCTTTTCTGTATACACAAGAGACATCACTAACACAGTCATGTCAACAAAGGGAGATGAGTACACAGGAGGGATAAATTTCTTATAGATAGTGAAGAATTTCAGAACTAAGCAGAACTATGCTGAGTGTTGCAGTGTTACGGAATAAAGCAATGCTACTTCCCTCCTCCCAGTGTTTATTGCAAATGCCAACTTGCTGAGAGGAGTTGAGGGCCCCTTTCCTGGGGACAGCTCCCTGTGCCCTCACAGAGGGACATTTCAGGGATTGAGTCTGAAACATGAGCAAAGAATTTTCTGAGAAGGACCAGAACTGGTTATACCCTCCCCACCCATCCTTTGGGGCATTTTTTAATGGCCTAGGGATTGTTCAAAATCTATCTGTTGACAACCATTGGTAAGATCCCACCTCAGTCTTCTCAGTCTTCTCTTAGACTAGGAAGACACGATTCTCTCATTCTTTCCCTATAACAGAGATGTTTTTGTCCCCCAGTCATCCAATCCTTTCTTGATCTGAGACCTACAGTCTTCTGGCTGCCCCAGAAGAGCCCAAACTAAGTTACTTCTGCTAAAGGAGCCAAACTTGTAGATAACTTTAGGAGTTGACATACTGTCTTGGTTTCTCACCTGGCTTGGACAGTACCTAATATCCAAGACCTTGTCTGCAGCCTGGAGGAACACCTCATTGCAGTGTATTAGCTCATTGTTATGTTTAGTAGTTGCAGTAGGATCAAGCAGATCTTCAGAAGGACTGCTTTGATTTTCACAAGTGGTCAAGGAATGGGAGCAGTGGGGCTGCACAGGCATTTTGGGGTCTTGTTGCTGAAAATGCAGAAAAAACTCTGAACTGTGAACACATCTGAACCATGGTCAGTTTGGGCCCCTTACTACAAAGAAGGACATTGAGTTGCTGGAGTGTGTCTAGAGAAGGGCACCAGAGGTGGTAATGGGTCTAGAGAACCAGTCTGGTGAGGAGCAGCTGAGGGAAATGGGGTTGTTTAGTCTGGAGAAGAGGAGCCTGAGGGCAGAACTCATTGCTCTCTACAGCTCCATGAAAGGAGGTTGCATTGAGGTGGGCGTTGGTCTTGTCTCCCTAGTATCAGGTCATAGAAGGAAATGGCCTGAAATGGTGCCAGGAGAGGTTTAGGTTGGAGATGAGGAAAAATTTCTTTCCTGAAAGGCCAGAGCTGGACTTGCTCCCCACACATTCATATGTATGCTGGTCTGGGGCCACCAGGAGATGCCAGAGGAGTCCAGATGCTGCTGCCAAAGGACCAAACCACAGACAGGGAAAAGAGTTTTTACTGCCAATTTCTTGCTTTATTGGGATTTTCTACTTTTAAAGTTGCCTAATCTTAACAAACTAATGAAACAGCTAAAGGGGATTGTTGAGAGCCAGCAGGTCTTCTTGGCAGATCTGTGGTCTTCTGCTTCTCCAGATGAATGTCTGTGTTTGGTGTGTCTTCTTGATCTCTTGCTGCTCTTCACGCACTGCTGTGGAGAGTCTGAGGAAACTCCATCTTCAGGCCCCATGGGATCTTGCTGATCCTCTTAGGGACTTCTCTTGGTGCAGCACTGGTCCCATTTCCTTCAGCCAGAAAGCAGAGGTGATGGTATGTCTTCAGAAGGGATGAGGGTAGGGGATGGGAAGGAAAGGCAGCACAAGAACTGATGATGCCAGGAAAGCAGAATAAGGGAGCGGATGGGTTGACAGCCCAGCTGGTGTCAGTGAGGGCCTCTGTGCCAGTGGCAGGGCACTGACAGGGTGTCACTATGGCACTGCTTCAGTGATGTTCTATACGGGAGTGCTGGCATGATGCTCTGCTGCCAGGAGAACAATTCTGCTGGTGGATCTATCTCCATGGGTTCTTCTCCATCCTCAAGTGGATCCACCTCCATTGGCCCCTCACCTACAGGTGGATCCACCTGCATGGGCTCTTCACATTGCACATTGTCTACACCATTCCCTATGTGAAAAGTGAAGGTCATGGTTACCATGGAGCTCATGGCAGCTCTATTCAGAAACTGATTCTTCACCCTCATCCACTGCACTCTCTTGGATTGCTTGCATAGAAGTGGGCATCTGATCACTTTTCTGCTCATGTTGCTGCTTTGGGTCCTCTTCTTCCCAGCCATCATGGTGTCTGAGTGCCCAGACATTCAGTGATTGCTGACTAGAACACAGTCAGTAGCTTGTGACATCAGGAGATCACTGTGATGTCTATGCAAGTGACAACCTATGGCTGCTCTGGGATCCCTGTGGCTTTAAATATACCATACCGGGAGAGGAAGAGGAGGGCTGAGAGGAGCTGAGGGCCCTTTTCCTGGGGGTGGCTCCCTGTCTCCATTCCTCATGGACGTTTCAGGGATTGTGTCTGAAACAAAGGAAAGAGTTTTCTGAGGAGGACTAGAACTGGCTGGACCCTCCCCACCCATCTTTTTGGGCATTTTAATAGCCTAGGGATTGTTCAAAATGCCCTTTAGCCAGATGGAGGCTTTTCACTTACTTTAGTGGCATTTGGATCCAATTTTGGACCCAATGCAAGTAGGGCCTTTGAGAACTTGGGGGGAAGAAGGGGAAAGTTTGCAAGGTCTCTCATCCAGGGAAGTGAGGATTGTTCAGCTAATCCTCCCTGAATCATAAAGGGAGGTTCTCCTTCCCCTCTACTCTGTCCTGGTGAGGACATATCTGTAGTATTGTGTCCAGTTCTGGGCTCCTCAGTTCAAGAGGGACAGGGATACACTAGAGAGTGTCCAACAGAGGCTATGAGGATGATGAAGTGACTGGAACATCTGTCTGATGAGGAAAGGCTGAGAAACCTGGGGCTTTTTGGCCTGGAGAAGAGCGGGTGTCAAGAAGATAGTACCAGCCTCTTTTCAATCATGTCCTGTGACAGGACAAGGGGCAACAGCCACCAGCTAGAACATAGGAAGTTCCACCTGAACATGAGGAAAAACTTCTTTGCCAGGAGGGTGCTGGAGCCCTGCAGCAGTTTACAAGTCTCCTCTGGGGAGTTTAAGGACCCATCTGAATGTGTTCCTGCATGACCTGCTCTAGTTGATCCTGCTTTGGCAGGGGGGTTGGATTGGATGATCTTCAGAGGTCTCTTCCAACACCTACTGTTCTATGATTTTATGATTCTATTATGGTTTGCATTCAAACCACGACAGTGATGTTTTGCTAAAGTGTTTGTTACAATAAAGGAAATTTCTACCACTTTTGCTGTTTTCTGTAAACATACTTCTTAATTAGAGGGTTTTTTAGAAACAATCTTTAATTTCAAGCAGTATTCTAAACAAAAAACCTTCTAAAATACTCAAGCAAACATTTAAGTATTATTCTTACAACTAATAACCAGTTTTAATGTGAGCATAAGATTTTGCTTTTGTTTATCACTACTGGTGGCAATTACATTGTCACATGGCCTTTGGTAAATACTGATTAGTGGCTTTACAACTTTGCTGTTCATACTGGCCATGATCACTTTCATAGTATCATAGTATCAGTCAGGGTTGGAGGGGACCACAAGGATCATCTAGTTCCAACTCACCTGCCATGGGCAGGGACACCCCACACTAGATCAGGCTGGCCAGAGCCTCATCCAGCCTGGGCTTAAACACTTCCAGGGACGGGGCCTCAACCACCTCCCTGGACAACCCATTCCAGGGCTTCACCACTCTCACAGTGAAGAACTTCCTCCTCATGTCCAGCCTGAATCTCCCCACCTCCAGCTTCATTCCATTCCCCCTAGTCCTATCACTCCCTGATAGCCTGAGAAGTCCCTCCCCAGCCTTCTTGTAGGCCCCCTTCACATACTGGAAGGCCACAATGAGGTCACCTCTGAGCCTTCTCTTCTCCAGACTGAACAGCCCCAACTCCTTCAGTCTGTCCTCACAGAAGAGGTGCTCCAGCCCCCTATCATCCTTGTGGCCCTTCTCTGGACACCTTCCAGCACCTCCAGATCCCTCTTGTAATAGGGGCTCCAGAACTGGATGCAGTACTCCAGGTGGAGTCTCACCAGGGCTGAGTAGAGGGGAGAATCACCTCCCTTGACCTGCTGGCCACACTTCTCTTCAACTGGTTTTGTTTTAAAAGAAATATTCAATGTAATGGTGTTAGGGGATAACAAGCATTGTGTGAAACTGATGTCTTCAGAGTACTCTTCTGATGAAAAACAAAGTTGTTGCATCTGTACTCAAATTTGTGAGGTTCCTAATTCTATATATCCAGATATGTGACCTGGGTTTGGACAACCTGTTGAATCTGCTGATCAATATTCAGTACCCGGCTGATATCATGCCAGCTTTATACCGAAAAGTGCTGGCAGGAGCAAAGGATGGTGAGGCTTGGAGTTCAGACTGCAACCTGAGATGCTTCCTGTTTCTCCTTATCTCAACCCACAGGGCATTCTGTGTGTTTCACTCACTCTTCATGGTGGGAGCAGGTCTTGTTA
Source organism: Colaptes auratus (assembly GCA_015227895.2). Taxonomy (NCBI): domain Eukaryota; kingdom Metazoa; phylum Chordata; class Aves; order Piciformes; family Picidae; genus Colaptes; species Colaptes auratus. The sequence continues at coordinate 7,848,731 of CM037634.1, forward strand.
GAGCAGACTGTCTTAGACCAGGACAATATGATCATTAATTACCCAAAGAAAACAACAACAAAAAGGTGACTAATATAAGCCCCATCATTCTACATCATTCTGCATTGCTGATGACAAAGTCATATGCTCCTTTTTTTTCTTTTGTTTGTTTTTTTTTAACTAAGCATATTCATTTCAAAAGCCATATTGCACAAGACAAGGTTGTAGTGTTGGTGGTATTTGAATGAAACTAAAACAAATTAAATATCCTTTGATGTATTCTGAATTCCTTCAGATTGGCATTGACTAGTGCACATTTTTCATCTGGTTGCTCATCTTTATGGTCAATGAGTAGAAACGTTCTGGGAGCATTGTACTAATTTATGTGCAGAAATGCACTCATTACACAGGGTATCCTTCCCGCACGCAGAAAGCAGCCTGCTGCCCTTGTAACAGTGTTCCCTGACAATGCCTTTCACAGATGCCTATTTGTTAAGGAATGTGCACCATGCACTTGAAGAGGAAGAAGGAGGGAGAATGGAGAGCATTTTCTGCACTCCTTCAGCTCTTCACAAAAAGCTGCATTACCTATGGGTCATTCTCTTTTCACCCCACAGCTGTTACTGAGATCCATCCAACACCAATCCACCTCTTTTAGTGTCTGTGTTGCTGCTAGAGACCGTTCAATGAGGAAGCAGCTGTCTTTCCATGGTATTTATTAGAATCAGTGACTATTTATTGATTGAAATTAGGCGTAATTTTATTAAAAATGTTGCAGTGTCCAGGGCAGCTGTAATGAAGATAGCCTGTTGTGAGTGTAGCTCATATCTGCAGTACAGAATAGCACACAAAATTTTAGATATAAATTTAAGTGTTGACAGAAAGAGGGACATACCTCTAAAAATCCTGGACTATGAAAAAAGCCCAAACCCAACACTTCATTCAAACATGAATACTGAACATGAACTAGCAATAAGGAACAGTAGGGAACAATGTAAAAGAGAAGCAACTAAATGACTTTCTGTTTCAGCAGTTATTCCCTTGTGAGATACAAATATGTGACGTTTTGCAATATACTGTTCTGTTATGTAGAATTACTTTAAAATGCAGCTTCTATACAGCACAACAGTAGCAAGAAGTACAATAATAAAAGCATTTAATACTGTAGGATTAGGTGGTTTTCATATCTCCCCTATCATCAGCCTACTTTTATGAACTTTTCATTTTCCTTCCATTTCGTTTCTCTGTAAAAGAGAGAATCTGTGATACCAAAAGCAACTCAGAGGGATGGAATTCAGAGGAAAAGTTCTAATCTGGCTGAAAACACTTATCCATTTTTTTGCAAGGCATATGAAATTAACCTGGAAAAGGTAATTACAATATAAGCATTGTCAGTTTTCCCTCCAGATTCTTCATGGCTTGAAATTACTTAAATTACTTTTGAAAGTTGAAACTTGGGAAGGAATAAACACTATGAACAGAAAGCAAAGGTACAGAACATTAGAGCTGAGCCTGAACTTCATTGTCAGCTTCCAACTGCATTACAAATGGGAGAAGATGAGCACTTAATATCAGTATTTTGACTGAAGGTTTAATGTTCTCATAATGAAGGTTGCTTCATGTTTTGCTAGTACTTCAGCAAGTAGAAAACCTGTCAAAATAGGGACACTTAGCAAAATAAACTTCATCTTTTCATTTTCAAATGTATATTGAATTTAAAGCAGCTTTCCCTGCAGCTTCATTAGAGAGAGACAAATCTTTAACAGGCACATAAGACTCAAGTTATGTTGACAGAAAGTAGTGATCTATCAACACTCCTTGTCACTGGAAGGAATATGTATATGAAAAAGCCAACACTGTAACAACCAAACCAAACCAAACCAAAAACCAACCAAACCAAACCAAACCAAACCAAACAAACCAAAACAAAACAAAACAAAACAAAACAAATAAAACCTCCACCCTTATTTGTATGATTTCCAGGCTTTAGTCTGTATTAAATCTCCTTATTCCTTATTCCTTATCAAGTTCCTTATTCCTTATCAAGTCGTGGGAAAGGAAAGCATGATTTAGGAATAGAGGGAATAAAAGTGAAGGAACTAAAACGAACATTCCATCAAGTGTATATCTCTCACTGATTTCAAATAACCAACTCATCCTTGCTCCAGTTACAGGAAGACCAATTTCAAGGATTATTTTCCCCTCTGCAGTAAGAATGCTATAATATGCTCAACAAATCTGAAAAATGGGATTTCTTACATGTGAAGTGAAAGATCTTTTCTAAGTCAGTGTGCCATTCTCACATAAGTAGTGGATATTATCATATTCTTTTAATGAAAGCTTTGGAGTTATTAAAAATGCATTGTGGTTTCAAAAAGTTGCTATTTAAAAGAATAACTCTCATAAACTATTTAAAACATGGTATCCTAGGATTCTCCAAAATTGCAAGAGGCATTCCTCATCTGTGACACCTATTTTTGCTAGCAAAGCTTCACAATCTACCTATACAGATCACAGATCAGTGCACCTGCCCTTACAAGCCTACAGCTACCTAGGTATGCTCATCACAAGCTTCACCTGTATGGAGGTCATGTTTCAGGTAGGAACAACTCCCAGGGTAGAGTGGTGGTAAAGAAAGGGATCAAAAGTCTGCTTATTCACTTCTTCAGTGTTTATTCCTAGACACAAGAATAATTTAGAGGCCCAGGAAAGACAAGAAAACATTGGATACAATGCTGTTGGTGCAATTTCACTGTTACCTGAATTCTGAGACATAGTCTGTCTGTCAGAGTTACACTTTAAACCAAATGCCTGGCACAGGCCATAGCAAGTCCTAAACACACAAAGATGAAAACATACAATACAATACAATACACCAGGTTGGAAGAGACCTTCAAGATCATCACGTCCAACCCATCAACCAATCCAACCCACCTAAATACAAACACGAGTTTGTGTGTAAGATTAGTGCTGCCCAGTCACTAAAGGAGTCACAGACACTCTCTTGGAAAAGAAAATAAAACCTATTTTAATGGAAGTAATAATAATAAAATTAAATACATACAACTATACACAAAACCAATTGAAACTAACCCCCTAGTGGCAATTAAGTCACCATCACCACTGAAGATACCATTAAAAGAATGTCCCCCGAGTAGCTCACCACTCAGAAGTCAGACTCAGAGTGAGAAATATAGACTTATTTATGCTCTTAACAGTTGTGTCATCCTATATGTGTTGTGAATTAATCAGGATTCCATTGATCTTGAGACAAGTGCCAAAGGTAACTTACCTTTAAAACCAAGTATATTCTATGTCATCATTTCCTTATGCTATCTTTATTGCTTTGTAGCATTCAACTAATGATAAAAAGATAATTTTTTTTTATCATGGAATGGTCTTGGTTGGAAGGGACCTCCAAAGGTCATCTACTTCAGCCCCCCCTGCAGTAAGCAGGGGCATCTTCAATCTTCAGGGGCATATGATGTGTATGAGTTCATTAGTGAATATCTTCTACAAATCCCTGTGATTATTTCTGACAAAAACACTTTTGCAACTTCGTGGAAGATGTTCTTAATTTTACTTAAGAACTTTATTTCACATAAGACCTGAGATTTGCAACGTTTCTTTTTTATCCCATTAGTGACAGATATGGGAAACACAGTTTTTGTTTTCAAGCTGATTCTTCTGTTGTTAGAGAATTAATGGCTGAAGGGCATCTGCAATAAAAAGTCACCTTCTCGTTCATCAGTTTTTCTTGCCTGTAAAATAAAGGTGCTTGCTTCATGGATCTAGCTGAAGTCAATGAAAAGCATAATAAACATTTTGGTATTCTGTGTGCAATCATTTCCTTTCCATTATCAAAGTTACCTAGGCTGCCAAATGTGTGACACAGATTATGGGACAAATTTGTGCTTAAAAAGTAGGGGTCTTTCAAAACAATATGCGATGTCCTGTGAAGTGTTCGTGGGGGGGAAAGAAAAGATTAATATGCATAGGCTCTAATTTGCCTTCAGCTGTTTTCTAGTTATGCTGTTTAGGTCCCAGCTCAACAGAGTACTAAATTGTTTGATTGATTATAATCATTTGACTATCTCCACTGGGAGGAAGAGTAAGAAAGAGGTGCTGTGACACTACAGATGGTCATACAACGCTGAAGGACCTAAGAGAGAAGGTACAGATGGCACAAAAAGGTACAGATAGTAAGAAAGAGGTACTGTGACACTACAGATGGTCATACAACGCTGAAGGACCTAAGAGAGAAGGTACAGGTGGCACAAAAAGGTACAGATAGTAAGAAAGAGGTACTGTGACACTACAGATGGTCATACAATGCTGAAGGACCTAAGAGAAAAGGTACAGATAGCACAAAAAGACTTTTCCTTTTGACTGTGAACTTTAGACCAACATGGAGAAGGTTCCTGCAGATCCATTCTCAGACTTTTGCTCTAATGTATCTTATAACTTACATTATTCTGTTCCATTACATTGTCTGAATCTACAAGACATGTCTAGATACAGAAATGGACTTAAAAGTCTAGCAGCTTCAGTAAATTAAATTATAAGCATTTATTTATTCTCTAGTCAAACACACAACAGTCAAGTGAAGCACCCATGGAGCCCATGGGTATTTAGGCTCTCAGCTATGGCAAATTTACTCCCTGCAGGAGTGTTCTTAATTTAAAGAGGTTCAAGTCTATGTCTAATTCATCCTGTGGAATGTTCTTAGAGCTATGTTAAGGACTGGCACTCAGAGGAAGCACACTCCACTGCACCTGTAGAAAATGTGTTAATATGAATGCACCATTTATGGGCACATAAAGAGCAAGATTAACATAATTCATTATTTAGCTGGAAGGTAGCTGGAGAACTGCATTCTGATCACTTCTTCTGTACTGTGGAAGTGTAGAACAAATTCTTTAAACTTTCCTTATTGCTTTTGTGGATTCAGTAGATTATAAAGCTTTATAATGATGAAATAATTGACCATTGCATATAGGGAAGTAAATACATGAAAGACTATGAGCTGCTGACATTCTGCAAAAGTGGGGATTATTTATATGTCTCCAGGTAGCAGGACAGAGGGAAAAAATCAGATGGCTGCCATTACAATCTTTATTTTAGACACTGAGGTTATTTCCAGTATGTTTTTTAAAAACAAGATCAGTTTAAATAATTTCCTAAACATACTTATAACTACCAAAATAATTTCAACGTATGGATTCATACCTGAAGAAGTCAAGGCGTTTGCAAGTTTACCCCTGTAACTCAATATATCTAATATCTATCTTCTTTTGATATTGGCATAGTATTTGTAAGCACCAAAGGTGGAGTGAAAACAAGCAGAACTCAATATATTTATCATAAAATTCTACATTCAAAAGTCACTTTGATCCTTCTGTTACTGTTTCATTAAATCCCTCATAGGCAGTGTAATCCTGAGAACTCTAACTCTCTGTAACAATATTCTCTGTTTCACTTTGTACTGAAAGACCAAATTATTAACAATGTTATACTGTGAAAATGTCATCTAAAGGCATCACGATGTGCTCAGGAAGCCATAGGCTTTGGGTCAAAGGACAGTTGTTTATAGCTCATTATTATGATGAAGTAAAAGCTGAAATGATATTAAAAGTTTGTTTAAGATGCAATTAGTGAGGAACTTATGCATTTTCAAGTACTCCATACAGATCTGTAGTCTCCTATCAACAGTGGCAGAAATGTTTTTTGTGGTACATTATTTGCTCTCTCCAGACAATGGCAAACAATGCAAAAGCCAAAATATGTTGCTCAGCATTTGTTTGCTTTTATTCTTTTTGTCACTTGTTTCTTTTCTCAGCTGTGCAATCCTAACTGCTAAATTATGATTTCACAGGAGAGCTCAACTCAGCCTGTCTTGATTCCTTTCTGCCTTTAGATATATGAAGAAAATTCAAATAAAAGCTGAATTAGCCTCACGACTTTGGACCATGCAGACTAATAGGAAGCTTCTGAGCTGGTGTGACACGAGTACTAAATACAGCCTCCACGGCTGTTTCTCAAGTTCACAAACTATACACTGGATGGTCTGTTCGCTGAGACTGGTCACAAGGAGAATAAAGACTTCACACATGAGATTTCAGCTGAAGTCATTGGTTTGATATCAAGGAAGCTGGCATGAAATAGGAGATTCCACTTTTCCCTCGGGAAGTTGGTCTTAATGCCTTTCTCCACCAAGTACACACTGTGTGACCTATGCTGCATGCCCAGTTTAGTGGTTCACCCACTATCTAAAGATATGGGCAACCACTGCTTCCCCTCTTTAAAGCAAATTCTGGATGCAGAACTTCAGAGGAAACAGCAGAAGCTTTCAGGTGTGTTAGGGGGAAAGGATGAAGATCCTATTTTCCACTGGCGCATAGAAAAGAAAGAGGGCTTGGCAAGCAGTCCAGTGAGTATGAGCATGATACACACACAAAAAAAGAAGAGGAAGAACACCACAAATTCTAACCATGGGGTAGGGATAAAGATTTATTATTATTAGAGTACCACAGTGCCTGTAAAAAGTACTTCTGAAAGAAGGCAGAGAATATAATAGAGGGAGTACCGATATGCTTATATCACACTGTCAAAATATGGACGAGTAAATCACGAAAGAGAAAACCCTTCAAAGACAAGAACATTTCCAAATGTTCAGACTTAGAAGGGTGTCCTTTGGATGGTAATGTGCCTAAACAAGAATAATGCACAAAAATAATCCAATTAAAACTACTACCTACATGTTTTAAATGAATGTACAGCATGTAGCCGTTACAGCACTAAACCAAGCAATCTATATGACCAATGGCTTACTAATGTCAAAAGACATGTGAACTATAGTGCACTGGAACACAATCATCTTGTGTTAGATATTAGAAAAACATATCCTTTACTCCATTAAAAATGCATTTTACACTTAGATCAGTTTTGGATCAGTTTAGCTACTACATTTCTTACCAGGTGAAAACACAGTCTCAGGATTTTACCACCAGTGTGGAAAATACTACCTGCTGTCTGGGTTGTGGATAGTAGCTTCTACCAGGAACCTCTTCTCTATTTGGTATCAAATTAATCTAAAATCTTTGCACAATAGCTCTTGGTATTAGGATGTCAAAACACCAACCAGCCTCATTCTTGAAACAGATTCATTACTGCTTTGTCAGAACTCAGATCTGGGATAATGAAATTGCATGCCATGTAGAGCTACTGCAGCTAGACTGATTTTAGAATTCATGTTGCATCTCTGATAGAATCCCCAGCTGTGCTGGATGTTCTAACTGTACCAGCATTGATGTTGCTACCCCAGGGGTCACTGAAAATGCATTCTGGGCATGTAATGCCCTATATAGGAAAGGACAGACCTACCATTAGAAAACACATTTTAAAGGAGGGGAAAAAGCTATACATACAAAACACATAAAGTGTTATATGTGTAGGGTTGTATGCACATGGAAATATAGGGCATATATGTACACACACAAACTCTGGGATTAAATAGAACCAATACAATTATGAGAGGGAAAAATCAGAAAAGAGCTAAGCTTTAGTTCACATAGAGGATGCAAACTGTAGTCACTTATTCAGTGTTTAATGCTGTATCATCGAAGATTCATCCTGTGCAGATTCTATATAATCCTCACAAGAAACAAGGATGCAGTGAAAGGCATATTTGGGGAATAATTGGAAAATAAATATATCTATGCAAGATTAAGCTGAGTGCACTGGGTACATCTATAGCACTCTACACATTTCAGCATAACCAAACTTTTTCTTTGAAAGCAAATCTAACGATCCAATAATAATTGGCTGACAGCTAAACTTTTTCCCTGGCTGCCAAATAGATTCACAAATAAGCATTTAGAAATTCTGATTTAGCTACTGTGTCTAATACAATTACAGACCATTGAAGCATTTGGTGGTGTCTACATACTTAAAAAAAAAAACAAGCAGCAAATACTGTGTTTTTCAGAGTAAGATTCTGTCTGATCACTGAAAACATCAGACTTAAAACATCTTTGATCACAGATTACTGTAAAGACCTCTAAAACCAGAGTTATAGATAAACTAACTAGCAACTAATTACAGTATCACCAAGGTTGGAAGAGACCTCAAAGATCATCGAGTCCAACCTGCCACCACAGACCTCATGAGTAGACCATGGCACCAAGTGCCACATACAATCCCCTCTTGAACACCTCCAGGGATGATGACTCCACCACCTCCCTGGGCAGCACATTCCAATGACAAACGACTCTCTCAGTGAAGAACTTTCTCCTCACCTCAAGCCTAAACTTCCCCTGATGCAGCTTGAGACTGTATCCCCTTGTTGTGGTGCTGATTGCTAGAGAGAAGAGACCAATTCCTTCCTGGCTACAACCACCTTTCAGGTAGTTGTAGAGAGCAATGAGGCCTTCCCTGAGCCTCCTCTTCTCCAGGCTAAACAATCCCAGCTCCCTCAGCCTCTCCTCACAGGGCTTGTGCTCAAGGCCTCTCCCCCAGCCTCGTTGCCCTTCTCTGGACACTTTCAAGTGTCTCAATGTCCTTCCTAAACTGAGGGGCCCAGAACTGGACACAGGACTCAAGGTGTGGCCTAACCAATGCAGAGTACAGGGGCACTATGGCTTCCCTGCTCCTGCTGGCCACACTATTCCTAATGCAGGCCAGGATGCCATTGGCTTTCTTGGCCACCTGGGCACACTGCTGGCTCGTGTTCTATCAGCAACAACTCATGTTGCTAATCTATCTGACATTAAAATATCTGTATTTAATTTGCTTATAAAAAGACATCACTTAAATAAATAAGGATAACTTTAGAAATAATACTTCATTTAAATGCCTTGATTGTGTCAAATCATGTGAAATATCACTAACAGTATCTATTCCAAAAAGCCTCCAGAGTTAGGATTTCTGTATGTATGATTTTTGTAGCTATGACAATGCCCATTTAAAAATCTAGACAGAAAGAATATAAATATTTATTAAAGACTTGTTTATCCTGCTTATAAGAATGTTGCATATGCTCATAAATTCCCAAGAAGAGACTGCATTTGTATCACTACCATTTTTCTTCTGTACTACATCCATCCTATTAGAAGCCACATCCTAATGAATTAATATAATGATACAGAAATTATGAAAGTATACAGATCTATCAAAATAAATATTAATAAGCAAAATAAAATTTGGCTTCTTAATCAAGGACACACAGCATCAGACAAATCATTTCCACCCATGAGGGGAATAAAATCATACAAAGTCATAATTGTCTTAGATGGGAGAAGCAGTAAGCCCCTGGAAACAGAATGAAGTCTGCGAAGAGAAATGAGGTTGAGTTAATAGCAGAGCTGCAGCCTCAGCTACCATTCTCATTCCAAGCAGGCTTAGTTTTATCAAATGCAAACTGCAATCAATGAGTTCATATTTTCTACCCACGCTCACATTGCTCCTGAGAAAGGTTAAGGGAAGGTGTGGGGACACTTCTGCAAGCGCTGGTCAGATGGACCACTGCTGCCTTTCCTCATCCCTGTATACGAGCTCCTGTGAATCAGGCTGCAGGGGAACAAATGCCTCTGGTGACAGTAGGATGCTTCTGAAGATATGAATTTTTCCACAGGGCACATTCCACATCACATAGAATAGATATGTGTTGTCACATCTCACTCTCCTGAGAGATGGCAGCCCAAAGTAGCCTGCTGTTAGAGCAATTTAACTGACCTCCCCGAGGAGTATTTGTAAAACAACACAATCTAAAAATCCCAATAAGCCCACAGTTTCTCTGGGCCCCTGTTCCACTGTTGGACCAACCTCACAATGAAAATATTTTTCTTACACTAAGTCAGAATTTCTCATGTTCCTACTCATGCCTGTTTTCTCTTGTCCTTCCATAGTGTGGCTCTAGGACACTGGCCCTGTCTTCAATACGTCCTCCTCTAATAGGCAGTATCAGACAGTAGTTCTGTCTCCCCTTTGCCTTCTCTTTTCAGGGCTGAACAGCCGTCTCTGCCTCTCCTTATACATCCTGTCACTAATCAATCTGGTTCCCCTTTGCTGGGCTTATTTCAGTATGTCAGTATTTTTCTTATACTGGAGAGCTCTTAACTGGACACAGTACTAAAGGTATGGTCTCAAGAGTGCTGAACAGAGGGGAGATCTTCAGACAGCCCATCATTACTGAGCATCTAAATGTCATGGAAAGCAGACAGGTAATCTCTTCTGTTTTCACTGCTCCTGATAGCAAGCCACACAGCCTAGAGAAGCAGAAATCAACTGTAGTACAATGCAGAGGGATAAAAACCTTGTGAAAGATAAAGGAAGGAAGAATGAGAACCAGAAGTTTAAATAAAAAAGGGGGGACTTGGATAAGGACTGAAAGCAAATGAATTCTGTAGGCAGCAGACTGGCCTATAGCTCCCAGATGCTATTCTGCTTTTTGCATGCTAGTACAATTTTGAATTTGGTTTTTTTCTGTTTGCATATAGCTCTGAAACTCAGTGCCAAACTATAACCTCCTAGCTTATGAATATCTCTCTGTATGTCAATTTGCTATGACCTTTTGTTTGTTTACTGAAGCGACAGCCATTTGCACTGTGTAGCTAAATGATCCCTTCTAGTGCATGAAAGAAATGTTGATTCTTCACTACTCAGGATTCTTGCTTTGGTCAGTATGCTTTTTCAAAGATTGCATTTAAATCTTCTATTTAAAGGACAGTATATTGAAAGCAAAGCACTGAGATGCTTACTTTTAAGTGTTCATGCTTTCTGATACATTCTTTAACTGCATAATCATACATCAGTTATCTTTCAGCTTTCTTGGCTGCTTGGTTTGCTTTGCATAGGAGTTGTGTTTCATTCATTACCTTGTTCCATTCCCCTGGATAGACTGAGAATATAACTTAAGTCTCCTCTTTATTTAACCTGAAACATGTTTAGGGTAAAAGAAGACAGACATTTCTTTTGAAGTGGGCTATTTTTACAATAGACTAAACAGAGTTCTATTGCTGCATCGGATGCAGAACAAAATGGTGCAATTTAGTAGCCCTGAGTTCATCAGCAGACTCTGAACCTCAATTCAGTGAACGTAACTGTTTGTCATACATCTTTGAAAAAGGACTTGGATGGCCACTTCAAATTCTCATTTCTGCCATTGATTAATTGAAATATTCTGGATGTAAAAGAAAGGTAGTTAAAGTTTACACCTTCAGTGCCATAGACTCTCAGCTCTTCAGTTAATGGGTGTTTGTTCCCCATTTCAAGAAGATGGACTATGTTTCAGGAAATTGATTCCACTCTTATTTAAGCCACAGGAGCTTTCTTTTGCTGCATATCCTGCTCTTGCTTCAAAAAGATTTATTACAAAAGATGTGGAAATTCTAATGAGGTTCCCCAAAAATGAAGATTCCCTGAAGGCAAATTGCAGTGTAAAAGCCTCACTTTTGCAGTGGTGCCTTATCACACAAATGCCTATAAATTGTTGCAGATCTCCACTGGGGTCTGTATTAAAGAACTCAAGCCTGTGGCCTAACTACAATGAGGGATTTTCTGCTGTACTGACTGATGCTTTGGCTAAAGCAGAAAAATCTACTTTTCCTCTAGAGATTACAATTAAAAGCATGTTAAACAGGTGAGCTAAGTAAAAGGAATTATTTACCATGATCCTCCTTGTTATTACTTCCAAATATATCCATTTAGGGTCAGGGAAGGATGAAAATAGATAGTCACTTTTTCACATAGATTTCTGTGGGCAAAAACTACCACGAAAAAATCCCAGGGTACAGTCACTTGCCAGGACTTACTCTGCACTGCTGCAAAGCTCACTCTGAAGTGATCAGTAAGCTGGACATGTTCACCTTGGCATACCACTCCTGCTTTGCTAGCTCCTAAAAAGGGAAGAAAATGCATAAACCCTAACCTCACCATCTCTTTCTCCTGCTATTTCTCTGCTGATAAAGCAAACACAGAATGGTGAGTGCTAAAAAACCTCTTGATGCAATTTTTTTTGCTATATAGGATGTACAGCTGAAAATCCCCTTGCTTGTGTTTGGGGAAAGGCCAGTATTAATCAAACTTTGGGAGTTTTAAGGTAAGAATATATTAAAAGCAATAACTCTAGTTGTAGGTTCCCCTCACAAACTGAAAATGCATTACCTTAATCTAATCTGCTCTTCTGTGATTAAGAATCAGTTGTATTCTTGTTATTTGTGCAAGCAGAAAGCCACTTTGAGTATCAAACAGGTGCTTGTAAGAAGTTGACTAACTGACATAATTCTCATTCTCCCTTGAGGCTAGAATATAGTAATTTGACTGGCCTTGTGAGTCACAAAATACAGGGGGTGTTGGAAATCCTTGGCAAGCTCTAGAACATCATCCCAATTTTGTTTTGCTTTCAAATAGCTGAGACACCAGAGTTTTCATCTTTAATAGGACTTGAATAATTAAATCATTATTTTAAACTAAATGCTGAAGTTAGTACCCATGCTTATTTGGGGATCAACACTGGGAAGGAAGGATGAAATGTAACCATTCCAACAGTTGATACCCCAGAAGTCAATCGTTGTCATTGAATTTTAGCTAGACACTAAACCTTTTGAACTGTGGGCTTCAAAATGCTATATACTTACTTATAATGAGTCAAATAATAACAAGAATAATTGATGACCTGTCCTAAAGGTTACCAAAGGGCTGCTAAATTTTATGAACAGCTTTCATCAATTTGTTTCAGTTTGATTCCCAGGGGTTCCTACCCAGAGCAGTTTGTCTAGCACTGCTGTCAAAGTGGCAAATGAGTCTCCACTACTCTTAAAGCAGGAGACATCATGATATTCTGAACACTGAACAGGAAGTTGAAGAAAAGCCCTAATCTTGGTCATTTCTTTCTATCCAGCTCCACTTATAGCATCTCTGCATTGTGAATCACAGTAGGTTTAATTCATAGATCATTGCACACCAGCAATAGTTCAAAATGCAATTTCTCTTTGATATCTAAATACTGAGGAAATAAAAATTAAATTCTATAAATAATATTTATTATTATATATTATATATTGTGTATATTATGATATATATAAATTATCTGCTTTGAATTCAAATTATATTTATGACCACACAATTTTTCACTCACATTAGGTTTGCTTGAAAATCTTTCCTTTAGTGTTTGCTAAGAAATCCCTAGATCATAGTTTTGTGATGTATTTACCAGTTCAAAGTCTTGTTTGTTGTGAATAGAATAGCATAGAATAGAATAGCATAGCATAGCATAGCATAGAATAGAATAGAATAGAATAGAATAGAATAGAATAGAATAGAATAGAATAGAATAGAATAGAATAGAATAGAATAGAATAGAATAGACCCGGTTGGAAGAGACCTTCAAGATCATCGTGTCCAACCTATCAACCAACCCAACCCACCTAAACAACTAAACCATGGCACCAAGCACCCCATCAAGTCTCCTCCTGAACACCTCCAATGATGGTGAATTAGTCAGGAACTCACTTCTTGAGAAACCTTCTCTGATTCTTTTATGTTCCCGCCTAGATGATCATAATTCCTATGATCAGAAAGATCATCACTGCTTGAGAAAAGCCATCACTATTCTGATGCTGATGTAAATCCCATTTATATAAAAGTATTCTAGTTCTCTTCCCTGTGTCTTTCTGACTCTGTGAGATTTTATCCTAGTAAAGTTATTGTCTTCTCTAATTTCTTTATGGAGCCTCACATTTCTTTAATAGCAGACTCTCAGGGAAATGTGGCTGGATGTTTGTATGCAATGATTCTCTCGTACCATCCACTCTCATCCCATAATACGCTACACTGCACCAGATGCAATTTCTGGGCTACAGTCTCTCCTTAAGTGGACACTATACTACAAATTATCATTAATCATATTATTCTCTCAGTTTTATGTCAGGAATGGTCTGCCTATTTCCTTGTGTCACGAGATAGAAGTGTATGAGACTTCTAAAACAGATAGTACAGGAATAGAATAGAATAGAATAGAATAGAATAGAATAGAATAGAATAGAATAGAATAGAATAGAATAGACCAGGTTGGAAGAGACCTTCAAGATCATCGTGTCCAACCTATCATCCAACACCACCTAATCAACTAAACCATGCAACCAAGCACTCTATCAAGTCTCCTCCTGAACACCTCCAGTGACACTGACTCCACCACTTCCCTGGGCAGTCCATTCCAATGGGCAATCACTCTCTCTGTATAGAACTTCCTCCTAACCTCCAGCCTAAACCTCCCCTGGCACAGCCTGAGACTGTGTCCTCTTGTTCTGGTGCTGGTTGTCTGGGAGAAGAGACCATCATCTGCCTGTCTACAACCTCCCTTCAGGTAGTTGTAGAGAGCAATAAGGTCACCCCTCAGTCTCCTCCTCTCCAAGCTAAGCAACCCCAGCTCCCTCAGCCTCTCCTCATAGGGCTTGTGCTCCAAGCCCCTCACGAACTTCATTGCCCTTCTCTGGATGCATTCCAGCAAGTCAACATCCTTTCTAAACTGAGGGGCCCAGAACTGGACACAGGACTCAAGGTGCGGCCTAACCAGTGCAGTGTACACAGGCAGAATGACCTCCCTGCTCCTGCTGGCCACACTGTTCCTGATGCAGGCCAGGATGCCATTGGCCCTCTTGGCTGCCTGGGCACACTGCAGGCTCATGTTCAGCCTACCATCGACCAGTACCCCCAAGTCCCTCTCTGCCTGGCCGCTCTCCAGCCACTCTGACCCCAGCCTGTAGCACTGCATGGGGTTGCTGTGGCCAATGTGCAGAACCCGGCACTTGGATGTGTTCAATCTCCTGCCCTTGGACTCTGCCCATCTGTCCAGCCTGTCGAGGTCCCTCTGCAAAGCCTCTCTGCCCTCCAGCAGATCAACTCCTGCCCCCAGCTTGCTGTCATTTGCAAATTTACTGATGATGGACTCAATGCCCTCATCCAGATCATCAATAAAGATGTTGATGAGCATGGGGCCCAGCACTGATCCCTGGGGCACTCCACTAGTGCCTGGCCGCCAGCTGGATGTGGCACCATTCACCACCACTCTCTGGGCTCGGCCCTCCAGCCAGTTCCTAACCCATTTGTGAGAGTCTAAAGCTTGTCTCTCCTGGTGTGACTCAACAAAGATAAAATCACTTGCTGCTTGCCCAGACAATAGCTGATGTGCGTTGGGCAGAGCCACTGGAAGGACTCTTGGAAGGTGCAAAGATAACATTGCTCACTGAACTGCAGCTGGCCTACAACAATGGTCCAAGGGCCCAGCCATCATGCCTTCAGGACAAGATCATTTCCAGCCATCAGATACCCCAGGAAAGGACAATGGAATCACCACCTGTTTCCTGATGTGTAATGAGTGTGTGGGTAGGTAGATGGAGCAGGAGGAGGTGGAGGCCTCCCCCCTTCCATCCAGACGGCTGCCCAAACTCACCTGAGTACACAGAAAGATTTCCTGGGGAACGATACCTGGACACTTACTAAGGATGATTTCCCAGAACGATATCCTGGGGAACAATGCCTGGACACTTGCCTGAGGACTAAAAAACTGTATAAAAGACTGGAGCAACTACTGCTTTTGGGAGAAGAAAAACGGAGAAGAAAACTGGAGAAGCAAATGCAGCACCACACGCTGGAAACATCACGGGGCCAATACAACGGATCTTGGACTCTGTAAACCCTCTCTCCGTGCCCTAAGTTCTGCCTGCTGCAACTCATGGAGCTGAAGAAGCTGCCCAGAGGACCACATCCCTTCTACAGCCAAAGCCTTAGCACCGTTCCTCTACAGACCCAACATCTCCTGCAGCACCGTTTACCTTTCCTCCACAGACTCAAACTGTCTTGGGGGGTGGTGAGGGGTGTGGTAATATAATTCCTTTCCTCTTCTCTCTTCTCTCTCTATTCTCTCTCTCTCCCCTTCTTATCTATCCACTTTATTTATGTCCATCCACTGTATTTATGTAATCAATAGTCTAGCTGTTGATATTTTGGCCTCGTTTGTGCCTCTAATTTCACAACACGGGAATATTCATTAAAAACCTGAATCTCTTTCCCTCTCCGGATCGAGACTTTAGACCTTTACAATTGGCGTAGTCGGCAGGATTCCCGTGCAGTGAAAGTATCACAGCAAGACTATTGTATTTCTGAGAACCCCAAAATGTGTGTGTGTGTGAGACGTACCCTGAGTACGAAGTGAGTGCGGAGTCCAGATTCGCGTTTTCACTCTCCCGAGAGGGAAGTGGCCGGAGAAGGACAAAGCGAAAATTTTCAGAGAGACTGTGTGGGATCTCAAAAGCTTTAAACGTGTGTGCTTTCTCGGGGACGATTATCTGGGGTACAAATGCTGATTTCATAGTGTGACCTCCTCGGGAATCCTGTGTATCCTGCTTTAAATGTGTGTGTTTTCCCGGGGAAGATTAACTGGGGTACAAATGTTGATTTTATAGTGTGACCTCCCCGAGAATTCTCAGTACCCTGTTTTGACAAGCCCAGTTTTGGGAAACCCAGTGTTGGTGATATTTGTGAAGTGTGTATTGTCTGGGGCTTCCCCCGAGAAGCCCAGTATTGAAGTAGAAGTTGAGAAGTGTGTGCATTCTCTAGGGTAGCAGAGTAACTCTTCCCTAAGAAACGCAAGGTTCTTGTCCTGTTGTAACGGAAAATTTGAGGAACAAAAGCTGAGAAGCTTTTGCAAGTGTGGGTTCTCTCAGGGAAATAGTGTGACTTTCTCTTGAGAAGCCCAGGTTGGTTGTTTTTTTGTGTGTGACCTCTCCTGAAAAATCTATTGTGCATTTTTCCTGGAGAAGATTATTGTGGAGTAAGCCTTTTAAAAGTGTACGTTTTTCCAGGGAAGATTTTGTTGGTACAAACAGTGTTTTGATCTGAATTCCCCGTGAAACTTAGTGCCCTATTAAGAAATGCTTTGTGAAACAAAAGGGATGGCCCGGAGTGAGAGGCTTTTTAACCTTTTAGAAGCTCACGATGCCCGCCCATCTGTACAGGTACTTGACTGGGCCCGTGAAAACTGGAATAATTTCCAGAGCGTGGCTGATCGTATTGTGGCCCTGCAGAAAGATGCAAGAGCCAAAGCGCGGGAAAAGGCAAAGCTTTTGTTTGTGCGGTTTTAGGTGCCTGTTTAGCCGCTTCAGTGAAGGAGAAAGAGGAATGGCATGAGCAGGAGAATAAAACTATTTCCTCTTTGCAGGACTTAGTTTCGTCACTACAAAGCCATGTTGCCACTTTGAAAGACGTAGTGGCAGATCTTAAAATTCAATTGGAAAAGGAGAGGAGGCAAAATTCGTATTTGGACTCCAAACAGGGTGTGAATTACCTGGAG
Organism: Colaptes auratus; assembly: GCA_015227895.2. Lineage (NCBI taxonomy): Eukaryota > Metazoa > Chordata > Aves > Piciformes > Picidae > Colaptes > Colaptes auratus. Next base: position 7,866,057 of record CM037634.1, read on the forward strand.
TCTGCCCCTATGTACCCTCGGGCAGAACTGACAACAGCTAAGGAAGCTGCTGTGCATGTCAGACCTCTCATTAAAGCTGAAGTTTTATATGAGGATGGGGAAACTACCCCCACTATCACGACTAAAGATGCACCTTTCTCCTACACTGTGCTGGCCAAAATTCGTAAAGAATTTGCACGCTCTGCTGGGGAATCTGAGGTGGAATATGTATGGCGAGTTTCAAAAACTGGAGGTGATCAGATTATGTTAACAGAAGCTGAAGCCATGGGCTATTGGGGTGATAATGTTTTTCTAACCACGAAAAACAGAAGTGGACCCTGGAGTCTTACCCAGCGAGCTGCCTACTGGGCAGGAGGTTTTGATCCAAAGGAGAGAGGGGAACCTGTAGTTCTGCAGGGAGGGATGAATCAGATAATGGAGAATGTGCAAAAGGCTGCATGCCTGCAAATGATATATGAAAGAGAACTAAAACATCATTTTGAATCCCCCCTTTCTCTCCTGGTGGATGCAAACAGAATGACTCCTTTGATCAGGGGTCTCCCTGACTCGCTTAAAATAAGAGCTATCCAGCTCCAAAAAGAAATAGCTGATACCCCACTTTCTTCCAGGATGCAAGCTGCTCTAAGGGAAAATTCAACACCCGGAGGGAGCCAGCCTGACTTGAAGCCATGGACATGGGAAGAAGTGGGAAGGGAGTTACTAGACTATGCCAGGCAGTATAGTATCCCTGAGGAAATTAAAAAACCTCAAACTAGAGGCTTGAGGCCTGTGAAAATGATTCACCCACCAAGCCCCCAGGGCCAGTTGCGCCGTATTCCTAGTAGGCACCTGGCTAGGGGCAGGGAACACTTGAATACCCGGCAATATTGGTGGGGGGTGGGTCAGAAGAAAGGTATTCCAAAAGAAGTGGTTGATGGGGTACCCACGAGACAATTAGAAATCATTGTGAAATGCTGGCCCGAGCCTAAAAAGAGGGCTGAGGCCACTGCTCCTCTCTTGGTGGGACCATTTGGTGAGGGGAGGGGTATGCCCCCCAGGGCAACTAAGGGCTTCACTTCTCAGTGGTGAGTGGGGGGTGAAGCATGATTCAGGAGATCACCAAAAAAATTGTACATGGTTTGGGTAAAAGTTTTGTTTATGCTTAGATTGGCTTTGAGAGAACCTGAAACAATCAACGGTACTTACAGGCCCATTCAAAGTAATTAAACTCTTTCAGAGACATCACCTGAGAGGGTGGCTCAGAGAACATCTCTGTGTGGGGAACCTGGAAATACCAGTTTTGTATGTTTTGAGGTTGTGTTTAAGGACTTGTCTTGTTACAATATCGAAGACCTCTCAAGTTTTGCATCACAGAAGACATCTCTTCAAGGACTGTACTTTCCATAGCCCCGCAGATGCATTCAGATGTGGAAGGAAGCTCTCACTTCAATTCCAAACTGAAGGACTGACGGGGTGGGGGGGTATGGGTTTGTTCTCCTGGCTTCCAGGAGGAACAAGGATGCTTTCAACTTGTGTAATTATCTGTTTTAATTTTGTTCTATTTGGTTAGTATTGTACTTTTTCACCTTGTGTAAGTCCCTGTTGTATACAGTGATTCAACATGTGTCCAATATGCAATTTGTGTCTAATGATGGTGTACAACAGATTTGTGCCATTAGACAATCAAAACTTATGTCTATTGTAAAAATGGTTTAAAACTTCTTTCCTTTCTTTTCTTTTCTTTCTTTCTTGCTTTTATCTTTGATTGACGGGGTGGTGTGAGAGTCTAAAGCTTGTCTCTCCTGGTGTGACTCAACAAAGATAAAATCACTTGCTGCTTGCCCAGACAATAGCTGATGTGCGTTGGGCAGAGCCACTGGAAGGACTCTTGGAAGGTGCAAAGATAACATTGCTCACTGAACTGCAGCTGGCCTACAACAATGGTCCAAGGGCCCAGCCATCATGCCTTCAGGACAAGATCATTTCCAGCCATCAGATACCCCAGGAAAGGACAATGGAATCACCACCTGTTTCCTGATGTGTAATGAGTGTGTGGGTAGGTAGATGGAGCAGGAGGAGGTGGAGGCCTCCCCCCCTTCCATCCAGACGGCTGCCCAAACTCACCTGAGTACACAGAAAGATTTCCTGGGGAACGATACCTGGACACTTACCTAAGGATGATTTCCCAGAACGATATCCTGGGGAACAATGCCTGGACACTTGCCTGAGGACTAAAAAACTGTATAAAAGACTGGAGCAACTACTGGCTTTTGGGAGAAGAAAAACGGAGAAGAAAACTGGAGAAGCAAAATGCAGCACCACACGCTGGAAACATCACGGGGCCAATACAACGGATCTTGGACTCTGTAAACCCTCTCTCCGTGCCCTAAGTTCTGCCTGCTGCAACTCATGGAGCTGAAGAAGCTGCCCAGAGGACCACATCCCTTCTACAGCCAAAGCCTTAGCACCGTTCCTCTACAGACCCAACATCTCCTGCAGCACCGTTTACCTTTCCTCCACAGACTCAAACTGTCTTGGGGGGTGGTGAGGGGTGTGGTAATATAATTCCTTTCCTCTTCTCTCTTCTCTCTCTATTCTCTCTCTCTCCCCTTCTTATCTATCCACTTTATTTATGTCCATCCACTGTATTTATGTAATCAATAGTCTAGCTGTTGATATTTTGGCCTCGTTTGTGCCTCTAATTTCACAACACGGGAATATTCATTAAAAACCTGAATCTCTTTCCCTCTCCGGATCGAGACTTTAGACCTTTACACCATTGCAGTGTGCTCCCATCCAAGCCATGAATGCACTGCTGGCTGATTTCCCCAAGCCGGAAGAATAATACACCTAACCCAGAACATCCTCAAGCATCATTTGCATTTGGGCAGACTCATCAACAAACCACAAACAGTTCAAAATCCATTAGCTATTTTGCTGCAACTGATAGGGTCCTGCTAGATCTCCCAGATCCCAATAGATTTTCTGCTGCCTCCATCTTTCCAGATGAAACCACTTAATGAAACTGATTTTTTTCTGTATAAGTTCTGCCATCCTTAACAGGAACTGTGTGCTATGATCTTAAAAGCTATCTCAAAAGCTGACTATTGCCAGGCATGTAATCAAAAAGTTGAATAGCTATTCAACAGGGTGTGAAGGGTAACACACATTTTATTTCCTATTTTTAGCTTTTTTGGAGGAATTTTTATAAACCTTAGCACAGATTAAGAAGGTGTATCTCACTGCTTTCTCATAGGCAAATTCAATGGAACACTGAGAAATTAAAAGCTGCTCTATTTTTTCCTTGTTAACTCAGCAACTTTATGCAGAAGCACCTTACTTTTTTTGGCAGAGGCAGTACAAGAATATTTTTCTGAAACTAAATGTATAGTGATAACTTCCTTAGAACAGAATAGAATAGAAATAACCAGGTTGGAAAAGACCTTTGAGATCATCGAGTCAAAGACATCACCCAACACCACTAATCAACTAGACCACGGCACCAAGCACCCCATCCAGTCTCTTCCTAAGCACCTCCAGGGATGGTGACTCCACCACCTCCCTGGGCAGCACATTCCAATGGCCAATCTCTCTTTCTATGAAGAACTTCTTCCTAACATCCAGCCTAAACTTCCCCTGGCACAGTTTGAGACTGTGTCCTCTTGTTCTGGTTGCCTGAGAGAAGAGACCAAGTCCCACCTGGATACAACCTCCCTTCAGGTAGTTGTACATGGCAATAAGCTCTCCCCTGAGCCTCCTCTTCTCTAGGATAAACAACCCCAGCTCCCTCAGCCTCTCCTCATAGGGCTGTGCTCCAAACCCCTCCCCAGCTTTGTTGCCTTCCTCTGGACATGTTCCAGAAACTCAACATCTTTCCTAAACTGAGGGGCCCAGAACTAGACACAGGACTCAAGGTCTGGCCTAACCAGTGCTGAGTAGACAGGGGCAGAATGACCTCCCTGCTCCTGCTGGCCACACCGTTCCTGATACAGGCCAGGATGCCATTGGCCTTCTTGGCCACCTGGGCACACTGCAGGCTCATGTTCAAAGAAAGCTGATAGATAAGATGGGATGTAGAACATTATATATTTTGCTTCATGCCTATTGTCTGTAGGGCTGCTCATAATGCTTCACTGATTGAAATTATATCTATATATGTGTGTGTGTATACATATATATGTAATTCTCTTTGGATAGACAGCTACAGGACAGCATTATATCAGCAACTGAGAAAACAGACATCTTATAGGTTTGTAAATGGCATACCTGGGACTGGTTTGGGATTGAAGACTGCCGACAAGCAAATTTACAAACACAGATGTGGGGACAGGTGTATTATATATATCCCAAAGAGTTCTACTATGCCATGCTGTATGGAATTATTCTAGGTATAAGCTGCATCCAGCTCTAGAGCCCTCAATACAGGAAGGACATGGATGAAGCAGGTCCACTGGCAGGCCATGAAAATGATCAGGGCTTTGGAACACCTCTGCTACAAGGACAGGCTGAGGGAGCTGGGGCTGTTCAGCCTGAAGGAGAGAATGCTCCTGGACTTAAGAGTGACCTTCCAGTACCTGAAGGGGATCTACAAGAAAGATGTAGAGAGACTGTTTACAAAGGCCTTTAGTGATAGGACAAGAGGCAATGATTTCAAACTAGAGAAGAGTAGATTTAGATTGGATGTTAGGAACAAGTTATTTACCATGAGGGTAGTGGAACACTGGAACAGGTTGCCCAGGGAGGTGGTTGGGGCCCCATTGCTGGAGATATTCAAGTTCAGGCTTGACAGGGCTCTGGGCAGCCTGATCTAGTTGAGGATGCCCCTGCTTACTGCAGAGGGGGTTGGACTGGATGACCTTTGGAGGTCCCTTCTAACCCAAACCATTCTGTGATTCTATGATTTGACAGAGGAATAAAGTGCCAATGAAACTGCTGCCTAGAATCAGGTAATATGACCCTTTTATTGAAGGTGGCTGGCAAATGACAAAAATCTGGCTTGCTGAATAGTTTGCCTTAAATTTGTTAAAAGCGTTTGGCAATGCTTACTTGCATAATTATAGAATCATAGAATTGATAAGGTTGGAAAAGTCATCAAGGATCATCAAGTCCAGCCTGTCACCACAGGCCTCATGACTAGACCATGGCACCAAGTGCCACGTTCAATCCCCTCCTGAACACCTCCAGGGATGGTGACTCCACCACCTCCCTGGGCAGCACATTCCAATGGCTAACAACTCTCTCAGTGAAGAACTTTCTCCTCACCTCCAGCCTAAACTTCCCCTGGCACAGCTTGAGAACAAATATGTGCACTAAAATGTGCTATTCTGTTTTCAACAGAGTTTAGAATTTTTTTCAAAGACAGTATTTTTGTTTGTGTTTTATAAGAGCCTGAATACTCTCACAATCCAAATGATCACAAATTCTGCCTCCAAACCCATTCTTATTCAGCTGGCATTTCTACTGAACAGACTTATTTATCATAATTCATAGTAGGCTAGTCTTCACTTATGAAAAATGGTAAAAGGGTAAGGAAATGTGGTTCATACCCACCAAAAGTTTCTAATCAAACTTTGAGATAGGAAAGTTTAAACAGCAATAGCTGTTGTTGACTTAAGGTTGAGCTACAATGATGAGAGGACAGATTATGCATCAATTTAACAAACAGCAGTCCAGACTAATTTAAATTACTTCTTCAGCATGAGAGAACCCAATATTTAAGTCTTATGTCTAATACATTAATTTAAAGAGATGACCCTAAATCTGTGGGTTTATATTAGGAAATGGGACCTTATATTTCAGGTTAAAAAAAAAAAAAGCGCTACTCACTTTTATATTTTTCAACAAAAGGACAGTATTTTCTGTAAATATTCATCTAGGTGTAAATCCACAGTAATTACCAAAAGTGGGTCACAAAACTTTGCTGGCCATTGGTATATGTATATATATCCGAGGTGACCTTATTGTGGCCTTCCAGTATCTGAAGGGGGCCCACAGGATGGCTGAGGAGGGACTCCTCAGGCTATCAGTAGTGATAGGACTAGGGGGAATGGAATGAAGCTGGAGGTGGGGAGATTCAGGCTGGATGTGAGGAGGAAGTTCTTCACTGTGAGAGTGGTGAAGCCCTGGAATGGGTTGTCCGGGGAGGTGGTTAAGGCCCCATGCCTGGAGGTGTTTAAGCCCAGGGTGGATGAGGCTCTGGCCAGCCTGCTCTAGTGTGGGGTGTCCCTGCCCATGGCAGGGGGGTTGGAATGAGATGATCCTTGTGGTCCCTTCCAACCCTGACTGATACTATGATACTAAGATATGTGGTGTTTCATCTTGGTTTGTCTATCAGCTGGTATATCTGTGTTCAGTTTCAGAGCCTTAAACCTCTCCATAGATGGGAGAAGTTTCAGCCCTATATCACCAATGAAATCAGAAAAAGAACTTCATGAATTTCAGCTATGACACAAATAATTCCTTTTCAGATCAGCTGACTGTCAATGTTATGGTAATACAGAACAATTCAATCTCATTGGAATGCAACTGATAGAGACTTACTTAAATCTTGATTTTTAAACCCTATTGTCCCATAAATACTGTATTTGTGTGGTGGAGAATTTGCATGTCTATGGGACTTCTCTGTAGAATACTGTATATAGTCTGCTCCCAAGTGTCCATATAAAATCCCACTGACTTCCAAATTTGGCATAGAATGTACTGAAAGTTTGGGAAAGGCACAGAAAATTGCGCTCTCATTATTTTTGTGTCAGTGGATTAATGTACACTGAGACCATGAGTTTGTCCTTTAAAGTGGACTCCATGGACAGCACAATAAATGGAAGATCTGGGTTTCCAAATGCTTCCCAGATTACTTCCTGATTTCTTTTTGTTGTGTTCTGCTCCACAAGTTTGGTGTTTATGTAGTTTTTAATAAAATAAAAATAAAATGTCATGCATTGGTATTAAATTACAAATTAGTGCCTTCCTGTAATACCTAAACATGAGTCACTCTGTAAAATACATTAATATTCCTTTTATTCCAAGCAATACAGATAAATGTTGTCCCAGTAATCAACAGCTTCCCTTCTATTTTCACACTATACCTCCCATATAATACATAATGAGATCACAAATTTGTGTCTATGGAATTTCAGGGCAAAAGAGCAGAAGGTGGAGAAGAGGCACCAGCAATTTTTTCAGCACCAAAAAAAAATGTTTCATTCTTTATATGAAGGTTAAAGTTAGCTAAAATACATTGGGCTTAATGCTGTATAAAGCCTGGTGGATGTGGGAAAGGCTGTGGAGTAGTCTACCTGGACTTCAGCAAGGCCTTTGACACCGCTCCTCCACAGCAAAGAGCTGGCCAAGCTGTCAGCTCGTGGCTTGGACAGCAGCACTCTGTGCTGGGTTAGGAACTGGCTGGAGGGACGAGCGCAGAGAGTGGTGGTGAATGGTGCCACATCCAGCTGGCAGCCAGGCACTAGTGGTGTCCCCCAGGGATCAGGGCTGAGCCCCATCCTATTTAATGTCTTCATTGATCTGGATGAGGGGATTGAGTCAGTCATCAGTAAATTTGCAGATGACACCAAGTTGGGAGCAGCTGTTGATCTGTCAGAGGGTTGAAGGGCTCTGCAGAGGGACCTTGACAGGCTGGACAGATGGGCAGAGGCCAACACAATGTCATTTAACAAGTCCAAGTGCCGGTTCTGCACATTGGCCACAACAACCCCATGCAGTGCTACAGGCTGGGGTCAGAGTCGCTGGAGAGCTGCTAAACAGAATGGGACCTGGAGGTACTGATTGACAGCCAGCTGAACACGAGCCAGCAGAGTGCCCAGGTGGCCAAGAAGGCCAATGGCATCCTGGCCTGCATCAGGAATAGTGTGGCCAGCAGGAGCAGGGAGGTCATTGTGCCCCTGTACTCAGCACTGGTTAGGCCACACCTTGAGTCCTGTGTCCAGTTCTGGGCCCCTCAGTTTAAGAAGGACATTGAGATGCTTGAACATGCCCAGAGAAGGGCAACGAGGCTGGGGAGAGGCCTTGAGCACAAGCCTTACAAGGAGAGGCTGAGGGAGCTGGAAGTGTTGAGCCTGGAGTGGAGGAGGCTCAGGGGAGACCTTCTTGCTGTCTACAACTTACCTGAAAGGAGGTTGTAGCCAGGAGGGGATTGGCCTCTTCTCCCAGGTAGCCAGCACCAGAACAAGAGGACACAGTCTCAGGCTGCACCAGGGGAAATTTAGGCTCGAGGTGAGGAGAAAGTTCTTCATAGAAAGAGAGATTGGCCATTGGAATGTGCTGCCCAGGGAGGTGGGGCAGTCACCATCCCTGGAGGTGTTCAAGAGGGGATTGGACGTGGCACTTGGTGCCATGGTTTAGTAGTCATGTGCCCTTCTCTGGACACATTCCAGCACCTTCATATCCCTCTTGTGATAGGGGCTCCAGAACTGGATGCAATATGAGAATTTTCTTTAAAGTATGCTCTCTCTCTTGTCTATTTTTCCTCCCTGATGTGTTGTTTTGCTGTGGTTTGGTTGTTTGGTTTTGGTTTGTGTTGGGTTTTTTTTACATTTTGTCTCTTATTGCTCTGAGCTAGGTTCTGATTATAGCCTCAAATCTGTGGCCTATTTAAGTTGTTTGAGTTTAAATACATAAAAGTAAATAATTTCTGGTTATGTAATTATTGTCACTCCAAATAGCTGTGTCTTTGTGATTTTCTTTATAACTACTGTCACTTTTCTGTGACTACCAGGCATTCAAATACCGGTAGTCTGGCTGAAAGCCATCATTAGCAAATCAAAGCAGATGTGTTTGCATGTGTATTTTTTCTTCTCACTCTGCAGAGTTCTCTGTCCTGCTGCTGCCTCAGCTTTTGACTCCTGCCAAACTGTTAATGTGCTAGTAGCTGGCACTGTTTTGCCTCAATATATTTTGGTTTTTCAGCAAGCAAATTGTTAATATTAGGGACAGGGAAATGGTGCCTGCAGCAATTTTATATACCTTTTAAGAAAGCCCAGGGGCAAAGCTGTGATCCATCTGAATGAACATTCATACAGAATACACAATTAACCAGGTTGGAAAAGACCTTCGAGATCAAGTCCAACCTATCATCCAACACCATCTAATCAACTAAACCATGGTACTAAGTGCCTCACCCAGTCACATTTTAAACACTTCCAGTGATAGTGACTCCACCACCTCCCTGGGCAGCACATTCCAATGGCCAATCATTCTTTCTGTGAAGAATTTCTTCCTAACATCCAGCCTAAACCTCCCCTGGTGTAGCTCAAGACTCTGTCCTTTCCTTCTGTCACTGGTTGCCTGGGAGAAGAGACCAAGCCTGGCTACAACCTCCTTTCAGGTAGTCGTAGAGAGCAAGAAGGTCTCCCCTAAGCCCCCTCTTCTCCGGGTTAAACACCCCCAGCTTCCTCAAGCACTCCTTATAGGGCTTGTGCGCCAGACCCCTCCACAACTTTGTTGCCCTTCTCTGGACACATTCAAGCAACTCAACATCTGCCTTAAACTGTGCCCAGAACTGGACACAGGACTCAAGGTGTGGTCTAACCAGTGCTGAGTACACAGAGGCAGAACGACTTCCCTGCTCCTGCTGGCCACACTATTCCTGATGCTGGCCAGGATGCCGCTGGCCTTCTTGACCACCTGGGCACATTGAAGGCTCATGTTCAGCCTACTGTCAATAAAAAATAACCCCAGTCCCTTTCTGCCTGGCCAAATGTGTCTGAGTCATGCTCTGGAGTGGCCACCCTCATACCTGTTCCATGGAGTTCTTCCTGTGCCATGAGCCTTCCTCTCTAAGGTGCTGTCTCAGCCTCATGTGAGAAACCACAGCAGATGTGCCCCCTACAGATGCTGCTGTTTCTTGCTGCAATACTTTTGTTGGCAGTTAGATTTCTTTTACTATTGTATGCAATTTCCTTATAAAAGTATCTTTTCTCCTTTTTTAGTAAGTATCTTCAACAAGGAAATACTATGATTAAGAGTTCTTGAAGTGAGATGTGTGAGATGTATGAGATGTGATTTAATAACTACTTCACCAGAGACTTGAGGAAATGAGCCACATACTTTGGGCCACAGCTCCCTGTCTGTTGAATGAAAATGAAATAGTCTCTTTCTTTTAACCTTTTGTCTCTCTTTCTTATAACCTTTGTCTTCTGTTCAGTTTGTAAGCATCTTGGGATGCAGGTGGTGCTTTGCAAAGCATAGGTTCTCATTTCAGCTGGAGAACTTTCAGGATGGAATTCATTTCAAGGATCAGCAAGAACAGGGACAGATATTAACCAAATTAAACATTGTAGAAGTGTCAATCATGGAAAGGGTGAAAGATTTCCAATAGCTGATTTTCACTGAAGAAACAAGGGGAGGAAGAGGATGTTTCTTTGCAATTATACCTACTCATTAACTTGGCAATAATCATATATTTGTCTAGTGAACTCCTTTAATTTCAGGGTTGGATTGTATTTTGCTGACACTAAAGTAATTATCAAGACTCAATCCTATCCCCTCAGCTTTTTATTTTTAGGATGACTGTAGTGAGAAGCCTAAAACAGGTTCATTTTTGCATTCTTCTATGAACTTTATGCCCTATTGCTGTCTACAGCTACCTGAAGGGAGGTTGTAGCCAGGTGGGGGTTGGTCTCTTCTCCCAGGCAACCAGCACCAGAACAAAAGGACACAGTCTCAAGCTGCACCAGGGGAGGTTTAGGCTGGATGTTAGGAAGAAGTTCTTCATGGAAAGAGTGATTGGCCATTGGAATAGGCTGTCCAGGGAGGTGGTGGAGTCACCATCATTGGAGGTGTTTAGAAAGAGACTGGATGGGGTGCTTGGTGCCATGGTTTAGTTGGTTAGATGGTGTTGGGTGATAGGTTGGACTCAATGATCTCAAAGGTCTTTTCCAACCTGATTAATTCTATTCTATTCTTCTATTCTATTCTATTCTATTCTATTCTATTCTATTCTATTCTATTCTATTCTTCTATTCTATTCTATTCTATTCTATTCTATTCTATTCTATTCTAAGCTATACTATACTATACTATACTATACTATACTATACTATTCAATTCTAAGGACATAAAAATTGTGTCATTACTTTATTTCTTACTGTAAATGCTGACATCTGGAACATGTAGATCACCAAGGTGTTTATTTTTCAAACTGCCTGAGATATATAATTTTACAGTAAAAGATAAAAAATACAACAAAACCCCCACAACAACAAAAATACCACTACCCTGATTTATTTTTTTTTTTTTTGAGAAGAAATAAAACCCCAAAAGTCTACTCAGTGCATGATTTACTTCAGTGGCAAACCAAAATGTGCAAAACCACTCTGGGTTGTTCGTTTTTTTGGTTGATTTGGTTGGGTTGGGGTTTTTGTTTGTTTCGGGGCGGGGTGGGTTGTATTGTTAGTTTGTTTTTGTGGTTCTATTGCACTCAGCTGCTTTCAGTAAACAGTGTCTAGAAATTAAGTGTCTCATTTAGGAATGTGTCAAGAGAAGGGCAATGAGGCTGGGGAGGGGCTTCGAGCACAAGCCCTATGAGGAGAGGCTGAGGGAGCTGGGGGTGTTTAGCCTGGAGAAGAGGAGGCTCAGGGGAGACCTTATTGATGTCTACAACTACCTGAAGGGTGGTTATAGCCAGGAGGAGCTTGGTCTCTTCTCCCAGGCAACCAGCACCAGAACAAGAGGACACAGTCTCAAGCTGCACCAAGGGAAGTTTAGGCTGGAAGTGAGGAGAAAGTTCTTCACAGAGAGTTGTTGGCCATTGGAATGTGCTGCCCAGGGATGTGGTGGAGTCACCATCCCTGGAGGTATTCAAGAGGGGATTGGATGTGGCACTTGGTGCCATTGTTTAGTGGTCATGAAGTGTTGGGTGACAGGCTGGACTGGATGATCTTGGAGGTCTCTTCCAACCTTACTGATTCTATGATTCTATGGAATAAAGTTCTTTGTAGAACTTTAGAACTTTGTAAAAACAGAGTGAAAGAATATGGGGTTTTGTTACTTGGGGTAGTACTTACTTTTTAAAAGGATAAATGTAACAATGCTTTTTAGGAGAGGAAGGGGAAAGAAGGTGGCAAACAAGGAAAGAGAAAAGAACTAATCCAATAGAGAAAAAAGGGTGATTAAAACAAAGAGTACTAAAAAAAAAGCCAAGGTTAGAAAGAATAAATAAGTCATCCTGCAGCCTGGTTTATTGCTGTTTCAGCTACTTAAAGTAAAAGTTTTACACAACATCTTTTGCCCCGTGCCCTGTCTCGTAAACACAAGTAGAATAGGTAGCTCTGGTGAATTTAAAAGCTTTCAAATTCAAAGTTATTTTGAAGAGAAGAAAAGCCAGGATCTTAAAAACTCACTTGACCACGTATCACTTTCCAAAAAACAGCTTTACTACAGCAGCCCAAAGTTATAAAACACAAATGGTGTGCAGTGTTTATTGACTTTTGCCACCGAGGAAAATGTTCCCTCAATGATATTTTAGAAGACCTTTAATGAAAAGCTCATGTGTTACCCATGTTTAGGTCTTTAGCCATTAAATGTGCCATTTGACTGCATGAATACTTTGCTTCTGAGTCTCACAAAAATGTACTTTCAAAAGAACAATAAAATTGCAGAAGAAAGGTATTTTTTTTAATGGAGATTAGAGTACTGTAAAATTAAGTGCTATAACTACACTGACAACTTAAGGGGTTTGTAAAGCACACTACAGCATCCAGCCTGCAGGTTCTGCTTTTTTCTATTATTCTACCCTAGCATTTCTAGATGATTTGCATTCATCTGTGATGTCACAGTACAATAACCTTTTTGAGCAGAATATAGAAGACAGAAGACAACAGTGTGTAACACTTGATGCCTAACAACACCAAGCTGTGTGGTATGGTGTGGTGGATTCACTTGAGGGCAGGGATGCTATCCAGAAGGATCTCAACATGCTTGAGAAGTTGGCCAGTGACAGCTGTGTGAGATTCAACAAGTCAAAAAAAAATACAGGCTGTGTGGAGAGTGGGTTGAGAGTATCCCCAAAGAAAAAGACCTGGGGGTGTTTGATGAGAAGCTCAGTATGAGCCAGCAGTGTACTCATGCAGCCCAGAAGATGACCATGTCCTGGGCTGCATCAAGAGGAGTGTGGTCAGCAGGTCAAGAGAGTTGATTCTCCCCCTTTAACGCTCTGGTGAGACTCCACCTTGAATACAGAGTCCAGTTCTGGTGTCCCAATCATAAAATGGACACAGTGCTGCTGGAGCAAGTCCAGAGAAGGGCCATGAAGATGATCCAAGGTCTGGAACACCTCTGCTATGAGGATAGGCTGAGGGAGCTGGGGTTGTTCAACCTAGATAAGACTCCAAGGGGACCTTATAGCTGCCTTCTGATACGTGCAAGGCTCCTAGAGGAAGGCTCGAGAAGGTCTTTTCATATGGGTGTCTGTAATGGACATGACAGAAAAACTGACCAAAAAATTCTAATAGAGTCATCCAATACTGTGTTTGTCTATGACCAGAAATCCAAAGTACATAACAGATCAGGATCAGCAGAAAGAGCAACAATTTAAATGAGAACATAGGCCATTGGGACCTTATTCTTTCATCTGTGCAACAGGCTACAGTGCAGTGATGATAGGATATGCCCCAGCTGTCCTGGAAAAAAGGAATAGAAGAGTTTATCCTATGGTGCATGGATAATAGTGAATATGTCATTCATAGTGCCATTTCTTTCCTCTTTTCACCGAGCACTATAACATACTTCTGGATGAAGTAGCAATACAAATAACTTGCTCTCTGTTTCCAGCTACTAGCAAAGTGATGGCTACTGTGCATTCTTCCTGCAGATGTTGTGCTGTAACAAAACATGTATTCTCTTTTATCTTAGAACAAATTAACACTGACAGCCACAACAAACATGCCTAATAAATTAGGTGTATATTTTCAGAATAGTACCTCAGAGTGCCCTATTCACTGCCTGATTAGAAGTGGAAGGATTCCCAACTCATATCTAGTTTGCAGCTTCAAATTTGATGCTTAGCTGCTTCATAGGCAGATCATTTGAAGAAGCAGCAGGAAAAAATGCTTACTTGGTAAAGATACAGCACATCCTAACTAAATGGCCTCCATTATTACTGGCTTTATTAATAAAATGACATCTTTGCAACGACTTCAGCATTTGCCAGTGTATGTCATGCAATTACTACAATTTGCCACTGTGAACAAACTGTATGCTGCTCAAATAGGCTCGGTGGATAGGAAATGGAGGTGTCTGTTAGCAAAATGCTCACTTTTCCTAAGTAATCTTAGAAGTCAAAGTAAAGTTAAAAAAAAAATAAGAAGAATCATTGAAGATCATTACCTAGATCAGAAAGGGTATTAAGTTAAAGACAAGGAGGAAAGAGAAATTACAGCAACACTTTTGTTGGAAATGAGTATGACCGAGTAGAAAACCCATGGGAAATTAATAAACAAATGTTCCTGAGACAGAAAGTCCCTCTTGCCCATGGCAAGTCCATTTTGTCTTTATAAATAGCATGCAAAGTATGTGGGTCATACACAGCAGTCTAGAAAACAGCCTCTAATTCCAGGCATCTAAAATGTGGTCACATCAGTGAATTAAGATTCCTTGGGAGAATTCCGCTGACTCTCCGCAATAGTTCTCCCCTGCCAAATTTACTTGGGAGTGAAGAATAGACCTGGGTCTCTCTTGGGTTGCTGGCAATTCATTACTTTACATATGCCTGTTCAACAGAAATTCCAAAATTAAATACAATATAATACAGTACAATACACCAGGTTGAAAGAGACCTTCAAGATCATGGCATCCAACCCATCAACCAATCCAACCCACCTAAACAACTAAACCATGGCACCAAGCACTCCATTAAGTCTCCTCCTGAACACCTCCAATGATGGTGACTCAACCACCTCCACGGGCAGCCAATCCAATGGGCAGTCTCTCTCTCTGTATAGAACTTCTTCCTAACATCCAGCCTAACCCTCCCCTGGCGCAGCCTGAAACTGTGTCCTCTTGTTATGGTACTGGTTGCCTGGGAGAAGAGACCAACCTCTGCCTGGCTACAACCTCCCTTCAGGTAGTTGTAGAGAGCAATAAGGTCACCCCTGAGTCTCCTGCTCTCCAGGCCAAGCAACCCCAGCTCCCTCAGCCTTTCCTCATAGGGCTTGTGTTCCAAACCCCTCACCAACTTCGTTGCCCTTCTCTGGACACATTCCAGCAAGTCAACATCCTTCCTAAACTGAGGGGCCCAGAACTGGACACAGGACTCCAGGTGTGGCCTAACCAGTGCAGCGTACAGGGGCAGAATGACCTCCCTGCTCCTGCTGGCCACACTGTTCCTGATGCAGGCCAGGATGCCATTGTCCTTCTTGGCTGCCTGGGCACACTGCAGGCTCATGTTCAGTCGGCAGCTGGAAAGGAGGAGTAATGAGGATGAGGACAGTACCTTGTTATTTATTGTCATAAATTGAGCAGAAAGGAGGCCACAGTCTTGTATTAAAAATGATCTTGAGATGTTTCTTTGAGTCACAAAAAGAATAAAATACCAAAATGATGACATTTATTTCACTTGTGGTGCCTTGTTCTCTATTGTGTTCTTTCAGGTAGCTCAGCAAGCAATTTTAGTACAGTCATTCTGTGGGCTGTGGAACAGCTTCAGTTCTGTGGAGTTCAAAGGGCCAAACAGGTACAGTTTTTATTAATTTAATTTTTTTTCCAGCAGACTTTGTTTACTTTCAGAGGTTCTCTTTAGAGGGATAAACAAAGTCCTATTCCAGATCACTGCTATTAAACTTTAAAACACACAAACCAACCAAACTGAATTTTTAGGTAACAAAGCTTTGTAAATTCTCTCAGTACTGTCAGCATTCATATACAGGAATGTTAGCCATGAAAAAATCTTCTGTGGTTTTTATTTTGGAACTGTCCTAGTGCTGGAAACCAAGCTGGATAGAAAGCAGTTCAAGAACATAAAAACTGTCTTCTGGAAAAACAACAAACTTCCATCTGCTTTCAGATGATCACTGAGCTTTCCCAAATGGCAGAAGAGCAAGCTAACTGTTCCTAGATGGCCACTGGATAAGCAGTGTTAGGAGAAGCCAGCCTCTCCAGGCTGTCAGATAAACGACCTTTGGTTTTCCATTTAAAGGACTGAGATGTATTAGTGACAGCCAAGACAACACAAAAGCAAGGAGATGGGTAAAAAGAGTGTCAGACAGTATTTTTGGGAAACTCTGTGGTTTGAATAATGGAGCACAAGATTTGTATTTGTTACAATGATAAGAGCTTGTCACAAAATGTTTTGTGGCACAAATCCTTCCATTACTCTGGCATGCAATGTTTTCTGTGGAGTGGACCCTATTAAATTGTCAGCTTTAAGTGTGACTTATTCTGTGACTGCTCCTGACACTGCTGTACCAATCTTTTCTCTACTGGTCTGGTACCACAAGTTTCAATGATCTCTTACAACAATCTCTTGCAGCCAACAACAAAAGCCAGTTGGTCAATAGAAAGGCTAGGCAGTGAGCAAGTGAAATATCCCTCACACTGGGTATGTGCTTGTCTTGGGCCAGAGAGGGAAAGAGTTCTTTTGAATGCTCCCATGTTATGAAATTAGAGGCACAAATGAGGTCAAAATATCAACAGTGAGGCTATTTATTAACAGAATGAAGTGGACAGAACAGAAGAAGGGAAAGAGGGGCGAAATGGAGAGAGACAGGGAGAAGAGGGAGAGAGAAGAGGAAAGCAATTATATTAACAGAAGAATGGAGAGAGAGAAGGGGGAAAATAGAGAGAGAGAGAGAAGGAGAGAGAAGTGGAAAGGAATGATCTGGGTGGTGAATCCATTGTCCTTTTCACCATCCTCCCTTTCCGGGATAGCTGATGGGTAGAGTTGATCTCGTCATCTTCCCAATACACATCAGCTACTGTCTGTGCAAGGAGCAAAAGTGATTTTATCTTTGTTGATTCACATCAAGAGAGACAAGATTTAGTCTCTTACAGTGCTATATAACTGATGTTAGGATGATGGTGTGAGAGATTTCCAGCAGGATGATAAACAGTATCTCAGATTCCAGCTATCAGAAAGGAGCAATATATTGCCAAATTTATGTCATCTATGATGATTATATCCAGGCCTTTTTTGTTTCTTGTTAATGAATCATTTTTTTTGCCTGTCTGGAACTTAAATAATGTGTTAACTGTAATACTTTGCATATAGGATAATAAACTACACAGGCAGCCCTGGGGTTTTTTTCAGCTTTCTGTATTTTTCACTGTTTACCTGAAATGGTGATCAGTATTCCATGTCAGGCCACCCATTAATTTTCTCAGAATGTATGAACCAGGCCTTTCAGTGAGCAGATGAAACAAGCTGATTGTTGCCAGCCTTGATAAATTTCACTTAATTGGACCTGGCAAGTGCACAAAGCACACTGTGATGTGGACTTAATATAGCACCTCCTTGTCTAAAACTTTGTAGTGCAGTTGGCACGGCGTACAAAAAGTTCAGCTCTCTACAGTTAAAGAAATTCAATGTGGTTTTGTTTGTTGGGGTTTGGGGGTTTTTTTTGGGGGGGGGGGAAGAAAACCAAAGCAATACAAAAGCAAACAAACAAAATTCCCACCACAAAACAGAACAAAAACCAACAACAAACCAAAACAATATCACACAACCAAACCAAACCCCCCAACTCCAGTTATGTTCTTTTTGCTCTTTTCAGCCTGTTAACAAATACAGTCTCTGCAAACAACTTGTTCTGGAGAGATGACCCTGCATGTAACCTCAATTAACCATTAGAAACCAGAAGAGCCTTTTGGGGGCTACAGTTATTTAGGAACTCTGACACACAGAGAAAGATATAGGTGATGTTATTTGCTTCATTATAAAGTTATGGTGAAATGAAGACTTCACTGAGCAAGAGCAGATTCCTCTTCCACTGATCTGTACCATCCCATCAGGGTGCAGCCTCTGTCATATAACCACTGCAAAAAGACAAAATGACATGACTAATTTTGTGACCCATGTCAGATTGTAGGAAAAAAATTAGGGAGGCAAAAGCACATTTGGAGCTCAGACTGGCCTCTGCTGTGAAGGACAACAAAAAGTCCTTCTATAAATATATTAATAGCAAGAGGAAGGGCAGGGACAAACTCCACTCCTTGGTGGGCACGGAGGGGAACGTTGTAACAAAGGATGAAGAAAAGGCAGAGGTGCTTAACGCCTTCTTTGCCTCAATTTTTACTAGCAGGACAGAATGTCTTCCAGACAGCTGGCCTGCAGAGCTGGCAGAAGGAGCCAGGGTGCAGCATAGTTCTCCTCTGTTCCAGGATGGGATTGTTAGGGATCTTCTCTCAGCCGCTTGAACCCCCACAAGTCCATGGGACCGGATGGGATCCATCCTAGGGTGCTGAGAGAGCTGGCAGATGAGCTGGCCAAGCCGCTCTCCATCATTTTTCAGCAGTCCTGGCTCACTGGAGAGGTCCCAGAAGACTGGAAGCTGGCCAACGTGGTGCCCATCCACAAGAAGGGCCGGTTGGATGAGCCAGGGAATTATAGGCCTGTCAGCCTGACCTCAGTGCCAGGCAAGGTTATGGAACAGGTCATCTTGAGTGCAATCACACAGCACTTACAGGATGGCCAAGGGATCAGGTCTAGCCAGCACGGATTTAGGAAGGGCAGGTCCTGCCTGACCAACCTGATCTCCTTCTATGATCAGGTGACTGCCTGGTGGATGTGGGGAGGCCTGTGGATGTGGTCTACCTGGACCTCAGCAAGGCCTTTGACACCGTTCCCCACAGCAAACTCCTGGCCAAGCTGGCAGCCCCTGGCTCGGATGGGAGCACACTGCGTTGGGTTAGGAACTGGCTGGAGGGCCGAGCCCAGAGAGTGGTGGTGAATGGTGCCACATCCAGCTGGCAGCCAGTCACTAGTGGTGTGCCCCAGGGATCGGTGCTGGGCCCCATGCTCTTCAACATCTTTATTGATGATCTGGATGAGGGCATTGAGTCCATCATCAGTAAATTTGCGGACGACACCAAGCTTGGGGCTTGGAGTTGATCTGCTGGAGGGCAGAGAGGCTTTGCCTCTGCAGACCTCGACAGGCTGGACAGATGGGCAGAATCCAACGACATGAGATTGAACACATTCAAGTGCCGGGTTCTGCACATTGGCCACAGCAACCCCATGCAGTGCTACAGGCTGGGGTCAGAGTGGCTGGAGAGGGGCCAGGCAGAGAGGGACCTGGGGGTACTGGTTGATGGTAGGCTGAGCATGAGCCTGCAGTGTGCCCAGGCAGCCAAGAGGGCCAGTAGCATCCTAGCCTGCATCAGAAACAGTGTGGCCAGCAGGAGCAGGGAGGTCATTCTGCCCTTGTATACAGCACTGGTTAGGCCATACCTTGAGTCCTGTGTCCAGTTCTGGGCCCCTCAGTTTAGGAAGGATGTTGAGTTGCTGGAACATGTCCAGAGGAAGGCAACAAAGCTGGGGAGGGGTTTGGAGCACAGCCCTATGAGGAGAGGCTGAGGGAGCTGGGGTTGCTTAGCCTGGACAGGAGGAGACTCAGGGGTGACCTTATTGCTCTCTACAACTACCTGAGGGGAGATTGTAGACAGGCAGAGGTTGGTCTCTTTTCCCAGGCAGGCAGCACCAGAACAAGAAGACACAGTCTCAGGCTGCACCAGGGGAGGTTTAGACTGGATGTTAGGGGAAGTTCTTTACAGAGAGAGTGATTGCCCATTGGAATGGTCTGCCCAGGGAGGTGGTGGAGTCACCATCATTGGAGGTGTTCAGGAGGAGACTTGATGGGTGCTGAGTGCCATGATCTAGTTGTTTAGGTGGATTGGATTGGTTGATAGGTTGGACACGATGATCTTGAGGGTCTCTTCCAACCTGGATTTATTATATTGTATTATGTCACCCATATAAGCATTTATCTGTTGCCAAATCAGCAATTACTCTCCAAATTTCTTCAGTCCTACAGCACTGCATTCACCCCAAGACCACTCAATCTTTACAGTATAACAAATTGAAGACCACTGACAGCACCACATGAAGTAACTGTTGTCAGAAACCTTTTACATCATGTCAGGTCTGTACAGGTAATTATTTTCTCCTTTTTCTCTCTTTTTTTTTCCTTTATTCCTTATGTATTTATAAAACTGTAATGTCCTTGCTCTTGAGCCTCTTGGATCATTGCAGTTAAAAGGAGTAACCATTTCTGAACTACTAGTTAGAATTTTACGGTAATATGATTAGTGTCTTCTTGCAGTATGCATTCAATTAAAAACAACATTTCAATGTTTTATGATTATCAGATTCTCTGATAATTAAACCACTACAGCTCCACTGACTACAAACCTGGTGGCCTTCTATGAACAGGTCACAACATTAATAGCTGAGGGGTGAGCAACTGATGTCGTTTACCTGGACCTGAGCAAAGCCTTTGACACTGTCCCACACCACATCCTGCTCTCCAAGCTGGTGACACATGGGTTTGATGGATGGACCACTAGATGGATAAAGAACTGGCTTAATGGCTGCACCCAAAGAGTGGCTGTCAATGGGTCCATGTCCCAGTGGAGGCCAGTGACAAGCAGAGTCCCTCAGGGATCAGTCCTGGGACCAGTCTTGTTCAACATCTTTGTGGGTGCCATGGACAGTGGCATTGAGTGCACCCTCAGCAAGTTTGCTGATGACACCAAGCTGTGTGGTGCAGCAGACAGGCTGGAGGGAAGGGATGCCATCCAGAGGGACCTGGACAGGCTGGAGAGGTGGGCACAAGCCAACCTCATGAGCTTCAACAAGACCAAGGGCAGGGTCCTGCATCTGGGTCGAGGCAATCCCAGGCACAAATCCAGGCTGGGCAGGGACTGGCTAGAAAGCAGCCCGGAGGAGAGAGACTTGGGGGTGCTGGTGGACGAGAAGCTCAACAGGAGCTCTCAATGTGCACTTGCAGCCTGGAAAGCAAATCAGATCCTGGGCTGCAGCAAGAGAAGTGTGGCCAGCAGGTCAAGGGAGGGGATTCACCCCCTCTGCTCTGCTCTGGTGAGACCCCACCTGGAGTACTGCCTCCAGTTCTAGAGCCCCTATTACAAGAGGGATCTGGAGGTGCTGGAAGGTGTCCAGAGAAGGGCCACGAGGATGATCAGAGGGCTGGAGCACCTCTCCTGTGAGGACAGACTGAAGGAGTTGGGGCTGTTCAGTCTGGAGAAAAGAAGGCTCCGAGGTGACCTCATTGTGGCCTTCCAGGATCTGAAGGGGGGCCACAGGATGGCTGGGGAGGGACTTCTCAGGCTAGCAGGTAGTGATAGGACTAGGGGGAATGGAATGAAGCTGGAAGTGGGGAGATTCAGGCTGGATGTGAGGAGGAAGTTCTTCACCATGAGAGTGGTGAAGCCCTGGAATGGGTTGTCCAGGGAGGTGGTTGAGGCCCCGTCCCTGGAGGTGTTTAAGCCCAGGCTGGATGAGGCTCTGGCCAGCCTGCTCTTGTGTGGGGTGTCCCTGCCCATGGCAGGGGGTTGGAACTAGACGATCCTTGTGGTCCCTTCCAACCCTGACTGATACTATGACACTATGACTACTCTGAAATTTTACACTGGCAGAACCTTTGGTCCCACGACCACAGCACAGCCATTCTACAGCAGGGTGAATTCAGCGTCTACCAGGACAGAGTTTATTGCCTTAGCTTTATGTTGGTGATGTCACATAAACTTTTGCTGAGTGATTCTGGGATTTCAAGCTTACAGCTTGAAAAGTATTCTTGTCAGAGGCTGTGGTGGATTGATGCGGCCTGGATGTAAGGTGTCCACTAAAGCCACTCTATCACTTCCCTCCTCAGCTCAACAGAAGAGAGAAAATAGGATGAAAAGCTCATGGATCAAGATAAAGATAGGAAGAGATCATTCACCTATTACCATCACAGACAAAACAGCCTCGACTTGGGGAAAATTAATTTAATTTATTGCCCATTAGTTCTGAGTATGGTAGTGAGAAAATCAAAACAAGTCTCAAAACACCTTCCCCCCAACCCCTGTCTTCTTCCCAGGTTTAACTGTATTCCTGATGTCTCTCCCTTCTCCCTGCTAGTGGTACAGGAGAAGGGAGAATAGGGCTTGCACCACACGTTTTCTCTTCCTCACATTCTTCCTCTGCTCCAGCATGGGATTCCTCCCATGGGCAACACTCCTCCTGGAACATCTCCAGTCTGGGCCCTTCTCACAGGCTATAGCTCTTCACAAACTGCCCCAACATGTGTCCTTTCCAGAGAGTGTAGTCCTTCAGACTGTTCCAGAGCATGGGGAGTGGCAAGTCCTGGCAGGAAACCTGCTCCAGCATGGGCTCCTCCCTCCACAGGTCCTACCAGGAGCCTGCTCCATTGTGGGTTTCCTGCTGGGGTGCAGCCTCCTTCAGGAGCATCCATCTGCCCTGCCATGGGGTCTTTCGTGGGCTGCAGCTGGATATCTGCTCCACCGTTAACCTCCGTGGGCTGCAGCCAGCCTGCCTCACCACGGTAGTCATGACAGGCTGCAGAGGTATCTGTGGTACGGTGCCCAGAGCACCTCCTCCCCATCCTTTTTCACTGACCATGGTGTCTGCAGAGTTGCTGCACTCACATATTCTCACTCCTCTCTCTGCTGCTGCTGCTGTTCTCCCTTCCTCCACCCCTCCCCCCGCCTCTGTAAATCAGTTTAACCCACTGTTTGCAAATGGAGATTCACAAGCACTCCCTAACAGAACCTAGGTAATATCATTCATGTTTATGAGGGGCCAAAATGTGGGGTTAGGTTTCGTTGCCTATTGTTTTCAGTCGTTTTCCAGTGAACCTGGCCATTGCTTTTGCCTGCCAGGAAGGTTATGGCAGTTTGCAAAGATTTGGCTACCACTTTCCTGGGTGTGGATAGGTTAGTGAATGTGAAATTCGCTGTACAATAAGCACCTTTGTTCAGGGCTTTTGCAAAGTCTGGAAGTGCTGGCACTGTGCCTGGTTCAATGTAGCTATTAGAGTCCTTTCATTGACTTTAATTGGAGCTGGATTAGGGCCTAATCATTAAAAAAATCCTCATCCTGCAAGCAAGCAATGTTCACATTTGACCCCAGAATTTCAGTAAGAGGCATTGGTAGGGGAAAAGTAGAACATAAAAGATAGAAAAATATTATTTTCCTGTCAAATAATGAATGATAGATAACTGTATGAAGTACAGTGACCATATGCCTCTAATTTGTCTTGAACTCCCCAAACTTTTTCCTATGTACAGTCTCCCAGCTTTGATTTTGGCAGCTGCCAGAGTACAGTGGAAGAGAAGGCTGTTTGTCTGCCTTTAGCTGGTGTGGGATTTGCTGTTGGCAAGCACAGATGACAAACACTGGTTCTGTGACTAAATCTCTTTGCCATTGTTTTTATTAGACAGGGGGATCTTTTGCCTGATAGAAAGTATTTCTGACAATTTATTGCAGTGCAAATAAATTAGTAAACTATCAGACAATAAACAAGGTATGTGCATTCATATGTGTGGATATTTTTATGTATACAAGTATGGCAGACTGGTTTGTGGGGCTTCTGAGAAAATCATAGTATCAGTCAGGGTTGGAAGGGACCACAAGGATCATCTAGTTCCAACCCCCCTGCCATGGGCAGGGACACCCCACACTAGAGCAGGCTGGCCAGAGCCTCATCCAGCCTGGCCTTAAACACTTCCAGGGACGGGGCCTCAACCACCTCCCTGGACAATCTATTCCAGGGCTTCACCACTCTCATGGGGAAGAACTTCTTCCTCACATCCAGCCTGAATCTCCCCACCTCCAGCTTCATTCCATTCCCCCTAGTCCTATCACTACCTGATGTCCTGAGAAGTCCCTCCCCAGCCTTCTTGTAGGCCCCCTTCAGATACTGGAAGGCCACAATAAGGTCACCTCTGAGCCTTCTCTTCTCCAGACTGAACAGCCCCAACTCCTTCAGTCTGTCCTCATAGGAGAGGTGCTCCAGCCCTCTGATCATTCTCGTGGCCCTTCTCTGGACACCTTCCAGCACCTCCAGATCCCTCTTGTAATAGGGGCTCCAGAACTGGATGCAGTACTCCAGGTGGGGTCTCACCAGGGCTGAGTAGAGGGCAACAATCCCCTCCCTTGACCTGCTGGCCACACTTCTCCTGATACAGCCCAGGATCTGATTGGCTTTCTGGGCTGCAAGTGCACATTGGAGCTCCTGTTGAGCTTCTCGTCCACCAGCACCCCCAAGTCTCTCTCCTCAGGGCTGCTCTCCAGCCAGTCCCTGCCCAGCCTGGATTTGTGCCTGGGATTGCCTTGAACCCAGATGCAGGACCCTGCACTTGGTCTTGTTGAAGCTCCTGAGGTTGGCTTGTGCCCACCTCTCCAGCCTGTCAAGGTCCCTCTGGATGGCATCCCTTCCCTCCAGCGTGTCTGCTGCACCACACAGCTTGGTGTCATCAGCAAACTTGCTGAGGGTGCACTGAATTTTTAAAATATTTTACAGTTCACAAAGGCAGTGCTGTATCACTGTTACAGATTTGCAGTGACTGTCCAGCTGAGTCTCTTCCTCTTTGCCTTCAGTTTCTTTGTATTATCTGTGCACCACAGATGAGAGGTCCTGCGCTTCATGCCTTGTGAAAGTCCAAAGGAAGCATGTGAAGTGTATCAGAAGTGCAGCTGAACTGAGCCAGGAAGATTAGTAATGCAGAAAACTCCAACTGCAGAAATACTACTCATATCATTATAACAAATTTCTGTATCTTAAAGCTATTCTTGTTTTTAGGGGATCATCTTTTTGACAATGCTACTAGGGAGGTGGCAATTTTGGGTTTGTTTTTTGTAACATTATATCACAGAAAACATCTAGTTGGAAGAGATCTCAAAGAGCATCCAGTTCAACCCTCAAGCCACCATTGAAGGGCAGACACTAAACTATGTCCATAAGCACCAGGTACACAGGGCACCTAAACACCTCCAGGGATTGTGATTCCACCACTGCCCTGGGCAGACCATTACAATGTTTGAGAACCCTTTCAGCAAAAAAAAAAAAAATCCTAATATCGAGCTTGAACCTCCCCCTAAACAGATTGAAACCATTTCCTCTAGTCCTGTTGCTTGACACCAAGGAAAATAGACTGGCCCCCTCCTGGCTCCAACCTCCCTTCAGATAGCTGTAGAGAGCAATAAGAATGACCTCCCTGCTTCTGCTGGCCACAATACAATACAATACAATACAATACAATACAATACCATACACCAGTTTGGAAGAAACCTTCAAGATCATCATGTCCAACCCATCAACCAATCCAGCCCACCTAAACAACTAAACCATGCAGCCAAGCACCCCATCAAGTCTCCTCCTGAACACCTCTAATGAAGGCGACTCTACCACCTCCATGCGTAGCCAATTCCAATGGGCAATCACTCTCTCTGTATAGAACTTCTTCCTAACATCCAACCTAAACCTGCCCTGGTGCAACTTGAGACTGTGTCCTCTTGTTCTGGTACTGGTTGCCTGGGAGAAGAGACCAACCTCTGCCTGTCTACAACCTCCCTTCAGGTAGTTGTAGAGAGCAATAAGGTCACCCCTGAGTCTCCTCTTCTCCAGGCTAAGCAACCCCAGCTCCCTCATACACTCCTTGTAGTCCATGCATTCCATGCCCTTCATGAGCCTCTTTGCCCTTCTCTGGACACATTCCAGTACCACAATGTCCCTCTTGTAGTGAGGGACCCAGAACTGAACACAGTACTCCAGATGTGGCCTCAGCAGTGCTGAGCACAGGGGGATGATCACCTCCCTGCTCCTGCTGGACACTGCGTTTCTAACACAACCCAGGATGCTATTGGCTTTCTTGGCCACTCAGGCACACTGCTGACTCATATTTAGCTGACTGTCAACCAATCCCCCCAGGTCCCTCTTCGAGTGACAGCTTTCCCAATACACATCCCCAAGTCTGTAGCTCACCATGAGGTTGTTGTGGCCCAGGTGCAGGAGCTGGCACTTGGCGTTGTTGAACTTCCTACAAGTAGCATTGGCCCATTGGTCTAACCTGTCCAGATCCTGTTGTAAAGCTTCCCTACCCTCTAGCAGATTGACACAGCCATCCAATTTGGTATCATCTGTAAACTTACTGAGGGTGAACCCAATCCCTTCATCCAGATTGTTGATAAAGATATTAAAGGGGACAGACCCCAGTACTGAACCCTGAGGGACATTGCAAGGCAGATTTAACTCCATTCACCACCATTCTTTGGGCCTGGCCATCCAGCCAGTTTTTTATCCAGGGAAGAGGGCACTTATCCAGGCCTTGTGCCAGGAGCTTCTGAAGGAATATGCTGTGGGAGACAATGTCAAAGGCTTTACTAAAGTCCAGGTAGACAATGCCCACGGCACTTTCCTCATCCACTAGGAGGGTCACATTATTGTAGAAGGAGATCAGGTCTGTCAGACAGGACCTGCCTTTCATAAACTCGTGCTGACTGGGCCTGATCTCCTGATTGTCTTGTAAGTGCCACGTGATGGCACTCAGGATGACCTGCTCCATGACTTTTCCCGGCATCCAGGTCAGACTGATAGGCCTTTAGATCCCTATGGGTTGCTACTTCTTGTTGCATTCAAACCATCTGCTCTTTGAGAAATATGAGAAGAAGAATCCCTATTGGGTTTTGTTATATCAACCCATATGAGAAGGGAATATAATGAGATATGGCCAAAAAAGATGATGGCAGTTTATCAAGTGTTAGTAACCTTCAGTTGCCTGTCTTGCACCATGAGCCTGTTTGCTGTATTCAAACACCTGATCAGTATTCTGATAATGCTTCCAGTAAAGGGAGAAGTTTCCTTAAGCAGCGTTTTTATCATATATTTTCTCAAACACTGAAGATTTTTATTCCTGGCATGCAAAATGCATCCTGAAGCTTTTTTTTTCCCTCCCTCTTGCTAATCATGAGGGAGTTATTACTTTCATGCAGCTAAAGGTGGCAAAGAATTGGAGAAACTTCAACAGAGGAACAAGTGTTAAGCGTGGCAACTTCTATGTAACACAGTTTAATCAGTGGTCTCAGAGCAAGAAATGGAAGCTGCTGGAAGGAAAATCTTGCTTTCTGTTTTGTGTTTTCCTTCTCTCAAAGGCCAATAATTTGATTCACCTATTGATGGACCAACACACCAAAACTGCTGGAAGCAAATGCTTTAGGGCATGTGTTTTAAGAGGCTCTTGATTCATTTATGTGCTTATAAGTTTTCTATTTTTATCCTCAGTGAGCATACTTCACCAGCCCTGCCACAGCAGCTCACAGACTGAATTGAACTTTTCCCCTTTAATGCTTTTATCTTCTGAAATATCTGCAAAGTGTATTAGTTTGTTCCTTTTTAAAGTCCCTATTGGATGCACAACTACACATTAAGTGTAATTCGCTGTGACTAGAGCACATCTTTGCCATATTTAAAATTGCCTACTCTTGGTTATACCAGATAAAACTCCTGTGTCAGTTGAGTAAGAGAGACAAAATTTTGATGTTTGTTCTCATCTACCTCGGGGTCAGAGTGGCTGGAGAGCAGCCAGGCAGAAAGGGACCTGGGAGTACGGGTTGATAGTAGGCGGAACATGAGACAGCAATGTGCCCAGGTGGCCAAGAAGGCCAGTGGCATCCTGGCCTGTCAGTAGCAGGGAGGTCATTCTCCCCCTGTACACAGCACTGATTAGGCCACACCTTGAGTATTGTGTTCAGTTCTGGGCCCCTCAGTTTAGGAAAGATGTTGACTTGCTGGAACATGTCCAGAGAAGGGCAATAAAGCTGGGGAGGGGTTTGGAGCACAAGCCCTATGAGGAGAGACTGAGGGAGCTGGGGTTGCTTAGCCTGGAGAAGAGGAGGCTCAGGGGAGACCTTATTGCTGTCTACAACTACCTGAAGGGAAGTTGTAGCCAGGTGGGGGCTGGTCTCTTCTCCCAGGCAACCAGCACCAGAACAAAAGGACACAGTCTCAAGCTGTGCCAGGGGACGTTTAGGCTGGATGTCAGGAAGAAATTCTTCATAGAGAGAGTGATTGCCCATTGGAATGGGATGCCCGGGGAAGTGGTGGAGTTGCCATCACTGGAGGTGTTTAGGAGGAGACTTGATGGGGTGCTTGTTGCCATGGTTTAGTTGATTAGATGGTTTTGGATGATGGATTGGACACGATGATCTTGAAGGTCTCTTCCAACCTGGTCTATTCTATTCTATTCTATTCTATTCTATTCTATTCATTTTTGTAAGGCTTTTCATAGTTGTGTTTAGCAGCAGTTAAACAGGTTCAAAACATGCCCATGCTGTTTTCATGCTCTTGCTTTGTGTGTTTTTTATTTTAGGTACCTGTATGGTAAACACTTTGCAATTCAGGACACATTTTAGATGTCCAAATAAGAAGTTAATAACTAAATTCCTTGTCCTTATTTGGGGGGTGAGTATGTGAGGTGACCTAATTATCATCTTTCTCTGAAGAATAAACTAATACATAAAGGATTTATTTTGGGATTTGACTTCTATTTGAGATGACAAATATTCCTGTTGGCTCCAAGGAAAATTGTTCAAGAAAGACCCTTGTAATGAATGTTAAGCATCTAAGGCTAGGAAAAAGTGGGGGGGTGAAGGGTCCTTCTGGGAAACAAAATCATATACACCATTCTGGAAATGAGGGAGAAAGATTGTTTGAAGAAGACTTCAAAGAATATATCACAGAAGGGAAGATTGTATGACAAGAAAAGTCAAGAAAATGACATCTATTTCTCATCTTAGATCTTGGTGTTTCTCCTAGCTAACAAAAAGCCTCGGCGAAGGGATTAAACAGTCAGGCAAATGTTATACAGTGAAGTCTTAAGCCCTGCTCAGAGATGGGCTTTTTACAGAGTTCTCAAAGCCAAGACTAGAAAAATTAATGAAGTGAATGCTAGGAATCATCAAGCTGTGGCAAACGGGGCTGGAAAGCACAATGCTACAGAAAATGGCTTTTCAGGGAACTTGTAGGCTACAGATGGGGGGAAAAAAGCAAGTGCAAACCCACAAAGATCAAAACGATTTTTAAAAGGAGGAACAGAAGATCAATCCCAAGAATATCTATGAATGCAAGAAAACTACTTTACATATGTTAAAACTGATTATGACAGAAGAGAATCACTTTTTATATTATTTTGAGCAGAAGCAGGGTACCTGAAGGACTCTTCTAGGCCTTAAAGCACTTTGAGACACTTTCCATTCCCTACAAATTGTGACCTGATGTCCATTCATACTGTGAGGTCTGACTCTGTTGCTTACCTCTTCTTTTGGGCATGTTTCAGTATTGGCAGTTTCTTTGTCCTTTCCTAGAATCATATAATCATGGGATGTTAAGGGTTGGAAGGTACCTCTGGAGATCATCGAGTCCAACCCCCCTGCCAAGCAGGACCACTTAGGACAGACTTCCCTAAGGCGTGAGTCTAGTCTGCAAACGAGGCCATCCTTTCCCTTCAGAAGGGATTGCCCTGTGACAAGGACACATCTTTTTTTACCATTTCTTGGTAATGTTATTTGCCATGCAGATGCTGAGGATGGCAAACTGCTTCCCAGGATTAATGGGACTTGATAGCAATGTAATAAATGTCAGCAGGGAGCATCCCTCCTGCTTATTGTATAGCTTTGACTTTGAGCTACGTACCTGTAAGACTTACATACCGATATAAACGTCTTTCTGGATCGTTTATTGCTGTGTTCATAAACTCATTGCTAGACTTTTAACTTTCAAAGCTGGGGATTACAGGGGAATATAAAGTAAGAAATCTACCATGTACCATAATGTCTATTACCTTTCCCACAGTTATGTAACTTCCCTCCAAGTATAAATTTCAGCCACTTGTGCACCCATCAGGACATGGACTTTGGAGAGAACAAGCCATAGCAACCACCATCACATAATCAGCTTCTTTCCCACTCACCATTCAAAACAAAATTCAGATAGACAGCTCTTGTTGATGTTATCATTTCATGTGACAGGGTAAAATTTCACAGTATCACCAAGGTTGGAAGAGACCTCAAAGATTATCAAGTCCAACCTGTCACCACACACCTCATGACTAGACCATGGCACCTAGTACCACATCCAGTCCCCTCTTGAACACATCCAGGGATGGTGACTCCACCACCTCCCTGGACAGCCCATTCCAAAGGCAAATGAGTCTCTCAGTGAAAAACTTTCTCCTCACCTCAAGCCTAAACATCCCCTGGCACAGCTTGGGACTGTGTCCTCTTGTTCTGGTGCTGATTGCCTGGGAGAAGAGACCAGCCCCCTCCCGGCTACAATCTCCCTTCAGGTAGCTGTAGAGAGCAATGAAGTCTCCCCTGAGCCTCCTCTTCTCCAGGCTAAACAACCCCAGCTGCCTCAGCCTCTCATCATAGGGCTTGTGCTCAAGGCCTCTCCCCAGCCTCGTTGTCCTTCTCTGGACATGCTCAAGTGTCTCGATGTCCTTCCTAAACTGAGGGGCCCAGAACTGGACACAGGACTCAAGGTGTGGCCTAACCAATGCAGGGGCACAATGACTTCCCTGCTCCTGCTGGCCACACTTGATGCAGGCCAGGATGCCACTGGCCTTCTTGGCCACCTGGCCACACTGCTGGCTCATGTTTAGGCAGCTGTCAATAAGTACTCCCAGGTCCCTTTCTGCTTGGCTGCTCTCCAGCCACTCTGACGCCAGCCTGTAGCACTGCCTGCAGTTGCTGTGGCCAGTGCTCTGTTCTTTAACCTAAGCAAAATAATCAGACTTTTCATTTGGAAATCTATAGTATTAATCAAATCTACTAGACAACTCTGTAGATAGGTACTTTTTTCTTCTCTAAAAAAGTCTACACTGATTATCTTGCTTCTCATGCATAGGCAAAAGTCATGTCAACTCCAAAGAATTAGTACCACTGCCTCTTAAAAACTTCAACAGATTAGAGAGAGAATTAAAAATATATAGTCAACTGTATTTTCAAATGAGTGCTTTGAAAACAGTTTCTAGCTTTGTATGCCTAATTAGCTATGGATATATCCCCAAATATTGTGCACAAACAGGACAGGTGTCAGCAACTGTGAAGCAAAAGGCCATATCAGCGTGCACAAAATAATACTTCTGGTGATGGAATCTGATTTATTTTCCTCCTGTAGCTCACTGTTACAATCGTTATGGTCATCTCTGAGTCTGCTGCAATCTTCCCAGAGCCAGCTTCAGGCTTTTTTAATTTTACTTCATCACAGGGCCAGGAGCGAGGGCTGATGTTGCACTGCAGCTGCCAAGGGAAGGAAAACAAGACGAGGTGAAAGTACAAAACTGCACCGAGGAGTACCCTCAGGCACAGCACATGCTGCTGCTCCCCACTGGGGCCCGCAGCCCTGGCCGTGACTGTTACCCTCGCCTCCCCCCGCAGCAGCAGGGAGCAGGCTGGCGAGAGCTCTGCTGTCGCACCCAGCGGAGAGCAGAGCGGTGACCTTCAGCGACCCCCCGCAGCGGGGTGGGCCAGGTGCCGCCTGCCGCACGCAGAGCCGGCGCTGCGCTCTCCCTCCGGCTGACGAATGCGGCCCTCTGCTTGCTTGACATCCCTTGCTCTCCAGTCGAGCAGTAGAATTGCTAAGTCTTGCTGCTTAATAGGTAGCTTTTGGCAGGTCGTCAGTCCAGATGTCAGTCACAGCAGTGCTTTTTTTTTCCCCAGTAACTGTGTCCAGATGTTAGCTTTTTAAAGCTTTCTTATCCATCCTTTCTAATGCTTCTGTTCAGTTCCACTGTTGGCTCTGCTGACAACTGCAATGCTGCTGGCAGCCCAGTACAAGGACTGCAGTATTGATGTGGTAGTACTTTGTCTGTCTGGATGTCCTCCTGCTTTCAGTGATACAGGATGAAGAATGTGTGCTCTGGCTTGCTGAAGTCAAATTCATAAATTCTTCAGGAGCAGAAGACAGTGAAGGACCCTATCAGGGCTAGCAGAGGGCAGTTACCGACACACACCACATTCATACCTTTGATACTTCTCTTATAACTGATGTTTGTCATCACAATTTAAAGAAAAAAATAGAAAATCCTGCAAATAGTTCACAAACTACATTTTAAATATAAAGAGCTTGGTGACCACAACAAGATGCAATGCAGCAGTTGCCTTCAGACCATTATTTAGATGACCAGAAACATGTTTTAGTGCATCTTTTCTGTCAACCCACAGATTTTACTTTAGTCTGGTCTCAGTTCTTTACTAGCTACCAATAACAAGTAGATTCTCCTTTCCTCTGCTCATCAATGCAGCCACCTTGAATTTTGGGCAGCTGTGATGTTTTAAATGTGCAGGTGGGAGGTCATGTCAGAGAAGAACAAGCACTGGCTCTTCAAAGCCTGTGGCAGGGTGAGAGAGGTTATGTAGAACATACTAATTTTCACTCTTTTCTTTTCAAAATTCCCAAGCTGGGCATGTGTAAATGTATGATGTGCTACTGTGAATGGTGTTGGAATAATACTATTCAGAATGGCATTAAGTATTAAGTTTCTATGACTGAAAGAGTCTTATTACTTCAAATAAGACTGTTCTGTATTTATTACAGGAGAAGTCTTCCAAAGGTGAAGAAACCAGGAGCCTGATTACTGCATGTGTCATAGAATAGAATAGAATAGAATAGAATAGAATAGAATAGAATAGAATAGAATAGACCAGGTTGAAAGAGACCTTCAAGATCATTGCATCCAATCCATCATCCAACACCATCTCACTAAACCATGGCAACAAGCACCCCATCAAGTCTCCTCCTAAACACTGCCAATGATGGCAACTCCACCACCTCCCTGGGCAGACCATTCCAATGGCCAATCAGTCTCTCTATGAAGAACTTCTTCCTAACGTCCAGCCTAAACCTCTCCTGGCACAGCTTGCAACCTTGTCCTCTTGTTCTGGTGCTGGTTGCCTAGGAGAAGAGACCAGCCCCACCTGGCTACACCCTCCCTTCAGGTAGTTGTAGACAGCAAGAAGGTCTCCCCTGAGCCTCCTTTTCTTCAGGCTAAGCAACCCCAGCTCCCTCAGCCTCTGCTCACAGGGCTTGTGCTCCAAACCCCTCCCCAGCTTTGTTGCCCTTCTCTGGACACCTTCCAGCAACTCAACATCTTTCTTAAACTGAGGGGCCCAGAACTGGACACAGTACTCGAGGTGTGGCCTAACCAGTGCAGTGTACAGGGGCACAATGCCTTCCCTGCTCCTGCTGGCCACCCTGGCCCAGTGTGGCTGCCTGGGCACACTGCAGACTCATGTTCAGCCTACTGTCAACCCCCAGGTCTCTCTCTGCCTGGCTGCTCTCCAGCCACTCTGACCCCAGCCTGCGGCACTGCCTGGGGTTGTTGTGGCCAATGTGTAGAACCCAGGACTTGGATGCATTAAATCTCATGCCGTTGGATTCTGCCCATCTGTCCAGCCATTATCAGATCCCACTGGGAAATGATCAGGTGTTCCCTATAAAGAACTAAAACAAGACATTTCAGGGAAGGATTGTTTTTTTTCTTCTCAGCAGATTCTGAAACTATAGAAGCAAATGCAAATAATTTGTTGGAACAGGATCAACCAATGTGAATGTATTACGCAGCTGAGTCAAGAGCTAGCAGGGCCAAGACAATGAACAAAATTGCTGTTTTGCTTTGCAGCACCTAGCAGGAATTTTTAGCATACATTTAGAATTCCATTTAAACAGTTGGTCTGTCACAATACTTTTCTGTGTGCAAAGTGAAATTAAATATATATATATATATATGTATAAAATCTACTGCACTCCATTCTCATATAAGTCACTTATATCGGCCAGTGCTAGCTCTCTGGCTGGTAGCTATAGGTAAGCATTATCTTTTTGACAGTAAATATTGTGACAGATCGAGTCCTTGACTGATGTTCCAATTGTGGGCCCCATGACTATTAATAAGCACACAGAACTCATTTGCAGGTGTTTTGTCACTAGTGTTTGGATATCTCTCAATTCGTGGATCCTTCCTGTGTTTCTATTTTGCATAGTTCATTTGGGGGGGAGGGGGATTCAGAGAGGTGAAAGTGCTTTAAAAACATTTGTAATAAATATTTGAGGGCTGGGTGTCAAGAGAGAGGGGACAGGGTCTTCTCAGTTTCATCCTGTGATAGGACAAGGGGTAATGGATATAAACTACAGCACAGGAAGTTCCACCTCAACATGAGGAGGAAATTCTTCACTGTGAGGGTCATGGAGGTTGTGGAGTCTCCTTCTCTGGAGACTTTCAAACTTACCTGGATGTGTTCCTGTGCAACCTGTGACAGATTCTATGGTCCTGCTCTGGCAGAGGGGTTGGACTTGATGCTCTTCAGAGGTCCATTCCAACCCCTAACATCCTGTGAGCCTGTAATGTACAGCATTAATTAATTAAGAAAATCCATTTAGCTGTTAGCAAATGTGCATGGGTCATTTTGCTTAACCTGAGTAGGCTTTTGAGAGTCCTTGCTAAGTTCTACTTGTTCTGCTGGTAATATTTTGCACACCACAGGATTACTAACCATTGTTTGGGCAGACAAAACTCTGTTTGAACATATTAGCTTCTGCGTAACAAACATATGAATGTGATTAATCCTTTTGGTTTTGTTTTTTCTTCCTCATTGTTCTGGGTTGGTTTGATTGTTTTTTTATCCCCCAGTAAAGCATGCTTCCATCTTATAATATCTCTAGCCTGAAAATGTAATGACAGCATTTATGTATTTCTTCTTTCCAGGGTAGAAAATGCTTTAATAAATGAGACTTGATTATACAGTTAAGATTCAATGACAACACAATAGGTAGAGGACAAAGAATCTTGCTGGTCAAGCTGATAGAGCATCCAACTTGTACCTAATTCCAGAAAACCAACAAGTAGTTGAAATAGTACAGTTCACTTACTGTTCACTCTCTGGGCCGAGCCAGAGAGTGGTGGTGAATGGTGCCACATCCAGCTGGCAGCCAGGCACTAGTGGTGTGCCCCAAGGATCAGTGCTGGGCCCCATGCTCTTTAATATCTCTATTAATGATCTGGATGAGGGTCCATCATCAGTAAGTTTGCAAATGACAGCAAGCTGGGGGCAGGTGTTGATCTGTTAGAGGGTAGGAGAGCGCTGCAGAGGGACCTTGACAGGCTGGACAGATAGGCAGAGGCCAAGGGCAAGAGATTGAACACATCCAAGTGCCGGGTTCTACACATTGGCCACAGCAACCCCAGGCAGTGCCACAGGCTGGGGTCAGAGTGGCTGGAGAGCGGCCAGGCAGAGAGGGACCTGGGGGTACTGGTTGACAATAGGCTGAACATGAGCCAGAAGTGTGGACAGGTGGCCAAGAAGGCCAATGGCATCCTGGCCTGCATCAGGAATAGTGTGGCCAGCAGGAGCAGGGAGGACATTCTGCCCTGTGCTCAGCACTGGTTAGGCCGCACCTTGAGTCCTGTGTCCAGTTCTGGGCCCCTCAGTTTAGGAAAGATGTTGACTTGCTGGAAGGTGTCCAGAGAAGGGCAACAAAGCTGGGGAGGGGTTTGGAGCACAAGCCCTGTGAGGAGAGGCTGAGGGAGCTGGGGTTGCTTAGCCTGGAAAAGAGGAGGCTCAGGGGAGACCTTCTTGCTCTTTACAGCTACCTGGAGGGAGGTTGTAGCCAGGTGGGGGTTGGTCTCTTCTCCCAGGCAACCAGTACCAGAACAAGAGGACACAGTCTCAAGCTGTGCCAGGGGAGGTTTAGGCTGGATGTTAGGAAGAAGTTCTTCATAGAGTGATTGCCCATTGGAATGTGCTGCCCAGGGAGGTGGTGGAGTCCCCATCACTGGAGGTGTTTAGGAAGAGACTGGATGGGGTGCTTGTTGCCATGGTTTATTTGATTAGATGGTGTTGGATGACAGGTTGGAGTTGATGATCTCAAAGGTCTCTTCCAACCTGGTTAATTCTAGTCTAGTCTAGTCTAATCTAGTCTATAAATCTTTGAAGACATGATGCATTTTATCACCAGTCACAATAGTGCTTCAGGATTGTATCATTCACTATAAAACATAACATCCTTGTGATGTCTGTTAGAAAAGACTCTACAACACTGTGCTGGAAAGTGTTGTAGCTACACCAGGGGATACCAGATAGGCAGGCAGCAGTTAGTGAAATTTTACCAAGATCACATCACTTGTACTTTTATTAAAATAGTGTGTGAATCTTTTTGAGGGAACAAACAAACTGCTTCCCCTTCATTCTAAAAACATGGGTAGGGATGTGGAGGTGGTAGCACTGGCGAGAAGCAGTAGTTATTTTTGTTGGAATGGTTGCTAAGGATACTATTTAATGGTTCAATACTTTTGGAAGTGTAGTGGGTTCTGTACCTGGTCATCCAATACAGTCCAGAGAAGGGGTGAGTGAGAACAGCAGAGTTCAAGTCAGGATTATGAGTGGAATGACAAGCTACAGTAAAGCAAACACAGTGAGAGGTGGTAACTTTAGGAGACTGGCTCATGGATGCTTTGGAGAAGGTTTTGTAAATCCCAGTTTCTTTAGCCTGTACCTTATCTGCATTTCTAATACCATATGAGGAACATTATGCTCTCCTACAGCAAAGTAAAAGGTAGTATCTGCCAGCAATGGCTTCCTCCCCAATTTTATTGGTGTTTAACAGCAATGTGACTGGCAAATATAGTTTCTAGATGCTATAGTCCTAAATCCTAACAGCAGTTTCAATCTTTATCATGCTTCATAGTCTGTGGATATTTACACAGCCGATAACAAAACAGTGAAGGTATTGAGCACTGCTCTACCTAGCACTTTCTGCTGTGTCTTCTCAAAAGCTACAGGAATTCTAACCCTAGCCACAACTTCCTATGAGAACATCCTCAAACAATCCATTGCATTGTGATGGTTAAAGTCATCAGTGGGGGGAAGGAATAGGATTAGGCAGCGGTTCCTGTTTCTTTACTGTGAGAGATGTCAGACTTGGTTGCATTCAGAAGAGATCACAAGTCCTCAGTCTCTCAATTTCTTAAACCTACCCCAACTTCCAGTTTTATCCATTTCACAGTGAACAGTTCTCAACTTCACAGCTAATAGAACCAGTTACTGAGTGGTGCAGAGTTCATGGAAGGCAAGACAAATTCTCACTGGTGCAGCTAAGGGCAAGTGGCTTTTTCTTAGTTATAGTAGGAAATAGATGACAATTGTATCAGAAAGTAATTGTCTCTCTCGTGTAAGCACCTTAACTTGTAATCCTTAGCCAGTTATACAAGTTTGGAGGTCTACTGGAAGGTCTTGAGGAAGACACTTAAACTCCAGAGCTGCAACTTCTCTCACCTCTCACGTAATTTGTCATTCAACACAGACAGGGAAACGTGTTGATACAGAGAGCAGATCTTTATGTGAAGGACAGGAAGCTAGTTCATCTGAGAGAGAGGTCATTGAATCTATCTGGTTGAAGAAAATGATCTTCTCTTGACTAATATTGTTTGTTCTTTTGTTTCTGGTGGATTAAGATGATGGCAGGTCAAATTCTCAATTGCTGTGGCACTCACTGAGCTGGCTGACAGCATTACTCAGTGCTGGTTAGGCCACACATTGAGTACTGTGTCTAGTTCTGGGCCCCTCAGATTGGGAAAGATGTTGACTTGCTGGAACGTGTCCAGAGAAGGGCAACAAAGCTGGTGAGGAGTTTGGAGCACAAGCCCTATGAACAGAGGCTGAGGGAGCTGGGGTTGCTTAGCCTGCAGAAGAGGAGGCTCTGGGGAGACCTTATTGCTGTCCACAACTACCTGAAGGGAGGTTGTAGCCAGGTGGGGATTGGTCTCTTCTCCCAGGCAACCAGCACCAGAACAAGAGGACAAGGTTGCAAGCTGTGCCAGGGGAGGTTTAGGCTGGATGTTAGGAAGAAGTTCTTCATAGAGAGAGTGATTGCCCATTGCAATGGGCTGCCCGGGGAGGTGGTGGAGTTGCCATCATTGGAGGTGTTTAGGAGGAGACTTGATGGGGTGCTTGGTGCCATGGTTTAGTTTTTAGATTGGATAGCGTTGGGTGATAGGTCAGACTTGATGATCTCGAAGGTCTCTTCCAACCTGGTTTATTCTGGTATTCTGGTTCTGGTATTACCTGCCCTAGCTACATACAGGCACAGGCAAAGGACATGTCTACCACCTCCTGCCAACAGTCTTGCCAGGTGTCTGCCTATCTTGTGCCAGTTCAACTTACAGGTCATTTTCCTGTTGAAAAAATGAAAAAAAAAAATTTTTTAAGTAATAAAAAAAATTCCCCATAGAATTCTTTGAAGGGCCATGTCTGCATTTAAGATGCAGAATGTCACTTGGCTTGTGTGTAGTTAACATGAGTCGCTTAATCCAAAAATAGGATTTGCGCACATGTTTTGCAAATCTGCTTGCAGCCCACATTAGTTCTGCACTCAGTCGTGTTTGCAGCAATGCCTTCTGGGTGCATAGCCCTGCTTTCTTGAAATCCATTTTGGTCTTTCTTTTCCACTTGTTCATATCTCACTTTTTTTTCCTGTTCAGCCGAGTAAAGAAATGTGTTCGGTCACAGACTTTTCATGTTGAGGTAACAAGGGAAAGTCGCTGTTTTTAGATTCTCTGATGTGTAAGGATTCTTTTTGAGTACTGTGTCCAGTTCTGGGCCCCTCAGTTTAGGAAAGGTGTTGAGTTGCTGGAACGTGTCCAGAGAAGGGCAACAAAGTTGGTGAGGGGTTTGGACACAAGCCCTATGAGGAGAGGCTGAGGGAGCTGTGATTGTTTAGCCTGGAGAAGAGGAGGCTCAGGGGAGACCTTCTTGCTGTCTACACATACCGGAAGGGAAGTTGTAGGCAGGTGGGAGTTGGTCTCTTCTCCCAGGCAACCAGCACCAGAACAAGAGGACACAGTCTCAAGCTGTGCCAGGAGAGGTTTAGGCTGGAGGTTAGGAAGAAATTCTACACAGAGAGAGTGATTGCCCATTGGAATGGGCTGCCCGGGGAGGTGGTGGAGTCACCATCATTGGAGGTGTTTAGGAGGAGACTTGATGGGGTGCTTGGTGCCATGGTTTATTTGATTAGATGGTGTTGGATAATAGGTTGGAGTCGATGGTCTTGAAGGTCTCTTCCAACTTATTCTATTCTATTCTATTCTATTCTATTCTATTCTATTCTATTCTATTCTATTCTGGTTTTCTGGGATATCTTTGTATTGTTATGGGGAAATTAAAGAACACCTGCAAATGCCTACTTCCTTGGAGTTCTAGCAAAATAGGATTTAGTGGTCCAAAAGCTATATTTTTTAAAAGCTGCAGGTAAGTGTACCTGTGATAAATCAGTTCAGGTACAAGTCATGCAAAATATAGTCACTTGGAAGACCAAACTGCAATTATATATGACTTATAAACCTTAAATGGAATAGAGGAGATTTGGATATTGGAGACAGACTGAGAGATTTGGGGTTGTTCAGTCTGGAGAAGAGAAGGCTCCAAGGAGACCTTATTGTGGCCTTCCAGTATCTGAAGGGGGCCTAAAAGAAAGCGGGGGAAGGACTTTTTAAGATGTCGGGTAGTGATAGGACTGGGGGGAATGGAGCAAAACTAGAAGCGGGCAGATTCAGATTGGATGTTAGGAAAGAAGTTCTTCCCCATGAGGGTAGTGAGACACTGGAACAGGTTGCCCACGGACATGGTAGAAGTCTCATCCTTGGAGGTTTTTAAAGCCAGGCTGGATGTGGCTCTGAGCAACCTGCTGTAGTGTGAGGTGTCCCTGCCCATGGCAGGGGGGTTGGAAATTGATGATCTTTGAGATCCTTTTCAACCCTAATAATTCTGTGATTCTGTGAGATGTCTCAAAATGATGTGTTTGAAACAGTATAGTTTTGATGCCTTTGCATTGTATATAATAGATTCATACCCAGTAGTCATGAATTATAGCATATGAAAGCATTTATGGATCAAAAATCATAAGCCACTGGCCATTTAGACTGCCATCTGTGGTACTCCAGACTGGGACATCCTGTTTTCAGGGTGGTGTTCCACTGGTGTAGCATTTAGAACTGTTCAGTTTCCAAATAGAAGCTGCACAGTTGAGATCAAACCTATGCAGATCAAGAAAGCAACAGACTGTGTTTGTTGTGCCGTAAGACAAGGAGATCCTTTGGCACACACAGAAAACTTGAGCCCTGATCCATTATTGGAAACCATTAGCATAAATAATCTGCCAGGTCATTGACATCTGCATTGTCAGACCCCACTGTGGGACTAGATATTCAGCACTTAGAACATGCTGTGGTAATGAAATCATCAGCAAAAATGCATGCCTAGAAATTCCCGAGATAGCACAGAACTGAACTGAAATTAAAACTGCACATAACCTCTTATAGTTTGGTACTTATTGTATAGTGGATTGCTTTAATGTTCTAAGCACCAAGCTTTGACTCACAGTCAGAATCAAAGTCTTAAGTATGCGTAGAGTGCATCCTGCTCAGCTCTTTAAGTAATGCTCTTTAAGTAGCTAAATCATGCACCAGTCATTGCCAGAAAGCAGCCTCCTTCTTTCCATGCCCTAACCTTTGTTCACTGAACAATTTCTCCTCTCAGAAAGATTTGTGTATATTTCTCAATAAGGGCAGTTCAAAGCCATTCATTGATATTTTCTGGGCTAACTATACCTTTCCAAAAGTGGAGGCTGAGGTACAGGAAACCAGAGAAACTTTAAGTTCTCTCTAATGCCAAAGAATGTGCCTAAGAGGTAATTTTTGTCAAAAGCCCAGAGACAGAGGTTAATCTTTCTTGGGAGAGATAAAGACTGCTGGGGCAGCCTAGACTCCTCTAATTTTCATCTCATAATTCTCAAGTACTTTTGTTTTATCAACTTATCTGAAGACCATCTATATCATTAGGCCATTGTAGGAACAGGAACTGTAGTTTTCTCAGGTGCAGGGAGATGATCACGACTCTTGCAGGCTGTGAGTGTATATATGCTTTGAATTATACAACTGCAACACCTAGATATTGGGGACAAGTGTAGAGGAGATGAATTCTTTGGTATAAATGAAGCCAGCCATAAAGTGAGAAGCACATACCTGTTACCTTAAAATCATATTTCACTACAACTATTTATAGTGCTTGGTCTGATATGTCCTATTGCAGAATGTTCCTGGGAATTAACTGTAGCAGGCATTTTAGTGGAATTAATCTTAAACTAAGTGCCCTGATTTGGCAACTTAACAACTGTGGAGCAGGAGATAAGCTTTACCTACTTACTTTATCCTACTAATTCAGGCCAGTGTTGTTAATAAGGTGCATGAGATTTACAGAAGGCCCCAGGATGTAGAATTAAGTTTAACAATCGGGAAAACTACATTTTAGTAGCTCTAGATTCCAGGCAGAGGATAGTAGATTTGTTTGTTTGTTTGTTTGTTTGTTTGCTAATCAGATACTTTACAAATAACACTGTAAATTTTACACTACAGCTTCAGTTACCAAAGGCTTTAGGCACCTGAATAGAATAAGCAATGTGCATGATGACAAATATATGCAACATTCCTTCAAAACAAAGAATTCAAATGTCTTACAATAAATAAAATTCCCAGACCCTCCCTGGGTAAACTTTGTGTCTCATACACAGTGTGAGAAATATAAACAATACAAGGAAAAGGAACAAACTCATCATTCATATCCAGGAGTAAGTATGCAAAAATCAATAGCTTCTCACAGTTTTCAGTATTTATGATATTTATATAATAGCTTCCCCTCTGCCATTTCAAAGTGTTTTCTTTGTGTTGTTTCACAGAAGCCTTGTGAAATAATAACATCACCTCGTACAGGCAATGGAAAAACAGAGGTATCAGCAGCTGATACCTAAAGACCAAGTGCAGCACTGAACTACAACTAACTCCTCTTGCACCAGCTCTTATACACATACTCACTTCCAAAAGTATCTGTTCAGCTCTACAGAGAGAGTGATTGCCCACTGGAATGGGCTGCCTGTGGAGGTGGTGGAGTCACCATCATTGGAGGTGTTCAGGAGGAGACTTGATGGGGTGCTTGGTGCCATGGGTGAGTTGTTTAGGTGGGTTGGATTGGTTGATGGGTTGGACGCAATGATCTTGAAGGTCTCTTCCAGCCTGGTCTATTCTATTCTATTCTATTCTATTCTATTCTATTCTATTCTATTCTATTCTATTCTATTCTACTCTACTCTATTCTATTCTATTCTATTCTATTCTATTCTACTCTACTCTACTCTACTCTACTCTACTCTACTCTACTCTACTCTATTCTGTTTGTGGTTTCAATACATTCCACTTCTGCAAACCCAGCAAACTATGATGGTCTTAAGTTTTCTCTGTCAATTCAGATATGCAGCAGTGTGTCTCTTCCACACCTACACTAGCACACTCTTAAATATAGAGAAACATTACTTTCAGTTTGGCAAAGTATACCAGACTTTGCCAAACAAACAAACAAACAAACACGTTGTTTGTTTCTTTTGGTTGCTGTAACACGTGACACGGTTTGTGGCATAATAATTTGGAGTCTTTGTGATCTGAATAGAGATATCACCACAAGCTCAATATGAATTCAATGGTCTCCCCAGTTCAAGAGACAGGGATCTGCTGGATAGAGTCCAACAGAGAGCTACACGGATGATTAAGGGACTTCAACATCTCTCCTATGAAGGAAGATTGAGAGAACTGGGCCTGTTTAGCCTTGAGGAGAGATGGCTGAGAGGGGATCTTATCAATGTCTATAAATATCTGAGGGGTGGGTGTCAATATGAAGGTACCAGGCTATTTTTTGGGAGTGCCCAGTGACAGGACAAGGAACAATGGGTACAAGCTAGAGCGCAGGAGGTTCCACCTCAACATGAGTAGACACTTCTTTATGGTGAGGGTGACAGAGCCCTGGAACAGGCTGCTCAGAGAGGCTGTGGAGTCTCTCACCTTGCAGTGTTTCAAAACCTGCCTGGGTACATTCCTCTGCAGCCTGCCATAGGTGATCCTGCACTGGCAGGGAGGTTGGGCTCAATGATCTCTAGAGACCCTTTCCACCCCCTGTGATTCTGTGAAAGTCATGATATGATCATTTCCTCTCTTGGAAAATTCAGAGCAAGAGGAGATAATCACAGCTTCATATAGTACTCCCTGAAGAACAAGCGTGCCGCTGCAAGCCCTTGTGGCATGTAAAATTTCCTTGGAAACCCCTCCTGAAGTTGCTCTGAAGTATTTACCTAATGTGACCCTGTTCTGTTTGCAAGATCAGAGCTCACAAATAAACAAGCTACAGCAGCTTTCGGCACTGATCCTATTACTCCAGGACTTTATAACAAGGCACTGCATAATTCCTGTGGGCTAAAGTGTTACTACTACTAATATATAGACTGGGGTCAGAGTGGCTGGAGAGTGGCCAGGCAGAAAGGGACCTAGGGGTACTGGTCAATAGTAGGCTGAACATGCGCCTGCAGTGTGCCCAGGTTGCCAAGAAGGCCAGTGGCATCCTGGCCTGTATCAGGAGCAGTGTGGCCAGCAGGAGCAGGGAGGTCATTGTGCCCCTGTACACTGCACTGGTTAGGCCACACCTTGAGTCCTGTGTCCAGTTCTGGGCCCCTCAGTTTAGGCAAGATGTTGACTTGCTGGAACATGTCCAGAGAAGGGCAACAAAGCTGGGGAGGGGTTTGGAGCACAGCCCTGTGAGGAGAGGCTGAGGGAGCTGGGGTTGCTTAGCCTGGAGAAGAGGAGGCTCAGGGGAGACCTTCTTGCTGTCTACAACTACCTGAAGGGAGGTTGTAGCCAGGCAGAGGTTGGTCTCTTCTCCCAGGCAACCAGCACCAGAACAAGAGGACACAGTCTCAAGCTGCACCAGGGGAGGTTTAGGCTGGATGTTAGGAAAAAGTTCTTCATAGAAAGAGTGATTTGCCATTGGAATGTTCTACCCAGGGAGGTGGTGGAGTCCCCATCACTGGAGGTGTTTAGGAAGAGACTGGATGGGGTGCTTGGTGCCAGGGTTTAGTTGATTAGATAGTGTTGGATGATAGGTTGGACTCAATGATCTCAAAGGTCTCTTCCAACCTGGTTAATTCTATTCTATTCTATCCTATTCTACCCTATATTATAAAAAGAAAAAACAAAACAAAAACACTAAAAAAATCTTGGAGTAGAAGGGCACAGTTTCACTTACTGGTTTTTTTGATGCTTTCTATCACTCGATCATCTAATTAGCAACTCATACTCAGACTTCAACCATTGTGGCTGACATTTTCTACTCTATTTGTCACAAGCAGACGTTGCTGTGGCTCACTTTCCTTTTGTAAATAGGAACATGTAAGGTCATTGAGCTCACAAAAGTGTTAGGAACTGGTTTAATTAACACTGGTTAGGCACTTACATACTGTAAGTGCAAATACAAAAGTCCATGTGAAAACTAAATCATTTTGCTTTCAGAATGTGGT
Source organism: Colaptes auratus (assembly GCA_015227895.2). Lineage (NCBI taxonomy): Eukaryota > Metazoa > Chordata > Aves > Piciformes > Picidae > Colaptes > Colaptes auratus. Next base: position 7,910,438 of record CM037634.1, read on the forward strand.
TCGAATTTATGTGAAGCTTGAGGCTGCACACTGAACCAAATGTTGAAAAATCCTTCGGCTGCAGTCACCATCCATTCAGTGCATGACTGAGTCTAGAGAAAAAAATGATTATGTGATCCTGTAATTAGACTGTAGAGTAATTAATATACACGAGGGAATGATAACTTCAAATACAGATGAGCTTAATTGATTTTTTTTTCTTGTAGTTAATTCTGGAACCATTATTTTCTTTCACTGTGGGTTTTCTCTATGTGATCTGTGGCATAAAGGACAGCAGAAGTGCAGCATTATGAGGTTATTTAATTCCCTTTTATAAAATGTTAATGTAAAGCCTGCAACAAAGAACACAATTGTCCATTTACCATTTTACAATGAAAGAGAACTTCTCAATCATTTAACTGGGGAAAAAAAAACCAACAGTTGGAATTTTTTTACCTTATCTGCCAGGCTTTATGTCTCCCAGGTTTATGCTTGAACTTTGAAATTCCTAACACTGTGTGCAGAAGTCATGAATTATTTCCAGTTCACCAGGAAGGAAATGTCTCTTTTGCAAATACAGGAGAGCAGCCAGGCAGAAAGGGACCTGGGAGTAGTGGTTGACAGCTGGCTGAACATGAGCCAGCAATGTGTCCAGGTGGCCAAGAGGGCCAATGGCATCCCATTCTGCCCCTGTACTCTGCATTGGTTAGGCAAAACCATGAGTCTGTGTCCAGTTCTGGGTCCCTCAATTTAAGAAGGACATTGAGACACTTGAATGTGTCCAGAGAAGGGCAATGAGGCTGGGGAGAGGTCTCAAGCACAAGCCCTGTGAGGAGAGGCTGAGGGAGCTGGGGGTGTTTAGCCTGGAGAAGAGTAGGCACGGGTGAGACCTTATTGCTCTCTACAATTACCTGAAGGGAGATTGTAGCCAGGAGGAGGTTGGTTTCTTCTCCCAGGCAACCGGTGACAGAACAAGAGGACACAGACTCAAGCTGTGCCAGGGGAAGTTTAGGCTGGAGGTAAGGAGAAAGTTCTTCCCAGAAAGAGTAATTGTCCATTGGAATGTGCTGCCCAGGGAGGTGGAGGAGTCACTATCCCTAGAGGTGTTCAAAAAAGGCTTGGACATGGCACTTGAAGCCATGGTTTAGTTAGTCATGAGATGTTGGGTGATAGGTTGGACTTGATGATCTCTTGAGGTCTTTTCCAACCTTACTGATTCTGTGATTTTATGTTTCTATGATACAGCTATGTTAAGTTCCTGCCTTACAACACAGTTATACTTTAACTTAGTTTCAACAGAATTAAAATCTGGAGAGTGATAGAAATTAGATATGTTGTGACTGGACTAAAGGATAAACATTCAGATTTATTATTAGTTGCATTAACCTCCCCTCTGAAAATTCTCTCCAAGCTCAGAATGTTAATTATGATATGAGAGTACAGTTCATCTTTTGGGTAGCATTCAGAGTTTGCCTTTCCTAGGTTACAATGCGATATATATCTCATCCTGCTGAGAAAGCAGAGTCTTGAATGTGCCTCTGTAGATAAAATAAGAGTGTACATACACACAGGTATCATCATAAGGATGTCAGGGGAAGTTTAGGCTGGAGGTGAGGAGAAAGTTCTTCACAGAGAGAGTTGTTAGCTGTTGGAATGTGCTGCCCAGGGAGGTGGTGGAGTCACCATCCCTGGCGGTGTTCAAGAGGGGACTGGACATGGCACTTGGTGCCATGGTTTAGTAGTCATGAGGTCTGTGGTGACATGTTGGACTTGATGATCTCTGAGGTCTCTTCCAACCTTATTGATTCTATGATTGTATGATTCTAAGTCTGTACCTAGATTTTTACCCAAAATGTGCACACTTTCCTTATTTCTGACAGGCTTTTGTCCAAGGAAATTGTGCTGTGACACACCCCACACCTACGTATTCAGTAAGCAACAAGCACTTGTCTCTTCCCAATCATTAACTCTCATTTTATGCTTACTTCTGAGGCAGTTTCATGCTTCCCTGTATTTCCTAGAGCTCACACCCTGCTGTTCACACCCATGCGCAAGCCTTGTTAACATTTCTCTTCAAAGGCTGCTGGAACAAAGCATCTGTGCTGATACTACACAGAGTAAATTCAACAAACTGGCTTGACAGTGAAAGTAAATGTGCCAAAATACCCAAAGTATTGTCATAATGTCAGCGAAATTCACATACAGCTATCTGGGGAAGAGGAGGCAGAGATCCAACTCTACCTGCTCAGATGTGAAATACAAAGCATGTAAAAAGATGTCTGTTCATGTGTATTATTATTATTACAGGCAAAGATACCTCATTAATTTTAAAGATTCCTTTTCTTTCTGATGGCTTTAAATATAGAGATTGGTGGTTAGAGCTGCTCTCATTTTCCTGGTCACCTTTTTCTCTTACAGACAGGAAATACGACTCCACTGGAGGTGTAATTTCAGCTACCAGTCCTGGCCAGCTCAGCTCAGAAAAAGAACAACTTGAGGTTTACTTTTCATTAAAGAGATCAATGCATCTCTCAGAAGTCAACAGCAAGTATCTCATTGAATTCAGTTATGCAAGATCAGGTTCTAAATCACAAAATTCAGAGTAACTGAAAGAAGAGTCAGACCACTTAGGCAGACAGCTTTCAGGCTCTTATTTCTGCTCCTCAGTACTGAAAAGTAAGCACTGTGGTAATCCGTGTTTCTGGCTGAGGAAGCATTTGTTTAATATCCTCAAAAACTTCGAAAATGTCCTCTTATAAAAGGTGACTTTGTGCTGTTAGGAAAAGAGCAAGAAACTATTCTGAAGGGATTTGCTTTCTAATGAGTGAAAAGTTTGATAAACACAAAGAATACTTCTTAAAATTCCAGTTCTCCACTCAGCAAATTCAGACGGATGTTTCTGACTGTATTTTACACTTCAGCTATGTAGAACCCAAGGCATATGACTCCACCACAAAGTCAAACAAACACCATAGTGTTCTTTTGATGTTGCATTGCAGTTAGAGCTGAGAAACGAAATATTAAATTATTATTAATTATTATTATTAATAATAATTATTATTAATAATTAATAGTAATAATAACAATAATAATACTACCACCACCAGGTTAGCTTCTTTGTCTAACTCTATGTTTTCTAAGTTAGAAATTGTGTGTGGCTGGCTAGCTTCCTGTGGTGGGTTAACACCCTTTTCTGGGAACTAAAGAACAAAGCAGGGTGGAGGGCTTGCAGGTACTTTTCACGCCCTGCAGGGCATTTTTCACCTGGGAAGCTGAGTCTGTTCCACTCCCCCCCTTCCTGCCCAGCTAGGGTATAAAAAAGCAGGACCTCATAGCTGTTGGCCCCGGGCTTTTCTGGCTTCTGCCTTTGCTGGACAAGAGCTACTGCAGCTACCCTCCTGCTCCTCTGCCACGTGGTCGGACCTGCTGCCTCCACGCTTCCTCAGAGAAAGGCTGGTTTTGTATTATTCTCTTGTTTTTTTGTCCCCCTCCCATCCATCCTTGTTCCTTGCCCTTGTGAACCTTTTTTCTGTTATTGTTATATATATATATATATATTGCTTAAAGACAACTCTTTGCCTCTCTACTTCCAAGCCGACTCCAAATATTGTTTGGTGGATTGCTCTTCCTTTTCTCCCCTCTCTGTTGGGAGGGAAGAGGGGGGGAGTGGGGGAGAGATTCTCAGCCTTGCCCCCCACCTGAGCTCTTAACTTCCAGTTAAGGCTCAAACCACCACACTTCCTTTCTTGCAAGTCAGTCATTTCACAGCAATGTTTTTAAATATGTATTCTGAGCAGCTGTTAATATTTGAGTTATTTTGGGTGCTGCTGTACGCAAAGGTTACCTGGAATGATCAGCCTCCTGCTCCTTCTCAATTTTTGCATGAGCTTCGTGAACCACAAATGAGAGAATCTCTCTAATGTGTCAAAAGGGCAACAAGGCTGGTGAAAGGCCTTGAGCATGAGCCCAATGAGGAGAGGCTGAGGGTGCTGGGATTGTTTAGCCTGGAGAAGAGGAGGCTCAGGGGAGACCTCATTGCGCTCTACAACTACCTGAAAGGTGGTTGTAGCCAGGAAGGGGTTGGTCTCTTCTCTCTAGCAACCAGCACCAGAACTAGGGGACACAGTCTCAAGCTGCGCCAGGGAAAGTTTAGGCTTGAGGTGAGGAGAAAGTTCTTCACTGACAGAGTCATTCACCATTGGAATGTGCTGCCCAGGGAGGTGGTGGAGTCACCATCCCTGGAGGTGTTCAAGAGGGGATTGGACGCGGCACTTGGTGCCATGGTCTAGTCATGAGGTATGTGGTGAAAGGTTGGACTTGATGATCTTTGAGGTCTCTTCCAACCTTGGTGATCCTGTGTGATACTGTGTGTAAAAAGTGAAGTCATTCTTGAAGGATGAAGGTCAGGAAAGCATATGTGCATGTGATATAATTTTTCAAGGTCTCTGAGGCTTTTTGCCTCACAATTTCATCATTTGCGTCATTTGCTCCAGCAGAGCTTTGCACTTGCATTTTGCTGCAGACTATAACATCACCTTAAATAAGACCTAGGGGGCTTCAAACATATAAGTCATCGTTGGGAAAATGCAGCTGAAGAGACATCTCATAAAAAGAAAATAATTAAGATAAATAAGGATATAAAAAGTATCTTGGTATCTGCCAAGCTGTCATTGCGCTGTGAAATCAGCTTTCTGCAATGCCAACCCAATCAGCCTGCCAATTTTTTTTTACTAAATATAGTGCGAGCTCTGCACTTCACCAAAACCTCCTTGAAAATTCTGGCTGGGCTTACAAAACTTAACATGGTTTTAATTTGGATATTGTAACGGAATCTGAATCCAAGTTAAGTTTCATAACATTTAGGAATTTCTAAGAAAAGGGAAGAACAGATCGGAACAGGATTCCATTTTGGTCCACAGTACAGAAGTTTAAAAAGTTGACAATTTAGCTTACAATGGGGCTTTCTTCTTGCTATGGAAGAATATCACATTAAAAAAGAAAAGAGAGAGATTGTTGTAGTGTGATGGCCTAAGCCACCGACATCAACAAAAAGCTCAGCTGAACTCAGTTGGAGAAGCAAATGAAGCTGTATTTTACAAGCAGTAATGGAATGCAATCATTCTGCCCCTGTCCACTGCACTGGTTAGGCCACACCTTGAGTACTGTGTCCAGTTCTGGGCCCCTCAGTTTAGGAAAGATGTTGACTGGCTGGAATGTGTCCAGAGAGGGGCAACAAAGCTGGGGAGGGGTTTGGAGCACAAGCCCTATGAGGAGAGGCTGAGGGAGCTGGGGTTGTTTAGCCTGGAGAAGAGGAGGCTCAGGGGAGACCTCATTGCTGTCTACAACTTCCTGAAGGGTGGTTGTAGCCAGGTGGGGGTTGGTCTCTTCTCTCTAGCAACCAGCACCAGAACAAGAGGACACAGTCTCAAGCTGTGCCAGGGGAAGTTTAGGCTGGAGGTGAGGAGCCATTGGAATGTGCTGCCCAGGGAGATGGTGGAGTCACCATTCCTGGAGGTGTTCAAGAGGGGATTGGACGTGGCACTTGGTGCCATGGTCTAGTCATGGGGTCTGTGGTGACAGGTTGGACTTGATGATCTTTGAGGTCCATTCCAACCTTGGTGATACTGTGATGTAGAACTTGCTAATACTTAGAAGGGTTCTAGGGAGCTGGGGTTGCTTAGCCTGGAGAAGAGGAGTCTGAAGGGAGGTTGTAGCCAGGTGGGGGCTGGTCTCTTCTCCCAGGCAACCAGCACCAGAATAAGAGGACACAGTCTCAAGGTGCACCAGGGGAGGTTTAAACTGGATGTTAGGAAGAAGTTCTTCATAGAAAGAGTGATTGGCCATTGGAATGTGCTGCCCTGGGAGGTGGTGGAGTCACCATCCTGGGAGGTGTTTAGGAAGAGACTTCATGGGGTGCTTGAAGCCATGGTTTAGTTGATTAAATAGTGTTGGGTGATAGGTTGGATGCGATGATCTCAAAGATCTCTTCCAACCTGGTCTGGTCTATTCTAGTCTAGTCTAGTCTAGTCTAGTCTACTCTATTCTATTCTAATACATACAAAATATACAGTATTTACAATATTATACAAGAATTTGCAGGAAAGAATCAACACAGAAATCCTCCCCAACCTCTCTCCCTCCCCTTTCCCTCTAATTAATTAGAAGACAAAGAGGAAAAGGAGAAATATGTTAGAAGAAGTTCAGTTAGCTCAAAGCGTTGTTAGAAGTTAGCTGCTTACCTTAGTTTCTGTCTGAGGTCAGCACACATGCATTCCAGCCAAGAAACAGAAGACAGACTGACTAGAGAATGTAAGATCATGAAACTACATCCCACTCATCTACCAATGACATTCGTTTAGAATTATCTTCCCTTTGTTTTCCTTTTCACACCCAAACATTCAGCTAGACAATTTTGCAGCTATCTTTCTCTTAAAGGCACAGCTTAAACTGTCACAGAGACCAAGACTGCTCTCAGCCTCATTTAGAGGTCACAAAAGCTTATTGCTATTATTTATTACCATGAAATTACTAAAGGGAACCTAACATGGTATGGCCACAGTCTGTGTTAGGCCCACAGTCTGCAGTAGCCTCTAATGCTCTTGTCCTAGATACACAGTAAGTAAAGCATCTTGTTGGACACACTCGATTTTGCTAGTGAAACAGTTCTAAATGTGACAGCAACTGATCATCAGAGAAGTATTTAGCAGTTTGAAAGAAACACCTAATTCATGCAGTAAAATGTCAGATTATTGCTTCTTCATGTCACTGAGACTTTATTGAACAAAGGTTTATTCCTGCTCTCAGCTGTATGACTGGATTTGAAATTAAGGTCTTTGTTTAATTTCTGTAAGCATCATTCCTGTTTATACATCATCTGTAATTCCATTTTTAAATGTAATTGCTTCTAAATCTCAGAGGATATTAATAGCTGCCTGAACTGATATGTTTTAATACTAAGAACTGTGATTTAAACTATTAAAGCAAAAACCGAACAAAGCAAGCTAGACACAATTCTAATCATGTTCTGGCAGCTGAGTCTTTTTATTTTCTATCTGTACCACTTATTTTAGAGACCGAGAGTCAGCAGTAGGCTCATAGTTCCATGAGGGTACACTCTGTTTGCAGAGATGATGTGAAAGCTTAAACAAGCAATTCCTGCATGACAAGCCACCATTGTTTTACCTTTACTCAGGGTGAAGGCACTTTCTACTCACTCAGCATGTTGGAAATGGAATTGCATGTTCCTGGTCATAGAATCATAGAATCACCAAGGTTGGAAAAGACCTCGGAGATCATCAAGTCCAATCTGTCACCCAAGACCTCATGCCTACTAGACCATGGCACCAAGAGCCACGTCCAATTTCCTCTTGAACACCTCCAGGGACAGCGACTCTACCACCTCCCTGGGCAGCACATTCCAATGGCTAACAACTCTTTCTGTGATCCTAAACTCCACCTGGTGCAGCTTGAGACTGTGTCCTCTTGTTCTGGTGCTGGTTGCTAGAGAGAAAAGACAAACCCCTTCCTGGCTACAACCACCCTTCAAGCAGTTGTAGACAGCAAGAAGGTCTCCCCTTGAGCCTCCTCTTCTCCAGGCTAAACAATCCCAGCTCCCTCAGCCTCTCCTCATAGGGCTTGCACTCAAGGCCTCATTGCCCTTCTCTGGACACATTCAAGTGTCTCGATGTCCTTCTTAAACTGAGTGGCCCAGAACTGGACACAGGACTCAAGGTGTGGCCTAACCAGTGCAGAGTACAGGGGCACAAGGACTTCCCTGCTCCTGCTGGCCACGCTATTCTTGATGCAGGCCAGGATGCAATTGGCCTTCTTGGCCACCTGGGCACACTGCTGGCTCATGTTTAGGCAGCTGTCAATCAGCACCCCCAGGTCCCTCTCTGTTTGGCAGCTCTCCAGCCACCCCGACCCCAGCCTGTAGCTCTGCATGGGGTTGCTGTGGCCAAAGTGCAGAACCCGGCACTTGGACTTGTTGAATGCCATCCTGTTGGACTCTGCCCATCTGTCCAGTCAGTCGAGGTCCCTCTGCAGAGCCCTTCTGTCCTCTAACAGATCAACATCTGCTACCAACTTGGTGTCATCTACAAATTTGCTGATGACTGTCTCAATCCCCTCATCCAGATCATCAATGAAGATATTAAAGAGGATGGGGCCCAGCACTGATCCCTGGGGAATGCCACTGGTGACTGGCCTCCAGCTGGATGTGGCACCATTCACCACCACTCTCTGGGCTCGGCCCTCCAGCCAGTTCCTAACCCAGCACAGAGTGTTGCTGTCCAAGCCACGAGCTGACAGCTTGGCCAGGAGTTTGCTGTGGGGAATGGTGTCAAAGGCCTTGCTGAAGTCCAGGTAGACTACATCCACAGCCTCCCCAACATCCACCAGGCAGGTCACCTGATCATAGAAGGAGATCAGGTTGGTCAGGCAGGACCTGCCCTTCCTAAATCCATGTTGGCTGGACCAGGGCCAAGTCCAAAAGCATTTTGCAAATTGATTCCCCCTGTTCTACCATAAGGACTTGGCTGGTGCCTGAATGATCAGATGAAAAGGCATGGTTTAGTTGTTTAGGTGGGTTGGATTGGTTGATGGGTTGGACACGATGATCTTGAAGGTCTCTTTCAACCTGGTGTATTGTATTGTATTGTACATGATCATTTCTGTGTTTTCTGATTTAACCAAATTTCCCTAAGCAGTAGTTCTACTTTTTCGTCTTTTGGAGAGCATCTTCTGCTCACTGAGGAACATAACTATGCCAAACAAGAGCTGCATGTAAAACAGCTCAAAAGAAAGGGAAAAGGGAAATATAAACTGGCTGAAAATTCCCTGGTCACAGATTAGAGCAATCACAGTTACCCCTAATTACGTGTAGCTGTCTGTGGCTTGAATGAGTCATTTCAGCAACCAGGGCTCAGCACTGAAGTACTTCACCTGCTGGAGTACTTTCCATGAGACCAATCCTGTTTCAGACTCCAAAAAAAGCCTGGCACAAAATGGTTTCATCATCTCTCCAGCACATGGGAGCTTAGGCAAAGAGCTTGTGTGACAGCTGAGTCACAAGTTCTACTCTTCCTTTCAATACCTTTTTTTTTCCCTTTACCATTCTGTCTCTTCCAGTCTGTAGCTATTTTGATCTCATATCTGTCCTGTCACTGTCTCTTCACTTGTCATCTAAGCTATTTTCCATGGCATTGCATTTTTATGTTTCCTGCTCTCTCACAAACATATTCCATAGAGCCCTTGAGAGAGCTGTCTCTTCCAGTTCCGTCACTGGAATGTGCTCACTTCCTTTTTCCTTGTGTGATGTTTTTCTTCCGTGTGATCATTTTCTGATCTGCTCTGTCTTACTGCATCCTGAATATACTTTCAGAATACAAATGCATTTTCCTTGTAGGACTCTTTCCTTGATATATTTCCAGATTGGTCATAGTTTCCAGTGCTTGGGGACCAGACTCAATGATTTATACCACATACCTGTTGTCCAGCAGTCCTTCTAATTATGCCATGCTAGGAACTGTGTCATGAATCACAGACTGATTAACAAAGTTTTGTAAGCTGTCTATGTAGGCTAAGTGAAGCTGCTCCAGTGAATTGAAGTGGTGAAACTTCCAGTGGTGGAGACTCGTTCACCTCCTCCTCCACATAAGAGCTCAGACACAAAACTGCTTGACGAAGGCTGTAATTCTCAGGTCAGTAAGATCCTTCATTAGCCACACAGGGATGCTTTGGAGACATTCCTGTTCTTCCTTTGATTATGTCTACGCTGGAGATTTTTGCCCAGGCAAGGAGTTAACTCAAGAACAGAAACAGTCCAGCTGTGACAAAATGGAGTCACATTTGGTCTGATTTTCCCACTTGCTGTTCACAGCTACCCAGGGTGTTTGCAATCAACAGTGTAAACACCACTTTCATTTCCAGGACTAATAATCAAGATAGGTATGGGAAAAAAAAAAAAAAAGAGAGTGAGTTATAATCCAGGTCAGACACCCTCCTCACTTTTGCATAGATATACATTCCCTTAACTGAATTTCACTGAAATATTCGAGCCGGTCTTACTGGATGAGTTAGAAATGTGAATTAACAACACTGCCTCAGCAGAGACTTTGGGAAAGGGAAGCAACTAAGAGACAAGCTAAGTTTTTGCAAGACTGGTGACAAATTACATATAATTAGCATGTAACAATGGTAACAGTGCTGAAAAAACCCTACAGTAGCTTATGAAATAATCTAAATTTAGTGTAATTAGTTCACTAGTACTTACGGAGTTGATTTGGGGATTATGATTAGAAAAGTCTTATTTCCCAGTACGAGTAACATTTTCTCTGTAAGAGAAAAACAGCTTCTTAAAAAACACTTTCATAGCAGTAGAAATAATGCTTTTGATTTTCTATATGATTTACTTGCACACACACACAAAAAAATTGCCTTTGATAGGATCCACTTCAGCTTTATATTAAATACCCTGAATAGAGCTCAGCAGGAAAACAAATGAAAATGAAATGAAGTGTGGGTAAAACAGGGCAAATTAGTCAGTAGTCCAGTGGTTTTGAATATCATTTTAAGAAGAAGAAGAAAAACCAAAACATAAACAACTGAAATTCTTTGTTTCAGATAGTACTTATCTATACCCCTCATGGTTCATGGACTGTTGTATCTTGAATAGGCAGTGATCACTTTGGTTTGGGCAAAAATCTTGTGCATATACCAGGAAGGCAGCTCACCTGGTTCTTTCTCTGTCTTTTTCCTTGCCCATCTTCCTTCCCAACTCACTTTTAGTGTGTCTTTTTTTTCTTACAAACTAGTGCATGATGACTTTGAAAGTTTAGAAGGAAAACACTTCTGCATTTATCTTTCCTTCTGCTAGGATAATGGCCAAAGCATCAATTTACATATAGGACACCACAGTATCACACAGTATCATAGTACATTAGTGGTTGGAAGGCACCTCCAGAGATCATTTGGTCCAACCTCTCTGTCAAAGCAGGATCACTTAGGGTAGTCCACAAGGCAATGCATCCAGGCAGGTTTTGAAAGTATCCAGGAAAGGAGACTCCACAATCTCACTGGGCAGCCTGTTCCAGAGGTCTGTCACCCTCAGTGTAAAGAAGTTTCTCCTCATGTTGAGGTGAAATCTTCTATGTTCAAGCTTGCACCTGTAGTTCCTGATGTTTTAGGCTGGATGTTAGGAAGAAGTTCTTCATAGAAAGAGTGATTGGCCATTGGAATGGGCTGCTCAGGGAGGTGGTGGAGTCACCATCACTGGAGGTGTTTAGGAAGAGACTGGATGGGGTATTTGGTGCCATGGTTTAGTTGATTAGATAGTGTTGGATGATAGGTTGGACTTGATGATCTCAAAGGTCTTTTCCAACCTGGTTAATTCTATTCTATTCTATTCTATTCTATCTTCTATTCTATTCTATTCTATTCTATTCTATTCTATTCTATTCTATTCTATTCCTTGTCTTATTACTGTGCACCACTGAAAAGAGATTGACCTCCTCCACTTGACACCCACCCCTCAGATATTGATAAACATTGATCAGATCCCCTCTCAGTCTTCTCAAGACTAAACAGCCCCAGGTCTCTGAGTATCTGACCAAACTGTTGCAGGAAGGAGAAGAAACAAACAAGCAAACAAACAAGAAATCAAATCAAAACATCAACAACAAATGTCAGAGAAACAGAAGATATTGCAAAAGCATATAGGTTACCTAAATAGTAAATACATCTTTGCTATGTCACTTCAAACCAATAGTATTCTTTCCTTCTCTCAACTGTTTCCTTTTCTGTTTGGAAACTCTTCTGCGAACAGACATTTCTATTTTCTGAGTCCCTTTCAGCAAGAAAGCTCCAGCCTTCAAGCCAACACACTGCTAATTTATTCTGTGGAATCCATCTTACTTCAAATGTTCTAATTCAGGAAGTGTACTTTCACAGCAAGTAAAAAAAAAAATAAAAACAAACCAAGAGAAACTATACAGAGCAACACAAAACAAAACCAAAGAAACAATCAACGCCAGCCCCACCAAAAGAAAGAAACAAACAAAACATAACAGGAGACTTTCATTCTCCCAGCCTCCTAAATTCAGCTGGGGTTGTTCACAGAATTAATTTAGCAATAATCTAGAGTGCATTTGAGGACTTCAGGCAGAATTCACATGTTACAATATCAGGAGCTGGAAACTGCAAAATTCTTTTCTTTTCCTGTAAGCTCACAGTTTCAGCAGCAAATGTTTCTTCTCCCTGTGCTGTACAAATCTGCCTTGTTTGAGCAAAATGTAGGCACTCTGTTGCATATCTACAGTTTCTCCCCGGAGCTATGATGCCAATACTTCTCCTTCCAATTACATTCTTTCCCCTGAGGCAGTTCCTTCTTCATAGCCTGTCCACTGTTTGGGGAAGCACCAGGGCTGCTGCTTACATACAGCTGGACAATCCTATGGCCAGCCACATCTCACAGGGTGGTAAGAGGAAGGGTAGCACTTATGGTGCTTCCCCCACCTCTGCAGTAGCTTGAGCAGCCTAACCTGGAGGGCTGATGCAGAGCATGAAACGATAAGTGCACGTCAGCTATAAATGTGCCACGCAGAGGGCACCACTGGCAACTGTTCAACCAGATCAGGGCATGACTGCCTAGAAAAAATACATGGCATTTCAAGAGCTGGGACATCAGCAATATGAAGGAATACCACACTTGTTTCCATCAGCATCTCAATTATCTTTTGGAACTGAATATTTGCTATTTTGCCTCCATCCTACTCCTTTTCTGATCCATTTATCCTTTAATTGTTTGCTAGAGGATCATCTTTTTGGCCACATGGCTTCTTGTTTGTTTTCCTTGCCTGACCTCCAGAGGGATCTGTCAGCTAGAGATTCTTATCTTCTGCCCATAATCTCTTTCAAATCTCTCCCAGCTCATGGCACTCTAGCCTATTCTAGTCAAAAGGACCTAATAGCTGCATTAAGTTAGGTGGGTTTATTATTTTAACTTTTTTATGGTTGTTAATTAACTTCAGATGAGATTTTTTAAAGGTACTATGTGGGGGAGGAAAAAAAGTAGATTTACACACAATATATTATCTTCTAAAAGTCAAATCCTGTCCTATACCATATGTCTGTAATAAGAATGTTTAAGTACACATCAAAGACAGAGCCATGAACAGCTCTGCATTTCAGAGTTTGATTTCATTTTTCTGCTATTACAAACTTCCCTATGGCTTTTATCCTGGATAAGGTTCTTCAGAACGACCTCAATATGTATCTAAAACCAATTTACACTTGATTTTATATGAGACCATAAATAATGATGACTTTTAGCTTTATGATGACATGGAAATCAGGTCAATATTTAAATATTGGAGGGGAGGTTATCCTCGATGAGTGGAAGCTGCAATTGTATGCTCTCTGAGATACACTTCTGTTTTGCAGGCCAGTGTTCTTTCTCAAGAATATTTGTGTCTAAGTAAGTAAGGCTAAAGCTCTAACAGTCTTTGCCAACTCATTCCCTTTGCATAGGGGGAAAAAAATCCTCTCCTGGAAGGCAGTCATTTCAGTGCTTTATCTTGCCTGCACGTAACTGTACAGAACACTGAATAGTTGAACTTGGTTGCTGCATTAAGCTTGCAAAGAGATGCCAAAACCAACAATCAAAATCCAGTGTAGACGGTAGTTGCTGCTGCTATTGTGATTGCACAGTTCAATAAGTCAGAAATCTTCCATAGCTTAGAAACAGAATTTCATCCTACTTCTACCACTAATAAATAAATAGCTACTAGATTGATCTGCAAACTCAATTGTGGGCAAAATACCATAATGGAGAGAGGCTTGCCAAATGCTGTTTGGACACTGACCATAGTTCATGCAATTGTTCTGATGTTTTTTGTTTAATGAGAACTGACACGCAGTTGTTAAAAACAATCAAATATTTGCCAAGCAACGGACAGAATACACAATGGCAGCATTCCTCTTTGGCACCAGAAAGCAGACAAACACACTCCTAAAGAACTTTGTCTCTCTCAGACTGTGCTGAAATAATGTGTAGACTCTGTCGTGTGCCCTTCTTTAGAACGCTGCCTCAAGGCATGGCCTTGTGTCAGTGCCTGAGGGTAGCAGAAGATATGAGATTCCTACTGAGCATCTTTTGAAGATGGATTTTCAAACGAAACTCTCAAGAACCCCAGACACTCCTGTAAGGAAACAGAGCTAATGAATTAGCTTATCTTTGCATTGTAGTAATTATAAAAATGAGAAGGTGACAGAAGCAACACAGGGTCACAGGATCTTAGGGGTTGGAACAAGGCTGGTGAGGGGTCTGGAGTACAAGCCCTATGAAGAGTGTTTAAGGGAGCTGGGGGTGTTTAGTGTTTAGCTAGAGAAGAGGAGGCTCAGAGGAGACCTTATTGCTCTCTACAACTACCTGAAGGGAGATTGTAGCCAGGTGGGGGTTGGTCTCTTCTCCCAGGCAACCAGTGACAGAATGAGAGGACACAGTCTCAAGCTGAACCAGGGAGTTTAGGCTAGATGTTAGGAAGAAGTTCTTCCCAGAAAGAGAGATTGGCCATTGGAATGTGCTGCTCAGGGAGGTGGTGGAATCACCATCACTGGAAGTGTTTAAAAAAAGACTTGGATGAGGCACTCAGTGCCATGGTTTAGTTGATTAGATGGTGTTGGATGATAGGTTGGACGTAATGATCTCGAAGGTCTTTTCCAGCCTGGTTAATTCTATGTTCTGTATTCTGTGGAAAGGACCTCAGGAGATCATGAAGTCCAACCAAGATTGGTCCTACGCAGGACCATAAAATCCACACAAGGTCGCACAGGAATGCATCCAGATGGATCTTGAAAGTCATGGGAATGATATATATGTGTGTATGGAAAGAATGGAATGGAATGGAATGGAATGGAATGGAATAGAATAGAATAGAATAGAATAGAATAGAATAGAATAGAATAGAATAGAATAGAATAGAATAGAATGAACGGAGTGGATTGGATTGGATTGGAGTGGAATGGAATGGAATGGAATAGAATGGAATGGAATGGAATGGAATAGAATAGAATAGAATAGAATAGAATAGAATAGAATAGAATAGAATAGAATAGAATAGCATAGATAGCATAGCATTAACCAGGTTGGAAGAGACCTTTGAGTTCATCGTGCCAACCTGTCATCCAACACCATCTAATCAACTAAACCATGGCACCAAGTATACCATCAAGTCTCTTCCTAAACACCTCCAGCGATGGCAATAGATAAAGCAAGTGCAGCCTTCTTGGGCTCATCACCTTGAACTTCTTTAAGAATGGGTGATGAAAATGACAAGAAAGGATTGGAGTAGCTTGCTCCAGTAAAGCAATTCTCTACTTCATCAAACCATACTAACGAAAGTTTAGGAACTCTTACATGTCTTTGCTAAAACCCCAGTGATGCATATAATGGCACAGTAAAAGCAATGGTAAGTATGTCATATTGAGAAATAACAGATCTGCTTCTAGTAGCCCCATGTTAATTAGCCAGCTTCCCCCCCCCAGTGTAGTTTTATTTTCAGGAATAATACTATGCTGTTTCAACAGAGAATGCTTCCTCTTTTGGATTTCACAACTCTCCAGGGCACACTAGGGAGTGAATCAGTTATGCCCAACATGCGAACATTAAGCAAACTAGAGGCTCACTGAAGTTATTTTGGTCCCTTCTCTTTGATTTATGTGCAGCAATTTCAGAAAAAAAATATCCTATAGGAAGAGTGCAAAACATTTCTGCACATTATGTGCTAAATTAGACTCAGGGAAAACGTATATGTCATGCTTAGTATTACTGAGGGGTATGAATTTGATTTGGGAAACTGTGTAACAGACTTTATGACTAAAAGTGTCTAAAGAAAAATCATTATAGCATTTGCTATATATTCTCTAAGATTTTCATCATGTGTTATTGTAGAATCATAGAATGGTTTGGCTTGGAAGGGATCTCTAAAGATCATCTTGTCCAACCCTCTCTGCAGTAAGCAGGGACATCCTCAAGTAGATGCCCAGAGCCCTGTCGAGCCTCACCTTGAATATGTCCAGGGATGGGCCCTCAACTACCTCCCTGGGCAACCTGTTCCAGTGTTCCACTACCCTCATGGTAAAGAGCTTGTTCCTGACATCCAGTCTAAATCTACTCTTCTCTAGTTTGAAACTATTGGTTATTGGTAAAGCTTTATAATAGTAATCTCTGTTCTGTAGGTATTTTTTACCTTATTGGTAATCTGAAGATTAAAAAAAAAAATGTCTAAATTATATAAGGAGTGCTGAAGCTGTCTTTATTTCCCTTCCAGTGATTCCACAGCACCTAAATTCCTGCTTACTTCAAGGAAACTAAGCTGTAGGAAATACTGAAAATTATTTGCTCTACCTTAGTATCTTGTATGGCACAACAGCATCTTTCTGGTCAGTCCCTCAAGAACATCAACCCACTAAACCCATATGCTTTTTACATTTTGCATTCTCTCTTCACTCAGATGGTGAAAAACCATTGCAAACTGGTTTGATTTGACTTGGAGAAGTGAGGGACAGAGAGGACATGTTGGTTAAAAGAGAGGACCATTTAAGCATATAATGGAGATCCTTCAACAGGGCTACGGCATACAGCTGTAATAAATCTCTCCATGGTAGACCAAATTTGCTCATTTCACTCTAATGTCTCGGGCCTTGAAAGATAAACTACAGGACATTTACTGTTGTATAGATTCTTTCCAGTCAGGTGATCTGAATAAAAGCAGCCATTAAAAATTTAATGTCACAGTGCTGTTCTCAAATGATAAATTGTACTGCCAATTATAATTTACTCATAGAGAGAAAACAAAACATAAGACAATTTCAAGATAATATTACAGAGAAACCTTCCATAAAGAGAAACCTTCCATAAAGAGAAACCTTTAGAACAAGAGGACACAGTCTCAAACTGCACCAGAGGAGGTTTAGACTGGATGTTAGGAAGAAATTCTACACAGAGAGAGTGATTGCCCATTGGAATGGGCTGTCCAGGGAGGTGGTAGAGTCACCATCATTGGAGGTGTTCAGGAGGAGACTTGATGGGGTCCTTGGTTGCATGGTTTAGTTGATTAGGTGGTGTTGGAAGATAGGTTGGACACGATGATCTTGAAGGTCTCTTCCAACCTGGTCTATTCTATTCTATTCTATTCAATTCTATTCTATTCTATTCTATTCTATTCTATTCACAACAATCAAGAAAAATATAAGTGACTGCTGGTGGTATTATTATTATTAAATTTGTTATGCTTGTTATTAAATTGCCAGACACTATCTGTTATAATATGGGGGGTGGGGGTGTTACAGTTCTAGCAATCTTTTAGTGAAAGAGCAAAAATTTGCCATCCTGGGTATCTTCCTCGGTGAAATGTTAAGTGCAACCTGAGCCACATGATCCAACTGTATCAGTGACTATAGATAAGGAAAACATGTTTTTCAAGCCATGCTCACTGAACAAGTGGAATGTGTTAGTGCAGCTGTCAGTGAAGGGCAGTGCTGCCATGAGGGAAGATTCGCTGGAAGAAGAGACTGGGGATGCAGGGAAAAGGAGCTGCAGTGAGTTAGCTCAACCTGATGTAGCACTGGGACCCAGAGGACATTTAACAGGGATAGGAGAAAACATATAAGGCAGAGCTCAAGGAAGGAAACTGTCCAGCAAGCCAGCAGTCTGTGTGGCTGGGAACTGTATAGTGTGGAGAGCATGGGAACAAGAGAGAAACAAGCTAGATAAGAAGCTAGGGCAGTAGACTGGAGGTTGGCTTGGCAAGAAGCCCAGAGGAAGAACTGGGAAAGAGATAGTCCCAGGGTTGTTTCTGAGTCTTCCCATTTTATTTTTTTGCCATCAGCAGATAAAACCCAAAGATAAAATGACCCATTCCCTCTGCAGAGCAGCACTGGGGAAAGTGCTGGAGCATGTTGCTGCTCGGTGACTGCCATGCCAGTATTCAGTGAAGAGGAATTCCCTTTCTTTTGTTTATTTAAATAACATTTTTAAAAGGACAGAGGGAGCCAGACTTCAGAGTTCCTTTCCTTGGCTTGACAGTCCTTTGGAAGTGTGTCCTTTACTCATATATTTGCATTCTTTTATTCAGCATTCATGAGCACCATGGCATGCACAGTTCTAAAACTGTGCTTCTTGTCAGTAAACGAATTTCCCCCTTTGCTCCAAGCAAGTCCGACCAGTTCCACACAGAAACAGGACAAGAAATAAATCAGTTTAAAAATGGAAGTGATAGGAAGCAGGCTGCCTAATGTGAGAGGCAGAGAGGTAGGAATCAGTGAAGGTCAGACGAGGACTCAGAGTGGATCAGAAGAAAAGAGAATTCATGGGGAAGATGAAAGGCTACAGCATAAAAGTGAAAGCAAGGCAAAAGAGTGACCACAGCTCTGTGTGTGAGTCATCAGAAATGGCATTTGACAGTTCATGCTCAGTATCACCAGAAGGTATATTAGTATAAAAATGATGTTATTGTGCTTTCTAAATCTAGTAACATGAAAATACAAACACCCTTTCATGTTCAATTTACACCAAAGGCATTAAAGACAGATTAATTACAAAAAAAGGAAGAGCTTTTCTAAGGTCTTGTGTTGGGTTGACCCTGACTGGACATCAAGCGCCCACCAGACCTGCTCTGTCACTGCCCTCCAGAGCTGGACAGGGGAGAGGCAATACAACAAGAGACAGGAGAAGATCACACCCCTATTACTGTCATGGGCAAAAGCAGACTCAACTTGAAATTGAATTAAATTTATTGCCATTCAAATCAGAGTATGATAGTGAGAAATAAAAAACAAACCTTAAAACACCTCTCCCCAGACATAACTTTACTTCTGATTTTCTCTACCTCCTCTTCCCGGCTGCATAAGGAGATGGGATTGGGAGTTCTGGACAGTTCATCACACCTGTCTCTGCCACTCCTTCCTCCTCCACTCTTTCCTGGCCACAGCATGAGGTCCCACCCACAGAAGACAGTCCTCCATGAACTTCTCCAATGGGAGTCACCCTGTGGGCTCTTCACAAACCACTCCAGTATGGGTGACAAGTCCTGCCAGTAAACCTGCTTCAGTATGGGTTCCTCCCTCCACAGGTCCTGCCACAAGCCTCCTCTAGTGCGAGCTCTTCACAGAGTCACAGTCTCCTTCAGGCACATCCACCTTTTCCACCATGGGGTCCTTTACAGGCTGCAGGTGGATATCTGCTCCACCATTAACCTGCATGGGCTGCAGGGGCACAACCTGCCTCATTGTGGTCCTCACAACAGGCTGCAGAGCATTCTCTGCTGTGGTGCCTGCAGCACCTTCACCCCTTCAATCTTCACTGACCTTGGTGTCTGCAGAGTTCTTTCTCTCATGTACTGTCACTCCTCCCTCTGGCTCAGTTGCTGCTGCACAGGTTTTTTCCAGCCTTCTTACAATATGTTCTCACAGAGGTGCTGCCACCATTGCTGATGGCCTTGGCCTTGGCCAGCAGTGGGTCCATCTTGAAGCTGGCTGGAATTGGCTTTATTGGATGAGACGGATGCTTCTAGGAGCTTTTCACAGAAGCCACCCCTGTAACCTCTTTGCTACCAAAACCTTGCCCTGCAAACCCAATACAGATGTTTTGGTGCCTAGCTCGGACTAAGTGCTTTACTCTGCTAGAGAACTGAGTATCTTATCTACATCCTGTGTTTTCAGAGCAGGGAGAGAATAGACTAGAGTAGAGTAGAGTAGAGTAGAATAGAATAGAATAGAACAGAATAGAATAGAATAGAATAGAATAGAATAGAATAGAATAGAATAGAATAGACCAGGTTGGAAGAGACCTTCAAGATCATCGCATCCAACCCTTCAATATCATCGCATCCAACCTATCATCCAACACCACCTAATCAAATAAACCATGGCACCAAGCACCCTATCAAGTCTCTTCCTGAGCACCTCCAATGATGGTGACTCCACCACCTCCCCGGGCAGCCCATTCCAATGGGCAATCACTCTCTCTGTGTAGAACTTCCTCCTAACCTCCAGCCCAAACCTCCCCTGGTGCAGCTTGAGACTGTGTCCTCTTGTTCTGGTGCTGATTGCCTGGGCCAAGGACAATCTGCAGCCTTCTCGATGGATATTGCGTTTTCACGTTTTCAAGCCCAAACACCAACCCTACGACTATTTGTGGCGTTTCTGCTGACCAAGCAGTTTAAAAATGAAATTATTTGCACAATGGAAATATAAATTATTCACACAGAAGGCCTGGAGCAGCCGCTTTAGCAACATTATAGCCTGTAATACTGAAGTGTACCTATTTCAGAGCAAAGTCATAGCACGGTGGCTTTCAGCAGCTGCTCTCAAGCCTCTGTGGTCCATTGTATGATCTCTGCCTGCAGTACTTCATGCCTCATTTCCTGTGACTTGACATTGTGTGTATTTGTTGAATAATCAGGGAGAACATATCCTCGTTAAAAATGTTTACCCTTCTGTCCTAGTGGGAACAGAGCAAGGAAAGGGTAAAGGCAGAAGTATGTCATATTACACACGAAAAAAAGCAGCACAACTGAACCCTTCAGAGAGGCCTCACAAGGAGCTCTGAAAATCAGGCTGTTGAGAAACTATTTGGCTCCTTACAGATTTTCATACTGCTGCTTTCTTATTTTCTTCTTTTGTTTCCTCACGTGGGGGATGTTTGCATGAACACAAGAGGTCAAGTCCTGCTCTCAAATCAGCATAAATTTGAAATTCAACAGAGTACCATAAACAAATAGCAGTGTAAGCAAAAGAAATCCCACACTGGCTTTCTGAGTGTGTTTTCTGGCCAATGACCTAGATGTTGGAATGAGTTTTTACCCAAACTGCACGTCACTCAAACCTTTGGAATTGTTTTGTTTCAGCCTAATTTTTAAAGGAAAACTGCTCTGTGGTTTTATTTTCCCTTCCTTCTGTCTCTCTCTCTCTCTCTTCTTTGTATTTTCTTTTCTATTTCTTTGTTTGTTTGGGGGTTTTGGGGGAGGTGGGGTTTGGGGGTTTTGTTGGTTGGTTGATTGCTGGTTTTTGGGTTTGGTTTGGCTTTTTGTTACTTAGGATCTAGAGGATGTCTCATTGCTTACTTAATGAACAGCGAGTGTTGTGCCTGAAAGCACAGCAAAAGTCATAGAATCCTAGAATCAATAAGGTTAGAAAAGACCTCAGAGATCATCAAGTCCAATCTATCACCCAATACCTCATGACTAATTAAATCATGGCTTCAAGTGCCATGTCCAATCCTTTTTTGAACACCTCTAGGGATGGTGACTCCACCACCTCCCTAGACAGCACATTCTAATGGCCAACAACTCATTCTGTGAAGAACTTTCTCCTACCTCCAGCCTAAACTTCCCCTGGTGCACCTTGAGACTTTGTCCTCTTGCTCTGGGGCTGGTTGCCTGGGAGAGGAGACCAACTCCCACCTGTCTATAACCTCCTTTCAGGTAGTTGTAGATAGCAATAAGGTCTCCCCCTGAGCCTCCTCTTCTCCAGGCTTAACAACCCCAGCTCCCTCAGCCTCTCCTTATAGGGCTTGTGCTCAAGGCCTCTCCCCAGCCTCATTGCCCTTCTCTGGACACGTTCAAGTGTCTCAATGTCCTTCTTAAATTGAGGGGCCCAGAACTGGTATGCTGGTACCTCTTTTTTCCTCATGTATTCTGCCTGGCAGTGAGCAAGTCAGCTGTTATATAATTGTGCTTTAGTTTCCTCACCTCAGGAGGAACACAGATGAGCTTTAACAAAAGTTTTGAGAACCACTAAGTGCTACATGAAAAAGTACTTTGGTTGGCAGGGGCGCTACTGAGCTGCAGAGTGTCATTACTGGAGCAACAGCAGAATAGGTTCAGTTATTTTTCATCCAACGTATCAGAGTAAACAATACAAGTTGGAACAATGAGCTGTTTGCAGAATGTGGTTCGAAAGAATGTGTTAAGAGTCACTGATGATGCTGTTGCTATGGTTACAGAACCATCTAAAGAAGTGAATGCCCTAAACACTGTTATGAAAATCAAGTAAATATTAAACCAACAGTTTAAAAAACAGGTGTGTGGGAGTCTGTGTTTTCATTTTTGTCATTTTAATTACTTCTAATATTTGTGAAAGCAGCAGGTCAAAAGGAGCTATCCAGGAAAGGGTGTGATGCCTGGTTAAGTTTGGAAGACCGATCTCTAGGGAGCATCTAGACGTTGATAGCTACTTTGTAGAGATCCACTGCTCTGCAGTACTTTTCTCCATTTGCCCCTGAACTTAATCAATATGCAATGGAAAATCATGCTATAGCAAGAAATGTGAACACAATGTCCTTCACTGAGAATCATTGTGTTAAACCCAGGATCTTACATGGCAGGTGACAAAAAGCTTGTTCTTTACAACTCACAGGTGAGGATAAGAAGCTCTGCAAATTTGTATAGTCATGGGAATTGTGGTGTGGGTGGTATTTAATTATCTATTTGACCATGGTAGCACTTAGGGTTAGTTAGTAAGACCACATAATAGCCTAAGGGTCTTCTATGCTGGTAAGTGAGTGAGCTGCCCAGTTTTGATGTGGTTACTAATAGAATCAGAATGGTTTGAATTGGAAGGGACCTTTTAAAGATCATCTAGTTCCAACCCCTCTACCAGGGGCATGGGCACCTTCTGCTAGACCAGGCTGTTTGAACCCCCAACCAATCTACCCTTGAACACTTCCAGTGAGGGAGCATCTCAACAGGTTCTCTGGAAAACCCGTTCCACAGCGCATTCGTGGTGCACGTATGCTTGGGCTTTTCCAGTCTCCTTTCTGGATGAGTAAACTTGCTTCCTCCAGGAGGAAACCAAGGCCCATTTGGCACAGCCATTTGCCTCAGGGTTCACTTCAGGCAGAAAACATGAAATTGATGGTGCTAAAATGGTCTCCTCCAGTCTTCTGACAGGATGCCAGCAGACCTTGTGCCCACGAAGGCAAGCTCATACCCTCAGGACAGGCTGCAGGGCATTGTGCTCTGCAGACACTGCTCTATTAGGCAGCACTACAGATTTCACTTCTTTCTTTCTTTTTTTTTCCTTCCCAGGTTATCTCACTTTATTATCACTTTGAAAACACAAAGTATTCTAGTTTCTCTCAGGGTCACAGGCCCAGGAATTGCTTCCTGAGGCAGAGGAGTTTGGTAATGTAGATTCAGCCAGATGTATTTTGCACTTGTCTTGAACGCCATCACAAGTGTATTCCCTTCTATTTGAACACCAAAACTTCAGGCAAAGATGGAGCTATTGGCTATTAATGAATCTTGAATGTTTATTAGGTATACTCTGTAGTCTTAAAGGGGACATGTAGGTTGCAGTGCATACATTCCAATTCTAAACAGGTGGTAGTCTGTCAGAAACTTGCACATTTTCTAAGGGTTTGTATCTAAAAGAGTTGAGCTTTGGGAGAGACTTGACATATGGTAGTTAAAGAAAAGCTGGTTTAAAAGTTGTGCTGCCACTATATCTAAATATAATCCTAAAAAGAGAGAGAGAAAATTATTAAGCCCCAGAAATTTAATTATGCTTACCAACCGGCTTCATTTATCAAAGTACATTATAAAATTAGTAGAGAATTTAACTCAGGGAACCTGTAGCACTTTCAATTATCAGCCCTATAAATTACCCAACCAGTGAAATGCAGTGAGATCAAAGATTCTAAACCACTTGATTTTCTTACACATGAGAGAGTGGCTACTGGGCACATTTATTACTCACCAGGGCTGAATAACTAGGACAATGCTGAACTCTATGCATGTGGCGCTGCTGACAATGGCAGAGAAATGAGCCAGTGGATTCTCTGGAGGTTTGTCAGAAACAGAAGGCTGGTGTACAGATAAGCAAATGGCTTATGAGGTGCTAATGAGTTTGCCTCCTAACCCCATCAACTAAAAAAACACTAATTTATTTTTCTTTATCTCTTTAGAATATGCATCATCTCTGTAAATTGAAATGCAGTCTCTTGAGTGCAGTCAGAACAATTCTTACTTTCTAATATATTCATGGCATCCTCCAAAATTTGGATTATGTCAGCATCAGGTGCCCGGTGTTATTGTGGTCTGCATTTCTTGCAGACGATTCAACTTCGTGCTTTCATCCCCTATCTGAACAGAGAGGGGAGATGATTTGCCAATACTTGATGAAATGGATTTCATACAAGTTTTAGGAGAAATGATAAAAAATATTGCCTTTTGCTATGAGGCTGATTCAGTCCTGTTAGTCTTCCTGATTTCTTGCAGCAGTTTGTAGTCAGGTCTTAGTTGTACAATTCTGCTTGTCTTTTTTTTTTCATATATGCTCCTGCAAAACTTCTTTATTTGCAGTGGGGAAGGAGGAAGGGAAGGGAAGGGAAGGGAAGGGAAGGGAAGGGAAGGGAAGGGAAGGGAAGGGAAGGGAAGGGAAGGGAAGGGAAGGGAAGGGAAGGGGGAAGGGAAGGGAAGGGAAGGGAAGGGAAGGGAAGGAAGGGAAGGGAAGGGAAGGGAAGGGAAGGGAAGGGAAGGGAAGGGAAGGGAAGGGAAGGGAAGGGAAGGGAAGGGAAGGAAGGGAAGGGAAGGGAAGGAAGGGAAGGGAAGGGAAGGGAGGGAAGGGAAGGGAAGGGAAGGGAAGGGAAGGGAAGGGAAGGGAAGGGAAGGGAAGGAAAGAAGGGAAGGGAGGGAAGGGAAGGGAGGGAAGGAAAGAAGGGAAGGGAAGGGAAGGGAAGGGAAGGGA
This sequence comes from Colaptes auratus, assembly GCA_015227895.2. Lineage (NCBI taxonomy): Eukaryota > Metazoa > Chordata > Aves > Piciformes > Picidae > Colaptes > Colaptes auratus. The sequence goes on from CM037634.1 coordinate 7,935,164, forward strand.
AGGGAAGGAAGGGAAGGGAGGGAAGGGAAGGGAAGGAGGGAAGGGAAGGGAAGGGAAGGGAAGGGAAAAAAACACCATGGCAAGGCCTTTTCTCTCCTGTCCCTCTGACATGTTTTGATACATACTTCACATGCTAAATAATCTTTAAACATTTCCAGCTAAGACAGTGCTGCTTGTTCCTATGTAGGAATGGAGATGAGCATTATAGGGCATACAGGCTCAGCATCACAGAGAGAATGATTGCCCATTGGAATGGGCTGCCCAGGGAGGTGGTGGAGTCACCGTCACTGGAGGTGCTCAGGAGGAGACTTGACGGGGTTCTTGGTTGCATGGTTTAGTTGATTAGGTGGTGTTGGATGATAGGTTGGACACGATGATCTTGAAGGTCTCTTCCAACCTGGTTTATTCTATTCTATTCTATCAGGCAGCTCTACTGAGACAAGTGTCAGGGTTTCAGCTGGTAGGGACTCAGCAGACAAATCCTTCTCCTCCTTCTCCCAGAAATAAGGACAGTAATTGAGATATTTGTAAGTCCATCCCTAGACTTGCCACAACAAGTGTGGGTCCCTCCTAATTCATGGATGTACTATCAAGCTCAGGCTTTAACCTTGTTTCTCTTTATGTATTTCCTTTTACATGGAAAGAGGGAGGTTTTGCTTAGTCACACAGCCAGTCTGTGTGAAAATCCCTGTGTGCCAAACTAAGTTTTTTACTAAGGAGACTTTCAAAGCAAAGGGTAGACAAGAAGAGGCTGTTCAGCTTCATTAATGTCAGAGATTGGATAATCCACTGCATGTGTAAAGCACTGTGTAATAGCTAGGTATTATTACTAGTCTTGAGTAAGTAATTCATGTTGAATTATCTGTTTGCCAAATGTCATCTCTCTGTTTGTGAACTGTCATTGAAAGAGTATGATATTTTTCCTCTCCCTGGATTTGTTCAGAACTCCTCTCCAAATAGCTGCTGCCAGTAATCCTCTAGCTTACTGCTTGTTCATGTGTAATTAATTGTGAGTGTCTGATAGTTACACTTTGAGGTGTTTTGACTGCCCAGTTAGGTATTTGATATGCTTCCTGTCAGACACTTGATGACTGTAACTTTGAACTGTGCAGTGTAGATACTCACCCAAGCCAATATTAAATGTGCTCTGCATTAGTAGTGGCTGATATCTGCTTTCACAGTAAATGTAGCACTGTTTTAACAGTCACATTGTGGTAGTGACTAGAAGTCAATCAGTTTGAGAAAGCATTATCTTAAGAATGATAAAAATATTGTGGAAGCTATAGTATAGTCCCTGTTTCAAATTATCTACTGTGTAAAAGAAAGGAGTGATCTGCCTAACATTTCTTGTCTGTAGGAGAATAAATAGTCCCAGTATGGTGATCTGGAATTGGAAAGGAAAGTGAAATTCTCTTAAGAAGAGAGCATCCAGGCCTATATATCAAATAGCCACAGAATGCTTTATTTCAGCAAAAGGTCTGCACATAGAAAATACACCTTAGCACACTAAGCTAATTGGACAAAACCACATAGAAGTATATTTAACATTTAGGAGGAGACTTCATGGGGTGCTTGGTGACATGGTTTAGTTGATTAGATGGTGTTGGATGATGGGTTGGACACAATGATTTTGAAAGTCTCTTCCAACCTGGTCTGGTCTATTCTATTCTATTCTATTCTATTCTATTCTATTCTATTCTATTCTATTCTACTCTATTCTATTCTATTTCCTGATAGAGGGGGAGATTAAGATGTAAATTTGGAATGCCAAAGGGATGTCTACTAATTTCTAAAGTGAGAGGAGAGAAGAGAAGAGAGGAGAAGAGAGGAGAAGAGAGGAGGAGACTCGAGGAGGGGAGGGGAGGGGAGGGGAGGACACTCGAGGAGGGGAGGGGAGGGGAGGGGAGGGAGGGGAGGGGAGGGGAGGGGAGGGGAGGGGAGGGGAGGGGAGGGGAGAGGAGAGGAGAGGAGAGGAGAGGAGAGGAGAGGAGGAGGAGAGGAGAGGAGGGGAGAGGAGAGGAGAGGAGAGGAGAGGGAGGAGAGGAGAGGAGAGGAGAGGAGAGGAGAGGAGAGGAGAGGAGAGGAGAGGAGGAGGAGGGAGAGGAGAGGGAGGAGAGGAGAGGAGAGGAGAGGGAGAGGAGAGGGAGAGGAGAGGAGAGAGAGGAGAGAGAGGAGAGGAGAGGAGAGGAGAGGAGAGGAGAGGGGAGGGGAGGGGAGGGGAGGGAGGGGAGGAGGAGGGGAGGGAGGGGAGGGGGGGAGGGGAGGGGAGGGGCAGAGGGGAGGGGAGGGGAGGGGGAGGGGGAGGGGGAAGGGGAAGGGGAGGGGAGGGGAAGGGGAAGGGGAAGGGGAAGGGGAAGGGGAAGGGGAAGGGGAGGGGAAGGGGAAGGGGAAGGGGGAAGGGGAGAGAAGAGAATTAACCAGGTTGGAAAAGACCTTCAAGGTCATTGAGTCAAACCCATCACCCAACACCATCTAGTCAACTAAACCATGGCACCTAATTGTATCTCAATGCTGCTTCATGGCAAGTTCACCCAAGGTTGTATCAACAACTCTTGTCTGCAAAGCAAAAATAGTGAAAACTGTGAACAAGTCCTTTTTGTAAAATTAAGGAAAGGGATTCTTTCTCAAGGGAAAGAAACAGTGTTAAAGTGCGTGTTTAAACTGCTCTGTCAAAATAGTATAGAATAGAATAGAATAGAATAGAATAGAATAGAATAGAATAGAAATAGACTAGACTAGACTAGACTAGACTAGACTAGACTAGACTAGACTAGATCAGACTAGGTTGGAAGAGACCTTCAAGATCATCGCGTCCAACCTATCATCCAACACCACCTAATCAACTAAACCATAGCACCAAGCACCCCATCAAGTCTCCTCCTGAACACCTCCATTGATGGTGACTCCACCACCTACCCAGGCAGCACATTCCAATGGGTAATCACTCTCTCTGTGAAGAATTTCTTTCTAATATCCAGTCTGAACGTCCCCTGGACCATAAGGGAGTTGCTAGGAATGCTACTGCCATGGAAAGGTGAAAGAGGAAGGAAAAAACCATGGGGTCAGAATGAAGAGCTACAGAAAAAAAAGCTCATTGGCGTCAGGGTTTTACTTTATCCCAAGCTCCAAATGATGGGTGACAAATATACTACTTGCTCCACATCATCTCAGGCAACCAGCACCAGAACAAGAGGACATAGTCTCTAGCTGCGCCAGGGGAAGTTTAGGCTGGAGGTGAGGAGAAAGTTCTTCACTGAGAGAATTGTTAGCCATTGGAATGTGCTGCCCAGGGAGGTGGTGGAGTCACCGTCCCTGGAGGTGTCCAAGAGGGGATTGGACATGGCTCTTGGTGCCATGGTCTAATAGTCATGAGGTGTTGGGTGACAGCTTGGACTTGATGATCTTTGAGGTCTTTTCCAACCTTATTGATTCTATGATTCTATGACTTTGTGTGAAAACAGAACTTTTAGGCTATGGAGGAACTGTGAAACTATGAAACTATGAAACTGCATGTTTACTCACAGGCAATGGAACTGCAAGGAATAATTGAGCTCCTACAAAGGAAATAGAAATGGCAGGAGTTCTAGGCACTTGGACCTGATCTTGCACTCTTGGAAATCACCTACTGAAATAAAATCAGGAGCCACTGAACATGCATCTTGATCTGTATTCTGCCCTGCTGGCTGGCTCATTTTGTTCCTCTTGAATAAAAGATGTAATAAAAGCATTTAAAAGAATTATGCCATCTGCTTAGCAGAATTGATAGGTTTTTCATTTTTAAAATCCATTTCATTTCAGAATCTGAAATTTCAAGAAAGAGGAGGCTCAGAGGAGACCTCATTGCTCTCCACAACTACCCGAAAGGAGAGCATAGTGGGGTGGCAGTCAGGCTGTTCTCTGTAATATCAAGTGATAGAACAAGAAATGGCCTCAAATTGCACCTGGGGAGGTTTAGATTGGTTATTGGGAGAAAATGTCACTACTGAAAGAGTGGTCAGGCATTGTAATAGGCTGCCCAGGGAGGCAGTGGATTCACTGTCCCTGGAGGTGTTCTCGAAACATGTGGGTATGACACTTTGGGACATGGTGGTGTTAGATAGATGGTTGGACTTGATGATCTTAGAGGCCTTTTCCAACAGAAACAATCCTATGATTCTATGCAGTAATAAATACCAAACTAAAAGAGTTCATGGCCTTATTCTGTCATGATTTATATCCAGAGCATATTTCTTGACTTTAGTGGGGCTGCCAGAAGTATGTTAGGATAATTGCAGGGGAAAGATTCTAATTGTAGTGTACAGTGCTGGTTTAAGCCGATGGATAACAGGTTGTTATGTATAAAACATGTGCATACATAGAGAAACAACATGTTAGATACCTCATTACATCTTGATAGATAGATAGTGTTAGGAGGATGTAAATTAGAGTACCAATTATTCTTTTGCAGTGGTAATGAAGTATTTGTGTCTTTATTCACATGCATTTCTATTTGTGCAGCTAACAATGACTCTCCTCAGGGAAGCAGATTGAAGGGCTTGATGCTGACCTCCCACTTCAAACACTTTCTGGGTATAGGGTGGGGGGAGGACAATAGTGACAGAGTAAGAAAACAGAACTGAATGGTTTAAGGAGCATACTTTAGAGTGCCTTACTACATAAGAAAACTAGGGAAGAGGGGACTTAAGGTAAAGGAAAACAAGCTATGGGAATTGACATAGAGAACAGCTTTTCAAACAGTAGAAATAACGTTGAGGGCCAGGAAGTTGTCAACATGTGTAACATCACACTCAAACACTGATTCACTGCTCTCTCTAAAAGGGTTTCCTGATGCTTCTGGATTCCACAGTTACTTGTCAGTCTAACCAATACGAGGGCAAAGATGAAATGTCAGCAAATATATCAAGCTTTCTTCTCCATGTTGTGCTTTCACTAACTGCCAATCCCATCTATCAGTTCTCCAACTGAAAAGATGCAGCTTATTTCAAATCTTGTAGGGGCAGATACTGTCAGGAGCAGGGAAGGGGAGGAGAGGAGAGGTTCGGAGAGGAGAGGTTCGGAGAGGAGAGGAGAGGTTCGGAGAGGAGAGGTTCGGAGAGGTTCGGAGAGGAGAGGTTCGGAGAGGTTCGGAGAGGAGAGGTTCGGAGAGGTTCGGAGAGGAGAGGTTCGGAGAGGAGAGGAGAGGAGAGGAGAGGGCGGAGAGGAGAGGAGAGGAGAGGAGAGGAGAGAGAGGAGAGGAGAGGAGAGGTTCGGAGAGGAGAGGAGAGGAGAGGTTCGGAGAGGAGAGGAGAGGTTCGGAGAGGTTCGGAGAGGTTCGGAGAGGAGAGGAGAGGAGAGGAGAGGAGAGGAGAGGAGAGGAGAGGAGAGGAGAGGAGAGGAGAGGAGAGGAGAGGAGAGGAGAGGAGAGGAGAGGAGAGGAGAGGAGAGGAGAGGAGAGGAGAGGTTCGGAGAGGAGAGGTTCGGAGAGGAGAGGAGAGGAGAGGTTCGGAGAGGAGAGGAGAGGAGAGGAGAGGAGAGGAGAGAGGAGAGGTTCGGAGAGGAGAGGAGAGGTTCGGAGAGGAGAGGTTCGGAGAGGAGAGGTTCGGAGAGGAGAGGAGAGGAGAGGTTCGGAGAGGAGAGGAGAGGTTCGGAGAGGAGAGGAGAGGTTCGGAGAGGAGAGGAGAGGAGAGGAGAGGAGAGGAGAGGAGAGGAGAGGAGAGGAGAGGAGAGGAGAGGAGAGGAGAGGAGAGGAGAGGAGAGGAGAGGTTGTTTTTGTACAACCAATCTTATGGTAGATATCTCTCCAGTTATCCTTATTTTCTTTTTACACCCAATAGTGATTTATTTACATTTTACTACTTTTATGTTCAAGATCCATGAACATTTTTAAAGGCATAGCCCAAAAGCACCACGAGGAGATTTGCCATTTCTAATGTTTTTTTTGCAAAGTTGGATGGCTGTTTCCCACAGATGTAAAAACTTTGGGGTTTTTTACACCTTTCCCCTAAATAACTATTTAATCATGACAATGAATCCCACTTTATATCACAATGCACAGCTCAGACATTTTGATGTGGCAGAAAATATTTCACACCCTCAGAGACAGTCAGAAGACACAATCTCATAGGCAATGCAGCCTCGTGGTAATTAAAATGCAGCTGGATTCAAAAGCCAGCTCCGAGAAGCCTGGCCTGATCCAAGAGCTGACCCTGCTTTCAGCAGGAGGTTGGAAACATGACCTCCTGTGGTCCCTTCCATCAATGAATTGTCCTCTGGTCCTTTGTTTTATGTCTCTCTTTGTTTTATGTATGAGAAATTCCTATTTTGAAGGCTTTTTTAACAGCACTGCATAATTCACTCTGCACCTGAGATGATGCAGTTCTGACTCAACTTGTGCTACCTACCTAATTTTGGAGTGGTCTATGCTAATTGCCAACACTGTCTCCTGATGCTGAACACATTTCAGCTGCGCAAGTTCAAGGACCTACAGAGGACTTGCTGCAGCAACCTTGTTCTCTGAACAAAGGGAGAGATTTGGGGAGGGTGATGAGGTGCCTGCTGAATCCATGGCATTTCTGCAGGAATCAATTTCCATTCCAGACAGGATTTGTATGGTTTCTCAGAATTCATTCCCCTCTGAGCCTACCTGCTGCTTGTGGAACCATGAGGAGTCTAGGCCCTTACTTGGCTGTAATTCTGTGCAGGAAATAAAAACATGCTGGGGGCCTTTCTGAAGGGTGAAACCTGATACATCACTGTGGAAGCCACCATCACATTGGAAAGAAAAGTAGGAGATAATTCTCAGGGACAGGTTGAATTCTGACATTGATAGGGAAGCCAACACCTTGAAAGATGAGAGTTCCAAACCCCTCAGAACAATCCTTGCTACCAATACAGACTGGGGGAGGAGCTGATAGAAAGCAGCCCTGTGGAAAAGGACATGGGGGTGATGATGGATGAGAAGATGGACATGGGCAGGCAGTGTGAGTTTCCAGCACAGAAGACAAATCACATCCTGGGCTGCATCAAAAGACGCACTGCCAGCAGATCCAGAGAGGTGATTCTGCCACTTTACTCTGCTCTGGTGAGACCTCACCTGCAGTACTGTGTGCAGCTCTGGAGCCCTCAATAAAGGAAGGACATGGACCTGACGGAGCAGGTCCAGTGGAGGGCCGTGAAAATGACCAGGGGGTTGGAACACCTCTGCTACCAGGACAGGCTGAGAGAGCTGGGGGTGTTCAGCCTGGAGAAGAGAAGGCTCCAGGGACACCTGATAGCGACCTTCCAGTACCAGAAGGGGTCTACAAGAAGGATGGAGAGAGACTGTTTACAAAGCCCTGCAGTGACAGGACAAGCAGCAATGGCTTCAAACTAGAGAAGAGCCGCTTTAGATTGGATGTTAGGAACAAGTTCTTTACTGAGAGGGTGGTGGAACGCTGGAACAGGTTGCCTGGGAAGGTGGCTGAGGCCCCATCCCTGGAGATATTCAAGGTGAGGCTGGACAGGGCTCTGGGCAGCCTGAGCTGGTTGAGGATGCCCCTACTGACTGCAGGGAGCGGGGTTGGACTAGATGTCCTTTGGAGGTCCTCTCCATCCTGGACCATTCCATGATTCTAGGACAAAACAGAGACAATAACAGGGATTTCAAGGAAAGTAGAGTAGTCACATTTCTGCCTTGCCTTACATTTCTTTTGAAAATCAGACCTAGAGAGTATATCAAGTACTAAAGAGATGAGAACTGGGGAAAAAAAGAGATACATATCCTAGATGTTTATCTTTTTTGCTTTAAATATCATTTCAAACCCTAAATATTCTGTGCTTTAAATATCTCCAGCAATAGGCAGAAATTACACCATAAAATGTAACAATAAAATCTGATTGCCAACTCGTGTCTCAGAGTCCCTGTATGGCATCCAAAGAGGGAAGCTACAAGAGCGAGGTACAGTGAAGGATAATGTTACAGACACATTGCATGTTTGCTCCCTTAAACTTCTTTTTTCCTTTTCTTCTAATATTCCTTAGGATCATTTCATCTGTAATTATCAAGAGAGAGACTTCAAAGAGATGAGGGCATTACAGTGAATTTCTCTGGTCTTCCTTGGTTATTAAAAGAAATAAAATAAGAGGAATCATAGGCAGATCATTAAATACAGTAACAAAGCAATGGAAAACATAAAGGGGAGACAAGTGTTTCATGCAGGATTTATATTTAGAGCTGAACAGTGGGGACTTTCCCCCTGTAGTTCTGCAGATCAGATCACTTAAAGGAGGAAAGGATTATTGGAACATTTGCAGTGGGTTACAGTATTATGTGGGTTTGAAGCTGATGAATTGTGAAACACTGATGAAAATGAAGAGTGCTACAAATCACTGCTGTTGAACCTTTTTGATCATAGTGAGAAGCTGACAACTGAAAGGAGTAGCTACTTTTTAGAACTATATTGCTGCAGTTTGGCTTGAAAGCTCTTTTTGTGAGTCACTCCATTTCTTCTGTAAATAGTCATTATTAGAATGGCTTGATCCAAAATTGTTGATTTTGACAACCCTGGACTTTGTGAAAGCCCTTGTTTGAAATCAAAACTTCTTTGCCTCTTAGGATAGTTTCAAATAAATACATAGAGATTTCCTCATATGTTAATGTTTTACAAGATGAGCCTTAAATTAATGAGAAGCTAGCATGGTGTTATGAAGTAATGAATCTGCTGTGGAGTAAAACTGAATAGGCAGTATTATAATATGTGGCTTATTTTAGAGTAGGCTAATCCAGAGATCACAAAATCATAGAACAGTCTGGGTTGGAAAGGACCTCCAAAGGTCATCTAGTCCAACCCCCTCTGCAGTCAGCAGGGGCATCCTCAACTAGATCAGGTTGCCCAGAGCCCTCTTGAGCCTCACCTTGAATATCTCCAGGGATGGGGCCCCAAGCATCTCCCTGGGCAGCCTGTTCCAGTGTTTCACTACCCTCATAATAAAGAACTTGTTATCTGGTTAGGAACAAAACATCAAAAACTCTTAAATATCTCACCCCTAATCAGTTCATCCCAGTCAATCCCATGTGCAGCTGTGCCAGTTGCCAATGCCAGGCTTCTTAAAGGAGATGTATTCACTGGGGCATGTGTTTGCTATGATTAGTTTATACAGAGAGGGCATTGTCCTCTCTGGGAAATTAGCTGGCTCCTCTGCAGATAACAGTCCCAGTGCTGCTGTTTCCTTGGCTCAGGCACTCAGCTTGCCATATGAGACTGTCAGCCAAGATAATAGCTTGCCCTTCTGCAAGACAGAGAGGTTGGTATGAACATTATCAGTTAGGTAGCATGGTTATCACTGTATGTGTGGAAAATTAGACGCTGAACCTAGCAAAAGCAAGATGAAAGCATAAATACTGTTTGCTACAGGCTCAGTCCATTGATGCTAATATATTTTAAACACAGATTCCTAAACCAGCATCACTCCACTCATGTACATTAAAATTTGGCAGGTATTTCTAGCTTTATTTTGAGAAATGACTTAATGTGCATTTGGTAAAGTTGTCTGTACACAGATTTTACAAGAAGGTTCTGGATCACAGAATCACACAACAGGAGGGGTTGGAAAGGCCCTCTGGAGATCATGTAGTCCAACCACCCTGCTAAAGCAAATTCACTTAGTTCTGGTTGCACAGAAATGTGTCCAGGCAGGTTTTGAAAGTCTCCAGAGGAGATGGCACAGCCTTTCTGGGCAGCCTGTTCCAGTGCTCTGTCACCCTCAAAGTAAAGAAGTTTTTCCTTAGCTTTAGGTGGAACATCCTGTGTTCCAGTTTGTGCCTGTTGCCCCTTGTCCTGTCACTGGGCATCACTGAAAAGAGACTGGCCTCATTCTTTTGGCACTTACTCTTTAGGTCTTTATAAGCATTGGTAAGATCCCCCCAGTCTGCTCTTCTCCAGGTTACACAGCCCCAGGTCTCCCAGCCTTCCAATCTTCTAATCATCTTTGTGGCTCTGTTGGACTCTCTCCCATAGTTCCCTGTCTCTCTTGAACTGGGGAACCCAGAATTGGACAAAATACTCCACGAGGCAGAGTAGAGGGGAGGAGAACCTCCACTGACCTACTGGTCACATTCTTCATAATACACGCTGGCCACTTGAGCAAATTGCTGGCTCATGGCTAGCTTCTTGTCCACCACGACTCCCAAATCCTTCTCTGCACAGCTGCTTTCCAGAAGGTCAAGCCCTAACCTGTGCTGATGCATGGGGTTGTTCCTCCCCAGGTGCAGAATTTTTCACTTGCCCTTGTTGACCTTCATGATGTTCCCCTCTGCCCACCCCTCCAGCCAGTCCAGGTCTCGCTGAATGGCAGCTCAGCCTCTGCTGTCAGCCACTCCTCTCAGTTTTGTACTGTCAGTGAGGGTACACTTCTAGCTGGATCTACTACATCTACTAATATCCCACTCAGTAATGCAAGCATCCAGCTTTTTACAGCCATATTGGTGAATTAAATGCTAATGGGATTGATATTGGCAAAGACACCAGAAAGAAAATATATGTGCAGCTCAGCTCAGAAGTGATCCAATCTGTTCAAAATAACACATCATTAGTGGGACATTTGGACAAATTGGAAGCTGTGATTAACCTATTTACATTTTAGAAGGTTTTTAGTATACCAGAGCTTTAGAAATACCTTACATAATTACCCTAATCATTTCTTAATGGATAAGAACAAAGCTTAGAAGCAATATGATACCTTTATACACAGGAATACATCAGCTCTGAGGGACCTAAGTTCTCATTAAGAAGCCACTGATCTCAACCTAAGTACAGTTCAAGAGCTGTTGCTCTGAGTTAAAATTGCTCTATTAGTCAGACTGGAACTGGAGTCTGACTGGAGCAAAAAAAAAGGTGGACTGTATGTGCCATCAGATTAACAACAACACAGAATCCATTCATTTTGGACCAGGCACCTCTTGTTTTCTTAGTAAATGAGATTTCCTAATCATCTGGTTGATAGATAATGATCAGAAGTATCACAAACTCCTTGTATAAGCTAATTTCCTTGCTTTCCTGGTATTTTCTATATGATACAGATAGAGATTAGAAGTAGGGATGGATAGAGAGAGACAGATAGAGATAGATTTATAATCTCTACGTATCTGGGTACAGCATATTATCTGTAGTAGCCATGCTACTGAAAAAAAAAAAGCTTTACCATGGTGACATTTCAAAGGCTTTGATTGTCTTGCTGCAACTAAATTGCCTGCAATTAACTTCTATAAGTTTCTGCAGGAAAATAATCACCTCTCTATCAGACTGAACTTTCACTTGGTCTGAGATGCTGTAGAGTTTCAAGCTTCATAAAACAGCTATGAAGTAAATCATTCTAATCTTCTGAATTTTTACTGTTATTTTCCATACAACTTCAAGATTGTTCAGCAAGTAGCAGAGATAATGTCTAAACTGAGCTACCTCCTCTCTACAACAACTGCTTCTTGTTATCGTTCCAATTCTGGGCCCCTCGGTTCAAGAAAGATGTTACAGTATCATCAAGGTTGGAAGAGACCCCAAAGATCATCGAGTCCAACCTGTCACCACAAACCTCATGACACAGTATCACAGTATCACCAAGGTTGTTGGACCGTGTCCAGAGAAGGGCAAGAAAGCTGGGGAGGGGTCTGGAGCACAGCCCTGTGAGGAGAGGCTGAGGGAGCTGGGGGTGCTTAGCCTGGAGAAGAGGAGGCTCAGAGGAGACCTTACTGCCACCTGAAGGGTGGTTGTAGCCAGGTGGGGGATGGTCTCCTCTCCCAGGCAAGCAGCAACAGAAAAAGAGGACACAGCCTCAAGCTGTGCAGGGGGATGTTTAGGCTTGATCTGAGAAAGTTCTTCCCAGAAAGAGAGATTTTCCATTGGAATGTGATGCCCAGGGAGGTGGAGGAGTCACCATCCCTGGAGGTGTTGAAAAAAGGCTTGGACATGGCACTTGAAGCCATGGCTTAGTTAGTCATGAGATGTTGGGTGATAGGTTGGAGTTGATGATCTCTTGAGGTCTTTTGCAACCTTATTGATTCTGTGATTTTATGTTTCTATGATACAGCTATGTTAAGTTCCTCATGGTGCTTAAGAAGAGACTGGATGGGGTGCTTAGTGCCATGGTCTAGTTGATTAGATCGGGTGGGTGTTCAGTTGGACTTGACGATCTTGGAGGTCTCTTCCAACCTGGTTGATTCTGTGAAATTCTGTTAGAAATACTGCTAGAGAAAAGGAGCAGGAACCTGCTTATAGAAGCCAACAGTCACAAACAATGCCTTTTGTCCATAAAGGCAAGGAGGGGGATGACTTAAAGAATGTAGTGAAAGTAGGAAATGAAGCCATTCGCAGAGGTTTGCCTCAGAGCACCAAGAGGTCCACTGCTCACTATTGGAAAAGGGCAACACATTAAGAATGTTCCCAAAACCTGCTCTATGATTCTGCCAATATTCAGACAGGAATTTGGATTGTGCTCTCCTTAATAAATAAGAAGCTTTTGAGTCACAGTGGTGAATACTGAGAGACTATTCTGAGGTACAAACTGTATATTTATCATGTCTTCACATCTTCTCTGGGCATCTGCTAGCAGCTGTGGTCAGAGAGTACAGCCCCTCACTGTGAGCTGTTGTGCCTCTCCTTACCATCCTGGGTACCTGTCTGATCGATTTTGCAGGTTGAATTGATAGAGGGCGCAGATATAAAGGGTGAGAGGTTAATAGATTCAAATGGGAATGGATTTATTTCTAACTGAGAAAAAGCATAGTGTTGGTTTCCAAATATTGTGACCCTTTGTACAGCCATTAAAGACCCCCAATTTACACCAGGTTTCTAACAGGTGGAATAGCCACAGCATTGTTAGCTCAGGACTTGCTGTGCCATGTGAACTGCATCACAGAATCGCTTGTAAAGGCTGTGAACGAGGTGGTGTCACATTAACCAGTCTTATCAAGCAATCTAATCCTAATTCAAATGTTTGTTATTGTTTGACAGCATTAAATTTTAATTAGCTGCACAGAGCTCTCTCTTGACTACTGCAAAGTTAAGTAATTAACAACATTTTAATTCCGACTATTCACCGCCATCTCACTGTATTTTCAACAGCTTCAGTAAGCTTTGAAAGGCACTGTAGAGTAATACCAAAGAATAAAAGACCTTTAATGAAATACTAAGATAATATTCTTTATGTCAGAGTGAATTCCTCTCTCATGATTTGGGTTTTTTCCCCCCATTTTAAGCTTGGTTTGTAACCTACCCTGTTCGATTATTTCTGGGTCCCTAATCAGGGTTCTGTATCTCCTGTGATGTACTGAATCACCCAGGAAATTGTCTGCTGTTTAACAATTAACCAAGCTCATTGCCACTTCTAGCAATAAACATTTAAGACCTTTGAACTGATATTTGCCTCCGAGCTTTTGCAAATGTGCATTTGCATAGCAAGAGAGTTAGATGCCAGGAAAATCCATCTCCCTTGCAGGCACCTAGACACAAGTGAAGAAAGACTTTCTTTCACAGGTGTCTCCAGAAAAGACAAGCTAGGTATTGCTGAGCCTTGAGGACTTGTCACTCTAAACCCACTCTAACAAAAAATGAAATAATGTTTTATTCAAAATGGAGGATTTATCAACAAACACATGGAAACTTACTGAAAGCTTCCAACTGTGGCAACTTGGCAAGGCAACACATTTTGGCATTTTATTCTCTCTGTACATATGCTTCGCTCACTTAAATGTCATTGAGAATTAGGATGCACATTCATCAAGAGTCTACCACTTTAGGACCAGATTCATCATCCCTTCTCCAGCAAGTATTTCTGTCGAAGTGTAATCTTGATTCTGAAACAGGAGAAGTCTGGAAGCAGTCGCTTTCAGTGAGGACAGTGGGTTGGTATCAAACACCACTTCCTAAGGAAAGGAAGTGTTTAAGTAGAGTAATCTGATGTTGCGGCCCTGTCCTCATTTCTTGAGTTTATTTACCTAAATTCCTTCAGAGTTTCATTTGGACAGCCTTCTACTTCTCTTTTCCCTTAGCCCAAGTAGTTTATATCATCACCTCTGGGAAAACAATGATTGCTTGGGCTTGTTTCAAGTTTGAGAAGGAAAAAGAGAACTCCCCTCAGAAATTTTATAGCATCATACAATACAAAACAATACCATACAATACAATACCATACAATACAATTCAATTCAATTCAATACAATACAATACAATACAATACAATACAATACAATACACCAGGTTGGAAGAGACCTTCAAGGTCATCACATCCAGCCTATCAACCAATCCAACCCACCTAAACAACTAAACCATGGCACCAAGAACCCCATCAAGTCTCCTCCTGAACACCTCCAATGATGGTGACTCCACCACCTCCCCAGCAGTCCATTCCATTGGGCAATCACTTTCTCTGTATAGAACTTCTTCCTGACAGCTGGTGGTCAATCAGTCCCCCAGGTCCCTTTCTGCCTGGCTGCTCTCCAGCCATTTTGACCCCAGCCTGTAGCTCTGCATGGGGTTGCTGTGACCAAAGTGCAGCACCCGGCACTTGGACTTGTTGAATGCCATCGTGTTGGACTCTGCCCATCTGTCCAGCTGGTCGAGGTCCCTCTGGAGAGCCCTTCTGTCCTCTAACTTATGCAGCAGCATCCAGATAGACTCTTAGCAGCTACTAAAAATTGATCAACTGCTCTGTTGGGCAGCAGAAGCCTGGTGCTTTAAACTGTATAACATACTGATGCAATCTAAGAGCCTTGCATTGAGGAACTGCTTAAATAACAAATAGGCTGTTTCTGACTTTCATTCCAAGAGTGGTAAACAAAACTAGGTTTGCAAATGACTCATATAGACGTTGGTCCTTACTCTTAGGTGTTGACAATGAATATGAGTCTAGCACGTTGCTTTAAACGCTCTCAGGAAAACTTAATAATCCAGCCAAAAAGCATCAGTTTATATTTGTCAGCCTCTATCACATCTTTATAATGAAGAGTTCTTACAAATCTATCCTAGTGCATTTTATTATGGAAAGTAAAGCAATATGTGTGAAACTGAGCTCACAAGAAATTTTACAGGCACCCTTTCACAAAGCAGTGAAATATTAACAGTTTTTCAGTATCCTCTATCCATCCACTTTAATACACAAAGTTAATAAAGGCTTTATTTTTCCTTCTCTGTTGCAAACAGGTAAACAGAAGCTATGAGCCACTGTGTGGCATTGGCTTATCAAGCAGCAAGACTGTATGGTTGCTAAGAATTAAGTAATTTCTTCACTCAGTGCATATGCACTGACTATTTCAAATATTACCTGTGAATATTTTACCCATGGCCAGGTAAAACCTTTTTTCAGTAATGCAGTGGTGTGGTGATTACTAGTGTGATATTCTCTGTTTGTTGAAAACAACTCACATCTGAACTAGTTAGTTCGAACTGCTTCAGGGGCTTATCAATTCACACAGCAAAAGGTTTCAGTTAAACAGTAAATTTCCTTGCTTCCATATTTTGGATTCCTCACCTTACACAATGTAAAGCTGACCCAATTGCCAGAAAGTACTGAGTCCCTCTCTTTATTTATGGTACTTCAAGGGTAGGTGGATCACAGAATCACAGAATTTCAGGGCTGGAAGGGACCTTAAAAGATCATCCAGTCCAACCCCCCTGCCAGAGCAGAAGCACCTACACTAGATTACACCAGAAAGCATGCAGAAAAATTTTGAATATCCCCAGAGAAGGAGACTCCACAACCCCCCTGGGCAGCCTGTTCCAGTGCTCTGTCACCCTCACAGGGAAAATTTTTTCCTCATATTTCCATGAAACTTCCTATGCCTCAACTTCCACCATTGCCCCTTGTGCTGTCCTTGGGCACCACTGAGCAGAGCCTGGCTCCATCCTCTTGGCACTCACCCTTTACATGTTTACGAACATTGAGGAGGTCACCTCTCAGTCTCCTCTAAGCTAAAGAGCCCTCAGTTCCCTCAGTCTCTCCTTGTATGGAAGGTGTTCCATTCCCTTAATCATCCTCCTGTTGATAATCTACTTGATTTTGATATTTCAATGTCCATGTTGCACGAAGGTAGCCTGCACACTGTGATCGCAGTTAGAATAGAATAGAATAGAATAGAATAGAATAGAATAGAATAGAATAGAATAGAATAGACCAGGTTGGAAGAGACCTTCAAGATCATCTCGTCCAACCCAGCATGCAACCCATCTAATCAACTAGACCATGCAACCAAGCACCCTATCAAGTCTCCTCCTGAACACCTCCAATGATGGTGACTCCACCACCTCCCTGGGCAGCCCATTCCAAAGGGCAATCACTCTCTCTGTGTAGAACTTCTTCCTAACCTCCAGCCTAAACCTCCCCTGGCACAGCTTGAGACGGTGTCCTCTTGTTCTGGTGCTGGTTGCCTGGGGGAAGAGACCAACCTCCACCTGTCTACAGCCTCCCTTCAGGTAGTTGTAGAGTAGTTGCAGCCCAAGAGTGAAGGGGTCCTTTAAGAAACAAGAGGAGGGACTTCACATGGCGACACAATACCTATGGGAGCACAGCACTTCACAAAACTTTGTGTAAAAATATCCCCACAGGGTGAAACATTTGTGATTTCAAGAAAGATAATGTTGGTGAATTTTTTTTCTGCATTGTCAGAAACACCCCTGTCTTTAAGCTCCTTCTCCTTCAGATGTGAGTGTAAGGTAGTATGTGACCTTTCAGGGTATTTATGATGTGAACTGAACTGCCTTTAAAATTATAATGCTTCAACTGCCAGTCCATCCTTGCAAAGTTCAATAGATTCATAAATAATGGAAGTTAATATTCCGCTGCAATACTTATGTAGAATGTAAAGGCAGATATATATGGGCTGGAAATAAACACATGATACCTTTTCCCATTAGTGTTGCCTCAGGTTCAGAAGATAAAAAAAATTCCAAGAGTCATAATCAGAATGAAATGTGTACTCCTGACTTATCTTCCATGAAAGTTCATTCCTGCATTTTCCCGTGTGCCGATTTAGCCTTTGGCACCCACCCAAATTCAAAAGGAAAATACAGCCTTGATGCTGCAGTAATATTTCCAACCTCCTCTTTATCTCCATTGTATTGCAAATATTTATCCTTTGCTCTCATGCAGCCTCCTACTCAGAACAGTCTGCCACTCTTTTTAAAAGCTTAGGTTAAGAGATTCTTCTTATCACAGCAAAGCATTCTTGGAAACATAGGAAAGGTTATAAAACAACGAGAGTAGCATCAACATTTTGGCTACAGGTCTTCATATCTGAATGGTTATGACTACTACAAGAATAATCATTTGTTCAGTAATAGGTGCTTACAGCAAGGGCTATAATTTAACTTTCCAAAGCCAGTGGTGATTTTTGTAGAGGAGCTTTGTCTCAAGCAGGATTCAAAAATGTATCCTTTGCATAGAGTAACATGCTGGTTTATCCTTTCATTACAGAGTTGGGAACTGAGGCCCAAATTAAGAGTCCCTATCAGGCTATCTAGAAGTGAAGGTCTGCACCTTCTAAGTATCTGCTTCTCCTTAAACTTATGTTAGTTATACTCATTGCCAATGTGTTGCACTGAGAACGTGAAGTGTTTCGTAATAAGATTAAGAACAACTAGCAAGCAAAAAAAAACCCAAAACCAAACCAAAATTCCATATGTCTAAACCCAGTACATTTAACAAGCCACAAGCTAGCACCAAGCAGTAGTAAAAGAGTAGCCATCAACCTTGCCCCTTGGAGGGGCTGGGAAGTAGATTGTTTGTTTTCTTTCAAGAACTGCCTTTTGGTTTGGGTTTTGTTTGGTTTTGTTTTTCTTCTGAAACATTGCCTGAAGAGAAGGGGAGTAGTTTTGATTCACTTCTCAGATACCACTTTGGCTTTTCAGAGGAGGCTTCGACTCAGAGCTGCTCATCTGAAGCCTTCCCTTAGTTCATGAAGAAAGAGAGGGAAAAGAGAAGAGTAATCTCTTTCAGCAGATTAATCCCACTGTATGAAGGAAGACTAAGAGAAGCAGAAAACATTGTCACCACAATCATCTGTCACATCTGGTGCAGCCAAGCTGAAGGAAGATACCCAGTCAGAAGTGGAAAAGCTGTATTCATCTATACCCCACCTTGCCCACAATATTTACCCCTGTCTCCACTGAATCTTGTGAGAGTTAGCAATTGCAAAGCTTTTGGAGGTGCAGAAAAGTGACAAAGCTTGGGGAGGGGAGAAGAAGAAGAAGAAGAAAACCCACTACCTTTCTCTTTTCAAAAGGGAAAACTTAAAATCTTCACTCAGTTTTTGAAGGGTCTGGATGGATCTCTTGAAGCAGATGAGCTGGAACTAATACATAATGACAGACTGACATTCAACCCATAACCAGTTAGCCTAGATTGCCTAAGCCTTTGATTTCACCTAACTCTGGGCATAATTGCATGGTTTCTGTAAACTTTTTCTTGCATTTAACAATTGTTTGTGATTAGTTTTTTATATGTTCTTCCAGTGTGGCCACACAATGTTATATTTGCAAGTTCACTGTTCAATAAAAAGACTTGTCAGTCTACCTCACACATCCTCCTATTGGCTTCTGGGTGCCTTTTTCTTTTCAGCTTCACTGACTAGTACCATAAATGTCTTTACTTGGCTCCTCAAACCCTTCACAGCTAAAGCCTAAGCTGAAACGGAGACATTAGGAAGAGTCAATTAGTCTGAACAGCTTCAAATGAGTGAGCTTCCATGGGCTAAGTCAATATCTTACATACATTGTACTCATTTTTCAAATCCAAACAGCATGAGCACTTTGCTTCTTAGTTTTAGGCTTTGGTTAGTGTATCTTTAGGTATAAAAGAAGGACAAAGAACAACCGAGACTACAAACGAAAAATCATTAACTGTACATGAAAAGTTTGCTCAATTTCTTGACCAATTCTTTTCTCCCTCCTTCCTCTGGAGAAGGATCAATCAAGAGCCCACTTTTGCTGGAAGCTAAAACAAGGCACAGAGTGTTTCCTACCACTTGCTGCTATGCTTTAGGAGAAGGAAAAAAAAAGAGAGAAGAGAGCCTATTTCTTTTGTTCTTCATTGCATTCACTCTGCATCGTATTTTTCAGATGCAGTTAAACTGTCATAACACTCTGAGGGAAACAGCAGAACTGCTGTCTCCAGGTGGGTGCTGAACATATTTTACATAGAGCCTGCCCTGCATGGCACTAATCATTCCACAATAACTGAGGTGATTTATACTCTCCTGTGAGCTAATCTGAGGGGAGAAGTTTCATATTGCCACTGTCCAAAACAGTGCACATCCAGAATATGCACCTGTTCGTGGATAATGATTGTAGTGACTTAGATGCACATTGATCCATCTTTGCTATTTGTAATGCCACATGGTATATCAAACCCTCCTTTTTCCCTTTTCCTCCTTTTTCCCTCTTCCAAAGGGAAAAATCAGGTTCAAATTTTGCTGCAATGTGAAGACAAAAGGCCTGATTCTTCCTCTGGACTACTCCAAAAAAGAAAACTCAGTCATAATTTCAGACCCATTTCCTATCATTTCTTTTTTACCTAGTGTCACAATTTGGCCTTGAGCACAAGCTCTATGAGGAGAGGCTGAGGGAGCTGGGATTGTTTAGCCTGGAGAAGAGGAGGCTCAGGGGTGACCTCATTGCTCTCTACAACTACGTGAAGGGTGGTTGTAGCCAGGAAGGGGTTAGTCTCTTCTCTCCAGCAACCAGCACCAGAACAAGAGGACACACTC
The DNA here is from genome assembly GCA_015227895.2 of Colaptes auratus. NCBI lineage: Eukaryota > Metazoa > Chordata > Aves > Piciformes > Picidae > Colaptes > Colaptes auratus. The sequence continues at coordinate 7,954,872 of CM037634.1, forward strand.
TCAAGCTGCATCAGGGGAAGTTTAGGCTGGAGGTGGGGAGAAAGTTCTTTATGGAGAGAGTCATTCGCCATTGGAATGTGCTGCCCAGGGAGGTGGTGGAGTCACCATCCCTGGCAGTGTTCAAGAGGGGATTGGATGTGGCACTTGGTGCCATGGTCTAGTCATGAGGTCTGTGGTGACAGGTTGGACTTGATGATCTTTGCGGTCTCTTCTAACCTTTGTTATACTGTGATATCCTCGGGTAAACAGCAGAAATGATCAAAGAAACAACTGCCACAGTACTTCCCTCAAAAAAATTACTTCCATCTAGAAACAACTCTATTAGTTTGCATTAATTTGCTACAACTATTTATTCTTAAACCCACACATTTAAATATAATTTTCTGCTGAGAATCTCAGAGTGCAGCCAACATTAGTCACCAAGAGCTGGGGGGGGGGGGGGTGTTGTTGTTTTGGTTGTTTTTCCTGGGTGCAGTGAATAAATTATATAAATTAGTATTTTAAGTGAAGGCAAAGATGACTAAATTAATTTAAATCATTTCATACTAGAGAGACATTCTTCAACTTACACATACTTATGTAAAAAAGCCACTGGTTAGTTTCTCTGCAGATTGACAGATCATCTGATAACATCTAAAGAAACAGAGTTAGGGGTTAGGGTTTATTCCTCCTGTGCTGCAACTGACACAGTGCCAAATGGATAAAGTGGCTTCAAAGCAGGGCTATGTCTTTGACATGCTTATTACTCCCCATTACTTAGTAACACCTGAAATGACCATAGAGCCAGCACTGTGGCCACCCAGCTACCACTTTGCCACAGTTACCTGGTCAGGAGCCTACACTGACTGTGCAGGACAAGGGCTGACCTTTTAAAACTAAGACTTTTCTGCGCTCGCTGTGGAACACTCCACCAGTTGTGCCAATGGCATCCTGGCCTGCATCAGGAACAGTGTGGCCAGCAGGAACAGGGAGGGCATTCTGCCCCTGTACACTGCACTGCTTAGGCCACACCTCGAGTCCTGTGTCCAGTTCTGGGCTCCTCAGTTTAGGAAGGATGTTGACTTGTTGGACCGTGTCCAGAGAAGGGCAACAAGGTTGATGAGGGGCTTGGAACACAAGCCCTATGAGGAAAGGCTGAGGGAGCTGGGGTTGCTTAGTCTGGAGAGGAGGAGACTGAGGGGTGACCTTATTGCTCTCTACAACTACCTTAAGGGAGGTTGTAGACAGGCAGAGGTTGGTCTCTTCTCCCAGGCAGCCAGCACCAGAACAAGAGGACACAGTCTCAGGCTGCACCAGGGGAGGTTTAGACTGGATGTTAGGAGGAAGTTCTATACAGAGAGAGTGATTGCCCATTGGAATGGGCTGCCTGGGGAGGTGGTGGAGTCACCATCACTGGAGGTGTTCAGGAGGAGACTTGGTAGGGTGCTTGGTTGCATGGTTTAGTTGATTAGGTGGTGTTGGATGATAGGTTGGACACAATGATCTTGAAGGTCTCTTCCAACCTGGTCTATTCTATTCTATTCTATTCTATTCTATTCTATTCTATTCTATTCTATTCTATTCACCTTATGCTACCCCTATACTGTAGTTTCCCTGGTCAATACAGCACTTGCCTTAGAGAGTCGACCTACCGAGTCTATCTCCTCTCTAGAAGGAAATATATCTTTGCAATTAGAAGGAAATAAAGTGCCAGCAAGGAAAGAGAAGCAACAAGATCCAAAAGAAGATAATAATAATAATAAAAAAAAAAAGTAGAAACTTGCATTAGAATGTAAGAATCACAGATGCAAAGTAAATTGTTCAGCAAGCTATCAACAGGCACCATCTGTGGATACTGACTTGCTAATCATTTGTAAATGAAAAGAGACAATTCCACACAGGAGAATACACACTTGAAGGGGTGGGGGGTGGGGGTGGTGGTATGTAACCAATTCTTCTAGATTTTCCATAACACATCTGACTCGGCAAGACAGAGATCGTTTAGGATACTCCTACAGAATTCACACAGAAGTCCCACAAAGCAGATAACCTGCCCTGTGTAAATTAGAGGATTTTCCAACTGTGCTTCTTTAAGCAAAACCAAAGGAACAATAACATTTACTTATTAGCAAAACAAGTTACAAGCATATGCAAAACAAAACAAGTTGCCACAAAACTTGGACAGTGTCTTTCTTCTTTGCTTACCAATGATCACATACTTCTTGTGAGACTCAGAAGAGATTTTTGAATGCCTGGAATCTACAGACAAAACTAGAATCATAGAATCATAGAATCAATAAGGTTGGAAAAGACCTCAGAGATCATCAAGTCCAACCTGCCACCTAACACCTCATGACTAACTAAACCATGGCTTCAAGCACCACATCCAATCCCCTCTTGAACACCTCCAGGGACAGTGACTCCACCACCTCCCTGGGCAGCACATTCCAATGGCAAATCACTCCTTCAGTGAAGAACTTCTTCCTAACATCCAGCCTAAACCTCCCCTGGTGCAGCTGGAGACTGTGTCCTCTTGTTCTCGTGCTGGTTGCCAAGCCTACCATTAAAAAAATCAGATGACAAATCTTGGTGCTGCAGTCCAGGAAATCCAAAATTTCCTTTTAGGATGCTCATACATTGAACAGAATGTCATCTCAAATTAAAATTCAGAGTTGTGGGGGTTTTCCCCTTTTCATAAAGAGAGAGAGACTCTTGTAAAATCAACATCAGAGCAGGATAGACTGTGAAAACAGACCAGAGACATTCTCCACTTTCAGGAACTCAGTGTTATCCAGAACATGAAATTGAAAGATGTAAGTGTAAAAACTGCTGTATAATGCATCCTCAAACAATGAATGTTTTGGAGTAGCTGAAAATGCTAATAGCTTGTTCATTTAATAGTAACAAAAATTAAGGAGGAACAACTTCAGTATTTCCACCTGAAGTCACAAGTTGTATTTCCCCATCCATTAAGAAATAAAACCAAATCTGTGCACAAATGCAGTGCTTGCTGCACACCCACACACTTAAAAAAAAACCACAAAGAAAATACCATACAATACAATACACCACCAGGTTGGAAGAGACCTTCAAGATCATCGCATCCAACCCATCAACCAATCCAACCCACCTAAATACAATACAATACAATACAATACCATACAATACCATACAATACAATCCAACCCACCTAAACAACTAAACCGTGGCACCAAGCACCCCATCAAGCCTCTTCCTGAACACCTCCAATGATGGTGACTCCACCACCTCCACAGGCAGCCCATTCCAATGGGCAATCACTCTCTCTGTATAGAACTTCTTCCTAACATCCAGTCTAAACCTCCCCTGGCACAGCCTGAGACTGTGTCCTCTTGTTCTGGTGCTGGCTGCCTGGGAGAAGAGACCAACCTCCGCCTGGCTACAACCTCCCTTCAGGTAGTTGTAGACAGCAAGAAGGTCACCCCTCAGTCTCCTCTTCTCCAGGCTAAGCAACCCCAGCTCCCTCAGCCTTTTCTCATAGGGCTTGTGCTCCAAGCCCCTTACCAACTTTGTCGCACTTCTCTGGACACGTTCCAGCAAGTCACCATCCTTCCTAAACTGAGGGGCCAGAACTGGACACAGAACTCAAGGTGTGGCCTAACCAGTGCAGTGTACAGGGGCAGAATGCCCTCCCTGCTCCTGCTGGCCACACTGTTCCTGATGCAGGCCAGGATGCCATTGGCCTTCTTGGCTGCCTGGGCACACTGCAGGCTCATATTCAGCCTACCATCAACCAGCCCCCCCAGGTCCCTCTCTGCCTGGCCGCTCTCCAGCCACTCTGACCCCAGCCTGTAGCACTGCATGGGTAAAAATGATGATTGTTATAAGCAGCTGAAGTTTAAACCTCAGTGTACCACTGAAAATGCTTAGAATGTACAATAGAATCATATAATAAACGGGGTTGGAAACGACCTCGGAGATCATCAAGTCTAACCTGTCACCTAATGCCTAACACCTCATGACAACCAAACCATGGCACCAAGTGCCACGACCAATCCGCTCTTGAACACCTCCAGGGATGGTGACTCCACCACCTTCCTGGGCAGCCCATTCCAATGGCTAACAACTCTCTCAGTGAAGAACTTTCTCCTCACTTCCAACCTAAACCTCCCCTGCTACAGCTTGAGACTGTGTCCTCTTGCTCTGGTCCTGGTTGCCTGGGAGAAGAGACCAACCCCCTCCTGGCTACAACCCCCCTTCAGGTAGTTGTAGACAGCAATAAGGTCTCCCCTGAGCCTCCTCTTCTCCAGGCTAAACAACCCCAGCTCCCTCAGCCTCTCCTCATAGGGCTTGTGCTCGAGACCTCTCCCCAGCCTCATTGCCATTTTCTGGGCACATTCAAGTGTCTCAATAGACTCACTTTGTTCAGTAGTTCTAGTTCTGAAATTAGGATCCAGCATTTTAACCCAAATATGCACCAGAACTTTCAGCCATGTATTTACAAGATATTCTACAAAATATATTTAAAAACTGGGAGACAGATCATTACCACACCACAGCATAATCTAATCAGTTTCCTTTCACATTTTAATTATCAGCACAATCCCCCCAAATGTCTGTTGCTGTGTGACTACTCTGTGGAAATGATATTGCAGACTGTGAACTGCAACTAAGCTGTATTATGAATACTAGTGATGTTTCATCCCAAGTGTCTGGTAGATGTTAAGCATCAACCTGTGTTAGGGAATGCCTGTTATAAAGGATGACTGTGTAATGAAGGCTAAATAGAGATCAGGTGACTGGTGCTGTGTTCCTTTTTCCTTATAAATATTGTCTTGATAAAATAGCTGAATGAAAAGCATTGATGATCTGGATGAGGGGACTGAGACAGTCATCAGCAAATTTGCAGATGACACCAAGTTGGGAGCAGATGTTGGTCAGTTAGAGGACAGAAGGGCTCTCCAAAGGGACCTCGACCAACTGGACAGATGGGCAGAGTCCAACAGGATGGCATTCAACAAGTCCAAGTGCCGGGTGCTGCACTTTGGCCACGGCAACCCCATGCAGAGCTACAGGCTGGGGTCAGAGTGGCTGGAGAGCTCCCAAACAGAGAGGGACCTGGGGGTGCTGATTGACAGCCACCTAAACATGAGCTAGCAGTGTGCCCAGGTGGCCAAGAAGGCCAATGGCATCCTGGCCTGCATTGGGAATAGTGTGGCCAGCAGGAGCAGGGAAGTCATTGTGCCCCTGTACTCTGCATTGGTTAGGCCACACCTTGAGTCCTGTGTCCAGTTCTGGGCCCCTCAGTTTAGGAAGGACATTGAGACACTTGAATGTGTCCAGAGAAGGGCAACAAGGCTGGGGAGAGGCCTTGAGCACAGCCCTGTGAGGAGAGGCTGAGGGAGCTGGGGTTGTTTAGCCTGGAGAAGAGGAGGCTCAGGGGTGACCTCATTGCTGTCTACAACTACCTGAAGGTTGGTTGTATCCAGGAAGGGGTTGGCCTCTTCTCTCTAGCAACCAGCACCAGAACAAGGGGACACAGTCTCAAGCTGCACCAGGGGAAGTTTAGGCTCAAGGTGAGGAGAAAGTTCTTCATGGAGAGAGTGATTCGCCATTGGAATGTGCTGCCCAGGGAGGTGGTGGAGTCACTATCCCTGGAGGTGTTCAAGAGGGGATTGGACGTCGCACTTGGTGCTATGGTCTAGTCATGAGGTCTGTGGTGACAGGTTTGGACTTGATGATCTTTGAGGTCTCTTCCAACCTTGGTGATACTGTGATACTGTGACACAGTGATAAGAAAGAGTGTGCTACAAATTACGTAACAAAAAAGTCTTTTTATGACATGCCTGAACAATTTCTTTCACTGACAACCTTAGAGAACTCTGTTGTACGATCCAGAAAGAACAGGAGTAAATTGTATTAATACTTAAAATAAAATAACTGAATTTTCTAGATGCCTTAGAAACCCAGTTACTGCTAGGGTCAAGCTGAGCAGCAGAGTGTATGTAGAGCCTGGATCCAGAAGCTAAACAGAAAGATGTGGTTTTCTTTCACACAAAAGAATGCTTGATTGTTTTCAAGTTCTGTATTTCTCAGTATGTAAGTACCTGAATTACAGTCCAGTGGCACTCTAGGAGTATTACACTGCAGTGTTTCACAAACAAGTTTATGTTCATTGACTAGCAATAAGGTTACATCAATAAGCAGCTGAGGTTGTGAAGACTGGTTGAGCTCGTTAGGATGACACAGCCTATTGCTCTCTGCTACAGGAGACTCCCTAATGCCAAGGACAGCCAAAACGATGCTTTAGCATCTGCTGCCATCAGCCTGAGATGGTACTTGGTTTCTGGGTGGGAAAAAACCCAACCAACCAAACTAAAAACAGTATATTTAATTTGATACAAAGAAGAGCTTTGAACTGCTTTATAGTGTAGGGAACTTTCACCACATTTGGACAGGCATTTAAAAAGGTGTAAAGAACCAGCAGCACCTCATGCTGCTGCATCAGATAACATTAGTACCTCAGTCTTACATATGAGGCATTGAAGGAAGAGGGAAGACTTGATCGTGACTCACAAGAAGGAATATTTACTGTGATCAAATATTTTCTTTTAAATAATGATTTGTCAGAACTCTGCCTTCCTCAAACACTAATGTTACTGCCTTGCTACCCCCATAATCTGGCTGCTGTTTTCAACATCATTAGACAAGGTCCTGCACTGAAAGATCTGTAATGCTGTGCTGAGTTAAATGACTTGCATCTGCAAAACTAGAGCACAGTCAGATTTCGGTATGAATAGCGATCAGATGTATTTCTTCTGGATACTGCCTGCAGCAGGTGGTACTAAAACTTCTGAACTCCTCCAAGCATGCCCACTAGGCCATTTTATTTTACACTCTGTAATGTCTGAGATATTTGTAATGCAGCCAGTCCTCATGTTTCTCACTTTATAAACAGCAGACACGAAAAACCAATGAGGAACATGATGTAGGCAACTGGTTGATTGTGGAAACAGTGAATGGAAATAAGAGGGAAGGGGTTTTCAGCACAAGCCCTGTGGAGAGGCTCAGGGAGCTGGGGTTGCTTAGCCTGGAGAAGAGGAGGCTCAGGGGAGACCTTCTTGCTGTCTACAACTACCTGAAGGGAGGCTGTAGCCAGGTGGGGCTGGGTCTCTTCCCTCAGGTGACCAGCACCTGAACAAGAGGACACAGTCTCAAGCTGTGCCAGGGGAAGTTTAGGCTTGATGTGAGGAGAAATTTCTTCACAGAGAGAGTTGTTAGCCTTTGGAATGTGCTGCCCAGGGAGGTGGTGGAGTCACCATCCCTGGAGGTGTTTGGAAAGAGACTGGATGGGGTGCTTGGTGCCATGGTTTAGTTGATTAGATAGTGTTCGACGATAGGTTGGACTCAATGATCTCAAAGGTCTCTTCCAACTGAGCTAATTCTATTCTATTCTATTCTATTCTATTCTATTCTATTTAGACCTAATTAAAAGTAATTTACACTTCTAAGTCAAGAGTTTGAAAGTCAAGAAAATCTATCAAGACCTGCAGGTCTTGGCTATTTTTTTTCTTGCTGTTGTTCTGAACTGGCAGATAGCCTTTTAATCCCAGAATAGCACCAGATTAAAAATAGACACATTAAAGACTAACCTGACAGAAATGAGTCAGGAGTTACACAATTACATTTGGCCACCTGTGGCAATGTGACAGAAGTGAAAAAAAATGAAAGGAAGAAAAAAGACCTGGAGAAGCAAAATACAATTCTTCAAAATACCTGAAAATGCTAGAGTTTCTGTATTATACAGGGCTTTGCACTCCTGTAGCTCATATTAGGCTTCAGTCTGTCACAAAGAGTCTTCATGTCACATTTATTTTCTGTGTAAAAACTGTTTGCAGCCTATCTGCAGTCTCACCCTTGTGTAACTACTGCCTGCTCTGCTTGCCATGAATTTACCAGTAAGCCAGACAAAAGGCCCTACCCAGGTAGAGACAGGAGGCAGTCATGGGTTCAGCAGGCTAAAAACAATGGAGCTAAAGCTTTTCAACTTTTGAACTCTTCTTAGGAACAATTTGAACAACCCTCACCTGTCCAAATGATTACATCAACAAGGAAATCACCATTCAGTCCCCCAGAGGGTTAGTAAGCCTTCTCCAGAGAAGTGTCAGGAATAGCCACATGTGCATGTGAAATTCAAACTCCAAAGATATTCCAGTAGGGCATGAAGAAAGTCTTTCAGACTACACTGGATCTGGATAGTAGTAACAGATATCCTAAACCTCCAGTTTCAAAGGCTGGAGAGCCCCTTTGGTATTCTAGCTAACAGACACTGGGCAATTAGAAAGGTATCCAATTACCAAGTAAAACCTAGGGCTGCACTTATATTTGCTCTGCTTGTTTACCTGCTTTTAGTAGTCTGGCTGATAGCCTGGGATCAAATATTGCTCAATAAGTACAAATCTGTGTGCTTGTGTGATTGTGAGGGAAGAGATATTCCAACTACAACCCTTGCCTAGCAATCTGAGTGTAAAATGCTGCAGGGTGAAATAGGCAAACCCAGGTTACTCCAGCTCCATGAAGGGAGAAAATCCAAATAAAGCCAAATAGGTGGTGACTTTTGAAGGTTCCCTGTTTGTAGAAAAATCACAGACACAAGCTGGTAGCATCATAGACAAGAAGTTTAGGGCCAATGTGAGGCTTGGCACAGGTGTTAGGGATATTTCCTCTCTGGCAAACATAAGCTGGAGCACCAAGCAGAGGAGTTACTTGCTCCTCCTGCTTTGAGCAAGTCCAAACAAAACTCTCAATGTATTGACCAGGGTGCAGAAAGTGAAACTAAACTGCACTTCCCTGCTTCTCCTGGAAATGCTTGATTTCCTTATGCAAACATCACTCCGAGAAGTTGAACCACTGTAGAACAGAGCAACACTTGTGTCTTCGCCTCCAGCTCTCTGGCCAGCATCAAGCAGAAAGTTTTGGTAGTCTTCCAGCACACAAAATGCAATGCAGTGCTCAAAATTACGCGTGCAAAAACCGAGTGGAAACTTGCACCACCGCGCGCAGCAGTAACAGCTTTCCAGAACAGTTCACTGAGGGTCAGCGTGCCAGGTGCAAGTACTGAACAAGAAAAACAAGGTGAAATGTCTGGTCTTCCTGGAGAGCAGGAGCACACTACATTTGCATTAATGCTAATTAAAAGACTCAGAGGTGCCACATGCCATTGATAAAGCTGGTGACAGCCACAGGTAGTTTTATATAATCTGACTTCCGTGCTCTACTTTGCACAGAATAACCTTCTGTACAGGGAGCTGCATAGGAAAGGGACATGGGAAGACAAGATGGGGAAAAACAAGGAGGCACAGTTACAGGGCAGGGTTTTCTCTATTTTGTCATTTTGTGGTATTTTGTGTTTCAGCAATAGGCACCAGAAGCTGAGTCACCCAAGGAGCTGCCAGAGCGATGCAATAAATCATCAACTCACCTGCAGCAGCAACAGCAATTTTGCACTACTGGTAAATGTTAGCAGTGGATAAGGGAAAAGGAGCACATTAGGAACCAATGGCAGCAAAAGGTTTTCATATACTCCTGCCTATGAAATTGGTGTTACAACAGTGGACAAATTTGTGGGAAAGGCAAGAAATCCTCAAATGTGTACATTTGAACTTTCAGTTTCAAAGGGAGTACTGTTTGGCTGCAAACTGCAGGAGTAAGAATCCTTTGTCTTATTTATTAAGACAAAGTTTTCCAACTATTTTGTGCATATGTTTCCCTATTCAGTGTGGAATAAGAGCCTAAAATTGTGATATTAAACTTGTGAAATGGCCTTGGAAGCACAGAGAGCACAGAGCACTTGAAGGATTTGAAGTACACAGAGAGCAAAATACATGAGCCAAACTTTCTATTTTTACCTCTTTTAAGCTATTTTAATGCCACTTCACTTGGGAAAGTAAACAGAGTCCTTTTTACTGTTAATAATATATTATTCTACTCGTTGATCTTTATGTTTTGTTTCCTAATTACCTAAATGTCAGGCAGGCCTAATGAATTGGATAAGGGGTATTGATTATCCTTCTGATTTTGTAGTCAAACCAGAGGCAATTAATCTGCATTGGATATTTAGGAAGTTCCTCAGTTATTAAAACTGAAAGGAGGCAAACAAAACTCAGCTGAAGAGTATTTCAGCAAATGAGGCCATATCTGCTATACATTCACAAGACTTTAGAATAGGATAGGATAGGATAGGATAGAATAGAATAGAATAGAATAGAATAGAATAGAATAGGAATAGACCAGGTTGGAAGAGACCTTCAAGATCATCACGTCCAACCCATCAACCAATCCAACCCACCTAAACAACTAGACCATGGCACCAAGCACCCCATCAAGTCTCCTCCTGAACACCTCCAATGAAGGTGAGTCCACCACCTCCACGGGCAGCCCATTCCAATGGGCAATCACTCTCTCTGTATAGAACTTCTTCCTAACATCCAGCCTAAACCACCCCTGGTGCAGCCTGAGACTGTGTCCTCTTGTTCTGGTGCTGGCTGCCTGGGAGAAGAGACCAACATGGCCAAGAAAGCCAGCGGCATGCTGGACTGCATTAGGAATAGTGTGGCCAGCAGGAGCAGGGAGGTCATTGTGCCCCTGTACTCTGCACTGGTTAGGCCACACATTGAGTCCTGTGTCCAGTTCTGGGCCCCTCAGTTTAAGAAGGACGTCGAGACACTTGAAAGTGTCCAGAGAAGGGCAACAAGGCTGGGGAGAGGCCTTGAGAACAAGCCCTATGAGGAGAGGCTGAGGGAGCTGGGGTTGTTTAGCCTGGAGAAGAGAAGGCGCAGGGGAGACCTCATTGCTCTCTACAACTACCTGAAGGGTGTTGGCCTCTTCTCTCTAGCAACCAGCATCAGAACAAGGGGACACAGTCTCAAGCTGCACCAGGGGAAGTTTAGGCTGGAGGTGAGGAGAAAGTTCTTCACCGCGAGAGTGATTCGCCATTGGAATGTGCTGCCTGGGGAGGTGGCGGAGTCACCATCCCTGGAGGTGTTGAAGAGGTGATTGGACGTGGCACTTGGTGCCATGGTCTAGTCATGAGGTCTGTGGTGACAGGTTGGACTTGATGATCTTCAAGGTCTCTTCCAACCTTGGCGATACTGTGATACTGTAACATCTGCCTGTCTACAACCTCCCTTCAGGTAGTTGTAGAGAGCAAGAAGGTCACCCCCTGAGCCTCCTCTTCTCCAGGCTAAGCAACCCCAGCTCCCTCAGCCTCTCCTCATAGGGCTTGTGTTCCAAACCCCTCACCAACTTTGTTGCCCTTCTCTGGACAGTTGTGTTCCAAACCAGCAGGCATTGGAAATTATTTGAGACCTTGAGGAGATGTTGGTTTGGTGCTCTACTTGCCTTGCAAATCAGACAAATGAATGGTTTGTGTAGTAAAGGCAGTGACAATAATGTGTTTCACTGAAGAAGTGTGGAACTACAGGTCCGTTTCACTTTCTGCACTGTGTTCTCAGAGTTTTTGTCATTTATTTAAAACAAGACAAAGAAAAAAACACCAAACAGCAAAATACAACAAAGACTCAGAGTGGTTGATATAAATGCATATAGTCATAAATTTCTCAAATGCAATCTGCTATAGAACAGAGGAAAGGGAAGATTCAGGCATCATAGTTTTTCACCTATGCTTTTGCTACCTAAATCCGGCATGATTGTGATGGTCTGCCAATGGCTGAGTCATCAGTGCTGCTGCTCCAGTGCTGGCCAGAGCCAAAGCCAGAGCACCCATGGCCAAGATTCTAGTAGGGTCCCTCCACCTTGACCCTGGAGGAAGAGTACTGGTGGGGCAAGGAGACCTGGGCTTTAAACATTTCACCATGTGGGGTCATGCAGAGGCTTCCCCACCAGCAGATGGGCTGGAAACCCTGGGCATCCCCAGCACCCTGCAGGGCTGGGACAAAGAAATCTGCTTACAGTGCTCCTCCAAGGGTGGAGTACCCCAACAGAGCTAAGCATGTGAACACTGTGTGAAATGAGGCTAATGCTTTCCTATCACAGGGAGGGAGGGCAAAGATAAACACATTAAAGATGTTCACTTACTGCAGCCCTGGCGGCTATGTAAGCCAGCGATGGCGGCATAGAATAATGCCAAAAAGCCCTTCAGCAGTTATTAGTCTGTGGCTGCAGTGACTGCTGTTTCAGCTGTGATCATAATCACACCTCATCTCCTCTTCATTTGTTTCTCATATTCTGCTTAGCTATTGCTTTAGAAGAGTTTTACAATGAGCTCTTCAGTGAGTTTGTACAGCACACACACAATAGGGCCCAGTCCCTGACTGAGACCTCCAGGCACTAAAGACTACAAGTGGCAATAGTAATTGCATACACAAGTCCCTCCCTGGAGGAAACGTGAGTGGTGCTAGGCAAAGAGCTGCAAAGAATCTGGCTTATTTTCTGCCTTTCTTTTAAACTTTAATAGCAGCATTTGCTTCTTTTGCAAGGAATCTGACTGTTAGTGCACCACTACATTTGCATATTTCTTTTCACTCTCGTGTTCCTAAAATAATTTGAAGGAAGCCTAAAAACTTTAATCCTGAAAAGAAAATTCTCATTTCAAGTATAATTTAAAATTTATATTTTCAGAGGTAAATAACATTCTGACTTTCATCCTGAGACAGCTGGTGTGACATACAACAAAATACTTGCATTTTTTTTCATCTTTAATATATGCAATGGTTCTGAGGCCAATCTTCCTTCTGGTCTTAAAGACTTCTAAAATAATCTGGGGTACTAGAAGAGGATTTTTTTTCTCCAGACTAGTTTTAAAATGGCAATATTTTTTTTTCTTTAGTTAAGGGATGATGTCTAGAACCCTTCTAGATATTAGCAAGTTCTACATCACAGCATCACCAAGGTTGGAATGGACCTCAAAGATCATCGAGTCCAACCTGTCACCACAGACCCCATGACTAGACCATGGAACCAAGTGCCACGTCCAATCCCCTCTTGAACACCTCCAGGGATGGGGACTCCACCACCTCCCTGGGCAGCACATTCCAATGGCGAATCACTCTCTCGGTGAAGAATTTTCTCCTCACCTCCAGCCTAAACTTCCCCTGGTGCAGCTTGAGACTGTGTCCCCTTGTTCTGGTGCTGGTTGCTAGGGAGAAGAGGCCAAGCCATTCCTGGCTAAAACCACCCTTCAGGTAGTTGTAGAGAGCAATGAGGTCTCCCCTGAGCCTCTTCTTCTCCAGGCTAAACAAGCCCAGCTCCCTCAGCCTCTCCTCACAGGGCTGTGCTCAAGGCCTCTCACCAGCCTTGTTGCCCTTCTCCGGACACATTCAAGTGTCTCGATGTCCTTCTTAAACTGAGGGGCCCAGAACTGGACACAGGACTCAAGGTGTGCCCTAACAAATGCAGAGTACAGGGGCACAACGACTTCCCTCCTCCTGCTGGCCACGCTATTCTTGATGCAGGCCAGGATGCAATTGGCCTTCTTGGCACCTGAGCACACTGCTGGCTCATGTTTAGGCAGCTGTCAATCAGCACCCCCAGGTCCCTCTCTGTTTGGCAGCTCTCCAGTCACTCCGACCCCAGCCTGTAGCTCTGCATGGGGTTGTTGTGGCCAAAGTGTGGCACTTGGATTTGTTGAATGCCATCCTGTTGGACTCTGCCCATCTGTCCAGTCGGTCAAGGTCCCTCTGCAGAGCCCTTCTGCCTTCTAACAGGTCAACACCTGCTCCCAACTTGGTGTCATCTGCAAATTTGCTGATGACTGTCTCAATCCTCTCATCCAGATCATCAATGAAGATATTAAAGAGGATGGGGGCCAGCACTGATCACTGGAGGATGCCACTGGTGACTGGCCTTCAGCTGGATGTGGCACCATTCACCACCACTCTCTGGGCTCAGCCCTCCAGCTAGTTCCTAACCCAGCACAGAGTGCTGCTGTCCAAGCCACGAGCTGACAGCTTGGCCAGGAGTTTGCTGTGGGGAATGGTGTCAAAGGCCTTGCTGAAGTCCAGGTAGACCACTTCCACAGCCCTCCCCACATCCACCAGACGGGTCACCTGATCATAGAAGGAGATCAGGTTGGAGATGCAGGACTCTCCTTCCTTAATCCATGTTGACTGGACCTGAGGCCTTGGCCATCCTTCAGGTGCACTGCATTTTCTAATTGAAAGCAAATGAAAAACAGCAGTAAAGGTAATTATTTTTTCCTTCAGGTTCTAAGTAAGTAAATAGGTAAAAGGGAAAGGTGATTAGGAAGCTGCAAAGTTTTATTTCAAAGTTACTTTTCAGTATCCTATGTCCAGCACAAACATGCAGCTAGTTTTGCATCCATCAGTATGAAACGTTGCATAAGGAATTCCACTTCCCTTAGGAGGAGCTGAATCCAGCTTCAGGGTACACGGAGCAAGCCCACTGAACAACACGTGTCACAGCAGATCTCTGGAAGTCCTCTAATCCCACTCAAAGCAGGGTCAACTTTCTAACTCAGGTTGCTGGAGGTCTTCTGCAGATGAATTTTGAAGGCCTCCCAGATGGAGAATCTACAGCCTCACTGAGCCCTCCAACCTCACTCCTGCACCACTCCTTGTGTATTCTCCTACACTAAACAATTAGGACTTCTGTCATGTGTGTTATAGTTGATTAATTATCATACTTTGGGATCTTGGCAGGCAGTTTGAAAATAATCAGAGAGCCTTTGGAGCTTTGGTCTGAGACGGTTAGTTCTTTGTACTCTGATATAGTTGTATAATTGTCATGCTGGAGTTGTGTGGTAATTATTTTTTTAAAGGGGAAACATTTAATCCAGCTATTTTTTTTCTTCATTTTTCTGTTTAAATGTATTTTCATTGTCACTCTGCTGTGAAGCAAGGCAGTCAAACATCCAAGCATTGCCAATTGCAAAATCCAGATGTCATGGAAGCTTAACAAGTTGCTTCATAATATATACATATACAGTTAAAATCAAGACTCTGAAAGGTATTACTCTGTTGTTAACCTAATTGATGTGCTAGACATTTAGAAGGAAAAAAGGGAACATAGTCATGTTTCCTACACATATAGGAATAGTGTAAAAAGTTGGAAGAGGACACAGACTCAAGCTGCGCCAGGGGAACTTTAGGGTTGAGGTGAGGAGAAAGTTCTTCACAGAGTCGTTAGCCATTGGACTGTGCTGCCCAGGGAGGTGGTGGAGTCACCATCCCTGGAGGTGTTGAAGAGGGGGTTGGACGTGGCACTTGGTGGCATGGTTTAGTAGTGATGAGGTCTGTGATGACAGGTTGGACTTGATGATCTTCGAGGTCTTTTCCAATATTATTGATTCTATGATTCTATAAGGAAAGCAAACACAGCAAATACAACATGAGACGAGTTTTTCTCTTGGGAGAGTTGAACAATTAGAGAAAATTCCAGGCTGCTTGTGAAGAACACAGCTGATGACAGCTCATGCTCTTGAAACAGCATTATTTAGTGGATTACATCTCCCATTACCAATCTGGCTGGATTCTGACATTATTAGTTTCTATCTGTGGATTGCAGGCTATACATTATGAAAGAAAATCTAACAAAGGAGGTTGTGATAATCAGGCCTGTGAAGAGAAGGAGGGAAGCATAGGTAAAGCTCATGGGTGAAAGCAAAACTGAGCTGCAGAGCTGTATTTTCTGTTGGGTTGTTTTGTGTGTAGTTTGGGGAAGGGTGTTTGAAAAACAGAATGCAGTCATTTTTGTCTGAGTGCAAAGCACAGAGATCCCCATGAGAACGGTTGCTCTTCTGCCAGAATATCAGGTACCTCTGTGCAGCTCTTCCTTCTCCCCATCAGCCCCTGTGATCAATGATTCATCCTCCAGGGAAGAAACAGTGGAAAGGGAATAGCGAGGCTTGGTGACTAGTATGGAATACAGCACAAAATATATGCTGTGTCAGCAAAGTACACAGGAAAAAGACCCTTAGCTCGCTCACATAGGGCTAAAGGAAAGGTGTTGCCAGAAGGTGGAAAAATACAGCAGGTGCCCAGCCTTGCAGCAGTTCTCTAGGACATCAGCAGGCAAAACAAGCAGAACATGGCTTCTCAAAACTAGACACAGCTCTGGCTGTAGCCTTTCTCCGTAAGGATTTAAAGGAACATCTAAAAATTTCCCTTCCCATGGTTTTTTAATCAAAAGAAAAAAAGGGGGAGAAAAAAGAAGCCACAATTTGGTCATTAAATCAAGGCTTAAATAACACATTTACTGTATCATAACTGTCCTGGCTTCTAAGTTGCCTTTATTCCTTTATAATCAAACAACAGAATGGTGAATGAAGATACTGTGGCATGAAAATAGAGGCTGATGTCATCTCGTGTTAGGTGGCTATGGGAACTTAGTGTTCTTATGGGACTACCAACCTTGTTTATCTCATAATGTTGAGAGAGTCATCCATGGGAGAAAGGGCTGCTCCATTTAGCTGAATGAGGCTCTGGAATGTAAAACTTCACAAATAAAGAATCCTGTAGACCGGACTGAACTCAAATGTCATTAAGTTTTAAAAGTCAGTGTCTTAGGATGCATAGGAGCATATTTAACACTCACATCCTCAGCTGGAACCAGTCTCAACCCATAGAAGTATGCAGAGTGTCTGGCTCATGATATTGCATCCTATTACATTTTTCATTCCAAAGACTTACAAATGACTTGACAAATTATATACACAGCCTGCCTAACCACTTAAAAGACTTTGCTGATAGGGACAAGGTCAACAAGTGTCATGAGCTGAAAGAGGAAATATAGCTGGTGGAAAACTGAGACTACATCTTGAGTGACCAAGATTTGGGTTGATACTCTATATAATGCTCACAGGTTGCCACCTAAAAAGTGATTATCATTGCATGGTGTTATCACAATGTAGAGGTGACCAGAAAAAAACAATTATTGTCATTGTAACATTTCTTTTTGTACATAGGTAAAAAGGAGAAATATGTAGCTGAAAATTACCACCAGGCTCTCAGTCTCTCCTGTAAAAAGAAAACACACCAGGAAAACTGCATGAAACTCAGTGTCTGTATCTCAGAATATTGAATGGCTCAGTGGATCCTGCAAGACTGAAAGTGTCTTGCTATTTCAAATGGGATTCTTAGATGGCTAAACTGTAACCTCTGGGAACTGACTTAATGTTTGAATTCCAATTCAGTTTAAAAATAGCATGACAAGATAGAGGAGTGTTACCATAGTCTAAGGAAGATGTTCCAAGTGTTTGTCAGGGGTAGACAATGCAGTATGCTGCTGTTTCACATTTCAACATCATGAAGAATTGCTCTCTTCCAAATCTCCTCCTACAGTCACTGCAGACCACGGAAACAGTCAGATAGCCCTTGCTGTGTGACCAGGATGGCCACTCTAAGATGGCTGCAAGGTGACTCTACAGCAAGATGTAGGATGCCTGAAGCTGAAAAAAGTGGAAGGTAAATGAGACAAAGGTTCAAAATCTGTAAAAGACTGTGAAGGAGAAACTGTCAAGATAAAAGCAGCTACTAGTTTTGCAAAGGGGAGGAAACAGCTGAGGGCTTGAAATGTTGTAATAGTGAAGACTTCTTTCAAATCCATCTGTTGTCACTTGGGAAAAATCAAAATGCTGCACTCTGTTTTCTGAGAAAGGGAAGAAAAGGGAAGTTGTGTTTCAAAGTTTTTTATCTTCTCAACAACATGTGCTATGGTCCCTGGGTCTGGCTTACTCCTGCTGGCCAAAGGAGCTTGTTTCTCCAGGTGACCAGTGTAGAACTGGAACCTAGGTTTGCCTCTGGCAGTCTGCAGTGACTACCACACTTCTGAAAGTACTAATTACAATCCCTCAGTTAAAATGAGACATATGTTAATTCATCCTTTAAAAATTAGCAGCTTAATGCAAATTAAAAACAGAGTTGGTTTATGCATCTCACACAGCCTGTTCTACTGTCTCCCCACAGCCACACCTCCTAAAATAGAGTTCTATCGCTGATCACAGCACTGCTGCCCCCATCACCAGTGCCTTGTACACACCTCTTCTGTGCTAGGCAGCTCTGTAAGCTTGGCAGTGGCCATTTCAGTCATTTTATTATTGGTTTCTTTAGTGGGGTACTAACCTCTGATGACTTGAAATTCTGGGCCTGGAGCCAACACTCTAAGCTTTTTGAAATTTGCTTGTCACCAGTGTAAACCTCAGGCCACCATCATAGACAGGTGACAAATTCTCCCTGTTTAAGGTTGTAGCCAGCTCTACAGTGTATGTGTTCTTAGCACAGTGCGTGCAGCTAAATCAAACGGCTAGCACCGAGGATTAACACTGACACTGCTTGGAAATGTTTGACAGTGTGTGGTGAATGATGCACAGAGTTACTTAATCACTGAAAATCCACACCCCAGATATTTCCCTTTTAATTTTTGAAGTGGTGCACTGTTTGTAGGTAACAAAGATTCTCGCTTAGCAGTGTCTGCAGCGCTGCTTCCTTATCGTCCACAATACTCCAGCGAATCACAGTGCCTGCAGATAAATGACAACGATTCTGCCTTTGTGGAATACCTACTGCAGAGAGAAAAATAACTTCAGTGGAAATATGAATAATAGATTCTGATAGCCAGACCTGTTAATAAATAAAAGATAAATACAGACCAATATGATCTGGTGGAACGGGCACATTTTTCTCTGAGATGGACATGCTGGATGGAGGAGTAACTGTCACTTCTTGGCTCAGTTTCTAAGCATGAAATAAACTGTTAGGATTTGTACCACTCAATGTAAATAAAATTCCTTGAGACTATGCATGAAAATCAGTGTAGAAATGCTAATATATTATTTTCTACCTACATCCACATTCTGCACGTGCAACCAGCAAGTGATGCTGGGCTTTTGCTTTTTGCACATCTGTGCCACTAGCAGAAGTTTTGCAAGCCAGATTAGGTCCTGGGGGATGTGAATGCCTTCCTACTGCTCACAGTCTGTTTGTACAGTTGCAAAGTGGCTTAAACTACTAAGCAGTTCTGCTCATGTCTGCACAAAAAAATAACAGCCACCATCTTACCCTGTTAGTTGTACTGGTTCTTCAGTGCTAAGCAAAGGAAAAATTGCACCCATATATGTGAAATTGGGATACATATGATTCATAAAACACAGCAACAGTTTATAGCCTTATCAGGATGGGAAGAGACTAGCTCTGCCTTGGAGAAGATATTGGCTGCCACTAGCAGAATATTTCTGCTAATTCTGCTTGTTAAGAAACGGCTCTTGAAATAGCAAGAGGCTTCACTTAATTAAATGTTAGCCAGTTCCTGCATAATTTACATTTCATTGTGGTCAGAAGTCATCCGAGAACCCCAAAATGCTATGGCAGAGCTGCGTGCTAAATTCTGCCTTCATTTATATGGCTTCCACTGAGGTCTGCAGAATACTGTGTGATGATTAGGCCTCATTTAATTCATTTTACACAGAAGATGAAATATTGGAAAGCTGAGTAACTTGCCCAAGGTCAGTGACACAATGGGGAGCTGAATTACCAGCAAGCGACGAGTCCTATTTGCTTGCTGAATTCACCAGACTCATTGAAAATTTAATTTCTTCTCTGCTGACTCATATGTAGCCACATAGGTGTGGCCTCAGTCTAGGTCACAGAAGTCTATCTAGGGACACTGATGAATCATATCTTCTTGTTTGGGACTATTCTGTGTGTGCATTGAAAAAGGATTGCCAGCTCTGATCATGGTGTTCAAAATGAAATATGATGCTGCTCCTGCTGCTGGAATGAAGCTGGAGGTGGGGAGATTCAGGCTGGATGTGAGGAGGAAGTTCTTCACCATAAGAGTGGTGAAGCCCTGGAATGGGTTGTCCAGGGAGGTGGTTGGGGCCCCGTCCCTGGAGGTGTTTAAGACCAGGCTGGATGAGGCTTTGGTCAGCCTGATCTAGTGTGGGGTGTCCCTGCCCATGGCAGGGGGGTTGGAAGTAGATGATCCTTGTGGTCCCTTCCAACCCTGACTGATACTATGATACTATGAAGGGTGGTTGTAGCCAGGAAGGGGTTGGTCTCTTCTCTCAAGCAACCAGCACCAGAACAAGAGGACACAGTCTCAAGCTGCACCAGGGGAAGTTTAGGCTCGAGGTGAGGAGAAAGTTCTTCACAGAGAGTCGTTTGCCATTGGAATGTGCTGCCCAGGGAGGAGTCAACATCCCTGGAGGTGTTGATTTGACGTGGCACTTGGTGCCATGGTTTAGTCATGAGGTCTGTGGTGACAGGTTGGACTTGATGATCTTTGAGGTCTCTTCCAACCTTGGTGATTCTGTGAAGCAATACAGTTTTTTCTATTAGTTGATAAACAGATGTGCTCCTTTAGGGTTAAGCCCCAAAAACATTTTTAACCTATGGAACAATACTGTTCAATAAAGAAAGGGGGGGAGGGGGGAAGTCAGAGGTGTGTATTTACACATGCTCTATTCAAACAAATAATTTGAAGGTTCTAAAGCCCTCTTTAATTTCAAAGTGCACAGCTTTCAAAGTACTTTCAGTGTCTATATGACTCAGGAGAATAGCGTCTATGTACTTCGGCTTTTCCTCCCTAGTATTCCGACCCAGCCTGTGGTCATTGTCCTGCCAAGTTTTGGACAACAAAGGAGTTGGCGTCAGCTTTCACCAAGACTCCTACACATGCTTATGCCCAATGATTATTCCTCTCAAAGCTAACAGGAATATATTTTTTCTTTGGTAAAAACTTAAGCATATGCTAAATTGCTGACAGATCAGGGACTGCGCCAGCACTGGCTGCTGCTGACTAAACACAGGAAAAACATGCGAGCATTAGAAGCAATCTGACAATTCAAAAGTAACTTTGCAAATAAAATGAGACCATATTTTTGTAGTGTTGTAACCCCTCGTAAATAACTGCTCCATATATAATCGAGTGAATATCTTATTCATAAGCAAATGACCTATTCACAACCATGCTAATAAAAGATGTATAACTAACTACATGGTCTTCTATCCACGCATTAACAGCGCTAGTATTTTATCACAGCGCTGACATTAAATGTGCAAATTAGGAAGAACAGCTTTAAGATCTTATCTTCTGTCATTAAAGAGAACAAAATTACTACCATCTGTAAAATCGAGCTACCACCTGCAAATCAAATGACAGCTAAGTATCCTAAAGGGAATCCTTTTGCTTACTCCAGAAGACAGGAATTACTCGCTTTACAATACCTTACTCTTTTAGGTGCTCTCTAAGCATGACTGTCATACTGTGTACTCTTACCCACATCCACTCTTGGAGTGCAGATGCTGAGCAGCAGCCAGATTCTTTCCACCCATCATACTTTTCAGAAAGGGATCACATTGAGGTGTTCAAGAGGGGATTGGATGTGGCACTTGGTGCCATGGTCTAGTCATGGGGTCTGTGGTGACAGGTTGGACTCGATGATCTTCGAGGTCTCTTCCAACCTTAGTGATACTGTGATACTGTGATACTGTGATACATTTGCAGAGGCTATGCCATCAGGTTAAAAGAAGCTGCTGGAGAAAGTCTGTATATTGCTGAAGAACCTCTAAAATGAATGTCTATCATGAATGAAAGCCCCCCTTCCCCCAAAAGAGAATGTATTGAGGAACAAAAGTATCTTTAGTTAATGTTTCCTTATCCATATCTGAGATGGGCAAATCTGTGGAGTAACTCAGGTGAGGACCAAGAGGGTGGGCCTGGGATCAGATGTATCTCCTGCCCACAGAGGAATCCTCCAGACAGTTTCCTCCCAGCTCTTGTTCATGCAGTTCTGTGCCCAGCAGTTCTCATCCAAAGTCACCACTGCACTATACCAGTGTTGTCCTTGAAAGTGGGGAGCCAAAGTCCTTGGTGCAAGCAGACGAGGTGACACTCAAAGACTTGATGGAAAATATGATAATTTCTTCTTTGAAATACCTGTTCAATGTTACCAATGTTTTGGAAAGAGATTTTCTCAAAAGCTTTGTAATATGGGGTAGCCAATGGCTTAGTGGTATTGTACTCTCTTTTTGTTACAGGATGTTTTTGAACATCTTAGCATGAGTCTGTGCCCTCTGCAGAACTTCTGTGATTTTTGCTTTTGGATTCAAACCTTAGAGGCACTGTGCAGGTGAACTGATTAAAGTCTATCAGGAGGTTAAGTACAAAATGATGAGGGCAATAATGCAACCAACCTATGTAAGTATGTGAGAGCAGTTTGTCTGATACCACTACTCTAGTGTGCAAGTGGGTTACCACACTTTCTTCAGGGAGGACCTGTAGAAAGCATCTGCTTATTTTGTTTAGGAAGAAAGAAGTGTGCAATTGCTTTCAGGACTGCAGAGCAACAGTCCTTCTCACGTGAGTCTCACCTCACTTGAGTGCAAAACAGCATTTTCTACAAACCTGAAACAGTGTTGGCAAAGGTCATTCTTTGCAAACCCACATTCTTTGTAAAGGATGATCTATACATTAAAAAACAAACAAAACAAAACAAAGCACAAACCTGGTAATGAAATAGTGAGCAGCACAGCCAAACCAAAACCTGAACACATACTTAGACACAGGGCTGGCAGTTGCAATGTTTTCAGTACCTGTGATTACTTAGCATTTTGGAGGAAAGACTGTCAGGACAGGAGAACACCCTCTCACAAAGTGTCAGAGTAAACACTGCCTGCAATTCCAAAGAGAACTCTTTGTACTACTAATACACTTTCAAAATTCAACACTGACAGGGGGGGGCAAAAAAATATCTCTAAGAACTTTCTATTTTTATACTTCATGAATCAGAAAGGTCACAAGCCCAATTTAGAAAAACATACCTTGCAGCCATGAAGGGTAAAATCCTGAACATGACATGCAAGTTAGGAGAAAATACTGCACAACACTTGCCACAAGGATGTATTCTTAGCATAATAAAATAAATCAGGAGAGATTTGCCACCTGAATTTACCCTTTCTTACTTGACTGTTAGATGTTCATTCTTCCATTTCTTAATGGGCAATTCTAAAAGCATCTCCTTGTCACTACCATGCTCTTTGCCTGACCTTCTGTGCTGAGCTGATCCTTTCACTGAACTTGAAGAAGCAGAACTGCCTCCTCTAAGTTACTGAGTACCAGTGCCAGCAGGAGACATGCAGAGAAGATCAGCAGGGTTTTAAAGAGATTGGGGAGGAGCTTTGAAGGTAGGAAAGAAGGGGAAAAAAAGAATGTTTGACAAGCTTTTGGTATCTAGTAAATTTATAGAAAGTTAATAAATTGATAGGAAGGAGGAGGTGAATTTTGTGGATAGAGGTAAAAAATGTTTGTGGCTAGAG
Source organism: Colaptes auratus (assembly GCA_015227895.2). NCBI lineage: Eukaryota > Metazoa > Chordata > Aves > Piciformes > Picidae > Colaptes > Colaptes auratus. Next base: position 7,978,121 of record CM037634.1, read on the forward strand.
GAAAAAAAAAAATTTGTGGACAAAGTCTTTGGGTAGACATTAAGATTTTAACGTGTTGAGGCCAAGTAGGAAAAGCAACTGGAGGTGACAGACATGAGGGAAGATCTGAGGAGAACTACAAAGAGTAGAGTTGAAGTATTAGCAGCTGTGCATTAAAGGTCAAATCCTACGGAGTGTACTTAGAGTTTGGTTCTTTCTTTTATAAGTGCTTAACATTGATGTAGCTCTGGTGACTTAACTGTGGCATCCTTCATCATCTGACCTTGATTTATTTTAATAGATCCAGTAATTCCTATGTAAAACCTTCAGATCTACTGATATTCTGAACTGGATTTATGCCATAAGCAGGAAATGGGGAAGTGCAATAGAACATTTCTTTTGTACAATAAAATAAAACTAAAGCATCCAGAGCAAAAGATCTTGGACATATGTTAATCTTGATTGCTTTGACTAAAGACAGAGAGAGGGAGTTGAACCTCTTCATGTATTCCAGGTGTGTTAGTTTCATATCAATATCTCAGTGGTGGTGTGACAGGGATAGCTGAGCATAACCATATGTGGACCAAGCCTGCAAACACTAATTCCCCCTTTAAAAAATGACTAAACTCAACTTTCAGTGAAACTGGAGTAAAATTTCAGTAGTTCTACTGCATCAAGGAGATGATCTGTTTCTAATTATTATAAAGGCAGCAGGCTGTAGCCTATTGAATATATACAAGCAGAAAATTAGCAGCCTAATATGTAACCAAGCAACAGAGGCAAGACATTATTACTATGAAAATCTTAGCTTTAATATTCAGTGATTTTTACCCTAAGTTTACAGAGCTAAGGTGACATTTTCCCAGGCTTTTGCCAAGAAAGGTCTTGTATCATTATGATCTTTCGTTATTTTCATGCCAGTCAGCTTTCTCACCAGGACTCCATCCACCAGAGCCCCTTAGTCTTTCCCTTCTTATCTGTCTAACGGAACTGAACTCATTTAACATCTGTCACAGATACCATGCTCACACTTCTTAGTGCAGTGTAAAGATACCCAAGTTAGCTTCTTTAGAGACCAAATTATTCTGTGCAGAGCTCACTAGCAGATGCTGCTTCCAGCACCCTACCTATCTGTTAGAAGTATCCTGAGTATCTCAGCTTGGTACTGCACTGTGTGGTGGAGATGTATTATCCCTTGCTTAACAATTTATGCAAATGCCTTGGTGTCTGCTTCCAGCCATGCATACTACTGAAGTACTCAGTATGGTGAAAGAAGCCACACAAAACACCATTCCTGGTGTCCTTCTATGGGTGATGCAAGCTGAGCCAGTCACATGTGTATGCCTTTGGACTCTTGGTACCTTGTGCAGCTTTCTCCCTTCCATCAGTCAAGGAGTGGATCAAATATGGAGAAACAAGCAAAAGAAGGATTTCTCCCCAGTCAGATTAGTGGCTATCCAAGCATGTAGTTTTAGAGGGATATATAAAGTATGGGGGAAAAGAGAAATTACTAGGTTGTGAAAGGGCAAGAATAGAGAGCAGCTTAATTAAATTAACTAAGGGAATATTTATTTACACTTCCCATTTCTGAGATCTGCAATTCTGTAGCATGATATCCCACAGGAAGTAATGAAAACCTCATCACTGAGCCATTTTAAATGAGTTGCAATAGCTCTACTGTGAGCAACAGTGAAGGAGTGTGGACTGGTTTATGGTTCATCTCTCTTTAATATTCAAGCATGCTCGCCTCATATATCTATGCTATAAACTATGGGATAATCTATATCAACACATGAATGTATTTGACTTTAAAAACCTGTATAGATACTTATCCCAAATAAATTAAGAAGATTACTGACAGGATTAATATCCTGGTGTTTGTTATTCTTCTGTTTTCTATGATCATACAATATAAATGTTAATTTAAAACTTTCCATAGAATCATAAAATCATTGAAGTTGGAAAAAACTTTTGAGATCATTAAGATCATTGATTCCAACTGTAACTAAGCTACCGTGACCACTAAATTATATCCTGAAGCACCACATCTACATCTATATGCTTTTTGAACACTTCCAGGGATGGTGACTCCACCACCTCCCTGGGCAGCCTGTTTCAATGACTCATCACTCTCTCAGTAGAGTCATTTTTCATAATGTCCAATCTAAACCTTCCCTGGCACAACTTAAGACCATTTTCTCTCACCCTATCACTGGTTACTTGGGAGAAGAGGATGGCACTGGCCTCACTACAACCTCCTTTCAGGTAGTTGTAGAGAACAGTAAGATCTCCCCTCAGCCTTCTCCAGGCTAAACAACGCCAGCTCCCTCAGCTGCTCCTCATATGATGTCCTCCAAACTCCTCACCAGTTTCAGTGCTCTTCTCTGGACAGCCTCCAAGACCTCAATATCTTTCTTAAATGGTGGTGCCCAGAACTGAACACTTTACTCAAGCTGTGGCTTCACCAGGGCCAAGTACAGGGACACAATCATTTCCCTACTCCTGCTGGCCATACTGGTTTTGATACAGGCCAGGATGGCATTGGCCTTCTTGGCCACCTGAGCACACTGCTGGCTCATGTTCAGCCAACTGTCAGCCAGCGCCCCTAGATCCTTTTCTGCCCTGCTGCAATCCATCCACTGTTACCCAAGCCTGTAGCATTGCTTGGGATTGTTGTGACCAAAGTGCAGGACCTGCAGGTTAAACTTCATCCCATTGGTCTCAGGCCATTGCTTTAACCTGTCTCTGCAGTGCCTGCCTACCCTTGAGCAGATCCACGGCCCTGCTCAAATTAGTGTCCTCTAAATGACTCACTCTTGAAGGTATTTCATGATGTGGATTCCCCATGCACACACCTACCTGTTGAAAGCTTTCCCTTTAACTTTGCATAGTACCAAATATTTCTTCTCTTGTTTAATGCTAGTTAACTTTAGGTAAAACAAGACCTATATGTGTCAAAATCCTTTGTATTCACTTAGTGTGCATCTTAGCATAGCCACTTCTAAGTTAACAACTGAATATTTCAGAGGACTTGAGCTGGCATTGCACAGCCTATTGGACAGAGCCCATTTTGGTTATACCCCAAAAGGATCCTCTGCAGAAGTGATGGGAACAGCTTCCCACAGCTTCTACAATTTCCAGGGCCTCATTTGGCATTTTTATGTCTTTTCCAAATGTAGAGTCTTCTATTCAATTATTACCTACACTGTGCACTGTTATTTTGCTCCTAATATCTGGTGCTGAACTTGTGGAGCAGCTTTGTCAAGGGTTTGTTTTAGCTGTGTGCCATCCGAGACAAGTAACAACATTTACATATGTAGGCTTTGCATAGTACACAAACTTACCCACGTCAGGCCCCCTAATTCTGCTGCTGCTCTGCAGAATTAATTCCACTTCAGCTTTCTATGATCGTTTGCTTGCCTTATTCATAAATGTCTTGATATTGTAGCAGGAAAATGGTGAAAACTGAAATGAGAAAGAAGGCTGCAAACTATGTTAGTAGGAGGACGACAGCAATTATCAGACTCACTGAAGTTTTTGCTACTGTTTCAATTAGAGACAATATTATGCTTCACTTTCTACTGGAAATTTATGTTTAAGGTTTCTGTGAAAAACATCTGCTGTGTTCCACCCCAGCACTGGCAGTCATTCAGCAACAGATTAAATCACTCATTCCATATATGCTAGCAAATTCAGTCTCTCTTCTGCTAAAGTTGTTATTGATCATAGCTTAGTGAGGACTCAAAAGTCCATCTCTAACTTTTTTCCCAGTTTGACTGCTCTTTACAATAAATACTTTATTTTTATCTTTCTCTGCCATTTGCACCTTGAATGCAAAAGTTGCTCCCAGGCACACAGCAGCTTGGAAAATCAGGTCATCAGACTTTCCCAAACATAACTGAATGTCTATTTTAGTCTTGGCTTTAGATGATGATGATGATGATGCAGATGCTATTGTTCAGAACTCTTTGGTTTATCACAAAGGTCTTATTATAACATGGGCAAAGGTAATCAGGATACCAGTTGATTACCTTATACAATTTCTACCTTGAACTATGAGACAGCTCATTAGAACAGGATTGCAGTACAACAATCACCAGTTCCATTCCTTGAGCAGTGGGGCACATTTGTACAGCAGCAGCGTTTTATGTACCTGAATTTTTTGGATGAAAGTGATTTAGTTGTCTTAAAATTCAAGATTAATTTTGCAGGTGGCTTTCATTATTGCCTTTTTGCAGTAAGATAAGTAAGAGTTTTAAGGATCCCTAGAAAAGACAGCATAGTTAAATGCTACCAGAAACAAACCTAAAAAAGCCCTGAGATCTGTGAGTTCGTTCTTTGAGCCACCAGTAAAGGAATTTCAAAGGGAATTAGCAAAGCACCTAAGTCTTAATGATCATGTCTAGACCACAGGATGGTTGCACTTCATGGTATGTCTTACATTCCTGGACTGTCAGTTACCTGGAACTTTTCTGGAGCACTGCTACTGTCTCTTAGTCCATCCACCCAAATCTCACTGCTGCACACCCAGGTTTCATCCTGAAAAGGAATCTTGTCATGTCTGGATACACAGCTGGACCTGAGATTTAGGGAATCTTTGTGGAGTCACAGAACTCTTGCTCTCTACAACTACCTGAAGGGAGGTTGTAGCCAGGCAGAGGTTGGTCTCTTCTCCCAGACAACCAGCACCAGAACAAGAGGACACAGTCTCAAGCTGCACCAGGGGAAGTTTAGACTGGATGTTAGGAAGAAATTCTTCATATAGAGAGTGATTGCCCATTGGAATGGGCTGTCCAGGGAGGCATTGGAGTCACCATCACTGGAGGTGTTTAGGAGGAGACTCGATGGGGTGCTTGGTGCCATGGTTTAGTTGATTAGGTGGTGTTGGATGATGGGTTGGACTCGATCTTGAAGGTCTCTTCCAACCTGGTCTATTCTATTCTATTCTATTCTATTCTATTCTATTCTATTCTATTCTATTCTATTCTATTCTAACTGAAACAAACTCGTCTAACTAAACCTGAGTTAAGGCAGAGCCTACAGAGTTGAGGTTTGCAGTTTCTGCATTCTCCTTCCATATTTCTGTATTCTGAATTGTGGCTTAGCTAGAGGTAGAAAGATGAGTTTCTAACATATTGATGAAACTGTTGGTGGTCGTCTTGCATTCACTTCAATCCTCGGGTTTAAACTTCGTTCAGATGGAATCCAATAGTGAAAAACGCATTAAACTCTTAAACCAAAAATTAATTGATGCCAGTTCATGTCCAACTAGGTCAGGATCCTGAACTTGCTACGATGTTGATTTTCATGCCAGTGCATTTTGAAATTCCCAGACATGCAAAAGCATTTGAAAGTGTTTATGTGCATGCTTCAGTCTTGTAGAATAACCATCATTATAGCAGAAAGACCTCTTTTTACTTTAGCATGCAAAGAATCAACAGCAGAACACTATATGGATCATAAGTGGTATATGATTAGTATCTCCAGGTAAACTTCATATCTGCCAATTTTAAGACTGCAGAAATTGCCCCTTATTGCAGTCCTCCTGCTGACACTTAAGGCCTGCTATGTTTGAGCAACTGAATGATTACTTCCTTCTTATTAGAATTCAGGTAGTTTTATAGACTTATATGCAGAATATATATACTAATATGGAGACTTATAATTCTTCTATTGTACCCAGTGACAGCAGAGCACTGTGAGATAAAGTTGTCTACTTACAACCTTTATCACAATAAAACCTCATCTAAACTTCAAGAAAATCTGTCTATATTGTCTATCATTACTGAAAACCCCATAAACTAGAGGACTGGAGCACATGCCTTATGAGGAGAGGCTGAGGAACCTGGGGCTTTGTAGTCTGGAAAAGACTTAGAGGGGATTTAATAAGTGTTTATAAATCCCTGGGGGCTGGGTGTCAGGGGGGAGGGACAGGCTCTTCTCCATTGCACCCTGTGATAGGACAAGGAGCAGAGGATATAAGCTGCAGGACAGGAGGTTCCACCTCAACACAAAGGGGAACTTCTTTACTGTAAGGGTCACAGACCACTGGAACAGGTTCCCCAGAGAGGTTGTGGAGTCTCCTTCTCTGGAGACTTTCATGGCCTGTCTGGATGCATTTCTCTATGATCTGAGCTAGATTGTATGGCCCTGCTCTGACAGGGGGCTTGGACTTGATGATCTCTTTGGGTCCCTTCCAACCCCTGACATCCTGTGATCCTGTGATAAATAAATAATAACATCATGAGGCCAAACAGAGTCTTTCTGAGCCTATTAGGGAACTTCCTAAGAGTCATCAAGAAATATGTCCTTCGAATAATGTAGTGTATGACGGGAAAGTAATGAGACTTGGATATTCTATGTACGTAAAAGGGGACCTGACTTGGAAGTACAATTCTTAGCTGTCCTTTTGCTTCTAATGCAAACAGTAGCTGAGGCAATTTCATTTATTTATTTATTTTAAAAATCTGATTAAAATGAAATCTCTGCAGCACACAGACTGAGGGTTTTAGTCACCAAAAATGAAAGTAATGAAAATCAGGACTTGAGCACTCCCTGTGTCAGGCTTTGGGGAAATAATAGCTGTCTTTCAAATTAGAAGGCTTCGCAAAGCCTGTTAGAGAGTGCACAGCAGCAATCCACATAACTCTGCCCTCACGTTAGAGGATCCAAACCACAATTCCATCAGCAGTGCTGCATGCAGGCTTCCCAAATATTTGATTATATCTCTTCTAAGAGCTTCACAAAATCTAAATGAATATTTGGGAATATGACTAATGGTTTGGCATGAATATGCCAAACATGGAAGGATTCCTAGGTATTTGTATAAAGCCACTCAAATTAACCTGCTCTTTTGTGTGTGCCTGTACATCTAGATCACTGCATTTTCAATCCTTTTATTTGCTTCACATCATGCATACAGACCTGTGTGCCAGGAAAACATGAATTAAACGAAATTACTGCATAAGAATAAGCCATTCATGTATAGCATATAGCATGAACATTCACTAGAATATTCTACTTCAAGAGCAATTTCTTCACCTTCAGATTTTTTTAATGTGCTGGTCCCTTTATCAAGCTTGACCCATCACCCAGGTTACTCTATCGTTTGCTTAACTTGAAGCTCACATTTATCATTAAGCATATGGTAGACAGTCTGAGACCTTAGAATGTGCCAGTCATGGATATACCATTCTTCTCACCCCATGAGAGCAGAGACAGCTGAAAGATCACAAAACCTCCTCCACTGCAAAAAGCTATTAAATTTTATTAACCAGGGCTCTGAACCAGGAATCATTACTATAAGAACGCAAAGTGGAGGTAAAATATAACCTCAGCAGCATTATAGTATTTTACAACCATTCCAGAGTTATGCAAATGATTGCATATGTGAATGGCAATAATGAGTTAATGGACCAACCACATAGTAGCATCGAGGGGAAAAATACACATTTATTTAGGATTCACTAGAGTGACAGAGCAAAATCTTAGTCTAGAGAGAGACTTTTTCCCAGTAATGTTCTTCAGATTCACATTACACTTTGGGTTCTCACTAAATTCTAATATGCCTTCAGATGGCATGTGAAAGATGTTCTCATACGCAACATTTCTGATTGCTACAGGATGTATTAGCTGCTGGTGGGACTGGGAGGTGAGACTCCAATGAGCTGACAATGTTTCAAATAAAATGTTAAATTTCCCTTCCTTAGACTGTAGGAAAGGTAGTGTTATGATAAGAATCTTTCCTGGATGACTGCTAATCTTTTTGTTCCACACACAGATACACTCTTGCCTATTGTCATGGTAACAAGTAGCTCTACTCTGCTATGCTTCTGCCTTTTCTTAGGCTATGCACTTCTCCCCAGGTATAATCCTGTCATTCTTCCAGTCTTATCCTGAAAGTTTTGCATTGGCTCTTACCTTCACACTTCATAATCCTCCCCCTTCCCCGGGAACCTTTCCCCATTCTCAGAGACAGGGCACAGTGATGAGAGTTATTTGTTATTGTCCTGTCACGGACAATACTGATACTAGCTGATGCTCACGCTCAAGCTCTGCCTCACTGTTTGTACAGGTGCAATTGGATCACACTGCTTGGCTTCCAGAACAAGCCAACACTGAAGCACGTATAACGTGACACAGGCATATCCCTACTGACCAACACATTATTATAATAAATAAATATTTTTTTTAGTAGTTGGAATAATGCACTAGAGAAAGAAACATTCAAAATTAGGAGTCACATTTTAAGCATGTTCAAGCTCATCCGGTCTTCAGCTTGCCTGCAAACTCTGCCCACCTACCTTTCCAAGCACAGTGCAGGGACAGACCCAAGCACTCACCCCACCTAGCAGCTAGCCTGCTTTCACCTGCCTGTCGTGGTTCCCTCCCGTGCCATTCCTCTCACAATTTCTTCTGGCTTTGCACCTTAAAGACTTCTTGTGTTCAGATAAAAGGGCAATTTGCTTCTGCCTCGATGCTAAGTTCTGCTAACCAGACAGACCTCTCAGAGCGCAATACTTACCCTGCTCATAATGCAAACATGCCACGTGAGCAACAGCCTTTTCCAAACTGCTACAAATCAACCCAGGCTCACCCCCACACTTGTCACACATACCTATTCTCAAAATGGAACCACACATTGGCAGATTTTTCAGTCAGTTCAGTGAAGGCAAAGCGGTCGATAAGAAGCCCGAGGGCTGTTCTAACCTACATCAACTGGCAATGCTCCCAGAGGGAAAGTACACCAGCTGGGGAGAGGCTTATGTGCTTCAGTGGTGAACTTCATCTCTCCCTCATTTGGGGATGCTGGAGGGACAGCATGGGTTACAGATATGTGAATGCTGTCTCTGCTGAAACCAGCTATCTACAAGGAGAATTGAAACTTTGCCAGAGCCAGGTAATTTTTTTTAGCTCCTTTGGATAACCTAAACAGGATAAAGTCTGGAATAGACAAGGTTATCTGGAAAAAAAAATTAAAATCAACATGATACTAACTGAAAACTTTTGCCCTCAGACCTAGACTTTTTATTATCATCAGACCTACACTGGTCTGGCAGTGTAGAAAGAATCTGAATTTCTGATGTACAAAAGCACTGTGGGGTGGGGCCGAGGCAGGGAAGTTACTTCAAACCCTCCTTACTTTTCATTAAGAAATAAAACAGGATGAGGAGGTTCTATTTATATTCCTTTCCTGTCCACCTTTGTAATGAACACACCATCTTCTGACTCATTCAGTTAGCATTATTAACAAGTTTTGCTTACCTTGTTTTTTACCTAGGGCTAGTTGGAGTAAAACTAAGGTTAAAACACGGACTGAGACATTGGACTTTGGCCAAGCATGTTTTCTGGGTGCAAGTGGAACGAATGCATGAATGTATGAATGTATATTCAGTGCTACAGGCAATCCTTGTCATATTTAATAATAATGTTCTGTCCTTACCTAACACTGTTCATCTGAACTTCTCAAATTCATATTTGAAATAATAGTGTACTTGTATTATTGTGTTTACAGATACAAACTGAGGTAAGACACAACTTAACATCTTCTCAAAGCCATGCAATGCAATCCACACCTGTGGATTCTTGTAAGCTTAGCAGTAACTTGGCTTTCACCTCTTCATGACATCTAGACAGTTGGCCTTTCACTTACTATGGCCCATCTAATTTGTCTGTAATTATTAATAGCAGTAGAAATTGTAAAAAGCTAGAGAGACTCAACAGACTTGTTGCCCAATGTACAAAACTAAAAACAACAGAGAAGGCCACTGGTGCAGTGGATGTCAAAGGGAAACAGCCACTCTCAACCATGGGGGACTTTGGGCTTTACATGCTGAACAGATAACGCAGTATTATCAAAAAACCCCACCAATCTGTGAGTAGATTTTACTTTACTTATATCTTCTACTATAACCTTTCCTTTTGTTCTATTTTTTTTCTAGCCTGTCTACCCATCCACCTTATGGTCTCATACACAAGAGTCTTTCTGAATACACAAGCAATCTATAAAGACTTATTTGCAGAAACTAAACATGCATGAGAAAAGCTGCTGGCATTATCCTGCACTATCTCACTCAGCTCTTTGAATGCACGTACAAAATGTGAGCAGTAATGAGTGACAGCTAGGGGTGGGTTTTCCACATAAGAGACCATACTCACCCCAAAGCACTTGTGTCTGCAACACAGCACAGTTCCTGTTTGTGCATCAACTGGTCCATATATGAACATATTGTTATGCCTACCGTACATGCAGTGACAGGTATGGCATATAGAAGGAAAAGAGAGGGGTATAGAAACATTTTAAAAGATGTATCAGTGCACTGGCCAAGACAGAGGAAAAACTTAGTGGGGAAACTCTTCAGCAAGATAAATAACAAAAGGGGAATTTCCTCCCTCTTAAATGCAGCTGTACAGGAGAGAGCTGTATGCTCTATAGCCCTTTTATTTTAACTGGTGCTATACAGAGTTACAGCCTGTCCGGTTATATATGATCTTTAATAATCTCACATAAACATGTGCACTAAATCAGAGGACTGATTGTATCTTCTTCCCTGATAAAATATAAGGTATTTGGTACCACAGCCTGAAGTCAGTTTCCACTTTCTGTGTAGGGGAAGAGAGACCTGAGTACTTTTTCATTCCTGAGTTATTACTGGCTCAAATGTCCTGAATACAGATTAGAAGAATTACCTGATCATATTAACCTCGGGAAAGAGCTGAATAAAATCCCGTGATTGTATTTCAGGAAAAGAGACCCCATTAGAGAATAAAACCTCTGTTCCTTTCCCACTATCTCAAATACTTATATCCAGCATGTAGTGCTTTTTATAGCCTGGTTTTGGGGTACTTGAATCCAATCAAATATTGTCTGCTCTGAAAGATTATGAAGTCACCCAGGATTCATCTCCTAGGCCAGCAATAAACCAACCCTCCTGACAGTCATAAACACATAGCATGCCTGTTCCGTTTGAAATGTTAATCGTCTCTATGTAAATTCTAGCATACTGAAACTCGGTTCATATTAACTTCAAGTTACCTGATTTAGATAGAGGACAACCATTTATCAGCCTTTTTTTTTTTAAAGATCAAAGAAGCTTGTCCCTAAAATATGTCCCATAACATGCAAATGAATCTTAATGTCTCTAATTAGATTATAACTTCAGGGTACTTTCTGTTGTTGAAATAAAGTGTTACTGCATTATAGGCTTAATATACTCCAAGGATCTGATCTTCTCAGCAAGTTACAACCACACTTCCTACTCCAGTCTATGACTTGCCTGCCCTCATTGGTTTTGTTACAAGAGAAAAATTGAATCTCTTCTCTGACACCTCCTCTTCAGCTCTAACAGTGATGACATTGTGGAAACGCTCAGGCAGACAAGACTCCCCCATGATCAGTGTGCAAGCTGCTGCAGCTCCCTTGTGCAACGTGTTCAGCAACTGTGTATGACAAGGTTTAGAGCCTCTACCTACTAGCTGATGAGTAAGAAATTAATTCACACTTCAAGCTTATTCTCCATTGCTGTATGGAGATAAGTATGTCACAGTGGTTATTTTACTTCAAAATCCCAGCGGTGGGTAACCCTTCTGCTTCCACTGAGAGGGAGCAAAGTGGTTAGTGCTACATCATATGCCTGTAAGTGACTCCATCTGTTACGTTTCACAGCAAAGTAAGAATCTGCTGTCTCCACAAAGATTTAAAGTGGGAAACAAAAATACAGGCTAGTCATCAAGCAGGGAAACATTTTGTTTAACTTGGAAAGAAAAGCCTTAGTCACCTGGTGCAAATGTATGTATTTAAAAATAAAAAGGTGTGGTTGGTGACTGGACTAACGCTTCCATTCCCACAGGGAATCCTGCAAACACTCCAAGGGGAGCTACTTGGTAAGCAGGAGGCAAGAACAGAAAACGTGCAGAGATGACTGAATAGTTGTTACCAGTGCAGTCCTTCTTCAGATGCTCATGAATCATTTCATAACTGATCCTGATTTCTTCAAGAACACTTGTTGATGAGATGCTACAGGGTATCTCTGTACAGCAACATTGCTAAGAAGCAAACATAATTATGAGTTATGTGCTCAGAAAATGGGAAATCTGACCCATCTCTCTCTCCTGTCTTATTATATCAAAATAGTGCACTGTAAGGTTGCTGGGGGGTTTTGTCTCTTCATTTCTGTGTTTCTTATGATTTTGTTGTTGTTTTCTTTTGCTTTTTGAAGTTGTGGTCTCTGAAACTATCCCCCAGAAAATGGTGCAGTATTTATTTGGGCATCTCCAGATGTCTTTCAACTCATTCACAGTATCACACAATATCACATTATAACACAATATCATAGTATCACTAAGGTTGGAAGAGACCTAGAAGATCATCAAGTCCAACCTGTCACCACAGACCTCATGACTAGACCATGGCACCAAGTGCCACGTCCAATCCCCTCTTGAACACCTCCAGGGATGGTGACTCCACCACCTCTCCGGGCAGCCCATTCCAATGGCAAATGACTCTCTTAGTGAAGAACTTTCTCCTCACCTCCAGCCTAAACTTCCCCTGGTGCAGCTTGAGACTGTGTCCCCTTGTTCTGGTGCTGGTTGCTAGAGAGAAGAGACCAACCCCTTCCTGGCTACAACCTCCCTTCAGGTAGTTGTAGAGAGCAATGAGGTCTCCCCTGAGCCTCTTCTTCTCCAGGCTAAACAACCCCAGCTCTCTCAGCCTCTCCTCATAGGGCTTGTGCTCAAGGCCTCTCCCCAGCCTTGTTGCCCTTCTCTGGACACGTTCAAGTGTCTCAATGTCCTTCTTAAACTGAGGGGCCCAGAACTGGACACAGGACTCAAGGTGCGGTCTAACCAATGCAGAGTACAGGGGCACAATGACCTCCCTGCTCCTGCTGATGCTCCTTCATCAGAACTAACTTAAGCATTTGGATTTCCAGGGAACACTTGAGGCTGAGTACGCACTAGGTCAGTCTTGCTCACAGATTTTTGGACAACAAACACTGGGGCTGCACAAATCAAGTAATAAAGTAATGATTTCTGGTTTTCAGCATGTTTAAAAGTCAGTCAATCACTAAAATACAACAAGTGGTAATTCCAGGATCAGGTTTTAGACTCCAATGGGTTATTTCATTGTGCATTTTCCCAAGTAGTTTAGAATATTTGGCTTACATGTTCAGCACAGGTTTCTAAGAAGAAAAAATGTGCAGAATGGATTCGAGGACTTTGCACCGGAAGCCTGAGTTTCACACTGAAGTCTGTGATGTGCTAATGTTAACATTCTTAACCTGAGTAACCAGATAAGCACCTGACCACACCTGACTATTACTAAAATACAGAATTTTGATGTGGGTTTAGAACAGAGGTTGTTTTTAATGGTTGGACAAGATGAGAATGGGTGTTAGCTAGGTAGTTAATACAAACAGAATAGGCCCTGGACAAGGAGAAGGGTCTTCAGCCGGGGCTCATATGGATCCACTCGGTCTGTGGGAACATGGACAAGGACTTGGGCACTGAGGAACTTTAAGAATGCTGTTGGCTTTCTGTAGAAGCTAATGAAAGAGGGTGGAGGCAAAATCCCTAAACAAAACAAAAGTTCTGAGTCTAGGTATTAGAGAGAAAATCAGAAGGTTGTGATTGATGCTTCCTAGAGAAACTCTGAGCCTGGTTTCTTTCATGAGAAGGAGTTGGCAGAGAATCAGAGAGCTGAAGTCTTTCAATAAAGGTGTCCTACTATTTGAGCAGGAAGGGTCAGAACAGGCTGGTTCATACAAGATCTAACAAAGTGGAGCTTCCCAAAAGGAAACTTTTCCATATGAGTCGTATTTCTTGCAAGAGCTGAGATCCTTACAGTGCCAACAGTGAGCAAGGAGAGGGAGAGCAGAGGGATAAGACCGTGCTTGAGCCCTACATACAGATATGCAAATTTAAAGAGAACCACCCCCAAAAATCATAAGCTTAAGTTAATAAAGAAATGGATTTGCATGCAAAAAGTCTAGGTCACTCTTTAACAACAGCAAATCTCTCACTGAAGGAACCTTGTATGCTCCTCACCACTAATTTAAGCTGAAAATTTAGTCAAGTCATGCCAGCCATAGTCAGTAGTACAAGATCTACAGGGCTGATCCACTCTCCTGTAATATGAGCAGAACAGCATTTAACCTGTATGCAGCAAGACAGTGTAGGCCCATTTGAAAGTGAGTGTTTTACCTTCTTGTCTTACTAAAATCACTTGTACTTGTGTCAAATTGTGAAACTATAGTGGAAATGGAGAGCTTAGCTTCATACATAACAAAAAGGGCATATAATGAGGAGAATTATGTTTTGCTTCTCTGTTGAAATAAATTTACTATGTAATAATCCTATGAATTACCAACCATCCATAACTCTGCTTGACTAGGACACGGTTTGCTCTAAAATGGAACACATTTGCTTTTAACACTACTTTAAAGCAAGGTGGGATCAGAAGTAGCTGAAACTGGCAACAGAATCACAGAATGTTGGGCATTAGAAGAGATCTCTAGAGATCACAGATCATAGAGTGGTTTGGGTTGGAAGGGACCTCTAACGGTCATCTAATTCAAACCCCTTTGCAGTAAGCAGGGACATCTTCAACTAGATCAGGTTGCCCAAAGCCCTATCAAGTGTCACCTTGAATATCTCAGGGGATGGGGCCCCAGCCACCTCTCCAGGCAAGCTGTTCCAGTGTTCCACCACCCTCGTGGTAAAGAATCTGTTCCTAACATGAAATCTAACCCTGCTCTTGTCTAGTTTGAAGCCATTGTCCCCATTCCATCCCTGCTCTGTAAACAGCCTCTCTCCATCCTGCCTGTAGCCCCCTCCAGGTACTGGAAGGCTGCTATTAGGAGCCTTCTCTTCTCCAGGTTGAACAACCCCAGCTCCCTCAGCCTGTCTTCACAGCAGAGGTGCTCCAACTCCTTGATCATTTTCATGGCCCTCCTCTGGACCCCCATCAGGACCATGTTCTTCCTTTATTGAGGGCTCCAGAGCTGGACACAGCACTCCAGTTGAGGTCTTACCAGAGCAAAGTGCCAGAATCACCTCTTTGGATCTCCTGGCCATGCTTCTTTTGATGCAGCCAAAGATGTGATTTGCCTTCTGGGCTGCAAGTTCACACTGTCTGCTCATGTCCAGCTTCTGTCCATCAGTACCCCCAAGTCCTTTTCTGCAGGGCTGCTTTCTATCAGCTCATTTCCCAATCTGTATTGATAGTGAGGATTGTTCCAACCAGTCCATCAAGTCCAACCTTCCTGCCAAAGCAGGAACACCCAGGGCAGGCTGCACAGGAATGCATCCATGTGGGTTTTGGAAGCCTCCAGAGAAGGAGACTCCATAACCTCTCTGGGCAGCCTGTTTCAGTGCTCCAGCACCCTCACGGTAAAGAAGTGTCTCTTTGTGTTGAGGTGGTCAGAATAAATATAGAATACTAGGGTTATTTTTCTGAGGTTAAAGAGCCTTTTGGCTCCAATGTGGTAAATATTACTGAGATGATTTTTATTCTAGTATTATTCATAGCCTCTAATGGCACTGGGTCCTCAATGACCTCATTATGGTTACAGTCTGGGTCCATTTATGTAGCTGGTGATGTGTGACAAAGATGAAACATTTGGGTTTTGTTTTCATGATGTTCTCTGAGTCATTCTCAAATGCATTTCTCTGAACTAAAATGAAAAACTTATTTTGCAGCAAACATGCCTGAATCTATTAGCCATCTTTTTTTCTTTTTCTAATGTTTAAACATCAAATCTTTACAGTCCACTGGAGCCTCAGTATTTGTGAATAAATTATTTGTAATACCCCCATTTACTGTGGTGTTTTGGGGCCATTTCTTTTTGCCCAAGTGACACCCACTAGGGTCTATAGCATCTGACCTGTCTGATTTCACTTTTAGCCACTTGCAGTTATAAGAAGTAATATGGACCCTGACAGTATCAGACACTTTCTGAAGGCAGACCTTTAATTTGATGCTTGCATCAAACAGAAACCATAGCAGAGAATGCATAAATATCTAAATCTTTTGCTCCCTACCACAGAAAGTTGATCTAAATGAGTTTAAGGTCTCTTAAACTATTATGTGTTAGACATCTGGAGATGGTGATTTAAAATTCATTACATCATCCTGGATTTTAAGATATTTGGACATATAGGTGATCCAGCACAGCTTTAGAAACCTGTCCTAAATTGTCATATGAAAATCTCCCTGAACTTGTCTCCAATTAGTTGAATTTGTTCACCAACAGGTGATTCTGCAGTTAGCAGCTTTCTCTGTGGATCACAGAGTGCACACCTGAAACTGAGCAGTGAAATAAAATATGTTCCATTTGGTTTCCTCTGTAATTTAGTGGACTGTGGTTAGTCTGCTTTAGCTTTGATCTGCTGTGTAATTGTTCCTTTTCTAGCAGATGTGTGATCCTAGGAGCTTCTGGTTCTTGGCAAGCTTGAAAATCAGGCTATTTATCCTGGTAACTAAGCATGGACATAGGAGCCTAGCTTCAGATACTCATTTTCCTCGCCGATAAATCAATGCTGGGCACCTTCCTGCCAGCAGCACAAATGCCATGAAGGGTCATACTGGAAATTAAGAGCTTTTAGTCAAATCAGAACTTCACAAGCATCATGTATCACAGTATTGATTTCTATTTCTTTATGGAGGAGATCCTTTAATCACTATTGCCTGCTCTGTATATTAAAAGAAGGAAATAACTACAACATTTCCATTCCAGAAAAAAATGCTTTGTGGCCCACTCACTGCTGAAATCCATTAAGTGACTCTGCAGGATGGGAGAGGAGGCTGTTTTTATTCTTTAGGTTATATATTTTACAGTTGTGTGACAGTGTACGTGCCTACCTGTGTGGTCAAGGCTATTCACCTGACTGCTGTATTTTTCACCTAAATTTGTATCAGCATTCCATGGGGGTATCATAGAGCACTTTTTCCCCCTAAAGCATTAGAATTGTAAAAACATGCTATTCTTTCAGAAACACTTTGTCAGTGATAGGGAGGTCATGGCCGAGATGAGAGCAAACCTGGCAAAGGCTTCAGCTCCACCCATCATTGTACAAGGTTCCAAAAGGCTTTTTAACCACGCATCTCTAACTGCCTTCAGTCAGCTGGCTGATGCTGAAGTGACTGTTGTTGTAAGGCCAGCAAAGGCTTTGTTGGGATTTGTTTGGTTGGGTTTTTTTTGTTTGGCTTTGTTTTGCTTTGTTTTGTTGTTCCTTGATTCTAAGCTCTTTCCTGTTGTGTTATTGCATAACTGAAACTCTTGACAAAACATGTGTCTCCAAGACCGTGCTCTCTGGGAAATGCTCGGTTCCAAAAGAAAGCTGCAGTAACAGCATTTGTATTCCAAGCAAAAAAAAAATTTGTTTAATGATGTTGGATTCAACTGTGCCTAAAGGCTTAAATAGGCATTTTTACAACAGAAACAAACCATACCAAACACCCAGCAAGCTGGCTGTTCAAGTGTCTGTGTCACTGCTAAGACTTTCATTTGTACTGGGACATAATGCTGGGTTGGGCTGTTTGTATATTTGCACTACTTGAAATATGTGAACAGGCTTCTGGTTTTCTTCATTTGTTCTTACTTCTTCAACTCAGTTGCTAAATGTTACAGAGACACACTGTTTTCTACAGTTGCTGAAGTACACAGTGAATGGACACTTTCTGGTGAGCAAATTAGAGTCTACGCTTTACCTTCATTTGAGGCTTCCTAGAGATTTTGGTACATATAGAATCTGTTAAAATTAATTTGAAAAAAAAAAGTAATTATAAACACTTAGAATCACAGAATCAGAAAATTGAAAGGGTTGGAAGGGACCTCAAGGATCATCCAGGTCCAACCTACCTGCCATGGGCAGGGACACCTCACACTGGAGCAGCTTGCTCACAACCACATGCAGCCTGGCCTTCAAAACCTCCAGGGATGAGGCTTCCACCACCTCCCTGGGCAACCCCTTCCAGTGTCTCACCACCCTCATGGGGACGAACTTCTTCCTAATATCCAATCTGAATTGTCCTACTTCTAGTTTTGCTCCATCCCCCCCATTTCAGTCTACCCAGCTCTAGCTTGGATCCATTCTCCCCAGTCCTATCACTCCCTGACACCCTAAAAAGTCCTTCCCCAGCTTTCCTGTAGCCCCCTTCAGATACTGGACGGCCACAATTAGGTCTCCTGGGAGCCTTCTCTTTTCCACACTGAACAACCCCAACGCTCTCAGTCTGTCTCCATAGCAGAGCAGCTCCATTCTTATGATCCTGTTTAAAAGTTATGCGTGTTAAGGCTTGAAACTCTTGTCAAATTTTCTAGAGATTTATTTCTCTTTCTGTGTAAGGCAAGGTTGTCTGTTAGACCTACATGTGGTATACATTTTGTTGAGCTTTGTGTTCTCTGTCAACTTCACCAGTCAGATGTTAGGCAGTAATCTGGTACCCATAAGGCTGATTCTTTCTGAAGACTAACAGAGCACAGAAGAAATGTTTAAACACAGGCACTGCACTTAGCATTGATTCTTTCACAGGAAAGCATTTGCCAAAAGTTTCTTCTGCCATTATTGCTAACAGTACTTTGTCTTTGGATAACCTGATAGATATCTGAATGAAGAAAATATCGCTCCAAAACCGTACTTGTATTAGGTTCTGGGACGCCTGTGGAAGAAATTGGCTTTTTACTTAAAAATGGTTTTTCCAACATTTTCTGTCTTAGAAATAATTGCAGTGCCTTGATACTGAAAAACAATGAAGAACTATGACACCAGAGGTAGTGGCAAATTATCTCAATCTTAGTTTTTTTCCTTTTTCCTAATCCTGTGAAGACCTGTGAAATGCAGGTATTTATAGATTCCTCGCTATCACCAGCATAGCCAAGCTCTTGAGGGAGCTCTCCTAACTCTTTCATTCCTGCCACTCATAGTAAAAGTAGCTGATAATTTCTCTTATTTTTCTTGGAACATTTTCTTCCCTTTCTTTAGTTTCCTTAGAAACTGGCTATAAGCATCTTTCATATACATATGCAGCGTAATAATGCTGCACATGTCCAGAATTGAATTAGGTCTCTTGCAGGTCTGCAATTGAACAGGCTGGGGGGTTGTTGGGATTTTTTGTTTGTTTGTTTGTTTGTTTCCCAGTGACAACTGCTACAATCCCAACTTCATCTTTCTTCCATGTACATTCATTCTTCTGTATTGTGGGTCTAGTGATTCCCTAGGAACCGTCAATCTGGCATACTGCTGCTGACTCCTGTTCTCGTCTGAGCAGTGTTGCTTCACATTTCTGTGCTTTTGCAATTCCTTTTGCAGTTGTCCTTGTTATAGGATCTATTTAAATACCTTTCTCCTTACCATGACTGAGGAATTCTGATTTTGTTTTCTGGCAATTTCCTAAGGTTCAGAACTACTTAATTTCTCTCATTGTCAGAGTTCTCTTGTCCTTCTTTCAAGGTATTCCCAGCAACCTGATCTCACTGAGATTTTCCTCTGTTTTTCTCAGGCTGAGCCAGGGGAGGTTTAGGCTGGATGTTAGGAAGAAGTTCTTCATAGAGAGAGTGATTGCCCATTGGAATGGGCTGCCTGGGGAGGTGGTGGAGTCACCAGCATTGGAGGTGTTCAGGAGGAGACTTGATGGGGTGCTTGGTGCCATGGTTTAGTTGATTAGGTGGGTTGGATTGGTTGATAGGTTGGACACATGATCTAGAAGGTCTCTTCCAACCTGGTCTATTCCATTCCATTCCATTCCATTCCATTCCATTCCATTCCATTCCATTCCATTCCATTCCATTCTTCCTAATTGGAGAAGAGGCTTTTTTTTTCCCTTACTTTGTTGTAGGAATAATAGTGCATGGTGGTAAAGTTTCAAGAAGTTCATCTCTTCAGTTTGCAAGCCTGCCATATGCCCCCTTCAACAAAAGCACTCTGAAGTGTCATGAGGAAAGGAAAACAAACAAGAGTGCTTATCTGGAGAAATAAAGCAGCTGACCTAGACTCAGTGAGTCCCAGTGTAGAAAATTGAATCATCAGATACAGAAAGAGAAAAATGGAAAGCCAGAAGGCAGTCATAATGGAAGACTAAGTACAGGAAAGAGAGAAGAATGGTGTCACATGGGCATTAAACGTAGATAACGAGTGGACAGGTATTAAAAAGAAGTGTCAGACACAACAGGCTGGAGAGAAGGAAGCCTCGTAGTTCACAGAACCAGTTTGACTCCAACTTGACTCCACTAGGGACCAGCTGGAAGTGCAGAGTTTTGCAGAAATTATCACAAGATAGGACAGGTGCCCAGCCAGTTTCAGAAAGAAGATGCAGCCCTTGGGGAAAACAAAGAGCGGAGGAGAGGTCATTCAGTTACTGCTTTTACCTGTTTCTGTGCTACGCGGTCCTCTTCAGAAGGAACAGAAGTGTAAATGGAGAGTATTCAAGTTCAAGTGGAATGCTGGAAGAGCTAAAGATGATGATGGGGAAGCAGAGTTCAAGGCAGAATGGGCATCAGCCATTTCAGACGTAGAAAATGGAATTTGAGAAAGGGAGGCAAAATGAGAAAGCAAAAGGTTGTGGGAACAGTGAAGCAGCAAGGCAGAAAGGAAAGAAAGAAATTATTGTGCTAGTGAAAAGCAGTATTTAAAACACCAAAGAATACATTACTATTGTTTCTGTATTAGTCTTCTAGTGATGAGGGAGCTGATAAGTGAGGTGACCACATTACAAATTTTAGGGAACCTGAAGCAGGAGACAACAACAATTCCTAAGCAAAAAAAAATAAATGAAAACTCTCCAAAAACCCAACCACCTGAAAACCACTCCCAACCAGCCAACCAAAAAACAGTCAGAAGCCTTTGCAGAAAGGTGGAGGAGGGGAAAAAAAAGAGATAAAGATTGCTAATAAAGAAATTTTAATTTCAGATAAAGGAAAGTATAAAGATAAAATATAATGACAACAAATCAAGGTAGGTTAACCTTTGCTACAACCTGGAACAAATGGAAATAACTGGGGGGGGGGGGGGGAATGTACATTAACATCAATGTTTAACCAGGGAGCTATAGACTGTGAGCAATCTGTGAACTACTAAGTCGTTAATGAAGGATAATTATGTTTTCACTGACTACAACTCTGCCACTCAGGACTCCTGCCTCCTCTGGAAAAGAAACCTCCAGAAATGGGGAAAAAAAGAATGAAAACCATGTGAAATACAATAGCAGATGAGAATATACAGAGTTTGACAGAAATATACCAATATAAGAGTTAATGTACAAACTAACAACTGAGCTAACTCCTGAGACACACCTTGAGTACTGTGTTCAGTATAGGGCTTTCTCTCCAAGAAAGACATTGAGGTACTGGAGCAGGTCTGGAGAAGGGCAATGAAGCCTGTGAAGGTTTGGAGAACAAGTCTCCTGAGGAGTGGCTGAAGGAACTGAGGTTGGTAAGTCTGGAGAAAAGGAGACTGTGGGGAGACTTCATTGCTCTCTACAACTGAAAGGAGATTGTAGAGAAGCAGGGATCCATCTCTTCTCCCTAGTAACTAGTGATAGGATGAGAGGAAGTGTTAGGTGGAGAAAACTATGCAGAGCTCAAAGCAGATTCAGTTCTCCAGAAATGGAGGATATGGTTGGAGGAGATTCAATCAAAAAAAAAAAAATCCACCAATATTTCTTTTAAAAAGATAAAGGACTGATGAAAAGGAAAATTAATTAAGGTAACTCACTCTCTGTGTACTTAAGACCAGAAGCGGCAGATTGCAAGTGAGAAATCCTGTGGTATAGAGATTTGAGAAAATATTGCACTCTTGGAAAGGCAGAAATATTTGAGAGACAGTACTTGTGCAACTTAAATGAAAAAGGGAATCTTTCAAGACACTTAAAATGTTTGAAAGTACTCTCGGTCATGTAACAAAATAACATCTGAGGTCAGAAAACCACAGGGATCAAGAGATCCAAAACTCTGAAAAGGCATCTAGGTAAACAGACTTAGCCTAGGTAAGGATGGATGGAGGATTAATGTGGCTCCAGAACAGAGCTAGATCTGACTACAATTTTTGAAAGGGAAGCCAGCTGATTCCATAGAACCATATCATAAAATGAAGGACCAGAACAGATGTGAAGATTCAGAGGTTGTCTAAAAAATGCAATCAACCAGAGAGAACATTCAAGAAGTAACAGAAAAGACAAATTGGGAGAAAATGTACAGGTAGATACATAAAAAGCAAAAATGTTTTGCAAAGCCCCCTATAAGTGACTACAAGTGTCTTAAAAATAGATATTCTCTATGGAAGGTTCTTTATGGGAACTGTTTCAATGATAGTCATGTTTCAGCTGGGATTTGTCTCCACTGACTACAGGAGTTTACAATACAGTTCGATACTTCTGCCTGGGGAATAAACCTACTGTTACAGACTGCTGCTCTTCAATGTAGTCAGAACAGTTCCAAGTGTGATTCAGCTAAGCAGTTATAGGGACCTGCATCAGAATAATTCCTGCATCATAGACTACACTGGCTATATTAACTAGCCCAGTGCTGCTCTAAATATGACCTTGAAAGACCAAGATCTTCATTTTGTCAAAATAAAAGAGCTGGACACCATTTTGCAAGTAAAGTTTCAATAATGCTATGTTATCTGTTATGTACTTACCCAGAACAAACTCATGTCATGCAGTGAACAAAATATTCTTACTGTGAGTAAAATTTAAATCAGATGTAAAGGAAACAAATGTGAAAGAACAAAAGTCTGTCCTACCTCCCACTGGGAGAGCTGAAACTGTGGAAGAACAGGAGTTTGAGAAAGAAAAATGAAAAAGATCTGCAGAGGAAGGCTGAAGCACATGAAAATAGAGCAAAGTAAGAACAGACTTTCTAGTGAACAGGCCAGGCCAGAAGGAAAATGCTAAGATGATAAAAGGTGAGTGCTATTAACAACATAACAGGTGTTGGAACAGATACAAGTTCATTTCTAAATATACTCAAGGAAACTTTAGATCAACAAATTAGAAGGTGGTCTGGATTTGCCTGTGATGCTGGGAAAATTAGCAACTAAAAATAGATGACTTTTCTTGTTATTCTGCTGTAACACTATCAAAGAATGCCACTAGTACACTGGTAATCTTCTGCCTAGTCCATAAAGACTGATGTGCATATCACATCAACTGTGGTAATTGCAGAAAATGGACCATAATTTGATTATGATGTTAAATGTCTTGCAAAAATAGCATCACTTAAGGCACTTCATGCTCAAGGTATACACAACATAATGGGTTTATGGAAATTGTCATCAAGATGGCAACAAGAGTGTCTACAAAAAAGATCAGGGGGAAGCACACTATCATTTTGGTTTATTCTGTTATTATCAGTTTAATGTGGATAGCATAACTTCATTATGCAGTTGGTAGAATCAAATGCAAAGGTCTTGAAACTTCTTCCTGGCCCCATTAAGAAAAAGAAAAAAAAAAAAAGAAAGAAAAATAAAAAGATACATGTGAGAAAAGGTATGAGACAAGATCACACAAGTGAAAAACCTTGCAGCTATGGGGATCTTTAGCCCTTCCAGAAATCCTACATGAAGTTTTGCCTTATTTGTTCAAGCAATTACTGAACAAAGACAATTCTTAGGAGAAACATAAGACCTCTTCTGCTTCTTCCAGAACAGAGAAAGCTTCTGCACTTCCTTGAGTTTGTTACAGAGCAGGTTTCTGAGGAGAACAGCAGCAACGAAGAGAACTGTATGAAGAAAAGCACATGCTGAGGTCTACCCAGTACTGAAGAGATCTATGAAAGAGAGAGCCAGCTGAGGGACAAAGAATTTATTTGTGTTGGACCATGTATGATTTTATTCTGGATGATTCAAATGAGAGGGTTATTCAAAATAAGAAATTTCTTGGCTTCAGCCAGCTGTGGCTAACAACTGCTAGTAAGAAGAGAAGTGGGATATTGAGATAACTTTATTTCCCTCATACATTCTTTATTTCCTAGTATTATCGTAAACCACTTCTGGTAATAAATGTGAATTAAAAAAATGTCACTTAACTGTTGTGTGAAAGTCACAACCAACCATTATTAGTAGGCTTGAGAGGTTCCTAAACAAAAATGCAGTAAAATGGTGTGAAAAGGAAGAATGTTCCAGCTTGCAGCTCTTGACCTTGAAGCCTCAATCTTTTTTTAAGATATTAAATATTATACAATCAGTAAGAGAAAACTGAAGGCCCTGATTATGGCACCCATCATTTCAGGCTGGAAGACTAGGCAAGAAGGTCATCATGGTATGCATGACATGGACAGTAAGGTAAACAAGTCTCTGAGACGAGTGTTCTCCACTCAATATTGCACCAAATGGTCAATACAATTCTGACAGGATGATGTTGGTTTGCAGAGGAACAATCTTTTGCTTTTCTGATATTGCCTGCCAGCAAAAAGCAAATCACACACTCTGGCTCTGAATTTTGTTTTGTGTTAGTCTGACAAGATCTTTAAAAGAAATCAGCCTTATGTAAAGATTCACTGTCCCAAAGGTAACAAAATTTTTGCACAACATAGCTGTACCTGGAAATCAGTATTGTAGCTAAAAAAACCCCAACCTAAACCAAGTTCTGAAATGAGCAAAACTGCTTTATCTTTCAAGTGCAGATTGCAAAACTTTCAAAACTTGTAAAAAATGCTTTGTTTATACTGCTTGAGTAAGTGCAGGCTTTAGTTCTGTATCTCACAGCCTGTGAAAAGAGTCTGCTAGGATATCTCATGCTAATGACAGGGAGGCTAATGACCCAATACGTGTTCAGTCAGATTGATGCTTTACACTAACCCAGAAGAGCACTTCTGTGCCACTTACAGCAATGACCCCTAGAAAAACTTGCAGCCTTTGGAGCTACCAGACGGAAGCCCTGAACTGTTACCAGGCTCTTTATTTAGGGCAAAGGAGAGGTTCCCATCCACCAACAGAACTGTCTGCAGGAGCTGTGTTAAGACAGCTTATTCCCACTTTCTTCTTTCCCCTGACCTAGGTTAATTCCCTGACTCAAGGGAATGTCAATCAGTACAGTTGTTTCTTTCCCCTCCACCCTACCTCTGTCATTGCAGAATGTAGCCTAAAAGGAGGGATTCTTCCTACCCCATGTGTTGGATCTAGTTAACAAGTGACCTCAGGATGAGCTGAATCGGCTTATTGATCTGATGAAAAACAAATTATTTGAGTGGATTTGTGATTTATTTCCTACCAGATCAGCAAATAGATCTAATCCACCATGGGCTGCAGTATCAGTACAAAGGCAAGAAAAACTCATATTTAGGGATGGGGCAAAAAGGAACCCATCCTTTGGAAGCAGCTCCCTCAAGAGAATGACCACACCACCATCAACATCTTTTCTTGCAACACTGAGTGTTGTTTTGCATAAAAACAGCACAAAAAATGTGAAGTCCTAAACTCTATGAAATAAGCTCACCCAGTGTGACAGAGTACACACAATCAACCCTGATGAACACAATTCTGTGAGGAGTGTCATGACTGCAGTCCACTCCCTGCTTCAGAGCCTACTGGCACTGTCGGATGCTGCGCTTAGATGTAGTCCTATTTTCCTTGGCTCATCACATGTTCATTGTCACCTCATACTTGTTGGGAGAGGTGTGGGTGGATTTCTCTGAGTTTTATTCAATGAATGTTCTCCCACTCTGTTTTTTAATTAATCCTGTTTAAAGGGATTAATTGTTTTGTGGGCAAGGTTATTTTGCCTCAGGAATTTAAAATATTTTGATTGTGAATATATTATTGAGCCAAAATTATATATATACATTTTAAAACAGCAATAAAACTACTGCTCCTTAGTGCTTCCTGACCATAAGGGAGTTGCTAGGAATGCTACCGCCATGGAGAGGTGAAAGAGGAAGGAAAAAAAACATGGGGTCAGAATGAAGGGCTACAGGAAAAAGCTCACTGGAGTCAAGGGTTTACTTTATCCCAAGCTCCAAATGATGGGTGGCAAATATACTACTTGCTCCACATCATCTCAGGCAACCAGCACCAGAACAAGAGGACACAGTCTCAAGCTGCACCATGGGAAGTTTAGGCTTGAGGTGAGGAGAAAGTTCTTCACTGAGAGAGTTGATAGCCATTGGAATGTGCTGCCCAGGGAGGTGGTGGAGTCACCATCCCTGGAGGTGTTGAAGAGGGGATTGGACATGGCACTTAGAGCCATGGTCTAGTAGTCATGAGGTGTTGGGTGACAGGTTGGACTTGATGATCTTTGAGGTCTTTTCCAACTTTGTTGATTCTATGATTCTATGATCTATCCACTTCCCATCAGTGACAGCAGCAGCTCAGATCAGGCCATACATGCAGAAAGCAAAGAACAGTTGTGTCAGTTGAGAACAGCAGAGAACAGCTGTATGGTGATCATCACTTCAACAGTTGATCTTCAGTTCTTCTGGGGAAAAAGAGTAGGTCACATGGGAGCATCCAAGTCTTACAAAACAGATTGACTAATTTCACATTGGGAATCACTAGGTCATTTTTACAGTGAAAGAGAATAATGTGAAACATACAATATGTAGTCTCTTCAGTTATGTCTGGAGTTGTTACAGTGACATAAACTGCCTTTAAAAGAGTTTTCTTCTTCTTAATGATGTGATTAAAAAACAAACAAAAAACCCCCAACAAACTATTCTTGAGCATTCAAGCACTTACCTGACTGTAGAAAAGATGCACTCTCTGTGAAAACTCCATGTGTGATTTGTTTTTATCAAATTTGCAGACTAAGTTTGAAACAAAAGTTGTAACTATGGAAAACCCAGCAGCCTTCAGACAGAAAAGCTGCAGGCACCAGCCTGCATAAATGATGCAGGTGTGGGTTCCCTCTTTGGAGTTCCTGAGCTCTGTTTCACAAAATGCTAAAATCCTGGGCGCTCAGAAATCACTGAGTTCATGGTGCATGATACCATGTAGGATTAGTATATATATGCAAATGTAGTCATAATGTGCCTTCCATGTGTTATACAATTAATACCAATTTTAATTTGATGACCATTTAACTAAAATACATAAGTGTCTGAGCAATGGAGTAGAATCAAGATCTTTCATTGCTCCCTGGATGAGTTTACTATTTATGAGACCAGCAAGTCATGTCACCAACCCTATGGCCCAATAATTATATTTGCAAAATAATATAACTTCAAAGAGGGGGAGGAGCACCTTTAGTATACTCAAAGAATAGTCTCAGCTTCAGAATAGCTTGGAGCAAAAGCATTTTCCTGGGAACAGAGTGACATTGTTTTAAATGCCCTCCATCCTTAAGGTTGAAGAGGGTTTTTTTCTGCAGTGTTCATGGTGGTGACTCTGCTGCCAACCTCCTTGCTATGAGAGAACTTCTAAGTTCTTCTTAGGTGTGGCTAGAATGTGGCCAATTTTCCAGGCCTCTGCAGCACTTGGAGGAATGCCTTGCCTGTGAATTCAGCCAGGCTTGGACATATTTTAGGTACTACACTCTCAGTTTTACCACGATGGCAGCAATTCTAAACAAATATAAAGCAGAAAGAAGGCGGGAAGGCAAGGTACCAGCAAAATTCAGTTGCCTACCGGAAGGCATTTGGCAAAGCACATGCTGTGATTAGGGAGGATATATCCTGCACCTATGTCCTCCTACCTCAAGATCAAACTTACAGATCTGGGCCAATACAAGTTTAGATGTGCTGCATGTCCTCCTCTGCTTGAGAATAAAATTGATTCTGCACGGTGGAAGACATCCTGTGTTCTGGAGTACTTGCTCTTTGCTTTATTTAGGCTGCATCGGGTAGTGTCAGGATATGACCACTACCACCCCAGGAGCCCAAAATGCATGTGATTTCTCCCATGCTGTTGCCAGGCAGCTCTCCACAACCCTCCAAAGGAAGAGTCATCATTCATTTTTACTCATCATCCAAGGGCTTTTGCTCTTAGGAGAAGAGGGAACTATTTAGAGTAACTTGGTTTTTGTCCAGCATCTTTTTTGCTGGTAGTCTATAAAGCTCAGATTCTGTCAATGGTGAGTGGAAATTAAAATACTATCGTTACACAGAGCAGGGCTCTTAAAGTTAACTTTATGATCTGCTCACAAGTTCACTGCCCTTCAGATCTGGAATATCTTGTGTGCAGCAACCGCGTTTTAAGGTTTTGGTAACACGGAGTGGTGGGGATCAAACCACACAGCAACCTGTTCCGTCAAACTTTATTTTTCCCAAGGTGTTCAGAAAGGGAGAGGACAAAGCTGTTATGCAGAATACTGTCAGCTGTGCATTTTAAATTATTTCGTGGACAAATCAGGCTTTCCAGCTTTACTCCTCCTTCAGAAAGTAGCTTTGTAAGGCAAGATTCTCTTAGAAATAGCACAGTCATAAGAGTTTTAGTCTTTACATTTGCCGTATGTAAAGAAGCGCATAGCTCTGCATACATGCAGATTATTCGTGTGAATAAAGTATGCACACACACTTTCATTTTTGCAGACATGGATTTTACCTGTATTACTACCACCACCCTGAACACTGAAAACAGATACAAGTCATATCCCAGGTCTCTTTTGGAGGAGGGGCACACATGGCAGCGTTGTTTACATGAAGAAAAACCACATCTCCTTACCCTGACTTCTTAATTCCTTTATATAAGGACTTTTAAAAAGCTGCAAAGTAGAGGGTAGAAGGAGAGCATATACACCCTCGGAGGTAATTCGGCAAAGTTTTAATTTCGTTTAAGAAAGCGTTATCTTTAAACACCCGATGAGACTACCAAAAGCGGTGCTTCCCATGTAGTTAAGCCATCGGGACGTGCGGTACTCTGTCCGGAGGTCCAGGGTAAAGCGGCCGGTGGGGAAACCACCCCTCTGCAAGAAACGGGGGCCCCATCTCCAGGCGCCTTCTATTTGGCTCAGCTATCTGCGACACGGGAACGCCTCGGTCCCCACGCTCCTCAGACTGCTGCCGGACTCTGCCCGGCTACGCCGTTCGGGCCAGACCCCCTCCCCCGCACGACCATTGCCAACCGAGGCCTGCGCACACCCAAGCCCCAGCCACAACCCCCCCTTCCCCCGCTGAGGGGCAGCCCTCTCGGGCGTTCCTTTCCCACCGCCACAGCCGAACTCGACAGCGGGACCCCCACGCCTCATGCGGCTCAACACCGCCCCACCGGCCTCCCTCCCCGAGCGCAAGCCCAACGCCAGTCAAGCCCACGCCCGCCGGAACCCGCTGCCCGCCCCCGCCGCGCCCCGCCCCGCCCCCACGGCCGTGGCGGGAGAAGGCGGCGCGCCCCCGCGGGCAGCGAGCCAGGGCATCGCGCGCGTCCCCGTGGCGGGAGGGGCGGGCCTTCATGG
This sequence comes from Colaptes auratus, assembly GCA_015227895.2. Taxonomy (NCBI): domain Eukaryota; kingdom Metazoa; phylum Chordata; class Aves; order Piciformes; family Picidae; genus Colaptes; species Colaptes auratus. Next base: position 8,007,417 of record CM037634.1, read on the forward strand.
GGCGGGGCGGGGCGTGCCGCTGCACCCCCGCCCCCTCGCTCTGCGCCCTCCCCCTCCCCAAGGTGTTGGCGGCGGCGGCGGCGGGGACGCGCTCGCTCGTGCCCGCGCGGTCTCCCTCACCCCCCCCTCCCCCTTCAGCTCCCCTCGGCTCTCCCCGGCTGCGCTGGTAGCGGCGGCGGCTCGGCCATGGCGGCCCCGGCGGAGCTGAGCGTGGAGCGGCTGCGGGCGCTGCCGGGCAGCTGGAGTTACGGGATCAGCCAGGGCGGCCGCGTCTTCTTCATTAAGTGAGCGGGGGGCCGGCGAGGAGGGGAGCGGGGCCGGGAGGGGCGTGCGGGGGGCCGGGAGCCGGGAGGGGCGTGCGGGGGAGAAAGCGGCGGCGGGGCTGCGCCTGCCTGACTCGGTCCGTGTGTCCGTCCCCGCAGTGAAGAGGCGAAGAGCACGACCTGGCTGCACCCGCTCACCGGAGAGGCCGTGATCACCGGGCACCGCCGCAGCGCAGGTAGGACCCTGCCCGCGGGCGCCTGGGGCCCCCGGCCCTTCCCCGGTACTGCTGGCTGGCAAGCGCCGCCCTTCTCCCTTCCCCTCTCCCCGGGGTCTCTCCCGCCCCGCTGCCCGTCGCCCTGCGGCTCCCGCGGCCCACCGCCGGGCTTCCTCTGTGCATAGCCCCCGGGAGGGCTCAGCCCCGCGGCCCCGTTCTCCGCCGCGGGGCGGGCAGCGCTTCTGGCTTCGTCCAGTTCCCCCCAAGCCTCCCGGTCCTGGAAGCCACCTTAGTGCCGCCGCAGCCACCCGAAACAACTCTTCATCCCGTGCTTTCTGTGTTCCCCTCACTTCTCGCAGTTGTTTGGCTCCAGGTTGAGCAAGAATGACATTATAGTGCAGCCTTGCTTGTCCAGCTTGCCATCTGTGTTGTGTTCCTTGTCTTCTTTAAACGCCTTTCTCTGGACTCGTGTTTTCCCTCCGTGTCTGTGTGATTTCTATTTATTTGACCCTTTTTTTCTGTTGCCTTGTATCACCCCTATAATATCATACAGTCACCATCAGAGACCACGTTATTCCTCTTGTGCTTCTTACAGGCTAACCCGGTTATTCACCTGCATAGCATCCTGTCTCAGTTTAGTATTAAACTACTCATCTTATTTTTGTTTCGAGCAGTACCTACATATAACCACGGTAGTTAAGCTAGAAATGTACACGCTTATTTCGCCAGTCACCTAGAAACCCTTTTCTTCACTTAAATCTAGGCTGGGAGTGTGGGTGGTTTCTAAGTGACTGAGGTGAAATAGGTAGGAGGAAAAGGGACTGAAACGTTAGGAATAACTTGGAGGGAAGAGGGTGGAATCGGTTTTCTCTGCTGCTGCTGTTTGTTCCACTCTGGAGAAGTAGCAGCAGGAGGTGCTGGAGGAGGAGGAATTACAGCAGACGCTCTGAAGACCCAGAGCCAAACTCTGACTGCTGGAATTGCACACAGGCTGCATATGCCACTGGGAGGTGGTGGAGTGTAGTAATAAGTGCAGTTGTTTTTGTGCATGTAATCACTTGGGTAATCGCAGGAAAATCTGCAAGTGAATTTGACTATATCAGATTATGTGATTTTTATGTTTGGTTAATACTTGCAGGTTAAGAAATTAGAAGCAGCCTTTTGGAAAACTGGACAGCTTTTTCTTCTTTTTTTTTTTTTTTTTTTTTTTTTTTGAGTTGTGAATAGTTTAGAAAGCACAGGTTTCTGGCTATTAGAACTGTGCAGTTTGATTTGTGGTGGAGAGCTGTTGATTGTAAGAAGTTATTTAATACCATGAAATAGAACTGCTGATTGCTATCAGGCTTCTCTTTGCCCTGCTTTCAGTACTCAGATTAATTGAGACACTGGCTGCCTTCTACAGCAGTATGCATGGGGGCAGATGTAGATGAAGTGCTTTGCTTTTTGGATGCTAACATTAGCTGAATATTAATTATTTTTCTTAATCAAGTATTTATTCTTTAAAAAAACTATTTATTATCAGTGTCTCTGAGTGATAGTGTCTTCCCAGTAATTTTTTAAGTGTCTCATTTGTTTCTGCCATTAAGTGCTTTCTAAAGGAAATGCATTTTACTTTCAAGTGTCTAGAGCGTTGCATGTAGCATAGCAGAGTTATTATCAGGTAAATTAAACTTGTTTCTGAACACGAGAGTGGGGCATGGCCTCGAATGTGCTGACCACCATTTATCAATCAGATACTGACATGCCTCCAAAACAAACCTGTTTCTGTAGTTTTCTTTATTCATGTCTATAAATCTCACCATACATAGCTATAATCAAGCAGATTAATTATGGGGTTTATAACATGGTTTCCCTTGACCATTGGTTTTGAACCTAGTCAAAATCTGTTCAAAATGTGTCTGAAGAAACAATTTTTGAGCGAATAATATTTACTTTTTGGAAGTGTACATTACTGGAAAGCTCCTTATTAAATAACACCGTGTGATACTTACTAGGCAATGAGGACATCTTTGTCCTCCATTATTCCCTTGAGACATTTAGCACTGCAGAGGTACTTTTTGCAAAGTTCTTATAGCAGCCATAAATACTTTTGCTGGAGAGACTTCCTGTTTGCTGTACTTTGCCCTATGCTCAAAAGACACTTTGATTTTTTTGTTCTAGAGAAGGCAAGAGTGAAGAAGAAAGCCAGCCAGAGCAAATAAGTAAACTGGGGAGAAAAAAATAATCACATGGCCCAGACAGATATTTTTATTTTTTAATTAACAAATGCATTCTTGCTTTTATAATTCATTGAGCAAGTCCTGCATATCAATTATTGTTTGCATTAACCGGGGTAAACTTTTAAGGGTAGTCTATCTAGAGTTGCATAGAGGTGTCCAATATCTTCAGAGCTTCCAATTACTTCAGGAAGGTGTTACTTGGAAAAAAAAATTTGCCATTATTGTTGTAATTTTATTTGTTTGGTGGGGGCCTTCTGACTGATAATAGAAACAGGAAAGATGTTGCATTGAAAGTTGTTTTCATGTAAAATTGAACAGAGTTGGAAATACTGCAGGAGCACTTGTTAGTCACAACAGAGGTGGAATTATGCTAATATGATGCTAATAATGCTCTGTGGTGTAGTTGATATCATGCCTGTTGAGGTGCTTGTGACTTGCATGTAACGCAAACTCAGTAAATTGATTTTTGTTTGGCTCTCTGCCTGTTAAGTAATTTGATGCTCCTGGAGTTCAGGGCAAAAAGGATGTGGCTATGACTGTGAGTTCTAGTTACTGGTCAAAGGCAACAACCTTATTAAATATGAGCACACTTAAACCCCTACTGTTACTGTTTAAGAATGAGAAATCCAAATCAGATTTTCATGCATGTAGCTCTTCTTGGATTACAGGATGTAAACAGACAGTATGGTGAGTCAATTCTGAAATATTTGTTTATAGTGCTAAAGCTCTCCATGTTTAGAATCAGATGCACAGTATTTTAACTACCATAGTTTTAGCAAGTAGACCAGTATGGCCAGCATCATTTCAGAAGTTAATTGGAATGTTTTGCTACTTGTTTTCCAGACTTACCCACAGGTTGGGAGGAAGCTTATACTTTTGAAGGTGCAAGATATTATGTAAAGTAAGTTGTATGTTTATCTCTCACAATACTGTCATTTTCAGTTGGTTCTACTGAATGTTGCTGTATGTATTCCCAACTCAAATGTAAATGTTATGCTATAAATCTAAAAGGAGTATTCAAGCTTGTCATAGTATATGTAGTCCTTTATTTACTGGATTATGCAGAGCTAAGAAAAGAAAATCCTTGAGTTTTTTGTATTAATGCTTTCAATTAAAGCTGCTTAAGGATGCAGATTCAAATGAAATTTCTGCTGTGAGTGTAGCCATCTAGCATCAGATGTCCTTGCAAGTCAAGAATACCTTGAGTTTGTCTGTTTGACACTTGTGCATATACACTGTCATGCCATAAATGCTTTCAGAAAGGCAAGATCTTATTTTGTCACTGGGAGAATAGTCTCGATTCATCCCTGTTCTGTAGTAATTAAGTTGTTTAAAGCCATTCCAATGATTTAATGTGTCTGTTTTCTTTGCAGACCTTCTGTTTCTAGCACTCCTTTTATTTTTTTATTCAGGTTTTGGTATGTTTTGAGGAGTATGTTCACTCTGGGCTGTGGCTGTTGTCTTTTTGCATGAGTTATGGAAACTGGGCTCTTATGTAGAAGTGCAGAGGTCTTGTTGATCATATCTGCACAAAGTCTTAAAAGCTTTTCTTCTCCAGATAGGCAATCCTTACATAGAAAATCTTCAAGTGGCATCTGTGTGTATTTGCTTGGTTAATATGCTGCTTTATTCTGCTCTTTAACAATTTGCAGACCTTTCTTAGTTTATTCAGAAGATTTATCTCACTACTCTGTGTGCTTGGTTTGCCATCATTGTGAATGGCATCATTAGTGGATTAACTTTGGTCAGTGAAGGTTACTAATAGTCATAGAGATCTTAGGCTGCAGGTAGGTTTTTCTGTGTCTTAATTGTTGAGCAAAAGATGACTGTTGTGTCTAAGTTGTATTGCAGACATTGTGAGGTGGGTGTTATGTATGTGTTGCATGGTTTATTTTGTGTAGGAACCACTGAAGGGTAATGCTCCAACAAGCTGGTCAGAACTGGTGGTGTGCTCTCTAGAAGGGGACTTCTTGTTATCAGGAGACCTGTTTGGTTTAATGTTTTGTTCTGCCTTTTTGTCATGTCCATTACACTAGTGTCGTACAGCAGCTGACAAGAATTGCACCAGACAGGAGTTTACTAGGGATTTCACCCCTGGTGTTCTGTTCAGATGATTAAATGAAGACAAATGAAAATTCAAAAAAGCTGTATTTGTGTATATAATATATATTTTAAAAGGCTTCTAGAGGTTCAGATGGAGCTTGTTTTCATAGAATAAACCTATGAACAATGTGTTAGCTACAGTAACTGGAAAATAGCAACTTGAGTTTTCTTACAATAAAACAAGGTGCATGGATAGCTATTGTAAAGCAACTGATGGGCCCATGCACAAACTTACTACTGCTTGTTTACTCTTGTCCCTATAAGATCTGGTGTTCAATGTGTTATCATAACTGTTAGATTAAGCTGATTGTTTTGTTGATAGCCAGCACTAAACAGCTCTGTTTATTTTTGAAAGTTCTGCTGTGTCTCTGAAAACATGTTGCACGAACAACACTTCTCTATGATTTGATAGATGTAGGAGGGTAGGAGAGATTGTGCTGTCAAACCTGCTGAAAGGTTCATGTGGTATGACCAGTTTGGCATCCTTAGGTAAATATGTGCTGTTGCATAGTCTCTCTGGCTGAATTTAAACTTCTGCCCAATGACAGCTTCTCCTTTGAAAGCTGTCTAGCATTCAGTCCTGCTGGTGCTAGAGAAGATGTGAGAGCTAATGTAGACAGAGTGACACCATTATAATGAATGTTTTATAATCCTAGGCAGTGTAACTCTGGATGAGGTGTTGATTATAATAATTTTAGTTGTCTGAATCTAAACTACTGGGGTCTTCCTGCAGGAGTGGTAAACAGAGCAGGCCATTGCTACCTTGTGCTGTACAGGCACACCTCCATGTGGGTTTTTGAAGTGTAACCTGCTCATTTGAGTGTGCTGACTTGCTAAATATTAGTGTTTATTATGTTGATTACAGCCTAATACAATATTATTAAAATGAAAAATACTGAAGACTTGTTCATGGCAAGATCTGAAAGAAAAATGTTGGTTTATGTTCTGGTATGAGTTACAAAGCTACAAGGGAGTGAGTGTTCGTGGCATGCTATTGATGCATTCAGTCACTTGAAACTTAGTTTTTGGACTTCTGTAATGTTTCCAATAAAGAGAGTTAGACAGGAAGAATAGTCAAGTTTCCTGATCACATAAATAATGTCACCCAACTTCTGAGGCACAGCCTCAAATATGTAGGTTGAATAGAAATATGTAACACCCTTGGTTTATTTTAAGATCTTATGCTAGACTGTGTTTGAAAATAAAAACCTTTTGAAAAAATTATTCTTATGGTTCTTTAATAATAGGTCTTCAGTGTTCCAAGTGGGTGTGTCACTGAATCCATTACTCTGCTGTTTCTGGCTTTGATGTTGTAAACACTGTGTAATCAAATTGGGATAATGTCAAGGAGATAATCGTCAGCTAAATCTTACCATTTCTTGGACTGGCATTTCAAACATGACTCAGGATACAGAGTGCATTGAACTGTGATTTTGTGGTGGTTTTTAAGGATGCTGTATTTTTCTTGGGGTGTGTATACTCATTTTAAAAATAATTGTTGACTATTTCACATACTTCCCCCCCCCAGTGACACTTAATTTGTTCTGTTTTTTTAAGAAGCAAAGATATTCTGAAACAGGGAGAGATAAGGAGTTGTTTCCATTGCATAAGGTTGTTTCATTTTTATGTAGACTTGTGTTACTAAATTGATGCTGGCTAGGATTTTGACCTTCTTCACAGGTTTTTTTGGATCAGTGGAAGAATTCTAATACTTGGTAATGAGAGATTCCTTCCCTCACATTCTCCTCATCCCTTGTAAATACAAATTACAAAAGGTGCTATTTGGAGTAAAAATGTATTGCCATAACAATTTGTACATGTTCTGGTGAGACGTGGTTACATTGCTGAAGTGTTTTGTCTCCTTGGGAGTGAGAAAATGTTTACTTAATGTTAGAAATGTGCAGAGAGCCCCCTTCCTCATCACTTGGTGGGAACTCATCAGTAAACTTTTCAGAAGTAATGCTTAGTTTGGGTATCATCTTTATGATAACTGAACTTTTACCTGTAATATAGGAGTATAGAGCTGTAAAACTGCCATATTCAGAGATAACCTTCACTAATCTGTTTATTATCAGTTAACTGTTGAATCTTTTGTATTATGAAATAAAGCAAGATACAGGGGAAAAATCCTCAGTTTGAAAATGATGGCACAGCATGCTAAAAAGTTCTTTTGTTCTGCATAGAATACTTCACAGGACTGTTTACTTGTGCTTAGTGTATTGAGCACTCATTGAGCTCAGAAAAGTTAAGGGCTTTATCCTTAAAACAGATTTAAGCTTGATAATAGTATGGGAAATTTAAGTTACTTACATTAGTGTATAATGCTTGTCAACAGAGAAGCATACCTGGTCACAGGCTTCAGACTCCTCACCTGTTAAGACCAATGAAAATTTTCAACCTGATGTTTTTAGTACCTCGTGATGATTCTGTAGTCATCAGGCACTGGTTTTGCCAAATTATGCAAATAGAGGCATTCTCCCTCTCCCTGTATGTGCATGTGTTTAGTCATATGCATGTTTAAGAAACCCTCATTGCTGGTTAAAATCACCTGACTGGCTAAACTCAGGCATCTGCTTGCTTGCTTTGACTTTTCTTCATGTTCATTACAGTAGTTCTAAAGTTGTAAACTTGTTCGGTGTTTTCATTTATATGATGCTGTTTTGACTTTTTTCACTGTGCCCCCCACCATTTTTTTTTTAGGTTTATATTATTTAGGTTATGAATTTCTCCAAAAGTTGGCTTAAAAATCAACACAAGGATGATATTTGGGGAAATCTGCATCAGTCTACCTAGTTTGGCTTCTATAGAAGCACTCTTGGATAAGTTGTTTAGGTGCTAGAATTTGGTATTTCTTAACTCTGTAAATTTTGGGCAGTTCAGAAACTGACTGTAAGAGATCTTAAAAATACAATGAATTAAGAAGCTTAAAGTTTCATTTTTAGGATTTTATGTTAATGTTTACTTTTTTTCTGCATTAGAGCAATTTTTGCCTCTTGCTTGCTGAAGCATTGGCATTGGCAAACTCAGACCAAAGCTGGGGTGAGCTACTATTGCATCAAATAGAGGGGGTTTTTATGTTTTTGTAGAGACTTTCATCACTACCAAGTTGCTTATTGTAGGCATGTAGCTTGAAAATTGGGAAGGTAAGAATGATATATGAAGTGATGAAAAGGGATAAGATCTTTTTCAGACTTGAGTACTCAAGTTTCTGGTTTTTACTACAGTAAACCTGTGCTCATTGAGAATTTTTTGAAGTTTTGTCTTCTATGTGCATCTGAAAGATCCTTTCCCATTCAGCTCCATAAAAATCAAAGGAAAATAGTCATGTCTGCAGAAAGGCCCTTTCTTGAAAGGAGGAAAAGTTATCTGACAAAACAAAACCCCAAACAAACAAACCCCAAAAAACCCAAAACAAAAAGTATCATACTGTTTTATTCCAGCAGTGAAAATCATGGCATTCCTCCCAGAAACTTAGTTCTTGTTACCTCTGATCTTTATTTTACTAGAATTAAGGGTAGGACTAAAATTTATTCATGGTCTCCATTTGGTTCATTGTTACATGGTAAGACCTCTAGGTCAAATAATGGCATATGGCTGGATGGGTGAACAGGGACATAACATGGCAAGGAACTAACTTGTGCCTTTTACCTTTGTTGTGAGAAAACTGTTCAGAAAAGAACTTTACAGGAATGCTTGCAAATTTGTTATCCATTTTTAATTTTTTATTCCACTGAAATATTTCAAGAGCCAAAATTACTTCAATGCTGAAGGTGGATATGGAGGTGGAAGGAGTCTAGGCACAGGAATAAATGGGTGTAGATCAGAGAGAGGAGAGGTGGGACTTCATCCAAAAAGCAGCTTTAAGGGGTGGATGTGGAAGAAAGAGGATGGTGGTAGTGGTATACTGAAGAAGGCAAAAAGAGTGGGAGAAGTTGCAGAAGAGGGAGGAGTGGAGGCTAAACCAGGCAGAAAAGAGTGGTGGCAGTGTAAATTCAGTGAAAGGAGTAGCAACTGGTTTCCTAGGAGCAAACCCAATGGAATTTCTCCCAGAGGGAAGGGTGGCAAAAGTTCATCCTGCAAAAAAGTCTTTTGTGTGCAAGACTGGCAGGGCACATTACCCCTGGCTTAAGAACCTGTTTCAAAGTTAGTCTAGCAGGTAGAATATCAAATGTGAACATTAGGAATTACTATGCCAATAAAGTCTCCTTTTGACTGTGACACCTGTGGTTGATATTTTGAGCTGTCTCTTTCCTGAAGTGTGTTTCTAAATTTGGGAATACCTTGGATGCTTTGTTTTTACTAAGGTAGGCTGGAAACCCTGAGGGAATGTACAGATTTATTTATTTATTTATTATTATTATTTATTTATTCTGTATTTATTTATTTTTAAACCATTACCAAGTTCTTAAACAGTTGCAGAGTTAATGAATAATTGCTTAAAATAATAAAAAAGGATAAATCAAATCTGTGTAAGTTGTTGTGGGAGATGTTTAAATCCATGAGAGACATTGGAGGCACTGAAGATTTTTGATGTCTGTTAACAAATTTGTGTGTTAATCTCAGCAGTTTTGTATCCTTGAGTTTGGAAACGGTGATATTTCTTCCCTAACTTTGGCCTTGATTTGCGATAGGGTTAATACTGGCAGGTAAAGCTAATACGTACTTTCTGATGTTATTACCATGAAGTGAATGCTTCTGTGGTCTTTGGCACCTACAGTGTGTGAAGGGTGGTGAAAAACAGAAGAAATGCTGAACAGTCATGACTCTTTATGCAAGTGGCAGCTGCCTTGCATCGTGTTGGATTTGAATCTTTTTTTTTCCAGCACCTTCCTCCTTTGGACATTACTGAATTTATGCACACTCTAAGAATTATTCTGGGACTTGTACCAGTGTCTCCTCTTCCTGTTGTACCAGGGTGTTGCACAGGTTCTTTTTGTCATCCCATGTCCTGCAGCACCTGGAACCGAGGGACACTTCCAAAAATGCCTGAATTGAAGGCAGGTACCTTTATGAGCTTTATTCCAGCAAGAAATTCTGCTTGGAGTTGCCACCATTTGGTAGAATTTTAAGGGGTCCAAATCTTGCCTGATGCACATTGTTTTGCTTTTACTTAAAGGAATTGCAGGCACTGTTTCTTCCTGTGGTCTGCAAGTGTTTTGTTGTACTGGATCAAAACGAGTGTCTGTTGTGGTGCTGCGCTAAGCCTGTTTTTCCTGCATATGTTTATGTTACACTGGCTCGTATTATAATGAATTACACTTCCATTAAACCTGAGATACACTTCAGTTGGCAGTTCAGTGATCTTCAGTACGCTTCTGAGTGCGTGTGAGAGAGGGAGAAAACTCCTGTGAGGCTTGAGGCAAATGCTAGCTGGAAACAAAGCTCAATAGCCCTGACTGCTGGGATTTCTGCCAATGTGATGCCTATGTGTATGTTTTTCCTCTGTTTCAGTAAGTAAATACCTAAATTTGAACACTTGCCCCTTCTCTCTCCTTCCCTTCCCTTCTTTCCTTTGAATGTGGATGATAACCATTTCTCCCTGTTTACTTCACTTGTTCTTGCATGTGGTTGAAGGGAAGGTTTTCTCTGACAGCAATGTTGATGCAGAAGATGTTGCCACCTTTGGAAATAGGAGTTTGGGAGTGGGAACTTCATAGCAAGGCTCTCCAGTAAAATTCCTTGGGGAATGTTCCTACTCCCAGTACTTGGTAGAGCAGACAGTTCTGCTTAAGTAGTCAGTTGTGAGGTTGCATCTTTCTGCTCCACATACATAAAACTGGAGTTGAATGCTTATTTGCAATTTATGAAGTGTGTGTGGGGGAAAGTTTTAGACAAGGTTTTGAGTGCTTGTGTAGGCTGTGATGGTCATAGAGCTTTATATTATCTGTTAAAAAACACTTGCTTATTCAGGAGGCTTCAGAAACTTAGTTCTTAATGCCAGTGACTTAGTAAGGACAATTATTTGTAAGGAAAGCTGCATTGCCAAGCAACTTATCCTTTAAAAATAGGTTCCTGCTTTCTGGAATTCATTACAAGTCATGTTGAGCAGAAACAAATCCTTAATTTTGCACTTTATTATCTGTGAATATTTCTATGTGTCAGACTAGGTAAGAAAAGTCCTAGTAAACAAAGGTGTTTGAAAAGAGAGTACTTGGTGGAAGTTTTGATTTTAAAATGCCATCTTTGCTCTCTCTTGATGCCAGTATTTCAAGGAAATTGGTGTATTCTTTACTACTCACTGAGCAAGAAGGATTAGTGAAGTTGTATAAACTCTGCCAAAAAAATGTGGTGTTTGTTGCTTTTGTCTGAGTTGTGCTAGTAGCAAAACCACATTTATTTTTATTTTTAATTCTCCAACTTTATGTTAAAATCTACAGATTTTGAACAATGTCTAGCATTTATCACTTTAAAGAATCTCCTTTGGGTGAAACAAGAGGACACAGCTGCGCCAGGGGAAATTTAGGCTTGAGGTGAGGAGAAAGTTCTTCACCGAGAGAGTCATTCGCCATTGGAATGTGCTGCCCAGGGAGGTGGTGGAGTCACCGTCCCTGGATGTGTTCAAGAGGGGATTGGTCTAGTCATGAGGTGTTGGGTGACAGGTTGGACTTGATGATCTTTGAGGTCTCTTCCAACCTTGGTGATACTGTGAAAACATGTGACATATCTTTAAAGTTTCTCAATGAACCTTCTTTATAAGGAGGACAGAAAGTTCGCTTTGAAATAAAATGTTGTAAGTATCAACTATAAACAAGTGGGGAATGGGGAATCAGAATATTGAAAAGTGATCATAACTTGGTTTCTTGATGAAGAGAGTAAGGCTGGTTAAGGGGATGTTGGATCATTATTTTGTTTTGGTATCTTTTGATGTCGGCCACACCAGTTTGTAAGGCTACTTCCTTTTGTATTTCATAGAATTGTACAGTGGCTTGAGTTGGAAGAAACCTAAGATCATCTTGTTCCAACTGCCATGGGTAGGGACCCCTTCTCCTAGACCAGGCTCCTCAAAGCCTCAGCCAGCCTGGTCTTAAACACTCCAAGGGGTGAGGCAGTATAAAGTTTGATACAGAAGATTGAAAAGGAAAATTACAAAGAAAAATCTGCATTTAAGCAGTCAATGTCATAACATCAAATGTTTATTTGAACAATTAACTTTAATCAGAATAATGATGCAAGTTAAAGCTCATTAGAAATTCATATAACCTGTTCTGATCTTAAATCTCTTGTCTCTATCTTCTGTGCTTGATGTGGGTATCAGTGACTTAACTTGTCTGAAACACTGAGTTGTAAATATAGCACACAGGTTACTAGCTTTTGTGGGTGGTGTTTTTTTTCTTTGGTGGGTGTTTATTCTTGTTTATATTTTTTAATGCAGTGTTACCTTTTACCAACTGATCTACCTTCCTTACTGTATCTGCCCAGTTTAAAACATTTGATTTTTGGACCAATAAATTTTGAGGTGGCTGAATTGAACAGCTAAGTAGTATATCTCTAATACAGTGAATTTTATGAGTGTAAATCATGATCAGCCAGGAGGTAGTTATTAAAATGGTTCTACAAGGAATTTGAAGAGTTTGGGAGCACTTACACTAGGAGCCTTTGGGCCATCTCCTCTATCTTCTTTGGGCCATCTCCTCTATCTGTGCCCAGGTTGCCAAGAAGGCCAACGGCATCCTGGCCTGCATCAGGAATAGTGTGGCCAGCAGGAGCAGGGAAGTCATTGTGCCCCTGTACTCTGCATTGGTTAGGCCACACCTTGAGTCCTGTGTCCAGTTCTGGGCCCCTCAGTTTAGGAAGGACATTGAGAGACTTGAAGGTGTCCAGAGAAGGGCAACAAGGCTGGTGAGAGGCCCTGAGCACAGCCCTGTGAGGAGAGGCTGAGGGAGCTGGGATTGTTTAGCCTGGAGAAGAGGAGGCTCAGGGGAGACCTCATTGCTCTCTACAACTACCTGAAAGGTGGTTGTAGCCAGGAAGGGGTTGGTCTCTTCTCTCAGGCAACCAGCAGATGAACAAGAGGACACAGTCTCAAGCTGTACCAAGGGAAGTTTAGGCTGGAGGTGAGGAGGAAGTTCTTCACTGAGAGAGTCATTCGTCATTGGAATGTGCTGCCCAGGGAGGTGGTGGAGTCACCATCCCTGGAGGTGTTCAAGAGGGGACTGGACATGGCACTTAGTGCCATGGTCTAGTCATGAGGTGTGTGGTGACAGGCAGGACTCGATCTTTGAGGTCTCTTCCAACCTTGGAGATACTGTGATCTCGGTGGTGGTCAGTAAAAAGTACTGACTTTGGGTTTCTAATCTCTTGGTATAAACATACCTAGGGACTACACCAGGCTGATGAACCTTGACACACTATATTCTGATCTCTGCCATAGTCTGTCTCTTGCTTTGGTCCCTTCTTTTGCTCAACTTCAGAAGAAAATGAAGTGACAGTCAGCAGGAGCACTTAATAAACCTTGCCTTGAAGTAGTGTGGAGGTGAGACTAGGAGGAAGCGGAGTGTGAATTGTGGTAACACTGCTGGAAAAGGTTATTTGACTTTTATATCATTTTGTACTGAGCCTTGTAGTTCTTTTTCTGCAGCTCCTGTCTATCTGATAATTCAGTTACTAAATGGAAGGGATTTTTTTTTTTTTCCCCTGGAAATTGAATTAAAAGCTTTCCCAGGTTGAAACTTCCCCTGCCTCAAATAGTGTTTTCTCAAGAAAAGCTTGGCTTTTTAAAACAAGCAGATAAACCTACAACAAAATCATTAAATCTGGGTAATTTTCTAGCTCACTGCAATTCACAGTACAGAGTAAACAGCATGAAAGTTGAAGTTTTGGAATTATTTAGGTATGTATGACAGGAAAAATGACTTCTCTTTAAGTGTGAATGAAGTGAACCAGTATCCTTGGTGACCCTCTTACTGTCAGGAGTGGGTTTTTATTTTTCAGTATATGTGTGTGTATAATGCATTGGGTTTTATGCCTCTTTCAAGGACCTCTCCAAATTTAAGTGAAACATTTGCATTTTGTTTCACTTCCAGTATATAAAACTATTTCTAGACAACAGGAAAAATCCCAAGTGCCCTTTATTCTTGCAGCCCAAGCTACAAGTGGAAGGTGTTTTGCAGTGTGCTTCAGAGCAGAGCTTGTTCTGTTGTGGGTTTTGTTCAGCTTCAGGTGAGAGTGCCGAACCTGTCTAACAAGAAGTTCGGGATTTCTGTTGCCTCTGATTGCTCACTTTGTGGTTTAAAACAACAAAAAGTGCTATCAAATTCAGCAGTCAGTTCAAATGCCGGTGCTTTATCCTCTTCATTATAATCATTTGTTTGGGTGCCTGCTGCTTCAAAACACTTTTGAGCTCATATGTAAGTTATGTGAAAATCTTGCTATTTTGTAGATGGAAGAGTAGAGGTACAAGCAGAGAGAAATCTTAATGGAAGCAATCATGTCCTACTAGCTTGTAAGTGGGGTTGGTTGTGTTTTGCAGCCCTCGATATAGGCTACCTGAGAGATTGCATCAGTCTGAGGAATCGCAATTACTAGCATCCTGGTTTTAAACAAGGAGGGGAAGAGGGTCTTTTGCAGTTTTCAGTAAAGGAGTTGGTGTTCTTTTTGATCTTCAATGATGCTATTTGTTGAAGTTGTTAAAGCAGGCAGAAACTTCTCCAAGTTTCAATGAGGACTGAAGGCACTGTCATTTTAGACAGGTATTGCAATTGACATTGTTGTACAAGACTTGTGTTTCTGTTTTTTCTTGTTTAAAAATTGCCTTATGCAATTTGAAATAGGATTTTTCAAAGAAATTAGGGTAATTTGCGTTTTTCATTTATTTTTTTCAAGTAGGTGAAGAAATTACTCTGGAGCTGGTGCAGAACCTGTGTCTCTTGTGCAGTTTGTGTGTAGAAGGTCATGTGGCTGGCAGAGTGAATCCTCTGCTTGAAAAGGAGATAAGCACTTGCTGGAAAAATGGGAGTAGGATTTACTGACTGGCTCTTGTATTATCTCATTTCTTTGCAGTAGTAGGAATCAAAATTGTAATGAATGAGATTGAATACATTTTGGATTTGGTTTAACTGCTGGATTTACAGGTCTCTATTACAGCTGTAGTGGGAATGTTAAAAAGCAGAGTTTATGGGGAGTGTAACAGTTTGGGGTTTTTTTTTTTTGGCATAGGTATGGCTACCAAGATAAGAGGGGAAATGCAATGCCAACAAAGCTGTTCTTGGCAGCTGTTAATTTGTTTTGAGGAGAGATGCAGTATTTCAAGTCTTCTGATCAGTTTATTTTGAAAAAGGGGAAAAAAAACACAAGGAAAAAAAAAAGAAAACCCCCACCAAAACAAACCAAAATAACTAGAGACTGACTTACATCACAAAAACAACAATCTCCAACTTTTGCCTCTTCAATTCTTCTGCTGTTTGACCTTCTCTTTCTCTTTTTCCTTTCAATTTTATTTCTGTGTCACATGCCCTACTCTTTTCACTGTTACTCTGCTTGCTTTGAGCACTAGTAGCTCAAGCAGTGTTAGACATATCTTCCCCAGTTGGACTGCATGCCAGATTTTCCTAAGGGGAATGTGAATACTGTGAGGTCAGCTCAGTCTCAAATGCCTGAGGCCTGAAATGAACCCTACAGAATCTTCTGCTGTTCAGTCAAAATTAGGACTTGCTCGGGATATGATGCTAAATATTGAAAAGCTTTACAGGTTTTGCTTGTCTGTTGTTTTGGGGTTTGGTGGTGTTTGTTTGTGTGCAGTGTTTTTTTGTTTGCTTGCTTTCAGGGTTCTTTGTGTTTTGTGGGGCTTTTTTGGCTTTTTTTTTTTTTTTTTTTTTACTTTAAGCCCCCCCAATAAAAACAAAAGGTTGAGCACTAACAACTTGCTATAATCATGGTAATTAACAGATGAGCTTTAAAACCTCCCTCTATATACTGATGGATTGCTTATGTTTCTTTAAGGTTATAAACCCAAGGAAGCAATGTACATGTATGCATGCTGGCTTGCAGCATATCTAAGATGTCAATACTTGTGCATAGTATTTAGATGCTTTGATAGTAAATAAAATCTTCAGCCCATCTATACCTCCCTCTTGCTCTCCTCTCTTTCTTCCTGAAAAGGAATGGTGGGAAGAAAAGACTGTGGTAACTTCCCATGTAGCGGAGCAGAACCAAATTGCTTTTTATGACTGTCTGTTGTAGTTCATAAAAACCTGGTAGTTGTTCTTTAGAGGGAGGCATACTTGGTGTGTTTCCTTTAGATCAGTGATGCTCTTTAATTGGCCATATGGTAGTTTGAATTGCTTGCATCGACACACTGCTAAGGACTTCTAGTTTTACACAGAATGAAAGCATAGATTAACAAATGGAACATGAGGGGTTTTGCTTTGTAGTGCTGTCAGTAGATTGGCCTAGTTTAGGCGTATTTGTTTTTTGAACGGTTGTCTATGAAAGATTGGCTTCTATTAGTGTTGGCAAAGGAATCCATGCAATTAATGAAACAAGGAGAAAATAAATTCCAAATGTTAATGGGCAAATCAGGGGTTGAATTGTTTATTGACGTGTTCCATTGGCCACGCCAAGTCCAACTCATTCTCGATTTTTCCTCCAGGTTTCTCAGATGGGGTGATAATATTACTGACAGAAAAAACATGTGGTGGGGAAATTTTTTGCCTTTGTTTTATCAAAGCTGTGTCGTTTTTTTCTGAGGAGATAGAGTCTTGCGGTCATTAAGAAGTCCAAGCTGCTTTGCAGTGCTTTTGCAATGTTCCTGGTAAAGTTTTGCAAACACATCTGCGGTTTTGCGTGGGAGGCTTTCATGATACTGAGATGAAGAAATATTTGATTATTTAATGCTACACTTCGATTTTCTTTATGGATTAAAGTGGCCACTGAAATGAACTGCTAGAGGTATTGATGAGAAAGTACTGTGAACTGAACGGAAAATACAACAGGTTTTTAAAATGGAAAGCATTTGTAGCTGTCTTGTAAGTAAAGTAGTCTGAAGTTCAAATGAATACATTATGAAATGGCTCATTCTGAAGCAAGGCTTTGTGTATTTCAAGTTTAGGTTTACATATCCTTTCTCCCTGAAAATGAAAAGCAGAAACACTTGTGTGCTGGTGTGTTGATGCTCAAAATATTGGAGACTTGATAGGGTGCTTGGTGCCAGGGTTTAGGTTGTTGGATGATAGGTTGTGATTTGAAGGTCTCTAACCTGGTTGTTCTACTCTACTCCTGTTCTACTCTACTCCTGTTCTACTCTACTCCTGTTCTACTTCTCCTGTTCTACTCTACTCCTGTTCTACTCTACTCCTGTTCTACTCTACTCCTGTTCTACTCTACTCCTGTTCTACTCTACTCCTGTTCTACTCTACTCCTGTTCTACTCTACTCCTGTTCTACTCTACTCCTGTTCTCTACTCTACTCTACTCCTACTTCTACTCTACTCCTATTCTACTCTACTCCTACTTCTACTCTACTCTACTCCTACTCTTCTACTCTACTCCTGTTCTACTCTACTCTATATCCAAGTGAAAATTCAGGTTAAGGGCTGTTTAGTGGTTATGTAACGTAGCATTTCTATACTTTCTTTTAAAATCTCTTTGGTTTCTTAAATTTAAAATATTTGTTGTTTATGAAATGATGTAGTAGTCCTTTCTGATTTCCATTTGAAAATTATGAGGCTTTGATCAGCAGCATTACAAGAAGTCTGGTATGTGACAAGCTGTGTAGTACTTGTGAGGTTGGTTTGGGCTTGTTGTTTTACAGTGCTTTGCAGCATTAAACCGAAAACGGCTAATTGTTTTAAATCTTGGTCACACTGTAGACAGTGAAATGTATCTAAGCAACTCCTGGAGTATCATCATGTAAAATTTAACATTACAGGAATTTTTTATTGCTGTGGAAAAAAAAAATCAGTTTGCTTTATTCCCAGAGGCACTAATTATCATTGTTGTAAACTGAAACATACTTTTCTGCAAAGGATCCTTGTGAGGAAAATATAATCAAGAGCCACTAAACTCTCTGGCCTTATTTTTAGGGATAAATTGTGCTACTTTATTTGTTGTATTGAAATGGTAAAAAAAAACCAAAAAAACAAAGGAAAAAGTTGCTTGACTTAATTTCATATAATGGTACACACTTAGCACTCAACAACCAGAAGAGGTGGGAAGGGAGAAGAATCTACTTTTGTAACTTAGCAACATAGGTTTCAACTGCATGTTTAAATACCTGATTGTTTTGTTAGTTTGCATCCAAGGCCACTATTCTTGTTTGCTTTCAAAGAAGCTTTGCTTTTCATGCTTCTAGACCCTGTTTTGAAGAGTACAATGTGTAATAGAAATGCTTATTCTAGAATTCTCTGGTGGTACTGTTTTGAGCTATTTCTGTATACATTCAGCTCTTTCTTACACGGTGTTCTGATAGCTTTTTAGGCCACCAGAGGTTATACAAGACTCTTACTAGTCCAAGCTATACTTGGATATTTAATAAATGAATATATATTTGCTTGCTCAAGGTTTAATAAAGAAGACTATGTAAATATTGTGTGTGGAACAATCTTTGAAACTGGGATTTTTCTTTTCAGTAATGAACTGTAGTCATCTTCCAGTGTTATGCTTCTTATGATTCACCTGGGAAGGATGTTGTCTTGCTGGAGCGTGTCCAGAGAAGGGCAACAAAGTTGGTGAGGGGTTTGGAACACAAGCCCTGTGAGGAAAGGCTGAGGGAGCTGGGGTTGCTTAGCCTGGAGAAGAGGAAATTCAGGGGTGACCTTATTGCTCTCTACAACTACCTGAAGGGAGGTTGTAGCCAGGCAGAGGTTGGTCTCTTCTCCCAGGCAGCCAGTACCAAAACAAGAGGACACAGTCTCAGGCTGCGCCAGGGGAGGTTTAGACTGGATGTTAGGAAGAAGTTCTATACAGAGAGAGTGATTGCCCATTGGAATGGGCTGCCCGTGGAGGTGGTGGAGTCACCATCATTGGAGGTGTTCAGGAAGAGGCTTGATGGGGTGCTTGGTGCCACGGTTTAGTTGTTTAGGTGGGTTGTATTGTATTGTATTTAGGTGGGTTGGATTGGTTGATGGGTTGGACGCGATGATCTTGAAGGTCTCTTCCAACCTGGTGTATTGTATTGTAATGGTCAGGGTAACAATTTGGGCTAAACTGCCTCACAGATTTGAGGAGATGTCTTTGGGGATTTGTATCAGGATATTAGTTGATGTGCATTGGTGGCTGTAAGCAACCTACTGAGTGATGGAAGTATGTTATGAATGATACCAGTAAATAGCTGAGTGGAGAGAGGCATCATGCATATGAATGGACACTTTTCTTCAGAATTGAAACTTCTAATGGAGGGGGGGAAAGTCTGCAAGGAAGATTGCTTTGTGCTTCTACAAATAGTCAAAGAATCATAGAATGGTTTGGGTTGGAAGGGGCCTCTGAAGGTCATCTAGTCCAACCCCTTCTGCACTAAGCAGGAACATCTTCCACTAGATGAGGTTGCCCACAGCTCTGTCCAGCCTCACCTTGAAGATCTCCAGGGATGGGGCCCCAACCACTTCTGGGGGCAACCTGTTCCAGTGTGCTGCCATCCTCATAGTAAAGAACTTGCTCCTAGCATCCAATCTAAATCTGCTCTTCTCTAGTTTGAAGCCATTGCCCCTCATCCTATCACTGCAGGCCTTTGTAAACAGGATCTCTGCATCCTTTTTGCAGGCCCTCTTCAGGTCCTAGAAGGCTGCTATTATGTCCCCCTGGAGTCTTCTCTTTTCCAAGCTGAACAACCCCCAGCTCCCTCAGCCTGTCTTCATAGCAGAAGTGCTCCAACCCCATGATCATTTTTGTGGCCCTCCTCTGGACCTGTGTCAGGTCTGTGTTCTTCCATTATTGAAGGCTCCAGAGCTGGATGCAGCACTCTAGTGAGGTCTTACCAGAGCAAACTGGCAGTGAAATCAAGGATAGGATTGGCATTGTCTGAATAGCTGAGAAGAGAATGATGAATACTCTACATGAAGTTAGGACAGGAATTTAAATGCAATTACTGTTCTCTTGAGCTGAGGAAAACAGGTGTTTTCAAGATACACCTGCCTGGGCAGTAGATGCACTGAATAGTGTGAATTCATCACAAGTTCATGTTAAATGTGGCTCAGCTATCCCTTTTGAAGAATTAAACATCTGCTTCTAGGAGATAGTTTTGCTACAGAAACAGGTTAAGAGTTTTCTTTGTGGTACAAGATCAAGAGGTGGAAGAACATGAAATCAGAAACCAGTAAAGATGTTTTCTTGTTTCTCTTGTATGTAGTTTGGTATTAAAAGAGAGACTTTATTTTGGTGAATATATTTTCCTCTTTAAATACTTGCTAATTATTACTACTTCTTGGCTTGCTCTTATTTATTTATTGCTGGGTAAAAGGGAGTTTCCCAAGTAAAATAATAACGACAACAAAAACGCTCATTTTTGTAGTGTTAATACTGATTCAAGTTTGGTTTTAGCTGACTTGCAGTGTTCATTCTTTAGGTAGGGTTCTGAAAATTGAAATCCCTTCCTTTGCAGATTGTACAGTGCTTTATTAAAAAAAATATTAAAAATAAGTAATCATCTTATTTAATGTAACTTTGAAGAAAATTGCCACACTGAATTCAGCAGTAACATGCAGTATAGAGTACAAGCTCCATGTTTTTTCAGACTGTCTTTCAAAGATTTCCTTATAAATCCCAGTTGTTGTGAAGTTTTTGTGGAGTGAGCACTAAAGTTAAGCTATGAGTCTTGTTGCCCAGAAGCAGTTAAAAAGCATTTTCTTTTGTTCCCTCATATGATTTCAGCATCTACGCAGGCACTCGCAGATGATGGATGCTATTTTATCACTTTAGTCTATGGAGCCACCACATCATAAATTTCAGTGATGTCTTTCTAAAGCTGGCTAAGTTGTCTCCCTTTTTTTTTTCTTTTCTTCTTTTCTCCTTCTATTATCTGAAGGCAGCCTACAGGAGAGCTGCTGAGGGACTTTTTAGGGTGTTCGGTAGTGATGGGACCAGGGGGAAGGGATCCAAGGTAGAGGAGGGGAGATTTAGATTAGATGTTAGGAAGAAGTTCTTCACCTTAAGGGTGGAGAGACACTGGAACAGGTTGACCAGGGAGGGGGTGGGTGTCCCTTTCCTGAATGATTTTAAGGCCAGGCTGAATGTGGCTCTGGGCAACCTGGTCTTGTGGAAAGTGTCCCTGCCCATGGCAGAGCGATTTGAACTAGATGATCCTTGAGGTCCTTTCTGACAATTCTGTGATTCTGTATATCTCCTTTTGAGTCAATATCTTAATTAAATCTTTCCCTTTTGTAAAAAAACCCCAAAAAACTAGAGCAAATGTCTGTTCCTAGAATGAATATTCTTGAAGTTTTAGCAAAGAAGCGCTACATGTGTTTTAAAAAGCTTTGTATACAACTATCAATTTGTTATCTAACTAATAGTGGAGTCTTAGCAATAGATCATCAGCAATCCCACTGCAGTGTCAGGCAAGAAACAGAGCATCTGTACATAACTGGCATCTTAACATGAGCTATATGACCAGTGCTTGTCCAGACATAAGCAGTGATTGCTTGATTCTTGGAGGCAAACAGGGTTTTCTCCTACTTTTTACCACTTGCCACGAGCTCCTGACGGTGCCAAGAGCATTTGTTTAAATCATTTCATTTTGAAAGTAAATTGGAGGTAATTCTTTTTGATTTTCAGATGGGCTGTTTTTTTTGTCATGCCACTGCTTTTGACTGACCTTTTCATGCAAGGAGTTCTAGCTCTTTCAGACAAGACTTCCTATTTGAAACGCAGCACTGCTTTCCGAAATTTAATTGTGATCCTTGTTAGGTTTGTGAATTGACAGAATTTCATGTCTTTAGGATATATACTAAAAAAAGTGATCTGTTGCTATTCAGATTATATGTCATCACTTTCATTTAGGGAAAAAAAAAGGAAGCTGTGGCCTTGATCCATAGTGTAGAGAAAAAAGACTTCTTAAAATCAAATTCCAGTTGAAAAAAATTATGTGACTGTAAAAGCTTGACATCTGAAGTATCATTCCAGTTAAGCATGCTTGGAAAGATGAGCATAGTTTCATGCTAAAGCAATACTGGCTCAAGAGGAAAATTATATCATAGAGCTAGGAAAGATACAGAGAAGTTGATCAGAGCTTTTAATTTGAAGAACACCTGTAGTACTTCACTGAGAGTTGATGCAGAGAGTCTAGGCCTATGAAATAATAATTGGTAGACTGGAGAGTAAAGAACACATTTGCTATGTATTCTAACAAAAGAAGTAGCAGGAGGAATTGTGAAGCCTTGTGGCTAATGTTTAAAAGGTTTGAGAGAAACATTTAATTAAGGTAAGTGACTGAAAACTTGTAGAAAGTAGAGCTCAGGGTGCTGTTGACTAAGTGCAGTCATGGAAGAAGAGTGTGTTTACCACTTTGATTTAGTAACCCAACTATGAGGCTTATAATTACTGAAGCCAATGTATGTTTGTGCATCTCTCCTGTTCTGGTGGACTTTCCAAGACATTTGCTACTAATCATGGTTGGGAACAGAGAACTGCGTTAGGAGGACTTTTGATCTGATCTAGTTCAGCTGTTCTTAAGAACAACACTAATCATGAAGTTATAAATATTCATTTAGTAGTAGTAAATTAGAGGAATGCTGGTTTAATTATGGTTATGCAGATTCTTAGGAATGTTCTTGCAGAGTATCTCTGGCTGGTATCTTATCACTAAAGCTTTGATGGATGCTGTGTGTGCACAAAATACTGCTGTATGAGGAGACGTAGTACTTTCCCTATAGTAATGTATTGGCTTTAATCTGCTCTGAAAATAAACTGTGTAAACATGAAAATGCTACTGATCTTCCCACTTAAGCTTTACTACACACAGAGATTTAATGAGGAACATAAAACTGATGAAGTCATTAGTTGCTGTCTGCTAGTTGAGTATTGATTTAGACTGATGTAATTGGCAGCCTTTTTGTACAAAGAGGGTTGAGTGAAGTGGTTATCTGGAAAAGAGATTTTTCGAGTTGAATTGATTTTTCAGACTGTAAATGGAATTGAACTGTTAAACTTGTACTTGCTTTCCAAACTCCTTTGAGATCATTTTAGAAGTAGCTGGAGATGAGCTTGGATGATACAAGAGTGAGGATGGTAGAGTGAGGTATTTTCAACAGTCTGTGACTTACCGGTTACTTATTTGCAACATAATAAAGAAGTTGTATTGACCTCTTTTCTCCCTTTCTTCCCCAAATACATGTCTATTCTATCTAAGCATATGGAGCTTTGAAGAATGATTCTTCTCCAACTTTAAATCAGTATTTGGATTGTTAAGAAATAGTTGTCCTTTCTACATTACATTCTCAAGAAATATATTCTTTGAAAACTAGAAATATAGTAGAGTTGTAATCATAATTTGCACAACTTAAAGAGAAAAGTTACACATTTGCTTTTTGTTTGTTTGGTTGGTTTGTTTTGTTTCTTTTTGGTTGGGTTTCTGGTTGGTTGGTTGGTTTTATGGAGTGAAACTGTTGGAATTAGTTGAACAAGGAATCTAGAAGCTTACTTACAAGTCAGTGTTGGCCAACTCTGCAAATTAAATTTTCTTTTTCCTGCATGCAACCTATAATTCGTATCAGAATTCATCATATTCATCAAATCTAAAAGACAGTGAGATCACCTTACTGTTGTTAATACTAAATTGTTGGAGGTTGTATAGGCCAAACTCCAAAAGGCTTTGGAGTACAAGAGCTCTCTATCAGAATGTTTGGTGTTACCTTATGTTGGTAATGAGAAGAGAAAGCTTGTGGTGGTGCTCTTTTTCAGATGTTTTGAAGAGTGGAAATACAGACTTCCTGGCTGACACAAATGACATCTTTTGCTGTGGGAATAGATATGCATGAAAATCACTTCCTAAAATTTGCTGGATGTGCCTCTGGAATATCTTTTAAAAGAATGCTATAATGAGAATTTATCTGGTAGAAGCTGCTTAGTGTAGCACCACCTGGATTCCTAGTCTAGGATTTATTTGCATTTAATTATATCTCATTTAGGTTGGGAGGAACAAGATTAGGAATAAGTATGCAATACTACTAGAAAGCTGGGTTCTCATTTCATCTAGTAAACAAATGAAAGAGAAGTGAGTAACAAGAATATTGGAAACTGGTAATTTTTAAATCAAGTTTGTTCATTTAAGCTACTCATCACCAAGAATTAGGTTTTGAAGTGTTCTACCAACATTGCCTAAATTCAATCCTACCAGGAATTCAGCCAGGATTTTAAAGGCATATGATGACTTTTTTGCCTGGCTTATTCATTTCTGTAGAGAGAGTAACAGAACAACAAAATTAAAGAAGGACTGAAAGAGTTTCCAAATGTTGGTAAAGATCTTGCCATGCTTTCCCAATTTTCAGGCTCTTCAATTTGGACTGCTTTGTGACTGCTACTTTATCCAAAAAGATGTCAGTTTAAATCCTGAAAAACAATAGAAGAATTGTTTGGCAGAGAAGTCAGCAACTAGTATTTGGCACCGCCTTCAGCATTTTAAGCCAGGTTGCTGACAGCAAAAGCATGAACAGAGCTTTGAGGGGGAAAAAAAAACACCAACCCTGCAGTCTTCCAGAAGTAAGTCTAAATGGAAAATACAATTGCTTTAAATTTCTTCTGAATAAAGCACTTGAAAAATATTTTTATCTGAAAACAGATTCTGGTTGGTTTTTTTTTTTTTTACATACTACTTAGCTCTTGTAATTGCTTACACCTACTCTTTAATCCATGTTCTGGCACTTCCACATCAAAGATGATAAATTGTTGGGGTGCAGCAACATTTGTTTTTAATTTAGGAACTTAGGAACCAATTCTTGCAAAACTCTTTTGTAGTAGATGAAGGAATTGGAATACAGGAAATATCTTAGAAGTTATGTCAAAGGCTGCCATGGTAGCATTTTCTCTCTGCTGCTGTTTTATGTATAGATTTGGACAAGGCTTACAGCTATGGTGAATTGAGGCTGACTTAAGTGCTGGCAGTATAGAGTATGTAAACAAAAAGCCTACAACAATTTAATCCAGTAACAAAAGCCTCTGATTGTCTGTGGAACTCTTAATGGAAGTTACCATTTGTTAATCATAACCATTTTAAGAGAGAGAGAGTTCTGTGCAAAGCAATTTCATGCTTTGTACATTCTCTCTGAAGCACCCATGAAATCAGTCACTCTTTCATAACTATGATCAAAGAATCTTATAGTATGGATGTGGGTTTGCCAAGTCTAAAGTTACTGGCTCACTCCATGGAGAAAGAATTCTTTTCTTGGTGTGTGTGTGGGGTTGTTTTGTTTTGTTTTTAATGCACCTTTGGAACACTTTCCCAGGATAGGTTTGTCTTAGGTTTAGGCTCAAACTGGTTTGAAGCTATCTAGAAAAGATCAGTCCCACAGATGTCTTTCCCTGTAGCCATGCAAACTAGCTTCATTCTCCCTTACAATGGCTTTTGCAGTCTTCCAGTTGGAGGGCAAATCAAATCAAACTGAAAAATGTAGGAATGTATGTGAGCTGACTTGAACCTGTATCACTTTCAAGAAGTGCAAATACCAGTTCATAAATTTATAGAATGGTTCAGGTTGAAAGGGACCTTAAAGATCATCTAGTTCCAACCCTCCTGCCATAGGCAGGAACACCATCCACTGGACCAGGTCTCTCACAATTCCATCCAACCTGGCCTTGAACAGCTCCAGGGGAGGGGGGCACCCATGACTTCCCTGGGCAACCTGTTCCAGTGTCTGACCACCCTCACTGTAAAGAATTTCTTCCAAATCTCCAGTCTAAATCTACCCTTCTCAAGCTTCAATCCATTCCCTTGCCTCCTATCACTACAAGCCCTTGTAAAATGTCCCTTCCCAGCTTTATTGTAGGGCCCCTGCAGGTACTGGAGGGCTGCTCTAAGGTCTCCCCAGAGCCATCTCTTCTCCAGGCTGAACAACCGCAACTCCTTCAGCCTGTCCGCACAGGGGAGGTGCTCCAGCCCTGTGATCATCTTCGTGGCCCTCCTCTGGACCCACTCCAGCAGTTCATCAGGCAGTATCAGCTATTCAGAGAAAAGACTTTTTGGTGTTGACATAGTTCCATCAGTTATAAGGTGGTTTATTAACGCTGTAATGTTTCTCACTAAAGAGCATACATGTTGTATGGGGAAAAATCCTCTGTGTAGATATCGCTGTATTTAGTATGCAGTGTTGTTATGTGCATACTGAACACCTGCTCAGTATTTCCCTGCAGCTCACTCGTGTTTCTATTTGTGTTTACCATTTTCTTTGATTACCTAAAACAGTAACTAGGTGCTATTTCTAGCACACTGAAAGAGAGATGCAAAAATATTCTTTAAAGACTGCTTGCTTCCAAAATCAACAGAAGCTTTAGAATCCAGCAAAATTGTTAATACTGTATATGGAATTGAGCAACTTGCCTGTCTGTTCACAGATACTTGAAGAAGAATGCTGTGGTGTATGGCTGAAGTGCTGGATGGGTCAAGTTAAAATGTAACTAATAGGAATTGATTGGAACAGTAGAACTAATTGTTCTGGTTTAAGAGTGTGTGGTGAGATCTTTAATTACTAGAGCACTCTGAGATGAGTGTAAAATCTTTGATTGCACCTGTAGATACAGGTCTAAACTTCCATGAACTTTGGAAATGGGGGAAAGTTTCTTCCCCTTCATGTTTTTTTCCTGGCTATCGTGTAGGTGTGTACGCTTATGAGACTCTACCCTGCCCTGCTGAGGCTGCATCTGGAATATTGTGTCCAGTTCTGGGCGCCTCAGTTCAAGAAGGACCTCAGGGAACTGCATGAAAGAGTCCAGTGCAGAGCCACAAAAATGATGGAGTGGCACATCTTCCTTATGAGAAGAGACTGAAGGAGTTGAGGGCTCTTTAGCTTGGAGAGGAGGAGCCTGAGGGGTGGCCTCATTCATGTTTATAAAGATGGGTAGGGTGAGTGTTCAGAGGATGGAGTCAGGCTCTGCTTGGTTATGCCCAATGACAGCACAAGGGGCAATGCTGGAAGTTGAGGCATAGGAAGTTCCATGGAAACATAAGGAAACATTTTTACCCTGTGAGGGTGACAGAACACTGGAACAGGCTGCCCAGGGGAGTTGTGGAGATATTCAAGACCCACCTGGATGTGTTCCTGGGTGATCTGCTCTAGGTGATCCTGCTCTGGCAGGGGGCTAGTACTAGATTGTCTTTCGAGGTCTCTTCCAGCCCCTAACATTCTGTGAGTCTGTGAGACAAGGTTTGAGGTTTGTATCATTTCCTGCTAGTCTCTATGTTAAAAATTCAAATCTTTTTGTGGCCTTTCTTATGTCAAAACTGACATAAGAAAACAAATGCCAAGTTGACCGAACATGTGAAGATCTTTTTAATGTATTTGTTTTTCTATCTCCAGGTCATTAATTTTATTTACCCCTAAGGAATAACTATGAGAAAAGGTAGAGGTGTGGTTAGGTAAAACAATTGATGGTTTAGATTTTTAAAATTCCAGCAAAACCAGGAAATAATTGACTTAGCATTGCTAATGTTGCTGTGGTGAAGTGTGCAGTGAAGGTAGAATAAAAGGAGGAAGGGAAGCACCAAATGTAAAATAATGGTAAAAGGAGTGTTTGCCTTGGCTACAAGTCCCCAGAGGAGTTTGAATCATGGAATGCTTCATGTTGGAAGGGACCTTTAAAGGTCATCTAGTTCAAATCCTCTGCAGTGAGCAGGAATATCTTTAAGTGAATCAGGTTGCTCAGAGCTGTCTAACCTAACCTTGAATGTTTTGGGGGATGAGGTTTTTACCACCCCATCTGGGCCATCTGTGTAAGTGTTCCTCATCCTAAGAAATTTGAAATTGAAGATCAGGCTTGATGTGGCCCTGGGCAATCTGATCTAGTTGGAGGCTGTCTCTGTTGACTGCAGTGGGGGTTGAATCGATGATCTTTGAGGTCTTTGATGATCTTTGTCTTTTCCAACCTTGGCGATACTGTGATACTGTTGCTCTCTACAACTACCTGAAAGGTGGCTGTAGCCAGGAAGGGGTTGGTCTCTTCTCTCTAGCAACCACCACCAGAACAAGAGGACACAGTCTCAAGCTGCACCAGGGGGAAGTTTAGGCTCAAGGTGAGGAGGAAGTTCTTCACTGAGAGAGTCATTCGTCATTGGAATGTGCTGCCCAGGGAGCTGGTGGAGTCCCCGTCCCTGGAGGTGTTCAAGAGGGGATTGGACGTGGCACTTGGTGCCATGGTCTAGTCATGAGGTGTGTGGTGACAGGTTGGACTCGATGATCTTTGAGGTCGCTTCCAACCTTGGCAATACTGTGATACTGTGAATGAGATGAGCTTGGAGAAGACGACCCCTTCATACCTAAGTGGATATGATGAGAGGTCTCTGAATAATAGTTGAAGTATACATTGAAAGTTAATAACGTGGGCTCAGGAACCAACTCATTGGCAATGCAGTGAGTTGAAGAAGAGAAATTTATGGTGTGTTATCCTTGTGTAATATTTTCAGTGTTCTAGGATATTCCTAGATTTCTTTTTTTGTTTGAAGGCAAGGATTATTTCTACTTCATGTTAGTTTGTGGAGTTTGCTTGAAAGCTGTATGCTCTACAGTAACTATAAATGTTGTTTCCATGCTATATTGAATTTGGAGCTTGGAATGTCTAAGCATGTAAAAATGTCATTGAAAAAAAAAGTCAATGATTAAGAGATGATCTCATTTTAATCATCAAGATTATCTCATCTTTTAGGACCTAGACCTGTCTAGGAAAAAGCAATTTTTTTCGGGTCTTGTGCTTTAATTGACACCTTGGGAATAAATATAACAGCAGAGGGAGCTTGATAGTGTCGGTGTCTATAAATGCATCATTTAAAAACAATGACAGCCAGACAAAAAATATCCAACACTTTGCATAACTTCTTGAAAGCTGTCGGTGTACTTTGAGGTAGAAACATAGTGAAGCTGCAGAGGCAGTTGACAGTTGCTTCATTTCTAGTGTGGTCCTTTAAATTGTTAGCTGGTACAAGAGAGCTACATGGGCAGGAAAAATCTCATTTCTTAAAGATTTTCAGTATGATGGGTCATGATCACAGAATCACAGAGGGTTAGGGGTTGAATGGGACCTCAAAAGATCATCTGGTCCAAACTCCTACCAGAGCAGGATCAGCTAGAGTAGGTCACATATCCAGGAGGGTTTTGAATGTGACCAGAGAGGAGACTTCACAACCTCTCTGGGCATCCTGTTCCAGGGTTCTGTTACCCTGACAGTGAAAAGTTTTTCCTTATGCTCATGTGGAACCTCCTCTTCTCCTTGTCATATCATTGGCTGTCACTGAGAGGAGCTGTCTCTGTCCTCCCAACACTCACCCTTCACATCTTTATAAAGAAATCAGTCTCCTCTTCCTCATGCTCCAGAGCCCCAGCTCCCTCAGCCTTTCCTCAAAGGGGAGATGTTCCACTCCCTTTACAGGAGATAGACAGCTGGTCCCTTGTATCTTTGTGGCCCTGCACTGGACTCTTTCAAGCGGTTCCCTGAGGCCCTTCTTGAACTGAGGGGCCCAGAAATGGGCATGATATTCCAGATATGGCCTCACCAGAGCAGAGTAGAGGAGGAGAACCTCTCTTGACCTACTAACCACATCCATGTCAATGCACCTCCGGATGCCATTGACCTTGGACACAAGGGTACATTGTAGGCTTACAGTCATCCATCTGTCCACCAGGGCCCCCAGGCCCCTTTCCCCGAACCTGTACTGGTCCATGGGGTTGTTCTTTCCTGGATGTAAGGCTCTGCACTTGGCCTTGTTGTATTTCACTAAATTCCTCTCAGCCCAACTCTCCAGCCCAGCCTTCAGGTGTATGAGCCACTCCTCCCAGTTCAGTGTCATCCGCAAACTTGCTGACAGGTGATGACAGAAGATCGATTGGGGTTTGTTTATCTAGAAATGAAGCTTAACTTTGCAGCCTGATTTCTGTAGACTTTAATAATAGCAGTTCAGAAATCTGAGAATGATTGACTTGGGAACTGAAGACACAGGGGCTTTTTTTATCATGATTTAAATATTGGCATTTTTTAACTAGTGAAAGCAGAAGAGAAGCAGAAGCTTCTTGTTGCAGTAACCCAAATATTAAACTGTACCCCTCACCTTTTTCTCTATAAGGCACGGTTTCATTTAGGACAACGTGGAGTAAACACTTGTGTTTTAGATTAGTAACATGCCTCAGAGCATAAAGCAAGACTTGATTCCATCTGTGGGAGGAGTCCTGTTATTACATCTGTTGCAGCAGTGTGTGAATATGTTTATTTTTTGAGCTTCAGAGAGCTATCTTACAGTGGTTTGTTCCCTTTACTTTGATTTTAGTATTTTTTTGGAGTTTGGTGGGGTTTTTTTGGCCTGAAATGTATCTGGATGTTTAATTAGCTTTTGAAATGAATAACAAATCCACCTCATGTTTTTCTTAGATGCTTGTAAAGAATTAGCTATCTTATGTCCAGAACTCCAGTGACTTTCTCGTTTGACACCATGAAACAGCAAGGCCTTGTGAAACTTCTTCCATTTTTGATACAAAGGCCTCATCTCTGGGAGCAAGCAAAATTGTTGCTTTTATGTGATTCATTTTACCAGAACACAGGATCATGGCAGTAGAGTTCTAGCCTTAATCTGTAGATTTCCTGCCCAAATGAGTGTATTTTCAGAAGAAAGCAGCAGAGTTCAAAGTAAAAGCAGCAAATATCAACGCAAAATTGTTAGATATGCAGCAGGAATCAAATTTCCACCTCAAACCCTTAGAGTTCAGAATCAAAGCAGTAGATACCCATTCTCAATAGGTAGATTTCCAGCTGAACAATGGAGGACATTCATCAGCAGAGTTAGATTTATTGCTTTAAGACCAACAAAGGTGGTTGTAGCTGTTATAAATTATGCAATGAAGCTGTGGTGAATGTAAGGTTTAGTGAGATTTGTTTTAAGATTATTACTGTATTGCACAAGGCAATGTACATGTGATTTGTAGCTTTCCTGGGTGGTGGTGCAGGTAATGAATTTACAGTTTACAGCAATTTACAACCAGTTTAAGACCTTGTCTTTCAAGTGTGTAGCAAGGTGTAATTAAATAGGTAATAGCAATCGAATACTACCTTTGTTGTTTCTGTTGCTTTGATTCAAAAAGAGTGTCCCTTAAACTTTTCACTGCTTTATTCCACTTCTCAGTTTAAAACACAGGAGAAATGCTGGGGTGCAGGAGTCTTGGCAATGAATTGTTTTACCTCGGTGTCAAAAAAGGACAAGGAGTGGCATGGAAAGAAAAAGAAACATCGTTATTGTGCACTACATCTTGAGTGTGTTCTTCCTTGCTAAACCGGGAGCTTTATGGTTGGTGTGGTCAACAAGAAAAACTTGGTTTAGGCCTCAGGGCAAGTACTGGTTGACTGCTGTGAAAGGCTTGTAGGTGGCTGTGGTTTTTTCCCCTTCTCTTTCTAGACCATTTGTAATTATACAAACTGGTGTTAACTTTCCTGCTTTCTTGTGAAGCGTTGCTGGTGTGAAAGAAGTAACAGGTGAAAAGTGTATGATTTTGTAAGCACAAAACACAACTTCGTATAACTGGGTTTCATAACTTTTCAGATAAAAAACATTCAAATAACTTCGGTTTAGTGAGATTAAAGTTTAATCATTTTGGGAGAAGATACAAGAATAAGATAAAATAAAAATCACCCAAGGCAGGAAACAATTTCATGAGTGTAAGTGCATGGAAAATAGTATGTCTTGTTGGTACCCACTTCAAAAATGAGGATAAATGGAATGTATAATATGACAAGTCATAAGTTAAACCCAGCAACAACAAAGTGTACAACCAAACAACAGTAAAGAAGAGGAAGTGCAGAAGGAGTATTTGACTCAATATAGTGCTTTTAAAAGTTGTTCAGCCTTAAGGAATTTGAGATTTGAGATCAGGTGGTGGAGTCACCGTCCCTGGAGGTGTTCAAGAGGGGACTGGACGTGGCACTTGGTGCCATGGTCTAGTCATGGGGTCTGTGGTGACAGGTTGAACTCGATGATCTTTGAGGTCTCTTCCAATCTGAGTGATACTGTGATTCTTTAGTTGAGTAGGAAGGGTCAATCATTTCAGGAGTATGACTCTTGGAAGATACAGATTTCATATTGGCTTGTGCTTTGTAGCTGAATGCTTGTGATAAATGATAATGTTGCTAATGCTTTCTCTTCCCAGCATGTACCACAGAGGTTAGTTTGTAAATCTGCTTTAGGTCCTTATATGTCTAGGGTGTACCAAACAAAACTGAAACAACTAACAAAAATGCAAAAACCCAGCATCCCCCTCAAAAAACCCCCCCAACAACCAAAGCCACAAAACAAGAACCAACCAGTCAAAACCAACTGAACTAAAAAGCCCCAACCAAACACAACAATCCAACCAAAAGAAAAAAAAAACAAAATCAACAACCCCTCCTCAACAAAACCCAAGCTGTAAAATACCAGATCTTTTTTACTGAGGAAGTTGTTTGGGGCAAGGGGGGCAGAGCAGGGAGAGAAGGTGGAAAGGTAAAAAATCTGGGGGGGGTAAGAATTCAGAAACTGTGTGCAGCACTATAATATACATATGAAACTTCTGAAACAGTTTTCCAGCATTTTTAGCATTTGGACTGATGTCAGTCATTTTTTTGTGTGGTTCACTGTCCCCATTTAATTCTTCTTAAGCTGTTTTGCCTGATGATTGTAGTACTCAGCAGTATCAGTGAAATTAACATTGGGACTCCTGAAATAATGAAGTTGAATAGCAGTCAGAAGTGTTTAGTGGTTCGTAACTAATTTTAAGTCAGTCTTCTGAGCAAGAGGGCTCTTAAGGTAGCAGATGCAATGTGAAACCCTCTGTAGTTTTCTGAAGAAAGTCTCTGATCTGAATATGGTAAAAAATGGACCACCCTAATATGGTACATAAAGAAGCATGAAGACCACTGCAGGGGGGTAAAGAGTGGAATCTTGCAAGATAAGGGAATTTGAGTTGATCACTCAATTCACAGGGATTTCATTTAAGTTTGCCTCATTTAGATGTTAAGAAGTTATCTCCCTATGCTTTTGCCTAAGTTAAGGGTTAGTTTTCCTATTTGTTTGGCTTTGTTTTCATAGAATCAATAAGGCTGGGAAAGACCTGAGAGATCAAGTCCAACCTGTCACCCAGCACCTCCTGACTACTAAACCGTGGCATCAAGTGCCACGTGCAATCCCCTCTTGAACACCTCCAGGGAAGGTGACTTCACCACCTCCCTGGGCAGCACATTGCAATGGCTAGCAACTCTCTCTGTGAAGAACTTTCTCCTCACCTTGAGCCTAAACCTTCCCTGCACAGTTTTGTTTTGTGTCAGTCTTGTAGGAAAACCAACACAGCAAAAGACATATTTGTATTGTTTTGTAGCACGACCTAAAGAAACTCCATGGCTTGCAGTTCACAAATTAGCATGTGAGAATGCTGCTAAGCATAGTCTTCATGGAGGTACATAGTAATAGGATCAAAGCCAGCATCTACAAGTTGTATCAAGGGAAAAGTGAATTAAGTATTAATGAGGGTAATCACAAATTGGAACAGGTTGACCAGAGAGATTGTTGAATCTCCCTCCAGGACTCAACAGGACAAGACTGTGAGCAATTCAATCCATGTTAGCCCTTCTTTGAGAGAGGTACTGGTATGAATGATTTCCAGAGGTGTATTCCATTTCAAATTGCTCTGTGATTTAGGATTCTGCTTCCCCTGGTGCAGGCATGGAAACTCGTGAGATGGGGCAGGCAGTTGATTTTTAATCTGTTTTAGGTCTTATGTTGACATTAGTTCATCTCTGAGCTGTCAGGTTTTAAATATTCTTTGAAGGTGAGAGGGGGAGATTTATATAAATGTTTTTTGAAGTCTTCTCATAACCTGAAGTAACCTCATGGAGCTAATATTTCTAATTTTTACAAGTACTACTTAAAAAGAAGAAAGTAGACATCAATTTGGTGTATAAAGTGTGAGGGGATTTTGCTCATTTGTATTTTATCTTTAGCAGATACCACCTGATATCTTAACAAATTAGTTACAGATCTTTATCAGCTCTTGCTGGTAGCAGCTCTTACATTTGAAAAGTCTGAAGTGCCTCACTTTTTTCTTCTGAGAAATGTTAAGGATATAATTTTGCTTCTGCAGTAATTTCAAGTGCTAAGAATATATTTAAAACCCTGATAATTTTCTCTGGTAGCTGCAATGTATATGTATGCTACGGATATGACTAACAGGCACCTTCTTATCTTGCTGTCTACATTAAAGGGAATGTCTTGGAAGTCTTCTGTTAGTCAAAGTAGTTTACAAATGAAGCCAAAATACCAAAGCCAGCACCTGAATTTTACTGCACCTTGGGGGCAAGAGGAAGAGCCCCTTCAATTTAAATCCACATCAAAGAGATCTTTCACAAGCTGTCTGGAGCCAGAATGGTCACTGCTTGACATTCACGCTTTTGCCAATGAGAAATTGTTATCAAGATTTCTTATGGAATCACAGAAAAAGATAAGAGGTAGTGGTCATCCTCCTTTGGACTTTCAGTGGCTTTTTCTAAGGTTCCTTCTGTTTTTTGTCTTGCAGTCATGGTTACAGCTTAAGAATCCCTTTTAATAAAGGCTAGGTTGTCAGATCAGTGGGAACATGCATTAATTTGCAGTGTTGTTTTCCCTCCCCACTGGGTGATAAAGCTGTCCCATCTAATAGTCCATTATTGACATATAAACAGACCTACTAACTGGAAAAGATTATGGAATCAGACTTGGAAACCCTTTATGACTTTCACACCATTTGTTTGCTGGGAACAAAACACAATGCTCTATAAGGCTGGCTGAGACACCCTTCTCCTGGAGCATACTTTGCTGCTTTGTAGAAAAAACCCCAAACCTCAGAACCAAACAGCAAAAAAAAACAACCAACCATTTAGAAAAATAGGATACAGACAAAAAAGAACTCTTAGATTTTTTTTTTCAAAGTGTAATCATCATATTCTACTAAAATACCCAAATCAAACTAGAGACCCTGCCACTTGCTTGCCTTTGAAATCTTTTTGTGTAAAATAATGTGACATTTCCCCATTTTTAAATAGCCTGCCTGCTGACATGTTTAAATTCAGCTTCCTGCAAAAGTGTGACTAAGTTATTCTGTGCAGTTGGTTTGCTTACTTTTATTTTGAGAGCAGTGAAACTGCCATGGAGATTTAGCCAGATGCCTCTGTTGGAAACTCCTAAGATTTCTGTTCTGTGGTGGGCTGGGTGTTCAGTGGGGTCTCTGTAAACTGGAGCGGTATTTCCTTGGCGTGTTTTCTGTACAGACTCTTACCCTTAGCTCTATACTTTGCGAGCTGGGATGGACCACTGAAGAAAGTAGTTCAAATGTTCCTCCTTCTTCTACTGTTTCAGGTGTTCAGTCGATGGAACTAATCTGTAGCTGCTCTGAAGTATTTAAAATAAATCCCAAACCCAACTGAAATATGTAGTCATTACAAGGCCTTGGCAACAAAGGGTTTTGTTTTCAAGTCCTGTTGCATTTTGGTTTATCTACTGTAGTAAGTTGCTGTTAAACTTGCACATTATGATCTTTATATTACCAACAGGGTTTTAAAATACTGCTATTCCCTACTTCTCAGCAGGAAGTATACACCAGTCAATAAGTTTCTGGTGTATTTCCCTGTTTCTATTCCTCTCTATTTAAAGTTATTGTGGCTTGAGATTGGTTATGATTTTAAGCATTTTGTGAAGCTGTGCACACTTTTTTAACTCGTGAATCTAATTTAGCAGAACTTGCGTCCTTTTGTCAGATTTTTGTAGTCTTAGATCTTGCCAGACTTAAGAGAGCCATCTATGATGTCCTTTGTGTGATACTTTGCTGCTGCTTGCTGTTCAGAAATTTCCTAGTCTTGAAATGTCAGTGCCAATTAAGGCAGCAGAGTAATAATTCTTAACATGCTAAATATTGCAGCTTGTTGACTGTTGCGAATCTTCATTAAGACCTACTTTTTTCTCTCCCTCAGTTTTGCTTAGTGGAAGCTGGGAACTTTTTCAGCAGAGATGGTTATAGGGGATGTATTACAGTTACACAGAGATTATATTAAGCACTTCCTGTCTGTAATCCATTAATTTTACACAGCCTGTAACAGGATGTGCATGCCTTTATTTTTGAATACTTGATGTACAAGTGGAAAAGTAATCCCTTAAATACATATACATAAGCATGCATTAGTTATAACTACAGATTTCCTAGCAAAAGCAACTGTTGTGGCACACTTAGCTGTAAAAGCACATTTGAAATATGAACTGTTTTCACTATTTCTTTTCTCAGAAGAACCTCCTTCAAACAAAGGAGTTGCATTTAAAGAGATGCAAAGACAAACTCTGGCAGCTCAGTTCCTTAAAATTATAATCTGAGCCCCAAAGCACTATATACTAGCAGAAAGGGTTTGTCTGAGTTACCATTAAGAACTAGGAGCCCCTGGCATAAGTTACAGCTCTTACACAGGTATTAATATGAATTTGCAGTGTCTGCTTTATACCTAGAATAATTAGAATCACTGAACTCAAATGTATTTTGGACCCTGGACACAGACTACACAGTTATGTATTATGGGGAGACTACTCAGTTGAATCTTGCAGCAAACAATGTCTGTTTCACAGTAGAACATGTTTGTTTATTTCCTGGAGTGTTGTAAATGAGCATGGGATTCTGATTTCAACTTGATCAACACACAAACTGGACTGAAATAAATCCAGAAGGTAAGCTTCTAAGTTACAACCCAAACAGTGCCTTTCCACCAGAGCTTTGTTTGTACTGTGTGCTTAGCAATTATTTGGGTTCTAAATCGTTCCATTAAACATTGGGATTCACTAACCATTCTGAGAACAGTATGGTGTTTCGTGCTCATCAGGAATCTGAAACATATGGGATAGCTTAAAAGTAAACAGGTCTAGTAAAAAAAAAAGAATAATCTCTTGCTAACAATTTATGCATAGTCACAAGAATTGAACAGGCAGTGCTAACTGCAGAGGTCAGGGAATTTTTTTCTGCATGTGAATTAGACCAGACCTTAAACTGCTGAAATGTGAAGGGTTTGTTAGGATAGATACTCACTCATGCAGATCTCTTACATAACTTATTTACTGCCTAAAACATGCAAAAAAAGCCCCTATCCCTATGGATTCCTTAAATATGTAAAATTCCTGTAAAATTGTTCCTTTAAAAAAAAACCCACAACCAAAAATAGCTTTATTTTCTGCTTCTGACCATGCCTTTAAGATGTATTACACTTGTGCAGATTGTAGCGTTTTATGCTCGGAAGGTCTTTGTAAATGGAGATGTAAAGACATTTTGCAACCAGCTGTAGATCACTTACAGTGTTTTAAGTCTGAGTGTTTTTGCTGAGCGTTCATCTCTGCTTCATATCCTCAGTTACCCTACTCTGGTGTCCCGTTCAGGCTGCACAATTTTAGGATATTTCCTTTCCTTCTGTGGGCACACTAGCTCCTTAGCTCCTTTGTGGCCCCCTGTGTTTCCATATGAAAAGGCGGGCAGGAATGTTAGTAGTTGTTATGGTAATAGCGATTTGAGGGACCTGCCCACTTTCCAGTGTGTCAATATTTATTCTTGCAAATAGGACTCAGCATTTTATGGTGTTTTTTTTTTTTTTTTTTTTTTTTTTTTTTTTTTCTGCTTTTGATTGTTGCCTGATGGAGAATCACACCCAAAAAAAAGTCACTTTGAGGGGATGGACTATCAGCGTGTTTAGGTGTTAAAGAAACAACTGTGGTTTGTTGTAAATGGAAATTCAGAAGAAGTGATAGCCCTGTGAGGGGAGGCTGAGGGAGCTGGGGTTGCTTAGCCTGGAGAAGAGGAAGCTCAGGGCAGACCTTATTGCTCTCTACAACTACCTAAAGGGAGGTTGTATCCAGGTGGGGCTTGGTCTCTTCTCCCAGGCAAGCAGCACCAGAACAAGAGGACACAGTCTCAAGCTGCACCAGGGGAGGTTTAGGCTGGATGTTAGGAAGAAGTTCTTCACAGAAAGAGTGATTGCCCATTGGAATGTGCTGCCCAGGGAGGTGGTGGAGTCACCAT
Organism: Colaptes auratus; assembly: GCA_015227895.2. Taxonomy (NCBI): domain Eukaryota; kingdom Metazoa; phylum Chordata; class Aves; order Piciformes; family Picidae; genus Colaptes; species Colaptes auratus. Next base: position 8,045,374 of record CM037634.1, read on the forward strand.
CACTGGAGGTGTTTAGGAAGAGACTGGATGAGGTACTTGGTGCCATGGTGTAGTTGGTTAGATAGTGTTGGATAATAAGTTGGGCTCCATGATCTCAAAGGTCTTTTCCAACCTAGTTTATTCTATTCTATAAACTTAATGCATAGCAACTTCTAGTTGCCATGGTACTTCAACTTGAAGGAATTTCCTTCAATGTTAAAATGATTCCTGGGTGTTGTCTTTAAAGTTGTCAGTATTTAAGAAAGAAATGGCTCTGGGAAGAAGTAATGAGAGACTATTTTGGAATACCTAATGTGGCAACCCATGAAGAAATGTCAAGAAAATTCCATAGTGTTCAACAATCTGTTTGAGGCTTGCTTATTTTGGCAATAAAGGCTTTTATGACACAACTTCAAAACACTAAAAATTACGAGTTACTACAGGCTGGCCCCCAGCCCTGGTAATGAGTCAGTTCTTCAGTAAACAAGCATGAAGTTGAGTTTGTCAAAAAATGGAGTCAGTTGGTTGGATCAGTCTCCATTTTATCCTGTCCTGATGTGGTCAGGTACTCTGGTTCATGTGTTCTTGCTCTTCTCCTCCTTGGTTCTGCACTAACAGTCTTTTAGCAGTTATGCTAATGCATCTGTAACTCTTCTGTGATAATCAAAAAAGATTCTTCTCCTGTCTGGACGTCTGTCTTTAGAAAGACTTTAAACTTCTTCCAGAGCTTTGATACCTTGCCTCGATGTCAGAGCTGTTAAGTGTTAGACTTGAGTCCCCCATGTGGAATTGAGCTGCACTACGACTCTCTGCTTTCCCAGCCCAACTGCTGTTACTTTCTTTTTTCTGCCAATTTTATTTACTGTCTTTGCCCTTCTCAAATAAAACCGTTGAGTTTGGGTTTTTTTATAATTAACAAGATGACACTACAGATTTCTATATGATGCTAACTGTTTTCTCTTATTCTTGGAAATAATGCCTTGCAAAAGCCTCTGGAGTGCTGCATGACTTTGCATAAGTAGTAAAAACCTGAAAATGGTAGTCTCAGAAGCTTTCTGTAAAGGAATTTATACTGAACTTTGTTTAAAGAGTTTTCACACTGAGCATTTTTCTCTGCTGCTTTGGCTGCGTGGCATATAAAAATTGTCCAAAAGTGTCTCAACAGATGACTTGAGGAAGCTGTTACTGGCATGAAATGCTTCCTATTTTAAAGCAGTAACAATTTTGGGGGGAAAAAAACCCACAACTGGAGTTAGAGTCTACTCCTTTACTGTAGCCACATAAAGACTGGAGCTGGTGGTGTCATCCTGTACAGTGAACAGGCTAATGAACACAAGTTGCGTAATATAAACTTCAGACTGCAGCACCTGTGTCTTTAATGAGCTTGCATCATATTTATTGAAATAATCAATACTGGCTGAAACAAACATGGCAATTTAACTCAAGATGATCAGGCTTAGAGTTAATCTGTGTCTCTGTATTTTGACCACTACCATGCAGATGCTGAAACTCAAAATAGCTTTGCAGAAAAAAATACTGCAACTTACAGGTTCAAGGGCTTACCCCTGTGCTCAGCTAGAGGTAGTGTTCACTCTTATTATTGAGCTATCAGGACAGATGTGAAACTACTAATATTTTATGAGTGAGGTGCTGGTTGCCTGGAAGAGACCAACCCCCACCTGTCTACAACCTCCCTTCAGGTAGTTGTAGAGAGCAATTACCTGAGGGTTGGTCTCTTCTCCCAGGCAACCAGCACCAGAACAAGAGGACACAGTCTCAAACTGCACCAGGGGAAGTTTAAGCATGAGGTGAGGAGAAAGTTCTTCACAGAGAGTGTTGTTAGCCATTGGAATGGGCTGCCCAGGGAGGTGGTGGAGTCACCATCCCTGGAGGTGTTCAAAAAGGGATTGGACGTGGCACTCGGTGCCATGCTTTAGTAGTCATGAAGTGTTGGGTGACAGGTTGGACTTGATGATCTTTGAGGTCTTTTCCAACCTTACTGACTCTATGATTCTGTGAAAAAATTGCATCAGATGGGGTCTTTAGGTCTTGGTAGTAATGATCATGTTTCTTTTCTATGTAGAAGCTGAAAACAACAACATACTGCTAAACAGAGCATGTAGATGTTTTGAATGGCATTCAGCATAAGGCATAAGAGGACAGTGGTGGTCTTAACACCAAAAGATGACATCCTCAAAACAGTGTCCTGCAGCTGCCTAAAGTTAGCTAAAGGGCAAAGCTGAAATTAAATTACAGCTTTATCTGTGCTTCTGAATGCAGAAGAGCAATGGGTGGTTATTTAGAATCAGAAGATCATAGGTTTCACTTGGAAAAGACCTCTAAGATCATTGAGTCCAACTGTCAACCTAAGCCCACCATGGCCACTGAACCACATCCTGAAGTGCCATGGCCACACGTTTCTTGAACACTGCAGGAGCAGAGACTCCACCACCTTCTTGGGCAATGTATTCTGATACCTGACCACTCTTTCAGTTAAGACATTTTTCCTACTATCCTATCTAAACCTCCTCTGGCACAGTTTCAGGCCATTTCCTCTCATTCTGTCACTTAATACTGGAGGGAAGAGACCGACCCCACCTCCAGGTAGAAAGCAATGAGATTGCCCCCCAGCCTCCTCTCCTCCAGACTAAACAATCTCAGCTCTTTGTGTACCAGTAAGGTTTTACCAAATTTCTTCTCAAAACCTCCAGGAGACCACTCATGCATCTGGTATACTGTAGGCTGTGCACAGCTCTCTGGGTGAGTGTCTTTTATTAGGTAAAAATACGCCAATAAAAGTTTGCCTCTTTGCCACCCCTATGTTGGGTTGTTTGTCTGGGAGGTTATTTGGGAACAAATCAGAGAAACAACAGTGAAAGCTGCCTTCTAAAGAATGCTGGACTCAACTCTGTCACATTAGCTGCAAACAGTTGTGATGAAGATCAGAATGTTTATGTTTTGGTTCTCAGTCTGTTGCTATACCAGCTCAGGAGCTCTGTCCTCATTTCGGAGCCAAGAATAAATCACATCACCTCAGACAGCTGGTGAGTTTTTGAAATGTGCCTGCAGATTAGTCTTGGTGTCTGTCAGCAGTCAGTGCAACTTAGGTTGCTTTTTACTTGCTGAAGATGACGTAACTGAGCTCTACGGTGCGTGAAGCTGAGCAGTCTGTTAAGCCTGAGGTAGTTTGCCTGCCAGCAAACTCTGCTGGAACCTCCACATCTGCAGCACTCAAGTTGTTACTGTAAATGAGATGGTGTTTTGAGTTAGAATTCCTATGGGATTTAATCTTTTAGCTTTAGGCACCTCAGAAAGGATGCCTGTGCTAGCACACTGTAGTGCAGCAATTCCTGGGCTGGCTTTTAAAGAGTTGGCTTACATAATACCACACACAGTTAAACTATGGTGAACAGTAGAACTTGATGGGTTTGAAACTTCTCAATGCCTCAGTTCTACCTGGCACCTTAAAACTCTCTCTGCAGTCCCTCACTATGTTTTCATAGTTTTCACCTGTGTTACTTCAAGTACCTGCTACCATGCATACTGGAAAAGGGGAAACATTACTCCCATTTTCAAAAAGGGTAAGAAGGAGGAACCAGGGAACTACAGGCCGGTCAGTCTCACCTCTGTGCCCGGAAAGATCATGGAGCAGATCCTCCTGGAGGCACTACTGACTCAGAAGAATAGTGAAGAGGTGATTGGGAACATTCAGCATGGCTTTGCCAAGGGCAAATCCTGCCTGACAAACCTGGTGGCCTTCTATGAACAGGTCACAACATTAATAGCTGAGGGGCAAGCAACTGATGTCGTTTACCTGGACCTGAGCAAAGCATTTGACACTGTCCCGCACCACATCCTGGTCTCCAAGCTGGTGACACATGGGTTTGATGGGTGGACCACTAGATGGATAAAGAACTGGCTTGATGGCCACACCCAAAGAGTGGCTGTCAATGGGTCCATGTCCCAGTGGAGGCCAGTGACAAGCAGAGTCCCTCAGGGATCAGTCCTGGGACCAGTCTTGTTCAACATCTTTGTGGGTGCCATGGACAGTGGCATTGAGTGCACCCTCAGCAAGGTTGCTGATGACACCAAGCTGTGTGGTGCAGCAGACAGGCTGGAGGGAAGGGATGCCATCCAGAGGGACCTGGACAGGCTGGAGAGGTGGGCACAAGCCAACCTCATGAGCTTCAACAAGACCAAGTGCAGGGTCCTGCATCTGGGTCGAGGCAATCCCAGGCACAAATCCAGGCTGGGCAGGGACTGGCTGGGGAGCAGCCCTGAGGAGAGAGACTTGGGGGTGCTGGTGGACGAGAAGCTCAACAGGAGCTCTCAATGTGCACTTGCAGCCCAGAAAGCCAATCAGATCCTGGGCTGCATCAGGAGAAGTGTGGCCAGCAGGTCAAGGGAGGGGATTCTCCCCCTCTACTCAGCTCTGGTGAGACCCCACCTGGAGTACTGCGTCCAGTTCTGGAGCCCCTATTACAAGAGGGATCTGGAGGTGCTGGAAGGTGTCCAGAGAAGGGCCACGAGGATGATCAGAGGGCTGGAGCACCTCTCCTATGAGGACAGACTGAAGGAGTTGGGGCTGTTCAGTCTGGAGAACAGAAGGCTCCAAGGTGACCTCATTGTGGCCTTCCAGGATCTGAAGGGGCCCTACACGAAGGCTGGGGAGGGACTTCTCAGCCTATCAGGTAGTGATAGAACTAGGGGGAATGGAATGAAGCTGGAGGTGGGGAGATTCAGGCTGGACGTGAGGAGGAAGTTCTTCACCATGAGAGTGGTGAAGCCCTGGAATGGGTTGTCCAGGGAGGTGGTTGAAGCCCCATCCCTGGAGGTGTTTAAGCCCAGGCTGGATGAGGCTCTGGCCAGCCCATGGCAGGGGGTGTTGGAACTAGATGATCCTTGTGGTCCCTTCCAACCCTGACTGATCCTACTATGATACTATGCCAGCTTTAGGAAAGGACATACCTGGCTCTTCCGTGCAGTTGCTGTTATGGTGAAGCTTATGATTTCAAATGCATTTGGCAGCACCTGCATTAACAGTCTATAATTGTCATTGCTTCCTGCTCAATTTTAAATGCTTCTGTGTTGGGTTTTTTTTTGGTTGGATGGTTGGGGGTTTTTGTGTGTGGTTTTTTTTACAAGATAGCTTTACTTTGCAAAGCAGAACTCTAAATAATCTCATTCATGTAATGTCTCTAATGCCAGATGCTTCTAAAAGGTACTGCCGTTCAAGAAGTTTCTTGTGATGAGAATTTATCTGTTTATCTCTTGTTCTTTCTCACCAGCAGGTATCAGTGATGAAAAACATAACTGGAAACTGTAAGGCTTTCAGTTGCTACCATGGTGACAGCATCTTAGGCGGTAGATTTACTTAAAGAAATGTCAGCTAGGATGTTAAGTCCCTTGAGTGCAGTATAGCAGCTGTCGAGAAACTGCAAATCTCATTGTCTTAACAGCTGAATGTATAATATTCTCATTAGGAAGAGTATTCTTTACTAAACTGATTTGCAGTGTTAAGTGCAGCGCAGGATTGTGTTGCTGCTTTAAAAATACACTGAACTTTTCAGCTCAGAAAGTGAGGAATCCCTTCACATCAGCATCAGAATCATCATCAGCTTCAGGCTTCTGTTTGCATCTTCTCTTTGGGTCCCTGTGGCCGTCTTGTGTAACTTTGTATAAACAAAAGCCTGTTTCTGCATTGCCTATATATGTTCAAACTGGCTTTCAAAATAAGAATGATGCCTTGAGGAAGTTGCTACCAGTGCCTTTAGGTTGTCATCTTGGATTCCTTGCATATGAAGAAAGACCTTGTAAATGACTTTAGGTTGGGTGCCAGGTTTTTTTGTTTGGGTTTTTTTTTTTTGAGGTCCTGCAAAATAAAGATGCCAAATATTCCTTTATGTCAGAAAAGAAGTGGGGGGTGGCATTTATGAAGGATGTTAGAATTTATTCCTAATGTCAGTAGTAAATACAATCTCTGAAATGGTGTATGAGGAATAACAGTCTTAATGTATGTGTCCAGAGAAGGGCAAAAAAGTTGGTGAGGGGTTTGGAACACAAGCCCTATGAGGAAAGGCTGAGGGAGCTGGGGTTGCTTAGCCTGGAGAGCAGGAGTCTCAGGGGTGACCTTATTGCTCTTTACAACTACCTGAAGGGAGGTTGTAGACAAGCAGAGGTTGGTCTCTTCTCCCAGGCAGTCAGCATTAGAACAAGAGGACACAGTCTCAGGCTGCGCCAGGAGAGGTTTAGGCTGGAGGTTAGGAAGAAGTTCTATACAGAGAGAGTGATTGCCCATTGGAATGGGCTGCCCAGGGAGGTGGTGGAGTCACCATCATTGGAGGTGTTCAGGAGGAGACTTGATGGGGTGCTTGGTGCCATGGTTTAGCTGTTTAGGTGGGTTGGATTGGTTGATAGGTTGGACGCGATGATCTTGAAGGTGTCTTCCAACCTGGTCTATTGTACTGTAAATGAGAAGCAGTTTTGGCTGTACTCCAAGAAAGAAGCTACCTTGTAAGATGCAGTGTTTCATTTTAATATTTATTCTCCTTGCAGTTGTTAGATACTAGGTCCAGTTTTGGTTTGTGATGCCTATAATTAATGAAGCAATACTTCTGTCAAGAAGTTTAAAGCATGTTTGTCTGTGGGCCATTCCTAACCCATGACACTCACTGGCATCACAGTGACTTGTTCACGGTTCTCCTACTACTACAGGTTCCTCCATTCCCAAAAAACAGCAGGGAAGGAACCTTAAAAGCCCCTCCGTTTGCCTCTTGCAGGAGTTGGAACTAGATGATCCTTGTGGTCCCTTCCAGCTCTGACTGATTCTATGATTCTGAGAGCATTTACATGAGTGGTGCAGATCAAGAAAATAGTTTGAATGTCCATACGATGATGACTGCTTTGGAAAACAAACTCTGAAGCAGATTTTTGGGAGCTGTAGGACAGAGCAAGCATTTTCCCACAAGAGGGAAGCCTATTGGGAAGTCATATCTATTTTAGTGACACATTTGCTTCATTTAAAAGAAAGTGTTGGTATTTTTCCAAGATCAAATTATCCCACTGTGGTACTGTCCAGTAAGCTTTCCTTGTCGGAAGATCACTTCCAAACCTATCTGCAATTAATTGAGTTTCAAAAGCCAATTTATTTCCTTGTGAGCAGTGTAGTAGTTGTGTGATAATAATTCACTAATTCTTATGTCCTTGCTGGAGGACAGTCACAAGATTACTATTGTTTCTTGCCAGAAATTGATCACCCGTGATAGGATTTGTATCTGAATCTTCGAGGTTACTGTACAATTAACTTGTCTTATTGTGAGTGCATAGGTGCATCTTTATCTGTAAGCCTTTTGTTGGAGATCTAAAAATAGAACAGAATTCCTTTGCATTAGTGATGTGTGGTGGAAGTTTCCACTATAATATTGTTGGTTGAAATACATAGTAGGTCCTGCCCCTAATCCTGAGAATTAGTCAGCTGCTTTTTCCACGATCCACTAGACACCTGTGTTTGTGTCTGTCAGTTGTGTAATATCTAAGGGCTGTAACTGTTTAATTTTTGCCTGGCATATCAAATTCTTTAAGATCTGTTTTCTAAGTATGTTAGCAACTGGAAGAATGGGAAAAGAAGCTCTAATAAATAAAAAAGAAGCCCTAATTTAAAAAACATGGAGTGTGCCTGTTGAGGATGAGCTGTACCAGTGGTTTAATCAGTGCTGGGAATCTTGGATTATGAAAGCCACTTGTCCCCAATCCAATTTATTAGAGTGGGGACCTGTGAAACATGATCAGTGTGAATTAGACCCTTGTTAAAAGCACTAGTGGATTTCAGAATATGCAGATTTCTGCTTTCTTCACCAGCCACCTCAAATGTATGACAGAAAATAGTGAAATGATTCTGAGTTCATCTGTGTACTGTATTAAGCAAGAATAACCAGGTGTACATGTGGAATTGAATCCAGAGAGTGCAGACTTTAAGAGATACCAAAACCAATGCAAGCTGTTTTGAGAGTTGGGGAAAAACAATCCATAGGGAGAGATTACTTAGTCTGCAGAAGACAAAGCTGAAAGGGAATTTAACTCCAGAAATACGTTAAAAACTAGAGCACAGTGGGAGTAATTGGTTTTCCATGTCTCTGGTAGTTAAGTAATAATGGTCTTAAGCTGGAGCTCGGGAAAAACAGTTTGAAAGGAAGAACATCCCTGACAGTTTCGTAAGCCTTGATGGGACCGACTACAATGGCAGTCTGTATCCATAGGCATTCATAATGCTAACATACCTGTGAATTGCTGTTTTGTTTATTAAGCAGGAGATGAAAGTGGTTAAATATCTAGCTATAGCCTAGATTTATTGTCTAGATGTATGTTAGATAAGGTACTAGGCCTTGGCTAAGCTCCTTTGTTTCCCTGTATCTCGTGTAGTGTGCAACTCCAAAATACCACTTTGTTTCTGGAACAAGAAAAACGTCGTCTTAGTAAGAAGTATCTTACAATTGGTAGCTTGCACACATTTGTAACAATATCAGGATATCACAGCAGCTACGTTATCTGATATCTGTTCAGTGGTTATTAAAGACTGGAATTACTGCAATTAAAGACTGCTGTCTGGCATATTCAGGAATCAGCATTGCTTTATGTGCTGGAGTAAGTGATTTCAATGATCTTTGGGGAGCAGATTACACAGGTTTTATGTGTGAATGCTCCTTCTGCAGGAAAATGAATTTTTGTCTTTTGGAATTAATGCTCCTCTTCTTACAAATATGTGTGTAGCTATGGTTCTTTCCCACTCAAATGATGATTTCTGTGGCAAAATTCTTGATCCAGTTCACCTAAAATACGGTGTTAACCTTGCTGTGGTGTAATGTAAGGATGTTGTAGACAACACTTATTTGAGCAGGAATGTTGATCTTCTTGAGGGTAGGGAGGATCTACAGAGGGATCTGGACAGGCTGGATCATTGGGATGATGCCAATTGTCTGAGTTCTAGCAAGGCCAAGTGCTGGATCCTGCACTCGAGTCACAGCAACCCCATGCTATAGGTTTGGGACAGAGTGGCTGGAAAGGTGTCTGTCAGAAAAGGATCAGGGGGTGCTGGTTGACAGCTGTCTGAACAAGAGCTAGCAGTGTACTCAGGTGGCCAAGAAGGTCAGCAGTATCTTGGCCTGTATCAAAACCAGTGTGTTCACCAGGAGCAGGGAAGTGATCATGCCTCTGTGCTTAACACTGGTGAGGCTGCACCTTCAATACTGTGCTCAGTTTTGGGCACCACAGTCTAAGAGAGACATTGGAGTGCTGGAGCACATCCAGAGAAGAGTAACAAATCTGGTAAGGGATTTGGAGAACAAGTCGTATGAGGAGCAGCTGAGGGAGCTGGAATTGTTTAGTCTGGAGAAGAGAAGGCAGAGGGGAAAACCTCATTGTTCTGAAAGGAAGCTGTAATATGGTGAGAGGTGATGTCTTCTCTCAAGTAACTAGTGATAGTACAAGAGGAAATAGCTTCAAGTTGCACCAGGAGAGGTTTAGATTGAATATTAGAAAAAAATGGGCAAGCATTGGTACATGCTGCCCTGGGAGGTGGTAGAGTCATGGTCCCTGGAGATGTTAAAAAACATGTAGACTTGGCACTTTGAGACATGGTTTGGTGGCCATGGTAGTACTGGGTTGATGTTTAGACTTGGTCTTAGAGGTCTTTTCTAACCTTGATGATTCTGTGATATAAGCCCATGCACTTTTAAAGTGTGTTCTGCAGGATCCATCACAGTTTTGCCTGTTTTGCTTTGACTTTTAGGTTTGGTTTGAAGTCTGCAGTGCTGTCAGTAATTGAACTTCGTGTTGGAGTGTGGAGTTATTCCTGCTGGGAATTACAGATTTATTTCCTTTTTTTTTCCTTTCTGAAACTGGTGAATTGGGAGTGCAGGTTCTATGCAATGACCTGAACATCAGTTGAACATATTACTTTTTAACAGGTGGAGGGTAAGAAAGCCCCACTAGCATCAGTTTGCTCTCATAAAGAATTATATATTAGTTTCAAAACAATGCTAGTGTGTTCCCTAAATGCATATTCAGGGGTAGGAAGTTTATTTTAATCTTAGCTGTTCTATTTTGTTATTACACTGATACTCATGTTCCTGTGGTGAAAAAACATTAAGGCTGCCTTAGGGATGTTTGGTCCAAGTGCTGTATTTTATAGCTCAATCGTAATTGTCTAGTAAATGGAGGTGATTGCTTGTTTGACTCAATGGCCATCTAGAGTATAACTTCAAAATGGTGGTACTAGGCAGACCAAAGAGGTCTTTGTGTAATGAATGTGTAGGACCTTTAGGAAATAATAAAAACAAGATAACTATGAACAAGGTGATGTGGCTTAAAATGGCACCAAAGTGTCTTGATAGTTTCATAGTTTCATTAGTTTCAGTTAGGGTTGGAAGGGACCACAAGGATCATCTAGTTCCAACCCCCCTGCCATGGGCAGGGACACTCTACCCTAGATCAGGCTGGCCAGAGACTCATCCAGCCTGGGCTTAAACATCTCAAGGGTTAGGGCCTCAACCACCTCCCTGGACAACCCATTCCAGGGCTTCACCATTCTCATGGGGAAGGACTTCCTCCTCACATCCAGCCTGAATCTCCCCACCTCCAGCTTCATTCCATTCCCCCTAGTCCTATCACTACCTGATAGCCTGAAAAGTCCCTCCCCAGCCTTCTTGTAGGCCCCTTCAGATACTGGAAGGCCACAATGAGGTCACCTTGGAGCCTTTCTTCTCCAGACTGAACAGCCCCAACTCCTTCAGTGTGTCCTCATAGGAGAGGTGCTCCAGCCCTCTGATCATCCTCGTGGCCCTTCTCTGGACACCTTCCAGCAACTCCAGATCCCTCTGGTAATAGGGGCTCCAGAACTGGAGGCAGTACTGCAGGTGGGGTCTCACCAGAGCTGAGTAGAGGGGGAGAATCCCCTCCCTTGACCTGCTGGCCACACTTCTCCTGATGCAGCCCAGGATCTGATTGGCTTTCCAGGCTGCAAGTGCACATTGAGAGCTCATGTTGAGCTTCTCGTCCACCAGCACCCCCAAGTCTCTCTCCTCTGGGCTGCTCCCCAGCCAGTCCCTGCCCAGCCTAGATTTGTGCCTGGGATTGCCTCGACCCAGGTGCAGGACCCTGCCCTTGGTCTTGTTGAAGCTCACGAGGCTGGCCTGTGCCCACCTCTCCAGCCTGTCAAGGTCCCTCTGGATGGCATCCCTTCCCTCCAGCCTGTCTGCTGCACCACACAGCTTGGTGTCATCAGCAACCTTGCTGAGGGTGCACTCAATGCCACTGTCCATGTCACTCACAAAGATGCTGAACAAGATGGCTCCCAGGAGTGATCCCTGAGGGACTCTGCTTGTCCCTGGCCTCCACTGGTACATGGACCCATTGACAGCCACTCTTTGGTGCAGCCATCAAGCCAGTTCTTTATCCATCTAGTGGTCCACCCATCAAACCCATGTGTCACCAGCTTGGAGACCAGGATGTGGTGTGGGACAGTGTCAAAGGCTTTGCTCAGGTCCAGGTAAACGACATCAGTTGCTTGCCCCTCATCTATTAATGTTGTCACCTGTTCATAGAAGGCCACCAGGTTTGTCAGGCAGGATTTGCCCTTGGCAAAGCCATGCTGACTGTTCCCAATCACCTCTTCACTACTCTTCTGAGTCAGTAGTGCCTCCAGGAGGATCTGCTCCATGATCTTTCTGGGCACAGAGGTGAGACTGACTGGCCTGTAGTTCCCTGGTTCCTCCTTCTTACCCTTTTTGAAAATGGGAGCAATATTTGCCCTTTTCCAGTCTGTGGGGACTTCCCCAGGCTGCCATGACTTTTGGAATATAATAGAGAGGGGCTTAGCAACCTCATCTGCCAGTTCTCTCAGCACCCGTGGGTGTATCCCGTCGGGTCCCATGGACTTGAACACTTTCAGGTTCTTCAGGTGATCACCAACCTGAGCTTCACTTACCATGGGCAGTTCTTCCTCCCCATCCCTGGCATCATCTGCCATGACTCCAGGAGTGTGGCTGGAGGCCCTTGCAGTGAAGACTGAGGTAAAGAAGTTATTGAGTACCTCAGCCTTTTCCACATCACTTGTGACCAATGTTGGTATTTGTTAGTACTTTATTCTCCATAGGTGTGTGGGCCTAGGAGAGATAGGATAAGGAGAGCCAGACTTCTTAAAAGTTCAATGGGTTTCTTTTGTTAAGCAATATTTGCTTAGCAGTAAAGTTGCAAGAAGTGGCAATGTTCATAGTAACTTTAGAAATGGTGAATGCTTCCTGGGCAGAAGTTATTTTCAGTATTGCTTTATGGTACCATTTGTGAATTCAGCTTTCTGGTTTGTCTGCAGTGCTTGCAAGGCATGTCTGTTCCCTGCTCTCTATGCTGGACTTTCAAGTGGTACCTCAGCTCTTTTAGACCATTCCATGTTCCTAACTGACTGTTACGGAGTCTTTGAGTACGTGTTTGGAGCCAAGGGACAAGACTGGATCCCCCTGCCCCATATGGTTTAATGATGATTAAAGGAGTTGGAGTAGATGACCTTTAAAGGTCCCTTCTGACCCAATGCATTTTATGATTCTGTAATATGGTTGTTTACTGTTACCAATTCCTCTGGCAAGTTTGCCCTTTTGATTGCCACTGATCTGACACTTTGTGAATACCAGTGGATAGCTCTCCAGACCTTTTCTGGGAGAGGACATCTAATTCAAGCCTGATCTTTGTGCCTTTCTTTCCTGTAAGAATCACTTTGCAATTAATGCACTTGCTTGCAGTTGCTATCTTGTATCTCAGGCCCAGGCTATTATGGGTTTTCTCAGCAACTCTCTTCAATCTCATTTTTCCCCGTCTTGAATAATTTCATATCAATTGCAAATTATTCCTGTGCTGTTCATTTGCTTTTTTCAGATAGCTTATGAATATCTTCAGCATAATGGGTTCTTGTATTTTGCATCTTCTGACTTGTACTTAGAGGACTCTTCTTTTTGTTTCATTGCAATTAGGCTTTTTTAAGAGTTCTAAATGAGTTATTTTGAGATAAGCATATGGATCTGATTAGTGTGGTTCCATTCCACTGTGTAGGCTTTCCCCTGCAGAGGTGATGTTGACTCTTGCAATAGACTATGAATATATTTGAATATGTATATATTCAAATATCTGTTAATAATGTTCTTCATTATACTACCTGAAAAACGCAGCAGTACAGAAACCAAACCTGAAAAAAGCCCAGAGCATTTTGTAACACATAAGATCATCATTTCTCATCTCCATTCTTCCAGTACAAAAGTCAGTTTATATGAGAGGTATGTCTTTATGTCATGCTACTTACTTTTTTCCTTATTTCCTTACAATCATGAAATAAATACTAATTTTTCCTGGCAATTTACATATATCAGCTCTTTAAAATACATCTCTTGTGCTGGCATTGCATTGACATGGTGCATGAAACTCCCTTGCCTATAAAGATACACTTTTGCACTTCTAAGAAGACCTTGGTGTTTCCAATGAGGAAAAATGTGGCTAGCTCTTGCTTCGGCTTTGTCTGTCTTCATTGCTCCTTTTTCATCTTCAGATCAAATCACTGCTGCAGATTCTGGAAGGTTGTGTTTCTTTTCCTGTTGGGGAAGGTCTCTGATTTTTATGTCCTGTGGCAGAGGCAGTTTTCCTTGGCCTGCAGAATTGTGGCTTTACATTTTTGCTTTCCGTAGTTGGATGTTAGTTCCACTTTTCCAAAGGTCTTTTTTCTTGCAGGTTTTATGTAGTAGCTTTTATGTTTTAAAGATTACAACTGGATGAGAGTTGGCTTGTTGTGTTTACCCAGCAGCTCCTCTGGCTCCAGCCCACTCCTCCCCCCCCACCCCCCCCAGCTTCCTGCTTGCTTATTGCCGGCTGAAACGCAAAATTCTTGACTTTCTGGTAGATGGCAGCATTTACTGCCTGTTATGCTCGTCCCAGTGCTTTGCTGGAGGAACTGGATAGCTCGCTTCAGTTAATACATGCTTGTATAGGGATAACATGTTAAAGCAAGGGGAGGGAGGGTGTAATTTTTGTCTGGAAGGAACACTGCCAAAGGTGTGATACTCACTGTGCCGGTGTGCCTTTCTCCTTTTGGAAACACTAGTGCTGGCTAGTCTGAGTGTCTTGGCAGACAAGTGATTTTCCTTGTTCATTTCCTGCCTTGTGTGGTGGCTTTTGGAGGAGAGTGAGTAGTGAAGCCTCTGAGTAAGAGATAATGCTAGTCTGTCACACAGGTCTAAACACTGACTGCTGCATACACATACTGTAAAATACAGCATATATAAACCCTGTATGTTTAAGACTAATTAAATTCAGGCAAGGCTTTGAATTTGAACGTAAAGATTAGGAATCTTTCAGAAAGAAGTCTGTCATTAATGTTGCCTTCCTTTAATAGCAGGGATTATCCAGACTGTTTAAGCAGGTGGTGTTTTCAGTCTTTTATTTCAAGCTCTCAGTATTTCATAATATCACAGTGTCAGTCAGGGTTGGAAGGGACCACAAGGATCATCTACTTCCAACCCCCCTGCCATGGGCAGGGACACTCCACACTAGAGCAGGCTGGCCAGAGCCTCATCCAGCCTGGGCTTAAACACCTCCAGAGGTGGGGCCTCAACCACCTCCCTGGACAACCCAATCCAGGGCTTCACCACTCTCATGGGGAAGAACCTCCTCCTCACCTCCAGCCTGAATCTCCCCACCTCCAGCTTCATTCCATTCTCCCTAGTCCTATCACTCCCTGATAGGCTGAGAAGTCCCTCCCCAGCCTTCTTGTAGGCCCCCTTCAGATCCTGGAAGGCCACAATGAGGTCACCTTTGGAGCCTTCTTTTCTCCAGACTGAACAGCCCCAACTCCTTCATTGTGTCCTCATAGGAGAGGTGCTCCAGCCCTCTGATCTGATTTCTTCCTCTTTGCAAACATAGTCAATGTCCACTCTAATATTTTACTTTGACATATGCTTGGAAGTGGACTATGAGGGCAAAAAAGTAATGTGGGAGTAGGATATGAAGTAAAATTTAATGGGACACAAATGAGGATGGCATGGGAGAAGTAGGTATGTCAAGGGTGAAGAGAATTGCAATATGCAGTGATTTTGTCCTTCCTGTAGAAACAAACACTGTTGGCTTCATTAGGTAGCCATGCTTTAAACCAGTTGGTATATGTGAGAGGGGAAAAAGTGGAGAAATATTTTTGACTGTTGCTTTTTATGTCCTTGATTCAGTGTTAGGGCAAGGAATGAAAATAGTTCATTACATTATGGAAGTGCTGACTTCTAAATCAATTCAAAATATCTTCATTATGTTCTTCCTGTCAACAAAAGCTTTTTTTTTTTTTGCTTTTTTTTTTTAACTGCCAGTCATATCAAAGACACTTTAAAGTCAACAGAATATATAGGGGAAATTTCCTGAAGAATTTGTAATTCACTGACTGGTAACATCATTAGCCTTTATGGAGGAGTTGGTCTCTTCTCCCAGGCAAGCAGCACCAGAACAAGAGGACACAGTCTCAAGCTGCACCAGGGGAAGTTTAGGCTCAAGGTGAGGAGAAAGTTATTCACTGAGGGAGTTGTTAGCCATTGGAATATGCTGCCCAGGGAAGTGGAGGAGTCACCATCCCTGGAGGTGTTGAAGAGGGGATTGGACGTGGCACTTGGTGCCATGGTTTAGTCATGAGGTCTTGGGTGACAGGTTGGACTTGATGATCTTTGAGGTCTCTTCCAACCTTGGTGATACTGTGAAAATCATTATCATACCTGTACTGAAAATGTTGAATCATATGTTGCTTTCCTAACAAACATCTCTAACATGCTGCACTCCTTTGGCCTATAAATCTACTGGAACTGACTGAACCCTTATTTATCTTGAAGGCAAAGATCACCAATGGTTCAGGAGTATCTCAGTGTGAGTAGATTAAGTCATTGATTCAAAAGAGGGAATGAATTTTGTAATGATAGAAGGTTTGATATGTAAAGTAATTCCATTATTGCCAGAAACAGAAATATATGTCTTTGTTTAATCCTTTAGAATAGAATAGAATTACCCAGGTTGGAAAAGACCTCAGAGATCATCAAGTCCAACCTATCACCCAACACCATCTAATCAACTAAACCATGGCACCAAGCACCCCATCCAGTCTCTTCCTGAACACCTCCATTTTTGCCCTCTCTTTCTTTCTCCCTCCCCTCTGTCTCAACTTTGAGTAGATAGCCTAGAGGAAAAGAAAGAAGAACAAACAGTCTGGTTTTCCACAGCCCAAAGGCAAATTCTGTTATTTGTATAAAAATTTAAGTCTTTTGTCAGTATCTCTGAAACTTTACCTAAAGTCATGGACAAAGAAATGTGAGAGATGGCTCTTGAACTACCTGCCATCACTCTGGCAGCCTTCCTGCTCTTGCTATTCAAGCCATGAAGAACATAGGAGGTTCATCTTTATAAATGCAGACTCTCTTATATTAAGAGCTTTTTCTTTCCAGGAGAAGGCAAATATTTGGATGGGATCTAGTTTCTGTTTAGGGTTTGTGTTTGTGTGTTATTCTTTTCAGTGGCATTTCTATATTGATTTACACTGCAGATCAGGTTACTTCTTTCAGATACTTCCTGTGAATAAGTTATGTACATTCCACATTAAAATATTAATGGAGGTTATATTTGACTCCTTGGCACAGGAGTAAGGTTTTCCAGGTGAAGTGACTTGAGTTTGCAAAAGCCATGCCAAATACTGCAGTGCCAAAGAAAAAAGAAATAGCTTATGCATAATTATTCTCAGATGTACTTTCTACAATGAGCTGCTGCATTGCACTTACCTTAGGAATCAACTTGCAAACAGTTTTTCCATCTTGAAGTTACGCTTACATCAATCACTTAAATATCATAGTATCAGTCAGGGTTGAAAGGGACCATAAGGATCATCTAGTTCCAACCCCCCTGCCATGGGCAGGGACATTCCACACTAGATCAGGCTATCCAGAGCCTCATCCAGCCTGAGCTTAAACACCTCCAGGGACAGGGCCTCAACCACCTCCCTGGACAACCCATTCCAGGGCTTCACCACTCTCATGGTGAAGAACCTCCTCCTCATGTCCAGCCTGAATCTTCCCACCTCCAGTTTCATTCCATTCCCCCTAGTCCTATCACTACCTGATATCCTAAGAAGTCCCTCCCCAGCCTTCTTGTAGGCCCCCTTCAGATACTGGAAGGCCACAATGAGGTCACCTTGGAGCCTTCTTTTCTCCAGACTGAACAGCCCCAACTCCTTCAGTCTGTCCTCATAGGAGGAATTGTTCTGGGATACTGGGGGAGGAAATGGACACCTGAGTAGAATTTCTTGATGTTTGCAAGACAGAATGGGAATTGGGAGGTGATTGGTGAGGGGTTTGGAGCACAAGCCCTATGAGGAGAGGCTGAGGGAGCTGGGGTTGCTTAGCCTGGAGAAGAGGAGGCTCAGGGGTGACCTTATTGCTCCCTACAAATACCTGAAGGGAGGTTGTAGACAGGTGGGGACTGGTCTCTTCTCCCAGGCAGCCAGCACCAGAACAAGAGGACACAGTCTCAAGCTGTGCCAGGGGAGGTTCAGACTGGAGGTTAGGAAGAAGTTCTTCACAGAGAGAGTGATTGCCCATTGGAACGGGCTGCCTGTGGAGGTGGTGGAGTCACCATCACTGGAGGGTTTAGGAGGAGACTGGATGGGGTGCTTGGTGCCATGGTTTAGTTGATTAGGTGGTGTTGGATGATAGGTTGGACGCAATGATCTCAAAGGTCTCTTCCAATCTGCTCTGCTCTGCTCTATTCTATTCTATTCTATTCCATTCTTAGAATGCTATTGGGACCTGTTGCCACATTCACCTTGTATTTATCCACAATGTGGCACTGTTTGAAGGCAGAAAGTTGCCAGAAGTGGACATGAGTGTACTATTTAGTTCAACTTTCTAAAGTTGCTTCTAGACTTTAAAACTCATGTAATATACTTGACAATTAATGCTGCTTTTGTGCTAAGAAAATCAAAAGCTTTGGAGTGTGTGCACATTACAGGCAAATGTAAATGCTGTAAGCTTACTTTTGATATCTCTTACCATGCCTTAAAAGAGCAAAAATCCTGTGTCTTGTCTTTAAAATAAATATGGGTGGTTTAAAATTCATATCCAGAAGGAATATGTTTTATGATCATCAAAGGTAACTTTTGTCTTCAGACTCAACAGGAAGTTCAAATGCTTGTCGTTCAACTTCTGAAAGTGGCTTCTCAGGCACACACAAGTCTGAAACAATTTGTGAAAAGGAAAGGAAAAAAAGTAATAGGCCACAAAGTGACATTAAAGAAGCAAATTTCCCCTGCACTGAAAAAACAAACAGCAAACACAACCCCACCACCAACCAAGCCACCACAAAACTGAAAAACAAAAATCAAGTTTGACTTGGTGTTCTGTAGTGCATCATGCTTGAAGTGTGAAATACTGATAGTAATTTTGAATGGTGATATAATGGCAGTAAAATATGTGTAAGCATGTCATTGCCTCTAACAAGTTTTTCTGTATGAGTTTTTAATATTCTTTTTTTTCTTATATGCACTCTTTGGATGATTCTTATTTACATTGGTAGATGAGAGGAGTACTAGGCTTTTGCTCAGAGAGATTGATTTTTAGTTCATAGAATCAGAGTTGTCAGGGTTGGAAGGGACCCCAAGGATCATCCAGTTTCAACCCCCCTGCCGTGGCCAGGGACACCTTGCACTAGATCAGGTTGCTCAGAGACACATCCTGCCTTTATAAACCTCCAGGGATGGGGCTTCCACCACCTCCCTGGGCAGCCTGTTCCAGTGTCTCACCACCCTCATGAGGAAGAACTTCTTGCTAACATCCAATCTGAATCTACGCATTTCTATTTCTGTTCCATTCCCCTTAGTTCTATCACTACCTGGCATCTTAAAAAAGGTCCCTCACCAGCTTTCTTGCAGCTCCCCTTCAGATACTGGAAGGCCACAATAAGGTCTCCTCAGAGCCTTCTGCTTTCTAGACTGAATAGCCCCAACTCTTTCAGTCTGTGTCCATAGGAGAGCAGCTCCAGCCGTCTGCTCATCCTCTTGGCCCTTCAGCACATCCAGAGCTTTCTTGTAATAGGAGTTCCAGAACAGGACACAGTACTCCAGATGGGAGACCCCATTATGAAATCTAAAGCAAATGGCAATTCTAAAATATGGGGGCAGGTAGGTGAAGAATTTCACTGAATGTTAGCAAGATATTAAAAACAACCCAAAAGCAAAAAACCAAAACCCAACACACATACAACCACCACACCCCAAACAAACCCTGCAACTTCTGTGTTTTGTTGCTAAGTCTTCAGTAATAAAACAAATAATAATAGAGTAAGTAATACTAAGTGTAACACAGACTTACTTTAAAGAGTGGTTAGTGTGTGTTTCTCTTGACTATAGAATAGAATAAACCAGGTTGGAAGAGACCTTCAAGATCATCGCGTCCAACCTATCATCCAACACCACCTAATGAACTAAACCATGGCACCAAGCACCCCATCCAGTCTCCTCCTGAACACCTCCAGTGACAGCGACTCCACCACCTCCCCAGGCAGCCCATTCCAATGGGCAATCACTCTCTCTGTGAAGAATTTCTTCCTAACATCCAGCCTAAACCTCCCCTGGCACAACTTGAGACTGTGTCATCTTGTTCTGGTGCTGGTTGTCTGGGAGAAGAGACCAACCCCCACCTGGCTACAACCTCCCTTCAGGTAGTTGTAGACAGCAATCAGGTCTCCCCTGAGCCTCCTCTTCTCCAGGCTAAACAACCCCAGCTCCCTCAGCCTCTCTTCATAGGGCTTGTGTTCCAAACACCTCACCAACTTTGTTGCCCTTCTCTGGACACGCTCCAGCAAGTCAACATCCTTCCTAAACTGAGGGGCCCAGAACTGGACACAGGACTGTAAAGGTCTAATGTCTCGATCCTGAGAGGGAAAGAGATTCAGGTTTTTTATGAATATTCCCGTGTTGTGAAATTAGAGGCACAAACGAGGCCAAAATATCAACAGCTAGACTATTTATTACATAAATACAGTGGATGGACATAAATACAGTGGATGGATCAGAAGGGGAGAGAGAGAGAATAGAGAGAGAAGAGAGAAAAGGAAAGGAATTATATTACCACACCCTCACCACCCCCAAGACAGTTTGAGTCTGTGGAGGAAAGGTAAACGGTGCTGCAGGAGATGTTGGGTCTGTAGAGGAACGGTGCTAAGGCTTAAGCTGTAGAAGGGATGTGGTCCTCTGGGCAGCTTCTTCAGCTCCATGAGTTGCAGCAGCCGGAACTTAGGGCACGGAGAGAGGGTTTACAGAGTCCAAGGTCCGTTGTGTTGGCCCCGTGATGTTTCCAGCGCGTGGTGCTGCATTTTGCTTCTCCAGTTTTCTTCTCCGTTTTTCTTCTCCTAAAAGCCAGTAGTTGCTCCAGTCTTTATACAGTTTTTTAGTCCTCAGGCAAGTGTCCAGGCATTGTTCCCCAGGATATCGTTCTGGGAAATCATGTCCAGGTATCGTTCCCCAGGAAATCTGTGTACTCAGGTGAGTTTGGGCAGCCGTCTGGATGGAAGGGGGGGAGGCCTCCCCTCCTCCTGCTCCATACCTACCCACACACTCATTACACATCAGGGAATCCATTGTCCTTTCCTGGGGTATCTGATGGCTGGAAATGATCTTGTCCTGAAGGCATGATGGCTGGGCCCTTGGACCATTGTTGTAGGCCAGCTGCAGTTCAGTGAGCAATGTTATCTTTGCACCTTCCAAGAGTCCTTCCAGTGGCTCTGCCCAACGCACATCAGCTATTGTCTGGGCAAGCAGCAAGTGATTTTATCTTTGTTGAGTCACACCAGGAGAGACAAGCTTTAGACTCTCACAGGACTCAAGGTGTGGCCTAACCAGTGCAGCGTACAGGGGCAGAATGACCTCCCTGCTCCTGCTGGCCACACTGTTCCTGATGCAGGCCAGGATGCCATTGGCCCTCTTGGCCACCTGGGCACACTGCAGGCTCATGTTCAGCCTACCATTGACCAGCACCCCCAGGTCCCTCTCTGCCTGGCTGCTCTCCAGCCACTCTGACCCTAGCCTGTTGCACTGCATGGGGTTGCTGTGGCCAACGTGCAGAACCCGGCACTTGGATGTGTTCAATCTCATGTCGTTGGATTCTGCCCATCTGTCCAGCCTGTTGAGGTCCCTCTGCAAAGCCTCTCTGCCCTCCAGCAGATCAACACCTGCCCCCAGCTTGGTGTCACCTGCAAATTTACTGATGATATATATTTGAGATGTAAAAACTTGTGGCAGAATTAACAATTATTTTTTAAATACCACTCATGCTATTTTGATACTTCAGCCTGATAGGAAACCTGGGAGCTTTTTTCTAGGTTAATTTAGATATATTTTTTTTAAAAACACAAGCCTGAACACACTGTGCATCAGAGGAAGGGAGGGAAGGATGGTGTTGCCTACAGTGGTCGGAATTTTAGTGTATTACCACGTTAATTGAAACCTAATTGTTGAAAAACACTTTCTTTATCAGACTTCAGTTCTGAATAAGTGATTGAATTTCAGCCTGGATTGTGAGGATTTGGGTGGTGTTAGGATGTGTGTGGATTTGAATGCTGGTTGTGTTTGGTGGGGTTGTTTTAACAGTGAATGAATAATTCAAGACAGGGGAAAGATGACAGTGAATCTTTATGAGTCACTGCTGTGCAGTCGCGTGTCCCAGAACTTCTGCTCGGGTTGTGGCGTGACTTCTGTGAGATGGAAGATGTTAATATATGCCTTGAGAGTGGCCCTCTCTTAGGTGGAAAATTAAAAGGCTGTTAATACTTGATATTTAGGACTTATTCTGTGCTACTGTGTCCTTTTCAGCTACAAGATACTGCCATTAGTAAAGGCCTGTAATACACACTTTGCTAAGAGAATACAACAATGTCTTACTTTTCACTAGTAGGATGCTTGCCAACCTATTGCAGTACAGCTGGCATCAGTCCACGATTGAGAGTGCAGTAATGCATTTTTTGTAGTATCTGAGCATTATGGTCTGTAAGTATTTGCCAGGAGAAAATATTAATGGATGATTAATATTGTTTCATAATTATTGTAACAGCACTCTATGTGTATATACAGAATAAATTAGAATCATAGAATCAATAAGGGTGGAAAAGACCTCGAAGATCATCAAGTCCAACCTGTCACCCAGGATCTCATGATTACTAAACCATGGCTTCAAGTGCCACATCCAATCCCCTCTTGAACATCTCCAAGGGTGGTGACTCCACCACTTCCCTGGGCAGCACATTCCAATGGCTAACAACTCTCCCTGTAAGGAACATTCTCCTCACCTCAAGCCTAAACTTCCCCTGGTGCAGTTTGAGACCATTATTTAAAAAAAAAAACCATAATATAATTTGTTTGATGTGCAGCATAGGATCTTGAATGGAACTCTGCAGCTCTGCATAAACTGTGTTTGAAGCACTTCAGAACACTGAGTTTTTAGATGGAGAAATTAATGTGATAACAATGTTAATCTTCTGTTCATCTGCAGATGGTTTCCTGAGAATTTTGTAGCTGGATGTGATGTGAGGATAGTCTGGGTGGGTTCATTCCGTGCATGGTGGAGTTCTGCACGTCAAAGGAATGTTGTGAATGTGGTACACAAAACCACTCATTTACTGCATGTTGCAATGATAACCTTCAGCGAGTACAAGACATTGTAATAGAGCTGCTGTTGGGAAGAGAACCTTACAAGTTGAAATGAACACTTTTCATTTGTCCACTTATGCAGGTTGCATACTGATAGTGTGTTTGGACTCAGCCAGTAATGTGCTAAGATAGTTTTTCAAGAACAGCATTACTACAAATAATTGGATCCTCTTTTTTATAAAATAAGTTTTTCTTCATTTTGAGTTAAGACCAACAACAGTTTACCATCTCTCTTCTTTGTTGTTGTTGTTGTGGTTGGTTTCAGTTTGAAGTTGCACAATTGTTTGAGCAGTTTCCTTTGAAATCTTGAGTCACATGTAGCTTCAAAGGTGCAAAATCGGCAGCAGTCCTTAAACACAAACAGATTTCTATTACTTCTTTTCATCTCCTCAACAGTGGATTAAAGTAATATTGCCCTCCTGCAGTCAGTAGAGAATGAAGCATTTAACCTTTCTTTTATTTCTTTGTTTTTCAGGTAGGATATCAAACCAACTTTATTCCATTTTTGTGTTCAATCCTGCTTTATGACTGTGTGTGTATGTATATATTCCTAAGTAGTAGCTTAGACTTAAAAGCCTGTTAGAGGCTGCTTGAAAGAGGAGTTTAAGTGAAGCTGAGAATGAGTTTCCTCTGGTTAACAGTGAAGCTGCACCCTGTCTATCTTGCTCATCAGTTTCTTCTGTGGACTAACTGAGGTTTTGAAATTTGGTTTCAGCACCTAGTATAACACATGCTTTACTACTCCCAATTTCTTAGGATTTTTATTTTTAAGTACTTCCAAGAGAGTGACTCTTTTACTTATAGGAAGTAAAATCTCCAGTGTTTACTTTCCTATTATTAAAGAAGTTGTAAATGCATATTATTATAAGGACAGACTGAAAGAGTTGGGGCTGTTCAGTCTGGAGAAAAGAAGGCTCCGAGGTGACCTTATTGTGGCCTTCCAGTATCTGAAGGGGGCTACAAGAAGGCTGGGGAGGGACTTCTCAGGCTATCAGGTAGTGATAGGACTAGGGGGAATGGAATGAAGCTGGAGGTGGGGAGGTTCAGGCTGGACATGAGGAAGAAGTTGTTCACCACGAGAATGATGAAGCCCTGGAATGGGTTGTCCAGGGAGGTGGTTGAGGCCCCATCCCTGGAGGTGTTTAAGCCCAGGCTGGATGAGGCTCTGGCCACCCTGCTCTAGTGTGGGGGTGTCCCTGCCCATGGCAGGGGGGTTGGAAGTAGATGATTCCTGTGGTCCCTTCCAACCCTGACTGATTCTGTGATTCTATGATTCTATTCCTGTGTCAGTGTGAGTACACCTTAATTTTAAAGGTGTGGGGGTTTAACAATGTATGAACAGCTTGCAAAATGTTCTTGGTGGTGTTGCCTTAACTAAAATTTGACTGTAGGATTCAAAGTTGAAGAGATTCTTTTATTAGTCATGCAAATCAAATTTAATTGTTGATTTTTCTTGTGGTTTTGCTTTTAGTTCATTTCTGTTATTGATATTTTAATGGTATTCTGAGTATGCTTTTTTTGAAGGATTTGAAATATTGGGGTAATAATGAAACTTTATGACTAGGCTGTTGACCTGAAAACAAAAATCAATTAAAGAAGCATTTAAAGTGATGTGGGTAGGCTTTTCCATATTGAGGAATATTGAGCTCGTTAGATCAGTTAAATTGACTTTAATAGAAGAAAAGCCATAATACAATGATCTGTGTCTGTGCTGGGTTTATTTTACTGTCACTTTGATTAGATTTGCTTTTAGCAGGTTTAAGAGGTTGATATCTGTCAGTGGGAGTTCTTGGTGAGCATAGCTCTGCTGAATTGGTGGCAGCTTGTATGAAAGGAAAGTCTGTGCTATTAGTGATGAATCTGGCACTGTGCTGAACCTGGTGATGCAGTTGAGAATAGAACTAAACAGCTAGAATTAAACATTAACTTGGGAAATTGTTGTCCAAGTATATCAAATAGTATCCCTGGTTTAGACTTCTGTCTGTAGGAATCCCCTAACAAGGGCATTTTGAGTATTACAATTACGTATGTGTGTTGTATAGTGAAGTTCAGCTGCAAGTTAACTGTGGATCGTTCAGAGTTTAATTACCCTCTTCACTGGTTTAATAATCTTCCAGTATCTGTGGCTTGAGAATTACTCTCCTCCTCCTTCCACAATCCATGCTACATCAAATTCCAGGAAAATAGGGAACAGTAGCTCTGGCCTGCTGGAGGAAGGAAGATGTTGACATTTAGCCAGCTAGTGTAATTAAATGCCATAATTTGGTGGATCGTTCCCTCTCTTGTGGAAAAGGATATTGGAGAAGCCAGGGGAATAGTTAAAAAAAAAAAAAAAACAAACAACAACTCTTTGAGGAGGTTTGTAAGTTTGAAAAAACACTCTGGATTTGTGAAAAACCCCTGCTACTATAATACCATTCCTACTTGGTTTTACACTAGCTGAGAAAGGCAGACAAATACAGGAGAAATTGTCTCTGGTAGTTCGGTACATCCTGTTGTCAGAGAGTGTATGTGTGGGGTTTGAAGCACTTGCCAGAAATTGAGCTAGGCAGAGCCCTTGTTTGGGCTTTTTGGTGGTGGTGTTTGGGGTTTTTTTGAGAACTTGCACAACAATTCTTGGCCAGCAGCAGTCTGTGCTTGGGTGACCTCCAGAGGCAGAGGTGGTATCTTGGTATTTAACTGCACCCAGTGTGTTTCTGTATTTGCTTCTGAACGCATGCAAACTCCACCAGTTGTCCCAGAGGCCAAAGGGAGCCCTGTGCTGCAACTGCCCTTGGCACGAGGGTTGGAACTGAATGATCCTCAAGGTCCCTTCTAACCTAAACCAATCTGTGAATCTTTGTAACTGCAGTCCAGAATTAATGGAAGAACCCTGCAAAGAGCTTTGACTGACTCTAAGTTAGAGGAGAATTCTGGTACTTTCTAGATGGGATCTCAGCCGTTTTAACTCTGGCTTTATCAGTTAATAAAAGGGATTTGTGCTACGTGACACTTACTCAATAAGGATTGGAAAATTAGTATAGATCTTTCAGCACAAAAGGGCTGCTGAGCTGCAATGTTTCTTACAAATGAACTTGTATCTGATGGGTTGTTTGACTTGTGTTCACCTGGCATCCAAAGCTGAGAAATACTCTGTGCTGCTCTTGTTGATAAGGTGAATTGAAGGATCTCTTATCAGCCAACCAGGTCTCTACTGGTGTTACTTAAAAAAAAATAAATCTCAGAGTTTTAAGATTTTTGCAGTATACAGAATTTTCAGGAAAAATCAGTTCCACTGGAATTATTCAGATTGGATTCCTGAGACAGTTGGTTTTGAGCAAAATTAAGCATATTCATATATGGAATCACTCCCTGGACAGAAAATAAAAAGGAATGGTACTAATGGGTTGAATTTTGGGAACAGTCAGGAACTTGCCTTGCCAACTACAGTTCCTTTGTTAGGTGATTGTTCTCCTGCTCATCTTGAATGTGTCTAAAGCTAATGACTACTTTTAAATGAAAATCAGACTTGCTAAGAAAATCATGGGTGAGGGGAAATTCTATCTGCTCTGATATAATTTCTGCTCTCTGCCAAACAGAGGTGCTCTCTGCCAAACCTGGGGGTGCTGATTAACAGCTGCCTAAACGTGAGCCAGCAGTGTGCCCAGGTGGCCAAGAAGGCCAATGGTATCCTGGCCTGCATTAGGAATAGTGTGGCCAGCAGGAGCAGGGAGGTCATTCTGTCCTGTACTCAGCATTGGTTAGGCCACATCTTGAGTCCTGTGTCCAGTTCTGGGCCCCTCGGTTTAGGAAGGACATCGAGACACTTGAACGTGTCCAGAGAAGGGCAGTGAGGCTGGGGAGAGCCCTTGAGCACAAGCCCTATGAGGAGAGGCTGAGGGAGCTGGGATTGTTTAGCCTGGAGAAGAGGAGGCTCAGGGGAGACCTCATTGCTCTCTACAACTACCTGAAGGGTGGCTGTGGCCAGGAGGTGGTTGGTCTCTTCTCCCTAGCAACCAGCACCAGAACAAGGGGACACAGTCTCAAGCTGCACCAGGGGAAGTGTAGACTCGAGGTGAGGAGAAAGTTCTTCATGGAGAGAGTCATTCGCCATTGGAATGGGCTGCTCAGGGAGGTGGTGGAGTCACAGTCCCTGGAGGTATTCAAGAGGGGACTGGATGTGGCGTTGGTGCCATAGTCTAGTCATGAGGTCTGTGGTGACTGGTTGGACTCGATGATCTTCGAGGTCTCTTCCAACCTTGGTGATACTGTGATAGGTAGTGGGATGCCTGTGTAGCTAGAGTCTCATAAGCATAGGCACATACCCAGCTTGTATTTGGGTAAGGCAGTTGCTTCAGACCTGGTCTTAGTCTTATACACCCTGTAAAATAGTTTGTGTGTGTGTGTATGTATTTTGAAACATTATATATATTTATGTTTTTATATGTATGTATATATGTGTAAAAACTTTGAAAACAGCACTTACTCTCTGCACAGCAGTGGTAGTTCTATATGTTCTGGCACACTGATAGAATTTTCCAGATACATCTTATACCGCCATATATTAAAGACCAGTGTGCAACCTGCTTTTATGAGCTCTGGACAGGAGATAAAACCTTATTTTTCCATTATACTCATTCAAGGACATGAGCACATACTATTGCATCTGTAACATTTTGTAGACATATAGAAAACATTTTGCATATATTTGTATGTAGAAAATAAGAATATAAATGGTAATGCAGCAACTCAGTTGATTATTCAATCTAATTGTGGGCATATGAAGTGTGAAAGAGTAAAAAGATAACTTACCAGGGGCTTGCAGTAACTTAATGAGTAGAATGCAGGTTCTCTTCTCACCTGTTGCATTAAATGTATGTTAGTGCCATTTCATCAAATTGTCATCAGCCAGTACCCCCAGGTCCTTCTCTGCCTGGCCGCTCTCCAGCCACTCTGACCCCAGCCTGTAGCACTGCATGGGGTTGTTGTGGCCAATGTGCAGAACCCGGCACTTGGATGTGTTAAATCCTTTGTACTTTGCATATGTAGTTTTTTCTCTTGTGGTTGTCTAGACCCAAACACACACTTTTTTGTTTGGAAAATATTCCTTCCACATGAACAGATCAGCTGATAATGAAGATGTAAAAACAGAATGGCAAAGAGATTTTAAACTGCCACACATTTCTGGAGAGTGTAGCTTTATGCTGTATAGAAAAGTAAGAAATTCTTGGTATCTGTAATGCAGTGTTTGAGAGAGGCATTTTGAGGTATTACTCAGAGATGACCAAATCCAGGAAGGGTCCTTATATGATCATGCCACGTCTGAGAAAGAGCTGAATGAACTTGTCTGTAAGAGACATGATTGTGGAATTCTTTTTTAGGATGCCAGAAAGTCTTGTGAATTTCAACTGTCTATAATTCAGTGAAGAATTTATCATGTTTAATTGAAAGCCTTAGTTGTATGAGTCATGTCTTTTTAATAAAATCCATATAAAACCCAGTTGTAAGCTAAAAGTGATTCATACTTCATTCTGAAATAGTGGTGAGTTTGACATTAGGACTTAAAATGTACCTAAACATAATGGAAAACATCAGTCTTACAACAGAGCAGCTCATTTCAGTGAGAGTCTTTGTGTTACCTGTGGCTGAGAATGTTAGAAAGAAGCAAAGATGTTTTAAGTATTCATCACCAGATTGCTTCTACACTATCTCTGCACCTCTGCAGTGTGTCTAGAGGAGGGCCTTGAAGATGATCAGAGGGCTGGAGAACCTCCCCTGTGGGGACAGACTGCAAGAGTTGGGGCTGTCCAGCCTGGAGAAAAGAAGTTCTGGGGAGACCTTAGAGCAGCCTTCCAGTACCCAAAGGCGGCTACAAGAAAGCCAGGAAGGGACTTTTTATAAGGGCTTGTTGTGATAGGATGAGAGGGAATGAATTAAAGCTTGAGGAGGGCAGATTTAGATTAGATATTAGGAAGAAATTCTTTCCATTGAGGATGGTGAGACACTGGAACAGGTTGTCTAGGGAGGTCATTAATGACCCCTCCCTGGAGGTGTTCAGAGCCAGGTTGGATGGGGCCTTGAGCAACCTGGTCTAGTGGAAGGTGCCCCTACCCATGGCAGGGACCTCAAAACTAGATGATCTTTAAGGTCATTACCAATCTATAGCAATCTATGACTGTCAGTCATTATATCATGTCTTCCAACTGCATGCTGCATTTACTGAAATTAATTGTACCTGTAATGCACTCTTAGGGCTCATTGAACTTAGTCTTCAGAGCAATACACAGTAGTCTGATGGAGTTTTTGTGTACTGTGCAATGACAAGTGTGCTATGGTTTGAATATCAGTGCACAAACATTAGAGAAATCCTTTCAGCTTCAAGGTCTGAAATTTGTTTTCAATCAAATACCAGCTTTGGCAGGTTCAGAATAATTATTTTTCTAAGTACTGTGTAATTTCCTACTTAGGTATTAATATTTTTTTCTTTCAAGAGATGTTTATTAGAATGAAAATTGTCAACTTCAACTTCATAGGAGGGTTTTCTTATCAAATGTACAGATCCTTGAAACTCAAATTTATGTCATTGTAAAGAAACTTTTAAGTTCGGTGAGAGACTTCTTTGCAAGAAGCATTTTACTTCACTTGTGGAATTAAAGTATTTTGGGTTTATGTGTTGCTCATAGCCTCTTTGCATTTTGTTAGTTTAGGAAGGACATTGACACACTTGAATGTGTCCAGAGAAGGGCAATGAGGCCGGGGAGAGGTCTCAAGCACAAACCCTCTGAAGAGAGGCTGAGGGAGCTGGCATTCAGCCTGAAGAAGCAGCTCAGGGGAGACCTTATTGCTCTCTACAACTACCTGAAAGGAGGTTGTAGCCAGATGGGGGTTGGTCTCTTCTCTAAGGCAACCAGCAACAGGACAAGAGGACCCAGTCTCAAGCCACGCCAGGGGAAGTCTAGGCTCAAGGTCAAGAGAAAGTTCTTCCCAGAAAGAGTAATTGGCCATTGGAATGGGCTGCCCAGGGAGCTGGTGGAGTCACTGTCCCTGGAGGTGTTCAAAAAAGGATTGGTTGTGGCACTTAAAACCATGGTTTAGTTAGTCATGAGATGTTAGGTATTAGGTTGGATTTGATGGTCTCTGAGGTCTTTTCCAGCCTGTTGATTCTATGATATAATTTGTAGGTAATTGAGGGTATAAAACAGAGATTCATCAAATGAAGGCACAAAAACTGTCCTGAAACGTCCTTAAATTTCAGGGAGAAGTTGGGCAGATGTCCAAGAAGTGCAGAGAGGCTTTCTTTTGCCATGAAAAATTGTCTTTTGGGGAGAACATACTCACAAAATCTTGAGAGCAGACCTTTTGAACTTGTGAAATACTTAAAGAAAAATCTCATAATTTGTGCTCAGCTTGATGGGATTTTTGGGTAGCAAAGGTGAATAAAGCTGAAATGACAGAACAATGTTTGCTTCAGTTTTAGAAGATTTTATTAGTGACTTTCCCTCAATCTTTTACGCGGAAGCTACAAACTACTGATTAGGTAGATGCAGATTCATACAATTAACCTTTCTTGAATTTATCGTATTTTTTAAAGAAGTTCAGAGAGTAGAGCAATTAACAGTACACAATGAAAAGTTAGGTGATGAGAGAAGATAAGCTTAGATAAAAATTTTCCTTTACAGAATTCAGTAGCTGACAAGGAAATATTCAAATTCTTCTCAAGGAGCAGACTTTTTGTGGCTTAATGGTAGACTCTGCAATTCATGTGAATTTGGCGACCTAGGTAGGTCTCACAGAAAAGGTTGTTTTTCATATGTCCTGGTGTAAGAAAACTTAACTTCCAAGGTCTTATGTGACTGAAAAATCAAATTAATGCAGTTAGTGTTATGTGTTTGTACAATAGAATACAATAGAATAGAATAAACCAGGATGGAAGAGACCTTCAAGATCATTGTGTCCAACCCAGCAACCAATCCAACCCACCTAAACAACTAAACCATGGCACCAAGCACCCCATCAAGTCTCCTCCTGAACACCTCCAATGATGGTGACTCCACCACCTCCCCCAGGCAGCCCATTCCAATGGGCAATCACTCTCTCTGTATAGAACTTCTTCCTAACCTCCAGCCTAAACCTCCCCTGGTGCAGCCTCAGACTGTGTCCTCTTGTTTTGGTACTGGCTGCCTGGGAGAAGAGACCAACCCCCACTTGGCTACAACCTCCCTTCAGGTAGTTGTAGAGAGCAATAAGGTCACCCCTCAGTCTCCTCTTCTCCAGGCTAAGCAACCCCAGCTCCCTCAGCCTCTCCTCATAGGGCTTGTGTTCCAAACCCCTCACCAACTTTGTTGCCCTTCTCTGGACATTGTTCCAGCAAGTCAACATCCTTCCTAAACTGAGGGGCTCAGAACTGGACACAGTACTCTAGGTGCGGCCTAACCAGTGCGGTGTACAGGGGTAGAATGACCTCCCTGCTCCTGCTGGCCACACTGTTCCTGATGCAGGCCGGGATGCCATTGGCCCTCTTGGCCACCTGGGCACACTGCAGGCTCATGTTCAGCCTACAATCAACCAGCACCCCCAGGTCCCTCTCTGCCTGGCTGCTCTCCAGCCACTCTGACCCCAGCCTGTAGCACTGCATGGGGTTGCTGTGGCCAATGTGCAGAACCCGGCACTTGGATGTGTTCAATCTCATGCCCTTGGATTCTGCCCATCTGTCCAGCCTGTTGAGGTCCCTCTGGAATTTGAAATGGGATGATTCTGTTTCTTCATGCTTCAGTCAAATTTTAACTCTGACATAGGTCTGTTGTGCGTCTGGACTTCTAGGATTATGCCTAAAAGGAATTTCTGAAGTAAAAGTACTTCTTGTCATTTTGTGTAAGCTCAAAGGCAACAAAAGGCAAGGGTAAATGTTAAAAATAATTACTTCAGTAAATATTTTGCTCTCATGCCAAGAGGGTTTTCAAAGCATAGGAGTGCAGCATTTGAGTCTTCGCCTTCAGATTACTGTGGCTGAAGCTGCAGATTCTGCTAGTCAGTACAAGCATTTTGCATAGGTACCGAAGCCTCATGTTTAAATTTCTTGTAGACAATAGTGAAGCATGTCTTGCTTCTTGCTTTATGCATTGTATAGTGGGAATTTGATACCTGGCTTCCAAGTAGTGGAGTTGATTCCAAATTCAGTTAAGTTTCTGTGTGGTAGAAACCAGGAAGTGGGCAGAGTTGGTTTTTATATGGCATCTTTTAAAATACAGCATTTATTAAAGTAGCATGCCTGGCTTTGCTTTCAGCTTGAATAAGCAAGAAAGCATTTTAAAAAACCAGAAGTGCCTGGGGCATAGCTTTTGTCTTCCTACAAGAGGGAAAAGACATACTCATTTGAAAAAAATGAATATACAATAGAGATGGAAAGAGGCTTGTGAGATAGGGCAAATCAAAACATAGAAGACTTCCATACTACTTATGTCTGTCTGTGGGTGAATTAAAAGATGTTAATCTCTAAAGGGAAGGGGTTGAATATCTTTTCTTTGACATAGGATTTTTGCATGTGAATAACTTGGCTTTGATATCAAAATAAATTGCTTCAATAAGAAGCTAAATGATTTCTTTATGTATAAAGAGGTTTTAAGTGGCAATAAACTGCTTTGGAACATAATGACTTGTTAATTCTGTAGCCTGCCTTCTTGCCTCCCTCACCCTAAGAAAACAAAACACAAAAAAACCCCAAGCTGCTCCGAAATCATCAGGTAGGATGATTCATGAATTGGTTTGAAGACTATTTATCAGATTTACTGTCTTTGTCTGATTTATGAATTATCCTGCTTAGTGTTCAAATTGTACGCTATCCTGAAAAGGATTTCAGTCTATTACAGTGGCAACATGTAATTACATTGAAGCACATGATGATAGCATTTAAGCCTGAGGATGGCTTGAAGGGAAGTAGTGCAAATAATTCTCTGTGCCTCAGTGCAGATTTTTTAAATTAAGAAAGAAATCAAAAGAAAATCAATACTGCTTGATGGCAGAGTTTTGCATATTCCAATTAATGATTTTAGATTTGACATAAAGTTCTGAAATTGTTTGGAAGTAGGCCATCTCATGCTGAGATGAAGCATCAGGACATTTTAAATTAGATACTGAGCATGCTCATATCAAGTACCCACTCTTTTAGATTTTTGCAGTATGTGTCTCCATTCCCTGCTAGTAGAGCTGTCATTCAATGGAAGTAGAGGAGAGCACAGCATGCCCTTGTTGTCATCTTTCTATCAGTGCACATATGATTTCTCTTGGAACTGGAAACTTGAGATGTGAGACAAGCCTTGCTGTTAGATCATCAGGTTTTGGTGAGTCGATATTCATCTCTCTCCTTTCTAATGCCTTTAGATATCTCAGATAAAACTCAGCTCCATACTTGTCTCTATTCTCTAATGATGGTATCTATTTGAAATGTCTCTGCCATCTCTCACTTCGGTAAAATAATTCTGATATGTATTTATTAATTTCTGTGCTGGAGAGTAATTGGTTTTTTTAACAGGGATGATAGGCTGGTTTGTTCAGGAGCCAAAAAAAGAATGGGCATATATCTTTTTTTGTTCTGACTCGAAATTAGCTGACTATTCTAAATATAGCAACAGTTCTTCAGCCGTCACTTCTCGTTTTTCATTGTCTTCATGTTCTTAGTACATTGGTTTAAAACCTAGATTGTTTTATGCATCTCATATTTTAGTGGGAGTTTGAGTAGACTTGTGAAAGAGAATTTTTGTTTATGTAAGAGTGCTGAAGGATATTTACAGTACTTGGTTTCATCACAAATTGCTGAACAGGGTGAGTTAATTGCTGTCGTCTGTTAGTTTTGCTGATAGATTTGCAAGTATTTCTTTCATTAGCTGAGAAATAAGAGAAAGGCAGCTCCTAGTTTTGTGTTATGACTGGGTTGTTGCACTTTGGTAGGATATAATAGGAATTTCTGAACAAATTTGATAATGTTTATAGTAGTTAAAATGAATGCTTGATACAGATTAACTTTTAATTAACTGTGCAGAGGCAGGATTTATGATTGAAAGTATTGTCGAAGCTTAGTTCTTTTATATGGCTTAATCTTTTCTTCAAGACCACATGCAAAATATGGTACTTCATTAATGCAATACGTGCAATGGCAAAAAGTCAGTTGACAGTATATTTTTTTGAGCATCTAAAGTAGGGCTGTGAAAAACAGTGAGTGAATTGATAAACTCTGACACCACCCACCTCACACCCCACACACAATCTCCTCTTCCACCCACCCCCACCCATAAAAAGTTGGCTCTTAATTGCATTTATATCCCAGTGAATAAAGGGGATGTTTTAAGGTTTCCATTGTGACATACCAGAGTTGTTTCCTAAGATAAAGATCATCAATGGATTGAGGTTGGAGGTCTTGGTTATAACACATTCACATCTGGTTTTTGGGGGGCTGGGAGGCAGGGTTGGTCACTTTTACACGTAGATACTCTTTATCCTGTTGGTATTGTGCATATATACTTCCAATAGTCTTCTGGATAAAAGATTGGAATTACAGTGGGGAAAACTGGTTGTCAGTGAATTCACTGAGCCTGATAAAAGAGATTTTTTGCTAACCCCTGAAAGAATTCAAATTAACCTGATTCATGGGGGTAAAATCAAACCTGTAATCTTCACCTTATCAGTCCCAGAGGGAACCTAGATCAGGTTGCTCAGAGCATTAGAACCTGACCTTGAATATCTCCAGCGATGAGGCCTTAACTACCTCCCTGGGCAACCTGTTCCACCACCCTCATGATAAAGAACTTCTTCCTTAACATCCAATCTAAATCTACTCTTGTCTAATTTCAAACCATTGTCCCTCATCCTCTCCCTACAGGCCATTGCAAACAGCCCCTTTGAGCTTTCTTGTCACCCCCCTTCAGGTACTGGAAGGTTGCTACTAGGTCTTCCCAGAGCATTCTCTTCTCCAGAGCTGAACCCCAGCTCCCACAGCCTGTCTTCATATGAGAGGTGTTCCAGCCCACTGATTAGTTCAGTTTATATCAATATATTGTAACTTACAATAAAATACCGGAGTGTGTGGTTTAAGTTCTTTTGACTCCGCCATGTAGACCTACCATTCAGATTGTGAGAAACCATAGATCTCTGGAAGGGTCTTTGAGGCACAATACAAGGCAGGTAATTCCCCTTGATTAGTTATTTTTTTGAAGAGGAGGAAAAATAATTCTGTTTTCCACATGAATAAAAAGTTACTGACTTGTGTAGTGCTTTTTTATTAGGAGAGAAGTATACCCCTAAGAATTTGGTACTGACTTTAATCACTGTGAGGAGGCAGTACTGCTGAAATAATGTTCAAACAAACATGCTGCTTCATGCACATTGAAAAAAAAATGTTTGTAGGGAACTAAGGGGAATAAAAAGTCATAGAATCAGTAAGGTTGGAAAAGACCTCAAAGATCATCAAGTCCAACCTGTCACCCAAGACCTCATGACTACTAAACCATGGCACCAAGTGCCACATCCAATCCCCTCTTGAACGCCTCCAGGGATGGTGACTCCACCACCTCCCTGGGCAGCACATTCCAATGGCTAACAACTCTCTCTGGGAAGAACTTTCTCCTCACCTCCAGCCTAAACCTCCCCTGGTGCAGCTTGAGACTGTGTCCTCTTGTTCTGGTGCTGATTGCCTGGGGGAAGAGACCAACCCCCACCTGGCTACAACCTCCCTTCAGGCAGTTGTTAGCAATAAGGCTGCCCTAAGCCTCCTCTTCTCCAGGCTAAACAAGTAAAAGAAGAATGCCGAAGTTAGGGAAGGGGGGGGTGAAGGGGAACTTCCTGTATGCATGTTAATTAAGCCATGAACTCTTATTTGAGTCTTTTTCACTGTCTTTTGGACAGTGAAGGCTCAGTCTCTTCATACTGTCTTTTAAATGAAATATTTGACTGCTGATGGCAATTGCACATAACTGTATCCATGTGCCAGATGGAGAGCCTGTGACAATTTTAGAGTGAAGGTTGTGTCTAAAAACCTTGTCAGCATTCCTCATCAAATCTTGACCCATTTTAGATGATATGCCACAATCTGATACTTTCAAAAGAATAATGCCATTTTTTAGTTGCTTCTCCCCCCCCTTTTTTTACAGTGTGGAGGAAGGAGTGGAGCTATGCTTCACAAGCGTGATCTAAATTTACTTTTCCAAATGAAACAGAAACTGCAGCCCAGTGCTCATTTAAAATAATTGGCTGTAATGCTAGCAATTGGGCCTGAGATTTTATGGAATAAATAAAAAAAGCTTTATTGGTTCTTTTTGTATATAGATGTAGTAGAAGTTGAAAAACAGGTATATTAGAGTGAGAACCTAAAAATCGTTTTATTCTTAAAATATCTTCAGCTTGTTTGTACTAGCAGAGTGGAAATGGTAAGGAGCTCCTGAACTGAATAAGATGAGAACTGTCTCTACTTTTTCAGTACATTGAGGTGTAAACTGAGCATTGCATGCAGTCTTACCAATTTTGGCAGGGTTTTGCCATGAATGTACTAGATGAGCGCAATTCAGGCGTGGCCTCACCAGCACCAAGTACAGGGTCATGATCACTTCCTTAGTCCTGCTAGCCACATTATTGCTGTTAGCCAGGATGCTAACAGCAATAATGTTGGCTTTTTTGGCCACCTGGGCACACTGCTGGCTCATGTTTAGCCATCTGTCAACCAACACCCCCAGGTCCTTTTCTGCCAGGCGACTTTCCAGCCTCTTTGCACCATTGCATGTGGCTGCTGTGACCCAAATGCAGGACCTGGCAGTTGGCTTTATTAAACCTAATACAGTGGCCCTTGGCCCATCAATCCAGCCTGTCCAGGTTCCTCTGTAGAACCTTCCTGCCCTTGGGCAGATGAACACTCCTGCTCAGTTCAGTGTCATTTGCAAACTTACTGAGGGTGCAATCAATTGCCTTGTCTAGATCATTGATAATGATATTAAAGAGACCTGTTCCCATTATTGAGCCCTGGGGAACACCACTGGTGACAGGCTGCCATCTGGATTTAACTCCATTCACCACCACTCTTCCCCAGTTTGGGCCTGGCCATCCAGCCAGTTCTTCAGTACTGTAATATGTAGTCAATAGACTAATATTTAAATGTCTCCGTGGCTTCAGGAGAACTGGAATTGCATTGTGCATTGAATAATTAAGCTGAATGGCTATCTGTGCTATACAGTGATATGTTTCTAAGCC
Organism: Colaptes auratus; assembly: GCA_015227895.2. Lineage (NCBI taxonomy): Eukaryota > Metazoa > Chordata > Aves > Piciformes > Picidae > Colaptes > Colaptes auratus. The sequence continues at coordinate 8,082,308 of CM037634.1, forward strand.
AGTCAAAAAAAATCATGCTCCTCCAAAGAACAACCATTAAAAAAAAGAGAAAGAACCACTGTGGGATTTGGGTTTCTTTGCATACTTCAGGCTATTTACAACAACCCCATGCAGTGCTACAGGCTGGGGTCAGAGTGGCTGGAGGGCAGCCAGGCAGAAAGGGAGCTGGCGGTACTGGTTGATAGTAGGCTGAACATGAGCCATCAGTGTGCCCAGGTGGCCAAGAAGGCCAAGGGCATCCTGGCCTGCATCAGGAACAGTGTGGCCAGCAGGAGCAGGGAGGTCATTCTGCCCTGTACTCAGCACTGGTTAGGCCACACCTTGAGTCCTGTGTCCAGTTCTGGGCCCCTCAGTTCAGGAAAGATGTTGAGTTGCTGGAAGGTATCCAGAGAATGGCAATGAAGTTTGTGAGGGGTTTGGAACACAAGCCCTATGAGGAGAGGCTGAGGGAGCTGGGGTTGCTTAGCCTGGAGAAGAGGAGACTGAGGGGTGACCTTATTGCTCTCTACAACTCCCTGAAGGGAGGTTGTGGACAGGCAGAGGTTGGTCTCTTCTCCCAGACAACCAGTACCAGAACAAGAGGACACAGTCTCAGGCTGTGCCAGGGAAGGTTTAGTCTGGCTGTTAGGAAGAAATTCTTCACAGAAAGAGATATTGCCCATTGGAATGGGCTGCCCGTGGAGGTGGTGGAGTCACCATCACTAGAGGTGTTTAGGAAGAGACTGGATAGGGTGCTTGTTGCCATGGTTTAGTTGATTAGATAGTGTTGGATGATGGGTTGGACTGGATGATCTCAAAGGTCTTTTTCAACCTGGTTAATTCTAATTCTAATTTGAAGGGGCTTATATGCAATTGGTATGTGGTATATTCTTGTCCAAAAACTTGAAACAGCAGGTTTTTATGTTCTATTATTTCCTGTTCATACAGAAATGATTAATCAGCCATTCAGTTTAAAGTTTATTCACATGTCTGTCTGTATTTATATTGCAGATGCTCCCTTTGCATCTTCTGCCTTTATACATAGCAACATATGCAGGTTTTGATCCAGGGAATTCCATAGGCATCATAACATAACCATGTTGGTGGATAATCTGCCATTTGCATAAAAATTAACATATGGACAATTAAATAATGACATTTTAATCAGTTAAAACATGGTGCTTGGTGACAGAAACTAAATAGCACTCTTAGTGAAATGACCTTCAGGATTTCAATAAAACTTTGTTGATGATCTGGATGAGGGCATTGAGTCCATCATCAGTAAATTTGCGGACGACATCAAGCAGGGGGCGGGAGTTGATCTGCTGGAGGGTAGAGAGGCTTTGCAGAGGGACCTTGACAGGCTGGACAGATGGGCAGAATCCAAGGGCATGAGATTGAACACATCCAAGTGCCGGGTTCTGCACATTGGCCACAGCAACCCCATGCAGTGCTACAGGCTGGGGTCAGAGTGGCTGGAGAGCGGCCAGGCAAGAGAGGGAACTGGGGGTGCTGGTCGATGGTAGGCTGAACATGAGCCTGCAGTGTGCCCAGGCAGCCAAGAAGGCCAAATGGCATCCTGGCCTGCATCAGGAACAGTGTGGCCAGCAGGAGTAGGGAGGTCATTCTACCCCTGTACTCAGCACTGGTTAGGCCACACCTTGAGTCCTGTGTCCAGTTCTGGGCCCCTCAGTTCAGGAAGGAAGTTGACTTGCTGGAGCGTGTCCAGAGAATGGCAATGAAGTTTGTGAGGGGTTTGGAACACAAGCCCTATGAGGAGAGGCTGAGGGAGCTGGGGTTGCTTAGCCTGGAGAAGAGGAGACTGAGGGGTGACCTTATTGCTCTCTACAACTCCCTGAAGGGAGGTTGTGGACAGGCAGAGGTTGGTCTCTTCTCCCAGGCAGCCAGCACCAGAACAAGAGGACACAGTCTCAAGCTGCTCCAGGGGAGGTTTAGACTGGATGTTAGGAAGAAGTTCTATACAGAGAGAGTGATTGCCCATTGGAATGGGCTGCCCGTGGAGGTGGTGGAGTCGCCGTCACTGGAGGTGTTCAGGAGGAGACTTGATGGGGTGCTTGGTGCCATGGTTTAGTTGTTTAGGTGGGTTGGATTGGTTGATGGGTTGGACACGATGATCTTGAAGGTCTCTTCCAACCTGGTTTATTGTATTGTATTGTAATATTTTCTGTGGAGGCTTTTTTGCACAGGTGTGGGAGTTTGGTTTTGTTGGGGGGGGTGTTGTTTGTTTATTTTGTTTGTTGGGGGTTTGGGTTTGATTGGGTATTTTTTTAAGGCCATAGTAAGTGTGACCCCTGATTAAGTTTAAAAACAAATGCCTGTATTGTCCTATTTCAAATTGTGCCAATTCTTTCTTACAAGACGTGTTCAAGATAGGGTGGAAGCTTTTGAGGCATCAAGGAATGCAAAAACGTTTTCAGAGCTGTAATTAAAAGTCAGGAGATCAGGACACTTTTTGAAGAAGTTTACTGAATAGAAATTTAGTTAATTTATGTCTGATACAAGACATTGTATCTTACCTGGGAAACCAAAAGTTGACTTTTTCTTTGGTTTTCACTGTTCTGAGAAATAGTATGGACCATCCCCCCGCCCCCGTTGGAGAAAATAGCCTGAGACATCAAGGCTGTCATCTCCTATCAGAGAATGAAAAGGCATAACTTAAACAATGCCATTTTCTGTAATTCCACCTGCTTCACCCCACACTTCCCAGTGGGAAGTTTTCTCTCTGAGCAAAGAAAAGGCAGATATCTTTAGTGGCCCTCACATTGAGGCTGTCAAAATAAATACTTGAGTTCTGCCTTTGAAAGTGTCTCAAATTACGGCGTGGTTCCTGCCATCATGTGTTTCCTGCCCATGGAGCTGCAGTTACCTGTCTGGTCAAGTCTGGCTGCTGCTCAGTGTATCACAGCAATGCCAGTGGGGAGACACAATTTGCGCAGAGAATGAGGGAAAGAGGAGGTGGCATGAATCAAAGAAAACAGCAGCACATTCCAATGGCTAACAACTCTCTCTGGGAAGAACTTTCTCCTCACCTCCAGCCTAAACCCCCCCTGGCACAGCTTGAGACTGTGTCCTCTTGTTCTGGTGCTGGTTGTCTGGGAGAAGAGACCAACCCCCTCCTGGCTACAACCTCCCTTCAAATAGTTGTAGAGGGCAATAAGGTCTCCCCTGAGCCTCCTCTTCTCCAGGCGAAACAACCCCAGCCCCCTCAGCCTCTCCTCATAGGGCTTGTGCTTGAGGCCTCTCCCCAGCCTCGTTGCCCTTCTCTGGACATGTTCAAGAATGTATTAGTTCTTAAACCTCATGCTTTCTTACCACATAGTTTTCTTGTCTGCTTCAGTGGATTAAAAAAATAGGATAATGATGGTGATGATAATAATAAAAATAGTGTTACCAAATATCATCCCCTCTACTGGATTCTGACTCCTTTTCTCCTCAGCTGCTCTGATAAACATACCTAATTTCAACTCAGCATGGTGGTTTTCAGCTTTCTTGAATTCATGAGCACAGCTGCCTTTATTTCAAGGTTGAACAATGGCTTTTTGTTTCATACGCTTGTAACTCATTTCCATCATTGTCTGTAGATGTAACAAAAGAGACTGATCCTAGTGTAAACTTTTCCTTGCTGGCCTCAGTGCTGCGTGCAGAAGTGCTGGTACCAGTGTTTGACATGATTACTCCATGTAGCTAGCATTCATTTTACTGACAGAATAGAGTCTTTGTAGGTAGGTTAGTCAGTTCATAGTTATGTTCTTCAGAATAAATGAGAGATCTAAAGGCTGTTTAGAATCACTTTATTACAGTCCAAAGGCTTTGACATAAGAGTGTGTAAGAACCTCAAAGTATTAACAAATAATGAAGGTTATTATTTGGCTGTGTTAGAAGTAAGGGAGTGGTGCAGGAATCCTTGGAAATGAGGGGAAAAACTCCAACCTTTAGATAAGTTTAAAACCATAACTGTAACCTATTAGATAGTTTTGAGTTTGTGTAAACTGAACATATTTAATAATAACTCTAAAAAGTGTAGCATATAAGGTGGTTCTGAATACCTATGGTAGAGTTTTTAAATGGCTTAAAACCTCTGGTAAAATTAAGAATGAAGTTTTAGGTTAACTTGGACTGGGAAGATTTTTTTTCTGCATAAATGTGGGTTCAAGATGAGTGTTGGTTTAGAGTGTTAGGGTTTTTTTTTTCAGAATGGAAATCTCAAAGTACTAGAAACTTTGAGGATTCTTCGAGACCAGTGCTAGATGAGCAAGTGATGCTTCTTTAATGGTCTCCTTTTGGATTAAGGTATTTGGCTGGGGGTTTTTTTTTGGCCACTGGAGGGAGCAGAAGACTGTCACCACCTTCAGGGAGCAGAGTAAGAGCATTTGTTTATTTCAGAAGATTCAGGACTTAGTGCTGAACTGTGGGAAACTGTGGGTCCTTCATGTCTGGCACATGCTTGAAAAACTATTTTACAGTGAATAAAATTCCTAGATAATGAAGTTTCATGATTGCTCTTTTTTCTCAAGAGTTGCATTCTGAATTTGGACTGGATTAAACATGAGTCACATTTTTGAAAATGGAAAGGAAGGGAAGAAAATATCCTCTACGTTACTATTAGTGTGAAGAGTAGATTGTGATTGGTGTTGGCTGAGAGGACTAAAATTCTTCTCTGAAACTTTTTGTTGCAGCTGTCCCTCATGGCACACTCCCTCTCAGCATGAGATTGCGGTGTGACTACATCACTGGGACTGGGATGCAGTTTGCTTTAATAGTAGATGCTTTAGCTCAGAAATGTTGGTGGGTTTTTTTTCAATAACTATGCACATGGATTTAGGAAGGGCAGGTCCTGCCTCTCCAACCTGATCTCCTTCTACGATCAGATGACCTGCCTGGTGGATGTGGGGAGGCCTGTGGATGTGGTCTACCTGGACTTCAGCAAGGGCTTTGACACCGTCCCCCCACAGCAAACTCCTGGCCAAGCTGTCAGCTCGTGGCTTGGACAGCAACACTTTGTGCTGGGTTAGGAACTGGCTGGAGGGCCAAGCCCAGAGAGTGGTGGTGAATGGGGCCACATCCAGCTGGAGGCCAGTCACCAGTGGCATCCCCCAGGGATCAGTGCTGGGCCCCATCCTCTTTAATATCTTCATCGATGATCTGGATGAGGGGATAGAGACAGTCATCAGCAAATTTGCACATGACACCAAGTTGGTAGCAGATGTTGATCTGTTAGAGGGCAGAAGAGCTCTGCAGAGGGACCTCGACCAACTGGACAGATGGGCAGAGTCCAACAGGATGGCATTCAACAAGTCCAAGTGCCAGGTGCTGCACTTTGGCCACAGCAACCCCATGCAGTGCTACAGGCTGGGGTCAGAGTGGCTGGAGAGCTGCCAAACAGAGAGGGACTGGGTGGTGCTGATTGACAGCTGCCTGAACATGAGCCAGCAGTGTGCCCAGGTGGCCAAGAAGGCCAACGGCATCCTGGCCTGCATTAGGAATAGTGTGGCCAGCAGGAGCAGGGAGGTCATTGTGGCCCTGTACTCTGCATTGGTTAGGCCACACCTTGAGTACTGTGTCCAGTTCTGGGCCCCTCAGTTTAGGAAGTACATTGAGACTCTTGAACATGTCCAGAGAAGGGCAACAAGGCTGGGGAGAGGCCTTGAGCACAAGCCCTATGAGGAGAGGCTGAGGGAGCTGGGGTTGTTTAGCCTGGAGAAGAGGAGGCTCAGGGGTGACCTCATTGCTCTCTACAACTACCTGAAAGGTGGCTGTAGCCAGGAGGTGGTTGGTCTCTTCTCTCAAGCAACCAGCACCAGAACAAGAGACACAGTCCTATGCTGTGCCACGGGAAGTTAGGCTGGAGGTGAGGAGAAAGTTCTTCACTGAGAGAGTCGTTCATCATTGGAATGTGCTGCCCAGGGAGGTGGTGGAGTCCCCATCCCTGGAGGTGTTGAAGAGGGGATTGGACGTGGCACTTGGTGCCATGGTCTAGTCATGAGGTGTGTGGTGACAGGTTGGACTCAATGATCTTTGAGGTCTCTTCCAACCTTGGTGATACTGGCTCTTGTTTTAACCAGACATTTACTACATCTTTCAGATGTACATCTAAAAACTCTTTCTTTCCTCTAAAAGGAGGAAAGAAATTAACTTCCATTGTTTCTTTTAATTTTCAATGCATACAATCAAAGGCTGTGGACACGTAGGGTACTATAAACATGTTATTCTAGAAGGACTAGCAACTCTAAATGCTGACTGGTTATGCTGAAGCTTATTTAAGGTTCTCTGTCAGTGTTTATATGTTGCTGTAATTAAGGAAAGAGTGTCTCACAGGGCTTGTTGAGGGCTTTTGCCTTCCCTGCTAAGGTTGCTGGACTGGGAATGTTCATGCTGCATGCATATTCTATTATGCATCTTTAAGCTGTTTGATGTTTGAGGCAAAACAAGACTTTCCAATTGCAAGCCAAAGTTCGCCTTTCCCTTTGGAAAAGCTTGTTCTTTGTTCTGCCAACAGCAAATAGTCAAAATTCCTACTTCAAAATTCATTAATGTTTTTGTTTATTGTGTATAAGCTTAAAGAAATGCTTTCCTATGGGGGTCATTTGCTGTTCCACCAGTTTTTTCTTGTTTTGACAGATGGAGGCTCCCTCAAGGCCCTCAGTTTTTTTACTAAGACATTCAGCTATAAATTGTTTTCTGACCAATTTAAGCAGCTGTGGATTCTGCTCCAGGAACATAACCATCTGAGGGTGCTGAGTGAACTGGCAAATGTCTGTTAGTGTGAATAACCCTGATGACTGGGAAAAGACAAACATTACTATTTTCAAGGGAAAAGTAAGAAAGAGAATCCAGGGAGCTAAGCACCGGTCAGCTCCACCTCTTTCCTTAGGAATATTATGAAGTAAATTGTCATAGAAACTACTTCTAGGCTTGTAATTGGAAACAGGCAGCCTGAGTGTATGAAGGAAAAATCTTGCTGAACTAAGCAGACTATCTCCTACAATGCCTACCTCTTCAAGTCAGGAGGAAAACTGTAGAAGACACTTACATTTAGTAAAGTTTGTAATGTAGTTTCATGTGGTATCCTTGTGTCCAAACACGAGGGTATGTATTGGATGAATGGACTGCAGGGTGGTTGAAAAACTGGTAGTACCACCAGGCTTCAGGAGTAGCAGTCAATAATTTGAACTTTTAAATGAGTAACTATGAGTAACTAAGTCTTTCCTTGGGCAGTGAGGCAGAATGCGCTGTCAGCAGGTTCCTGGATAACACCACCCTAGGGAGGAGGGATTGGTATGCCAGAGGGAAGGGCAGATATTTACAGGGACCTCAGCAAACTGCAGGAGTGAGCAGTCTGGAACATGCTGAACTTCAGCAAAGACAAATGTGCAGGTGGAGGAGAAGCATCCGGAAAATGGCTTGTGGGTGGACAGCAAAATGAATGTTAGTGTAATATTGTAATGGTGATAAAGGCTAACCACATATTGAGCTGCCTTAGCTAGGCTGACGTTCATTTCCCTCAATTCATCATTCTCTGGAGTAATGTGACCACCTTTGGTCACATCAGTATGTGAAGGAGAGAGAGACAAGCGAGTGAATCCAGCACTAGCAGGGTTATAGGGCCAGGACGTATGATATACAAGAAGAGAGTGAAGGGGATTGATGTGTATGGCCTGAAGAAGAGAAGACAAAAACAGGAGCACATTACAGTCTTTCCTTACCTACATGGAATTTATAGAGAAGACAGATTCTCCTCAAAAGTGCACAAAGAAAGGATAAGAGGCAGTGGTGATAGGTTGGACTCGCTGATCTTGAAGGTCTTTTCCAACCTGGTTAATTCTGTTTTATTCTATTAAGTGCACTAAGGTGCACTCTAACAGGCTAAAATAAAAATAGTAAAAACAACTGAAACACCACGAATCTGAGTGCAGGGAAGCTATGGAATCATCATTCTTGAAGATTTTTTTGTAACTTAGCTAGACAAGAGTCTGATCTGGTATTGAGTTTATATGATTGTGGGGTTGAACTTGGTGACTGCCAGAGGACTTGTCCAACTTACATTTTTGTGTGATTATATAGAAAGCCTTTTGGACTGAAGACTTTTTTATTACATAGCACTTAGACTCTAAGACTATTCATTAGACAAATGTGTTCATAGTATCAGTCAGGGTTGGAAGGGACCACAAGGATCATCTAGTTCCATCCCCCTGCCATGGGCAGGGACACCCTACACTAGATCAGGCTGGCCAGAGCCTCATCCAGCCTGGGCTTAAACACCTCCAGGGATGGGGCCCTGGACAACCCATTCCAGGGCTTCACCACTCTCATGGTGAAGAACCTCCTCCTCACGTCCAGCCTGAATCTCCCCACCGCCAGCTTCATTCCATTCCCCCTAGTCCTATCACTACCTGACATCCTAAGAAGTCCTTCCCCAGCCTTCTTGTAGGCCCCCTTCAGATACTGGAAGGCCACAATGAGGTCACCTCGGAGCCTTCTTTTCTCCAGACTGAACAGCCCCAACTCTTTCAGTCTGTCCTCTGTGTTGCATTCATCAGAAGCACAGTGTCTAAAACAGGTGTATAAAGACTTTAGCAGTGACATGACTATAAACCCCTAAATTCTGTGGAAAATACAGGTAATGTTGCCATGTGGTATTCTGTGTATGTATGTATGAGCCCAGAGCAGTTTTATAAACCCCTGCTCCTTTGACCCAGTTATGTTGTTTTGTCTTTACATTGTCTTGACTGGAAAAAAAAGTCTTTTTTTTTCTTACTTGAAGAAAGCAGATTTGGTTTTCTGGAACTGTTTGTGACTCTCTAGAATGGTATGCTCAACAGAGGGGCCAGTTTCTTCTCCTTGATGACAAGCAACAGGACTGCAGGAAATGGTTTCGAGCTGCACTAGGGGAGGTTCAGGCTGGATATTAGGCAACATTTCTTCACTGAAAGGGTTCTTAAACTTTGGAATGGTCTGCCCAGGGCAGTGCTGGAGTCACTGTCCCTGGGGCTGTTCAAGTGCTGTGTGGACCTGGTGCTTAAGGACATGGTTTAGTACTGACCCTTCAGTGGTGGGTCAAGGGATGGACTGGATGACCTTTGAGGTCTGTTCCAACCAGATATATTCTGTGATTCTCTGAGTTTTATTTTTGCTATGGAGTAACTAATTTGGGTTTTTTACTGAAATTGGAAAGTAGTGGAAGGTTGGTGTAATTAATATGTTTTTCTTTCATTCAAAATTATCCTTTGCCCTACTGGTAAGCTACCATGTCTCAAATCTGATAGTTTTCCAGCTCCCTTGGTCCTACTTGTCTTGGTCTTCAAACATTGTGTCTGGACATAGCACAGCTCATGCTAAGAGAGTCATTAATGCCCTGAAACTAACAGAAGATTAATTACTTCTATAAGTCATACTGTATGCTACCCCAAAAAAGCAGGAAAAGGTCAAGCAGTGGATCAGTTTTGTACCTGAAACATGCAAGCAAGAGAGGAAAGCATAGCCTAGTATTGACCATTTAACATGTGATAGATGGTAAAGCTTCAGTTTTTCAACTGATTTATGAGTTGTTAATTTTTGGCTTCACGTCTCATTTCCCATACCTCTCTGGAAACTGCTTTCTGGGCTTTTGCACTCCAGACTTTTGCTATTCTAATTGTGACAGGTGAAATTGTTTCAAAATAGGTCACTTGCCTTAAGGCTTACCAGTTGTGGATGTTGAAGCCAACCTTTCTGTGACACAGAAAAGTTAAATGACCTTTACCCATTAATAAGGCCAGCCTTATATTAAAACTCTTCATTTCCAATTTACTGATCTTGGACAACCTTTATCTCTTCTAGCCTCAAATGTCATTTATTTTTCCTATAGCTAAAAGCTGTGGGGCTTACAGTCATCTTTATGTACTGTAGCCCTGTCCTGCTTCATGCTGTTTGGCCAAGTGGGGCTTACTCCTGTCATGTTTTCTCTTAGAGTGAATTGGTCATAGTTTCATAGTTTCAGTTAGGGTTGGAAGGGACCACAAGGATCATCTAGTTCCAACCCCCCTGCCATGGGCAGGGACACTCTACCCTAGATCAGGCTGGACAGAGCCTCGTCTAGCCTGGTCTTAAACACCTCAAGGGGACAGGGCCTCAACCACCTCCCTGCACAACCCATTCCAGGCCTTCACCACCCTCACGGTTCAACAAGACCAAGGGCAGGGTCCTGCAGCTGGGTCGAGGCAATCCCAGGCACAAATGCAGGCTGGGCAGGGACTGGCTGGAGAGCAGCCCAGAGGAGAGAGACTTGGGGATGCTGGGGGAGGAGAAGCTCACCAGGAGCTCTCAATGTGCACTTGCAGCCCGGAAAGCCAATCAGAGCCTGGGCTGCAGCAGGAGAAGTGTGGCCAGCAGGGGCAAGGGAGGGGATTCTCCCCCTCTGCTCAGCCCTGGTGATACTAGTAAACTTTCATTTTCATTCTAGTTTAAAGTAACAGTCATAATTAATTGACATAGGAACATTGTGTAATCATATTCTGATTTTACTGGCTTTGAAGCTTCATCAGGCCATGGACCTATTAGAAACAGGACAAAAGGAGTCAGGGAGGTGCAGGTTTCTCCGTGTTTTACCACAGAATTAGCTATGGGTAACAGTAGAGATCTCAGGTTAGAACCGTCTGCATGCATACAGGGTGCTCTCCACATTCTTGCCTGTTTTTTAACAGGTACTTTCTTAGTTACTTTCCCACACAGTGCCCCCATTGATTGCTAACTGCTCTAAATTTGCATACGGTTGCTTCAAGACTATTGACAACCTCTGGGCTGTCATATTTAAATGTATTATGTTAATTTGAAATCTTCATGCAGATAATCTTTGATGATTATGATTTTAATAGGAAAGATCTCTGCCAAGAGTTCAGTCTAAATTTGGGGATTTGTAGAAGACCCCAACCATCCTTGCAACCACTGCTCTAGTTTTCACTTTACAAAAGTTACTTTTACATGCCACGTGGTCTATTCATGCTGTTCACCTCCTTTTTGCTTTTGTGCATTTAAAGCAGGACATTGTCCATGGCTTTTCTTTCCTGTGCAGACATTTCCTTCAGTACCTCCTTCATACTTTTCATTCTGTGGTGTACTTCATAACATCTATAGCTTCACATCCCTCTTTAGCAGTTTGGATGCATCCAATTTGATATTGGAAGTTCCTCATCTTAGCACACAAGGATTGCTTTTTTGCTTGCTAATACTTTCTTCTTTTCATCCAGCCTTCTATTTCCCAGTGGATTTAGGTGAGTGCTTTCAGAGGATCTTAGCGCGTGTTGTCCTTTTGAGTTCTCCTTGCGACTGGGACAAGGCATGCATGACAAAAGAAAGTATAGTGGGGTGAAAATTGGGGCAGAAAGAGGTCAAGAGAATGGGAAAGGTAGCCCAACTGAGAGCCACCATACCAAGCTGAGAAATTCTTGTCTGGACTGGCTTGAAGCTTATAGAGAAAAGGGCAAGTGCTGTGGTGGCCTGTGATAGCCTTTGCTCTTCTCCTCCAGCTCAAGAAGTGTTTTATGAGTATTGCAGCAACAAATACAAACTTTGGAGGTTGAAGGTGAATTAAGAGAGTGTATTTTGGTAATACAGCCAGCATCTGTCCTTTTTCACTTCCTCTAACTGTAACATTTTTCCTAACCTGCTATATGTTTTCAAAAATCTTTACTCTTGGCTCCTGTTGGAACTTAATCCTGTTGTTAAATGTGCTGCCTTCCATCACCTAGAGGTAGAGATTTTACTGGTAGAAGAGAGTCAATAATTTGGAGCTGCAATAACATTTCAGAAGTATATGACATCACTCTGGTATCAGCTTTCTCAGAGGCTAGCAATCCTGGCAGCCAAGTTGCTTTTTCTCTGAGTCAGGGTTGTGCAGTACTCATTGGGGAGCAGCTTCCAAGAGAACAGGGCTGTACCTCACATCCTTACGTGTTTTCTGTTGTTCCCGTGTCAAGCTTTTGGTAAAGAATGAACTTCCCTGGAGAGTAGTAAGTAATTCTTCTACGTTTTAACAACTGCTTTTCTCTAGAAATGAAGCCTTTCTTCCTCATTTGGAAAATCACCTTTTTAAAAAAATAAAAATCTAGCATTCAATAGTTCACAACATAAGCAAAGCAGCATACCACATTTATGCCATTCCAGATGAGATTTTAAACAGAAATGTAATTTTAGGTGGAAACTAAGTGTTTACTGGTGTATTACTTATTGTGTATAATTTCCAGGGGGTTTATTCAGGCATGCTTGTCTAGTAGATCACTTGTCTATGATGCTGAATGTAACAGGAATTTCAGCTTTTTTTAATCAGCTTGCAACACTGAGTGGGACTCTCCAAATAGACACTTGTAAGTTACCTTCTTTTAACCTAAAGGTTGTACTACAATGTTAATAATGATATCTTTCAAATGTTATTTGGGGGTTGTATATTCCTGGGGGCGGGGGGGAATGGAAAAAGCAGATGCATTTCCAGTCAGTGTATGTATCTCTATGTATATCATCTGTATAAGCTGTATGGTTGCTTCCATATGAATATCATATCTTGAGCTGCAAAATCTGCCAGCATAAAAATAATTTAGGGGGAAAAAACCCAAACAGTCCACAAAACTGTATCTTGCTTGTAGCTTAAGTCTAAAATAACTGAAATACATTTTGGTTTCCAGTTCATGGTAACTGTTTTCTCATCACAGAAGAAACAAAAAATACATACCTTCTTTTCTTCTCCTTAGCACTTAAAGCTCTAATTGTAGAAGTCCTGCAATACCATGGCACTGGGAAATCTTGGCAGGTGCCACTTTAGAGACAGCTTTTACTTATTATGCTGATAATCTTCCATCTTACAGCTAGAAAATTAACACCACACCTATCTACACAGAGGTGTCTTGCGAGGGAAGCCCAGGGTTTTGCTGTGTCACTTGGGTTTTGGCTTCCTTCAGTGTTACAAGGATGACAAGTCTTGATGGATGAATACGTGCAAAAATACCTTATTCATCTGTTTGAAGATTCTGGGTAATAGTGAAATTCATCTTGGTAAAAGTTAGATACCGATTTCCAGCAGGAAATGATTTCCAAACTGAATTCAGATGGTCTGACTCAGAGCCGTGGGTAGCTACGTGAGTGTAATACATTAGCTTTCAGAAACCTGTGCTTAGGGTAATTTCACTAATGCATTAACTGGCAATTTTATGATACAGTACTGTAGTGATGATATATTGCAGATACCAAATTGATGTCATACTCGTGATTTATATGATTTGGCAGTTTTCTATTAGCATAAAAGTTCCTTTGTAACTCCGACTCCTCGTGTTGTGGGTTGGCTTCTGACCCAGAAATAAAAAGCAATGAGCTGTGGGGAATGCTTTTTAAATTATATTGTCAAAAATAGGACCGTTTCCTGTGTCGTTATAACTGCTAAGTAAGTGTGACTTTAGATAAATTCTAATGCTTCATTTTAGTGAGATATTTATCATACCTACATGGCTGCTTTATTTTTAAACATTGGTAAATTGCATTTTGCTATAGGTTTTGTCACTGGGGGCATTTTTAATGGAATTTGGGCTTAGCTGAAATTAGGTTTTTATAGGCAGTTGTATCAGACTGTCTTCAAAAGATGTTTAAGCTGCTGTGCTTTTTGATATATGTAGACTACTGAATGTACTCTTAAACAGAAGAACACACACAAACAAAGTGCTGTTAGTATTTTAGAATAGGAATCCTATAACTTGAATGACACACAGTGTTTTCTTGTTCTCTTGACTGGAATTTAAGATGGTGCATGAACTTCTAGTTTGCTGCTTTTCCTTACTGAAATAAAAAATGCAGCTATACTTGTCAGTTTATCAGGCTAACTTGCTTAAATCATTTTCCAGGAAGTATAATAAAGGAGGGCAATGAGAAGGCCCTTGCTTTAACATAGGTTTAAAGACACTTATTACACCAGTTAGCTTTATCACATCATTATTAATATGAAACTTTCTGGGTTTGTGTGTTAACTGAATAGAGCCATAGTTGGTCTGAGTTGGAATTTTCTTTGTCCTGTCTACAGGAGTAGCAGTCTTGCTCACCTCTTACAGGATTATTTTTTTAGAAGAGGAAACAATGCAGGCTAAAGGGGGTTTTAATTATTGAAGTATATCTTGATTGAAATGTGTGGCTAGTGAATAGAAGCTAGAAGATAAATAGGTTGATGTATTTAAAGATACATGTCACCAAGCCAAGCGATTGAAAGGAACTTCTGACTTTGCTCCTCAAATTAACCCATTATATCAATCTGCTTATTTTGTTGGGGGAGAGGTGGGTGAAGAGCGGTGTTAAATGTATTTCTTCTACTATTAGAATTCCTGCTTTATTTAGATAAAAGGATCCCTAAAGGAACACAGGCTGCGAACGTTCAGAGTGATCTGTGTTTTCCCCTTATCTGATCTTAGAAACAGACCAGAAGGCTTGAACTATGTTTATTTAGGCAGATGGAGAGAGGAAGGGGAGAATTTCTAATTTCACCTGAGCAGTGAAATAGTTTAGAGCAATGATCATTGAACCTCTACCTCAAAATACCTTCTGCCTAATGAGGGAAAGTATGAACAGCATTCATGGCGCAAGGCATCGCTACTTGTTCATGCTTGCTTTTGGTAAAGCTGATGAATTTATTGCTCGGCCATACCATTTTATTTGATTTGCCTCATATGTTGATCTGTATCATCTGCTGAATTATTCTTCCTTTCCAAAACACTGAAAACATTTTCTGAAGACCATGTTTGCCTCTATAAAATATGTTCTATGAAAGCAAACATTTTTGCCTTAGCGTCTGATCATTAAAAGCTTAGTTAGGTAGCAGTGCCAATCATTTGTAGAGCTGGAACTACCCAAGCAGAAGGAAATAAATTTTGTGTGCAGTCCATCTATCAATCTGTATTTTCCACTTGTGCATTTATTTTCTGCCCCTTTGAGTGGCATAAGTTAGATTGACTTGTTTGACTTGAATGTTCTTGCCTCCACTATCACCGGGGAAAGGACATGAAGCAGGAGGAGACCGTGGCAAGCTGTTGTGCTGGCTTGTCATTAGGCAGAGCATCTTCAGAGTCCTTGCCCGAGGCAGCCAAGGAACAGGAGCAAATTGAGTGTTAGCACACCCTGCAGTCAGCGGACATCTGGAAGCTTCTCAGCTTAAAGCAATCATACATCCAAACTTCCTACATTCATACTCCATGGAAGAGTCATTCGAGTGACATTTTGTTTTCAATGTGTAGGACTTAATTTTGTGCCCATTTTTCATGTGGAATGAAACATTGCTAGTGAATGGCTGCTGCTTTTGTGTGCATGTGCTCGTTTTTCCCTGCAGCCTTTCCTGGCTCTGGCTTTGAGACTTAAATTGGGTAGAAGAACTAATAAAAACATCAACTTGTAATTAATTCTACCAAGTGAAGACCTTGGCTATGCAGTTCGTGTTGCTTTGTGGCCTCTGGGTCCTTACTGATTGATCAATCCTAGAATGGGATACAAGTTATCAAAGTCTGTATCTTCAAATTACTTTTCTGTTGTAATGTCCACCATTGTGGAGTAACATTATTGTTACAGGTCTAGGCAGTAACCTGTCCTAGAGATTTCACTCCTAGACTGATCAGAGCAGGCATACAAAATAAGAGGCTGGTAAGGAGTTAGAGCTGATCTGTGATATCTGCTGTGTGATCTACACTGTGCTTAAATACCAGGATATTCCAGTGGATACCATGAATCAGGGTTTAAAGCAAACAAGTGAAGAATGCTTTTTTCTGCCAGGAAGGACCTGGAGGTCTTCAAAGTGCAGCAGGCTGCTCAGGGAGGTGGTGGAGTCACCATCCCTGGAGAGGTGTGTAGGAAATGTGTAGACGTGACTTAATGGCAATGGTGGTCTTAGGCTGATGGTTGAACTTGATCTTAGAGGTCTTTTCCAACTGAAACAATTGTATGATTCTATGATCTAGGTTTTGGGTTGTTTTTTTTTCCCCTCTTTGTAACAATGGTAACTGTTGTGCTGCTATAAAGCTTCTGGCCATGAATACATTTCAAACCACCTACACTGTGCAGCTGTGGGGATGACACACACCTCTATAGAGGCTGGATACCTGTAAAGAATGCTAGGAAATTATGGATACCAGAATAAAATCATTCTGAAACAATTTAATGTCAAAAAGTATATAACATGTAGAACTGTACTGAGTGACTGGAGATCCGTAAAAAAATCTGTTTAGCATGCTTATTTTATGGATCTGGAGTATCTCTAGAATTGCTGGTTCTGGAAGTGTTCTATAAAGTGAGATAACTGTAAACACATCTTTTTTGCAAGCACTCTGTTTTCTATTCTTGAATTGCAGCCTAAAATCTACTTTTCTGTTAGGCTGTGTAATCCAGAAAGAGAGGAAAAAAAGATGAGGGAAGGAGTTTTCACTTCTGGGTTTCATATAAAAATTCACTGCCTCACAAATCTCTTCCTTGTGTTCATGATTTCTAGTGGTAAATGCATAAAAGGGTGATACTCCATATGGTAAACTGCAGTTAATTTATCTTCTTGCATATGATTTTACTAGTCCTTTAAAATTCTTTCCAAAACCAGATTCAACATGGAAAAGCAGAAGATAGTTTTCCTACGCAGTACAGAGGGTGTTATTGAATTTGCTTTGTCATTTGAAACATTCATTGAAAAGATTTAGACACTGAGGGTGATGTCTGCCATCCAAGTGTTCTGTTCTCCCTGATCTCTTGCTATGACTCTAATTAAACAAAGTGATTTGTCATTTTAACATAAGGTGTTTCTTTATGGAATGAGTCTTCCCCAGGATGGGGGTTTATATTGCCATTGCACTCTTAGGAATACTTACTATAGATGAATTGCTTTGATATTGAAAACATCACTTTTGTAAGCTAGAGGCTGAGGATGTAGTTACACCAATGCCATAGTCAGCTGTTGTCAAAAAGACTGTCCACTCACTGCACCCTGTGCTGTGAGCCTGCAGGAAGGTCCATGCCATGAAAACAATTCGTGTTCAGTTGTGTGAGCTGGATCACTGTGCGACTGTTTAAGCACTGGTGCTATCAAAGGTGAGATGGGCTTGTCATTGTAGTGCTGATAGCCATTTTCTTAAAGCAGTTGTAAGAGGGTAGTCTCAAGACCTGGCTTTAAGCAGAAGATGTGGACCTGCACATGGAGCATACCTGCACAGATGACAGCTGTCTCAGTTGCTGGCATAGGCGTGGGTGTACATGCTGCCAATCCATCAGCCATTTATGTACTTGCTTCAGGGTGACACTGAGGCTGAACACCCAAACTGCTTCTATCCCAGTTACCAGCTGCAGGCTGGATTTTGTATGCAACATGAAAATACTTCAGTGTTACAGCTGTCCCTGTGTTACATCAATTTCTGTGTGTGTGTGCCTCACATGAGAAAATTCGAGCTCTTGGGTTTCAAACTCTAGAAGTCATCACCAGTGCCATTCCTATTTTGTTACTCAATATCTAAGAGAGCAGCCCACAAGGGTTGGCTAAATATGGCTTGCATGTAGACTTTAAATGACACGCCACAATTGCAGCAGCTTGGAGTCTCACAACAGCTTGAAAAAGCCACCTGTGAAAGAAGACAGCTCCCAGTTTCTGGCTCTCTCTGAGGTATGAATTTAAGAAAATGCTGGCAAGGTCATCATCAGCATTATATGTGTTCAAGAGGAGGTATTGTTCTGCAGGTGGTTGCACTGCTACAGTTAACCTAGTACTGTAGTTGAAAGAGACAACCTGGTGTGTGGTTTTCTGAAGGGGTTTGTGTTACTGGGTCAGCAATAGCTTTTCATAAAAATTAAGTGATATTTCGGTTGTACTGAGGGATGAGGATGCAGTTGCAAGGGTCAGGATGTGAAAAGGAGACTTAGTTATAATACTTTTTTGCTATGCATGTTTCCTGTATAGCTGTCAAATCTGCTGACAGTTCAGTTTCTTTAATAAACTGTAGTTGTTCCTTTGCATTTATTGAAAGAAATGGATAATGCAGAACAGTCTGTGTAGGTGCTGAAACTGGAGATGTGAAAATACAGGAGGAGGCAGCCAAGAAATATTTCTGTCAAATGGAAATTTCCAAACATGTAGAATGAAACTATTTGCTCTAGGAGACCAACAGGCATCAAAGTGATTGACAATCTGCATATAAGCACTGGGTGGTGGATGTAAACTCTTGATCAGATGGGGTGTTAAAATTTCATCTGGTGAATTGAATAATGGTATAGCCTATTGCCTTAATCACCTTGTTCTTGTGTTACTTATTTTAGCCAGTTCACCTTTAAAAATACCTGATTGTATGCATTAAAATACATTCTGAAAAGGATTCTTTTTTCCCTTTTCCCCCCTTCCCCCCCCCCTTTTTTTCCCCCTCTCTTTCTGTTTTCCTCACTTTTTTCCCCCCTTTTTTTCTTTTTTTTTTTGTGTGGAGTGTGGCCATTTCCTAAAGAAAATGCCATACTGCTGTATTTGAAAGAGGTTCTCTTGCTATCTCTTTTCTCCACCACCCCCCAATTTTTGCTTTGAATCTGACTCATCACCCTAACCTTGGGCATTTCCCTTTTAGACCACTGCCTGTACATTCTCCCACTCTCTCCCATTTTGTGCATGGTAACAGAGGGAGGATGCCAATCTCTAGTTCCCAGATGTAAATTGGCTCTGTTTCCATGGCATATTTCTCAGCCCATGTCCTCTTGCATAAAGCTGTGGGCTTCCACTGCTTTTTGATCATATGCATCAAAGCAAAGAATTAATGTGGTGGACTAATAGCATTAAACAGCATGGAAGCTACATTCAACACTGTCATGGGCTGGGTTTGCTAATTGCTGACAGGTATTCTTAGCACCAACAATTAGGTGTAGACAGTCACTTAAGTCTGATGATCAGAGTTTAAGTCACCATAGGAACATAAGAGCTGTTGCTGTGGATCAGACGGTGGATCCATCTGGCTTGGCATTCTCTCCCCAGTGAGGACTTATGCTGATATTAAAGGTGGTGTGAGAGGAATTAACACCACGTCAGCGTGATTGTCTTTGGTGGTGGTTTTTGTTATTAGACAATACTGTAATAATGTTGTTTTTTTTAAACCAGTATTTGCTGAAGTGTTGAGGCCTACCTAACTTTCAAAAAACTTTGATGCTAACAAGGTGAATAGCAGGGAATGATGTATTTAAAACCAGAGAAGTGAGGAAATGAGACCTCTTCCCAGTTAAATCCATTCTAAGGGTTTCCCACAAGACTTGGTAGGTGTTCACATCTCTAGCTTTAAATGTTACATCTCTACCCGAATCTCCACTCTGAAATACAAGCAAATGAACATTTAAGTGAAAACATCAATGCTGTGGATGTTTCAAGAAAACAATGTAAGATTTGTCTAAAGGATATGAGCATGCAGAGAACATTCTGAGGTGATTTGTGATCTGCTTGTGATTTCAAACAAATCCCAAACCAGTTTTATTTGTTGGTAATGTTTCAGTGATTTGGGTCCTTCTTAAACAGCGTGCTAGCCTTCTAAGGCACAATATTACTCTCTGAAATTATCAGCTCCTGAAGCTGAACTTGAATGGACTGAAAGAAACAAGAGAGCTGAGCAGGGCTGAGCTGCACCCTCGGACCTTGGAGATGACAGCTGACGTGTTCAATGTTCCAGTTCAGTGCCACACTTTATACCCTGTTTGTCTCTGTACTTGAACTTTACGTCATAAGCAATGAGTATTTTTAATAGAGTCTGTACTCCTTTGTCTGAGGCAAATGCAGGCCCACACATGGTGTAGGCTTCGACTAATTATCCTCTGGGGTCTGGTGTGCATATTTGCATATCTCCTCTATCAGTGGACCACCAAGATTATTCAATTAAATCCTTACAATGGCATTAACAAGGGCAGTGATTAAAGCATTACTGATGACTGTTCATTTATAAAATAATTACTTTTTATAAATTTCAGTGTCTACCCTTTTTTCTTGCAAAATAGGATCCATTGTGAGGGAAAGCCTGAAATGCAGGATGTGTCTGAATTGGTGCCACAATTAAACTGAAATGCAAGTGGATGCACCGATCTTTGAGCTGCTTCTTCTGTCAGATTGTTAAAAGAGATCTTTCTAAGCATTTCCCAGATGATAATACATTTACTTGGCAGAAGCTGGCCAAGCCATTTTCACCTCTCAGCAGTCTGAGGAAGTGTCTAGTATGTTCTGGTACAAGTGCTTGATAAGCATGGCTTTCTTTTAAAGGTTCTGCTGGGTTATTAATAGAAATGTGTTGTTGTTTAAGAAAAAATGGCTCTTAGCTAGAGATGCGATGTGGAAGTGTGCTAGTTCCTAAGACATTGGTAAAGTGATCAACAGATCACGGAAGTCACGAGGCTATGTGAAGACAGTGTTATGTTGTAAGACTTCTGTGTAACCTTGGCTAAGATAAAGACAAGAATGTGCCTCATAGACAGTCAATACTGTGATTCACATAATCCTGAAAAAAAAACCAAAAGAACCCAACCGACCAAAAACTACCCACCCCAAATCTGGCAGGGGAATCATCGGGTTCTGCACATTGGCCCCAACGACCCCATGCAGTGCTACAGGCGGGGGTCAGAGTGGCTGGAGAGCAGCCAGACAGAGAGGGATCTGGGGGTACTGGTTGATGGTAGGCTGAACATGAGCCTGCAGTGTGCCCAGGCAGCCAAGAAGGCCAATGGCATCCTGGCCTGCATCAGGAACAGTGTGGCCAGCAGGAGCAGGGAGGTCATTCTGCCCCTGTACACTGCACTGGTTAGGCCACACCTTGAGTCCTGTGTCCAGTTCTGGGCCCCTTAGTTTAGGAAGGATGTTGACTTGCTGGAATGTGTCCAGAGAAGGGCAATGAAGTTGGTGAGATAATCAAGCACAAGCCCTATGAGGAGAGGCTGAGGGAGCTGGGGTTGCTTAGCCTGGAGAAGAGAAGACTGAGGGGTGACCTTATTGCTCTCTACAACTACCTGAAGGGAGGTTGTGGACAGGCAGAGGTTGGTCTCTTCTCCCAGGCAGCCAGTACCAGAACAAGAGGACACAGTCTCAGGCTGTGCCAGGGGAGGTTTAGATGGATGTTAGGAGGAAGTTCTATACAGAGTGATTGCCCATTGGAATGGGCTGCCCGTGGAGGTGGTGGAGTCACCATCATTGGAGGTGTTCAGGAGGAGACTTGATGGGGTGTTTGGTGACATGGTTTAGTTGTTTAGGTGGGTTGGATTGGCTGATTGGTTGGACATGATGATCTTGAAGGTCTCTTCCAACCTGGTCTGGTCTATTCTATTCTATTCTGTTCTATTCTGTTCTATTCTATTCTATTCTTGGAAGGTTAACTGCCTGGATGGATCACAGCTACCAAACCTGAGGCTTACAGATAAGTCTCCCTTCTAACACCCGCCTCACTATTTTCCCATACTTACCTTATGCTGCAAATGATGTATTAATCATTTTACTACAGAGTAGTTCTTACATAATGGAAATTGCCTTCATCTGTAGTGCTGTTATCAGAGTACTATACTAGACACTGTACTGTGCCCAGGGCTTAAAATATGTATAGTTAAGTGTGATATAAATTGATGGCACATGGCAGTAAGTGTATCTCAGAAACTGCCATGCTTCTATTTAAGTGTGGCTTTTGTAGCCTTTATCAAGTCTTCGTATCTTCCAAATTCCCTGGTGTGTTATCTCCAGCATGACAGACACTCTTCCACAAAGTTTTGGAAAAACTCAAAACAATCAGAAATTCTCTTGCTTGATTAGAAAGGTTAAAAGAACTGATTAAAACCTTCTCCATCTCTAATAAAATACACTGTATTTTAGAAAGTATTTTATTCTGGTGTGTTAAAATAGTTTTTAAGCTTTTAATTACATACGCTTAGAGTTTTACACTGGAAGTATATCATGAGAACATGTTAACTATGTCTGTTCAAGTGAGAAAAGTCTTGGTTTGTGCATAAATATTTTCACTGGAATATAAATCTAGTTTTAGAGTGGTCCCCTTGAAAGAGAAGTTTGGAATTCAAGGGCAGTAATACATAATGTTTTGGAAAATAAATATCAGTAATGAACGAAAAGCTGGAGTGCAGTCAGTTGTATAGAAATGTCCATGTGCTTTTTCATTACAGCAGGAGCAAGAATATCAAAACTCCCATAATGATAACTAAGGAGGGCTTAAAAGACAGAATTGACACATTGCTTAAAAATACAAACTCAGAGTAGACCAAACAAAATGGTGGCAGCAGCAACAGCTATCATTTAGTTTAGGTATTGAATTGCCTGCCAAGAAAATCAGTAGAACTTTTGAATGCATCTTCATAGTAACATAGTGTGAGTCAGGGTTAGAAGGGACCACAAGGATCATCTAGTTCCAACCCCCCTGCCAGGGGCAGGGACACCCTACACTAGATCAGGCTGGCCAGAGCCTCATCCAGCCTGGTCTTAAACACCTCCAGGGATGGGGCTTCAACCACCTCCCTCGACAACCCATTCCAGGGCTTCACCACTCTCATGGGGAAGAACCTCCTCCTCACGTCCAGCCTGAATCTCCCTACCTCCAGCTCCATTCCATTCCCCCTAGTCCTATCACTACCTGAGATCCTGAGAAGTCCCTCCCCAGCCTTCCTGTAGGCCCCCTTCAGATACTGGAAGGCCACAATGAGGTCACCGTAGAGCCTTCTCTTCTCCAGGCTGAACATCCCCAACTCTTTCAGTCTGTCCCCATAGGAGAGGTGCTCCAGCCCTCTGATCATCCTCGTGGCCCTTCTCAGGACACGTTCCAGTACCTCCATATCCCTCTTGTAATAGGGGCTCCAAAACTGGAGGCAATACTCCAGGTGGGGTCTCACCAGAGCTGAGTAGAGGGGGAGAATCACCTCCCTTGACCTGCTGGCCACACTTCTCTTGATGCAGCCCAGGAGCTGATCTTCCAGAGCATGTGCCTTACACAGAGGATTATGAACACTGTGCTCTTATCAACATATGTGATGTAATGCCGGTCTGTCAGCAGTTTGCTTTGAAACTTGCAATTGCTTTGCACCCTTCCTTTGTTCAGACTCCCTGATGTTAAGTTACCATATTTATATGTTTTTCCAGTGGATCCATGCAGCCTGGTTTCCAAAGCTGTTTAAAAACCTTAATTGAAAAAAGGTTCGTAATTCTAGGGTACGATAGGACTGACAAAAAAGTGCTTGCATTTGCTATTTACTGTACAGTGTAGCATTACAGATTTAGTAAAATAGGAGAGTTGGTACAACCACAGACCACATCCTTGCTAGCAGTTGTGTAGAAACTGCTTTTACTTACATTTTTTTTTCCCTGCATTCAAACAACTTTTTGTTAGATAAGCATAAGGTACTGCATTTGTTTCAGTTAGAAATGAGGCATTCTTACACAGGAAAACAAGCCTGAAAGGTAAAAATTGATGTGATTTGCCCCCCCACCCCCTGCCCCAGTTCAGGAATGACATGCTTTACAGGAGCAGAATAAAGCTGGCCTAGACTTGTCTTATGTTTGTCTCCAGTTGAACCTTAGCTTTAAATGTCAGTGCAAAAATTTACCATTAATGTAGAGATGACTTTATTGCTCCGGTAATTTTGGTACTCTTACTTCAGCTGTAATCTTTTCAAGTATTATGAAGGGGGTATGAAAAATACATGAAATTGATTCTCATAAGAAATATTTTTAGGTACTCTGAGCGTATTTTTAATTGCATGTTTGCACAATAGAAATTAGATTGTCAGGCTGTAAATCTTGTCTGTGATGTAGAATAAATGTTAGGAGGCAGACACTTGGTGCAGCGTCCTTCTGAAATACGTTTTTTGAATGTTAAAAGCAGCAGTCATTCCAAATTAAAGACATGGAGGCCTGTTGAAAGTTGTGTCCTGGTTTGTGATCTTGTTTGTATTCTTTCGGTGAAGTAGAACTCAGCCTTTGCTTTGATGGTCAAGTTGAGAACGAGCAAATGAATAGGCTTTAGCATTTAGGAACACATAAATAAAGTCTACAAAGAAAGGCCATGCAAAAAGCTTTGAAGTGGCATCTAGTTCAGTGCAACAAAACCAGATGTGTCTTTGGAGTTCTGGCCCAGCTAATTATTTTTTTTTTTTTCTGTGAGAGCACAGGGAGCTCAACCAAATCATACAATGAAGGGACCCCAGACTAACTGACCCCACCCTACTTCTTTGATCTTTCTTGTACTTTTGAGTGAACTGCTCCCTTCCACAGTGAAAATCGTCTAACACTTTATTTTTGATGTGTTCATCTTCCTGTACAACTGCACTGCATATCTCTGCTTCTGTTATCTGAATTTATTCCTTACCAAAAAATTCTGGTGCTGCTGAAGATGGTATCATAGTATCATATTACCAGTCAGGGTTGGAAGGGACCACAAGGATCATCTAGTTCCACCCCCCCCTGCCAGGGGCAGGGACACCCCACACTAGATCAGGCTGGCCAAAGCCTCATCCAGCCTGGTCTTAAACACCTCCAGGGACGGGGCCTCAACCACCTCCCTCGACAACCCATTCCAGGGCCTCACCACTCTCATGGTGAAGAACCTCCTCCTCACGTCCAGCCTGAATCTCCCTACCTCCAGCTTCATTCCATTCCCCCTAGTCCTATCACTACCTGAGATCCTGAGAAGTCTCTCCCCAGCCTTCTTGTAGGCCCCATTCAGATCCTGGAAGGCCACAATTAGGTCAACCTCTGAGCCTTCTCTTCTCCAGACTGAACAGCCCCAACTCTTTCAGTCTGTCCCCATAGGAGAGGTGCTCCAGCCCTCTGATCATCCTCATGGCCCTTCTCAGGACACGTTCCAGTACCTCCATATCCCTCTTGTAATAGGGGCTCCAGAACTGGAGGCAGTACTCCAGGTGGTAGCAATTTCAAACTGGCAAAACTGGACAGACTTTAGGATTTGCTGATTTTGCAGTCAAGGGAGCATTAGAGTAACACAGGTACACAGTATGTCAGGGTTGGCAGCCCTGTAAAACACAAGGTAGAACAAAACCAAACAATCCTGGCTCTTCAGTGGGCAAGTGGTGCTCCTAGAATTATGTGTTTTGTAGCTACATACAAATGCAATAATATATTTGAGTTTTATATCTGAGGACTTTTTTTCAGTAGTTCCTCGATCACAGTTGGCCATCAAAAAGATTGCTGTTGACTGTACAAGCAGTGAGTAGATTAAAACTCCACAACAAGGTTTGTTGAGTATGTCTAGAAAATAAGGAAAATAATCCTGTCTTCTGAAGAGATTAAGGGACTCAGGAGATGGAAAAGAGAGTAGATAAGAAGGTAAATAACATGAGTCAAATTCAAGGTTACTGTCAAGTTCTAACCTGAACAAGCTAAATCCTTTTGCTCTGAGGGCTTGTCCATCTGCCAAAGCTACCTGCTAAATGGGGCCAGCCCTTGTAGTGTTCAGACAAAAAGATTGGGAAGATGTTTAAAAGTTCTAGAGTAAAATTGATGTTGTTAAGCTGGTATCAGTTGTCTTGCACTGAGGTAACTAAAAAATGGAACTTGTCCCTGCATGATCTGTTTCGATGTGGTTAAGGTTTTGTGTTGTGGAATTTTTTTTATTAATTCTTGGCTTTTTTTTGTTTAGTTTTCATACTTTTATAGCAGATTGTTGTCCCAGGCCACTACTGAAATCAAAACCAGAGTATTAACTTTATACATGCAAGAACTATGCTTGATTTTGCATTGAAATGCTTCTCTCTTGTGTCATTTTAGTAAGCTGTGTCAATTTCTGGAGCCCAGCACATCCCAGGAGCAAGTATTAGTGACGAATAGTTTGTGCTGAGCCTGGAGAGTATGGTCATGAGAGCTAGTAAAATACACAGGGAATTTTTTCTTTGCCTCTAGTGTTTAGCCTGACATTAGTGTACCCTACCCTATGGATGCTAAAATAGCAGAAGTGCAATGCTCTGTGAGTGTGTAAAGTTACTCTGTATTCTCAGAACATGGTGATGTGTAAAATGGGTTGGAGAGGGGAGTGTTGTATCTCTGTGTAAGTAAAGAATTAATGCCCTGGCTTCTAGCTGCCTATTTGTCATGGTAGAGTTGAGTATTTGCTGCTGTTAGTCAAAACCAACCTGCCTCTTGCCAGCTTCAAAATTAAAGTGGGTGGCTGGAGCAAAATATTATGGGGCTTGAAGTTCAGATTGTTAACATGAGAGGCTTCCTGCTCACCTTGCTAGTTTAGGGTTCTGGGGGGTTGGGTGTTGTCTCTTATGCTGGAGATGGCAACAGGACCAGGAGGGATGGGGGGAGTAGCTAGACTGGCTTGGGATTTTACCTTGCTGCTGCTGCATTCTGCTGTGCTTTTTCTGCAAATAGGATAAGGTAATTGTACATTCATGTTGCCTCATTTATATTAAACTCTCCTCTCACTGTTACAGCCTGCAGGTTTTTTTGTGCGTTACTTTTCCCTCACTTCTGTGTTGGGGGAAACAGACAGCTTAACCCATTTGCTGTGTGCCACACCTTGAGTACTGTGTCCAGTTCTGGGCCCCTTAGTTTAAGAAGGACATTGAGACACTTGAACGTGTCCAGAGAAGGGCAACAAGGCTGGGGAGAGGCCTTGAGCACAAGCCCTATGAGGAGAGGCTGAGGGAGCTGGGGTTGCTTAGCATGGAGAAAAGGAGACCTTACTGCCATCTACAATTACCTGAAGGGAGGTTGTAGCCAGGAGGGGGTTGATCTCTTCTCCCAGGCAACCAGCACCAGAACAAGAGGACACAGTCGCAAGCTGTGCCAGGGGAGGTTTAGGCTTGAGGTGAGGAGAAATTTCTCCACTGAGAGAGTCATTCACCATTGGAATGGGCTGCCCAGGGAGGTGGTGGAGTCACCATCCCTAGAGGTGTTCAAGAGGGGATTGGACATGGCACTTGGTGCCATGAGGTCATGAGGTCTGTGGTGACAGGTTGGACTTGATGATCTTTGAGGTCTCTTCCAACCTTGGTGATTCTGTGTTTACCTGTTACACTATTGCAAAACAAATCACTCTACCACGTAATAGAAGAACAGACACATTAATATGCAGCATTGAAACTCTGAATTACACACTGGAGGTTGTGTAAAATTGAAATTGGAATCCTCAGTTAAAAAAGGAAAAAAGAAAAAGACAAAGACACACAAAAAAAACCCACAATAAATTTTGCTTTATTTCCCCTGAGGTTTATTGGTGAGATAATGTATTATTATCGTGTAATACATGAAATACTAAGTGCATGTATGGACCTGGAAATTCATGGGTAACTGAACAACTGTTTAAATCAGATGCTAACTTGGTTTCAATGAAAGTCTGTAGTCTGCAAGATTGAGTTTAAAACAAATGCCTTAATCTATTGTTATGTGGGAGGGTTATGACAACAGCTATCAAGCTCCTCTACACCTTATGCCAGTATTTTGAGGAGTCTTGTCAAAATATCAGCTAAATTAATACCAAAAAAGCAATAATTCAGGTAAGGAAAAAGTTTTCAAATGGAAGTATTTGGAATCTATTCATCCAGTTAGACATATTTACAGTTGTCACACTTCTTAGTTGTACAAGCTGAATTCCCAGTGTTCACTCATGAGATTTCACTTGCATCTGAGCTGAAGAGAGAAACAAAAGGTTATTCCTCCTTCGCCTCCCTCTCATCTTTTCCACTCCCTTCCTGCTTTCCCTCCTGGTTTCTGTATGACTTGCGCTTTACAATCATGGAACAGGACTTCTTCCTGTCAGTGTGAACCAGATGCCCTCATACCAAACATGGGCTGTGCCCTCTCTGCAGGAGCCCTGACTATTGATGGTGCTTAAGCAGAAATCCTGATCCATTAATGTTTGTATTTCTGAATGTCAGCTGATAGCCACCTGTCAAGATGGCAACCTTTTGGTGAAGCTTGGAGCGTGCCAACTCATGTCCATGATTTATTTTTTTTTCAGCTTGATGTGAGAATTTCTGAAATGTCAGAGAACAAAAAGCAAGGTTTTGGAAGTGAAGTAAAAGAGGAATCATGAAAAAAAATCCTGGATGCTTCCTTAGGAATGTTTTGAATTTTAATTGTTTTCAATCTGGACCATTTTCACTTGAAAGGCATTGTACTGAGGCCCTCTTTTCCTGTCCTCTCACTTAGTGATTGCATTCCTGCAACAGAAGCTTCTTTAGAAGCTAAACTTAGAATTCTGCTGAGTTTAATGTGAAGATGAGGTACTGGCATTTGCTAGCTCATTAATTCAGCTCCATAACATTTCTATTCATTTAGTATGCATAGGTATTTGAAATCCCAGTAAAGAAAGTGGAAAGAATTGGGCTCTCTAATCTCGTGCTTTAGTTTTATGCAGATCTATCCAACTGTCAATTGATCGTGCTAGAGTGAATATTTTATTAAGCTTTTGTTTGGAGGTAATTTTTAATTATTAGTGCTCCATAATGCTGTTATCAGGAACAGCTGAGGGAACTGGAATTGTTTAGTCGGGAGAAGAGGAGGCTGAGGGCAGACATTTCACTTTGTACAACTCCCCTGAATGGAGGTCATAGTGAGGTGGGGATTGATCTCTTCTCCCTAGTATCAAGGTGGTAGAAGGAGATGAAATGGCCTGAAATTGCCATGTTTAGATTGGATATTAGGAAAAATTTCCTTGCTGGAAGAGTGATCAGGCATTGGCTCAGGCTGCCCAGGGAGTTGGTGAAGTCACTGTCCCTGGAGCTGTTCAAGAAACGTGTGGACGTGGCTGTTCGGGACATGGTTCAATGGCCATGGTGGTGTTAGGTCAACAGTTGGGCTCTATGATCTTAGAGGTCTTTTCCAACCAAAACAATCCTATGATTCTACAATTGCAAAATAGTATGATTCAAAGAAATTCTCAAGAAACCTGGGGAATGTTAAGATTACCTTGTTAAGTCTAGGTGGTTTCAAGAAGCAGGAAAGTTAGAGAGCATAACACTTGCTAGATAATCTGTCCTTCATAGTTTTGAAAGCTGAGACAGTTAAATGGATAGGTCACAAGCGAAGGAGGCTCTAAGATAAAAGTGCCATTCAAAGCTTCTGTGGTTCTGCACCTCTTCTGCTAATTTGGAACTAAAGCACTCGTGTGTGTGTGTCCAGGTTTGTTCTCTCTCCAAAAGGATTTTTCAGAGCTGTACTTGTGGTAAGAAAGGCATGGCAATTATAAAAGATGCCCTACATGGAAAAGATTATCATCACATACTCCTTACAAAAGGAAATACTCCCCAGTGGAATTATTTCCTTGTGATTTACAGTGCTCAATTCAGATACTGGGGGGGGGTGTTTATAAATAATACTCTAGAGTGTTAAAAAACAGAGAAGATGACTTTGTTTTGAAGCATGTGTGTTATATCCATGTAACATGTCTATGTTATATACTTGTTGCCCTTTATTAGTCTGATTTCTGTTTGTATGCGCCCAACTGGGTTAAAATGTTGCCAGTGAACCTTTTCTGCTCTTTCCTACACTCCTGGGACTTCAGGGAGTGTTATTGCAGTTCCACCACCATTTGTAGTTGCATAGTCTTGTTGCAGTGCCAGCTGGCAGCGTCGTGCTTTCAGGTGTACTCTTAGCATAACTGGTACTGGGACCCTGCAGCTTGCACGTAGGCTGGGGGTAGAAACACTCTGGTCTGCAGCAGGCACAAATAGCTGTCAGATGATTGACGTATGTGGTAGGCAGTGAAGGCAATTCCCCCTGCTTCTTTTTCTTCCCCCTCTAGGGCTGGAGGGCTTAAGTCATAACATTTCCTTCTTGAGTGGCAGCAGCTGATAGCTGTTGAATTTTGGCACTTTATTCCCAACGGGGGGAGGTGCTGTGATCTGGCAACACCTGCAGTTCTGGGGAGGAGATACTGCAAAATGAGCATTCTGTGCTGATGAGGGTGAAGCTTTCAGCTGACAGGCTTCTTGACACTTGAAGGTACTCCCAAGATTGCTGCAGGGGAGCAGCAGTAAATTAAAAAGTCAACAGCAAAAGTAGAACTGTGGTTGTGACGCGTCATGCTTGTCCCAGTCTCTGAATATTTATATGCATTATCAGAACTATTTAATCAAGTGGATGTGGTGCTGAAGGACGTGGTTTAGTGGTAGTGGCTTATCAGCAGTGGTGGGATTGTGAGCTCTAGGCAGGTAGTTGGACTTGATGATCTCAGAGGTCTCTTCCAGCCTCAGCAGTTCTATGGTTCTAAGCTAGAAGACAGTTACTTTATGGTAGTGATATTTGATGCCTACAGAGCAGGTTTTTGTCTTTTGTTATGTCTTGTCCTCCCTTATGAGGAAAGGCTGAGGGAGCTTTCAGAAGAGGAGACTGAGACTCATTCATGTTTATAAAGATGTGAAGGGCAAGTGTCAGGAGGACAGAGCCAGGCTCTGTCCTGTTCAACGACAGGACAAAGGGCAGTGGGTGCAGGCTGGGGCAGAGGAGGTTCCACATGAACGTAAGGAAAAACTTCTTCACAGTGAGTGTGACACAGCCCTGGAGCAGGCTGCACAGAGAGGTTGTGGAGTCTCCTCTGGAGACATTCAAAACCTGCCAGGATGTGTTCCAGTGTGACCTACTCCAGGTGATCCTGGCCTGGCAGGGGGGTTAGATTAGATGATCTTTTGAGGACCCTTCCAACCCCTAGCAGTCTGTGATTCTCAGTATGATTTTGTATTCAGTTTGTCCCTCTCTGGCTGAAATGCTGCTTATGAATATATGTCTAAAG
Source organism: Colaptes auratus (assembly GCA_015227895.2). NCBI lineage: Eukaryota > Metazoa > Chordata > Aves > Piciformes > Picidae > Colaptes > Colaptes auratus. Next base: position 8,113,021 of record CM037634.1, read on the forward strand.
ACTGAAATTAATTATAAGTGATCATATATGAACAAGTACTATTCTTACTGCTCTAGTTTCTAAATTCAAAACCTAAGTATCATTGTTTTCCATCTTTTTCCAGAGTATTAATGAAGATTCTTTAATACTTATTTTCATCCTTTTGATTGGTTTATATATGTATATATAAAATACATATATGCATCTGTGCTTACAGATACACTGTTATATGCCCTAATTAAATATTCCTGATTGTTTTCACTCCATGTTCTGGATTTCTGTCACTGAGTTGGAAAAATCAAAAAGCCCTTGCCTAATAATTCTCCTTCTCTCTCTTCCCCAGTCATAATGAACGGAAAGTAACCTGCAAACATCCAGTAACAGGACAGCCATCACAGGACAACTGTATTTTTGTTGTGAATGAACAGTAAGTAGCATCTGTCTCAGTCTATCAGCTTTAAAACATGTATTTTAATATTGAAATAAGGTTCAAGTGACTACTAATTGCAGTATTTAGTTTTTCCAAATCAGATTAGCATGGAAAAGGTTTTACAGTTTAAGTTACTTGAAAGCAATAGTAAACATTTAATACTATTTTTCTATGATAAAAACTATAGTCTGAATTAGTTACATGATGGAAATGCACCTTGTTTATGCACTGAGTGAATTTCCACTTGTCACTTTATTCTGTAGTGTTGGCAAACAACCTATATATAATAATCCAACAGACTTCCAGAAAGGGAGTAAGTTTTTTAATGTATTAGGGCCAGTTGCTTGCCTTTAACCTACCATGTGTTGCATGATGGTTTCTCTGCAATGAATTATGTTCTTGGCCAGTTGAGTCACTTTCTCAGTCACTAAGTAGTAACTTGGCTTTGCTGCCTTTGCATCATCAATCTTGTAGACTACAGAACAGTATGAGTAGTTGTGTATGCAGCATGTAAGTCACACCTGACCTCAGGGTTTTATGTGTGGCTGGGTATTGGGTGTTCTACTCACCACAACTGCTGAGAAAGCCATCAGGACAGCATTATGTGAAGCTTTACAAGCATGTATGGTCTCACTGCAGTGGGACAAAGCTTTGAAGAACATTTCTTTGCATTTCCATCTCATGGTTAGACCTGATTTTTTCCCATCTCACCAACACCTTACTCTAATAGAAAAATTCGGTTTTAAAACACCACCTTAAAATTCATCTAGGATGGACTTAAGTTCCAAATGTTGTGCAGGTAACTTTACAACAACATGTGAATTGTTTTCATATTGGAAAAGCTGGACACAGGCTGTATTATGCTGCACCTAGGGGTGCTTTTTAATAGCAGTCTGCACACACAGCATGTTCTAGTGCTATTACATATTCTATTTTCAGGACTGCTGCAGCAATGACATCTGAAGAAAAGAAGGAGCGACCAGTAAGCATGATATGTGAAGCAACTAACTATAATCTGACATCAGATTATGCTGCTCATCCCATGAGCCCTGTGGGCAGAGTAAGTCTTTTTGTCCAAATTAAGTCACAATTCAAGTCATTCATACTAGACAGCGTGTATTAGTAGCCCATCAGAAAAGAGAAAGCAAGCATGTCTCTTTTTCAGGGCACTTGACTCCTTTCATATTTGATTTGGAAATTGAAGTGCGTGAAACAAGTTATCACTGAAGCTATAATTTTTATCAGGTGTCTCAGATGTTATGAATTGCATAAACTTAAATTGTTTACAGGGTCTGATCTTTCTAATCTCTGTGAATAGCAACATCTTGAGTGACTGATCAGATATTTGGGTAAGCATTGTTAAGGAAATTGCTCAGTCGCAAACAGTTTTTTTCCAGGTAGATTTTTCCAGGTGAAATAGAACTGTAATTGTGTGTAAGAAGCAGTTACATGAGAGAGCCTAGTATAAGATGAAGCAGAAATAACTCTCTCCCCAGTAAAAGTCTTCTTTCTAATCCTCTTTTTCCTCTATATACATCCTACTGGCCAGACAACACCCTACCACTCTTAAGTGCTGCTTCTTCCCTGTTAGCTTGAAGTGAATTTCAAAACTTGAAGCCACTAGCACAGACCTCTGACTGTGAAAAAGACCTACAGAGGCTTGAGATTGAGACAGAGGTATATATTTCCACATCTCTTTTTTAAATTAGTTAATAGGGTTTGTAGTTATCTTTTCTTTTCATCCTGAAATGTATTCAGAAAATCAGCTTTTTAATTGTGCAGAGTTACCAGGCACACTCCACAATTCATCTCCCCTGCTCTTCATTGCTCTCCTGATTATCAGCAGAATAAGGCTACCAGTTTTCTCACAGTGAGTGAGCCCAGGAGAGCTACTGCAGAGCCCCTAATGTCTCCATTACAGCTAGGATGTATCACACTGTATATAAATTTCATCAGTTTGTTTATAGATACTTCATAGAGAACTGAAGCCTGGGCTATCTTTACCTGGCTAATTTAGATACAGCCATACATGTCTTCTCAGCATTAGGGTTAGCCAGAAATTTTGGAGTATTAGTCATGAGATACATTAGCAAGCAGCATAGCAAACAGGGGCAATGTGAAGGGCAGTATTGGTGCTTAGGGGGCCAAACATGTTTTCATAGTTTATATTCCCACTATAGTAGTGTTCCTTCTGAACTTTACATTTTACTCTAAAATAAATCCACTTTGCTCTATATGCAAACCAAATGGGAGATCTGCAAGAGCAACCTCCTGGTCCATGCTAAAATGCTGAAGGAGAAAACCCCACTTAGCTCATGGAAAACTTCAACATTGGAAGGCTCTGAAATTGCCTACAAAATCCAGAAGAGAGCATCATGTTGGTTTGTGGTTTGGCAGATAGTTTAAGCCTTGAAGACTGAAAACATATTTTTAGACAAATGTTCAAAGTAGCAAAGATTTGGATTTCTTTTGCTTGAGTTCACTTGCAGACAATTTTCTGTTCACCAAGGCTCAGTAAGTTTAATGTTAATCATTACTTCTTGTGGGCTAGTTCTGAAACTAGGAAAGAAGCCCCAAGTAAGCTCTGTGTCCTTTACCATCTAAGCAGGCTGCAGTGTGGTGAAGTGGGCAAGCCCCAGCTACTGACTAGTTTGTTGTCTAGAGTTCAAAATCCTGATGGTATTTGTTTTCTTTGGGTTTGGGAAAGAGAATATCAGGGGGTGGAATTCCAGGCTTCTTCCTCAGTACTGCAACTGTGCAGAGTAGCCTCAGAGGCTCTGATTTTGGAAACACCAGTTGCTGGGACCATGCCTTACAACAGGTCTGGTTGTACCAGACATGACTGGAAGTTTGCTAGCTGTGTTAACTTCTACGCCTTCCAGCATGCAATTAGTATTTGGACCCTTCAGTTACCATCCTTGTTCTCTTTTTGCCTTTGCAAAAGAAGAGCTTTGCAACATGTCCTAGATTTTTTTTAGTTCTGTTAGGTAAAAAGTAATTGAACCCTTCAGTTGTTATTTTTTCCTTTTCTGCCTGTTTCTCCAGCTTGAGATACCTTAAATACATGTGAGAGAATATAGGATGCCCAGGGATCCCAGACATAACAAGAGGAGGAGGTGATGTAAAAAGTTGAGAACTCATAATTAGTTTGTATCTACACCTACAGTATTGCAGTATCCTAAAATACTCCTTGTCTCAGGGCTCAGAATTTCTTGTGAACATAAAAGAGTTATTCTCTTTATGCAGTCTGTGGTAAAATAATCACAAGTCATCTAAAGTGTTGACTGTAATAACTAAAATTAGAAAGCACTAGTGATGCTGTGTTTAATTAAAGGAAGGTTTAATCTCTGTTGGTAACATGTAACCCATTAAAACTTGCTGTGAGCTCAGTGAAACTGAATTCAATGTGGTCTATTGTCAGATTTACCTAAGAGATACCTATCTCAATTTGCTAGTAGACCTGACAGTAGTAGTGCTGCTTGTGGTTGGTTGTGTTTTCAGAAGCATCCTTAATGCATTATCTGTTTTACAAGCATACAGAGTCTGGAACTCTCTTGAGAGGTTTTGAACCTTTGATACCTTATATTACAGCAAGTATGAGTGTGATTAATTATTTCTGATCCAGATCTTGACACAGCTGTTGTGTGATACCAGTTCAGTAGCCATACAGGTTAAATGAGATAGATGTAGGTCATATTGTAATGTGCTTTGAATTGTTATGGATTCTCGGTATATTCCTTTCATACAGTTGGAATATTCCTTTCATTCAGCCAGGGACACCTTGTAGCAGCCTTCCTGTACCTGAATAGGGCCTAAAAGAAAGCTGGGGGGAGGGAGAGGAGAGTGTGGCCAGCAGGAGCAGGGAGGTCATTCTGCCCCTGTACACTGCACTGGTTAGGCCGCACCTTGAGTACTGTGTCCAGTTCTGGGCCCCTCAGTTTAGGAAAGATGTTGTCTTACTGGAGCGTGTCCAGAGAAGGGCAACAAAGTTGGTGAGGGGTTTGGAAGACAAGCCCTATGAGGAGAGGCTGAGGGAGCTGGGGTTGCTTAGCCTGGAGAAGAGGAGACTGAGGGGTGACCTTCTTGCTCTCTACAACTACCTGAAGGGAGGTTGTAGCCAGGCGGAGGTTGGTCTCTTCTCCGAGGCAGCCAGTACCAGAACAAGAGGACACAGTCTCAAGCTGCGCCAGGGCAGGTTTTTAGACTGGATGTTAGGAAGAAGTTCTATACTGAGAGAGTGATTGCCCACTGGAATCAGCTGCCTGTGGAAGTGGTGGAGTCACCTTCATTGGAGGTGTTCAAGAAGAGGCTTGATGGGGTGCTTGGTGCCAGGGTTTAGTTTTTTAGTTGTTTAGGTGGGTTGTATTGTACTGTATTGTACTGTATTGTACTGTATGGTACTGTATTGTATTTAGGTGGGTTGGATTGGTTGATGGGTTGGACGTGATGATCTTGAAGGTCTCTTCCAACCTGTTGTATTGTATTGTATTATTGTAATTTAAACTTGAGGGGCTTAGATATAAACTGGATATGAGGAAGTCTCTACAGTAAGGTTATTGAGACACTGGAAGAGGTTGCCTAGGGAGGTCATGGGTGCCCCCTCCCTGCAGGTCATAGATGATAGGATCATAGAGTGGTAGGGGTTGGAAGGGATCTCTGGACATCATCTAGTCCAAATACCCCCTGCCAAAGTAAGGTCATCCAAAGCAGGTTGCCCAGGATCACAATATCCAGATGGGTTTGGAATCTCTAGAGGAGGAGACTTCACAATTTCTCAGGGCAGCCTTCTCCAGGGCTCTGGCACACTCACAGCACAGAAGTTTTTTTATAGACATTTGTCTACAGGTTTTCGAGGCCAGGTTAGATGAGGCCTGGAGAAAGGGCGGCTCAGGGGAGACCTTCTTGCTCTCTACAACTACCTGAAGGGAGGTTGTAGCCAGGTGGGGGTTGGTCTCTTCTCCCAGGCAACCAGCACCAGAACAAGAGGACACAGTCTCAAGCTGCACCAGGGGATGTTTAGGCTGGAGATGAGGGAAAAGTTCTTCACAGAAAGAGTGATTGGCCGTTGGAATGGGCTGCCCAGTGAGGTGGTGAAGTCACCATCACTGGAGGTGTTTAGGAAGAGTCTTAATGGGGTACTTGGTGCCATGGTTTAGCTGATTAGATAATGTTAGATGATGGGTTGGACTCAATGATCTCAAAGGTCTCTTCCAACATGGTTTATTCTATTCTATTCTATTCTATTCTATTCTATTCTATTCTATTCTAGTGTAAGGTGTCCCTGACTATGGCAGGAGGGTTGAAGCTAAATGATCTTTAAGGTGCCTTCCAGCCCAAATAATGTTTATTCTATAATATCATAATTCTCTTGTCTTCTTACAAACCTTTGTCCATTTTTGATGGGAGGAATTTTTCAGGTGAAAATGCAAAAATTTTTTACTTTTATTTCTAATTAGATTTTCAATGGCTTGCTCTGTCTTGCTATCCAAACACAGAATCCCAGTATTAACCAGGTTGGAAAAGACCTTTGAGATGATCAGTTCCAACCTATCACCCATCACCATCTAATCAGCTAAACCATGGCAGTGCGTGCCTCATCCAGTCTTATTTTAAACACTTCCAGGGATGGTGACTCCACCACCTCCCTGGGCAGCACATTCCAGTGGCCAATCCCTCTTTCTGTGAAAAATTTCTTATCATAGTGTCAGTCAGGGTTGGAAGGGACCACAAGGATCATCTAGTTCCAACCCCCCTGCCATGGGCAGGGACACCCTGCACTAGATCAGGCTGGCTAAAGCCTCATCCAGCCTGATCTTAAACACTTCCAGGGACGGGGCCTCAACCACCTCCCTGGACAACTCATTCCAGGGCTTCACCACTCTCATGGTGAAGAACCTCCTCCTCACATCCAGCCTGAATCTCCCCACCTCCAGCTTCATTCCATTCCCCCTAGTCCTATCACTACCTGAGATCCTGAGAAGCCCCTCCCCAGCCTTCCTGTAGGCCCCCATCAGATACTGGAAGGCTCGGGGGTCACGTAACTAACAACCAGCCTAACAGAGCTGAGTCCTGTATCTCCAAAGGCAACTAAAGGCACTCTTTTATATTCCCTCCCAATTCTTTCAAAAAACAAATGCAGAAGGTCTTTGTTTCCTTGTGTTGTAGACTTAAAGCAAACACACGTAGTTTTTGTAGTGTTCCTCTCTCCTGGCTAAGCTGTGTTACATTATTCAGTTAATGGCATTGTTGACAAAAGCTGCACATCATTTTAAATTGCAATTTTGGGTTTATGATTTCTGTCCTACTGTGGAATTCTCTCTAAAGCCTGTAAAAAACCCAGCTCAGTTCTGTGATGCATATTGAGAGAATTTTCAGAGAGAAACCCTATACCCTAATTTGCAACACAAGCTGAGTGTTTGTTTAGCCTTCCTCCTTTAGGAAGTCAGCATAAACTTATGATTAGTCTCTGTAGTAGAGATGTGGAAGCTGAAGCACAGGATTATATTTTCTCAATTCAAATGCTGGATTTGGAGCAATGCCATGAACACAGCTTTAAAAACATACTTCAAATTTACTTCTTTTGCAGCATGGGATGCTTTGCTATATCACATTGCACGGTCTCTGAGGCACCAGCTCATGCAGAGTTTAAAACACAAGCAAATGCTTACCTCATTTAGTTGCAGAAGAAACTTTGTAGGTTGAAAATAAGTAAGTGTGGATTGGCATAACACTGAATGTTGCTTTATGACTTCTCTGATTTCTTTATGTTACTCAAGTAGAAGGAGGATAAAATCTAAAATGGATTATTTATCCTACTTCTCCTCATCATCTCTGACCATTGCATAGCTGTAAAGTTGTAAAAGGTATAAGCAACAGAAATGTTAGGGCAAATTTTCAGAGTAAGGCCTTGGTGCAAGCAGGTAGAATAATGACTATTCAAACCATCCAAGACATCCACTTTGTACTGTGTTGGATAGCCTTGATTACCAGCTCTCTGGAGGTGTTCAGAGCCAGGTGAGATGAGGCCTTGAGCAACCTGGTCTAGTGGAAGGTGTCCCTGCTCATGTCAGGGAGTTGGAACTAGATGATCTTTAAGGTCCCTTCCAAACTAAACCACTCTATGAATTTATAAGTAGCTCTGCGAAATCTTCAGTTTTGGGGTCAAAACTCCTCTGCTGGAAGAAAGTGTGATGTTCTCTGTGGTGGCTGTTCTCATCCTTTCATCCTAAATGAGACTGACAAACACTGATACCATGAAAAAAGTAAATATTTTATTTCTATGGAAGAGGGAACAGGCAATAAGTGGGTGAGACAATTGGACAGGTGGCCCAGAGAGGTTGTGGTGGATGCCCCCTCCCTGGGAGGTGTTCAAGGCTGGGTTGGGCGAGGCTTTGAGCAACATGGTCTAGTGGAAGGCATCCCTGCCCATGGCAGGGGGGTTGGAATGAGATGAGCTTCAAGGTCCCTTCCAACTTAAACCATTCTATGATCACAGAGTGAAGGATTACTGAGAGAGGAGAAAGAATAAAAGAAATTTAGTATATGTTATGAAAGAGGAAGTTTTATCTTGCTGAAAACTGAAGAAGTTTTCTTGTATTGAATCAGTGCTAGAAGCAGGAAAGATTAGAATATTCATGCCCAGGTGATGTAGTTTTTCGTAGTTAATAATCTGTTTGTTTTACTTGATTTGGCTGTCTTTTAAGAAGATCAGATATGTGCCTTGTGCCCCAAGGATCAGTGCTGGGCTCAATGCTCTTTAACATCTTTATTGATGATCTGGATGAGGGCGTTGAGTCCATCATCAGTAAATTTGCGGACGACACCAAGCTAGGGGCAGGAGTTGATCTGCTGGAGGGTAGAGAGGCTTTGCAGAGGGTCCTTGGCAGGCTGGACAGATGGGCAGAATCCAAGGGCACAAGATTGAACACATCCAAGTGCCGGGTTCTGCACATTGGCCACAGCAACCCCATGCAGTGCTACAGGCTGGGGTCAGAGTGGCTGGAGAGCGGCCAGGCAGAGAGGGACCTGGGGGTACTGGCTGATGGTAGGCTGAACATGAGCCTGCAGTGTGCCCAGGCAGCCAAGAAGGCCAATGGCATCCTGGCCTGCATCAGGAACAGTGTGGCCAGCAGGAGCAGGGAGGTCATTCTACCCCTGTACACAGCACTGGTTAGGCCACACCTTGAGTCCTGTGTCCAGTTCTGGGCCCCTCAGTTTAGGAAGGATGTTGACTTGCTGGAGCGTGTCCAGAGAAGGGCAACAAAGTTCATGATGGGTTTGGAGCACAAGCCCTATGAGGAGAGGCTGAGGGAGCTGGGGTTGCTTAGCCTGGAGAAGAGGAGTCTCAGGGGTGACCTTATTGCTCTCTACAACTACCTGAAGGGAGGTTGTAGACAGGCAGAGGTTGGTCTCTTCTCCCAGGCAGCCAGCACCCGAACAAGAGGACACAGTCTGAGCCTGCGCCAGGGAAGGTTTAGACTGGATCTTAGGAAGAAGTTCTATACAGAGAGAGTGATTGCCCATTGGAATGGGCTGCCTGTGGAGGTGGTGGAGTCACCTTCATTGGAGGTGTTCAGGAGGAGACTTGACAGGGTGCTTGGTGCCATGGTTTAGTTGTTTGGGTGGGTTGGATTGGTTGATGGGTTGGACGCCATGATCTTGAAGGTCTCTTTCAACCTGCTGTATTGTATTGCATAGGGTTTGGTTTTCTTGTTACAAAAAAACAACAACAAAAAAATTTTGTCTCAGCATTTATCTTTAAATGTTCTACAAGGAAAAAGAAATGCTGAAGCCAGCACAACCCTCATGATAATTGTTTACCTAAAAAAGGAATACAGTTGTTAGCCTGCAGCCTCCCAGAGGAACAGGTACAAGATCTTAAAGAAAAGAAAATGTGTTAGGATTTTTCAACAGATACTGATGTCTTGTTTTCTTTCACCTGTTCAATTCAATTTAGACATCACGCTCTTCAAAGAAGGTTCATAATTTTGGAAAGAGGTCAAACTCCATAAAGAGAAATCCTAATGCACCTGTTGTCAGACGTGGCTGGCTCTACAAACAGGTACTTTGCCCCTCCCCCCCACCTTTGCCCTCTTCTTTTTCCCAGTAAGGTGGATACTGTACAAAAGGCAATCATTTGCATGAAAAACAATGATAGCAACACCAGAGTGAAGCTGTAAACCCTGAAGAACTGCCACGTGGTATTGTAATTAATTGGCTGCTTACTGGACAACACTGAGATGTAAATGAAAGTATGAGACTAGTGCAGAACTTTGATATATTATGCATACATATTTCTCTCTAAAATACATAAGGGGCTTGTGAAACCTAAGCAGATGTTGATAGTAAATACCTGAATTAATTTCAGGCATGTTGAGCTGATGGGACAAGGATTTATTGCCCAGCATGTGTGGGTCATGGGGGTTTTTTAACTCTGGGTTTGGTTTTTGTTTTTTGGTTGTGGGGTGTTTTTTTTTTTTTTTTTTTAGTTTGTTGGGTTTTTTTGTGTGTGTGTGTTTGTGTGTGTGGTCTTTTTTGTTTGATTTACTTTTTATGCTGTTCTCGGTTTGGTTTGTGGGTTTGGGGTGGGGTTTTTTTGCTATTTGTGTTGCTTTTTTGTTTGGGGGCTTTTGTTTGGCTTTTTTGCTGTTGGTTTGATTCATGGTTTTGGGGTGGGCTTTTTTTGCTATTTGTGTTGCTTTGGTTGGTTGGTTTTGGTTGTCTGTTAAACTGTATGTCTTCATCATTTTTTATTTTAAACTAAGTGAATCTTTTCAATAACAAATTGGAAATCACAGGATGTTAGGGGTTGGAAGGGGTCTCCGGAGATCACTGAGTCCAACCCCAGCAATCAAGCAATGTTTGTTTTTCACCTATGTGAAGAGGATTGCCTGGGTTTTTTTTAACTCTAAAGATAATAATCTTAAAACCCAGAGACCACTTTAGGTTTTTCTGTTGAATTTCATCTGAAATATGTGCTCTTTAGTATTTAGCGACAGGGTACCTACCCTGCTGTAGATTTGCAGTCTGCAGTACCAGTCCATTTTCACTTTCTCACGCTTCAGGAAATTCAGAGTAGAGTAGTTTGGTCAAAAAATTGAACAAAACTCATAAGGCTGTATTAGGAAGATATTTTATAAATCCACTGAGAACTGAACTTGTCATTTAAACTCAGCTGAGGCAAATGTATATGCATAGATTTGCATTGATATTGTCATTTCCTACCTACTCTGATAGACTGGTGTCTGTCACCAGAATGTCTGGATGCTCTTGAGGAGTCAGTTTTTTGAAAGTAACTATCAGATAGAAAGATCTAGAAGTATATGCTGAGTAGAAAATTCTTCCATGTTTCGGTACTCTCATGGCCTCTATTCTTACTCAGTGTTGAGAGTGAAAAGTTGTTACAGAGATGAGAGGGGTTTTGCTTTGTTTTGAGACCACACTACAAGCCCTCTGGGCAGCCTGTAACACTCTCACAGTAAAAAACAAACCCCAAAGTTTACTTCTGCTCAGGTGGAATTTTATTTTTCTTAATTTCTGCCCATTGGCTCTTCTCCTGCCATGGGGCACCACTGGGAAGAGTTTGGTTCCATCATTTTACAGTCTTCCATCAGTTACACATGTTGATAAGATGCCTCTGAGCTGCCGTTTCTCCAGACTGAGCAGGCACAGCTCTTTCACCCTCTCTTTGTGTGAAAGATGCTCCAATTCCTTTATCATTTGGCCCTTTGCTGGATTCATTGCAGTGTGTTCACATGTCTCTTGCACCAGTGACCCCAGCCAAGCCCAATGTGAAACCCTCTCCACAGATTTTCTTTATAGAATCCCTCTTCTAGGTAATTACAAAACTATTTACTACAAGAATATTGATAATTCACAAGTGCTTTTCTTCTCAAAACAGATCAACATATTTACTAAAGCTGATTCTACTAGGGTGTGTGTTATTTACACTGCAACAGTGGTGGCAGTCTTTCATTCTGAGCTGTGCAGAGTAAATTGGTTATAAGCAGAAAAGAAAATGAAATTGCCTTAGGAATAAACTCTATTTGGGAAAGAAATTTTGTTGTAGATATGTGAGTCGTAGTAGAAGATGAAGTTCATCAGAGAGTTTCTTCAGAAAGTAATGAGGATGTACTCCAAGTGTTACCATACTCTTGTTTTTTTCAAAAGGTATACATTTTCTGCAGAGAGCTGTAGATTGTAGTCTCTGGCATGCTAAAATAATGGGCTCTTATCTTTGAGTCATGCTAAGTCCAGGCTTCCTGGGTTATGATCTATGTTCGCTGTGTCAAGTCTCTGACGAGAGGTCAGAACTACTTAGACTATCTTAGCTAAGAAAATGAACAACTAGCACATGACCACAGTTATGTAGTGCCTGGTTTTCTTTGAGCTATTACACTTAACAGTCTGAAAGTTCTCACTTGATCACTTTGTCTCATGCAGGATAGTACTGGAATGAAGTTGTGGAAGAAGCGGTGGTTTGTGCTCTCAGATCTGTGTCTCTTCTATTACAGAGGTAAGTTCAACTCAGGAGAGCATTGTTTATTACTTTTAATGGAAGCAGATAAATTTTGATATACCACTCAAGTGTACAAAATAAAAAGCTACTACATAATCCATTACATTAGTTGTACAACTGTCAAGATGCAGGCCTGCTACTTTCATCTTTCCTATTTTTTTTTCCCTATCTTAATTACCCATTTCATGTAATTGCTTCCTGCCTGACAGGTATACTTAAAGGGCAAACCTATTCACAGCCATCTCTTTTATTGCATTCTGGGTTGTAGTTTTCTCATTGCTTCTGTTGCTAGGAACTAAATATGCCAGGTTAAATCTGCCTTTTTCCACACAAATTAATTAACTGAAATGTGGATAAGAAAGGGATAGTGCAGAGGAGCCGAAACTCTGCCTTTGGAATGACAAAGAGGATATATGAGCCTTTGGGAATCTAATCAGCGTTCATGAGTACTTATAAAGAGAAATGTTGTCCAATTCCACATGAGTTGAAGTCTCTGCTGTATTTGGAACAAGAAATCTGGAAGCACCCTTATACAGCTACATCGGACTTCCATTTTACCTGGAAAAAATTAGCTGCTTAGAATTCTAGTCTGGAGATAGGTGTGTTAGAAAACTGATTCCTTTGCCATTACAGGTTATTAACTGTAGTGCTCCTGAGAGGATAAACAAATGGGATTTGTACATTCGGAAACATACTCAATCCTGAAATAGAGTGTACAACCCTAACAGTTTGAAGGAGGCTAAGAGCAAAGAAAATTGTAAAACATGGCAGAACAGAAGAAACTATAAAGTTAAGGCCATTTGCAGCCTTAACTGCAGATGAAGAGTAAGAAAGTGTTTCAATTTAGGATAAGACTTCAGAATTGGCAGAAGTAGTGGTGATGATGAAAGTAGGGACTTGAATTTAAAATGCTGTTCTTGTTAAACTGCAGCATGGCTCTAATCACAGCAAATCAGCTCATGAAACAAAAGCTCTGCAACTGTTTTAGTTAACAAATTTCAAAGTATTGAAATATAATCATTAGGTTTTGTTTCCTTGCACAAAGAGGTGTGCTTAGTTGGATGAACCACTGTTGAGTCAAAATGAGGCTGGAATGTCAGAGACATCGCTTGGGATACAGTTGCCCTGCATTTAGTCAAGTGGTCATTATATACTCTGTGCTTTCTTACAGAGTTTTCTTAGTTTAAACAAGTTTTCAAGCTCTCTTTTCCAAAGATTCTAACAAAAATGGTGCTTTGAGACTAAGCTTACCTAAAGCACTGCATATGAAGCATCCCAAAATAAACAATCAAAGCAATAAGCAAACCCATCAACAAATAAAAGAAATCCAAATAGCTCTGTAATCTTAATTTTTCATTTCTGTATGTTAGTGTGCCAAATAAGCTGAAATAGAATCACAATATCACAGAATACATCTGTTTGGAAGAGACCTGAAAGATGATCCAGCCCAACCTTTGACCCAGCGATGAAAAGTCAACACTAAACCATGTCCTGAAGCACCAGGTCCACACACTGCTTGAACACCTCCAGGGATGGTGACTCCAGCACTGCCCTGGACAGACCATTCCAATGTTTGAGAACCCTCTCTGTGAAGAAATACTTCCTAATAACTTGCCTCCCCTGGAACAGCTCAAAATCATTTCCTGTAGTCTTGTTGCTTGACACCAAGGAGGAGAGGCTGCCCCCTCGTTGCTCCAACCTCCCTTCAGGTAGCTGTAGAGAGCAGTGAGGTTTCTCCCCTCAGCCTCCTCTTCTCTAGACTGAAAAACCCTAGCTCCCTCAGCCCCTCCTTGTAGCCCAGGTGCTCTAGGCCCTTCCCTACCCTCACGGCCCTTCTCTGGACATGCTCCAGCACCAAAATGTCCATCCTGCAGTGAAGGGCCTAGAACTGAGCACAATACTCGAGGTAGGGCCTCACCAGTGCTGAATACGGGGAGATGATCACCTCCCTGCCAACTGTGTTTCTAAGCCAAGCCAAAGTTGGGGCTTCTCAGAATTTACTAAGTACAAAAGAACTGGGGAAAGATTTTTTTTTTAATCTGTGTATGGAGGGTAATAATTTTGTGCTGTTTACATGTATTTTAATTGTCACAGTATTAGTTTTCCATGCTTGGAATATCTTAGGTTTTCATCTTAATTGCATAGATACAGTCATTTGTTGTGGGCAATGTCTTCAGCTAAGACAAATGTTATGGGGGATGGTTTTGTAAGTTCTGTATCTGAAATACAATTAAGATTGACTTTGTTCATTGCATCCAATTATTCCTTAACTAAAGTATAATTGAATTTAAGAGCTGGTTGTGGCTTCCAATTAAAATACCATATTATTATTATAATGTGTTGGTCTAAGGTTTTATGTAAGCAGTGTTCTGGGAAAAAAAAGTGTTTTGGGGGAGAGAGTTGGTGAAAAACAATCTGAAACATACATTTTTACAAATAGAATGTAATTTCAGGTAAACTCCTCATGGAAATGATCAATACTTGCAGCTTGAGATGCCCAATATCAGGGGGGGAAAAATGCAGATTTTCTCAAAGGCCAACAATCATAAGCAGTATTTAAAAATATCTTTACAGTACTTCTGGTCTCATAGGTATTTGCAGTTTTCACTGAGCAGGCAGGCAGGTAGATAGATAGCAGGTAGTGTTCTTGTCACTGAATTAGGGGCTTGACTTCCTTCTGCCTTTCAGTTTTGAAGTCATCTTTGGGTAAGCGCTGATCCCCCAAAAAACCTCTTCAAGTGTAGCTGCTTGTGATGTTTTCCGTAGGGCAGATTCTGTAAGGTAGCTCACATGCTTCAATTTTTACAGAACACAGCCAGAAGGAAGGGGGTTTTTTATGCTTGCCCATTTGGGATAGAGTTGGTGGTGGCCTGGATTTCACGGTGCGCAGCAGGTTTTTGGGGGCACGCCCTTGTGTTATACAAGTTCCATGGTGTATGTTGGCAGAGAGGGGCTGCAGTTTCTGTTGTGGGCTGCACACTTCTGAGACTGGATCCAGACACCTGTGTACAACATCAGTCTGGCTCTCTTATTTTCTAAGGCATTTTCTTCTCAGGTAAACTTTTTGTCAGTGGTTTTGTGTTGTTAAATACAGAATTTCACTAAAGAGTCAAAACACTTTGTTTGCTACTCTAATCAAAGACTATACACTCACAGATGAGAAAGAAGAAGGAATACTAGGAAGCATACTTCTGCCTAGTTTTCAGATATCCATGCTTTCTGCTGAGGACCATATTAACCGCAAATATGCCTTTAAGGTAAGGGAACCGGTGTTTTGGGGCTTTCTTGTCTGAAAACATAATAGCCTAGTGCTCAGAATTCAGTAGGAGGTCTACAAGAAGGGTGGAAAGGGGCTGTTTCCAAAGGCCTGTAGTGATAGGATGAGGAGCAATGGTTTTAAATTAGAGAAGAGTAGATGCAGATTGTATGATAGGAAAAAGTTCTTTGCCATGTGGATGGTAGAACACTGGAACAGGTTGCTCAGGGAGGTAGCTGGGGCCCCATGCCTGGAGATATTCAAGGTCAGGCTTGACAAGGCTCTGGGCAACCTGATCTAGTGGAGGATGTCCTTGCTGACTGCAGGGGTGTTGGACTAGAAGACCTTTGGAGGTCTATTCCAAACCAAGCCATTATATGACTCTAATGTTATCAAGTTACTTCTGAAAAACAGAATTAACAAACAGCTTGTGTCTGAATTGGGTACAATTCTGTCTGGTTTGGGTATAATAGAGTAGCAAAGAATTTAAGTATTTATCCTGATGTAAATATGGATATTATTACTAGGAGAAAATAGATGACTTGTTATTGTTGTTGCTGTAGCTGTTGTTGTTATTACTCATGGATTTTAAATACTGTCTGGTGTTTTTAGAATTGCAGACTACATCTGCAGCTGGAAGTACCCACTAATGAAAGTTGTTTATTTTGATATGCAGTATCTTCACATATAAAGAAAAAAGAACACTTTAGTATCACTTAAATCACAGTATTACACGAATAGTTGTTTGAAGTGTTTCATATCTTTTTACTAATTATTTAAATCACTCTACTAAATATTTTCTGTTTTGCTTTTTTCTGTTTTGTGAGCTCCTTTTGGCTCTTCTTTTGGCCTGCTAAGCAACACATCATTTATTTGCTGTGGTAAGTACAAATTAAAACTTATTGTATCATGCAGACTCTAAACTTCTATGCCAAACTCTTATTTACAATAATTATATTAATTTACATTAATGGATAGTTAAGATAGTTCTTACTATATTGAAAAATCTAAGGGCTTTTTATTGACTGCATTAATGAAGAAGCAGCTATGATTGAAAATTATAGGCAATTATTTTAAAACATGAATGCAGTGGCAGAAAAACACTGAAGTATTCCTTCCAGCATTTTTTTTTCCTGATAATATTATTAGCAAAAATCTTATTACAGAAAAATTAGAGTATCCAGTAACATTACTTATCTCTTTTCTTTTACAGAATCTGGTATTTTTATTGCAATGACCATGTCATTTCCAATCAGGCAGCTCATCCAAACATGAGGACCTATTATTTCTGCACAGATACAGGGAAGGAAATGGAGTTGTGGATGAGAGCCATGACAGATGCAGCACTTGTGCAGACAGAGCCTGTGAAAAGGTAGTGTGGGCTGACAAAACAGTGGCACAGCAGTTTTCTTTCTCATACTTGTTTAGCTTTATTTGAGTGAATGGTTATACCTTAAAATAGAATGTATGTTGACTGAAATAATTCTCTTAATATTGATAAGTCCCTCTGCTAATTTAACAGTGTTGGATAAAATTTTGAAGTAGTAAAAACAATCTTAAGTTCTGTTCTGAATATGGATGCCTTGGGTTTATGGGGCTGGAAGGAAAATAAAAATCGATTCCTTTAGCCAGTGGTATCAAAAGCCGAGCAACAGTGAATATTGTATGCAGGTGTGTTTGACCTTCCCTGCCCTCCTAACTGAATACAAATAGCAGCTCAGCTGGTGATAGTCTTTGGCTTCAACAGGTGCCAAGGTTCAAATTCTGGTAGTTTCTGGGTAAATTAAACAGTTGTACCTATGGGCCACACGTGAGGAGCCATTCTTGTTCATCCTCAAGCTGTCTTCAAATTTATACTGAACAATCTAGAGCCTTATCCTTTATGTATCCATGCGCTGACAATGAAAAGTGAGTTATCACTGAAAGCCTTGTGTTCTCAGAAACTGAATATTGTCTGCTGCTGTCTGTCCACTAAAAACTGTTTTCTGTCTGAATGTAGTCCCTTGGGTCAGCTCCATGGCATCTGTAATGGAAACCTCATCAACTGAAAATTTGAAAGCTTCCCTTTATTGATGGTACAGAAGTTACTGCTGATGGTTGCTGTCACTTGATCTATTCTGCACTGTCATTTCCTGCTACACTGGAGCCAACAAACATCAGCAATGCTATTATTTAAATCAAATAAATAAATAAATAATGTGACACATAGGTACCAAAGAAGGAAAAGGAACCATTTTTGCAGCACATTCAACTTGTCTTTCTGACAAGCAGTATTGCTGTATTTGGCATTGCTACTGCAAGTCATTCCTGTTCACTTGTTCCTGACATTTTACAGAATCACAGAATGTTAGAGGATGGAAGGACCTCCAGAGGTCAAATCCAACCCCCCTGCCAAAAGCAGGATCACCTAGGGCAGTCTGCACAGGAATGCATCCAGTCAGGTTTTGAAAGTCTCCAGAGAAGGAGGCTCCACAGCCCCCCTGGGCATCCTGTTCCAGTGCTCTGTGACCCTCACTGTAAAGAGGTTTCTCCTCATGTTGAATTGAAACTTTCTATGTTCAAGTTTGTATCCATGGTTCCTCCTCTTTCTACATTCAATCTCTTTTTGGTGGTGCACAGTAGTATGATTGGGCACTTAATCACAGAATTAACCAGGTTGGAAAAGACCTTTGAGATCATTGAGTCCGACCTGTCACCCAACACCATCTAAGCAACTAAACCATGGTACTTAGTGCCTCATGAAGTCTTATTTTAAACACTTCCAGTGATGGTGACTCCACCACCTCACTGGGAAGCCCATTCCAATGGGCAGTCTTTCTGTGAAGAATTTCTTCCTAACCTCCAGTGTAAACCTCCCCTGGTGCAGCTTGAGACTGTGTCCTCTTGTTCTGGTGCTGGTTGCCTGGGAGAAGAGACCAACCCCCACCTGTCTACAACCTCCCTTCAGGGAGTTGTAGAGAGCAATGAGGTCTCCCCTGAGCCTCCTCTTCTCCAGGCTAAACAACCCTCAGCTTCTTCTCATAGGGCTTGTGCTCCAGACCCCTCACCAGCCTTGTTCCAGCACTGTTTGCCTATCAGTGTGTAGGCAGCTGGTGAGGATGCCTGATACAACTGAGTTTATCTTTTCATCTAGCTGTACATGCCCCTGCAGTCTGTCTTGCGTTGCTTTGGGTGTTTACCTTACTCCTTGGTGAATCAGTGTAGCACGCTAAACAAGTAGAAAAGCTCTCAGCAACAAAATCAGTAGTTTTCTGCCTGGTTGTCACAGGCAGAACAGGCTTCCCAACACCCAAAACACATGTCAGAAAAGCAACAGGAGAAGCTGCTCATGTAACACCATCTTGGTGGTTTAATTCAAGCAGGAAACCTTAGAACCTCTTTGAGGTTTTACAACCTCTTTGTTAGTAGTCTTGAAATAATTACTTGAAAGAAAATACATGTCAAGAGCAGTGAAATCTCAAAAACTTTTATGTCTGTTAACTCTAAGAAAGAAAAAAAAATCCTTCAGACATCTGTTTTTTGAAGAATTCATCTTTTGGCTATCTAACTAGTTCTTAAAATGAGCTGTGTAGCAGGATATGATCTTATCCAGAAGAAATACTGCTTCTACCCTGTAAAAAATCTGTTAAGTATTAAGTATTATATTACCTCATCTCTAAGTAACCTAAATTTTGGCATGCATACAGCTCTAAGCATAAATTATTTTGGTTCAGTCAAATTCAGCCAGTGCCTTTGTTTCTCAATTATTCCATTTTCTTGAAGTTCCAACATTGTACAGAATACAGTTTTCTAACAGACTAGGTATTTATGATACAATAGCTAGAGTATGAAAGAACTTACTTCCTGAAGCTGATGTTGAGCCAATGCTAAGTGCTTTTTAATATAAATCACCCAATAATAAGTGAGAGTTTTTCCATCAGGGTTCTTTAAATCTAGAAGTCAAGATACTTCACTGGTAATCACGGAATCAATAAGGTTGGAAAAGACCTCAAGGATCATTAAGTCCAGCCTGTCACCCAACACCTCATGACTACTAAACCATGGCAGCAAGTGCCAAGGCTGGTCCCCTCTTCAACACCTCCAGGGATGGTGACTCCACCACCTCCCTGGGCAGCACATTCCAATGTTTAACAACTCTCTCTGGGAAGAACTTTCTCCTCACCTCAAGCCTAAACTTCCCCTGGCGCAGCTTGAGACTGTGTCCTCTTGTTCCAATGGGCAATCTTCCTGTGAAGAATTTCTTCCTAACCTCCAGTGTAAACCTCCCCTGGTGCAGCTTGAGACTGTGTCCTCTTGTTCTGGTGCTGGTTGCCTGGGAGAAGAGACCAACCCCCACCTGGCTACAACTTCCCTTCAGGTAGTTGTAGGCAGCAATAAGGTCTCCCCTGAACCTCCTCTTCTCCAGGATAAACAACCCCAGTTCACTCAGCCTCTCCTTGTAGGGCTTGTGCTCGGGGCCTCTCTCCATCCTTGTTGCCCTTCTCTGACACGTTCAAGAGTCTCAATGTCCTTAAATTGAGGATCCCAGAACTGGACACAGGACTCAAGGTGTGGCCTAACCAGTGCTGAGTACAGGGGCACAATGACTTCCCTGCTCCTGCTGGCCACACTATTTCTGATCTAGGCCAGAATGCCATTGGCCTTCTTGGCCACCTGGGCACACTGCAGGCTCATGTTGCGCTGGCTGTCAATCAGTACTCTGGAAATCCAAACACAACATCCTGTTAAATTGAATTTTTCAGCTTTAAGTGATTTCAGAACTACAATCTGTATCTTTATTTTTCTGATGATGTGAGTTCCTGGGGGTGGGGGAAACCACCAAAAGATAAAAGGAGTATTTGAAACATTACATTGTGTGTGGTTTGCCTGATTTTCCATACAATACTCTTATTTTCTGCATATAGTTGGCCACATAATGCAGAAATGAGGTACTGAGATTAGAAAATGAAAATGTAACCTGTTCTAGTTGAGGATGCCCCTGCTTACTGCAGAGTGGCAGATGACCTTTGGAGGTCCCTTCCAACCTAGACCATTCTATAATTCTTTTAGAACTGATGTGCAGTCACAGCAGAAAAATGCCCTTCTGATGTATAACTACAGGGAAGGACAAATATTGTTTGGTCCTTTTTAACTGTAATTACTCCTTTCTAAACATTTTATGTCTAATTTTACCTACATATTAAATTTATGTTTAATAATGTACTGACAAGCCTATCAAAATAGTTAAACACAAATACTTTTGTCAGTGTGAAACTGTTTAAGCTTCTGATCTCAAACATCTCTGGATTCGCAAGACATGCATTCCATGTTGTATTGCTGCAGACAACAATTAAGTGGTATCTGTGAGTACTTATTGTTTGCTGGTGTTTATAGATGCTAATATCCACCAGCAGACTGATTTATCAGATTTTCTTTTGCCCTAAATGCAGCCTTTCTCTACTCTCCTGTGTTCAAAAGCATCATTTTTTTTATCCTTTCATTGTCAGTTCTGGAGCCTTTGTTTCTTCTGAGTAATGCAGCATGTGCTAAGAAAAACAACTTTTTATCCTCCTCCTCCTCCTTGTGTAGTTACTTTCCCTCAGCAGCATAAGCTGAGCTGCCAAAAAAGCATTTGTTAGCATAGCAACATTCCCAGTGGGGGTTTACTGACGTCACTGTGTTTGGAAAAGATTACTTCTTTCTGTGTGACATTAAGTCATGGTCCTCTTCACAGCCATCTGAAACTTAATTACATGCCCCTCAACCAACCCTTGCAGACTTATTTATGTCATAGAATCATATAAAACATCAGAAAATAGTACTTCTCCTGCACTACTGTTCCATGCATATTATTCCTATTTGGTTGTAGAAATCTATACATTGTGTTCAGTATATGCTGAAAAAAACCTATGCCAGGGCTCATTCTTTTTGTCTTCTCCCTCTGCTGTCCTCAAAATACCCTGCAAGTCTTGTTGAAATAGGTCTTTGAGAA
Source organism: Colaptes auratus (assembly GCA_015227895.2). NCBI lineage: Eukaryota > Metazoa > Chordata > Aves > Piciformes > Picidae > Colaptes > Colaptes auratus. The sequence continues at coordinate 8,134,175 of CM037634.1, forward strand.
ATAGATATAACTATGGTCTCAAACAGGGATTGAAATTTCTTACATTTACCTGCTATTTCTGAAAATTCCTTCCCATTTGGATCCTGTGGGAAGACATGTCTTGCTTGCACTGAGTTGATTTGATGTATAAAGTTAAAGGAGAACCCAGAAGTCTATTTGAACATCAATCATTCACCATTGCAAAGAATGTCAAATATGAATGCTTGGCTCTGCTGTGTGTAACCATAGTAACAAGTGATGCAGCATAGAAATTATATTGAAAAATAATTCTGTGATTTGGGGGGTTGGTTGGTTTGGCGTTTTTTAATTAAAAGGGTCAGTGGAATGATAGAAGAGCTGTGAGGATGGTGAGGAGGTTGGAGGGCATGTAAGCTGTTTATAGTTTTCAGATGAGATCTCGTTGCTCTCTACAACGCTGAAATAAAAGAACTGGTTTGAGCTACTTACAGTAATAGAGTGAATTTTGGAGGACTTCTATAACACTATCAAGTATCAAGCAGAGAATGAGAGCATCATAACTATGTCAGGAAGAGGCATGAGGGGAAAAAAAATACCACATTTGTTAATCTGCAGAGGGCCCAAGCATTTCACTCTAGCTCACATAAAGTATGCAGAGGACATTGATGTCTGTTTCTGCCTGATACATTAGAAATGGTGCACTTGTCAAGGCAGGAAAGTCTTGATTCCTTTCCTGCCATGGAGAGTTCCTAGGAAGAATAGTGTAGTAATAGGAAGTGCATTTAAAATTTAGTCTCCAATATTATTAGCAGCAGGTAGTATTTTATAAGGACCTTATGGGTCCTTATGCATTTGCTGGGCTTCTATCCCAAATAGTTGTTGGCCTGCTGGGAATTCATTGCTTAAACTGTCCTTTAGGGAAGTGTAGACTTGATGAATAGCCTCTTGTTCAAGATGGGGTAAGCAAAAATGCTTACAGCTATGCATGCAGTTAGTGTACTCAGAACTGGGTGTTTTTTCAGAGGAGCAGCCATACTAGGAACAAGTTCTTTACCGTGAAGGTAGTGTGACACTAGAGCAGATTGCCCGGGGAGGTGCTTTGCAGCCCCATCCCTGGAGACACTCAAGGCGAGGCTTGACAAGGCTCTGGGCAATTCAGTCTGGTTTCCCTCTGCTTAGTGCAGAGAGGGCTGGACTAGATGGCCCTTGGAGGTCCCTTCCAACCCTGACCACTCTGTGATTCCAGTGATCTTAGTGAAGCTGTGTATGTGGTGGGCGTTTACACACTGATGGGTCACTTCAGCTGAGCATAGCTATAAGGATGAATTGTAAAAGAGATGCAAAATGGTGCAAAGGTTAATTTAACATCATCTTACTGTTCTGTTCTTAATTTAGTTTTATACAGAGTTGTAATCTTAGTTATATCTCTTCTTCTTCTTCTCACAGCAAAAAATGTTGATCAAAACGTTTTAAGGTTTTGATTTTCTGTCGCTGTCTGAGCTGGATGTTCAGTTCAACCCAATATGGATAAAGATAGAGCTTCTTGACAAAAGATAGCTAATAAAACTGCATACACTGAGTACTTGTACTGTAGAGCAGGAATTGTTCTAAAAATACCATTATTTTTGTGGTACAGTTCCCTAAGCCAGCAGCTACTTTCCCCCTTAAAATTAGGGAAGCCACAGTTACTTTCCACAAAACACATGCCAGCCAAACTGATAGCATACCAGAGAAACCTAGTTGATGTCAGTGACCATGAAAAGTGGTTTGCTTTCTTTAAAGGAGGTGATTATAGGTTAAATTCAGCAGTATTGTGAATCACAAGCTAGTCAGCAATGTAATCTGCTGCCATATTTAAAGATGGTTTTAAGAAGCATTTGAATTTCAGGCCGTTTACATCTGGAAGCTATAGGTCTTGGGAGAGCCACTGAATGTTTTTACTGTTTGAATGTCCAGCCATTCAGGAACTGAACATCCACTTTTTCAGACTCTGGTTTTATTTCCTCTTGTGCACATTTTCTCTAGGGAGTTAATCTGAAGTTGGCTTAAAAAAAAATCCCCTGTGCTGGAAATGCTTTTACAATAGCAAAGAACTAGAGAAATGTGGAAGAAAAACACTAGCACACTCTCCAACCAAAGAAAACCAAACCAAATCAACCAAAAAACCCCAAACCAAACACCACCCCTGTGCCTAAAGCAAAACAAAACCAAAGACAAAACAGAAAACCCTCAAACAGCAATGATAAAAGAAAACCTTGATTGTTATGAAAATACATCCTGGATTTTTCTCAAAGAGAATATAGTGGTTTAAAATATCTGCACAGAGCTTCACTGAAATAACCCTAACACCAACATATTAACTTTTTCATCTTTTACTACTATTTTTAATGAATGTTTTGCTGTCGTTGTAACTTCTGACTTATTGCTTTTCAGAGTAGAGAAGTTAACTGCGGAAAATACACCACCTCGAGAGGCAAATAATATTTCAAACCATCGGGTGCTAATTAAGCCAGAGGCACAAAATAACCAGAAAAACAAAGAAGTCAACAGAAATGAGGAGAAAAAAGCCTTGGAAGCCGAAAAATATGGATTCCAGAAAGTCGGACACGATAAGCCATTAACGAAAATTAACAGTGTAAAGCTAAATCCTTTGGGATCCGAATACAGGACTTTACCCATAAGCACGATTCCAGCTGGACACTTCAGACCAGTTCATTTAAATGGGTCTGAGAATAAAGCTGTTGGTGTTGTCCTGGCAGATGCTGGAGATGGGGGTCATTACATGCGGTCCAGGCACATATGGAGTCTGAACGAGTTATGCAGAGAACAAATTCAATGCTGCAGTTGGAACAATGGATCAAAATACAAAGAGGAAAAGGACAAGAAGAGGAAACAAGGGGGTAAGTACTGTGTAGTTTTTAATTATTTCTTTTTTTCACTCTAGCTATCAAATTGTGTGCTTGCAAATAATCTTTAGACTTGTACCCTGGTTAGATTCCATAGGTTTTGGTCTATGATACATAAAAATATATACTGTTCATTGTTCTGTATCAGAAGTGCATGGACAAGTGCTCACTGCTGATTGATTCAAGTTTCTCTTCTATTGGCATTTGAATTATTACTGGTAAATTAAACTACATTAATAAATTTAGTGGCTAGAAACCCTTGTCAGGTGTTAGAAATTTCTCTATCCTAGCAGAGAGGAGGTGTCATCAACCACAACTATTCTTTTTCCTCTCAAAATCTGAAATTGCCCTGTCCTGCATTTTTGTTCACAAATTATTTTAATAATATTTTATTCAAAAATCTTCCAAAATATTGCAGGGAGCTTTCAATAAGCTTTAACAGAAGAGAGAGCATACCTAAGAGTACAGCATTGAAATCGAACTACCTTGATGCTTAGAGCTTCTCTTCTCTTCTCATGAAATTAAACTTCTCCTAGTTCTAATATTGAGTTCCAGTGCTTATTCATGGACCTTTAAAATTGTGTGAATGAGTCACAATATTGAATCTTCTGCTGGTAACATTTCCTCTGACAGAAGCGTTGGGATATTGCTTCCAGGCTGGCTTATAGACAAGCAGCTGTGGCAGTAAAATACCAAAGCTTTTAGTGTAACATTAGAGGGGAAGTATGGAGGTGTTATCACAGGTGATATTTTGAAGAGTTGGAAATCAGCGAGTTTGCCTGTTGACACATGGCAGGACCAAGTTCAGAGGCTGAATTTTCCTCCAATAACTGAAGTTTGGGGAGTGGGGAGTTTTCAGTTTTTCAAAACCATGAAAAATTTATGTTAGTTTGACTTACTCTTGCAAAAATTGCACATTTCTTCGTTGCCTGTAGTCCTTTGTTGATTACAATTAGGAATTGGTAATGTCTTGTTTCATGAGCAGTGTGAGCTTGCAACCTGGAAGGCCAATGGCATCCTGGGTTGCATCAAAAGAAGCATAGCCAGCAGATCCAGAGAGACGGTTCTGCCACATTGCTCTGGTGAGACCTCACCTGGAGTACTTCATCCAGGTCTGGAGCCCTCAGTATAGGAAGGACATGGACCTGATGGACCAGGTCCAGAGGAGGGCCACAAAAATGGTCAGGGGGTTGGAGCACCTCTACTACAAAGACAGGCTGAGGGAGCTGGGGTTGTTCAACCTGGGGAAGAGGCTCCAGGGAGACCTAATAGCACTCTTCCAGTACCTGAAGGGAGCCTACAAGAAGCATGGGGAGATCCTGCTCCCAAAGGCCTGTAGTGATAGGATGAGGGGCAGTGGCTTCAAACTAGAGAAGAGCAGATTCTGATTGGAAGTTAGGAACAAGTTCTTTACTGTGAGGGTAATGGAACAATGAAAGAGGTTGCCCAGGAAGGTGCTTGGGGCCCCATTGCTGGAGATATTCAAGATGAGACTTGACAGGGTTCTGGGCAGCCTGATCTAGTTGAGGATGCCCCTGCTGACTGCAGAGGGGGTTGGACTAGATGACATTTGGTGGTCCCATCCCACCCAGACCATTCTGTGATTCTATGAAATGCTCAACCTAAGTATTTTGATGAAACTTGCAGTGCAGAGAGCTGCTTGCACACTCTGACATATGTTTTATTATGCATGCTTGGGTAATGGGAACTGAGAAGGCTCGTTGATGCAATTAGATTATTTTTATTTGTTTTTTTTAATGTATGGCAAAACTTGCAACCAAATTTGTGCTGTGCCATTTTTCAGTTGTGAAGAAGCATAAGACCCCCAAAATTTCATTTCATTGTGGAATCAAATAGGGGGAGTTACTGTTTAACAGTATGTTATTAATTAACTATATTATTCTTGGCTAGAGAGAACATTTGTTGCTTAAATAAAAGTGACATTGATAGCACGAAGGATATGCTTTCAAATGCAGTTCTACATAAAAGTAGCAAACTGCAAAAGAATTGGCTGCGAGCTGTCTTTTTTTTGTTGTATGGAAGTGGCCTTGAATAATGATTCAAATTCTAATGTATAGTGGTGTTTTAAAAATGTGGTTTCATTTACATTTGGGTTTGATCTGATAGCCATTTTCTGGCTGGAGACAGAAATTTAAGTAGGATTTATGTTGGTAGAGTAGGAAGAAGTTTCAGTTCAGATTAAAGCTTAGGGTTGGAGTGAGAGACTAGTGAGGCTACTTATAGCCTTGTCCCTGTTCAACTCATAACTTGAACTTGTGAGAAAAGTACACTTCCCTTAATGTTGCTTTTAACAAAGATGCTTTCTGTTGCATGTCTCAGTAATGTGTTAGAGAAATCATGGAGTGTCTCTGGTGTCAGACCAAAAAAAACAAAATAGGGCTTGAAGAGTGCTACAATATTAACAAGCACATGCAGTTAAGTGCTTAAATAGGAGCTTTTAGCTGTCCTCAACATGAAATTAAAAAGTTTCACTGTAAAAACTACTAATTTTTTTAGAGGAACAGGCTGATTCCTTAATAGTTTGATTGCATGAGAAATTACTGAGAGGGAGGGACAGCATTGTAGTTTATAGTTCTTGAAGCTTTATCTTCTGTTTCCATGGATCTCAACATCTAGTTTTGCAAGAGCCACACAAAGGCAACCAGTGCCTTGTGGAAGACAAGCCTTTTTTCAAGCAAACAAAAACATGCTTTACAATTAAAAAATAACAGCATTCCACCTGAGTACCACTTTATTGCATTAACTTTGCACAAGACAGTTACAAAGAAAGGTTCTCACCAAAAGGAGTTCACATGAATGGTCTTTCTCAGATGTGAAAAAGTACAGAAGGCTTACATGGTAGCAAGTGAGGCTTTCTGTTGCTGTGAACCAGGGATGTGAGCCTCATCCTAAATAATAAAAGCCTGCTGTACACCATGAGGTTTCTCTCTTCACTCCACCTTCCTTTGTTTGATTTGCACTGGGAAGTTTGTTATTCTGGGCCATCTGGTGTTTGAATTCTTTAGAATGAACTGTTTTGAAGTTTGCATCTGAGGGCACTGGAAACATTGCAGAACTGAGCCTCTCAAGTTTTAACAGCAAAGTCACTTTCCCATATAGTCTTATTTGGACACCAGAAGCAGTGCTACTACCCAGCAGTGACCCTAGAGATAAGTTCTAAAGATGTCTATGAAGAGTAGGACGCGATGATCTTGAAGGTCTCTTCCAACCTGGTCTATTCTGCTCCATTCCATTCTGCTCCATTCCATTCCATTCCATAAACTCATGGGGAATCTTTTTTGTCATATGGGAGCACATAGGGAGCTATTTGTGATGACAGTTTCAGAAATACCTTTCAACCTCATAGTGTGTATGACTACTTGACTGGCTGCAGCAGTCTCCCCTTGTGTGCAAGGCAGCTGTTAAGCTGCAGTACTGTCCAGAGTTGGCTCCTGGATTTGATTAGAATGACATTCTTGCAGGTTCCAATGGGATATGGGTAAATCTGTTTTGATTTGATCAAATGATACCCAACAAGGCTTAATATTGAGGTGTTTGGGCTTTTCACAGTATTCATGGCTTACCAATATGTTGTCTTCCTAGATGTGCTAGAATAGCAGTAATTGCATGTACCCTTTAGGTTGGTGTCTGTAGAATTTGAGACAGCTTTCCTTCAAGTTGGCTAGGATATTCAAGGGAGCCAAGAGTATTAGACAGCCCTTTGAAGTGGTAAAATGAGAGAGGAGCTTCAGTGAGTGAGGTGTATCTTAACTACCAGCTATCTTCTTAAAAATATCAGGCTTCACTGTACCTGTTTGTGAATAGCTAAAATATAGCAGAATCCAAGGGCATGAGATTGAACACAACCAAGTGCCGGGTTCTGCACATTGGCCACAGCAACCCCATGCAGTGCTACAGGCTGGGGTCAGAGTGGCTGGAGAGCGGCAAACAGAAAGGGACCTGGGGCTACTGGTCGATGATAGGCTGAGCATGAGCCTGCAATGTGCCCAGGCAGCCAAGAGGGCCAATGGCATCCTGGCCTGCATCAGAAACAGTGTGGCCAGCAGGAGCAGGGAGGTCATTCTGCCCCTGTACACTGTACTGGTTAGGCTGCACCTTGAGTCCTGTGTCCAGTTCTGGGCCCCTCAGTTTAGGAAGGATGTTGACTTGCTGGAACGTGTCCAGAGGAGGGCAACAAAGTTGGTGAGGGGTTTGGAACACAAGCGCTATGAGGAGAGACTGAGGGAGCTGGGGTTGCTTAGCCTGGAGAAGAGGAGACTGAGGGGTGGCCTTATTGCTCTCTACAACTACCTGAAGGGAGGTTGTACAGGCAGAGGTTGGTCTCTTCTCCCAGGCAGCCAGTACCAGAACAAGAGGACACAGTCTCAAGCTGTGCCAGGGAAGGTTAGACTGGAGGTTAGGAAGAAATTCTACACAGAGAGAGTGATTGCCCATTGGAATGGGCTGCCTGGGGAAGTGGTGGAGTCACCATCACTGGAGGTGTTCAGAAGGAGACTTGACAGGGTTCTTGGTTGCATGGTTTAGTTGATTAGGTGGTGTTGGATGATGGGTTGGACGCGATGATCTTGAAGGTCTCTTCCAACCTGGTTTATTCTGTTTGATTCTATTCTGTTCTATTATTTTGAAAGTTAGAAATTGGATCCAGAAGTGTCTTGGGTTTTTGTTGGTTTGGGTTTTGATTTTTATTTAATATGGAGATGGAGAAAAACCTTTATCATTAATGGCATGTTGCATGAAGAAATTCAGAGGTAGTTAAGCAGGGGTTTCAGCAAAAGAATAGGATTTAGAATCTATTTCCCCCTTAAAATTTTCGTGTGGCCCAATCTACAGAATGGGGATAATACTTCATTAATTCTTGGAAAGCTTCAGAAAATGAAGCAGATTTCCTGTGTAAAGCTCTTTATAGCAGTTGTCATCTCCAAAATGTTACAAGTGATCATAAGTACTCAGCTCAACTATTTTCCGTGACAAGTGGATTTTACCATCATCACTTTCCTTAGTAGTTACTCTGTAAGGATGTAACATGCAAAATGTAGGTTTACCTTGCCATTTGCCCTGTGTAATGTCTGTCATGTTTTTGTGGCATTGAAGTAGTTCCAAGCCATCTTCAGATTTGGATGCTTCATGGTGGCAGGGATTTTAGTTTGAATTAGTCTGGGGTGTAGCTAAAAGCTGCTGCCCTCTGATGGCTGAGTCATGTCCAATTTGAGATCGGTTTCCTTGTCTCTGGGCAATCAGGTGTGATCAGTAGCAAAAGGCTTGAAGAAGTGCTCATTTGAATTTTAGATAAGGGTTGAATGAATCAGTGTTTATGCCTTAGATTTTGCCCTCTGGAAAAAACAAGAAATGCTTTGTCATACTTAGGTATGCATCAATACTCAGTATGGAAAAATTTGGCTTTTCAACTACTGTGAAAGCTACTAAACTCGAAACTCCAGCATTTTACTGTGGTAACACACTAAGAATAAGCCTTTGAATTTATATCTCAAGTTGGAAAATGGTATTCTTCTCAAACAGATGCTTTGTTGTTTGTTTCTCTTGAATAGCTGATATGGAATGGCTTGTCCTTGACAGTTGCAGAATATTACATTACACAATTGCTGCTATTTTTCCTTGGTCTGCTATTAAAAAAAAAAATCAATATCTTTTTTTTCATATCCCTAGTAATTGCTCAAGGATGTTCCTAAGGAAAGAACAGGGGACTTTTTTCTTTTTTCACTTTTGAAAAAGAGAGCATTTAAATTGTTCTCATATAGAAACAGTACAGAACTTGAAGCTTTCAAAACTTTGACCTTCCCAGCATGTAGGCAAGATTTCATCTAAACTTCACACCACTAGACTGGATGGATTATATAATGAAGCAGCTAATCAGAGAAGCAATCCAGTTTGGGTGCTAAAGTGCCTTCAGTTAGTAGAGTTGATTCTTTAATGGTCATGGAATTGTTAGGGTTGGAAGGGACCTCAAGGATCATCCAGTTCCAACCCACCTGCCATGGGCAGGGACATCTCACACTAGATCAGGTTGCTCAGAGCCACATCCAGCCTGGCCTTAAAAACCTCCAGGCATGAAGCTTCCACCACCTCCATGGACAACCTGTTCCAGTGTCTCACCACTCTCACGGTGAACAATTTCTTCCTAATATCCAATCTGAATCTACCCATTTCTATTTGTATTCCATTTTCCCTAGTCCTATCACTCCCTAACACCTAAAAAGTCCCTCCCCAGCTTTCTTTTAGGCCCCCTTCGATACTGGAAGGCTACAATAAGGTCTCCTCAGAGCATTCTCTTCTCCAGACTATTTTTTTCATTTATACTCTTGTATTAAAAAAAGAAATAAAATCTATCTAGCAAAACCTAACCAATGCTGCAGAACTTCGTATTGCCACAATATTAATGCTGTCTGCTATTTAATTTCTCTTTCAGCATAATCTCCTATCAGACATTACCAAGAAACATGCCAAGCCATCGACCTCAGGTCTTACCCCGATACCCCGAGGGCTACAGAACACTGCCAAGGAACAGCAAAGCACGGCCAGAGAGCCTCTGCAGCGTGACGCCGTCGGCTTACGACAGGGCCATCGGACCAGTGACAGCCGAAGAAAAGCGGCGGTCAATGCGCGATGACACGATGTGGCAGCTCTACGAATGGCAGCAGCGTCAGTTTTACAACAAGCAAACAACTCTCACTAGACACGGTACTTTAACTAGCCCCAAAACCATGATTAATATTTCTGATCAGACAATGCATTCGATTCCCACCTCACCTTCTCACGGTTCAATCGCTGGTTTCCAAGGATACTCCCCGCAGCGGAACTACAGGTCAGAAGTGTCTTCGCCGGTGCAAAGGGGAGATGTAACTATTGACCGCAGACACAGGACGCATCATACAAGGGTAAAAATGCTTATCTTAATGGTCAAAACTCTTATTGACAAGGATTTTGAGTAGAAAATAGATGGTTACTGTAAAAGTCACATTGTGCTGCAGTGTATTTGATTATAGTGAAGTTACGGTTTGCATGGGGAAAGATCTGATGTTTAAAAGTCTAGAGGTGTAAAAAGGTATTTTTCTCATGCACTGAAGGAAAACATGTCCTAAGGAAGAGGAACAGAATTAACCAGGTTGGAAAAGACCTTTGAGATCAATCTGACCTGTCACCCAACACCATCTAAGCAACTAAATCATAGCACTAAGTGCCTCATCCAGTCTCTTTTTAAACACTTCAAGTGATGGTGACCCCACCACCTCCCTGGGCAGCCCATTCCAATGGCCAATCTCTCTTTCTGGGAAGAACTTCTTCCTAACCTCCAGCATAAACCTCCCCTGGTGCAGCTTGAGACTGTGTCCTCTTGTTCTGGTGCTGGTTGCCTGGGAGAGGAGACCAACCCCACCTGGCTACAACCTCCCTTCAGGGAGTTGTAGAGAGCAATAAGGTCTCCCCTGAGTTTCCTCTTCTCCAGGCTAAACAGCCTCAGCTCCCTCAGCCTCTCCTCATGGGATTTGTGCTCCAAACCCGTCCCCACTTTTGTTGCCCTTCTCTGGACACATTCCAGCAAGTCAACATCTTTCCTAAACTGAGGGGCCCAGAACTGGTCACAGTATTACTACAGATGATATTATGTGTCTTTAAAGAGAAGAGGAGGGGTCTATAGGCATATTTGTGTACAGAAATCATTCTCCTTGCTAGTTTGCTTTGGTTGGTTGTTTTGTTTTTGTTTTGTTTTTTTTTTTGCTGGAGCTCTGAGAGGAAAGAAATTGCCAAATTTCCTTCCATTTTTCTGTTTTCTGTTCTTCAGCCATGAGTTTGGCTACCCTGGGTTCCAGCAGAAAACTCTGTGGTGATGTCTTTTGATGCCTTTGAGTTCTTGGGGAGATCTCTGAGGAGCAGTCTGTTTGCACACAGCTCTAGCACTCGACTAGTGTAACTTTGCTGCTCTTCATCAGTTAAGAGTTAGACACAGCTAACTGGAAGCCTCAGTGTGCCATTTGTGGCTCTGCTATATCCTTCATGCTTATGTTATGCATGTTTGGCAATAGATTGGAAATAACTACCTTACTCTTAAATTACTCTTTCAGTTGGATGTAAAATATAAAATGCTTCTACACATACTTGCTAAATCTTTATCTCAGGTGCCTTTGTTAATGCAGGAAACAAAAGCAACTACCTCTTAAAAACAATTTAAATAATTTTACAGGTGAGAATCATAGCATCATAGCATTGTCAGGGTTGGAAGGGACCTCAAGGATCACCTAGTTCCGACCCCTTAAAAACATCCAGGAGTGAGGCTTCAGCCACCTCCCTGGGTGATCTGTTCCAGTGTCTTGCCATGGTGAACAAAATGTCTTCCTAAATGAGTCTTGGGTTTGGAAGTTTTTAGGGCCCTGTCAACAAAGGAGTCAATTCTGTCTCAACTGCCTTGGCAAGTTAGTAAGCAGTGATTCTCATGCATCTGAGTCAGTGTTGCAGAGCATGTGCTAACTTGTCCTTTCAGCCATGTTTGCATTCTGATTCTTTTCTTTTTATTGTGAAACACTTTATGCTAGTATTTGTTTCACATTTAGTATCTTTTCTACAAGATTCCTGTTCCCCTTTGGGTTTTTGTGCTGTTTCATTTGTATTTTTTTTAGTTATACAACTGGCTTTTGCCATTAACTTAAAAACACAGGGCAGTTTTTAAGAGGTGGGTGACTATTTAAAGTCAGGAGGATAAATTTAAGATTTAAACCCCATCTGTGTAGAGATGTTAGGTTTTTAAAGAGCTTTCACTGACAAGTGAAAAAACTCAAATTGTTGTTTACATGGGGCTCAGTAGGGCAATGGTTGTGAGAGAGGAGTGTTAATTAAATGAATGATGAAAGCTGCTGGGTTATCTCTAAAATGTAGAGGAGTCCTAGATGCAAGGAGCATCTGGCCAAAGCTGGCAGAAATCATAGCAAATCTCTTCAGTGTGAAGGTGGCTTGGTTTGTGGGGGGGGTTTATATATATTTAATAGGTTTTGAGTCTTTAGGTAACTACTGTGCTATTTGTTTTTGTGCAGCATGTCCTTGTGCCCGACAGAAGGTCAATGCCAGCAGGTCTGAGTTTGCAGCCTGTTACTCCTCAGAGCCTCCAAGGCAAAACAGTGAGTTGTATTGTTATATGGTGCATCACTTGGGTTTTTATTTAAAGAATAATCCTTTAAGTCTGAAGAGACAACACTGAAATTTTATTCTACTCAAAGCTTGCATTGAATGTAACCTTTATTTTAATTATCAGGGATTTTTAAAGCAAGTGAAGTACTCGGTGGTTACACTGAATTCTGAGACTATTTTGTAGCCACAGAGTGGAGAATGTCTTTCAGAAATACAGATATTTCAATTATTTTAAGCATCTTTGATACATTACAGAGATCCCTGCAAGAGGATGGAATATGTCACAGAAGACTTATTTCTCCATTAATTATTTAGAAAATCCTAGAAACAGAGTTTTTCCCTTTTTTTGAAATCTTAAGGATACTAAAATTGCATTTAATTAAATGATGTCTTTTTTGACATCTCCCATTTTTATTGTGGTAGAGCTGCAATTCTCACTGAAGGTCTTTCACCAAAGTGAATAGTGCCCACCTTCCAAAGTGAACTATTACTCTTAGCCAAAAGCTAACAGGGTTGTCCTCATTTATGTAATTTCTTAAATGGGTTTTTTCCCTTTCAAATTTCTCTGTCCATCTGTAATTGCTGTCTGACAGATTTATGAATTGAGAACAAAGATTTTTTTAATCATACTGTGAGCAACCACTCCCCAGTCAATCCTTCCACACTCTCCACCCCTGTTTCTTGCATTTCCCGTCATGAATCCCTGGCACCTTCAGCAAGTTAGAGGTTGGCCTTTGGCAGCTGGTGCCTTATCTTCTAGAGACATTTCTTAGGGTACATGGCCCCATTTGCTCTCCTGGGCTCTGCTGCTGGCACTGGGCTGATGAACAGGGTTAGGGGGCAAGGAGGTCCAAACTGCCTACAGAAACCAGAAGTTGTGCCCAAGGCTCAAATGTTGCAGGGCCCAAAGAAATCCATAGGTAGCTTTTTAAACAAAGTTTTATGCCGTGGTTGCTGCAGGAGTCCCAAGAGCTGTATCAAAAGCACATCAGAAGTTTTTGCATTATGCAAAGAGTAGATACTAGTAGAAGAAAAGTAGTAGTAGATATTAGTGTTTGATGAGGAGTAGGTATTAGTGATTGATGGGCTCCTCTATGAAAGAAAATTTACTTGCAGACATTGGATTTAACTGTGCACTAAAACACAGCAAGTATTGAGAAGAGGTTTGGTCTTGAAAAAATGATTCACTGTTCCTTTTGCTTGAAGATGCTACTTACAAGTGTCTTATTTCTGAAAATTTTGGGCAGAACTCCAAAATGTCTTGTATGGCAGGCTAGAGTCTTAAGCTTACTCACTGAAAGCAAGCGTTTTAAATACAGATATTGAAGGAGCACTTTAAGTGGAAGCTTGGGCATTAGACAGCTTGGCTTTGGAGTTTGTTTTCCCTCAAAGCAAATGATTTTGACCGGTCGCCGAAACTGTGTGGCAATCCCTTGCTCCCTCTTGTGGGCTCCTTTGGCACAAGCTCACATCAGTGCCATGCTTGTTCTCAGGGGTTTTTCTTCCTTTTTCTGAGAAATTCATATTTGATTTTAAACAATCCAATACGTGGTGCTCTGACTCTTTTTTTCCATTACTTTGGGGAAATTCTGTGACTGTGGGAGAGAAGCAAGTGGGGGGGTTAGGATTTTTTGTGTGTGTGTTTGTTTTTGTTGGGGGGTTAACTTGGAGAATTTGTGAGAAAATGAAGGTGCTGGATGAATATTTAACCTCTGTAGAAATGTCAGAAACAAAGGGAAAGAGGAACATAACAAAAATACTTGTGATGTTAAGGGGTTTGTTTAAAGTACTGCTAATAGAAGTGGTTCCTGGCAATGGTTCAGATAGATTCCCAAACTGACCTAAATCGATCTGTGTGGAATTGCCTGACAAATACCTATTTGAGTGTGACTTTATCTTCATGCAATGTGCAATTTTGGGCTTTGAATACTATTCTTCATCCCTTTTTAAGGCTGTATTATACATCTTGGACATAAAAATTAAGCAATAAATTAACTGTTAGCCTGTGGAAGGGGGGTCTGGGGACAGCAAATTATTTTTGTCATGCTTCTGCAATTTTGTTCTGTGAAAAGTGGTCATTCAGTTATTGTGGATTGTTATAAATGTCAAGAATTACCACAGAAACTAAATTTTCCTGAAAGGATTTTTTTGATTCACAAAGCTCAAGTGGCTGTCCATCTACAGGTATCCTTATGTCCTAAAGGCTGGAATTATCACTTAAATCAGTATCATCAATCTGATATGCATGTCAGAAGAAGTCTGAGGGCTGCACAGACCTTCTCCTGCAAAACTCTCACTTGTTTTTGTCCTTTATACAGAACCTTCCATTTCTGTGCTGTTTGCAGTATCATTTGTTTCTAGCAGTTAAAAGTTAAACGTTTGTTATATATATTTGAAAGTGGTTAATTTGGGGGAAAAATATGTATCTTTTGTTGTAAGAAAGGTACTAAGAACCCTTTTTTTAATCAAGTGTTGCTTAGGATACCAATTAACCTCTCTTCTACTCTTTGGCTTCTCATGCTGCACTCCTTCAGCCGGAGGAGCTCACGCTGCTGCTAATAAAGCTGAGACGGCAGCAAGCTGAACTGAGTAGTATCCGGGAACACACACTAGCACAGCTCATGCAACTAAAACTTGAGGCCAGCAGCCCAAAGGTCAGCTATAAAGCAATGTCTGTTATGTACCATTCTCACTAACTTGGAGTCATTCATTAACCAAAGTTTGCATTGTACCCTTAGTGCAACATTTTCTGGCTACTGTGGGAGTAGAATAGAGTAACTTTGCTCCTTTGTGTATGTGATATTGCGCTATTAACCCTTTGAGGCTTTACTCAAAGCTTTTGGCTGTTAGCTGAGTCAGTATCACATTAAGAATATTTTAGAATATTGAAGTGTTAAGGTTTTTAACCTATTTCTATAATCAAAATCAGTAGTGATAGATCATAAGATTAATTTATTTCTTATTCTGCCTCCTACTGGAATATATATTTTTAATCTGTGTGCAAAAATCAGGACATGTTTAAAATGGATTTATCAAAGGGTTTATGGTTGTCTGTGTGGTAGACATTTACATGCACTTACTGTATTTGATTTTGTAAAACCAAAATACCATGTAGTAGTTCATTATCTGATTTATGGCAAATTTAAAAACCTCTTTTTGGGGATCAAAAGTCGTTAGCAGTTCACACAAACAAAAAAAAAGACAGATGAAAGCAGCATTAGTATTTCTATGTAAAACAGAAAGATCATTGTCTTTGCATCTTTGAAGACTCTTTTCATGCATTCTGCACCTTCTGTCCCTTTCCTTTTTTCCTTCTGCTGCCTGCTAGAATGAGATTCTCTCACATCACCTTCAAAGGAATGCCATATATTTGGATCATCAGGTGGGATTTGCAATTTTCTTGTGTGTTTACATTCTTAATGCTTTTTGCCTGCTTCTGTCAAGCTGGAAATATTTGGGGAGAAGGCTTTTCAGTGGATTTTTATGAAGTTGGATGCTTAATGTGTGCTCTTGTGTTTTTTAAGTAGCACAGAATACCATGCTTACAAATTTGACATGTGATGGGTAAAAAACGCCCCTCCATTTAAAATTCACCAGGATACAGTAGCCACTCACCTCACCAATTAATTTTTCTGTTCTTAATTTCCTTCTTATAACGACACTAGCATTTTATCTTAACCAAAGTGGTAATATATTTCAAAGCTCATATGACACGCATGCAAGAGTCATAGAATGGCTTAGGTTGGAAGGGAACTTAGAGATCATCTACTCCAACCTCCCCACGGGCAGGGACGTCCCTCAGCTAGACTCGGCTGCTCATGGCTTCACCCAGCTTGGTCTTAAACAGCCCCAGGGAAGAGGCAACAGAAAATTAATACTTCTGATAATTTTAGATTTCTGAATTAAGAAGAGCTAGATGTTTCTATAGGACATTAACCAAAAGGGAAGTCAAACATGAAAAACTATTTTAAAACAAACCATAGCATTGCTCGTTACTTTTTCTCTTAATTATTTCTTCAAGATTTATGTAAGAATTTTGCTCCTTTACAGCTTCTGATAAATTGTGGAGTGAGGGTGCAATTCTGTCTCCACTAACAGAATTGATTGCCAACTGAAGAACTGTGATATCCTACATACCTCATTTATGACTTTGTTGCATGATCAAATGGAACTTCTGTACAAACAGTGCCTGAGAAATTTTTAAATGGGAGATTTTTGCTAGCACTTCTAAAAGTCGGTCATGAGTGCTTAGAAGAAATATGAACAAATGGGTTGTTCATTAGTTAAAGATGTAAAATCACTAGAGATTTTTCTTTTTCCAATTATATTTTTTCAGCCTTATGCTTAAAACCAGCTGTTGTTAGAACTCCTGTCTCCTGTGACAGGATGTCAGTGAGTTACTAAAAGCCACATGTGCGCAGGGCCATACACACACATGGACCTGCTAGCACTTCAGTCACCCAGTGACTTTATTCTCCTACTTTGCTGGCTCAAGGTTCACAGAGGGGGAGAGAGAGATTAATTTGCCTTTTAGGAAGTAGTTCTTTGGACTTAGCTAGCAGCCCAGGGCAATGATGATCTGTTTGCCAATGTGGGATGTGTTCTGAAGGTACCCACTTGCTGTGTATCACTAAATCCAAACCAGGAGTACCCAATAACCACAACAACAGTAACAAAAAGTAGGGAATTATTTTTTCCCCTATAAATATAAGCTAGACATGCTTTTCTTCTCCTTTGCAAATAATGCCATGGCAGGAAGTCCCACTTGAATCTTTTGTTACTACAGCAAATTCCAGCAAACAAGACCTGTAGTAGACTTAAGAATTTTTATGTCAGCAGTAAATGTTTTTTGCTGTCTGAAAAACTGAACTCAAGCTCACAATTTAAAACTCTTCAGTGCATGCTGTCATACTGATCTCAGCATACCCCAGGCTGATTTGCCTCACCATAAGCTCTATTAAATTCCATTTAGGTTTTTTTTTCTTTCCTGTTTTTTGAAGTGGCTATGTGTGTAAATTAAGTGTTAGGTAGTTCATAGACTTCTGCTGGTACTTTCAGTTTCCTTCAGTTTTCAAAGAGTGCATAAAAATAAACAGAGCTTGAACAAGAAGTTGTGAAATAAAGGAGTGAAGGTCCTGTAGCCACCATCCATATTTTCTTGGTGTTTTACTTCTGTTTCCTCCTCTTTACCATCCTCTTTCTGAGATGCTGAAGGTAGTTCTGGGAAAAGGTAGTAAATGAAGGGAAATATAATACATGATTCAAGGGAGCTTGAAATAGAGCTGACAGATATCCTGTATTGTCTCTGAAACTTTGTGTTTCAGCCTGAAATTCTTTGTCCTATATTAGCAAGATATAGGATACTACTCTTGTATTTTTCAGGCTATCTGGAAAAGGTAGAGTGAGTTGACCCAGCCACCACTGTTGTGGGAAGCTTGGGAGGAAATGTATAAAGCTGCCAGTCTGAGTTCAGTCATTTGTCATCCATAACATATGGTCTTACCTCATCAGTGAGATCAGCTGTCCTGGCAGAGAGCCACTATTCCAGCTGATCACTGCCACCAGAACTGCACACACTGAAATGTCATCTGTGTAGGGTGTTAGCAAACACAGAAGAGAATTTAGGAAAAGGAAGAGAAAATTTGGCAGTAACTTGGCTTTACAGTTTAAAATACAAAATACCCACTTAGATGTTGATAACTAATGCAGCATTTCATAGAGGTCTTATGTCAAGGAGGTAAGGTTTTTTTTCATTGTTTCCAATGGAAAACACTTTTATATACTGCTTCACTAAAGATAAAAGCAAAGGTGAAGCATGACTTCTGGGGGAAAAAAAGAGACTACAAGCAGCAAGTAATAAATCCAAGGCTGCTGGATTTTATTTGGTTTCAGTGCCGTGTTGCCGTGTAGCACCCAGCAGTTGACACTTCAGTTTGCTCAATGAAGAATCTTAGTTATGCTTTTTTATGACTTCTTTAATTGAAAAGAGTATAATGTTACTAGCATTATAGTTTCATAGTTTCATAGTTTCATAGTTTCAGTTAGGGTTGGAAGGGACCACAAGGATCATCTAGTTCCAACCCCCCTGCCATGGGCAGGGACACTCTACCCTAGATCAGGCTGGACAGAGCCTCGTCCAGCCTGGTCTTAAACACCGCAAGGGACGGGGCCTCAACCACCTCCCTGGACAACCCATTCCAGGGCTTCACCACTCTCACGGTGAAGAACTTCCTCCTCACATCTAGCCTGAATCTCCCCACCTCCAGCTTCATCCCATTCCCCCTAGTCCTATCACTCCCTGATAGTCTGAAAAGTCCCTCCCCAGCCTTCTTGTAGGCCCCCTTCAGATACTTCAGAATAGGCCCCCTTGTAGGCCCCCTTCAGATAATTCAGAATCTTAAAGGTGTCCTTTACTGTACAAAATTAATATGTCTTACTTTTCTGGAGTGAGAGACAATCAAGGCTTATTTCTGTTATGAACAGGCAAATCTTTTTCCTTGAGCTATTTAGTCAATGTGAATAGTGTTGAACTTCAGTTTGGGGAGTAGCCTCATGTTAATGCTTTAAGAACACAAAATAAAATAGAACAGAATAAACCAGGTTGGAAGAGACCTTCAAGATTGTTGTGTAGTGATTCCCTTCACCTTGTAGGGTGGGTGACTTGACCTTGTGTGTCTCTCATGGCATACTTTGCCAGTCCTTCAGTATGCATTGCCTTGTCTGCATGCTAGCTTTAGTTAATGGAAGGTTTCTAACAGATAGAAGAATTTAACTTCCCCATAGTTAGATGTCACTATTTTTTAGCAGCATTATTTCCTAAAGGGGGAAAAAAAGCATGCTATACTTGACTGCTGCAAAGGCTCTTTGGTTGGCATTACTTCACCAGTTATCTGGGGTTTTATTTCTGTTCCATATGGTCTGAAAGAACTGGAGCTGTTCTGGAATTAACTGGCCTTTGCAAACAGTGTTAGATAAGCACAGTTAATCACCAAGAGTAGTAAAAACATTGGAAGAAGGCCTATAAGTAGAAGTTGGAGCTGGCTGTTGGACAAAACATTCCTTCAAAACATCTTTTGAGATGTTTCCTAATCTTTTGCTTGTTTTATATTCTGGATGAAAACAATCTTTGAATGGTTCCACAGCAATTAATTTCATCAGGAATAATTTGAAATATTCTAAACAATAAAAATAGGAATTAGCCCAAAAGCCTGAAGAGTGTTGAAAATCTGCTAATAAAAATGCATTCAAACCAGTATACCTCTAATAAAATCTTTCAGCCTCAGAGCAACTCTTCCTTTACAAATATTTGAGGTGGCTGTGCTTCGATTGCTTGGCTTTGAACCTTATTATTTCATCTTAGTATTGAGATATCTTTTGGTATCACCAGATGCACCTCGTTGGTGGACACAATTTTAGTGTAACGGGAGAACAGCTTCTTGTGTCAGTTCTCTGTTTATCTATACTGGAGGATGGAGCAAATGGGAGATGTTGTTTGGATTTTTTTTTTCCTGCACTGGACAAAAGGAGCATCATAAGCTTGCCTTCTTAATGATCTTCTTAAATTAGCTGATCAGATTTTACTATGTATAAGAAAACCAACAACAACAGCATTGAAGTCCTCTATCTATTACAGAACAAATTACTGCCCCAAATGTTCAAGTCAGGTTCTTTTTCCTAAATAATTAAGAGGCAAGACATTCCAAAAGACATCAGAAATGTAGGCTTTCTGTTACATTTCAGTCTGTGAAACAAAACCTTGCCATTCAGATTCTTGGTGAATGCATGTATGACATGAAGACAGAGTGAAAAGTCATAAATATTCATACACATAGTTCCTTCCTTGCAAGTCTCCAGAAGTTTCCAACATGTCTGAAAGTTTCCAATCAAAATAGGAGAGGCATTGTACATTAAATGACTTTTCAGTTTCTTTTGGAGAGGAAAAGTGTCTGTTTTCATAATTTTTCCTTTGCTGTTAGGACAGTCTATTTTAAACCCCAAAGTCTCCTTACTGTTTTCTGAGTTACATAGTTCTCTGAAATCCTAAATGTATGCCATGTTTACTGTAACAATCAGACATTGGCACACATCAGTGAATACTCATCACTATAGAAAATGCCTGACAAGGTCTGAAACAGGGGAGTGGATGAGTACAATGAGTAATGATTCCAGTGACACATCAGTGTGGTATATAGAGGCATTTAGATACACAAACCTAAGTGTAAGCCTCACTTTGCTGTCGAGAGGCTGAGAATGCTTGTATCTTTTTTAATGTGCATTGAGTTACTAAATCTATCATTTAGAAGGCTCTCTGATAAAGGTTTGAGTGTTCCTATTGCATAATCCAGTAATACTTTTCATTTCAACATCATGCTGAGCTAAGCTTATTTTAAGCCCTTTTTGGTCTTTCTAAAATGAGAGAGTGGTGAATTGGTTTTGAGCATTTCTGTGGTTTTGTTTGGTGGTATTAAACTTTTCAGATGTTGATATTACTGAATGATGGAATATATATAAAAAGCATGGGATAAAATGTGATCTACTGCATTGCTAGAAAAAATTAAAGTAGAGGCTATATTTTACAGTGTCGTCTTTCAAATCTAGCCATGCTGTAAACTGATGTTTGCTGTATGCTCCTCCTGATTTGAAATAGATGAAAGAGAATGAACCTTTAATCACCATGGTTCACACTATGATTGAGAACTCGGCGCTAAGACCACAACTGTACCAGCAAGTAAGGTCTTGGATAGTGAATGAAATTGCTTTATCATCTGCGAAAATTTTCCTTAGTGACAGTTTTGGTTGTTCCTCAGATTCCTTCATGACATCGGTGTTTCTCTTATTTGCTTTGGAAAACCACAAGTCATCCATGCTTCCTGAAACGCTGCAGTATCGTTAGCATGGCTTTTCGCTGCGTTTTTGTCCTTGAGTATTAAGTGTACACTTTCCAATAGCTTTTTTTTTTTTTTTTGCTGTCTAGACAATTTAATTAGTTGATGTTTTATGCAGGTGTCTAGTAAATCCATAAAATCCCTAATAAGCTTCCAACATTTGTCTTAGCATGATTCCCTGCAATTAGTGTCAAAGGTGCTTCTTTCTTTTGACCACTACAAAAGCATGTGAGTGGCGTTTACCTGGTCATCTCTGGCAGTTCTGTTTTGTTCAATGAAGTGGATTTACAAGTGTGTTGTTTGCACCTACCAAGCCTTGAGCCACTGAAGAAAGAAAGGATCAAAATCACTTTGATCTGGGGAGTGTAAATCCAAAAAGGCAGTGTCTGTTCATAAAGTCACAGCAGACTTAACCATGCACGTTTACAGAGTATCTAGTGGTGGTTGTGAACGGTAAGATGGAAGAAGAATCAGAAACGTGAATGGAAATATTGTCTGGGAGTTGAGACCTGCATTAACTTATGAGCATGGCCAATACCTACTTGTTGGCACTGCAGCATCTTAGGGCTTCACTGAGTACTTCCTGTCACCTCAGGAAGTGTTTAAGAAGTCTCTAGCCTCAACTGCAACAAAGATGTTGTTCTTACTTAAACGAGGATAATATTTTGCAGCAGTTCTGGCTGCCAGTCAGAAGGGAACATCTGACCCTTGCACTTGTGCTTATGCCCTCGTGAGCCGAAACATATGTATAAAGGTTGCACAGTTTGAAGAAAAGTACTTCTGCTATGTAAAACAGTGATTTATTAGTATTTGATGCTTTGCCATGTTTCTAGAAAATGCTGCAGCTTAATTTCTTGTTTCATTTTCTTGGAAGTCAAGTTCACAATGTAGATTCCTCTGTGATCCAGAGAAGCTGCAGGAAAAAACAGCTTTCCAAAGGAAGCTGGGTTGTGAGTGACTGATTTCAGGTTCATCCAAATTGTGCTCCTGTGTGCAAAACAGGAGCTTTGACATGGAACCTGAAGGAACTGTCTGAGAGAGGAATGAGAGAGGTAAGGTGTCCTCAGGCCCTAAATGAAATTGAGTTTAGTTGTTGGTTGGTTGTTTCTTTTAAAGAAGCCTAGCTGTTAGGTTTGTTGGGTTTTTTAAAGCAAATCAGTTTTCTGCAGTAGAAGAAGTAAGGCACACAGAGAAAGAGCTGCTTTGGATGTGTCAGGGTAAACTAGCTCAGCATCTCATATTAATGTAGACAAACTTGAAGTATAGCTGTGCCTAGGCTAGTCTGCCTGCTTGTTCAGGGACGCCAATACATTACTGAGTGCTGTGTCTTTGGCTAAGCTATTGGTACACTGCACTGCCTTCACCTTGAATATGCACCTGCTGCTTCATATTTGGCACTGAATAAGCACCTCTTTTGACCTTTATGTCAAAGTAACAAGTGAATAGAACAGGTTGTGAAGATTGAGTAACCTTTTGTCACTAAAGACGTCTCTTCAGGTCAGAGTGTTTGTGACATGTCCAGAGGCTTGTGCAGAAGAGCCCATGTATTGCCTAAACCAAAGAGCAGCAAGACCACCTGCTTTCATGGATGAAATGTACTGTACAAAATGCTGTATTGACTGACTCCTGGGAAAGGATAAAAACACACTCAAACTTTCACTGCCTCGGTAGTCTTCTAAACTGCCACATTTAAATTTCTGGCAAATTATTTGCCATTTAGACAGCATACAATTTTTCATTCAAAGAAAAATAGATTATTTTTATCAGTCATCTTTCTCACTCCAGTAAGAAATTGTTTAGGTTGGAAGGGACCTTGAAGATCCTCTACTTCTGGCCCTCTGACCCCACCATGGGCAGGGACACCTTCCAGTAGACCAGGTCACTCAAGGCCTCGTCCAGCCTGGCTTTGAACACCTCCACGGAATGGATATTCACAACCTCCTTGGACAACCTGTTCCAGTGCTTCACCATCCTCACTGTAAAAAATTTCTTCCTAATCTCCAGTCTAAGTGTATCCTCCTCAAGTTTCAATCCATTCCCTGTTGTCCTATCACTGCAAGCCCCTGTCAAAAAGTCCCTTCCTAGCTTTCTTTGCCCTTTTCAGGTATTGGAAGGCTGCTATTAGGTCTCCCCAGAGCCTTCTCTTCTGCAGGCTGAACAACCCCAACTCTCTCAACCTGTCCCCACAGGGGAGGTCCTCCAGCCCTCAGATCACCTCCGTGGTCCTCCTCCAGACCCACTGCAGCAGTTGGAATGTACAAGTCAGGGCATTGAATATGTGTACATATAGAGTAGGGGCTTTTTACAGCCTGGACCAGTTTCTACCTTGATTTGTTTTGTTTCTCTTTAGTACTAGATGAGGAGTATTAATCTTATTTTCTAAAGCATCTTATGCTCATTTTAAAAAAGTGTAATTGTCCTCAGTTCGTTTTGTGTGTGCCAGTTTGCTAAAGGGGGAAAAAAGGAAAATCTGAGTGCAAGAGGCTGATTTCCAGCTCTTTGCTTGGATAATTGTTCTTAATACATTAAAAATTTAAGAAGTTTTTTCCCTATAAGGATGCTGGGATGCTGTTTATGGCACACTATTATTATTATTATTAACTGCTGTTATTATTATTATCATTGTTGCAGCTGCATACATTTAAACTGTTGCACATGTTCAATTTTGAGATTTGTAGGGAGAAATATTTTTCAGGTTTTATTAGGAACACAAGATGACTGTATTTGAGCTAAAAATCTTGTGTTTCCTCTTTGTATTTGAAATGTTCTGTGTGGCATTGTGCAAAATCAGAGGAGAATGTTGCTTAGTCTGGGGTAGATGCCCTTTTGCCCTGCTTCCTGGTAGAAAGTACTTTAAATAAGAAAGAAAGAAAATAAAAAAGGGCCTTTTGGAAATCTCCTAACTTTCTGACTTTAACCTTGTGCTCCCCACAAAAATGTCCTAGACTGTCCAATTTTATTTTCCTAAGTGCAGTAATCTTGCAGTGATGCTTAGAGTGCTCTCAGGGTGTGAAGGTTCCTGCCATTTATTTATTGAATCAAAATGGTTAGCAGAATCTGGAAATAGATTACAAGATAATTGGTACTGGAATTTGAATGTATTTTAATACTGACTGCTTAAATAGGTTTAACCTCTCATGTCTCAAGAGGTAGATTTGCCTAGTCTGCATTTATTTGGGAATAAATTTCCCTCTAAGTACATTGTTTCCATTGTGGCAGATTCATCTAGTTCTGATTCATCTGGTACTGGTGTTTGATGGAGGATGGGGTCTGTGCAGTAGGACTGGAAAGTAGATGACAGATTTTTTCTAACATAAGATGGAGAGTCAATCAAGGTCATTCTAGCTTTCCACAGGTAAGATACCTGTTTGGCCAAGCTCTGCATCTGTGGCCTCTCAGAAACGTTCAGCTCTGTAGGTATTCAGAGTGCTGCCCCTTAACGTTTAGGAGCTGTGCACACTGTGGTTTGTCCTGTTAAGAGGAATGGACTTCTTGGTGTTTGAGTAGGTAGATGTTGAGGAATGTGGAAGTCATTGGTTCAGCAGGTGGCACTCTTTCTCTGGAATTGCTGTCCTGGTGAAGTGTTTGTAGGAAGGATTTGGTGTGAGAGGTGTTTGTTGAACCAACATAAAATATATTTCGATAACTTGATTGCTGGAGCTCCTGTAATGCATTTTCCATGGTTATGACATTGTTAACCTTGCTTGTAATGTGTAACTGCAGTTTGCCTTCTGCAATTCCTCTCATAATTCCAGTAGGATGCAATAGCATTCTGCACTGTTTGCCTTAAGCTGATTTATAGATGTGCTGTGGAAAGAGAAACTGCTGTTTTGTCAGGGGTGGATTAAGTGTTTCATACTATTTTTAGAGGTTTCACGCTAAGTATGTGTTAAATGTTGCAGTAGAAATGTTGAAATGAAGTGGCTCTCCAGCAGTGCCTGCTGTGGGAAACTGGTACCACTGACAAAAGCAAGAAGTTGGCAGCAATTGTAGAAGTGTGATAGGATTTTAGTGAGAAGAATTGGCACGTGTATTGTGTTCTGTGAAAACGTGGTTTTGTTTGGGGAATACTGAAAATCTATTCCTGTTAGCAGGTGGGCAGGGATAAGGATGCTAAATTGGCAAGCCATTTTAAACTTGTCTTTAAGGTTGAAAAGCAAAAAAAAAAAAACCAACCCAAAAGGTGTCTCATTTTCTTTAAAAAAGGGAAAAAAAGTAGTATTTTTTAAGTGTCAAAACATACTGGCTTGAAAAAAAATAGCATTTTTTCAGGCAAGCTCTACAAGATGCTGAGAAGTTTCTCGGGAAGATGTATTATCTAATAAGGGATATTATTTCCTTTGTAAAATCTTTCTGTTGTGAACTGTGACTAGATTTTTCTCTGTGACTTGAAGACATTTGGCCATGTTTATGAGTTTACTTAAATATTTCCATTCCTCATTGTTCTCTCATTGTGATAAAATCAACTCTTTAAACAATCACAACTCTGCCATAGTTAGAGTTTAAATAGATACCTCAATTTTTGTGGCATTCATGAGGTGCAAAAGTGCTGTGGCTTTTTTCATATTCCAACACTCATTTTCACAAAGCATCCATTTCAAAGGAAGCTACTGTCTGGTCTTAGTGCACCATACATACTTCTAATTGTCACCAGGTGCTTTGCATGAGGTATGTGGACATAGTGTCTTGAAATGAAACACTTAAGTGTGTTGAAGATCTACTGTGCGCTTGGAATGCTTGTCTGGTTAGCCCTTCACTACTGCTCCTTTGATTTGTAAGTGTCCTTTAACGTAGACTTGTGTTTTTATGATCTTTATTGGTCTGTTAAGTCACAATGACCTAATTATGGCAAATACATGAAAGGAAAGCTGTATGAAAGTAGTTTGAGATTACATTACATATTGACTGGTATGAGGAAACAAGCTCGACTATGTCCAAAGATAAACCAGAAGGCCTTCCCTTTGTGGTGGTTCTGGTAATACTCTGTTAGAGGGGAGGCAATCCTTAGGGAAAAGTAGGCAGAAAGGTATTTGATGGCACTTACTGGGCATATGTCTGTAATGAGATATTTTACACACGTTTGTATACTTAGGTCATTCTGTTCTGATTTCGGATTGACATCAGAAATACCCTCCTTGTGAATACACTTGACTTTAGTGGGCCTGGAATGGTTAATTCCAGGTAGAATGAGCCCCTGTATTTAGAATGCACATAAGAAAGCATACACAATGATGTATAACTGTGTAGATGTACTCTGACAGTTTCATCTTCCTGCATAATCCATGTTTGACTTAGTTGTGCATCTTTAACAGGCCAGTTTGCATTGGAAACACAGCCTGTTAAGTTAATGCAACTTTCTACTGACAGTCTGCTTGGTATTCCATATACTTATCTTCATTAATACCTGTTGGCTAAAATATAATGTTGTTCAGTGTGGTATGTTTGACTTTTCAAGAAAGAGCCAGTTTCTGTGTTAAAACTCTTAAGATGAACGATAGTTTGATTTTCATAGTCCAATTAAGTTGTTTTATGGCACTATTATTCTTCCTTATAGTTAACACAAGAAGAATGTAGGGGCACACTGTACAAATATAGAGCTGAAGAGCTGGATATTGATGTAAGTCATTTGTATTTCTTCCACCTTCGAAATGCTGGAATTTGTCTCTTTACTTTGATAATAATTTCCCCCTTGGCTTTTGCATTTGAAATACATTTCTTACAGGTGATTCCCAGCCCAAATTACTTGGTGAAATTGAGGGGCAGAGGACTCTTTTTGTAATAAGGTTTTAGCCTGCGGGAAGTCTTGCATTTTAGGCTGAAATTTGAAGTATTGTATCTGTGTGAAGGTTAATTGCTTCTAGAAAGGAATGAATTAGTTTAGAAGGGGGAAAACTCGTAGTTCAGCTACAAGAATGAGAGATACAATATCTCAGGAAATATGACCAGTACTCCAAACTGAAATTTGGCATGGGTAGTTACTCTGCAGAGTATTGGGTTTCTAGTTACTAAAGAAAAGGGGCTTGGTGTAAAATTGATAGTGAAAGATGCACGCACGAAGTCATGCATACATAGGCATGCCTGGTCATTTTCTACAGTGCAACTAAGAGAAGAGAGTGAGTGATTTAAAGGATGTTATTTTATGAGTAAAAAGGCAAACTGGCTTCCACTGTTACCTTAGAGTTAAAAAGTTAGAGCAGCACAAACTGAACCAAAAAGAAAACTAAACTGTCTCAAATTGCTTCGAGCACACTGAACACTCTTTTGCTCAAAGTAGGGCTGGAGTGGAACATCTTTAATCATAGCCATACCTCAGTCAGTGCTAAAACAGGGCAGAGCATGAATAGTACTAGTAACTAAATGTTAAGTACTACCACCTGAAGTAAAGCATGGGAAAGACTGTGAATGTATCCAATGTTCTTTATAATACTGATGAATGAG
Organism: Colaptes auratus; assembly: GCA_015227895.2. Lineage (NCBI taxonomy): Eukaryota > Metazoa > Chordata > Aves > Piciformes > Picidae > Colaptes > Colaptes auratus. Next base: position 8,161,515 of record CM037634.1, read on the forward strand.
TAAATGAGAAGAGCGTTTAATACCTATTAATAAGTGGTAAAGATTTAGCTGCAGGACTGTAAATTCTGTGTTTTGAGCCATGCTGTCTCAAGTTATTACACTTACTTAAGAGAGTTTCTTTAAGTTAACTTGAAAATGCAAGGCTGATGCTTTCCATAATTTTAGAATGCACATTTGGTGGTAATAATATTTTATCTAGATTCACATAATGATTTGATGATCAAGTTCTATTTGTTTACTGAGGGTGCTGAAAATGAAACTCTAATTGTGACCTTTTCTGTTGCACGCTAGGCAAAGCTTAGCCGTTTATGTGAACAAGATAAAGTCGTACAAGCACTGGAGGAGAAGCTTCAGCAGCTACAGAAGGAGAAAGTAGGACAATTGTATTTATTAGCTAAAGTGGATGTTATTTTACATGCTTATTATCAGAACATTGATAACTGAAATAAAACGAAAACCAGCCCAATGATGCAGAACATTAAAAATAATTCTTTTTATTGTAATAGTACACGCTTGAGCAAGCTTTGCTCTCAGCAAGTCAGGAGATAGAAATGAATGCAGATAACCCCGCAGCCATACAAAGTGTAGTCTTACAGAGAGATGACTTGCAGAACGGACTGCTTAGCACTTGTCGAGAAATATCGCGAGCTACCGCGGTAAGTAATGCCTTCTTGCCAGTAAAATCCGCTCAAGTGTTAAATGACCTGCTTCGTCTTCATCATACTAATTTGTCTGTGATTATTTTTCATTCTCTTCCAGCAAAAGTCAGCTGTCTTTTACTTGCTTCTATTTTTGGTCAAAGGCAGCTGGAAAGTGATCCGTTTGTTATATTCATCAAGTAGTCTTTCTTTAATATCATAGTATCGTAGTGTAAGTCAGGGTTGGAAGGGACCACAAGGATCATCTACTTCAAACCCCCCTGCCAGGGGCAGGGACACCCCACACTAGAGCAGCCTGGCCAGAGCCTCATCCAGCTTGGTCTTAAACACCTCCAGGGATGGGGCCTCAGCCACCTCCCTGGACAAGGCATTCCAGGGCTTCACCACTCTCATGGTGAACAACTTCCTCCTCACGCCCAGCCTGAATCTCCCTACCTCCAGCTTCATTCCAGTCCCCCTAGTCCTATCACTACCTGAGATCCTGAGAAGTCCCTCCCCAGCCTTCTTGTAGCCCACTTCAGATACTGGAAGGCCACAATGAGGTCACCTCGGAGCCTTCTCTTCTCCAGACTGAACAGCCCCAACTCCTTCAGTCTGTCCTCATAGGAGAGGTGCTTCAGCCCTCTGCTCATCCTCGTGGCCCTTCTCTGGACACCTTCCAGCACATCCATATCCCTCTTGTAATAGGGGCTCCAGAACTGGATGCAGTACTCCAGGTGGGGCTCACCAGGGCTAAGTAGAGGGGGAGAATCACCTCCTTTGACCCCCTGGCCACACTTCTCTTGATGCAGCCCAGGATCTGATTGGCTTTCCAGGCTGCAAGTGCACATTGAGAGCTCCTGTTGAGCTTCTCGTCCACCAGCACCCCCAAGTCTCTCTCCTCAGGGCTGCTCTCCAGCCAGTCACATAGTTTTTTTTGGCCAGGAATGAGTGCATGCTGACTTTAACTGGCCTGGTGATTTTCATCTTCATAATGTGAAAAATTGATTACAGGAGTACAAATAAGCTATTTTATGTGATCTCAAAATAATAGCAAGCACAAACTTTTATCAGACATTTGAACAGATAGGTGAGGAGGTGACTTACTTTAAGCAAAAGGATGAAGAGATTATACTGTCATAGTCTTTCTTACTAGTAGGCTATTATATTTAAAAGATCTTTCAAGTTATGCCCTTTGAAAAACTTTAAAACAATATAAGAAAAAGAAAAGTAAAGGAGTTGCCATTTATTGCCCATTTCTACTCCACGATGGAAATGACAAGGCAAAGAATCATTTTTGCCTGTGTATATACACACACCTACACATATATGTATATATATACACACACACACACAGAGAAAATTACTTCAGTGTCAAATTTTAGATGTTTGATGTAGTGAAACTGATAAGAAATAGGCCCTGAAATGCTGGATTTAGACTGTGTTCTAAAAGGAATTGGTTTGATAAGGAAAACGGAATCAAGGAAAAGGAAATCCTCAAGATACTCATTGACATTTTAATATATGCTAAGTTGAGTAAATTGCTTGCTGTAGGTGGAGCTGGCCTCAAAGAAAATTTTCTTCTTGCACTTTGTCCCTTCTGCTGTTTGTAGTTTCACATATATATAAAATAATGGTGTATTAGCAAGCCTGGGGCATTCTCTCGTAACCTTACAGGCAGGGCTGGATGACTTCCATTTGTCTTGCATAATATGTTGGGTATACACACACATGCTGTGCACCCACACATGTGTATTCTGTGTGATAAAAGAGACAAATTTGCATCCTTTTTTTGTGGGTTTTCTGCCTCAGTGGAGGGGCAGCTTAAGACCCACATGCCTGCTTACCATAAAGACATATTCTAAGGGTTTTGCCTTTGTCTATCTTTTTTTGTTTGTGAAAAGACAAAATGCTGTTTGGGTGAATTCTATTCAGTATCATTAGAAAATTTAAAACCTTTTTAAACATAGCAGTCTAAAATACATACTTGTTTATGGCTGATCTCTATTTGTTTATGGCTGATCTCTATTTGTTTATGGCTGATCTCTATTTGTTTATGACTTACTGAAATTTCATACACCTGAATTAAAAAAATACTTTTTAATTTATTTGAATGTGCATTTTTAATTCTTTTTTGTTATACACTTAGGAACTTGAAAGAGCTTGGAGAGAATATGATAAATTGGAGTATGATGTAACTGTAACAAGGAACCACATGCAGGAGCAGCTTGATCGGCTTGGAGAAATTCAGGTGTGGCATGGGTCTTAAAGTACACTTAAGGCACTTTCATTTTCTATGATTTGATTTAAACGGGGGGACATATGGTGCATTAACTTACAAAATATAAAAAGGGTCTGAGGAGGTCTTTGGCTTTTTGATTTGGTTGGTTTTTTTGAACCCACAGCACTGATTTTCCTTTCTAGAAGCCTCCCCATTCTGTGATGGGGTCCAAAATGGGTTAATTTTCACAGACCTTAATTGCTGTGACAGTTGTATTAATTCACTCACACAAATCCTTCCATTTAACTGAATATTTAAAAATGTAATTAAATCATTCTTTGAAAATCAATTGCAATTCAAAAATTTGGGGCATTACTTCAGGTCTTAAACATGAAGAGTTCTAATGCATGTCTTCCTGCCTCACTGTGCTGTGGAGGATTGGACAGCTAGTCTAAGTTCTGAGTGTCTGAGGAGATCTGTCTGAGAGACACACAGACACACACAGAGATGTGCATACATTAGCTGGAATAGGCAGATGGGTGTGGTCCATGCTGGGAGGCATTAAGGGCTATTTGCTCCAGGGATTGATTTTCTATGCAGCTATGAAAGGGAGATTACAAGAAAGCCTAAGAACTGAGAAATTTGTGTTGTGCAGTCCAAAGCATGCGTGACTATGAATGCAAATAGACCCTCGGTTTCTATGATAGCATGCAGACACTGTGTTCATCTCCACTTATTTTAGGGTTACAACTTTTCTTTTGTTGTATGTAGGTTTCCTGTGCAAAACATGCTTGGATTTTCTTTGGAGACAGTAGATACAATTCTGTTCTTAAGTGGATTCTGAATGAGCAAATTGCTGACAAATTAAGGGACGTATTATGAAATTAATCTTCCACTTTTTCTTTCTGATGATATTTGACTGTTTTGTGGGAAAGGAGACTGTCTGACATTATTGTGTTTATTTTCCTTCATTGGGAAAGGGCATACAGTGTAGTCTAAAGAAAGAAAAGGGGGTTGGTGTGTTCTGACTTATTGCCTCTATATGCTGTTTATTTACTGGCAGACGGAATCAGCAGGGATACAGCGTGCTCAGATTCAGAAGGAACTGTGGAGAATTCAAGATGTCATGGAGGGTTTAAGTAAACATAAACAGCAAAGAAGCTCTTCAGAAGCAGGTACAGTCTAGCAGGAAGTGAGATTGGATCACATACATTTTTAAAAGATAAGCTCCATAGTTGCCTTTGTATTTTGGAGAGAATGGCACAGTTGCTTAGGAAAAAAGAAAGCAGTCCTCTAGTTTAAGTTTGTGCTTTGTATGTTTGTTTGATAGCAACAGGTTGTAGTTCATCTTTTAAGAGCTGTTTGTTTAAAACATTTTTTTTTCTTCTTCTTTCTATCCCTCCTTCTCCCTCCAAACAGGCATCATGGCATCAAGGACACTTTCAGCTATTAAATATAAAAATGAGGTATGGTTTTAGCATATTTACCACGTTAGCATCACTAAATTTCTGATATACCTGTGATAAAAATGAAGACTATTATAGTTGTTTTAAGGATCTCTGAAGTATGTGCTCAGTATGTTTTTTGTGAAAATAATGCTTTATGACCTAGTTTTAAAGACTGGTTTCTACACTATAATGAACACTTATATTTGTTCTGTGTCTTTATATTCTCACTGGTATGTTTCTCTTTTCCATTTCTCACCTTTTCCTCTCCTTAGGCTCTTCCCCTAGAAATATAAACCGTGGTTTACGGATTTGTTTTCTACCCACCACACTTTTCATGGGAAGAAATACATTGCTTTATATGTCTATTCACATATTAAGCCTGGTTCTCAGATGGCCAGAGCACCCACAAGGACAGCTGAAGCTGTGGGAGCTCCCAAATGTTCAGTTCCTCTGAAAATCTGGCTAGAGGTTACAGTTTTAAAGGGACATTGTCATGGTTATCCGAAGCGTATACAATATGCATCTGGCTTACAGAACTTTCTAAAAGTCCAATTTATGTAAAAATCTTTTAACTATATTGAATGTAATTTCTAAAAACAAGATTCAGAGAGCTCATACATGGCCACCAGAAAGTGCAGGTGTTAGAGTGGAGAAATCTTGAAAAGGTGTAGAATTAAACTATTGGAGTATTTCAGTCTAGGTAGTAGTAATAAAGCAAAAAGCAAACAAAAGAACAAAAAAGTCCAGCTGAAACCCATGGAAAATAAAGTTCTCTTGGCCTTTTCCTTTTTTTTTTTTTTTCCTCCTTAGTGTGACATTGTCCCTTTAATTCTAAACTCTGTAGCTGGTATAGCTATGGTAATATATTTTTCTTTTTTAAGTTACAAATAACTTTAACAGCTGTGCACATCTAAATAAGGTGACTATTCTACAATCTTTAGGAAGAGGAAGTAGTCCCACCTCGTCCTCCACTCCCTCGGTCCTATGACTTTACAGAGCATCCTCCCATAATCCCCCCTCTGCCCAGTGATAGCAGCTCCTTGCTCTGTTATAGCAGGGGCCCAGTACATCTGCCAGAAGAAAAGAAGATTCACCAAGTTCAAGGATATCAGAGAAATGGATCTTACTGTGTAAGTGGCTTAAACAGCCACGTTGTTCTTGAAGCATCCCCCTTCCTTTGCACAGTCACAGTTTTTGTTTTGTCATCTGGCTACTTTTGTGGTGTTTTTGCTTTTGTTTACTGAATTTTATTTGCAGCTTCATCATTTGCTTTTCACATTTTCCTGTCATATATTCTATAGACATACAAAATGTCTTAAGACTTCAATGAGCAATGTTTTGCTTGTATCTTGAGTAAATTCTTCTACTCACAAGCTCTTATAAAACTTGAGGTCCAGAATCAGATTTTGATGATGTGCTCTACAAATTTGTTTCTTGAAGATCATTTCAAAGAATAAAAAAAAAATCAAATCCATATTCCTATGGCATTTTTTCTTATAATTTCTGAAAGCCAGCAAATGTTGTTACCCAAATTAGCTACAAAGAAATCCTGCTGCAGAAGCACTTGGACAATGAAATGTTGCCTTAAAGTGAGAGCACAGCCATCACAGTTTTGAGTCTTAAGACATAATTGCTTGTCCAGAAATGCCTGTTTGTTTACCTCATGACCTGTCATTCCTCAGGGTCCTGATTATAGGCTTTATAAGAGCGAACCAGAGTTAACTACAGTAGCGGAAGTGGATGAGTCTAATGGCGAAGAAAAAACAGAACAGATGTCAGAATCAGAATCTTCGACTAAAGGTTTGTCCCCAGGCCTGGCATTTACCACCTTCCAGCCTTTTTCCACAAGGATAGAAAGAGTTAACTGTGTTACAGACCCCGTATCATCTTTTGTATTTTCGTAGCCTGTCCGTTTCTTAATGTGATGAAACAGCTTCCACCATAAAATAATGATTTAATTATATGACAAGAAAGATTTCAGTCAATTACACCGCAGAAAAATCAAACATTACACTCAACAACAGCCCTGAAATCCATATTGACACCATGTCTAATCACATCACTCACATTCCCCACACACCATTCCCTTGAACAATTACCCATTTTATGTTCTTGCCCTTGAACAATTATTCAGTTTTTGAATCGAGCTCCCAATGTTGTGTCACTGGAAAGTCCAAAAAGGCAGCACCACAGAATTTTCAGGCTCTCATAAGGCAGAGAAACAATGTCTTTTTCTTTTTTTAATCTTGTAATTGTTGAATTGCCTTCTGTCCCCTGATATAATAGGAATAATGATCATGACCTTGGAGTGTACAGACAATAAAGGTCTTTGCAATTGCTAAATGCTTTAGATTCTTCTCTTCGTCTAGCTCCCATAAAAGCTACTAATTGCTTGGTTAGAGTCTTTTACCAGGAAGTGCTTCTCAATTCTGTTTGTTAAAACACACAGAATAGTTTGTTAAAGGTGACTTCAGGAAAAGCAGTTTGAGCACCTTCCAAAAACCACATTAAGAGCTTTTAAGGAAAAAACCAAAACCAACCTAAATTTGCCTATTTTCTTACTGTACCAGTTGACGTTTCCAGTGCCTTCTGTTCTGGTACTTTGACTAAGCATGTACAGAGCAGGCTGGTGCAAAAGCACCAGAATTTGACCAAGAACTGCAATCATGAGAGAATATTATTTTTGTCAGAACAGTAATGGAGGTTTTTGAAAGCAAGATGGGCACACAGTTTGAATGTAAACAGTGTGAACGGCCCTATGATACATGATATAATTAAGCGTGCCCTTACCAGACAATCAGTCAATTCAGATTCCCAGTTGTATTTGCCAAGGTATAGTGTTCCCTTAAGATAGATACGAAATTCTTTTTAACTTGGTGGTAAAAAATGCAGAGTTTAGCCTGAGATCTGCTAATCATCAGCTGCCTAAATTGAGAAAGTTGCCTTTCTCACAGCACACCTAGGTTTTATTGACCTGTCCTGTTTCAGGTTATTTAATTTATGACAAGAGGAAAAGTAATTATCAAGAGAAAAATCAAAAAGGCTACACTGCCTAGATAAAGCAAACCAATACTTCTTGAGCACTCCAGTCTGCTCTCTGTTGTCTTCTTTAAAGACAAAAGCAGTTTCCTTATGAACATTTGTAGAAAAGCAGTTCTCAGGCAAAGCAGAAAGAGAAATTCTTGTAATATAAATAATTTAAGGGGCAGGGGAGAGAAGAGGTGCAGAGGTAGCAAGCAACGAGAGGTTTTTTATCTTCTTAAACAGCAGAGTGAATTGGGTGTATCATAGCTGCATTTTATAATCCTGTCCATGCTTTGAGCATGTGAATATTCTAACAGATGTTTCTTATTCTGGACATTCACTTATGCATACAATCCATGTGCAGTAGGAAAAACTTAACCATTCCTGGCTGTTTGGGGGCTTTTTTTGGTAGTGTGTATGCCAGTACAACTCTATGCTGTTTCAGCAAACATTTCTGTGGCATTCTACCTTTGAACAGTTTGTAAGGTGAAAAGGAAACAGTCTCAAAGGATCAAACAAGCTCAAAATTACTCATCTCTGCATTTATTTCTTTCTTGCTGTTTTAAGAAGTCATACTTAGATGATGTAGTTTCCTTTTTAGGGTGGTTCTAAAAACTAATACATTTCAGAGGAAATAAAATGGTTTTCTACTTTGTTGTGCACTTACTGCACTGGACACTTCTCATGGCAGCCATTTCCCTCTCTTCTCAAATGTCAGCAAAGAGAAATGTTTTAGTGGTACTATGTAAAGTTACCCTCTGTGAGCAGAGGAGTATTTATGGCCTGAGTGGTACATAAAGGTGACAGAAAAGGAAAATGGATTTTGCTGTGTTTTATCCTTTCTACACCTGAAGGAGACTCAAACTGTTGCCTTACAGTTTTTGTTTTGAATGATGGATTTGTCATTCAAATACCTACAGACTATTTTGTCAGCCTATCAAACACTTTGAAGGAACAGTAGAGCCTTCACTTTGTCAAAATATCCCCTAAACTCTGTGCCACCTTGGGGAAAACCAGGGAGAAATTATTTGGCTATCAAAGAAGACATCATACCTGTTTATTAGGCAAAATCAACAAGGAAACAACATTTTTGGCAGTCTGGTTTCCTCCATGTATCAAGAAGCAAAAAAGAAGCATGTGTTATTTCATTTTATCTGTATATATTGGTAAGTTTTAACTTCAGGTTTCTACCAGCTTAATTACAGTTTGGCAGGGCTTCTCAAAGCGGAAAAAGTAGTGGTGAATATGATTAGGAGAGGCTGAATTAGTGGGCATCAGAATACAGAACATCCTCAGGTGCCAACCAGATGGAGCCTGGCTGCTGTGGTTCCCAGTCCCTAAGCAGAGCAAGCTGCAAGGCTAAGGACATAGTCCCACTGTGCACACACATGCCACAGCTAACTGCAACAGGCAGGTTTGAGACCAGTGCTATTACAGGCACCACACAAACAAGACCAAGACCACCGCTTGTGAAACAGCACAGATAGGATGATCCTGTCCCTGCTGACCAGCTAACCAGGCTCAAAGCATGCTAGCTGGCCTCCTACACATGTAGACATGAACACATACACACAAGTGAGACCATTCAAGAGCTGGTCATATCTCCATCTGTCAATTCTCAGTACCTCTGGCCTCTCCCATGTCTGAGTTGTAGATCTAAATTCTCTTGAACAGCTGGCTCCCACACCTTCTGTTCTGCTTGCCCTCTAATTTTGTCTTGCATTCATCAGTATCTCCCAGACAGAAGGTTCCCCTTGAGAGGAGGTCCAGCCCTATTGTCCCTCCAGTAGCCAACCCACATACCTGCAATCTTCCCCATCTTTGATTCCCAGACCTGTGATCCCTCTGTAGCCGTCTCCTACTCGCAAGCTAGCCTGGCACGAGGATCACTAGCATCTCCCACAATCTCATACACAGAAGGGAAAGCATAATCACATGGAAAAGACTTAAAAGTTATGTTCAATAAGAAGATAGGACACATTGAAATGCTCAATCACAGAGCTTGGTGGGACAGGCACGGTGAGAAACAGTTCATGTATGCAAAGCTGGGCCCTTTTATTCCCCCTCCCTCTTGTTCCTTGCCTGTTCTTTCCCACTTGCCTTGCTTCATCCCTTTTGCAGCCTCTGCTTCCTCTAAAAGAAACAACCCACCCAGAATTCATTTTTGTTCACTGATCCCACTTTTGCTAAATTTTCTATCTTTGACACCACTACCTGGGTAAGTTGGCTGTAACTGGTAGCACTGATGTGGCTGCCTGGACACTCTGTTGGCCTTGCCAACTCTGTCCCACAAAAAGTCCGCAGTATGGCCATCCAGTTGTAACTGAAGCCTGGCCATCTTTCACATAACTCCCTTTATCCACCTATGAAATCTAGCCACAGACATTTTTAAGGTTTTATGTCCATCAGTGTCTTGTGCCATGTTTTCCCATATTCCAATCAGCTGGGTAAATCTCAGGCCAAGGGCTAGTCATCTGCCTGTGTACCTTAACAGATGTGAGAGCAAAGATCTTAACACCTAACTACCTTTTGAAGAATGGTCTCCAAGGCTGACAAAATGTATTTGCTAGAGAACAATCAACTCTTGTGACACTGTTTTGCATAGCACTGAGTGTATTGCTTCACTGTTTTGCAGGCTCACATTTCCCAGTTGGAGTTGTGCCACCCAGAACCAAATCACCAACACCAGAGTCCTCAACAATAGCATCCTATGTCACTTTGAGGAAGAATAAGAAGCTCGATCTAAGAACGGTACTTTAAAATAACCTTTGAGCATTTATGGCTGTGATATGTTAGTTCAGAAGTTAAATTTCTGCAATTAACTTCAAGTTATATAATTCACAGCTATGAAATTACAGAGTTAAGAGAGACAGCTCCAGAATGAGTGACAGAATTCTAAAGGTTTATGTTAAACTGCATAGAGAATTCACTGTAGTGAAACTGGGCAAGAACCAAATGGTAATGATAAATCTACTAAGCTACTTAGTGGATTGATGCTTGAGTTGAAAGGCCAGGATCCTGTCCCTGCCAGGAAGCATCTTAGGTTAAAACTTCTGAAGGACTTGTATTTGGCTTCTGGGGCAGTTTAACAGCCCTTGTATAAGAAATACTGGGTTTATTTACTTTATTACTAAAATTACTGGGGGGAAATGTAAAGTAATGAGAAAATAGGGGTAGAGGAAGCAGTATGAGGGTAATAAGCATGGAATTTCTGGTTAAGGAGTCCTGTAGTCTCTGGGTTGAAGAGAAGTAGTTCAGGCAGAAGAGGGAGAAAGTTCTGACAGTTGGATCATGGATAGATGTGGTAGAAAGAATGGGAGATGAGGAAGAAGCTCAAAGGATGTTGACTGGAAAAAGAATACCACTTTTGTGAAGTTAAATCAGTTACTGTGAATGTATTGAATGGAGGTGATTACCCAGAAGTCATTTTTTTTTTTTCTGTCATACAAAGCACAGAACTATCTGAATGTCAGGGAAATTGAAGAGCAGAGTAGGTAAAGTAATCATTGCTATTTTAGAAATAACATAATACTTAGAATTACAGCTTTTGAAGTGGTGATAAATTCATTGAATCATTTTAGGGTGGAAAAAACCCTTTGAAGATCAAGTCCAGCCTCAAACCCTATACTGCCAAGTCCACCACTAAACCATGTCCTTAAGTGCCACTTGTACATGTCTTTTAAATCCCTCCAGGGATGGCAACTCAACCACTTCCCTGGGCAGCCTGTTCCAGTGCTCAACAATCCTTTTGATGAACAAATATTTCCTAATGTCCAATTTAAACCTCCCCTGATGCAACCAGAGGCCATTGCAGTTTGTTTCAGCCTGTGCTTGCCATTTAGCATTGCCCAGCTGTAGTTTTTTCTTGAAGCAGAGAGGCAGAAATCACTATTAGATCAAGTGCTGCAAATGTCCTGGATCATTAAATTTCGATTACATTTGTGTCTCGGCCTCGTAACTTGTGTTTGCCTGTTGTATACCATACAAAATTGTTTCACCTTGTCAGGATGGCTCTGAGAGAGCATCTGCCCTTTCTCTTAATGTTTATCATTGATGATGATAATGTCCCCATTCAGAGAAGTGAATTACTGCTTTGATTTTGGATTGCAGTCTTTATTAAAATTTGATTCTTGTACTTCTTTTTCATAGTATCATAGTATCAGTCAGGGTTGGAAGGGACCACAAGGATCATCTAGTTCCAACCCCACACTAGAGCAGGCTGGCCAGAGCCTCATCCAGCCTGGCCTTAAACACCTCCAGGGATGGGGCCTCAACCACCTCCCTGGACAACCCATTCCAGGGCTTCACCACTCTCATGGGAAGAACTTCCTCCTCACATCCAGCCTGAATCTCCCCACCTCCAGCTTCATTCCATTCCCTCTAGTCCTAGCACTACCTGAGATCCTGAGAAGTCCCTCCCCAGCCTTCTTGTAGGCCCCCTTCAGATCCTGGAAGGCCACAATAAGGTCACCTTGGAGCCTTCTCTTCTCCAGACTGTACAGCCCCAACTCTTTCAGTCTGTCCTCACAGGAGAGGTGCTCCAGCCCTCTGATCATCCTTGTGGCCCTTCTCTGGACACCTTCCAGCACCTCCAGATCCCTCATGTACATAAGAGATCTATATCTTTACTTGCTCACTAATCTGCTTTTAGTAAATCATTAGGTGACATACATGTATATATTCTTCCATTTAAGGAAAGACCAAGGAGTGCAGTGGAGCAACTGTGTCTTGCAGAAAGCACGCGGCCTCGAATGACTGTGGAGGAACAAATGGAAAGAATAAGGAGGCACCAACAAGCCTGCCTGAGAGAGAAGAGAAAAGGAGTCAACATTATTGGTGTTTCAGACCAGTCTCCTTCACAGAGTCTGTCGTTTGTCAGAGATAATCCATTCAAATTGGCACAGGTGAGTACCGAGTTGCTGAAAAAGTTTAATGTGTCTGGTTACAAAATAAATAAAGCCAAAAGAATTGCAGATTTGCTCTTTTCCCAAAATCCCATGACACAGCAGGTGTCTACTTGAGACTGCCTGTATAGATGAACAGTCAAAATTCTCTGCTGTACATGAGAGAAATTTCAGCCTTCATTGTTCTACCTAATGATAGTAGGTGTCACTTCTTTTTCTTTTTGGAAAAGAAATAGTTCACATCTACATCTGTTTGATTGTGCATTCTGGTATTTGTTAACATGCTGTTTTGTCAAATGTAGCAAACATGAAACTGCAAAGCTGTAGTGACTAAAAGCAGTGTCAGGGTGAGTCATGATTCAGTTGATGTATAAATTATGAAGATTTCTCTGCCATGTAATATATTCAAACATCTGTCACACTTTTAGATAGGAATGTGTATTTATGATAATAGCTCTTAACTGATGCTTGTTTGCTGTGGGTTTTGAGCCCATAAATATATAAAAATAGAGCCCTCACTTTTTACAGGATCACAGGATTTAGGGGTTGAAAGGGACCTCTGGAGATCTTTGAGTCCAACCCCCGCGCCAGAGCAGGGCCATAGCATCTAGTGCAGGTCACACAGGAATGTATCCAGATGGGTCTTCAAAGTCTTCAAAGAAGGAGACTCCACAACCTCTCTGGGCAGCCTGTTCCAGTGGTCTGTGACCCTTACAGTAAAGAAGTTTCTCATCATGTTGAGTTGGAACTGCCTGTGCTGTAGTTTACATCCCTTGCCCCTTGTCACAGGGCACAAGTGAGCAGAGGCTGTCTCTACCTTCTTGACACCCAGCTCTCAGATATTTGCAGACATTTATTAGATCCCCTCCCAGTCATCTTCTCTCCAGACTCCTCCTTCTTCTCCTCTTCTCTGGAGAAGAGGAGGCTCAGAGGAGGCCTTATTGCTGTCTACAACTACCTGAAGGGAGGTTGTAGCCAGGTGGGGGTTGGTCTTTTCTCCCAGGCAACCAGAACAAGAGGACACAGTCTCAAGCTGCACCAGGGGAGATTTAGGCTGGATGTTAGGAAGAAGTTCTTCATAAAGAGTGATTTGCCATCGGAATGTGCTCCCCAGGGAGGTGGTGGAGTCACCATCACTGGAGGGGTTTAGGAAGAGACTGGATGGGGTGCTTGGTGCCATGGCTTAGTTGATTAGATGGTGTTGGATGATGGGTTGGACTCGATGATCTCAAAGGTCTTTTCCAACCTGGTCTGGTCTGGTCTACTCTACTCTACTCTACTCTAAAAGTAATAAAATTCTATCTCCTCAAAATTTTCCATTTTTTTTATTGCATTGTGATATACTTCAGGGCTTTTTTAAAGTATTTGTTTGAATTACAGTCAGAAGGACAGCACATGATTCCAAACCTAGGACTGATAACTTTTGTGAGAGTGCATGGATGTATCAATTTTGTTCCACAGAATCGAAGAAAGGATGATGCTGTATCTGGTAACATGAAAGAATTAGAGAGCTCCAGTAAAGAAAATAATTTGAGACAAAATAGTGAAATCCCTGGAGAAGAAAAAGTGCACATAAAACATGATGGAGAACAAGAACATAATTCAAGTTTTATTAAACAGGTACTAAACTGTCCCTTATTGAACTGCTCATAAGCCTGTCTTGCAGTAGAAAAATAGTTTGAGTTACAGGCAGCAGGGTAAGAGATATTGAGCCAGTTTGTTTTGGCTGGGAAGATGTAGATTTTGATTGGTTGGTTGGTTGTTTCTGTTGTTTTGGATTTTGGAGGATTGGGGGAGGGTGGGGTTAGGGGTTTTTTTTTGGCTTTTGTATTTTGGGGAGTTTGGTTTTGGTTGTTTGGGGGTGTTTGTTTTTCTGCTATATCAAATATTATATAAAGAAGACCAAAATTGTATCAGATCTGTCTATAGGTGAAATATTGAATGGGGAAGTATCTCAAACCTGACTAAATTTTTTTTTCCTGTGCAATTTTGGCCTGTTTAGGCCTAATGCCAGGGAGGCATGGGTGGGGGAGAAAAACAGCACTGGGGTTTTGGTCTGGTTTTGGTGGAGGTTTTGGAGAATGTTTTGGCCTGATGGGGTTCTGTGTTAAGCCCACAATATGGATTTGTGTATTTCATATGCTTTTGCACTGCTTTGTACTGTAGTTTATAGTTATTAATAGCACCTTCCATTTAATCTTCCAATAATACTCTGTATTTCTATCCAATCCTGTGTGGAGTCATCTTTAACTAATTTGAGAGTAGTTTTAGAGCCTGTCTTCCTCCACTGCTTAAAGACATCATTGTATATAGTCTCCCTAAATTTCATGTTACTTTATCTGTTACTACCCTGATTGATTGGAAAATTAGAGAGTTATAGTCTGTATTTCTTTGGAAGCAATACTGTTGCATCTTTAAATAACAGCTGTTAATCTGTTCATAGCTTAGGGATATCCCAGTGTAGTTTTTGAGTCATTTAATGCACCTCTTTTGCTTAATTGGCTCTAGTGCATCTAATAGTGTATAAGAAGCAGAATAAAGCTGACCCAATTGATACATGGAATTAGACAGTGACTGTAGCTGGTGCTGTTTTGTCACTGGGTTGATTTCTGTCTTGAAATAGTTCAGACTCACTTGGCAGAGAGTTACCATGGAGTTTTTGGTACTAAAGTGCCCTGAATGCTCATGAAAGCCTGTGAAAAGTAGACTGCTGGAGTTGTTTCTGCATATAATCATATCCTGCCTACAGTTTAGTATGTTGGGGTTTTAAAATTTCATGTATAGGGTGGTTGTTTTTCTTCTTTTCTATCCACATTGTTTCATTAACTATCCTTTGCTTTTCCTCGCAAACCTTTCCTTTTGTTTTCCTGTTTTATATTTAGCCTTTTAAAACATAGGTCTGATGGAGAACAGTATAAAATCAAATACTATCATTCTTCAAAAGCAGTTTCTATTGGGAGTTAGTTGCTTTATTGAGTATACAAATATATTGGTTATGTTTAATCAGACATTTCAGAGCAGGCTTATCAGCAATATGTTCCAGTAGCTGGAACCCCTGTTGGCATTATGAAGAGAGGGATAGTGGGGAAAAACAGGCAGGCTGCAGCCCAAGGGTTCAGATAAGTTCTGGAAGTTATTAAGCCAAGCCCTGCCTGCTGGCTCTGGTGTAAGTTTCAGGAGAACTCTAATAACATGAATGGTATTGATAAAAATTTCTGAAGTTCTGTAATTCTGAGTTACTAAGTATACATGATGGCAACATTTGTCTGTCAATAAAGCTGTTTCCTGATCCTGTATTTCTTACCTGCCACTTAGCATGTTACAGCATTTTGTTTCATGATCTCAACTTTTTTTACAGCTGACAAAAACTGATGACCTTCTATCAGATGCACATGTTGTGTCCAACTCAAAAGAAGTGAGGATTGATGAGAAGGCAGAAAAGGAAAATCCATTGGAAGAAACACGTGATGGTGATATAAGGTAAAAATAAAACAAGATGTCCAGAGGCTGTTTTAAACTTTCACATCATATTTATTAGCTGAGCAGACCCAGCAACTAATGAAACACTTCCATAAATACCTGTAAGGTATATTTATATGGGTTTGAGTCGTTTACATACAGAGAAATCTAGTAAGAAACCCAATCCCTGCAGGAGTTCAGTGAGAGATAGGAGTTGGTGGGTAAAGCAATGTTTAGTTTCGAGTATTGCCCCAGTTACAAACAGAAGAGGTTCATATTCCTTGCTTTGGGGTACAGTGTGTTTAGTAATGGCAGCTCAAGCTTTGGATTAATTTACTATTGACCTCTCCAGTTTCTATAGCAGCCCTTTACCACCGATTCACAGATTGCATCGGGCTGGCATGGACTCTCTAAGGTCATGTTACTCAGCCCCCCTGCAGTGAGCAAGGACACTTCCAACTAGATGAGGTTGCCCAGCGCCGCATCGAGGCTGATCTTGAATGTCTCCAGGGAAGGGGCCTCCAGCACACTCCTGGGCAACCTGTTCCAGTGTTTTACCACTTTCATTGTAAAGAACTTCCTCCTTACATCCACCCTAAATCTGCCCTGCTGCAGTTCAAAACCATTGTCCCTTGTCTTACACTGCAAACCCTTCTAAACAACTTATTCCATACCTTCTACCTCAACTTTTAACCTTTACTTCATTATTCTGGAACGTTGCAGGATGAGAGGACTATCGTGTCTTGGGTAGTCCTCTTAAAAGATTTATAACCTTGAGTTGCACTGCAGGTTCTGAGTGATTCTTACATTAGGCCATACCTTTCTCACTGTACCCTTCAGTAAAATAGATCATCATGCTGGAGGAAACGGCATGAAGTATGCGAAGGAAAGGAATTCAATTTCCAGTGCTCTTTCCCAAGTCTAGCTTTGCAAGGAAGAAGGGTTTCAAAATAGCTAATTTATGTTACACAAACCTGCATGTTGCAACTTTTCTTTTATTAATAGAAAAATTGTAGCTCCTATACTTAGTGGTTAACACCTGACATTAAAGAGCAGCGAGTTCTAAACACTGTGCTTTTTTTAAACCAGCTTGCAAAGCGTGACCACAGTTACAAACCACAAACCCAAAACCAGCTCAGACGAAAGTGAAGTAGCTAGCATTCAGGAACAAGAAGGGATTATGTCTTCACTTGAATTAGCAGCACAGTCTTCAAAAGGAAATCAGGCAACAGGAGGTATGTAGAAGAGTCTGACTGAAGCGCAGCTTCTGCAGTGCATGTGTAAACCTTTGTTTGTTTTTATTGTGTCTTTTGATGCTCTGAAACCCTTGTGAATTCAAAGTGCTGAGCTAGACTGTATGTCAAGTGTATGGCTTTATAATATACAGAAAAGTAGTTTCCCAGTGGACAACTACAGAAATTCGGGTTTTCTGAGGTTTTAATGTAGATTTTTATGTTTGCATTTCAGGGAATTCAATAACTATTGCTAGGAATTGAGTCCTACTATAGTCGTTGGTGGGAACCATTCCTTCCCGATTCATCTTGTAGAGCAGCATCTCAGTTCTGGGTATTTGTAAATTATTTACAGAATCACAGAATATTAGGGGCTGGAAGGGACCTCAAAAGATCATCCAGTCCAACCCCCCTACCAGAGCAGGATCACCTAGAGCAGGTCACACAGGAATGCATACAGGCAAGTTTTGAATATCCCTCAGACAGGGAGACTCCACAACCCCCCTGGCAGCCTCTTCCAGTGTTCCATCACCCTAACAGTGAAAAATTTTCCCTCATGTTTCCATGGAACTTCCTATGCCGCACCTTCCACACATTGACCCTTGTCCTGTCATTGGGCATCACCAAACAGAACCTGGCTCCATCCCCTTGGCACCCACCCTTACCTCCTTGCTAATGAATGGCCTCAGGTCCAAGTCTGAGGAATCCATAAGAGTTTCCAAAATACCTAGTAGATTTTGAACTGGCCATTGAAGACCCCAGTTCAGTCATGTTTTCAGGAGTAGGAAAAGATGAAGAGAAAACATTAGCTAACTGGTGAAGTATCTGGTGGTGTCCTACTTCAGGGGTCAGAAGCCTGAAATAAAGCAAAGCTGCTTACAAAGAGAGGATTGTGTAGGGGAAGAGGAAGGAAATCAAGTTTCAGACATTATATTAGGGCATTTCATAATGGGAATGGTTAAGTAACTAAGGTGATTGTTTCAATTTATGGACATTTAGGTGACCTGGACCTTTGCAGTGCAGTCAGCAATCCTTTCTGTGATTTGACAATCAAACCCAAAAGTTGTAAACGCAGCAGAATAAAACAAATGCTAGGTTAATCTGAGCTGTGATGTATAAGTGAGCCTGGAAGTGAAGTATCCTGAATGGTTCCATTTTGCTGCTTCTGTTTTTTTCTCTCTTTGTGCAACATAAATAACACATCAGCATTCAAGTGTCCCTTGTTTGTTTGTGTGGTGTTCTGCTAATCATTTATAGGCCTGACCATTGAACTTGCTTGAGAGCAACTCTGCTCTCCCCTGAAGTTCTGCTTATTATGTGATCAGATCTTAAGTCTTGACTTGTGTAACTTTCTTTAGGTTCTGCTTGTGTATATTATGGCTTGAAATGATGATTTTCAAGTTTATGTTGATTATTACTTGCAGTCATACCTTCTGTAACTTGTATTCTTATTTATTTTGCTGTGTGACTTGCAGTGAAGAGTTTACCTTCTTCACCAGAATCGTCACTGTCACCAGCTACATCTACACAGACACAGCTCACAGAAGGATCACATTTCATGTGTGTATAGTTGCAGAGAAGTAGGTCTCTTTGTCTTTTTTTTTCTTTTCCCCCCACCCCTCCTGCAATTTTCCCAATGTTTTTCTAAGTATATCTGTCCTAGTTATCCTTCCAAGAAGCATCTACAGACAGTTCTTGACAAGACAAAGTTACCTGCAGTGTTGAATGTAAACTAACCAGATAACAAAACAAATACATGTATTGATTCACTTGCAAGTAATAGATTGTCTGTCTAAGTACAAAGAGAAAGGACTAATTGGCTTATCAAGCACATTCTCCACCAACTGCCAAGATAATAGCCCTTGGAATTATATGAGAGACCTAAGCTGTTACAAAACAGATACCCAGTTAAGGTAGGAGCATCAGTGCTCAGGTGCAAATGAATCTTGATGCTTCAGTCGTGGTAACGGTCAACTAGAGATAAATCTGTTTAGTGATGTATAGGAGGGAATGGTCAAATGGCCCAAAGACTTCATGGCTTAAGACATTGATAACTGAGGTATGACAAAAAGGAAGGGAATAAATGGGGGGGGGGGTGGTAATAAAAATTTTAATATGGTATAGTTTTTCTTTTTAGACACAGCCCTATGTGGCTTCTCTTCCTTTATCACAAGAGGTGATTTCTTCTAGGAATCAAGTTTAAAAGCATCAGTTAAGCTAGATTTACATATTCCTACCTGTTGTGTTGACTACTTAATGAAAGGAAATGGAAATACCAGTGAGCATATTTGTTGATACAAGTGTTTCAACTTCTCTAGCATTTAAATCAGTTCCACATTTCATAGAATCAGTAAGGTTGGAAAAGACCTCAAAGACCATCAAGTCCAACCTATCACCCAACACCTCATGACTAATTAAACCATGGCTTCAAGTGCCACATCCAACCCCTTTTTGAGCACCTCCAGTGACTCCACCACCTCACTGGGCAGCACCTTCCAATGGCCAATCACTCTTTCAGTGAAGAACTTTCTCCTCACCCCGAGCCTAATTTCTTTGTTGTCAGGATGCACCTGCTTTCTGCTGACAGAACGAGCTTTCTTTCAATGGTAATGTTCTATGCCATAGCTAATGTAACTTTAGAAAACTTGAAAATCAAGGCATTTTCAGTCATTTGTCATGAGCAGATCTGAAAATGCCTTTTTTATTCTTACTTTTTTTCCCCCACTTACTGTCCCGGTCTCCATCGACAGGCTTTCACTGTAGCAAATTAGACTTGTTCATTACGTACTCCTTTATTATATGGACTGTGGGCAGGAAACTGTTTTCACTACTCTTAAAAAAGAATAATAATCTTTTTCTCCTTCTGAGAAAATACACTCCTCACAATCAGTGTTGATAGCTGTATTGCTGCCTTCCTGACAGATGTGGTTTGTCATGATTAGATTTAGCTTAGACTCTTGTACTTTCCTTCAAAAGCTTTATGATAGAATGATCTTAAAATCTGAGTGAGGCTGTTCATTGGTTTGTGGCAATATTGATTTGTATGAATGTTGTTCAGTGTCACTCTAGAAATACACATACATTTGGCATGCATCTTCTGTTTAAGTAAGATAAACTCTACCCCATGAACTCAGTTTCAGGTCAGAAGCAAAACTGGAAGTGGCCTGCTGGAATTCTGTCCCTTGCCACAGAGTGCCTGTTTTCAAAGGGGGAGCACCCTATAACTTCCCCAGAAATTTATTACAAATTGAATTTCAAGTTGCCTTCAGCTGTTGTCATCAACTCCAAAGATCAGCTGAGCAAATTCCTGCTTTTAATTATTTATGCTAAATAGGAGACCAGCAATAGTGAAGTGCTGGTACAGTAACCTATTCTGTACAGCTCTGCAGATCAGCCCTAGCTGCTTATGCTGCATCTGGGATGGCATTTGTTAAAGGAATGCCTTACTTACACGTCTCACTACACTTGAGGAAAGGATTCCCGAGCATAAAATACATCTGGCTCGGCTGTTTAATGCTTGAATTCAGTTGGAGAAAGCATTCAACTACGTGCATATACATTCCAGATTTCTTCGCTACACTTGATGCCTCTGTCAGTCGTTTCTTAGAAGCTCCAAAACAAATTCATGCCTCATCTGTGTAGGAGGTGCATGAACCCTAATCTGCTTGCCTGCAGTATCTACTGCCCTATACTTTCTGGGGCTGCCATTCCAGTATTCCAGTGCTTTGCACTTTGCTGAAAGAGTGTGGTTTTTCTGTGTGCAAGAGCTCAGTGTCTCTCAGGTGCAAGAAATCCTGCGCAGCAGAGGGAATATCAGAGCTGTGGGATCAGCTCTGTCGATACATAACCAAAATTTTCAGGCACATCTGGAAAATGTATGGTAGATTTCAGAGAATAATGAGGTAATACCTATGTTTGGCTTTTACAGTCAATTAGTAAAATGATACTCTTGGCACCATGCCAGGGGAATTTGGCATAGGAAATTGGTGACATAGGATATTGCAGGACTAAGGAAAATCCCATTAACGCAGACCTACTTACTTTGTCACGGCTCCTGCTTGGCAGAGACAGATCTGGATGTGCACCACTGCGGTTGCTACATTTTAAGCATTGCATTGACGCTAAGTAATGGAGCAATAGTGACATTTTCTACAGCACCTGGATCCAAAGCTCATTTCTGCTAAGAAACTGTCCAGAGCTATTTATGGAAGTCCTTTCAGCAATTATCCAAATGCAGCGAGCTCCAGGGTGGAGCACTTGAACATCAAAACACCTTGCAGCTCTGCTGCCATTGTGGCACAGCAACCAAATAATGCTGCATCCTTCCTTCCTCAAACTGTGCCTTGTCATTTGTAAGAGCAATCAGGGTCTGTTGCCCCTTTGGAGGCGGCTGTGTACAACAGGGTAAAACTCTCAGAATAAACAGGCAAATGTAATGTGCATTTGAAAAAAAGCTTGCTTTTGCTTCTTGCTGCTCAAGAGAATTGATTTTCTAAACAACTGATTTCCAGAATGCTTTCTTATTTGCTACACCATTGATAACTACTGCTAGGATAAGGTCAGAAATAGTTTGCCACGTTTCAGTTGAGGAGTTGCTTTATACAATACTCTGTTGTTGCTCAAATGGAGTAACTTAATCTATGTCTGTCTTTCAGCACCAATGGCTTCTGGTGAAACAATTCATGCCTGAGATGTATGGACCTGACCTATGAAAATATGAGAAGAGATTGTACAGTATATTTTAAAATCTATGAAATTCATAGTTCTGATGCTTTTGGCCACAGAGCATCATTTTATCACTTCCTGGAAAATGTTTATTCCAAGAGAGCTTTAAATGGCCCACACGTACACTCAACAACCTTCAGATCGGTCTCCTGATACCAGCTTGCTGCTACGATTTCTGTGCACATAAAATAAAAGCTCTTTTTAAATGTGCAGCCTACAGTCAGAACTTTCTTTGACAGCCTCCAGAATTTAATGTTCTTTTAATTATGGATGATTTAAGTTTACCTTTTTTGGGGGTGTGTGTGTGTGCTTCTTTTCCTCGTAGAACTTGGTTCACTTCACATATCACCGTTTTACACCTTTTTCAGCACTACAGTTTATTGGGTTAACATTTTCTTTGTAAAATTTTTATATATATATATATATATACATACACATAGATATATTTAAAATGTGCCATTTTTATTATTGCTTAGTTTAAAAAAGGAGAGAAAGAAAAAATATGTCCTGTTTCTGCTGTAATTATTTCTTGGTCAGGTTGCAATGTCAGCAGTTACTGCCACACTTCTGTCAACATAGACATTAATGTTAGTGGTTACTTTTGCCTAAGTAAAATGGAGTGTAGGTATTTTGAGGTACTGGGCTTTTTCCTTTGTTGGGTTAGGGTGTGTACAGCAATAAGCAGGTTTTCAATCCAGTCCTTAGTTGGTGTACAAATGTAATTATGTTCATTGTGTGTATATTATACAATGAGCACATACAATGTAAGTATAAGAAGCCACTTACTATTGTTCCAATACCAATGTTCATATCCCATTTCTTTTATATCCTATTAAATAAATGTTGATGTTCTTAAGGACTTGTATGGTTAGTATTTCTTCCAGCAAACAGATGTCACACTGTGTTCCACCTTTTGATGTGGGGAATGCAACAGTTCTTGTCTCGTTGGCGACGTCACCCGTCAACCAGAGTAGCAGTGACAGACTCTTAAGAGATTCCAGTCTTCCTCTGCGGGAAAGAATGAGGCTGCAGCACAGAACAAAAAGACAACCTGAGACTGAGACACAAGAAATACAGGTCCAGCTCCTGACTCTCCCAGGCTCGTATTGTGATATTGGGAAAGATCACTTACTCATTCTGTGCCTCCATTCCCTTCCTGTGTACTGAGAGGTAACAGCCTGTCTTACTGGAGCGTGGTGAGCGGTAATTCAGCGCTTGCAGATGCTGAATGCCACATTCAGTGGGGTTAAGGAGAAAAGTATGATGATTCCTTGAGGCTTTGACATCTGCAAAACATCTTGCAGAAACTAAAAGAAAACCTGAAATAATTTGTCAAGTGTCATCCTACTACAGATGTTACTAGCTTCACTTTTCCATCTCACGCAGCTGTCTGAATTTGCCTGAGACAAAAGAGATTTAGAAAAGAATGATGAAAAATAAAAAGATTTAAGGCAAAGCTTTTTGCCTCTAGCATGTAAAGCTAAGAAAGCTTCTAAATGTTCAGGCAGCTGCTGTGTGCTTCGGTGCATGTGTGTGCCGTAAGCAGTAAGGCAAGTTTCATAAGGCGACGACTGCCTTGTGCTCCTCTTGTGCTTTTTTATCACACAAACCATATCCTGTTGAAGTTCATGTGGCTGTACTAGAGGCTCTATGATTCATTGTGCTTTTCCATAGAGGGGTGCCTGAGACTGGCACACACTTTGAAATT
Source organism: Colaptes auratus (assembly GCA_015227895.2). NCBI lineage: Eukaryota > Metazoa > Chordata > Aves > Piciformes > Picidae > Colaptes > Colaptes auratus. The sequence continues at coordinate 8,184,874 of CM037634.1, forward strand.
AACCCTTTATAGTTGCCCCCTAAGTAGGAGTCTGTGTTCGTTGTACTCTTCTGTCACTCCTATCTCTGCTGCAAGTTCTTCCTGGGGCTCTTTGCCACAGACACACAGAACAGGTGATCTGTATACCTTTCATTTTGCCATTTTCTTTGAAAAGTGAAGGAACAGGAAGCAGAATGTAGCAGCAGAGCTTAGAAGGTCACAATGAAAGAGATGACTGAAGGAAAGACGATGAATCATGATGCAGGCAGAGAGCATCCAGCTGAAAGCTTGACCAAATAGCCTTTCTTCGTTTCATATTTTTGGAACACTGGCCCCAGGTTAGTTCATCCTTCCATCCAAAGCATGGAGCAAAGAAGTGGGTTTGTTTTCTTTTTACATTGCTCAACCAGTCGAGGTGTAAGTTCGGTGGCATCACTGGAACACCTGGGGCAAAGAAAGCAGGACATGCCCTGTTCTCTCCCTAGCCCTTGGAGAGAGCTGTTTGGCTGTCAAGCTTTGCAATCTTTTCCTGTCCTTGCTGCCAAGAAAAGAATTGCAACCAATTAAAGCAGGAATGACTGAGTGGGTTTTGGACATTTACAGAACTTGTCGGTGTTTAAAGCAGTTGCCAGTTTGCTGCATCTGCAAAGTACGTGCAGTTTAGACTGAAGCTGAGGGAGAGTGGGAGAATTGGCAGGGACTTGCTGGTGTAACTTAGAAAGACAGCAAGCACAAATGATGCAGGAATGTAGTGATGCTCATAATTTCCCTTCCTGTGGGCACTTGCAGCAAAGCCTTGTGATTTCACTGGGTGCTCTACTTTTGTGTGTGTGTGTGTGTCTTACAGAGAGGAGCGTGGCTTTGTGTCACCACAGAGCATCTGCTGTCTCTTACCTCATCAGAGTAACTCATCCCGGGTTCATACTCCTGAGAGATAGAAATACCAGAGTGCTGATACTGTCGGCCTTTCAAACATCTATTTTAAGTTTGTAATTAGGATATTTTTATATTTCTGATTGCTTTATTGACTATTGCACTGACACTTGTATATATGGAACGTGCTTTTTTTTCAAAAGCAGGAGTCCTTAGGAATAATGCAGCACATTCTCTAGAGATGTTCATGCTTTTCAGAACCAGTTACATCTATTTTTGTCTTTTGTTCACCGTTTGCATTGTTCCAAGACTACTAGAGAATGTGATTCTTAAAAGTCCCTTAATAAAGTGACATTATTCAAACAGTTATAGTTGGTGTCTTGGCAGTTTTTTTGTCTCTTGTGGCATGGCTCAGTGAGAAAGACCTCACGAGGCAGCTGAAACCCAAACCTTGTTTATCGTATTCCTAAAGCGGGAAAAGTAGTCCTCGGTCACTATTTCCTATTCATAAATGTGTCATAACAGGAATCCAGTAAGAGTCTGTTTTCAGGAAATCAGAACATTTTTAAGCAGTTCATTTCTATCTAAATATAGTTCTGGGCCCCTCAGTTTAGGAAGGATGTTGACTTGCTGGAACGTGTCCAGAGAAGGGCAACAAAGTTGATGAGGGCTTTGGAGCACAAGCCCTATGAGGAGAGGCTGAGGGAGCTGGGGTTGCTTAGCCTGGAGAAGAGGAGACTCAGGGCAGACCTTATTGCTCTCTACAACTACCTGAAGGGAGGTTGTAGACAGGCAGATGTTGGTCTCTTCTCCCAGGCAGGCAGCACCAGAACAAGAGGACACAGTCTCAGGCTGCACCAGGGGAGGTTTCGGCTGGATGTTAGGAAGAAGTTCTGTACAGAGAGAGTGATTGCCTATTGGAATGGGCTGCTCAGGGATGTGGTGGAGTCACCATCATTGGAGGTGTTCAGGAGGAGACTTGATGGGGTGCTTGGTGCCATGGTTTGGTTGTTTAGGTGGGTTGGATTGGTCGATAGGTTGGACGCGATGATCTTGAAGGTCTCTTCCAACCTGGTCTATTCTATTCTATTCTATTTGGACACTGAGAAAGAATTACTACAAGCCTGATTGGATCCACTGGATGTAGCAACCAGCAGTACATACATGAAAAAGATTAATGGATTAAAAGGAGTTGGTGGTGCTGGTGGATGGAAGCTCAGTATGAGCTGCCAGTGGGTACTTGCAGCCCAGAAAGCAATCATATCCTGGGTTGCATCAAGAGAAGCATGGCCAGCATGTCAAGAGATGTGATTCTCCCCTTCCAGACCACTCTGCTGAGACCCCACCTGGAGCACTGTGTCCAGTTCTGGAATCCCTATTACAAGGAAGATCTGCACATGCTGGAAGTTGTCCAGAGAAGGGCCACGAGGATGATTAGAGGGCTGGAGCACCTCTGCTATGAGGACAGGCTGAGTCAGTTGAGTTTATTCAGTTTGAAGAAGAGAAGGCTTCGAGGAGACCTTATTGTGGCCTTCCAGTATCTGAAGAGGGCCTACAAGAAAGCTGGTGAGAGACTTTTTAGGGTGTTGAGTAGCGATAGGACCAGGGGGATGGATCCAAGCTAGGAGTGGAGATTTAGATTAAATGTTAGGAAGAAGTTCTTCGCTGTAAGGATGGTGAGACACTAGAACAGGTTGCCCAGGGAGGTGGTGGAAGCCCCACCCCTGGATGTTTTTAGGGCCAGGCTGGGTGTGGCTCTGGGCAACATCACCTAGTGTGAGGTGTCTCTGCCCATGGCAGGGGAGTTGGAACTAGATGATCCTTGAGGTCCACTCCACCCCTGACAATTCTGTGGTTATATCATTAGTAAGGGCTCTACTAAATTCTCTCGTACTTGGCGTGGTGGCTTAAGTGATATCCTGGCAGAGCAAAGCAGCAAAGTGGAAGATCTTTAATCAGTGGTGGTGTTGGCTAACTCTTACTCCAATCTTTTCATTTTGTAAAAACAAGGTGGAGTGTTTGGTCTTTTTTTCTGTTTCAGTGAAACTAGAAGTAGTACTTGCTCAGATCAGTGGGTCATCATGTCTTTCCTGCACAATCTTCTCTTGTACCTGTGATCTTGAACTTTGCTATACTTACTTTTTAAAGTTGTTCTAGAATACTTTAAGCCTCATTCAGTTTGAATTCCATCCTTTAAAAGCTGGCATTTAAATGGCCAATGAACCAATCGTCTATACCTGTCACTAATACTGTATCTGGAACAACTTCATTTAACTTTGTTAAGGGCACATGTAAAGATAACAAAGCAACATCTGGCCTTCATTTCTTTTAAAGAACATTGTATATACATATTCTTGCTGTTATATCCTCAGAGCTTCTCCATATGGGAACACTGAAGAAGCTGCTACAAAACAAAATGGAATACATTGGTGGCTGAAAGGGAATGTCTGGCCCAAAATGAAGACTAAAAGCAGCTGCTTTCTGAGCTTGACACGCACAACTTGTTACCCAGCTGTTCCAGATGTGTCATTCAAATGTCACTTGTGGAATTAAGTTTATGGTATATTTTTGTGTGAAGTTTCTTCCTTCTGTCATACAGCAAAGAAAATGTTTTTAAAGTGCCAGAATTACCTGGCTGTTGCATTGAAACTACAAGCAACTCTTAATTGTAGCTATGGGTAAGTAGCATCACAATGGCTGCTAATTGGCTAAGGTGGGTCTCGGTATGGATGAGTCTAAGAACCCTTACTTAGGCTGGGGTAGGTTCTGTTTGGAATGTTTTCCAGGGGGCTGCAGTCGAGAGTATCAGGACAAAACCAGATGTGATCTCATTAACTTCTTTATTGTTGAAATCTAACGTGAAATAAGGACTTGATTTTTGCTGTCAAATTCTATCCAGATCCCTGTTCTGTGGAACAGCAATACTTCAAAAGAATTTCAGACTAAAAATGGAAACAACCTCTTCCTCCCTTGAAGGTGAAACAAGTACTTAAAAAGAAAATAAAAGCAGACCCTGCAAGTTTAACCTTGTCCATAGGAGAAGCACAGCCTAGATTCATAGATTCATACAATGGTTTAGATTGGAAGAGACCTTAAAGATCATCTCATTCAAATCCCCCTGCCATGGGCAGGAGATACCTTCCACTAGACCAGGCTGCTAAACAGATGTGCAGATGGAATAAAATGTAGACATTTCAGGTAGCTACATACCTTTGTATGTTGTTGTTGCCTTTTTGAAACAGCTTCAAAGTCTCAATGACTTTTATTTTCCACTTGCATGGCATAAACTTATTTCTCAAATGCAAGACAGCATTTTTCAGCTAGCAGCAAACCTGGAAGGGCAGCCTGTGTAAGACACCAAAGGCTTTCAAAGGAACTGCTCCAAGTACAATACCTTTTAGTCAGTGACAGTCACTGCACCATGCCACTCCTTGGCTCTGCAGAAGCCTGGTCTGAAATAGTGCTGGTTTCCCAGCTCTCCAGTGTGAGCAAGGTGATCCCTGCCTCCCAGCAAAAGGGATCTGCATGCAGTGGAGTCCACAAGGAGCAGCAAGGAAGTGCTTTAGGGGGAGCTCTCAAATCAGCTCCCTTCAGTCCACCAGACACAAACTTTACTTCTGCCTTTTCCAGCAGGCAACAGCACCCTGCTGACATTGCTACACCAAAGTGAGTGCCAGGGGAGGTCGCAGGTGTGTTTTCAGGGTTGGTGAGCTGCTGTTTTCCTTCCAGCCAGAAAACTTGTGCAAGCCAGAAAATCTAGCCTTAAAGGTAGATGGTAACACAGGGATGCAGCAGATCAGCTGTGATGAGGAGAGTTCCCAGCATGAAGTGATCTGGGGACTTTAGTGTCTCTTCTGCAGCCCCTGGGGTTGGCAGACACACTTTGCTTCCTCCCTCCCTCCCCCATCCTGTCCTGAGCAGCCTCCACTAGTTGGATTCTCCCTTTATTTTTCAGCTTGCTCTGCTTCGAGGAGGAAAAGGTCTTGCTTCAGTGTGTGTGCTTTCAGGAGCTGCTGCTGGTGTGCTCTCAGCTGCTGCAGCCCCTGTGTCATGGCTGTCTGCATTAACTCCACTGTAGCTGGGAAGTGACACCCACAACCATTCTGGTGGCCTTTCCCTTCCCCTCAAGCTGGTTTGTCATGGGTCTTGACCTCAGAAAAAAGCAAATGCAAGTTTTTTCTCTGATAAAACTCAAGACTCTGATAGGACTCAGTTCTGCACCTCATATTCAAGGTCAGGCTTGACAGAGCTCTGGGCAAACTGATCTAATAGAATATGTACCTGCTGACTGCGAGGGGTTGGACTAGATGTCCTTTGGAGGTCCCTTCCAACCCAAACCATTCTGGGATAACCCACACTGAGTTTGATCTCACCCCCTCAGAAGACCAACTTCTGTGATTCTGTGAAAGGTGGCACCAAGGCGTGCAGCAGGAATCCAACAGCTGCAACACAGAGCAGTGAGCCTTTCCAGAAAGAGACCTGATCCTCAGCTGTTGTCACCTGGTAGCTTTCATGAACTGCAATAAAGTGACTGGCACTGTCCAGGACTGTTTTGCAGCTATAAAGCCACTCCAGCCCAGTGTGTGAAATATTCTGCATTCCTTGTCTGGGGAAAAAAAATGCCTTGCCCAGCTGTCTGTCCCTCCATAAGCAGCTGAACCCAGGGCCCCCCAGTTTATTGCTTAAAATCACTAAAAACTGCAGGTGCTTGCCGGCATGAAATGTCAGGCTCAAAGCATATGATGTGAGGCCCTCAGCATGTCCAAGTGACTTGCATGTGAAGCTCCCTTTGAGGGAACAATTCTGTTCAGGACAAAAAAACCCAAACAAACTGGTTTTGATTATTGTTTTTGCAGTACTAGTCTGATTGCCAGAAATCAAGTAATTAGTAGCTACAAGCAAATATGTAAGAAGTGGAGAAAGTTGTCTTTAATTCAAAACAGTAATTAGAAAGAAAAAGGAAAAAAAAAAAAAAACCTGGCAAATTCAGCAACCCTGAACTCACAAAAATGATTTTTGTAATCATCTCTTCACATTCTTTCTCTAGAACACATCCAGAGAAGGGCCACAAGGACAATCAGAGGGCTGGAACACTTTCCTATGGAGTCAGACTGAGGAAGTTGGGGCTGTTCAGTCTGGAGAAGAGAAGGCTCCACGGAGACCTTATTGTGGCCTTTCAGTATCTTAAGGGGGCTACAAGAAAGCTGGGGAGGGACTTTTTAGGGTGTCAGGGGGTGATAAGTCTAGGGGGAATGGAGCAAAACTAGAAATAGGTAGATTCAGATTGGATGTTAGGAAGAAATCCTTCACCATGAGGGTGGTGAGACACTGGCACAGGTTGCCCAGGGAGGTGGTGGAAGCCTCATTCCTGGAGGTTTTGAAGGCCAGGCTGGATGTGGCCCTGAGCAACCTGGTCTAGTGTGAGGTGTCCCTTCCCATGGCAGGGGGCTTGGAACTAGATGATCCTTGAGGTCTCTTCCAACCCTGACTATTGTGTGATTCTGTGAATATGAATTTCTGCTGAGTTGACACTGATTACCTGTGTAGTTAACTATTGCACAACTTCCTTCTTGGTAAAATCCTAAGTCAGCAAGAACATGGAGGCTGTTGGACATGTTTTAGCTTTAAAGATTAATGCTCTCTTTTTTTACCTTTCCCCTCCTCACCTCCTATTTTCATGCTTGTTCACCAGTCTTGCACACAGCCGTTAGTGGCTATTGCATGTGTTGTTTCTGTACTCTGGAATGGTCATATCTAGAGAGAGAGAGGAAAAAATATACTCATGTCTGCTGCTGTTTTGTGTTTGATTTCTGGCTGCCTGGAGATTGTCTCAGTGAGTTTACACATGCAGGGGTTAGTTCTGCGTGGAAAACAACTTGTGTATGAGTGAGGACTAGCTGAAGGTGTCATTTCATCAGCTAGGATAGTGCCTGGAAACCTGGGATTGTTTGATCTAAAGCATATTTGAGTAACATTTCTGGCTCTTTTCTTAGCCTATGCCAATACACATATCATAATATCTTGTATCTGCTGTTTCTAGAATGTTGTGCTTCCAGGTAACAAATAATTTTGATAAAGTGCCTGGATATTCACAGAATGTTAGGGGGCTGGAAGGACCTCAAAAGATCATCCAGTCCAACCCCCCTGCCACAGGAGGATCACCTAGAGTAGCTCACACAGGAACATGTCCAGGCAGGTTTGGAATGCCTCCACAACCTCTCTGGGCAGCCTGCTCCAGTGCTCTGTCACCCTCACAGTGAAAAAGTTTTTCCTTATGTTCACGTGGAACCTCCTATGTTCCATCTTGCACCCATTGCCCCTTGTCCTATCACTGGACATCACTGAGAAGAGCCTGGCTTCATCCTCCTGACACTCACTCTTCACATATTTATAAACATTAATGAGGTTACCCCTCATTATCAGAATGTGTGAGATCCTGGTCACTATTTATAATGAAGGTACCAGTTGCTAAGCAAAGAACCAGGCTCTCAACTATTTAGGAGATTGTGTTAGTGAAGGGCAATTGCAACACTGGGAAAACCATATCTGCTTGTATAATCTGATTCTTGGGTTATGGGGAGGATAACTTCTCTGAACTCACAGTATTTTGGGTCAAAAAATAATTCATTATCTTAAGCTTTTCCACTCTGTGTCATCAGCTAAATACAGCCTAGCTATACTCCCCTTCATTTCCATTATCCAGAATATAGGACAAGGAAGAACAGAGGTCGTGGTGTTATGATCTTTTTTGCCTCAATGAAATCTTAGGGACCCCAAGAAGCACAGTTAGGTCATATTTGTAAAAGGCAGGAGTCTAAAGCCTTGCTTTAAACCATGCCTGTCTTAGAGAAATGCTCTGCAAGGCATTACCATACATCTTTTCCCTGTCTGTCTGGTTCCAGGCTAGAGCACTTCAGTTACTTCACCTTTGAACAGAATCCCTAAATCTACAACATTTTCAGGCAATTAATCATAGGCAGTTTGTGATGTCTCAGATCTCTTTACAGCTCTCAACTATTAGGAGGACAGCTGTATACAGGAGTGAATCCTGATGAAAGCCTAAGCACTCCAGACATTCTAGGCAATTCTAAAACCCTTGGATGCTGTAGCTGTGTCTTTGTCTGAGTGCTGCAAACTGGATTTCTGTTCAGTTGATTGGATGGCCTCCTCCAACAACTGTTGAGGAGATGCTGATTTTAAGGATGCTCAGCAGACTGTATTTGTGTTTTGAGACGTGCTGCTGGCAGTCAGTGCTACTGCAGGGGGAGGCTTTCCCCCCCACAGCCCTCCGTTTTCCCTGCAGCCGTCAGCAGGCAGCGGCTCGATGGCTTGTGCTGTTACAGCGTTATTACCTGTTGGCAGCCAGTCTGAGCTTCCTTCCAGTATCTGCTCCGGGAAGATAAGTTTTGTTAAGAGGGGAAGCAGAAGATGAAGGGCACGTATGTTATCAGTCCAAGTTCAAGTACTCGCCCGGAAGGATCCCTAAAGAACAAAGTTAGCCTCGCTGCAGCTGCTGCTTTGGCGCTTTAGCTTCCCTCCTTTTTCCTCTCTGCCTGTGCTTTTGTCCTCATGGCGTGGCTACCATTGTGTAGTAGTTTTAAGGGATGAAAGCAAGTGATTGCTGATGGGTGACATGATAAGGCTTTAAATGGGAATGCAGATTGGTTCCAATACCAAGCAAAATAATAACGTGAACAAAGCAAGCGGTGGCAGCACAATTGGCTTAGAATGATCGCGGTAGCTGTAAGTGACTGACAAAAGAAACTCTGATACACAAATATCAATATGTGTTTTAAAGTAAACCCTGACGTTGGAATGTCTAGACCCATCCAAGATCCTGTGGTCTGGGAAACTCTGTAACCTTAGAGCTCTCCAGATGCGGCGCAGACTGCAGCTCACCTTTCATCTTAGTAACATTTTGTATCCCGTTCTCTTCTGACTTTCTGGGAATCTGGGTGCTGAGCACACGCAGGAAATTGGGGATTACAAACTTGTCTGAACTTTTCATTGCTAGACATTAACATGCGGATGCAGCAGCCTGTATGTAAATGATGTTATCTGAGCTGTTTTATGCATGTGCTTCCAAGATAAGAAAGGAGATTATTTCATTATGTGAACTAATTACCTGTGAAGAAAAAAAATTAGAGCTCTTTTAATGTTCATGCCAGGCTGTATTTTTATTAACCTTCATACTCAATGATCCAGTGTTGTATGTTTATTGTGTATTTTCACACATGCAGGACTTGATCCTTTAACCAAAATGAGAGACGTTCTTGATACGATTGTTCACAAACAGGTTTCTTTGCAAGGTTGCAGCTGCGTCTCAGAGCCTTCCTTTGCCTGTAAAATGGGGCTGCTTCACCAAGGGCAAAGTGACTTTAAGTGTCATAGTATTGCTGCTTAATTATGCACAGCAGCAATTAAAGATAAAAAGCGGACAATCATATTAAACTGGAACTACCAGCACCAGAACAAGAGGACACAGTCTCAAGCTGTGCCAGGGGAGGTTTAGACTGGATGTTAGGAAAAACTCTTCATAGAGAGAGTGATTGCCCATTGGAATGGGCTGCCCAGGGAGGTGGTGGAGTTGCCATTATTGGGGGTGTTTAGGAGGAGACTTGATGGGGTGCTTGGTGCCATGGTTTAGTTGATTAGGTGGTGTTGGGTGATAGGTTGGACGCGATAATCTTGAAGGTCTCTTCCAACCTGGTTTATTCTATTCTACTTCTATTCTATTCTATTCTATTCTATTCCACTCTACTTCTATTCTATTCTATTCTATTCTATTCTATTCTATTCTATTCTATTCTAAAACAGAGAAGATATTCTCTTGGCCTGATCTGGACTTGAGTACAACCAGGTCAACAGAGTTCGCGTTCATATAGCAGATCTGAGTCCGAATGAGAAGAGCCCTTTTGGTTTCAGACAGGCAACTTGTGTGATTACAAGCTGAACATTTTCGTACTGCAAACATTCTTATGTGAGAGAGAATTTCTGTGAGAGTCTGATCTCTCGTGGTTGCTACGTCTCAGCTGACATTCAGCATGGCACTTATTAATAATATAATTAGATAAGGGAGGAGGGGAGTAACATTCAGATATTTAATATTTGTGTGCCCAGGCAGCCAGGAGGGCCAATGGCATCCTGGCCTGCATCAGGAACAGTGTGGCCAGCAGGAGCAGGGAGGTCATTCTGCCCCTGTACTCAGCACTGGTTAGGACACACCTTGAGTACTGTGTCCAGTTCTGGGCCCCTCAGTTTAGGAAGGATGTTGACTTGCTGGAACGTGTCCAGAGAAGGGCAACGAAGTTGGTGAGGGGTTTGGAACACAAGCCCCATGAGGAGAGGCTGAGGGAGCTGGGGTTGCTTGGCCTGGAGAAGAGGAGGCTCAGGGGAGACCTTATTGCTCTCTACAACTACCTGAAGGGAGGTTGTAGCCAGGCAGATGTTGGTCTCTTCTCCCAGGCAACCAGCACCAGAACAAGAGGACACAGTCTCATGCTGCACCAGGGGAGGTTCAGACTGGATGTTAGGAAGAAATTCTTCACAGAGAGAGTGATTGCCCATTGGAATGGGCTGCCCAGGGAGGTGGTGGAGTTGCCATTATTGGGGGTGTTTAGGAGGAGACTTGATGGGGTGCTTGGTGCCATGGTTTAGTTGATTAGGTGGTGTTGGATGATAGGTTGGACACGATGATCTTGAAGGTCTCTTCCAACCTGGTTTGGTCTATTCTATTTTAATATTAGCAGAGCTTTTAAACCAGCATTTATTTTGTCACATTTTTAAGCACAATATAAACTGAGTTGTTGGTGTTTGCAGATATATATTTTTCGCTGATGATAATATGTTGCATGTAATGGAAGTGAATGTCCATGCAATATGCCAGAGTTACCACAGTGCAGTGCAGCTGGTGAGATCACCTGCTGCAATAAATAAAGTCCCCAGATGTGACAGCATTAAGTGTGAAAAAGAGCTCCAAATTGTGTGCTAGGATAGCAGCATTGAAATACAAGTGATTCACTGCCATTGGTCCAGCACTTCACTTATGTGAAAACAATCAAGGGTAGTGACAGGAATGGTGGGGGTTTGGATCACTTCTTTACATGGAAGATTCTGAAACTGGGAAGTGAATGTGGCTGAAAAACATTTGTCTAAGATCAGGCCCTCAAGATAGCAGATAGCACAGAACCCATGGCCTGAAGTAGTGCAAAAGGATTTTCCTGGGAAGAAATAAGGCAGAAGTAGGTCACCACTCTCTACAGATGGCTTAGCACTTTTCAGTGCCTGAGTGTCACTTCTAGAATATATGCCTGTGCTGTACCTCTCGTGCACTAGCACAACCTAAGTCAAATTCTCTTCTCAAGTCCCCAGTTTCATGTGAAGACACAGAGAGAAACTCTTGTAAGATACACCACACTTTAAAATAAATCTTTTTTACCATGCTCTAAGGTATTACAACAAAAATATTTCCTATACGTTTCAGGCTTTAAATAGCTGAATCCAATTTCTCGCCAAGATGAAACAGCTATTCAGCATTGTCAAACCCAGATACAGTTTCAACTGGTAACAAAGATACTTCTGATAAACTATGATTCTGCCCCACTACTCTGCTCTAGTGAGATCCCATGCTGAGCACTGCAGCTAGTTCTGGTGCCCCCAGCATAAGAGGGACATTGAACTGCTGGAGTGGGTCCAGAAGAGGGCCACAAAGATGATCACAGGACTGGAGAACCTCCCCTTCAGGGACAGGCTGAGAGAGTTGGGGCTGTTCAGCCTGGAGCAAAAAGAAGGCTCTGGGGATACCTTACAGTGGCCTTCCAGTGTCTGAAGGAGGCCTACAGAAAGCCAGGAAGGGACTTTTTACAAGGGCTTGTAGTGATAGGATAAGAGAGAATGGACTGAAGCTTGAAGAGGGTAGATTTATACTGGAAATTAGGAAGAAATTCTCCACAGTGAGGGTGGGGAGACACTGGAACAGGTTGCCCAGAGAGGTCATGGATTCCCTGCTCCCTGGCTGTGTGCAGGGCCAGGCTAGTTGAGGCCTTGAGCAACCCAGGATGGTGGAAAGTGTCCCTGCCCATGGCAGGGGGGGGTTGGAACTAGATGATCTTCAAGGTCCCTTCCAACCTAAACCATTCTATAAATCTATGAAATTATCTAGTTAAATGTAATATGAAGCCAGCCTGCTGCCCCACATTCCTACCTTAAGTAATATAGTCGATTGTTTGGGGGCAGGGAACTACCTGAGAAAAGTACTGAACAGTATTTTTTTTGTGCAATTTAAATATCACAGTATCACCAAGGTTGGAAGAGACCTCAAAGATCATCGAGTCCAAGCTGTCACCACAGGCCTCATGACCAGACCATGGCACCAAGTGCCATGTCCAATCCCCTCTTGAACACCTCCAGGGATGGTGACTCCACCACCTCCCTGGGCAGCACATTCCAATGGTGAATGACTCTCTCAGTGAAGAACTTTCTCCTCACCTCGAGCCTAAACTTCCCCATAATATGTCACTAGGCAAAAAAATATTAATGCTCATCTTGACTGAAAAAAAAAAGGAAAAAAAGGAAGTTTTAAAAGACTGAAGAGAATCAAAAGCATCACGTGAGTAAAGACTAGGCCCATGTCTATTGAGCACACTCCATGTATAGTAATAACAAGTGCTTTCACTGCAAGGCTTCACAGATGAACAACCACACCCCAGAGCAACTCTATTATGCACATTCTAACCGTGGTCAAATTGCTGCATAACAAAATGATAGAATGGTCTGTGCACTCCCGTAGAGTCAGTTGATTTGGAGACTGTGAGCAGCTGAGCTGGGAATATCCTTCAGGAGAGAGGAATCACTGCTTTGCCTATTAGAAGACATGCAGCCCATCTGTAGGGCATGCCACTGGGGTATGAAGTTAATTTAGGATTTAGGTTTCCCAATTCTGCATGTATTCCAGGCTTCCTGAGAGAGGGGCCCTCTGAACTATTTAAATTCTGAATTATGGAAGGGTCACAGTGCAGCTGTCTGATATGTGCTGAGTCCCTACCTCCTAGCAGCCATCCTCCAAGAACAATAATATCAGAAATTGCTATGAGTTCCTCAAAACTCTTTAGTGCCCCAGCTCTTGGGCTGAATCTGGCATTATGGCCCCACTGAGGTCAATGGGAATTTTGCAATCGATGCCAGAGAGGCTGAAGTTTCAGATGAGGCTCACAGAGTTTATCTGAGAGCACACCTCTCTGATCCTTTGATTCACAATAAAGGTGGCTGCTGCAAGACTGAGTGTAAAGCATTCAAATCTCAGTTTCCATTCCATTAGTCATAATCAGCAGACACACAATGCAAGTTTTCAAACGTTCATGTTTATATTTCCCAGTGCTTCAAATTAACAGCACTGGAACTCAATCAGCATGTGTGTAGTCAAAAAGACCTTACTTCGCCTTCCTTGTTTACATTGTGAGGACCTCAGCCATGCAGCAGCCATTTTCAGTCATTTTGGTAAAATAAAAGCTTCACTGTGAATGAAAACAATCTCACAGGTACTCAAAACTGGTGCTTGTGTGGTGATCACCGTGGGGCAGTTGCCATGGACAGCAGGTTACTTACATGCAGAGTGGAAGACAATGCATTTACATGGAATGGCATGGAATGGCTAGAGCTGGCTACATAAGATCCCACCCATTTAGGTGGGTTGGATTGGTTGATGGGTTGGACGCGATGATCTTGAAGGTCTCTTCCAACCTGGTGTATTGTATTGTATTGTATTGTCAATAGTATGATCCCAAGCAGCTGGTACTGCCACAGTAATCCTCTCAGCCCCAAAGCTGCCATGCAAAAACCGCAGCACACAGACGTGCTAGCCCATAATGCTGAGGTAACAGGAGTGCAAGCTGGTGCCTTGATGGAGTTGGATTGCAGAATGTGCTGGTATTTGTATAGGGTTTCTACAGACTACTGCTGCCTTCTGTGTGGCTTTTTTTTTGTCGCCAGGGAGGAGCAGAAGAGAATACAGGAAGGCTAGGTGCTGCCCTTGTTAAACCAGGGAAATGAACAGAAGCTGTGAGAGGTACTGAAGAGGGGGGCGGGAGAGTTCTGTTTTTGCCAGATTGCAACTGTATTCCAGCTTCAGAGGGCAAGAGCGGGTAAGTTTGCAGAGTACAGCCAGAGAGGTTTGACAAGCAGATATTCCCCTGGCTCTCTTGTCAGTACGCAGACAGGCAGCACAGTTCCTTTGGCACAGAATCGCTGCAGTGAGCTGATGAAGATCTTTTCAGTCCCTGGGCTTCCCAGTGCTGTCATGACAACAGCTACTTTCTCGGTCCTGCTCAAACCCCTTTTCACATTCAGTGAATGCCATGCACAGAGAAGTAGGTTGTTCTCATCAATCTCCCTCTTGCTCGCTCTCAGGTTTGATTGATTGAGAATGGGGAGGGATGTTGTACTTCTGTGGACTTGGCTTATTTTCCATGAACATGACAGATCCTTGATCTTGGAGGAAGAGTTTGAGGAGTTATGAATTGGAAACATCATTTTAATAGCTCAGAAGGCAAATACACTGTCTGTAACAAATATTTGTCACTAGTGGCAAATAACAATGGAGTAATCCTACTGATTGTGTAATTGCTTTGATTGTTTGACTTCTGCTCTTCAGTGACCACCACAATAAAAGAAAAGCTAGTTTTCATATGAGAATCTGAACTTTTCTGAGATGCAGGTGTTTGAGCATGCCTAAGCTTACCAAATAATAATTTATATTTAAATACACCAATTCTGTATATCTCAGGTTGTCTGATAACCATTCCATTACCTGAATTTTTCCTGTAACATAGGCAGAGCAGTGAGGAGAAAAGAGGAATTGTCCAGCTGTTAAGGTTTGGGGAGATCTGGACTTTGACACCTCCTTCATGACAGGATTTTGCCCAAGGGTGACTGGACTGTGTGATAAATACCTCTCTCTTAAGGAGAGGTATTTATCCCTTAACCCTCTAGCATGCCAAGACCTAGCAGTCACAGAAGATATGTAATCTTAGTTGCTCAGCACTTCTAGTCTCACAGGATTTAGCAAGACCCTAAATTTGTCATGCACACTACCATAGGAGTTTTGAATGCAGCCATCAGTCTCTCAGACTGCATCTAAATCTGCCTGCAGGGACTCACTGCTTAGTCCCAGTCATGCAGCTCAGCTCTCTGGTTAGTGACCAGGGTTTCCTTCCCATCTTTAGAAAACCTGGTGCAAGGTATGACAGGTGTGAACATGGTTTTCATCCCCATGTGAAGCTTGGGCAGAATATCTGGGAACTCAGATATCGATGTACTGCGTTTGCAGGTTTGGCAGTGACTGGGTCTTTGTGCAACATGGGAATAATATCTCAACATTACAGAATCATAGAATAGTTGAGGTTGGAAGGTGCCTCTAAAGATTATTAAGTCAAACTTCCCTGTTCAAAGCAATAGAATAGAATAGAATAGAATAGAATAGAATAGAATAGAATAGAATAGAATAGACTGTGTCCTCTTGTCCTGGTGCTGCTTGCCTGGGAGAAGAGACCAACCCCCACCTAGCTACAACCTCCCTTCAGGTAGTTGTAGACAGCAATAAGGTATCAACTAGAACAGGCTGCTCAGGACCATAAAATCACAGAATGCCAGGTCAGAAGGGCCTCTGAGGATCATCTGGTCCAATCTTTCCAGTTAATATTACAGTTTAAATGAGATGTACCAGCACCCTGTCAAGCTGAGTCTTGGAAGTCCAGTGCAGGGGAATCCACAAGTTCCCTTGGGAGATGATTCCAATCTCTAACTATTCTCATGGAGAAACATTTTCTGCTGGAGTTCAGTAAGTTGTACTCATTACTCCTTGTCTTTTCCATGGGAGTTCCTGTAGAAAAGTGATTCTCCACTGTCCTGCTAGCCACCCTCTATGTACAGGTATTTGGTAACAAGGCCTCCCCTAAGCCTTCTCTTCTCAAGGCTCTCTCAGCCTTTCCCTATATGGCAGGGCTGCCAGTCCCTCTCTGGACACATTCCAGCGTGTACACATCTGGGGTTTTTTGCATAGCAGGGACCAGGTGTGGCCTGACAAGCACTGACAATGACTTTATCTCTGCTGGCAATGCCCTTGTTGATGCAACCCAGCATTCTGCCACTGCAGCACACTATTCACTCATGCTGAGCTCGTTGTCCACCAAGACCCCTAGATCTCTTCCCACAGGGTGGCTTTCCAGCCAGATGTATCTCAGTCTGAGCTACGCTCCTGGGTTATGTATTCCAAGGTGCAAGACCTGTTCTTGTGAGACCCCCCACCTGGAGCAGTGTCTCTGGTTCTGGTGCCCCCAGGCATAAGAAGGACATATAACTGTTGGAGCTGGTCAGAGCACCTCCCCTATAGGGACAGGCTATAAGTGTTGGGGCTGTTCAGCCTGGAAAAAAGGTGACTCTGGGGAGACCTTAGAGCAGCCTTCCAGTACTCGAGGTGAGGAGAAAGTTATTCACAGAGAGAGTTGTTAGCCATTGGAATGTGCTGCCCAGGGAGGTGGTGGAGTCACCATCCCTGGAGGTGCCCAAGAGGGGATTGGACGTGGCACTTGGTGCCATGGTCTAGTAGTCATGAGGTCTTGGGTGACAGGTTGGACTTGATGATCACTGAGGTCTTTTCCAACCTTGTTGATTCTATGATTCTATGATCCTGTGACCTTACATGAAGAGCATGTTCACAAGAGCTTGATCATAGAAATACAAGAGATTCTTTCAAGAAGGGGGGGGGGGGGGAGGGAAGCACAAGCATTGTAACTAGATTTTGGCAAGGGACTTTTCATTTAAATTTTATGAAACAATAATTGTAAAACTAATTAAAGACTTTTCTATGAAAAGCCCATATTCTAGTTATGACCACAAATTGAAGAAGGGGATTTAAAAAGTAATCCTAGAAGGACATAAAAAGCAGCTCCATGGCAAAGGACCTTGGTGTGCTGGTGGACAATAAGTTATCCATGGGACAGCAATGTGCCCTTGTGGCCAAGAAGGCCAGTGGGATCCTGGAATGCATGAAGAGTGCCTCCAGCAGGTCAAGGGAAGATCTCCTCCCCCTCTACTCTGCCCTAGTGAGACCACATCTGGAGTATTGTGGCCAGTTCTGGGCTCTGCAGCTGAAGAGGGATATACTAGAGAGAGTTCAACAGAGGCTGTGAGGCTGATGAAGGGAATGGAACATCTGTCTGATGAGGAAAGGCTGAGAGACTTGGACTTTTTAATTTGGAGAAGAGAAAACTGAGAGGGGATCTTAATCATGCTCACAAATATTTGAAGGGTGGGTGTCAAGAAGAAGGGGCCAGTCTCTTTTTCAGTGGTGCTCTGTGATAGGGCAAGGGGCAATGGACAAAAACTGGAACACGGGAAATTCCACCTCAACATGAGTGAAAACTTCTGTACTGTGAGGGTGACAGCACTGGAACAGGCTGTCTCCTTCTCTGGAGACTTTCAAGACCCATCTGAGTGTGTTCCTGTGTGATCTGCCCTAGGTGATCCTGCTTTGGCAGGGGGTTGGACTTGATCTTCAGAGGTCCCTTCCTCTATGATTCTATGGAAAAGCTACTGAGAGCTTCTACTCTTTCCAAGCTGTGATTTGTATTTCATTAGCATTCAGTTCCCTATGCATTGCTTTTTGGTTGTAATGGTTACACACCGGTTTTGCAAGATGGAAGATCTTAATTGCTTTTATGGTTTTGAAAAGCATCTCCATGTGTGAAAAGCAAAACTCTGCTCTTGATTTCACATCTACATTTCTAGGGGAAAAAAAAAAACCAAAACACTGAGCTAGAGAATACAGAATACAGAATTAACCAGGTTGGAAAAGACCTTCGAGATCATTGAGTCCAACCTATCATCCAACACCATCTAATCAACTAAACCATGGCACTAAGTGCCCCATCCAGTCTCCTCTTAAACAGTTGGACTTGATGATCTTTGAGGTCTCTTCCAACCTTAGTGATACTGTGATACTGTGATAGTTCCAGTGATGGTGACTCTACCACCTCCCCAGGCAGCCACAGTGCTTGTGTAGGATTGCTCCCTCCATTGGGATGTCCTCACCCTGGTTTTATTATAATGTTTGGTAGTAAAAGACCAGTGGAGAACAAATGGATAAACTAGTGGACACCTTGTGTTTGTGCTTGGGTGCCCACCTTCATTGGAGAACAAATGGATAAACTAGTGGACACCTTGTGTTTGTGCTTGGGTGCCCACCTTCATTTAAAGCAGGAATCCAGCTTTGTTTTGCCTAAGAATGTAGACATTCTGTGTGCATGTTTCAGTTTTTGCAACAAGCTGTAAAGCACACAAATGAAGCATGTTATGAAAGCCTTGAACTCAAAGCTTTGTATCTTTCACCTACAAGAAATCTTCATGCCTTCTCGTTTTGCTTCCCCCTGTTTCCCTTCAATATCATTTGACAGCAAATGCAGCACCAATTAGCATGGGTTTTTTTTAGAGGACAGGATTTATGAACTTGTATCCAATTCCTTTCACTTATATCAGAGAATCTAAGGAACTTGGGCTTCCTCTTACTGTTTGTGTTTAAAAACAGCTCAACGCCAAGATGCCCTCATCCCCACTGGGCTGGCAAGTTGTTACAATACAAATGCAAATATGGCAAAGGTTTGGGTGTTGTTTTGGATGAGCTCCAGAAAACCTATCTTCTGGTCCTTTGTATCACCTTGATAATTTCTTGGGTTTTTTCTGCTCCTTTTTTCCCGTCCCCAGGGTGGGCACGTTTAACTGTCCCGAGTTTTCTGAAGTTTCACAGCCTAACAGCAATAGAATGCCTTCCCCCCTCCCCCTTCTTCCTAGTTACTATTGAAAGCAGTTTCTTGGTCTAGCTTATGAAATTCAGACAGCTGTGCTGGTGCAACAGAAGAGGCAGTGTTTCACCATGAGAGCTGGAACAAAGCATAGGCAGGGCAGAGCTGGGAAGAAGGACCCCAGCAGTATCTAGAACTCATATCACTGCAGTGTGTTATGCAAAGTCCCAGTGAGGGCTCACTGCCCAACAGGGAGAGAATAGGGACTCCAGTCCAACATGCAGTCCCAGGAGCCTTCCTTTGATTGACCTAACTAACCTAAGCAAGGCTTGCAGTTTTCTATGGTCATGGTTTCTCAGCAAACAGTTTGGGGAAAGATTAAAGGCAGCATTAGAAAGAAAACAGCATAGAAGCCAAGTTGAAAGGGAGAATCAACTGGGTGCTGCAGGAGAGGGTGGGGTCAGAATTGCAGAGTGAGAGGGTTTCAGTCTGGTCTGAAGGGAAGGGTGAGAACTGAGTGCTGGATGCTGACTAGAAGCCATGGGAGACTGCAGCCTCTTCTGCCAGACCTTGGATTTGGATGAGAAAGGGTGGGGCAGAAAGAAAGGAAGGGTGCAGTTTGCAGAGGCTGATGAGCAGGCAGAATGTTGTGAGCAAGGTGAGTCATGAGGTTCAGGCAGCAGGAATTTCCTGCAGTGCTTAAGATACACATGCAGAGGCTGGGGCAGGAGAAGGGATTTCAGAGACCAAACGTTTTGTTTTACAGGATTTGCCCTGGTGTCCTAACAAGTGCAGGACAGGAGGTCACTTTTCCTGTATCTTAGGCCTATGGCATTTTTGGGTTTCTCTTTATAGGCCTTTCTTGCTGTTTCCATGTGTTTTGCTAGCATACTCTACATCATAGTATCATGATGCTAATCAATATTTTGAAAAAGCCCTCAAAAGACCTGGCTTACATGTCCAGATGATTCTGATGATCTCACCTAACTGTCCTTCAGGAAAAGAAAAGAAAAAATAAAGAAATCCACAAAACAGCAGAAGCACAGAATCACCGAGGCTGGAAGAGCCCTCAGAGATCACCAAGTCCAACGAAGAAACTGCTTCTTTGGAGGGTTATTGATCCTGCTGCCAGTGTGAAGGCCCTGCACCCTGGTGTTCCTGAGGTAAGAAGAAAATTTATTTCTGCTCTGCTGTGTCTACAATATTGTTCTTGCACTAGTGGAGAATGGTTCTGCTTGGACTCTTTGCTCGTGAACAAGCTTCTTCTAGTTTATATACTTGTATTTTCGCTGTACTTTGCTGAGAATGTCTTCCATGTACCCCTGATTAGACCCCTCAACATAAATATCTCATCTTTAAGGTATCACCCCTGTTGTAGCATGACCATACCAAGCCAGACTAAGCATAGCAGAGGCCCTTTGTGTGAATGAAAGAATAACAACCACCCTCAAAGTGGATGTGTGAGTTCTTTTTTTCCCAAAGGATTTCCTACCAGCATGTCTCCTGCTTTGAGTTTTTATCAGACCATTCAAATGCAAGTGATCTGGATGCCTTTGCAAGTTGGAGACTCACCTGTTCTCCAACAGATCTCCTCTTTCAAGAGGTTTGAAAAGGCAAAAATGTTGGAAAAAAAGATTTATCCTTGGCAAGCTGGGTATTTTTGTACAGAGAAAGCTCAGTAACCACTCAAGTAATCACTGCTGCTTGCACTCGATTACAACTTTACTCTAGTGCTGAAGGACCAAGCCCGGGTGCAGAGTTTCGTGGTTTTGAAAAACTCAGAGGACACCAAGCAATTATCAGAGAGTATTTCTTTGATGGATGGGTGCCACAGTAGTGACCCCTTTGGTACTGATCTCTTGCTTAAATGCTAAGTGATTTCCATTAGACAGGTTCACACCGTCCTTCCTGTTCATTTGCGCCCTGAGGTTTTCCTTCCCTGACCCTCTTTGAATACACAAATTACCTAATGAGCTGGCATCTCTACTGAGCTACTTAGGGAAGTGGAAAGTGGGAGGTCTGAATCACCCTGCTTGCTTGCTTCGGGTACATGACATGAAGAGAAGCCTTGCATGCACACACGACCTCAAGAAACCTAGACTTGGAAAAAACTATTGAGAACGATGTACATTAGGGTACATGGATAACTTTTGCCCTTCCCCCCCCCCCCCCCCATTATTGAATTGTGAAAGGTATCTTTTAACCAAATCCTTTCCATATTACAGGTGAAACAGTATGACAGCTGTCCTTGCTATTATTTTTTTTTAAGCATTTTTACCATTTCCACTTTCTAGGTAAGAAATCTAGGGAACTGTCATCACTTTCCCTGCTGTTATTGGTTTCCAAAGTTGCTTTATGGTCCTCTACAGATTGAAGATGTCACTGGTTTGTTTTCAAAGGTTGAGCCAATGGCACGTCCCTTTGCTCCAACACTGTTGCTGTTTCAGCACTGTGGCACTCTGTTTTGAGGCTGCTACACCACGGGGTGCTGGTGTGGCTGCTAGCAGCTACATTTGTTTATGGGCTGGGAGCCATCTCTAGCTATGCTAATGCAGGCCTTAGGAGTGCCCTTTCCAGATTTTCATCCTGCAGAGTTCACTTTTCCTAGAGTATAGGATCCCTGTGGATATGTTGGATATGCCTGCTGTAATTTGAATTGGTGATGTTCTTTTGAACGGGAGGACACGGTCTCGGGCTGTGCCAGGGGAGGTTTGGGCTGGAGGTGAGGAGAAAGTTCTTCACTGAGAGAGTTGTTGGCCATTGGGATGTGCTGCCCAGGGGGGTGGTGGGGTCGCCATCCCTGGAGGTGTTCAAGAGGGGATTGGATGTGGCACTTGGTGCCATGGTTTAGTCATGAGGTCTGTGGTGACAGGTTGGACTTGATGATCTTTGAGGTCTCTTCCAACCTTGCTGATCCTGTGAAGGCACGATGCTTTTCTGGACTGAGTTGTGGTTCTGTGCTCAGTAGTTTTAAAACTAAACTACTTTCACTTAATTTTAAAAATTATTATTATTATTTAAATGTAGCAAGCTCTGTAATAGCTGGGTAAAAAGTGATATATACATATAACTGAGGTATATACTTAAAATTCACTTGAAATAGCATTTTATGCTTTCAATTACCCTCTACATCCCTCCAATAATTTGTTAAGCTAGCTGATTTAATCTCTTGTTTACAGACTCCACCCAGTTTCTATTCTATTGCAAATCCTCACCCTATAAAATCTTGCTAATCACTTTGAGACAACTTATCAAATGCTTGCTTTGTGTGCATGTAGAAAAATCCCACTCTTGTCATAAAGTATTTTACGTTAGCTTGGCATGAACCACCTTTGTCCCACTTAAAGTGATTTTAATTTTCAGACTTTGCTCTTAAGTCTTGCAGATGATTGACAGTCATCCTCTTCAGGCATCTTTTACCTTTCCCCTTTAACAAATACACAGCTTGTTATTATTTTTACAGATGACACCATTCCCAGCTCAACAAATTGAAATGTACTAACCCTGTGTCTCCAGAAACAAGTTTAGGTTCGTAAGAAAAAAGGAAAAAAATCAAGCAATTCCTCCAGTTTAGTACATTAAACTCTTTGGATTTACTTTCATTGACATGCAATAACCTATATTTTGCATTCCCCTTTGGTCATACTGCTTTTGCCCAGCAGCCAACACATCTCTACACTCCAAAAAGAAGTTTAAGACCACGTCTAGTTTATTGTTTTCCCTCCCTCTCTTCAGCGCATAGCGCAACTGCCTTGTCGTTCCTTTTTGTCGTTATGACTGAAATCCTTTTTTCTGTCTCCGTGTCTCATCTGAGCTTGGCTTTTGGCAGTTCTCACTGGGTAATGTCACATCGTGACCTGCACCTTGCAGCTCTCTTTTTTTAGAGCAGCCTCGTTTCTCCTTCTCGGGAGCTTTATATTCCGTTTACTCCTTGTTTCATTTACTACGAGTCCAGTCAGCCCCGGAGACCTTACAACTTCCTCCCACCCCACCCCAGTTTTCTTCTCACGATACAGCCGTGACTGCTGGTCTCTTTCCCTGCTCCCTCCAGCAGACCCGTAGACTACTGTGGTGGGGTTCTGACCGAGCTGCTGAGGCTGCGGGGCAGGGGACGGCTCGCGGCGCCAGGGTTTCTGCCGGCAGGGTGTGGGGGGGGTGAAGGTGGGGCGGCGGCGCTGCGCCCACTGGCCGGCAGCGTCTGGTTCTCCGTTCCCGGCTCGTCCCGCAGGACGCCCTTCCGCACACGAGTCATCAGTCACTCTTCCCCCAGATGCGGTGAGTAACGATGACGCGATTCGACCGAGGCGTTAGAAGCGCAGCAGAACCCCCACCACCCAAACGCCCCGCCACACCGCCCCGCCCGCCCGTTAACGCCCCCTCCGCGCCGCCACCCTCGGCGCCCCGCGCCAGGGGCCACCGCTCCGCCCTTCCCACGTTTTTGTCCCCGGGCGCGTTCCGTAGCGCGTGCGGCGGTGATCCGAGTCCTTCCTGCGGCTCGCGCCGCCGCGCGATTGTGCGGGTGAGAAGGGCAAGGGGAGGAAAGGAGTGAGTGGAGGGGGAGCGCGCCCGCGCGCGCAGGCCACGCGCACGCCCCCGCAGTTGCCGCCGCGCGCTCCCGGCCCGGCTCGGCTCCGCTCGCAGCCACTCGCAGGCGCCATGGCGGCCGCTCGCAGCGACATGGCGGAGCCGGAGGGGCTGCTTCCTGGTGAGGCGGCGGCCGCCGCGGCTGAGGAGGAGGAGGCTGGGGCTGGATCCTCGTCGTCGCCTTCGTCCTCGGCGGCGGCGGCCGCGGCGGAGACTGAGTCCCTGCTGCTGCTGAACGGCGAGGCGGAGAGCATGTCGGAGCCGAGCCCGGAGAGCGCTAGCCAGGCCGGGGACGGGGAGGACGAGGATGAAGAGGAAGAGGAGGAGGAGGAGGAGGAGGGCGGCGAAGAGGAGGAGAGCAGCCTGGTGGGGAGTAGCAGCACGAGCAGCGGCTGCTGCAGCGACGAGACCCGCTCGCTAAGCCCCGGCGGCAGCAGCGAGGCCGACGCCAAGGAGGAGCCCAAGGGCCCCCGGGGCAGCCAGGAGGACGGGCTGGGCCGCGGCGGTGGAGGAGGCGGCGGGGGGAGCAGCTCCAGCAGCGTGTCCAGCGGTGGCGACGAGGGCTACGGTACCGGCGGCGGCGGCAGCAGCAGCGCGGCAGCAGCAGCTGCAGCGCCACGTCGGGGGGTCGGCGGGGCAGCCTGGAGATGTCCTCGGACGGGGAGCCCCTCAGCCGCATGGACTCGGAGGACAGGTCAGTCTCTCTGCTGGCGGCCATCGCCTGTGTCCTTCCTCGGCTCGTCCTTTGGGAGCTGGGGGTCCCTCAGGTCCCGAGACCAGCGGGCGCCATGTCCGGTTGCTTCCCCGCCTTGTAGCGCCGTGGGCTCGCCAACCTGCCCACCCCGCTTCAGCGGCGAAGGGGCCCCTCTTCCTCAGTAGCCTACCGCTCCCCGTCCCCGTTCTTTCCGCCTTGGGGGCTGTTAGGGCGGCGGCAGGGGGCAGCCACAGGTTTCTCCGGCCAACTTGTGTCGGGCGGGGCAGGGGGCGGCCTGCAATGGGCCCTCCGCCCCTGCCTCAGCTTTTGGTCCTTCAGGCCCCTTCCAGAAGCGTGCCCATTGCTTTTGGAAGGAGGAGGGGACACTCCCCTGCGGCCCGGCAGCGGGCTGCAGGCTGTGTGGGGGCTGCTGGAGCTGCGGCCATCAGCGCTGGGCGTTTTATGGAGAGCCCCGGAGCGGCCCCTCTTGCGATCCACGCACGGAGCGCTGCCTGTTGAGGTGGCGATGTTTGGTTGCTGCTTTCCTCTGATTTTTTTTTTTTCCCCCGGATGGTGCATTTGGGGCATTTTTGGGTTTTATCTTGTGTACGGGCGGGGTGTACCAGAGCTTCAGCATGGGAAATCATTTGTGGATGCGCCAGCACCAGGGTCTCTGCACTAGGGGCAGAAAGCCGAGGGATAACCTCTTAAAGCATAAGAAGAAAATGTAAAAATAAATAAATACGTAGTTTACTAAATAAAAAGGAGACCATCTTTTCCGTATTAGGTGTGCACAAGTAACAAGCATGCCCAGCATTAAACAGCATTAATTTGAGGTTCAAAGTCATCCGTCGACAAATTCTGTGATAGTGAATGTAAAGATTATATTTTATTTGTTTGCGTTTTAGAGGTACATGTCTCATTTTGCCGAGACCTTAGCTTGGTTCTTGTGGGAAGGCACAACCAAATTCTCACGGTTGAATTCTGCCTTTCAGGTCTGGTTTGACTTAGGAAGCCAAGCATTTAAAAGAACGTGGTTTATGTACTATGTTTCCTGTCCAGGAATTGTGTGCAGCTGACAGACTGAAAATGGGTTGGAAAATGGACATAAGAGCAGTCCTAAAAGGCTGTAAATCCCTTTAGTAATTAGTCCTTTAAAATAGTTTGGGAAACTTGAGCTATTTTTTAAAATTTCAGTGTAACATTAAAAGGCATCAGACTTCCCTGTTAGAGTTACAGTTAAGTAACATTTACAAGTTTCTTTTGCTTTCTTAAAATAGTTTCAGTGTTAAGTGTGAAGAATTGGATGGTTAGGTCCAGAAATACACTTCCAATATATGTTGTATCAAATACTGTGTGGCTGTACAATGGGTGTATTCCAGAAGTGGGGCATCACTAGATCTAACCTAAGGTTTTACAGACAGACAAAACCCTCATGAGTCAGTTCTCCCAAACCTTGTAATCGGCCGAAAAGTCTTAAGAAGGGAGAGAAAAAATCAGCTCTTCGGTTTCTATCTGATGTTTGACACCCATAGGAGTCAGATTTTCTTCCAAACTTGTGTGAGACGGAAAGAGGGGCTGGTGTTGAGGGTTTGCTTGTTTTCTTTTGCTTTTTCAAAAGCTGAGATTTTATGTGAAATCTGTATGTCCAGGGTAGACTTTGGGGGAAAACCAGGCAGATACCGGGTTTTTAAGGTCATAGTTTCTTGTGTTTCACCAATTTAAACGAAATTGAATCCTGATTTTATCTGAGTGCCTGTCAATTTGTGGGTTGAGGAAATAACAGAAATAACCTGTGGAGGTTTTCTGGAAGTACCGTGTCATTGTGCTGTACTTGTGCACTTCCGAGCTAGTGTACTACTACTTTCTCTTGTCATTGTTCTCATGATTCTCTTCCTACAGTCACACGGTTGAATCTGTGTGTGTACTCATTGTTGCTTCTTTCCAGTGTCACTGATGCAGACTTGGTTGCAGGAGTGGGACTTCATGCGTTTAGTGGGTTTAAATAAGGACTATGCCTTGCTTACAGTTTTTGCAAAGTTTTATCTTGAACTGCCAGACTGAAAACTTGGAGCGCTGAGGGAATTTTCTGCTGTCATTTCAAAGTCTGTTGTGAGTTGAGTAGAGAAATAGCAATGTTACCAAGCGTGCTATTTGTTATTCCTGATGATTGAAAATTTTGTTTTGTGTGTCTCCTTGCTGGCATGGTAGAATGCTTTATTATTTTTGCTCCATGTAGTTCAAGTCACTTGCTTGACCTAGTGATCCAAATGATTGCTGCTGCTTGGAAGCCAGCCACAACGTTATCTTGTGCTTTTTAGATGATCAGACAGACAAGCAGAGCATTGCAAAAAGTAGGGGTGTGTGTGCCAAAGAGCTAAAGAGTACATGAGGTGGGATGGTGAAACACCAAGGAAGAGCTGGCAGCAATTTATTTAGATTTACAGGTGGAGTTGCAGGTTTATGACAACGTAGTAAAATCCCCAAAGACTTATTCATTGATTTGCTCACCTTTGCACTAAAATGTAAAACCTGTAACATTATATTCTTAGTAGGTACTCTAATAAGTAACACATGCATCTATTAAGTAATGTTCTATATGAAGTAGTATTTTATACAGTACTTCATCACCTTTGCTGACTGTCTTTGAAGTCCTAAGGAGCTTCGTGTCTTGCCTCACTGTTTGAAGTAAGATTACCTGGGGGAGGGAAAAGGAGAGAAGAGAGAGATTGAACTACCGTTGTTGAATTTACAGTTCCTGGGCTAAGTGAGGGGAAGCTGGTAGAAGAATATATTTTGTTAAAAGATTCTCCTGCTCTAGGCAGGTTTGGTAACTTTCAGATCATGGCCCTAGGCTTGGAATATTTTTTGTTTCCTCTTTAGACAATTCGAATAAATAACAGGGCGTGGTGAGAAGGCCTGAATTCCATGAGTGATCAAATTCCTGTTTTCCTGTGTATGGTCTTGATAATTCTCTACAATTACCAGTGTGTTACCTCTGATTTTTTCTGTTTTGTTTCAGCAATTATAAACTACAAATAAAACAACTGAATAGTAAAATCTTGCATATAATCGAAATATTCCTACTATTCAGCACCTTTTATTACTAATATTTTGCATATATTTTGAGAGTATCTGCTGATAGAACAAATACTTTGGGGCATTACTGCAGGAAATTTACAAGACAACAAGAAACGAATAACGAAATTGAATATCTATGCCCTGAAACGTAAGGTGAATTTTAAGCAGCTGTTTCCACCTACTTAAACTTTGAAAAAATACATTTAACTTCCCCCACCAAAAAAAAAAAAAGCCAGACACCAAAAAGCAAACCCCAGACTGATACCTAGTATAAAGAGGTGGTGTTTTCAACCTAGAGATATTTGTAGTAAGAGTTGAGTGCAGTTAGGTCTAGGACTGGCAGGTGTTTCATTGACCTGTAATCATTCCAGGTTTTTCCTGGGAATTGGGCTAAGTTCCCACTACTGTGCTGAAGTTTGGAACTTTTGAGCAAACTCTTATCAGCTGGCTCAATAATAAGATGCATTCAAGTCTAATGATTTACGGTGAAAACAAGGACTGTTATCAGCTGGTAATTTTCTTGTGCCTTTCTCTGACTTCAGACGTGCTGAAAGTATGGATGTGTTTTTCCAGAGTTCTTTGGAGCAGCTAGTCTTATTACAATGCTAAGAAACATTTGATATGACTTAGAAGGAAAAAAAAATTAACTACAAGCACAATAACTGAGTTTAGCAATGGGGCACAGGTGCTGAAGCTAGACTTCAGCAGATAGATGGATTGGGGTATAAATCAGCTGATCTGAGTGGAGTGAAAGTGCATCTGCAGCTCACTGGTGTGTTACTGCTGAACTACAATATTTACTTAGAAACACTTAGTGTTAGATTACTGAAATAATGTAAGTATTGTTTACTGGAGAGTTTATTATGGATGTATATTTAAATCTGAAATAGTTTCGTTATCAAATTTTGTTTCATTTAGAGACTTGTAGTAGATCTTCCAAGTGTAGTAAGATGTTTAGTGGAACTGTAGTAAAGCAATGTGAAGGGCTTTTCACTTGTGAATTTATCTTTCGTCTTTGTACTCTCACTGAGAATTTACCCCTGGTCTTCTGTTCATGCATCATCTTTACCCTTTTTTAGCAGTTTGTCTTTTGCTCCCTTCTCTTACTGACTAGGCAAGAAGCACTGAAAATGCCCGGTTTTGCTGGAGCTATCGGCTGTTTTGCTGACTGGTGCCGATTGACTAGCTGATAGGCCAAATGTAACAGTTTGTCGTTGAACCTATGTAGTAATCTTTCCCTCGGGCACAGCACTAATTAATGGCCATCCTTTTCACGGAGTGGGCAATTTTCGTTCAACTTGTAAGGCTTGCTTTTATTTGTTTAGCCTTTGCATGTTTAGTGCTATTCATCAGCAGGATCGTTTTTTGGGAGGGACCGATTCAAGGAATAGTCACTAATACTCAGGGAAACTTTTAGCTATCTTAACCGTATTAGAGTTGAAGAATACTTCTAGAAGTGTTGTTATTACTCTGCTGCTGTGTAATAAGCGAGTGGTTTTGAAAACACATGTTTCAAAAAAGTTTTCCAATAGTAAACCTTTTTTTAGTTTCGGATTGTTGGATTTGTTTTATTGAGTGAAGGGAAGGTGTGTGAAACTAAGAGGTTGAGAGAGAGGAGATTTAGACATGAAAAATCTATTATTTAGGCTAGTTTTAATTTTTTTTATTTTAAAATTAAGTTCTCCATTTCTAATATGCTGATTTTAAAGTACTAGTCATTTAAAACTTTGAGTGCAGTCATTATTTTGTCTAGTTTTTAAGCTCTTTAAGGGACGAGTTTTCAATACTGATTAGACAATGACGTGTGAATTGTATGAGTGATGTTTATGAAAGCAGAACAGTAAATTTGAAATTTATAATCAGGAAGGCATATAGTAATGGGTATGCTTCATGTATTCATGTGACCAGATCCAAGCACTTCAGGCCTCTCTGCTTCATATTCTCACTTACTCCTATCCAGGAAGTGAAGAATCATTCATTAGCAGTTCTGACATGGTGGTGAAGTTATTTTACTTTTTGTTTACTTATAATTCCTCAGAGTATGTGTAATGTTGGTGTGCCAGTGGGCTCTATAGAAGATTTCCTGAATTTCCAAAATTCTGCTGAAAATTACATTTTCAGTGTTTCTGATTGCATTTATTGTTGCTGCTGTTATTTGCTTTCAAATTACAAAATAACCCCCTGGTTTCTGTAATGGTTATGTTCATGCCTTTCTGGCACTGAAGAAAATAGCTTTTGATGGGAGGACAAAACAGCCCAGATATTTTGTGTGGAGAGTATCTTTTATTACCAAAGCTGTTGGTTGGTGTAATTGAGAGGTTAACATAAAGTCTTTTTGTGAACTAGATGAAAGAGTTTGGTATAATGAGCTGTTATTGTAGTAAAATGTAAATATACTTAATAGAATTTGAGAATTCCTGTTCTGTGTAAGAGATAAATGGTATTGCTTTTGTATTGGATTTGCACATCCCCAGAGGTCTGTGTGCATTCTGTTTAAGTTTGTGACATCATTAAGTCTGTTAAGTTCTGAGCATGAAGTTTGATTGGTGGGTTGCTTCAGGGAATTTATTAGGCAGTAGTGGAAAGAACTGTCCTGGACATCTCTTCTTGGAAAAAGAATACGTTTCTCTCTCCCTCCCTGCCACCTCTTACCAGATAAATTAAGCTGGATGTTACATGCAGCCTGAACATCCATTAGGCAGAGTTGTGGCATCTTGCATTTCTGGAGCTGTCTTAGATAAAACTTCATTTTTTTGGATGATGCAATGGAAATCATAGTCACTCTTACTTGAATCTGCACAGCACTCAGATGTACACAGCTTTCCAATCACTGATCTATTTACATCTCTTTTGGGAAAACACTGTCCAATTAGAAGATAATGGAGGAATGAGCAGAGCTAGCATAGAGTACAGCAGTATGGAAGTACACCTAGAACTCATTATCTTGGGGTAACAGTAGAGCAATCTGTTGTTGAGTAGGGAAGTAGGGGCATCATCTGGAAGGGAGCAGATCTAGCATTTGAGATGGGAATAGGGGTTTCTGGCAAGGGGAGGACAAGAGGTACACATGGAAACCTTTTTGTATGATAGGGAATGATGTGTGTCTAACATGTGATGGAAAAGCAAGTGATTGTGTGAAAAATCGGTCTCTGCTGCAAAGAAGCCAAGTAATTGCAAGGAATCCTTGAAGTATGTTGGGATATATTCTCTAGTCAACTCATTCAGGAGAAGGCAACAGAAGAGACTGAGGAACTCCATTGTGTGTTTTATCCACTCTCCCTGCTGCTATTAAAAAACCACGGTGGCATCACTTGCAGAAAACTAAAAGTAGTAGTTCTTGAAGGTACTTTGAGGTGGAGGTTTCCTTGTTTTGTTGTCTAACTATATAAACTGGTTAACTGGTACCTTTTTATAATTCTATATGCATTCTGTCCAGAGCTGTTCATGTTTAGAAAGTGAAAGTGTTCAAATGAACTTGCTTTACAAAAGTAAATATTAATTTAATAATAAGCATGAATATATAAATAATAATAAATATGAATATGCTGTGTTATATCTCCCAGATTGTGATTTTGCAAAGTTAAAACCTAACAAATATTTTGGGGGAAAAATCTCTCACCCAGATGATGTACCTTTTTTTTCCCCCTCTCTTGTGGTAAAATGGAGAAAAAGAAAAAAGACCTGGGATTTCTTTTCCCATATCTAATTTTCTTCTCTATCCTACAATTTAAGGTCTTAAATGTCTTATGCTAAACTTGAGTTGCTGAAGTTTAAGGGATAACTTATTTAATGGAAGGTTACTTAAGTTATATGCAAAGATACTTGATGGTGATAGAAAACAAAAGATTTGTTGCAGTCTTGAAAGATGCACTGTAGAAGTGTGCTGTAATTCAAATAGCTTGTGTAATGTCAGAGGGAGTAAACCAAACCCAAGTGCTTTGGAGACTTGCAAAAGGCAAGATTATCTGCACATATGTTGGTAACACTTGTTAAATATACTTTACCTAAGTAAGAATGTAACATAACAAATCTATACTTAATATTAATCTTGTTCCATGAAGTGTCTTGTACAAATTTCTACTTCCCCTGTAAAACTGCTGTGCAGTCCTTATTTTGATTGTTTGTGTTGTAGCCACAACTTGGATTCCAAATAATAAAAAACAAAATTTTCAAGGGGCAAAAAAAGTATTTCCTTATATACACAGTAAACAGAGAAATCTATTTATTTTTTTTCCCCACATGAAATAGAATTTTGGCATGAGCTTAAGTAGGCTTCCGTAGGCTAATTTGCATGCCAAACTGTATAAGTAGTAATTAATTCAGTGTCCAGCAGAAAAGGAATCAGACCTTAATTTGTAACTTTTCTATTATGAATTGAGTCAATTACTTTGGTTTCTCTGCTTTTGATGCCGGGTTAGCAGCAACTATTCACTGAGATATGAATAGGCAAAGCTGCTGCTTTATAAAATGCCATATTATCTATGTAATTTTATTTTCTACTAAATTAAACCTAACATGATGGTAATTGAAACAAGGGGATTTTTAGGTCTCCTCTTGGAGTTTTACATCTTCAGCTGTTTTGTCTTCTGCTTGTTTTCTTAGTTCTTTTGTTCTGGGGGTGGGGGTGAGGGAAGGTACCCTAAGTGTGGGAGAATGGGAAGTAATAGTTACAGCAAGTGAAATGTCTTTGACACCATGCTTGAAGGCTATTAACTTCCAGTGCTGATTAGACTATTTTCTGTTGATAATGGTTCTTGGTATTGAAAGCGTGGCTCAACAAGAAAAATTAGTTCTGACAGTTCTTTAATCACTGAATGAGTTTCTTCTGTGCTTCTTCTAAGCTGTAGTGGTAAACAGACTGTTTTCTTAGTAAAGATTGGAAATTATGAACCACTTGTTGCTGTTCCCTAACTTTCCAAGGAAATTACCAAGTTGAAGATTATGTGGTTCCCAGAAATGCAAGTCAGTTTTATTTGTGTCTTTAAGGCAGAACCACTTGCAGTTTCTTGATTTGTGTAATCCTTTTGCATCTGTAGTCTTTGTTCTGTCATATCACAAGGCATGCACATTTAACCAGCTCTACTCTCTGACTGGTCTTTTGCTACTTTGGCATTCAAAGTTTCTTTATTGTACTACCTGTTCCTCTGTGTGTTACAAATCTGGAGGTAACCTGAGTTTGTGTTATGTAAACAATGTAAGCCCAAATATTCTAGGGCTGAGAATCTAAATACTCAGTGATCCAGGAGAGTAGAAACAGCTCTTGAGAGGGGGTGATTCATAACACATTTCTCAGCAGAGTTTTGTGAGTTTTGTTTCCTGTGTGTGTTTAAGTTCCTTCGACTCCTCTCTCTTGAAGAGCTTTTCTATCTTCCCCTCATTTTATATTATCAGCCTGAAATGTTTACAGTGTTACTTCCTTTTCTAGGATTTTGTACCTAATCTAGACATAGCTTTACTTCAAAATAAGCTGCTGCTTCCAAAGGAATTTCAAAACAACCTTTTAAATGTCATCACTTGCCGTGCTGTTAAAAAATGATCACTCTTTGATTGGGTTTGGGTGGGTTTTATGTGTTCATTTGGTTTGTTTTCCCCTCCACTATGTTGGTTGTAGGCATGTAATTACATAGATGTATTAAAGAGTTTTGCAGACATGTTTTTAAGATTGATTTATGAATAGGTTTGATTAAAAAAAAATAAATCACAAACACAAGTGCCTCCAAGGAAGTGGATGTTTGAATCATGCAGTCCTGGAAACCTTGGTCTTTTTCTGTTAGAATTGCCTTAATGTTGCTGTTACTAATTTAAAGGTATCAAGTAACTTGAAGGCAATTCTGGAAAATACCAGACCACCAAACATTGCTTTGTTCCTTTCTATCCCCCTTAACATTTTCATGTGATATCTCTTACTTGCTAGGTGAATTCTCCCCTACTTTTCACAAGGTCACTTTGCTGGCATAAGCAGTTTCTGCCTATTTTTCCTCCCTTCCTTTGGAGGTAGTTGTGTTGTCTGATACCAGGGGCCTTTCTGGATAGGAGCTGCAAGAGCAGATGTGAACAGAAGATACTGCCTCTGAAGCACAGTGGTGGACTTCCTGTAGTTCTGTCTTACTGTTTTGATCCAGGTATTCTAATTTCTTCTTGCCATGTGAATTATCTTTGGCAACCATGCTGCAGTCTGGTTTTGTTTTGATAGTGGTTTATCTGCATATGCTTTTTTCCCCCTCCCACTGGTGTTAAATTTTCCCAAATTCACAAACTAATCATCATCAGTCATTAAATTATTTTGGGTACTGTTTGTTTGAACTAAAGATAAATGGTTTACTCAGACAAAGACTAAGAAACCCTAAACCTTAAAATTTGTGGGTAGCCGAAGTTACTTTCTGTTTGCTTTGAAGATTCTCTCTGGATCATTTGCTGACTAGGTGGAAAAAAAACCTACAGGAGCTCTAAAGCATTATGTCATTTTTCATGCCAGAGTTGAACTACATCCCTTAAAGTAAGGCAAACTCTTTTGCTTGTGAAACATAAATGTTTGATGTGGAGGAATTAAAATGGTAAGTCATGGAAATTTAGTAGTGGGAGTATGTCTGATACTAAAGCACATTCGTCATCAAATACCAAATTGACCAAAGATGGGGAAAGGGACGAAAAGAGCAGACAATTGTTAAACTTTTCTGCTTTGTGGCTCTCATAGAGGTTTGCTTATGCCTTGTTTTTCTTAGGGTCTGTTTTAATCTGACTTTTAAATTGGCGTGATCATTTGGAGTGCATAAAGCAAAGATTAATTTGAATCTGTTTGGACACCTGTGTATAGCTGCCTTGAGCACTGCATTTCATTTCGTGCCGGTACCCTCACGTTCTGACAAGGATTTCATAAGGAGTTTGGCATTAAAGTTTGCTTAATATTTATTTGGGATTGACAAAAGTTAAATTTTAGTACAGAAACATAAATTCATTCTTCCTCTTTTTTCACTTAGGAGCCATTGTAGCAGTTTGTTATTAATCAATTGTATCAAGTTCAGTCATACCATTGAAATCGTTAGGTCTGAGAAATTACATTTGTCCTACTTTGGTGGGTGGAACAGTAATAAAGAAGATAGAGTGGCTTTCATGTTTGGAAGTGATGGAGTTTAAAAAGAAATTCCTAAGACAGATGGAGGAGCTTTGTATCAGTGATGAGAGCTCAGGGATGATAATTTGATCATTTTTATGAGGATTTAGCTTTGCTCGACTATTGAAGTAGCATTAAGAAGCAGTGAGTGTCTTATTCAAGTGCACTTTGAATTTGGTGTCCTCAAACTGTATAAACTGTTGCTTTTGCAGAACTAGTCCATTGGCTAGAGCTGTATACCAGAGTTTCCCACTCCTTGTCTGGAAAACAAATGAATAATGGGGAAACCTGTGAAGATTTTGCTTTCACTTTGGACCTTTCTTAATGAAATGAAATTAATGAAGTGTCTGGGCATGTTAGTTGGCATATTATTCATTAGAACTTTGATGTATTTCAACTTGACATTTGTAATTGGATGATTGCAATTGATGCTGTTTATTTTTATTTGGGATTAGTACCTGGTTGTGATTTAGTCGTACATCTGGTAAAAACTTTCTGTAGGATGCTAGGTTTTAACCCTTGAAGTTGCTGTAAGGACTGACTGTCATTCACAGTGTTTTCATTATTCTGAGTTTGTTTTAGCAGAGTGTTACAGTTCAGTTTCTTTTCTTAAGCTTCTCTGTATAGATTGGAACAATGTATCTGAAGGTCCACGTGGAAATGACAGTGATTTACAATTAGCAAAAGCTGAAGAAACTGGCGGAGGGGCTTTGTGTGGGTTTTTTGTTTGTTTTGATTTTGTTCTTAATTCTTAAGATGTTCCAGTGAGGTTTTTAGTATTTGGAGTTTTGAATGTTAATTATACTCTTCATGTAATTGGAGACAATATTTATGTGGATTTGATGCTTAATGATTAGGTTGTTACTGTGTGCTTTAGAAGAAGCTATTTCTGAAGAATCTTTGCTTGAGCTAGTGTAGTGTGCAGCTTGGTGACTACTCAGTAGTGTTCCTTTTATTGACTAAAGTGTGTGTTCCCTGAAATTTCTGCTCGTTATTAATTCGATGCTTTACAAGATAAGGTTATTTATTATAGGATCTGTCACAGTTGTTTCCCTTGATGCTCTCTGAAATCACCTGGGTCCTTTGCTTACCTGCTGAACATCTGGGGACCGGAAGCTAAGCATTCTCGGTGGAGGTACTGTAACTCTGAAATGAGCTCCTGTTGATCAGACTGAAGCAGTGCTTGTTGACCCTCAAGGGCATGGTATAAGGCCCATCTGTTAGGTCTGAATTTTGCCTGAGGGAAGGTTACTTCAGTTAGGGTCTAGAGGGAGTATGATGGCAGACATTAAAAGTATAATAGCAAATTGATTGGGCTTTTGTGCATGTGTTCGGTGCCTAGCTGTGCTATTCCTTCAAGTGGATGGTTTCTAATGGGCCTTCATGGAAACTAAAAATGAAATTATGCTGTTCTGCTTTTGTGTTTAGTTGATTTTCTTTCTAGACTCCTACTCTGTTGTTGCGGAAGATTAACAAAAAAAGGGAAAGAAAAAGTTAGGGGCTTTCCATTAATTAAATTCAATGGAAGGGATTACTTGCAGTAGTGAGGAAATTGATCTCCTTGGAGAGCCAAGCATGTGTCAAGAATGATGTGTGATACACCATATAACGCTTGTTATATTTTCATTCACATTTAACTCTACACAACAACTGGGGCCCAAATGGGCACATGGTAAAATGTGGTTTGAAAGTTGTGCATCTGAAGTTGGGAATAATTTGGAATTTTTGTTTCTTCCTGATAGAACATACTCATTTGCATGATTCCAACAGTAGCTTAATTTTTCTCAGACCCTTAGAGGAAAAGAATAATTTAGGACTTAAATACTTCAACTTGCAGCTTCCTAGAAGTTTGTAGCTATTCTTTTTCATTTCAGCGTCAGAATTGTTTTTAATACAGCTTGGACTGGATTTTACCAACTAGACACGTTTGATTTCCCATGCATATATAGATTGTGCAGATACTAGCCTTTTAATATGGAAATGGTGCTAACAAATTATCTTAATTATCTTGTTTATGAAAATATATTTTTCTAGCTAAAAGTAAAGTAGGTACAGGTAAAAGTAAGACCTGAAACAGCGCCTTTGAGGGAACAGTTTCTCTGTTTAAGATGACATTCATGTTGTTGCTTAACGAATGCACTATTCTACAGTATCATTTCAAAGCTGCTGATCTCTTGGTAGAGGGAAGCATTGTAGGAGGAGGGAAGAGGTCTGAGTCTCCTGAGAAGATTACGTGTTTTCAGTTCCACCTTACTGCATATGGAAGGCATTGTTCGCCAGTGTTTGCAGACTTGCTAAAATGAGGTGTGGAAGTTTAGCAAGGTATTTTTCAAAGACATTCAGTTCGTGTCTCTAGAGCTGTAATTTTTTCTTCAAGTTGATTCTGGTGCTGGGATTAGGATGAAAGTAGGGAATAACATAAGCTTGTAGGCTATGTTGTGCTTGCTGTAACAGTTTTAAATTCTAGTAATTAGTCGGTCTTTTGAATGGTACTTCTTAAAAACATCTATTGTGTATGCAGGCTCTCTCCAGCAGTGACTGTTTTTGATGCTCTATTGTTCGGGATGACCCCTGAGTTGAACTCTCTGAAACTCAAATGTCTAATGTTCTTCATCAGGCTATGGTCTATAGATCCATTACAATGGAACTGAAGCCTGCTTACAGCTTGGGAGCAAACCCAGACCTGTCTGTCACTAGCAATAGGGGAATGCCACAGATGCTTAAGTTCTACTTGTGTCATTCTGCTTTGATAGTGGCAGTCAGGATTTAAAAAGATCTACTGGCTGGGGGAAAAAGGCTTAGAAAAAGGCAGAAAATTTTGCTTTAACTTACTAAAGCTAAGAATTTGTTTCAAAGTCTTTGTTTTGTTATCAGCAGTTTGCCAAAATCTGTTTTCCTTGCTTGGTTCAACTTTCTCCTTGTTGATACATTATTACTTTCCCACTTTCAGGCTTTGTGAATTTCATAGAAGAAAGCTGAAGAATGTAATTTCCATTATTACCTTCCCCTTCTTAAGGAATTTTCCCTCTTATAGATCATCCCAAGCAGACAGAAAGTCAGGTTGAATTGAAAAGCCCCATTCATAGCTTGAAAGATACACAGACATGATTTTGATAGTCCAGCCCTTCTTGGGCTGGGTTGGTGTGCTTCTCCTTTTTTGGTCAGTATAAGGATGAAGTGGACTAGATTAGATGGTGGGAGTGTGTGCAGATGACATACCCACTTGTATGTCCTGATCTCACAACTCTTTCTGAAATTCCAAGAAACAACAGAGTGAGTGAATCAGCAGGTCTAACAAAAGGTGTTGCTGTCGAGTCTCTACAGACTTAGCAGCAGCCACAGCTCTGACTGTAAAACTTAACATCATCTTTCCACTTCATCTTGAAATGCCAAGTCACAAGGGTGAGAGATCTCCCAAGACAGCGTGTTCTGTGACGCTATGTATACACTACAGACTTTGAAAAGCCTTCTGACACTCTGTGTATGGAAGACTAGAGAAAACTTAAACATGCTTGAGCTGTACCAGAGCAGTATGAGTAGGAGGAAAGATTTTGCTAATCTTTCACAGATTCTCTTTGCAGCCTTCTCATTCCTGGATGACCCAGAACTTGATAAGTGAGAACAGCAGAAGCTGCTCCTAGGCTCTCAATACTGTGAGGTGCATTGGAAGCACAGAAAAAAAACCCAAACCAACATTTTTATTTAATGGGTTGTTTTTAGAGGAAAAAAGTAGGTCAAGGCAGTGAGTTTCATGCATTTTGGCAGAGCCTATCAAAAGAATCATTAGAAAGATGGCTTCTGAAAGTAGGTTGCAGTGAGGTTGAGTGTTTATGCCTCTTTGTGGGTGTTTTGAGAATGACACTAATGCTGTGAGTGGAGGTAGAAGCTCAGGCCAGCAGTAAATAGCTCAAAAGTAGGAGATCCAACTTAAAGTATTTATTAAGTGCTGTGCTTCGGTACCTTTCAGTTGTGAGAAAGTTAGGGTTGTTAACCACATGAAGTGGTGAGAGGCAACTGTTTCAGGAGTGCTGTATCTGCAGTGCTTTGCCATCCTTGAGAAATGCAAGCCTACTTCTAAGTACTGGCTTTGGGAATACTGTGTTTGAATAACTGACTCAGGTGTGTGTGGGATCACATTTAATTATTTAATTTTCCTATCATCCTGCTTGTAAGCTTTGCTTCCATAACACAGTTTTATAGATTTTAGTTTTGTGGATAATTTTTGGTTTAAACATCAGTTGAGGAAGGAGGGGATATTAGTCCCCTGTTTGCATCTATTATAGGCCTGGCATGGTGGGAAAAATTGGGGCTGCTTGCAACATATTTTTGACAATTCCCAATAGTTAAATGGCTGTTAGCACTGTAGGGACTGGTACAGTGCTAGTTGCTTTTGTTTTATCTTTTTTTTTGTTTTTTGGAAGTTTCTGGTGACTGAAAACAAGTTTTCTTGGGGGAAAGGCAGCAGTGTGGAGCAGATTCAAAACCTTGTCTCTGTAGGCTTCTGTTTGCCACCTTTTGCTTTATTTGCTAGTCACTGATTGCAGCTTGTACATCATGAAAGGAACCAAGGCTACTTGGAAGAGAGGGAAGGGGGAGGTGAAGAGGAATTACACTGTGTATTCAGGTATAGAAAAGGAAAGAAATTAAAAATAGTAGGCACATGGAAAAATATGTGTAGCAGCAAAGAGCCTTTATGCCCTTTATGAGTAGAAGTCAAGCCTTGTAAACTGCTAGATCTTGATTTTTTTTTTTTTTTTTTTTAATTCAGAGGGGAAAGTAGAAACCAAAACCAAAACAAACAAAAACCCCAACAAGGACATGTGGTATTTGTATAGCATTTAGGAAGTATATATTTGGTATACTTTTATTCGAGCAAAAAAAAATGTTGAAAAGGCCTCTAAAACTTTTTTTTTTAACTTGGAAAAACCCCAAGGATTAAGAATAATTGGTCACTTTTAATAGTAGGAGTAGGCTAGAGTTAGAAGACTTTTAAGGGATCTGTGCTTGGGGTAGGGTATTCACAAACGTTACCTTGCTGGTATCTCAGTACAGAGATTCTGTGTGAGAAGTGGGGGGGAAAAAGGGATATGGTAGAAGTTAGAAAATTACAAGTATTTTGTAGAGCTGCACAGGAAATGGTTATCTTCATTCTCTAATGTAATTATTATTGTTTTTCCTTGTACTTTGCTCAGAAGATTATGTAAAGGCCCCTGTGTAAAAATTACTGCTGCATACTGTGCTGTATTAGCAAAAATATATTTATATGGTCAGCATTTATATGGCACCATTAAGATAGTCGGGATTACTGTGTGTAATTGGGACTCGTCACAGATACTCACATACTGGAGGGGATCTGGTGGAGGGTCTCCAAGATAGTTAAAAAAGTGAAGCAAGTGCTGTACATGGAGAGGTTGAGAAATTTGTTTTCTTCAATCCTAGGATAAGAAGGGCAGGGTCATTGCTGTTTTCAGTGATGTTACAGGGAGGCTTAGCAAAGGAGGAGCCAGATGAGTAAATCCCACAGCTGCCAAGGATGAGAGGCAGTGGACAGAAGTTGCAACATTGAAAATTCTGAGGAGATGTTGGGAAATATCCCCCTCCTCTGCAAAGAGGTTAATCAGACACTGGGAAAATTGTTCAGAAAGGTAGCAGAAACTCCAGCCTTTGAAAGCACCCATTAACATCTCAGCTGGACAAGGCCACAGGGTCTCACTTGTTCCTGTTTGAGCAGTGTCATGGGTTGCGTTGAGTCTGCTGCTGTTACACATACTGTGCTGCACTCATGCCAGCTTCAGACATGAAAGTGCTGACTGGAGGAAAGTATTATGGGGCTTGAAGTTCAGATTGCAACACGAGAGGCTTCCTGTTCCAGTTGCTGCTTTGGGGTTCCAGGTCTTGGGTGTTGGCTTCTTCCTGCAGGCACGGCAGCAGGACGAGAGGGAGTTGGGTAGCTCTCACTGGTTTGGGTTTTCTGGTTTTTGCTTGGGTTTTTTCCTGTCTCTTAGTCCACTTCTTCTGCAAGTAGGCTAAGCTAAGGTAATAATGCATTGTGTTATTAGAATAATTAGATTATTAGCTAAGGCAATTATACATTGTGATTATGGTGTTATATTAAACACTTCTCTTATTACCTCAAACTTGAGTTTTGTGTGTTACTTTTCCCCCTCACTTTTGTACTGGGGAAGCGGGCAGGTTAGCTCTTGTGTTAACCTGTTAAAAGCAGAAAGTTTTACCACCTTGATCTTCTGAGGTCATTTCAAAGATGACTTTGAGGTCTCTTCCAACCTTGGTGATACTGATACCTGTTCTGTAGTGCTATGACTTTGTGCAAACATAAAGGTCCTAAGAGGTAGTGAACAGGTTCACAAGGTGAAAAAAGTTTTATTAGTAGCTATTCAATATTTACTTAGTAAGAATATGCATTTATCTCCATACCATACATGTATTTGAAAAGAGGACACTTGCAAATTTTTTCTGGTCTAGAGTGACACTTGGCTGTGTACCTGCCAAGAGATGGAGCAGAACAGCTGATCAGCATGCCCCCTGCTGGCCACATATTTCACTGCGTCTGGCTTCTCTGAGAAGTTTATTTGAAGAAGCAAACAAATACACAAATGAAAACATCAAAGCAAACAAAAACTCATTAGTTTAGACCATGCATGTGATGGATGCCATGCTGGGGCAAAACTGAGAGTACCTGAAACCTTCAGTGCTGTATTCCTTTTAAGGAACCAGTGTTAGTGGTGAATACTGAGTTAAATATATCTCTGGTCTGACCCAGCATGCCTTTTTTTTTTTTTTTTCCCTTCCCCTCTCCTGGGAAATAAAAAATAATGAATGGCTGATTAATGTAGCTTAAATTGCTTTCTTAATCACATGAGAGTTAATTTTCTGACAAGTCAGTGAATTGGTGAATTTTCCATCCATTCCTTTTGTCCAGAAGAAGTTATACTGTCAAGTAATAGTAGCTACTTCCTGCCTGTACATTTATTACAGTTAAGGTAGTGAACCACAATAAACAGTAAGTTCAAGATTTTTTTTCAACCTGTCTAAATATATCTGAAACAAACCCCTAAAGAGCTATTGTTTTTAGTTGTTCTGTTAATGTCCAACAACTACAAGCTTTCCTTTTTTTGTTCCCTCTTGTCTTGCAGCATAAGCAGCACTATTATGGACGTAGACAGCACAATTTCCAGTGGGCGTTCAACTCCAGTTATGATGAATGGACAAGGAGTTCCTGCCTCTTCTGCAAAAAGCATTGCTTATAACTGTTGCTGGGACCACTGTCATGCCTGCTTCAGCTCCAGCCCGGATTTGGCAGATCACATTCGCTCTATACATGTGGATGGTCAGCGAGGAGGGGTTGGTGTTACTTTTTGATTTGTCCTTCTGTCTTAGCCTACAGTGTTTTGCTCTTTAAAGACAGCAGCAAATTTCACATTTTAAAGTAGCAGTTCACCTGATTTGGTGTTCTGTGTTTTTTCTTGAATGCCTAGCTTTAAGGATCTAGTAAGTTCTTTTTAATAAATGATCTGATGTGATCAGGTTTTTGATAATGTGTGCCAACTTCACAACATCCTGAAGCTGTTGGTATATCTTTAAGTGCTTATACTAAGTGTACATGTTACTGCATGTGAACTTGGGTTAAGTCATATCTTGATCATTTTCACAAATGGAGTCTCACTAGAGGTAAAATGGTATCCTGGCCTGCATCAGGAAGAGTGTGGCCAGCAGGAGCAGGGAGGTCATTCTGCCCCTGCACACTGCACTGGTTAGGCCACACCTTGAGTCCTGTGTCCAGTTCTGGGCCCCTTAGTTTAGGAAGGATGTTGACTTGCTGGAACGTGTCCAGAGAAGGGCAACAAAGTTGGTGAGGGGCTTGGAACACAAGCCCTATGAGGAGAGACTGAGGGAGATGGGGTTGCTTAGCCTGGAGAAGAGGAGACTCAGAGGAGACCTTATTGCTGTCTATAACTACCTGAAGGGAGGTTGTAGACAGGCGGAGGTTGGTCTCTTCTCCCAGGCAGCCAGCACCAGAACAAGAGGACACAGTCTCAGGCTGCACCAGGGCAGTTTTAGGCTGGATGTTAGGAAGAAATTCTGCACAGAGAGAGTGATTGCCCATTGGAATGGGCTGCCCGGGGAGGTGGTGGAGTCACCATCATTGGAGGTGTTTAGGAGACTTGATAGGGTGCTTGGTTGCATGGTTTAATTGATTAGGTGGTGTTGGATGATAGGTTGGACACGATGATCTTGAAGGTCTCTTCCAACCTGGTTTATTCTATTCTAAAATATGCACAGAACGTGTAACGGGGAAGGTATAAGGCTCACTGACTTGAGAGTACAAAGTCTTACTGCAACGGCTCTGTAGTACTGAGGCCAAATATGCCTTCAACATAATTGCATCATTTTTTTGATTGAGGTGCATATATAATCATGTGTATTTCAATCAAATGATGCAGTTTCTGTTGGCCTCACAACTATAATGTTTCAAAATATCTTCCATTACAGTAATTTGAACTGCCTGCCCCTCCCCAACCTCCCAGATTACCTTGATGCCTGGAATATGTCATGTAAACCAAACCAGCTTTTCATCAAACAAGCAATCTGCCTGCTTTTGGCATTGTAGCTCTTCAGAATTGTTTTGTGTGGAAAAGACCTCTTAAATTCAAGTCCAACTATTGACCTAACACCACAGTGGCCATTAAACCACATCCCAAAGCACCATGTCTATATGTTTTTTTGAACTCCTTCAGGGATGGTGACTCCTGGGCAGCCTGTTCTGATGTCTGACCTCTCATTCAGTTAAGAAAGTTTTCCTAATAACCACTGTAAACCTCCCCTGATGGATCCCCTCAGGCCATTTCCTCTCGTTCGCTTGATACTCTGGAGAATAGACGGACTCCCACCTCACTACAGCCTGCTTTCAGGTAGCTGTAGAGAGCACTGAGGTCTCCCCTCAGCCTCCTCTTCTCCAGACTAAGCAATCACACTTTGCTCAGTCACTCATTGTAAGACTTTTTTCTCTAGACCCTTCACCAGCTTCATTGCCCTTCTCTGACATGCTCCAGCAACTCAGTGCCCAAAACTGAACACAGCGTTTGAGGTGTGGCCTCGTCAGTGTTGCATACCGGCACTTGATCTCTTCCCTGCTGCTGCTGGCCACGCTGTTCCTGATGCAGGCCAGGATGGTTTTGGTCTTCTTGGCTCATACTCAGCTGGCTGTTGGCAAGTACCCCGAGGTCCTTTTCTGCTGGGCAGCTTTCCATCCATTCTTGCCCAAGCCTGTAGCGTTGCATGCAGTTGTTGTGACTCCAGTGCAGGACCCAGCATTTGGCCTTGTTGTATCTCATGCGGTTGACCTTGGTCCATTGATCCAGTCTGTCCAGTTACCCCTGCAGATTCTTCCTATTTTCCACCCAATTTGGTGTCATCTGCAAGACAGATTTCTTGGAGGGCTGGTATCACATCTTAAGCTAGAAGAGTCATTATCCTTTGACTTGTGTCCTGTCACTTCTTCAGAAATAAAATGTTAGGCTATTAGGCCTTGAGTGAGTAGGAGATTTTAATAAAATGCTGATTTGCATTGCTTTATTATGTAACTGTGTCATCAAGACTGCTGTGGCTTTGGTTGTATTTAGCTAATGTTTTCTGATGTAATTGTGCTTTCAGCTTCGTATTTGGTGATAATTTTTCAGTTTCTGCTCTAAGCAGAATTGTAAATCTTTTGAGCTGACTTTTTAGCTGCTCATGAGATGTTTTTTTACAGTCCTGTTCATAAGTTTATCGAAGTGTTAGATGAATCTTGGATGAAACAATGAAATGGATGAGATGTATTGGTGTTCTGGGGACTTTCACATAACCAAAGTGATTGGTTTGTCTTTTTTTAATCTCATTCATGACCCTTTCTCATTTGCCTTTCATCTTTTAAACATGGACTGGAAGATTTTTCAGGTTTTTGTTGGGGTTTTTTTGTGTTCACTTACATTCTGTCATGATTTGTGCATATTTTTGTTTAAATGTTAATATTCCTCTTTCTGAAAGCACTAAGTGCCTAATAATTGTTGCATTTAGTTCACGCTTATCCATCTACTGGATTTGGTTTATAGAAGGGGTCTGTTCCAGCTGGTTTCTTTTCAGGGATTTGTCTGCCACCTGCTGGTGAGGTGTTTAAGTTGCGTTAGAAAGGATTGTGCGGTTTTAATTGCATTTCAGGTACTACTTAACTAGAGTGACAACAGATTTGAAGAAAAGTGGAGTTAGTAGCTGCTTATTGAGAAATTAACAGTAATGTTATAAGCATCTTTGTATGCTAAAATGTGTATTTTCAGGCTAATGCTGAGATAATGGCTCCCAACTAAACCAGATAGGTCTGTGAAGAGCCCAGTAAACTTTTTTGGCAAATAGTTTTACTTCCCTCAGGTGTTTTTTTCCAAAATATTTTGGGTTCAGCCTTTTGACAAGGGTTCCCAAGAAGCCTTGCTTGGTCTGCTGCTGGGTTGTTGTAAAATCAAGCGCTTGTTCTGTGGAGGGATTGCATTTCCACAGTCTCTGTAATATTCAGTCTCTATAATATTCTTACTAATATTCTTTTGAGTGCCCTGCAGTTGCTGGTGGAAATATTTGGACAGTTACAGAGCTGTTGCAGAGCCAGGAATTTCAGAAGTACCAATTCTGTGGCTTCAGGGGAGTCTCGAAAACTGAGGAGCAGCAAACACAAAAGGTTTAAGGAGTTGGTCCTTGCATGTCAGTGGGCCTGTATCAATTATACAGGATTTTCCTTCTTTGTATTAGTAAACCAGGCTATCTATATATTATACAGTGAGCATTTAGTACT
This sequence comes from Colaptes auratus, assembly GCA_015227895.2. Lineage (NCBI taxonomy): Eukaryota > Metazoa > Chordata > Aves > Piciformes > Picidae > Colaptes > Colaptes auratus. Next base: position 8,229,825 of record CM037634.1, read on the forward strand.
CCTGGGGCTGCTCTTTTGTTTTGAAAATACAGTCTTTTAAAGATTCAGTTTTTCAATCTCTAGAGGAGAACAAGAAACTCAAATCCAATTAGTTTCCTACAGTTCTGAAAACCTGTATTATGAACAATGCTATTCCTGGGGACTATTTTGCTGCTACAGATTAGGGCTATACCTCCCTTCACAGGCAGACCTGTTGAAATTGTAATGAAAGGCAAGTTCATTGAACTTCTTTTATTCTGTCAGTTTTAGATAGACACAATAAAAGGAGGGAGAAAAGCAGCATGAGTAAGTTCTGTTCCCCTTAATTCACTATTGTGTGTATGACTGATCTGCACACTGGAATCACAAAACACCCTTGGATTTTGAATGCAATGAGAAATTGTAACTTTCTTCATCAGGAATTAGGTATAAGGCCCTGACTAGAGATAGCCAGTATTATAAAATATAAAACTGCTATCTAAAACCATGTTGTGAAAAATAAAAACTCAAAGAAGCAAAACTGTGAATTGCTTATGAGAGTAGACAGTTTTCTTTTATCTGCTACTCAGAAACTGTGTAAATTTGTCAGTAACAAATGTTATGTCTCAGTATCTGAAGGATAAGCGTGTTGAGTGTAAACAAACTTCAGGGGATGCTGTGGCTCTGAACTGTTTTTTCTTACAGGTATCTGTTTCTTGATATTTTTTCCAGTGACCTGCCTTTTTTGAGCACTTGTGGTTGTAATTTACTTTTTCCCTGGTACAATAGGAGAAGTGTGTTAGCAAATAAAATGTTACACTGTTCAGAATTGGTTGGAAATACTTTGTGTTGTGAAAACAGGCTTCTTGACTAATTTGATTTTTGCATTTGTCTTGCATAAACTTACCATGTTTTTACTCTATTAGGTGTTTGTTTGCTTGTGGAAAGGTTGCAAAGTATATAATACACCTTCAACAAGTCAAAGTTGGTTGCAGAGGCATATGCTGACACACAGTGGGGACAAACCTTTCAAGGTAAGCTTCCCCATAAGATTGGATCTCTTAATTAATGAGTGATCTCGTTTATTTTTCTTGATGCAGTATGTTAATTGAAAAATGCCATCACAGGAAGATCTCTTAAAAGGTATCCAGTGAGCTGAGCCTTCATCTTTGCAATTACTGTGCCCAAAGGTTCTGTTCTGTTACAGAAACAAACGAAGAAAACGGTTGTTGGTTCTCTGTGTCTTTTAATCTAAGTGGTAGGAGAGTGTAAAACTGCATAGTGCTGAAGTTCAGTTTTATTGGTGTACTCTCCAGCTGAGCTGCTTACAATGTGAGATATTTTTCCTCATGCTTTGCATTTCCACAGTAAGTTTTGGATCATGCCTGATGGTGCACATTCTGTGCCTGAATAAGAGCTGGTTTTGTTAGCACAGTTCGGTTGAAACACAGACAGGGACTATATGGTTAACCTCTCTGAGAACAATAAGGAAGTCAGGAATACAGGACCGTTGAGCTGACTATATTTCCTGCATAGTATTTTCTAACTTTCTCTTTCTTTCTCCCCCTAATCTGTACCTGCAATTCTAGGTATAGTAGTGTTTATCATTCCCATATCCACCAATCCGTTATTAATGAGTTGCTTCATCCTCTTATGGATACAGTTGGGGCAGTTCATAGCTGTCAATCCTGGATCACTTTATGGTAAGTCCCACCCGCACTACTTCAGACTGAAGTTCTCCTTCCATGTAGGATATGAAAATGACTTAGGGGTTGGTCTTTTTTTTTTTCACCTTCTCTTTTTTTTTTTTTTTTTTTTTTTTTTTTAATTTTTTAAAAATTTTTTGAGTTTAGGTAGCATTTTATGTCTTCCTCTCCACTCCCCCCCCCACCTCACCAAGTTCTAGTCACTGTTTTTCCACTTCTCTCTCTTCTCATCCTTCTCAGGTAATTTTTTTATTACATTATTTTTTTTCTTTCTAAATTATTACTATTTTATTTGAGGGCAACTATTTCTCAGAAGTACTTTTCCACTGCAGTGATGTTTTCCAGGAATTAGTAATTTTGCCTAGCTTGTAACAATAGTTATAGTGGAAAACAAAATAAACTTAAAACCCAGGGAGTAAAAACAGTGCATGGCACATTAAAAAGTTTTTGCACAAAGGTTCGATGTTTTTCCATACTGAAATACGTAGTTTAGTCTGAAAGTTTCTGACTGAGAAAATGAACAACAGGGAGCTCTTGAAATTATCATAGCATTTGTTTACAGGAGTAAGTTTAGCATGCTCTTGAAAGCATAGTATAAGTATCCTAGATCCTTGGAAGCTTGCAGATATGACTGTTCCAGCAACTGATCTAATCTTAAATGCTAATCCCTGAAGACAATTTAAAAACACCCAATCATCTGAGGGAACTTGTACCTTAGGTCTACTAGTTTTTGAATTAAATGTTTTATAGACCTTAAAGCATAATGGCAAGTTTGGTCTTGAAGGAAAGTCTTTCAGGTAGGCTAATCTATGTACTTATTTGGTCTAGACCAAAGAAACACAATTTTAGAGCCATTAGTTTTCCAAGAGGTGTGGGCATAGCTCAGAAATTCCAGTAGTACTTTTGAAGTCTGTTAGAGTTACCTAGCAAAGTCAGTAAACCTTGGTATCCCACATTTTTGGCTACTCTGGTTACATCAAGAGCCCTAAAATGTAAACCAGTTAATTCTGATAATAATCCTATTGTGTTAAATATGTATTATTTCACCAGCTGATTTTCTGTACTTGCCAGTCACACTAGGGGAAAGGACAAAACACAGGCTAGGACTGCAGTAGTTAATCATCACGGCTCAATGCGTGTCACTTCAGCATTCTTTTCCCACTGTTGCCTTTAGTCCCTTTGTTTGTTTTTGATCTCTATATTTCTCAATCTGTTCCTGGGGGATTTGAATGGAGGATAATTGGGGTCTGAGTAGAATTTTGTAACATCTTTTGTTCTCCTGTCATTTATGCTGAATGTGGGCTACAGGTCTCACATGAGATAGCCAAGTATTTTAAGTGTCTGTGATAGCAACCTAGTAATTAACTAGCTCCCTTTCCTTGCTGGCTTCTTTTCTTATAGAAGCTTTTGAAATGTGCTGTTTGATACAAAAGCGCTTAAGAAAGCACTGGATATTAGGCTTGATCAGTCCGAGAACAGCCACTGCTAATTGTTTCATGGCAGTCATTCAAAACCAGAAAATGTTTGTTTGGTGCATTTAGCTGTTCTTAAATCAGAATCTCTCACCTTTTAGGAAAAGCCAATTTTTTTTCAAGTCAGAGTTGGATTAAGGACTCCTTGTTCTTGATGATTACTGCAGACAAAGTATCTCCCAAAACCTAAATTACAAACGGAATTTCTGCTGTCTCGTGAAAACATGCTTGGGTTGTAGCATAAAAGGAAGGAATCTGCTATTTTAGAGACCTTGAGAAAATATCTAGTCTTTCAGTGCTTTATGTAAAAAATAAAGAAGCCAATGTCAGGATTTTTGAGGAAAGCTGTAAAAGGCAGGAATGGAAATAGCTGTATGCTGTTGACAGAAGAACTGCTGCTTAGGATGTTCAGAAAGGTGAAAACTGACAATTAAAAGCACAGAAAATTTACTTTTGTAAAGGCAAAAGAGCACTATCATTTATGATGACCAGATATATGGCAGATTGCTATGTTCTTATATTTCTTTCCAAAATAGGTGACAAAAGTATTTTCTTAAATTGAAAGGCAGATGGGGACTGTCTCAGGCATAAAGCTGTTTTTGCAGTAGAGCTACTCTGTTGAAGGAGTCCCTGTCCTGTCACCCTTCTGCTTGCAAATGGACTCATTTTATGTAGTTGCCTGTTCTGGGTTTAATTATCAACACACATGGTGATGCCCTTTGATTAAAAGCTATTTTCAGCTGTAAATCATCAGCTGTGCTTTCCTATTAAAAGTTCTTTGTGGCTTTATCTGCCCTTCCCATGTATTCATGTAAACTCTGTGATTGTAGTCTATTTATCACGGAAATCAACCCACTTCAAAATTGCAATGGCAAAATGTCTCCTGTTGTTTCTGTTTGCGTGGTTCAGCATGTCTCCCTCAGCATTAATATTTCAATATCTGTGCCACAGAAAAGGTAAATTTGCTTATGAATACCTATTTTTGAGACCTTGGTTATCATATCTCCATTTTCATATGGGGCAGTTTCCTGCTAGTGATGTGCAGCTCCTAAGAATGATACCATTTTATCAAAGTCATCTGCTGAGGAAAGAAAAAAGATAGGCTAGCTCTTTAGGCAGGACATAGGACCTCAGTTCCCCATTACTCATCATACTGCTTTTCTGTTTTGTTTCCTGAATTTTTAATACTTAATACTGGTGGCCTCAGGTTTCATGTGGAACCACATGGATGGATTTTTTTGCTTGTGTGATTTTTTTGTGTGTGTTGGGTTTTTTTTGAGGCCATCATTGCTAGTTTTATTACTGATAAAGTGTGTCTTCCTAGTGCACTCACAAATCCATCCACCAGTGAAGAATGTCCTTTAAATGAGACAGTTGCCATTGCAGCTAGTTCTCAGTCTGTAACCCAGCACAATTTCTGCAAAGCAGTGTGCTTTCCCAGTCCTACTTTTGGTAAAAACTGTTTCTGAGGTTTGTTTTTTTCTCATCAAGAGCAACAACCAACCAAACAGGCTGATGTTATGGAACTTACTTTCTTTGGTCCACTGTTGGGTGTTTTTGAAGTTCCGCTGCTTCTCTTAATATGTGAAGCTCATAGAAGCTTTCTTTCCCTTTGCTTATTGCAATCTGATTCTAGCCATCCTTTTTCTTCTTTTTGTTGTAGATTTTAATTTAATATAAGTATTATCAGAGCATGTAATTGTTTCTCTGAAGACATGGACTATGTTGGTTGTTTTTCTTTTCATTCTGTTAGTACATATTTTTTGTAGCTTTTTAGAAATACATAGTGGTGGATCCTGTTGAAGGTTCAGCACATTAAAAGCTTTCATGCTTTCTGAGCATGTAGACAGGTGGATCTAGAGGAATCAATTGAGTTAGAAAACTGATGCTGGTAACTTTCTCTGGCAAGATGAGAAGAAAGTAAACAAAGTCATTCTATCTTACTGTCCTAAACTTGACTGTTAAAAGTAACACATATTTGAATATTTAACATGGTATCACAACCTGCGTTTTCTGGCATGGTTTCTTGCACTCCAAACCACCTGCCCCCCCCCCCCCCCCCAAATACTACTTTCTATGCCTTGTTGCTGTACAAAGCAATGAAAGTTACTTGAAGACATATCAAATCAGCTCTCAAAATGTAGTCTAGGTGGCCAGATAGAAGATGTTAGACACAATGAAAGGAGCACAAAACAGCAGCAGGAGATTTTATGCAAAATAATTGCATACAGCAGTTTTGTGTACATACAAGACTGTATGTGGGTGTGCTATCAGGTGCTTTCACATACTGATTCTAGTGAGTGTGCCCTTAATGTTTAAGGTCAGTTTTGCAAGGTTTGCTGATGTGAGGTAAATGCTTTCAAAATCAACAAATGACAGGCTTATTGGAGACATCTATCCTTTGTTTAAGAGGGGAAAAGAAAGTAATAATAAAAATGAAATTTGTTGCTCATTCTACCACCAGTAACTTCTAGAATTCATTAAGGAGTGACTGCATTTGGTGTATCTCTGAGTAGAGAAGTACTTGTTGAAATGCAGAAAACATAACATAACCAAACAGCTTCAGTCCCTCTCAGAATATCCCCTATCCATTAGAATTCTGCAGGTAGAGATAGACAATTATAAAGTCATTCTGCCTCAACACTTGGATACTGAGACAATAAGGAAGTTTACCCACTTGTCTAAAATACTACTTAGATTTCTTGGAAAAATTACAAGGACTGTTTTAAAAAGGAGATTTGGTCATTTTGCATTTAGGAAAAAAAAAACAACCTGTTTTGCTAGATATTTTTATGCCCTATTTGTTAAAACCACTGGTCATTTCTGCCCATTAATAATGGTGGGTATGGGTACACTGGAGAAATTAAACTTCTTACTTGTTGACTTATTTTCTCTTGAAGTAACATATCCACCAATCCGGACCCAATCTATCATACCTCAGATTGAATGCAAAATTTTGAGAGTTAGGTTTTGGGGGAAAAAATGAAGAGATTGGTTTGAAGTTGTACATAACAGTAGAGTTTGATTTATTAGAAGCCCTCTAGATCTGTCTTAATTATCTGGTGGGAAGCCGATTTGGTGTGACTTACCGTCCAGAGATCCTGAAGTGACAGCCTGAACTGCTCCTTTATCTTTGGAGAGAAGAGACTTTACCCATTAGTAACGGATTGCTGGATATATTATTTTAGAGAGAAAAATAATAAAAAAAGAAAAACAGGTAAGATTTTTCTCCTCTTCTACTATTTCCTGTCTACTACAAAGTTATTCTCTGTCATCTTTGATATATTACCTGTTGATTAACTGGATGACGTGCTCAGGTAGTCTCAAAGCTACACAATGTCTGAATGTAGTGATTTCTGCAAATATTTAATATGACTTAATAACGAGATAATTTCTAGTTGCATATATTGAAGGTTTAAGGATGTTGGTTTGGGGGTGTGGAAAGTAAAACTTGGGCTGAGCAAGGAAGTGAGTTGTATCTTCTGTAGATAATCTGCATAGAATATATTTGTTATCTTTGTACAGAAGTAGACAAGTAAAGTTATGACATTGCAAGTCATAAAACAGTGTCTCCCATCTGACAGGAAATACAATTAATCAAGCCTTATGTACTTGTATTTTGCAAAATGTTTAAAATGTGCGTAATACAGAGTTTGTGTTATTTCATGAAGGTATGTACATTAATAAACTTGGAATGTGGCAACACGTGCACTGGATCAAGACTTTAAGTTTATTTTTCATCTCTAGCAGGTGTTGGCAAAACAGGAGTTTTAATTTCTCACTGTACTTTAGGGATTCCTCTTGTGGCCTTTTATGTCAGTGTTTGTAGGCTCAGAAAGAGCTAGAAGCTGAAGTCAGGAGCACCTTAATGAAGGCTTTTCACGGACACTATATAGTTTTATAATGATGATGGAAAGCCATTTGTTAGGTATGAGGTAGAAGGCCTTTCAAATTCATCCTTAGTCTTCAGAGAAAACTGAGCACTATGTTCATAATTGCAGTGTCACTTGTTCCTGAACTCCTGTTGGAGCTGCCTCATCCATTTTCTGTGGAAGGAAGTGCTAGAGAAGAGAGGTACAGATGAAGGAGCTGAGAAAGATGGGAAAAGGAGAGGAGCAGAACATATGTGGAAGAAGAACTTTCCAATGGTTTAGGCTGATTAGCTCATTTGCTCTGCTACTATTTTCTGCATCAGAAGGAAAACTGATTGTGGGGCTATACAATTCAGTGCACCCAGTGATAGAATATGTATCTTAAAATTACTTTTATGTTAGTCTGTTCTTGAACACTGCATACAGTTCTGGTGTCCCCATTTTAAGAAGGACACAGAGCAGTTGGAGTGAGTCCAGAGGAGGGCCACAAAGATGATCTAAGGGCTGGAGCACCTCTGCTATGAAGATAGGATGAGGGACCTAGGGTTGCTCAACCTAGAGAGAGGAGACTTCAGGAGGCCTTCTAATACCTGAGGGGATCCTACAGGAAGGTTAGTGTAGGACTTTTCGTGTGTCTAGCAGTAGGATGAGGAAATGGTTTTCAACTGAGGAAGGAGTAGTTTTAGACTGGATCTTAGGAAGATTATCTTCAGTATGAGAGTAGTGAGGCTCTGGAATAGGTTGCCCAGGGAAGTTGTGGATGCCTCTGCCCTGGGGGTGTTCAAGGCCAGGCTGGATGAGGCCTTGAGCAGCCAAGTCTAGTTGAGAGGCATCCATGCCCGTGGCAGGGAGGTTGGAGCAGATGATTCTAAGGTCCCTTCCAACCTAAGCCATTCTATCTATCATTCTATTACCCTTGTATGCTCAGAGCACAAGAGAAAAGGTTTATGCCTTGCTCTTCACAACAGTATGATTTAAGTACTTATTTTGCAAATGAGGTAGTTGTAAATATAAACAGAATACTTATAAAAATGCCAACAGTTATGGTAGCCACTACTAGATTAGTCACATCTATTTTGTGATTTCTGTGGTTTTGCTTAATTATAGTTGGATCTTTGATTATTTTGAGAAAGAGGGATCATTTTCTTTAGATATGACTTTCTTAAATACCTCTGAAGCTGTAGCAGCATCCCCCAAATAAACGTTAATACAACTTTTAAGTTTTAAGTTCAGACAGAACCGTAAGTTGACTATTTAGTGACTTCACTTAGCATTTACGCAAAGCATTAAGCTATTAGAAATTTAATGGGGGTAAGGATGTATTTTTTTTCACTTCTGACATGTCACAAGAAAGAAGAGCAGTAGAGAATTTACTGTTATGAAATGATCAGAGAGCTGTTGAGAAATACAGAATTGCAGTATTTTGAAAGGCAAGGGAATGTGAATCAGTGAAGGGGAAAAAATCTTCAGAAGCATTTATTTTACATAGGAAGAATTTGTCAGTGCATTGTCTGGTTTTATGCTATGTAGTATCACAGTATCACCAAGGTTGGAAGAGACCTCAAAGATCATTGAGTCCAACCTGTCACCACAGACCTCATGACTAGACCATGGCACCAAGTGCCACGTCCAATCCCCACTTGAACACATCCAGGGACAGTGACTCCACCTGGGCAGCCCATTCCAATGGCGAACTACTCTCAGTGAAGAACTTTCTCCTCACCTTGAGCCTAAACCTCCCCTGGCACAGCTTGAGACTGTGTCCTCTTGTTCTGGTGCTGGTTGCCTGCGAGAAGAGACCAACCCCTTCTGGCTACAACCACCTTTCAGCTAGTTGTAGAGAGCAATGAGGACACCCCTGGGCCTCCCCTTCTCCAGGCTAAACAATCCCAGCTCCCTCAGCCTCTCCTCGTAGGGCTTGTGCTCAAGGCCTCTCCCCAGCCTTGTTGCCCTTCTCTGGACATGTTCAAGTGTCTCTATGTCCTTCTTAAACTGAGGGCCCCAGAACTGGACACAGTACTCAAGGTGTGGCCTAACCATTGCAGAGTACAGGAGCAGAATGACCTCCCTGCTCATGCTGGCCACAGTATTCTTGATGCAGGCCAGGATGCCCTTGGCCTTCTTGGCCACCTGGGCACACTGTTGGCTCACTTCTCTTGTAATTCAGCATAGATAGGGCATAACAAGAAGTATTTTAAGTGAAAACCATTTATGAAGCATTCTTTAGAGTTACTTTAAAAAACAATCTTTACACAATGAATGTAGACTGAGAAAAGGCACACACATACATACATATGATAGAAGAGAATATAGAGAAAATCTTCCCATGGATGGTAATAATTGAGAGTTACAAAGTTCAGATGGAAATTTATTTCAGATGATGTTTCTATTTTTTTTTGTAAGAATTGCATGGTGGTTAATAACTTGTCTTCCTTTTAGTGCTGGAAGATGAGCCAGAAAAGGGAAACCGAAAGATGTGTCAGACTGCTGTAAATGGGTGCCATATAGCATGTTGATAGGGTGTTCTGTTTTCTTCTCTCATTAGTGTGTAGTCGGTGGGTGCAATGCCAGCTTTGCATCTCAGGGAGGACTCGCCCGTCATGTGCCCACACACTTCAGCCAGCAGAACTCTTCAAAAGTTGCCAGCCAGCCCAAGGCCAAAGAGGAATCTCCATCTAAAGCTGGCATGAATAAGAGAAGAAAGTTAAAAAACAAGAGACGACGATCGTTGCGTAAGTGTTTCCAGAAATAGAAGCTCTTGAATGTTTTGACTTGGATAGAAGTTCCTCTTCCATGCGGTTGTTTCTCAGCAGATGTGTCTGGTAAGGTTGATAATCCTTAGAATCGTAGTCTCGCCATCCCTTGTGACAGGAGGACAGCAATTCTAGATTCTGTTTGTGTTCATTTTTTAGGGCAGAGCATCTCTGAGTCACAGTTTGCATTTACAATTTAAAGATGTGTTTCATTTGAGAGTCACTTTTTGTTTGCCAGCTATATCGCTATTGGAAAATGTTCTGTTTAGTGATGATGAGATCTGAAGTTTGGTGCTGCAGATGGAGATTGCAGATTCATATGAAATAGAGAGAAATGCACATTACACAAGCTCTCTTTTGAACACAACATTTCATTAGCTTGGTGACAGTTTCATGAGCATAACCAAGTTCTGATTTTGGGCAGATTCCCTTTGCTGTGTTTTGGGGGTTCTTTAATCTTTCTTTGCACAGTGATGTTTTTTAATTTCTAGGAACCAATCTGATAAGAAGTATGATTTATCATTTCATGTGAGATTTGTTTTCTTGAGCATGTAGTAACTGCTTACCCCGTAGCTTTTCTAGTCCATTTTGATGCAGTTGTTTGATTCCTGAGTTCCTGTGCTAGAATCAGACTAATAACCATGTCAAATTTATTGAAAGATCCTACTGTACAATAATGGTTAGGGGAAAAACTAGGACATGATTTAAAAAATGTGGCTTTTGTTATGTAATTGCTTTGGATGCCACCATCCAGTTCTGAACTCATTTGCTAGTTAAGGTCTGTTACTGTGGCAGTTTCATTTTAGAGCAGAGACATCTGGGAACTAATTTGTTCCTTTAAAAAAAGGATTGTATTTTTTCTTGCTGGTGTGTCAACAGCTGAAGGAAAAAAAGTGCATTAGTGTAAAGTCAACTTTATAGTATTGAAGAGAATCACAAGATAATGGATCTGTTGTATGATATACTGCCCACAGAAATCAAGCTCTGTTCACAAGCAGGAAATCATTTCAGTCCTATCTCCTAGCAGGCAGTAGGATTTTAGTGATGGCATGCCAGAGAACTTGTATTACTTCATTGGGCCAGCAGTTAGAGTCTTACTTTTCCAAAACTCTTTTGTGGCAGAAGGCTTTCCTGTATTGATCTTTCTGTTCCTGTGAAGAAGTAACAATTGCCAATTACTCAAATAGTACTGCAACAGGGAATGTACATAGTAGTTGTCTTGGCTGATTATATCACTATTATGATTATTCTTAACACCTCACCTATGTTCTAAGCAACTGAAATTTATGAAGCAGTGGTCATGTTTCTGCCTCGAAGGGACAGATTGCCTGTTTTGGAAAGTTAAAGTGTCACCTAGAATTCTGGAAAGTGCATTTCCTGTGCCTTTCTTCCACACTATGTGACAACTATGCAATTCATAGTATCATAGTATCAGTCAGGGTTGGAAGGGACCACAAGGATCATCTAGATCCAACCCCCCTGCCATGGGCAGGGACACCCCACACTAGATCAGGCTGGCCAGAGCCTCATCCAGCCTGGGCTTCAACACCTCCAGGGATGGGGCCTCAACCACCTCCCTGGACAACCCATTCCAGGGCTTCACCACTCTCATGGGGAAAAACTTCCTCCTCACGTCCATGTTGAATCTCCCCACCTCCAGCTTCATTCCATTCCCCCTAGTCCTAGCACTACCTGAGATCCTGAGAAGTCCCTCCCCAGCCTTCTTGTAGGCCCCCTTTAGATCCTGGAAGGCCACAATAAGGTCACCTTGGAGCCTTCTCTTCTCCAGACTGAACAGCCCCAACTCCTTCAGTCTGTCCTCATAGGAGTGGTGCTCCAGCCTCTTGGAGGAACAGCTGTTAACTTTAGGCATGGTGATTACTTTTTTTTTTTTTTCCTAAATGCTTGGGTGTTCTTATGATGTGAGCAAGTTTTATAATTCAGCATCTTAAAAGTGTAAACTTCAGTAATTCCTCTGATTTTGGCATTGATTCAACATTCAAAGAAGGTAAAAAGCTATTTTGTTCTTTTCAGAATTCTACTTTCCATGAGCTTTCCCTTTGACTCTAGCAATCCATGGAAATGCAAAGGTTCAAAAGGGAAGGTTGGTCAGTGAAGCTTTATGTGTTCACTTTGCATTATCCTTTTAGTTCATCTTAGATGTAATGAAAGGGAGACTTACTCGAAACAGTTGCAAGTTCCTAAGGGATTATCTTGACTTGTTGACTGTTTTACTCACATGAAATACAGATGTCTAAGACTGGGCACTGCAAAATTTTTACTTTCAGAGATTCCTGAGTTGCATCTTAATTTCTTTGTCCATATTAATTTTGTTAGGTGGCTGATTTAATGCATCTTCATTCAGTTTTTCCCCTCAGCATATGCAGAAGTACTTTTTCTGGTTGGCATTTTGTTAGTAATTGATTAATATTATTGACTTAGAAGTTCAGGAGCTTCATAGTTAAAACTTCAAATTATCTGCTATGATATTCTGGTTGTGGTGATTTACTGCATAATTACTGAATGAATCGATGGCAAAGAAATGTAAGCAGTATAAGTTATGGAAATGCTAAAGATCAAACTGTAGTACTTGATTGGTCCTACTGTCTTGATCAAGTGTGACACAGGAAGGAAAATGACAGCTGCCTGAGCAATTTATCTTCTTACCTCTTGAGAAAACGCAGTGCTGGCTGCTGAGTTATGCCTTAAGGCAAAAATCATCTCTAACCGAGTTGGGAACTGACTTCTGTTATGTATTTCTCCAGGGGGTATGTGACCCAGAAATGTATCCAAAGTTGATGGCATTTTCAGAAAATGCTAAGTATTGGTAGCTTTTCTTTAAAACTTTATGTGGCTTATTATTGATTAGGTGGACTCAACAAAGGGCTGCTAGAACTTTGCTTGTCTGTTAACTTAGTTTTACCTTTAATGAAAGAACAGTGTGTGTGCAAGCTTGTCTTGGCAATAAAATAGGGGACAGCAAGGGCCCTTATCTAAGAAGGCAAAGTAACAAAATGACATCATTTTTGGTCTACACTATACAAAGCTAGGCACACAGATGTTTATTTAGATTTTCAAGTGTCCAAAAGGAGTGCTGTTGGAACACGTGGACCAGGGTCTCTGCAAATTGGGTCAGAAGAAGTTACAACAACTGGGTGGAAAACAAGATACTTTTTGGTAGTATTGTTTGATTAGGCCCTGGCTTTTTTGCAGGGTGTGGCTTTCTAAATATTTATTGGCAAGAGATTGCTAATTTGTGCTGCTATTGAAGAATCCTCATGTCTGAATTCTTCGTTTAAATACAGCAATTCAATAGATTTGGTTTCTCTGTTTTATATCTGAAGGTTAACACCTTCTGAGAGACATCTATGCATAAAGAAAAAGAAAATTGTACTGTGGCTTTGTGTTTGTCAAGGACGTGATCCTTTAAGCCATAAGAAGAATTCTTACTGTTACTTGACTTGTAGAATTTATTTTGTGTTTCATAACATCTTGCCTTTTTTTCCCCACTGTTCTACCTTTTTTATTCCTATCCACAAATGCTATGTTGCTCTTTTAAGTTTGGTACTTAGTAAAACATGCTTTCATCATAAAAATTCTATAGACACCTTTATAGCTGATTACATTAATGGTGTTAGAGGCTCTGATTTGCTCTTGGTGAAATCCAATGACAGGACAAGGGGCAATGGGTGGAAGTTGAGGTGTAGGAAGTTCCATGGAAACATGAGGAAGAATTTTTCCACTGTGAGTGGGACAGAACAATGGAACAGGCTGTCCAGTGTGTTGTGGATTCTCCCTCTCTGGAGATATTCAAGACCTGCTATGATGAAGAGGTTATTAATTTATGAAGAGGAAATATGAACTATATAGATAATCAATAACCGATTAATCACTAATTGATATACAGATTCTAGTGCACGATCATGAATATACGCCCCATAAGTGGTTTAGTGGTTACAATTTGGACCCAATTAGAGTATTTACAGAATTAATTTCTATTAATGGAACACAGGGTGCAGTTCCACCGCTTGTCCACCAGGTGGCAACTCGACAGAATGCTGGCAGCTGCTTAACTATATACAGAGAAAGTATTACATGTGTCAGAGGCTTGGACTGGAAATGTTATGCTGCTAGGCGCGGGTGCTTTGAACTGAATGTTACTGAGTGGAAACCACATGGAAAGTACGCTGTGTCCTTTGTTTGTAGCGAGGCTAGTTGCTAGGCTACAGCAGAGCGGCTGGCAGGCAGCCTTGTACCCTCCTGCGGCAGCAGAAGTGGGGCAAAACGTAGGCTAACTGGTAAGCAGGCTCCCTTTGCAGGACTTGGATGGCACTCTCTGGACAGCAGGGAGTGGTCCTGCAGGGTTGGCCCCGTAGGGCTGGTCCCTAGATGGGGTCGGCCCTGCAGCAACGGGCTTCGGGGCTAGCGTGGGCGGCCCCGGGGAAGAAGCGTGGCTGCGCGGAGCGGCGGCTTCCCTTTTTCGAAGGAGCGGGCGGGACCCTCTCAGAGTGGTCCCAGCTTTGGCGCACAGGCACGGACGGTGATCTGGATTCCCCCGGGGTTCACAGGGCACGGAGCGACGGAGTAGCAGCTCCTCTTCTCTCCTGCAAGGGCAGGGTCACGCAGGCATGCGCCTAGGCGCTGCTCCTGCTTTATGTGAGCCGGTACACACGGTTGTGGCTTGTCAGTGTGCAGTTTAAGGCTGTCAGACGTTTGGACTGCTGGACTTGGCTAGTCCCTTCCCTGTCAAATGGGCAGTCTGACCCTCGGGGGTCCAGTCCTCTTGAAGACATGTCAGGCTCTTCTCCCAACCGGTGGGGCTGGCAGTAAAACGCTGTAGCTTCTAGGCTTTCAGCAAGGGTCTCTCCCCTGGAGACACTCTGGGCTGACGCACGATGGGCCTTCCCAGATGCTGGCTTCTGCTCGTTGTGCAGAGGCTGCCAGTTTGCTTGCATGTGGGAGTGAGAAGACTTACTAACAATGGCTGTGGAGCTTAGCATCAAAGGTTTAAGCGCAAAAGCAACGAGCTTGGTAGCTCGGGCAAGAGTGCACGTGAGACTTGGAATTTCATTCAGGAAGCTACTGGTATGAAGATTTTAGTTTGACTTAAGTATCAGGTAAACATCAATTATTTGTCTTAAACATGATGGGAGATACCATACTTGGAAAACAATTTTGAGTGAATAGATTTAATATACCTAGAATATACAGCATGAGCAGTCAGTAAGGAATAAACAAAACTATTCACATACCTGGGACAGATCATGGCCTTTCTTCTGCGTCTGCTGAATGCTATCCAGTGGTGAAGCCTGAAAAAACTTCCAGTATGAAACCAAAAATGTGGGGTTGTCTTTTCCACCCCCTTTCCTTCCTCCCTTGTATTTATTTATAAAATATTTATATGCTTGCATCACTGACCACCTGCAGCACGAGCTGCAAGTTCTACCACTTGCAGCAAGAAAACATTGTATTGAGATGATTGCCTAATTGGCAATATCCAGCTGAGATAGAATAAGGACAAGACATAAAGTACAGATGAATGCTTGACAACAATTACTCCCAGGAGCGTAGCAAACACTAGCTTTAAGTGGAATTTGGGGGTTTTGGAATAATGGCTAGATAATCTTGGTGAAAAGGAATCTAGAAGTTGTTTTAAATGAAGACAACAGAATTTCACATGGCTTCTTTTGCAAATGACAGGGTGATATGTAGCTGATGATCTAATACAAACTCTTCATTTCAGCGTGTTGTGTTGAGAATTACCACTCTCAAGGCTTAGAAAATCTGAATGCTTTTTTTCATACCTTATTTGCTCATGTAATTTTACTACTGGACTGTAAGAAATACTTTAAATGGGTATATTATTTCTAACAGTGTGCAAGTATATGCCTCGTAGCAGTTATTTTTTGGTTGGTGTTTTAGTGTAGCATTGATAGACCTTCTTTATGCTCCAAATCAGAAGGAAATCATGTTTTTATTATTCAAGAAATGCTTAACTATAAAAGTGCTTTTCTAAAAGGAGAAGTGCTTTATTAGTGCCTGCTGGCTTTAGATAGCTTTTAGAATATCAGATGGATGTTAATTGCATTTTACTTGTTATAAATTGAAGTGTGTGGTGCAGTTTAGTGCTTCTTGGCTGGAAAATAATCTGTTTACTAATAATCAAAGGCCTTTTAAATAGAAAGAAACACATCTAGCATTGTGGGGTTTCTCCAGCATTATTACTCCTTGGAGATAAAAAAAATTAATGGGGAACTAAACTTTTCAGTGTGGTCACAATAATTATTTCTTAATCTTTAGCTTTGTGTTCCATTGCAGCACCAAGCCATTTTGCTCTCAGTGCTGTTGCTGATCTCTTCGCAGCATCTCAGTATCCAGTGCATGTAGCTGGGCTTTTGAGTGATTATGTATTAGATCAGAGCAGGTTGTTTTTAACAAAGTTAAGAAATAAGGTGTATGTATAATTCTGTTTTTAAGCTGTTTATTATATGCACTGTCATGTTCTGAAGTACTTTAATGCTCCTTTTTCTAAAGCCCCAGCAGTAACATTGGAACTTTTGACTATGCTGCAGGGTGACTTGGCCAGTAGGTTTCTATAAACACCATAATTGAACTGGACTGGTTTTGCATTCAATTAGAGCTACATTTATTAATGAGATCTGGGTTTAATGGGACTTTTTTTTTTTTAAGAGATTATTGCAATGGATGTTCCCAGGGGTACTCAGCAAAATTAACAAATTCTTAGTTTTGAAGGTTAAGAAAGAATGGAATTCACTTGAAAGGTAAAAACTGAGCAAGTGTAATTCAGTTTGTGAAAATAGCTGTTTCATCTACAAGGAGTGTGTTTTGACTTAAATTGTAGCCCTCTTGGCACATCTTGCAAATACCTAAAGCTCTTGCTTATAAATATCTAAAGGCTGAGTGTCAAGAGGGTGGGGGCCAGTCTCTCTTCAGTGGTGGCCAGTGATAGAACAATGGGCACAAGCTGGGACACGGGAAGTTTCACCTAAACCTAAGGAAAACCTTTTTACACGGAGAGTGACACAGCACTGGATCAGGCCTGCCCAGAGAGGCTGTGGAGTCTCCTCTGGAGCTTTCAAAAACCCACCTAGACACATTCCTGTGCAACCTGAAACATGGGAACCTGCTTTAGTAGGCAACTTCCCAGAGGTTTCTTCCAACCCCTACCACTCTTTCTCTCCAATTGATAAAGTAGTCCTGCTGTCATAATGATAAATGATAAATGATTCACTAATGGCACTTCAGACTTACATGCTTACATGTGTTTGAATCTTTTCAATGTATTGAACACTAATGACCTCTTTTCCTCCTTTTTTTCTAGCAAGACCTCATGACTTCT
The DNA here is from genome assembly GCA_015227895.2 of Colaptes auratus. Lineage (NCBI taxonomy): Eukaryota > Metazoa > Chordata > Aves > Piciformes > Picidae > Colaptes > Colaptes auratus. The sequence goes on from CM037634.1 coordinate 8,246,946, forward strand.
TTGATGCACAAACACTGGATGCTATAAGACATCGAGCCATCTGCTTTAACCTCTCAGGCACATATAGAAAGCTTAGGAAAAGGCCACAGTGTTGTATTTCATAGTACTGTAAGTATATATAGTATGCATTCTCTTTGTGTCTGAAAAATCTGATACTTCAGAGTACTTCACTACAGTGCAGCATTTTACAGGATGGATATCCTAGTGAAAAATTAATTTCAAGAATCTCTAAGCAGTCACAGTAGATGCCTTTAATCTCCTATCACAAGGCACTTCTTTTGTGTGCATTTGTACATATATATATATATATATATTTATTCTATATAAAAACATGCCATTTATTTTAAACCCCACCAATTTCTTTTTAGATGTAGAAATTTCTAGAATGCAGTCAATAAGACCTTTTTGAAGAAATGTCTTTGCCTTCCAGAATTCATCTTTGACTTTTTTTTTCCTCCTTTTAATTGGAGCCAAATTATTGTGTCAGGTTTTTTGTGTGTGTGTTTGAATTGTCAGGTGCAAAAGTCGAGCATTTCCATCTAACCTTATCATAGTATCAGTCAGGGTTGGAAGGGACCACAAGGATCATCTACTCAAACCCCCCTGCCATGGACAGGGACACCCCACACTAGATCAGGCTGGCCAGAGCCTCATCCAGCCTGGGCTTAAACACCTCCAGGCATGGGGCCTCAACCACCTCCCTGGACAACCCATTCCAGGGCTTCACCACTCTCATGGTGAACAACTTCCTCCTCAGGTCCATGCTGAATCTCCTCACTTCCAGCTTCATTCCATTCCCCCTAGTGCTATCACTACCTGAGATCCTGAGAAGTCCCTCCCCAGCCTTCTTGTAGGCCCCCTTCAGATACTGGAAGGCCACAATGAGGTCACCTGGGAGCCTTCTCTTCTCCAGACTGAACAGCCCCAACTCCTTCAGTCTGTCCTCATAGGAGAGGTGTTCCAGCCCTCTGATCATCCTCGTGGCCCTTCTCTGGACATGTTCCAGCACCTCCATATCCCTCTTGTAATAGGGCTCCAGAACTGGAGGCAGTACTCCAGGTGGGGTCTCACCAGCGCTGAGTAGAAGGGGAGAATCACCTCCCTTGACCTGCTGGCCACACTTCTGATGCAGCCCAGGATCTGATTGGCTTTCTGGGCTGCAAGTGCACATTGAGAGGTCATGTTGATACTGCAATAATTCAAAGTGCATCTTGCTGGTTACTGTGGCCTTTGCCCCTCTCCTCCAGCTTTTTGAAATGACTAGATTTCATTCTCTAAAAAATCTGAATTATTAACTGTTCTTCACTGGCTTTAGCTTTTTTAGATACTTCAGCTCAGCAGTCACATGTTACCTATGTTCTGGAATCTTAATACTTTGAAAGACCGTGAATTAGCAAGGATGCATACCAATTTGTAAGGTGACGTTTTCTGGTTTTCCAGAAGAGGTCAGCAGAACTTCATTTCTGATTTGAAACAACTTCTGATGCACGTTTCCTTCAGAAAAAAAATCAAATCAAATTCCCCTTTTGTTTCTGGGACAGTGCATGAAATTTAGAGAATGTAGTAAGAGGGTTTTTTTGTTTTTTTTTTCCAAATAAAGCCATATAAAGCATACATCTCCTGGCTGAATTATCTTTTTAAATGAAAAACATGAATGGACTCAAGCTCTTCACAAAGCATCATTGTTGCACAGGTGCTAGATTTCTTCCATTTCAGTTGTAACTCCTGCAAACCTGAGCATAAAGCTCTTGCCAGTTTATCAGATGTGGGCTCTGCTGCTCCTTTGTCTTCACAATTCCCCTGCTCCAGTGTAGAGTCCTTGAGCATCTCCAGCGTCAGCCATTCTCACAGATTGCAGTTCTTCACAAACCACTCCAACACAGGTCCTTTCCACAGGGTGTAGTCCCCTGAGGAACACACTGGTCCAGCCTTGGGGGGTACCAAGTCCTGCCAGCAAACCTCCTCCAATGCAGTCTTCTCCCTCCATGGGTACACATGTTCTGCCAGGAACCTGCTTCAATGCAGACCCTCCATGTGGTCACAGCCTCCTTTGGGCACATCCACCTGCTCCAGCATGGGGTCCTCCAGAGGCTGCTGATGGATGTCTGCTCCACCATTATGCCTATGATGTGTTTATATGTACAAGCATTTGTGAGAGAAGATTTTGTTCTTATACCATGCTACAATTAAGCCATCAATTTCTTGCAACTTCCATAAACATCCCGTGGAAGAGTATAGTATCATAGTATCAGTCAGGGTTGGAAGGGACCACAAGGATCATCTAGTTCCAACCCCCCTGCCATGGGCAGGGACACCCTGCACTAGATCAGGCTGGCCAGAGCCTCATCCAGCCTGGTCTTAAACACTTCCATGGACAAGGCCTCAACCACCCCCCTGGATAACCCATTCTACATTTTTGTAGAGGAATGTACATTCCAAGCTTTTGGAGTAGATGCTTAAAAAATTGGAAGTGTTTTAAAAGAGAAGACGACTATTTATAGGATGCTACCTTTTTGTTGTTGTTGTTTTCAGGGACTGCTCAGTAGACAGAGGTTTAAAGAAAAATATTATACCGTACCAAGAATGGTTTTAGTAGTGATATGTAAGTTCTACTTGTCTATGGAATTAATACAACTGCCCCAGGGTAAAACAGTTTGCTGCTTATGAATTTCCAGTTGAACATGAATGTTTTTGAGCAAAAAATTGAAAAAAAACCACCTTCAGAATTAGTTTTAATTATGGTTTATTATTGTCAGGTAATAGCTAAAAGAAAAGAAGATTCTGGAAAAATAAAACTCTTGCTCCATTGGACACCAGAGGACATGTGAGTATATTGGTAGTTATATATAGAATTTAAATGGGGAAGAAATTACAGTGGGGTTCCTAAACTGTCTATCACTAAATGATGTTACACTTTTGAACATTAAAAGTACTTGCTTTGAAAAATATTTCTTAAATAATAATGTTGAAGTTAAACAAACCAAAAAAAAAGCAATATTTTAGTTAGTTTTCACTTTGGCTCTGAAGCCTCTAGACCCTGATACGAGTTCAGGTTAACCTGAAGCTGTGTTTTTGATGCATTTTGTCATTATGGGTGTTGATTACAAGGTTCTCTATTGAATGGGGAGTTCAGGTTGGTTTTGCCAGCCATATGCATAAGGAAACCCATCACTGAGACAACTTTGAGTTACCACTGGTGCATTGTGATCTTAAAATACTTGTAGGTACTGAAAAATGAACAATCATTAGTATAACAGCAGAACTACAAGAATCTTTGCCTAGGTGCCACAATTTAACAGTGTAATAACCACATTTGGCCCTTTAAGCTATCCATCTCATGTTGTTGCTTTTTTGGGTTCTCCCATTGAAGCTTGGAATACTCTTCCAGCGTGCTTGGCTGCTTGTTTTCTATTGGTTCTTCAAAATCCTGCCTTGTTCCAAATGATTAGCTGTGTATAATGCAGGATGAAGGTACTGCCCTTGGGTAGGCTTGTGAGAGATGAAGTAGTAAGTGTACTTTAGAAATAATTTATCTGCTTTGAAATAGCTGAAATCTCATCTCTGTTCTGATACAGAACTGAATTTTTGTAAACATTTTTATTTTAATTACATGGAGAAATGTTTTCCACTGTACTGTAAGAGAGGCAGTAGGCAGAGTAGTTTTAGGAGGCAGTAGCTGTATGCTCCATGTTCTCCACAAGTTTTAAGGCAATTATCTACTTTTAAAGATAATTAGAATAAAACAAATCTCTTGGATCCATCCTCCTTGCATACAAATGGAAGTAACTGGGACATTTATTTCACACTAAGGTGGATAGCTGCATAAGTAGATAAGACATGCAGGTTTATAGGCTCTTCCTTAAAAAGAGGAAAATAGCTTTAAATTGGTGGAATTCATTAAGTAAGGATATCTGAGTTTCAGATGAAATAATCATAATTTGTGCAATTAACTTTTAGAATAATGGGATCTTTTAGATTCAGTGCTGCTTTTAAGTGATTGAGTGGGATGGTGATTCAAAGGCTTAGCATAACAGAAATTTACCTTTGCTTTGGTGGTTTAAATTACTCCGTTTTTAGTGTCCTAAATTAGTCATGTGCCGTAGTGGGAACTTGGCAGTGTGAATCTGTCATAACTTGTAGTGGCAGAGGAGTTATCTAGAGCAGTGTTTGGTGTTTCAGTGCAATGTTAAAGGGTCTGTAGCTTTTGCTCATTGCAGCACTTGTAGACTGCAATGTTCTATTTGACCTGGGAGATTAAAACATTCTTGTAAAGAATGCAGGTTTTCTTGCTTCCCTTTAAAACAGCTGATAATACTATATGTGGCATCATGCTGAAATTATTAAACCATTTCAGAGTTAAAGACAGTTAATTGCATTTTAAGATAGAAGGGATTTAAAAGAAACATGCAATACTCTGGGTGCATGAAAAGGAAATGGAAAAACACAACAACAACAAAGTGCTTTTCATTCCAAGGCAGACTCAAATGAGACTTTTGCTCATGCAGATGAATACAGTATTAGAAACTGCATTGGAGAAGACAAGTTACTCAGTGGTGTTAAGCTATCCCCAGGTGAATAGGTTTGGTTGGTGAGGTAGAAGGAACAAGCTGGTTTATACTGATGTTTCTTACATCTCACTTGGGCTAGCTAGGTGGTATATTTTCTGCACTGAATGATGCAGTTTTGGATTATTCAGTATTCAGTAGATTCAATTCCATTTGATTACTACAGTTAACAAATAATGCAAGGTACCATGCTAATGTCACCCAACTTTTCTTAAACAGTAAATATACTCACACTTAGAAACATTTTCTACTCTGAGTCGTGTTGAGAAACTGTTACACTGCTCCAAGTTATCATTAAGTACTTTTTTCAGCAACAGTAAATACTTGCCTTAGGATATCTTCCAACCTTTCATCTTCCATAGCAAACCTTAACAGATAGATGGATTGCTTCCTGAGTGTGAGCTTCCCCACACCCTCCTTTTATTCTTTTAACTTTGTCTTAGAAGGGAAAAGTATAACTGGGGAAACTCCTTTTCCTATGCTGGAGATGGACATTCTTGGCTTCATTTAAGTTTTTGGATGAAAAACTCAAATTTGAGTAGCAGCTAACTTCCATTGCTGAAAAAGGAGTTCAGTTTAATAATTTGTGAAAGTCTGTAAAATTGCTTGTGGCTTTGGTGGGAGGAAGAGCTGCTTTATCTAGATTGTCTTAAATGTTGAGTTTCTCAGTTTGAAACTTGTTTCAAAATGTTAGAATTCTTAATAGCAATCTTTAACTTTTTTCCCCCCTCCTGAAATCAATTTTTGACTCGTACACCATGTAACAAAGGGAAAAACCCAACCCAAACAACATCAAAAAAACCCAAACCCCAGATGACTGAAAATACTCTCAAGGAGTTGTTGGTTTGGGGGGTTCTTTGCTTTCTTGAGACTTACTGTTTTTTTTCCACCACTAGTGGAGGCAAAATGGATCACCTGTTCCTTCTGCACAGCTGCTGTCAATGTTAATTTTTGGGAAGAGGCAAGAAAGCAGGTTTTCAGTAGGATGCTGATGACCTCGTCAAGCCCAGTGCCTCTCTTATCAGTGTGTTTCCTGATAACCTCAGCAAGGCCTTAAAAGCCCAGTATGCTTTCAGTAAAAGAAGCAATAATAAAAGCAGGCACTCTCAAGGTGGCATGTTGCAAAGAGTTAAGTGCAAAACATCTCTGGCCCTCTTTCCCAGGGTTTTGCCACAAGCAGCCCTGAAGTTCCTTTCGATGTGTAAAGACTTACTATTCCCTCTCACAATGAGAACTGTTAGATAGCCAAAATTTGTTGTGCTGATTGCCTGGATTTCCTGAGAAGATAATGAAACAGTTTGCAAAACTGAAGCATTTTAACACTGAAAACTTTTAACTGGGAGCAAGAAAATTAGTGCAACTTGAAGCTCAGTGCCTGTAGTGTATTTTATGCCCAGTAAAATAAAGTATTTCAAGGATTCACTTTTTTCCCCCCTGCTATCCATTTTCACATTAAATTGTTAAAATGGAGTATATGCTCCTATTGTCACTGTATGTTTGGTTTGGTATTCCTCTGGAATACTCCAAATTGTTTAGCATCTTTTTCACACTGAGCAATTGAAAAGTATGATATGTAAAGATAGGCTGTCTTTTCCTCAGTTCAGTGAAGGTGCTTTTCTAACCAGTGAATTGTGAGGATTGCTTTAAGAAAACCCTTCATGTGTAGTAGTTTACCACCTTAATTTTATGGTAAGAAAAACAGTTGATCTTTTTTGAATATTTTTATTTTATTTATTTATTCATAGTCTGCCTGATGTGTGGGTAAATGAAAGTGAGCGACATCAGTTAAAAACTAAAGTAGTTCATTTATCAAAGCTACCAAAAGATACTGCCTTGCTTCTGGACCCAAACATATACAGGTAATGTCCTCATTTTGAAACTTCCTTTACTTAAATACAGTCTTAAGCCTCACTTAACTTTTTGACGTTGGTAACCTGAGATGGATAACACATTGTACACCAGACCAGGGAGCCTCCGTCCTGTCAGCGTCCAGGAGTTAAGTTCTGAGGTCTTAAGTTGTTTCAGAATTACTTAACTTCTTGAACTGAACTCTAGTTACTGAGAAACGGGGAATGTGTGTATTTACCAAGTGTATTTTACTTTTTTGTGCTTGGTGTACAGAAATTCTAGTAAAGGAGGTACACACAGTGGAATCCTGAAAGATCACTTCTGTTAAGATCACATACTGGTTTGTATACCAATTTTTTTAAAGTCCAAATTTATCTTTACATATTTTATATTCAACTGTAATACATGCAAGTATTACCTTGAAACCTGTGCTTGGATACAAGTACTGTTATTTTTTAGCAAAAGAATCTTTAGAGGGGGACAGAAGGGGACAGTACGTGTTACTTGTCTTTAAGCTGCATTTGCACTTGTGTTTTCAGGGCTTCGGATTGGCTTCTGATCTATCTTGTTCCTAAACATTTCCTAATTTCCCTCCACCCCCCTCCCCAGTTTCTTAGTGTGCTCACATAATTGTCAGTACCTGCAGTTCTGAGTGTACAGTTTTTAAAGGTAATCTGAAATGCTTAATTCACTCTCAAGTTTTGAACATCCAAAGATAAATATTTTAAGGTTGGGGGGAGAAGTTTTTTCCTGCTGTAACAGAAGTTCCATGTTCCTGTGTTTCTTCCTTAATGTTGAACGACCTAGTGTCTAAAGGAGTAACTAGAACACTAATCTGAGGTCTTGATATGTGATAAGCCTTTCACTTCACCTTTAACATTCAGTGTATTTCACTAATCAATGAAAACTTGGTTTACAACATGAAAATAAAGCATCACACTGTATCTGCTATCTCAGTAAATATAAGTATGTGAAATACTTAGTGAACTATATGGATTACTGATGTTCACACTAAAGGATAAGAGAATGTTGTGAGGCAATTGGATTGTGTGTTTCAAAACTGCTTGACGCTGACTTTATAATCATCTTGATGTTAATGTAAAAATGTAATCATCTCTGAGATTAAGTCCTTGGTGAAAAATGAGCTGCCCTTTCTACCTCTCCCAAATAAACTGAAGGTCTCCTTACATAATGTTGGGCTAGCTTTTTAGCTGTGTAAGACCAGTGTGTGATTCAAAAAAGCTTTGGGACCACTGTGGGAGATCAAAGAATTAGTGTTGAAGGCCAAAATTTTGCGAGGGTGGCAATCTGTTAATGTCATGCTAAAATGATGATTCCAATAGAAAGCTTGAAACAATTACCTGAAATGTATGCTAATGTTGGATAATTTAAAATTACTTCCAATTTTAATCAAATGAAGTAAAAGCAGATTTTGTGTAGCCATGGTTTGCCAGTATACCCTACCTGACTAAAATTTACATCGCAGGGTCTTTATGTAAACCTGTACTCTCTTGTCTTACAGAACAATGCCACAGAAGAGGTTGAAGAGGTAAAAACCAAGCAAGTTGGGGACACCTGCAGTCTTAGTCACTGACAATGGATTTAGAAATAAAGTTGCACATTAGTCAAATCCCATTTTTTTTTTCCCCCCTTAGATAAATATTTATGCTTAGTGTAAACATTCTGTGAATGAAGTTGATGCTTCTGTGGAATATATTAATATATATATTTACTGTATATCCACATTTTCATGGAATGGTACAGTGGGAGACTGAGCAAACACTCTTCTGGCAACTTAGTGGAACAACTAAAAGGGCTTTGCATGCTTGCTTCTTTAAGCTGCTTTTTTCTTTAGTGAATACAGTAGTTTATATTTGATGAAAAGAAAAAGTAACCATCACCATTTACTCACAATTCCCAGGAGAACTGTTAACGAGCTATTAGGCTACTCGTCGATGTTAACTAAATATAACACAGGCCAGACAATAAAACAACTACCAAGGGATTATCCTGTTGCCCTCTGAGTATGGTGGATAGTAATCATTTGTCATTTGTAATCTGTCCTTTTGCAGACCCTAAACTATGTTGGGTGAAAATGTTTAAAGAAATGTTGATGGAATGCTTGTCTTTTCCAGTCGACTCTGAATACATATAGTACGGTTTCAAGATATTGAGAGTGTTGCAGTATGTCTGACACCCTTTTCAGGAGTAGTGTAGTATGTTGATGAGATCTGCTTTTTTGTGATCTGTATCAATGGATGGTTTTTGAAAAACCTCTATTATAAGCAGTTAGTGTTATGGGTGGTTTACTTTACTTTTTTAACCTTCTAGGATCCCCATTCACTGTAAAGTGTTCTTTTATTTTTTATTTGGCCTAATGTTTTCTAGATGTAAAGAAAATGGTATTTTTAAGAAGAAAAAAATAATAATAATCTAGAAGTTCAATCCTTTATGCACCAAAGTTGGCTTTGAAAAGGAAAGTAAAATCATTTTCTTGCTTAATAAGCAAGGAGACATGGATTTTTTTAACTGACAAATAGAGATGTGTCTAACCTGTTAGTCTTTGTATGGAGACAAAAATGTTGCATATAGATACTAGGACATTGCTTGTAAATATCTCAGCAGATTTGTAATATATTTTTATATTATGAAATGTACTGTAGATGTTTTTCTAGAGGCATGAAAGTTAAAATGTATATATTATGGTAGAAATAATATTGAAGGATATTGTAATTCACTAGTGCTGCCAGAAGAATTGTTTAAAAAAGAGGAAAAAAAAAAAGCACCTTCCTTAACAATAAAAAAAAACAACCCTCCTTTTACATACCTAAGGGACTATATACTACTGTTAATATCTGTTGTAAGAACAAAAAACACATTGAACATCCTTCCCAGAAGTCTTAAGAGGGATGAATAGTACCCATAATTAATTCATGGCGCTCCTTTCTAATAGCGAACATTGCATTAGTTTTTTCCTTGCTCTTGGAAGGAACTAATATGTAAAATTTGTATGGATATATGCAGTCAAACTGCAGAGTTAGTCCTCCTTATTGGGGAGGAGTTTACTACAGTGAAACTAATAACCAGCAGTTTTTACACTAAATTTTTATTACATAGAATAAACCTTAAAGTAACCCTTTGGTTGCAGAAGTGAGCATATCCTAATAGAATACAAATGCATTCTGCATTGGTACTGACACGAGAGTCTTGCTTAGCTACAGTGGGTTAAAAATGTTACTTTATGTACACACACACACACAGAGAGAAATAAAGAAATTCTTATCAAACAAAATGAAGTGCAAATTAAAAGCACCACTAATATAAGATGTTCTGGAATGGTTGTTTAATAAGGGTATTATTCATGAAATCTGTAGTGATGTGACTTTATTTTTTGGAGGAAAAAAAAAAATGCAGTGGTTTTTTTTGTTTTGTTTTATTTTGTTTGGGGGTTTTTGTTTGTTTTGGATTATTTTTTTCTGCTTGAGCACTTCACCCTACTGCTTTTTCTGTACCTATAAAGTAATCTGTAATCTTTGTTTCTTTTTTTTGTTGTTTGTTTGGGGTTTTTTTGTTCGTTTTAATTGGTTATAAACTTGCCAAATAGAAGTGTTTCAGATATAGTTTGTATTTGTATTTTTTTAATTTTATTGCTTCATGAGTTCCTTGTAAGTCATTTATAATTGACAGATGATTGTAGACCTTGCCTGAGTATTTTTTCTAATAAAACAAAGCAAACAAACAGCATCAGCTTCAACATTGTAAGAGTTCAATGAAGTTCTCAAAGGCAAATAGAACAAATAGCATTTACCTCTTCATTTCCTCTGCAAGTAGTTGACACAAGCACCTTTAAAAATGGGGGATTGGTGGATTTAAGTCACACGTGGTTGATGGTGCTTACTTTTCTCAAATGCAAGAAAAAAAGTGTTCTCTGATGTTCTCATGATACAACTTCAGCCTTGCAAGGCAAAATCAGTTGAAATTCAAAACAAAAGAATTCAGTGGAGTTAATGAAATTTTAGTTTAATACCACTCAGAAGGTAAGTGACCTTTTGGCTGGGTTTTATCCTGAATTTATCAAGTGAATTTCTAAAATATTTTGTGCTTCAGAGCTGTTAAATATTCTACATACTATGTAAGTACTTGCTGGGGTTTGGTTGTAAATGACAGGGGTGTATTTCTTAAGCTCTGCTGCAGTTTGTGTGTGTGTCCATGTGATGGTTTAAGCCTTAACTGGGAGTTAAGAGCGCAGATGGGGGCAAGGATGAGAATCTCTTTCCCCCCTCCTCCCTCCCAGCAGAGAGGGGAAAAAATGAAGGGGCAAATCCAAGTGCTGGGTTCTGCACATTGGCCACAGCAACCCCATGCAGGCTTGACCACATGGCAGAGCAGCAGGAAAGCAGCTGCAGTAGCTCTCATCTAGGGGAGGCAGGAACCAAAAAGGAGCCAATAGCTGCAATGCCCTGCTTTTTATGCCCTAGCTGGGCAGGGAGGGGAGAGCGGAACAGACTTAGCTTCCCAGGGGGAGGGCAAAGTACCTGCAAGCCCTCCACCCTGTTTGTTTTTTGTTTTCAGAATGGACGTTAACCCACCATAGTCCACAGATGAATTTAAGAGCCCCAGATACATAGAACAGCGTTCTGGGAGGCATTAATCACTGTGTTCTGAAAAAAAACTTAACTGCTTTTATTATTAGGTTTGAAAAGTGTTCAATCACAAATCACAGAATTTCAGGGGCTGGAAGAGACCTCAAAAGATCATCTAGTCCAACCTCCCTGCCAGAGGAGGATCTCCTACACCAGATCACGCTGAAACGCATCCAGGCAAGTTTTGAGTATCTCCAGAGAGGGAGACTCCACACTCCCCCTGGGCAGCCTGTTCCCGTGCTCTGTCACCCTCACAGGGAAAAAAGATTTCCTCATATTTATATGAAACTTCCTATGTCTCAACTTCCACCATTGCCCCTTGTGCTGTCCTTGGGCACCATGAAGCAGAGCCTGGCTCCATCCTCTTGGAACTCACCTTTTACATATTTGTAGACATTGATGAGGTCGCCTCTTGTGACTGGTTTAGGCTATGCCTTTAAGAAAGAGACAGTTGCTGAACACTCTGGCTGAATGTTTTTGATATTTAAACAAAAACAAGATAGTCTAAACTAATTTCATTGGTAGATTGTAGAATGCAATTTTAAGTTTGGGTTCTGTTAGTTCAGTCTGTTCTTCTCTGTCCTGTGGGCTGGACGGCTTCTCTCTTTCTGAAGCAGGAGTGACCTTGGTTAACAAAGCTAACCAGATAAGAAAACTAATTCTTGCATGTGCTTTTGAGCTAATAGAATTTTTCTTCCTTAATTGCCTTTCTCTCTCTCTCTCTAACCCTTTTTGGGAAAAAGGGGAGGTAGGGAGGAAGAGAGGGGGGTTCAGGGAACCCCCCGGCCAGCTGGAGGGAAAAGGCTTTGTCTGCATTACGTTCATTGCTGTGTATTTCTGTATATATTGTAAATATTGTATATTTGTGTACATATTCCTTGCATTCCATTTCTGCCTGTAAATATAGCTTTCATCTGCTTTTCCGACTGAGCTAGCTGTGGTTTCTTTCTTTGTGTGTGTGTGGGAACTTTCTCACCCCACCATACCTCTGTCTCCTCCAAGCTAAAGAACCCTCAGCTCCCTCAGTCTCCCCTCATACAGAGGATGTTCCATACCCTTAATCATCCTTGTGGTTCTGCGCTAGACTCTTTCAAGTTACTCACTGTCTTTCTTGAACTGAGAGGCCCAGAACTGGACACAATATTCCAGATGTGGCCTCACCAGTACAGAGTAGAGGGGTAGGAGAACCTGACTGGTCCCACCCCATTTTAGCAGTTCCATAGGCTTGCTTTCAGGGTGTAGCATAGAGAGAGGTTTCCTCCTGTCTTTCTCCAGAAATGTAGTCATTTTCTAATGGATTTTCCAGATACCTAGTGAATGCATTCCCTCTCAGTGGGAGTGTTCATAAGCTTAAAACTGCACAGCAGGAGGATGGGAGTCAGTGTCATAAACTGACACTAGATGGCCTTTAAAGGTCCCTTGTATCCCAAAACATTCTGTAATTTTGTGATCCCAGACATGTTTATCATTGCTGGTTTTCAAGATCTAGACAGAGCCTGGATTGAGTATTGTTAGTGTTGCACTGAGCAGAAAATTGGACCCAATGCTCCCTTGGAGGTCTCTCCTGGTATGAATTACTCTGTGTTTCTATGACTAGGTGTTAAGTTGACTTTCTCTTCCAGGCTATGTAGTCAGGAAGATACCAGCTACATTTAGATCACGTTAGCAAGCTGTTTGTACATTCATGTATCATGGCTAGAGCTGGAGCTCTTTGAATTGGAAACCAATCAGCAGTGGCATTTACTTGGAAAAAGAAGGAAAGGAGGAGATGCTACTTGTGAGTTTGGTAGCTGTTGTAGTTTGTACTAGTATGCTTGGCTCTGGGCTGGAAGGAACTGAGACCTTGCTCTTCTAAGGTTCTGTGCTTATTTATTTTTTCTTCTCTATTTTCCAGTATTTAAAGGCAAAAAGAAAAGCAGTGTTCTGGTCCAGCTTGCTGTTCTGGCCTAGTGCTGTTTTGCTGTCAGCTGTACATGAAGTTTCTCACATTTATTTCCCCTTCTCTCCCACGTACACACCTGCACTTCCATCTCAAATTCTTTTCTAGAGAGGAGTGAAAATCAAGATGGCTTTGATGTCACGGTGCAACTTGGATCAGAATAAAAAAAACTTAGATCTAAGTTTAAAGAGACTAAAGCTGCGTTGATTGCATACTGAAAGTAGGCTATTAGTTGACAGTCAGGGATGACTCAACTCTTGTAGCTGTTTGTGAAGATGAGTACACTGTGATTTGTGCTGCACTTACTTGTTTTCACTAGTTCCAAAACTGACCTTTTTCACTGTGTAAATCCTCCTTGGTAGTAGAGTAACAAATAATAGGTACTTAATATGATAAATCTGTTTACTTCATCCCAGGTGAGAGAAGATTGCCCATTAACATCCCCTTGGGTTGGCTTGCTTACAGCGCTGGCTACTACCTGCTGTTCAAAAGTTGTCTTACATTTTACTGTCCTTTTGTTGTATTTTGCCTGTTGCTTGTAGTCCTTGGTGAAGGACTCTCTCTGATGTGAGACAGCTAGTAGCCCTTCCAACTGACAGAGGGAAGCAAGACACTGTAGTCAGCGATTGCTTGCTGGGGTTGTGTTTTTGTGTTTTGGTATTTGAGAGGGATTTTTATTGTTTATTTGGTAGGGTTTGGATTTTGTTGTTGTTAATGGAAAATGTGTGGTTGCATTGCATTTAAGGAGAGTGCTTACTGTTTGAGGAAGGATAGCTGGATCTGAATGGGAATGTTCTTTCTGTAGTACTTCTGAGAACAGCTGCTTCTAACAATAGCCAGTAAAAGGTGTGAAAGATATTTCACCATGAGTTCCAAAGGGATTGCCTGAGATACTGAAATAGTAGTAATGCACAACTGCTTTACAGACAAATGCTGATTCTGTAATAGTGATTTCTGGTGCTAATGACCAAACTCAGTGATTTCCTTAGTCTGAATGGCACTGCTCAAGTCACGTGGGTTTTTTTGGCTTGCTCCAGCCATGTTATGTCTAAGCTCACCTAGTTCAGTGAGATTTATCCAGGCATATGAAGTCTGACCAATGCCTTGTTGACATTAGAAGGGCTTGGTTATGCATGTTTGACTTGTTTCTCTTCAAATCTGTTGTCTGGAACCCAGATTGTGAAATCAGAGGGCATGGAAAATGGTGTTGCTTAAGAGTCACTTAAGCCAAAACGCTCAGCATGATCCACTTTAAACGTGTCTAGGCACTGAAGGGTATGCTTGGATTTAATTTCTGTGTATATATATATATGGAAATATATGTGGGGAAAATATATATATAAATTTAAGGCCAAAAAAATTAGTAAATATGTTGTTTTGGGAGCAGTGAGTTTTGAGATAGCCCTGAAGCAATACAGGGATTTTAAACAGTTCTAAGTTTAAGCACTTTGTAGCTTTTACTTTCTAGTGAATATGGGGGTAGGGGCTTGGACCCTACTTGCTTTTCTTTCTTCATATCATAAATATTCTCTCCTACAGCATGGAAAATATGTCACTTAAAACAGTGTTTATTGCACAGATGCGTGCATACAGCAACTGTAGCTGAAACCCGAAGTATTTAATTAGCAGTTGACAGCAGCTGGATTCTTTTTAAACAAATGGGGAGGTGGGGAAACATAAAAGGATGTCAGGAGACATTCTGCTGACAGTAAGCAAGTTCATGTGTAATTACTTCAGAAATGTTTCTCTGCCCACATACTCAGAACCATTTTGTGGTGTTGCTGCCTTTTCATGCTGCTGAACAGTCATCAATGAGTTTTGTGTCCTTACTGACCAGACAATGTGCAGCCTCAAGTATCTTGTGTAGCCTTAGGAAAGGAGGGTAATAGATACACAGATTGGGTTTTTATATATATGTGTGTGTGTGTGTGTGTGCAGTCCTGTGCTCATCTGTTAGTTGCTTTGTAGCTGTTTAGGAACAAGTTCTTTACCATGAGGGTAGTGGAACACTGGAGCAGGGTGCCCCGGGAGGTGATTGTGGCCCCATCCCTGAAGGGCTCTTCGGCAACCTGATCTAGTCGCCTGCCTACTGCGGAGAGGGTTGGACTAGATGACCTTTGGAGGTCCCCTCCAACCCAAACCATACTGTAATACTACAGTTCTGTATTCCCTCTACAGTTGACAGTTTGCCATTGATTTGACAGCTTAGTATTTATGTTGCAGTCAATCTGGAAATACCTTTGTCATGGGTAAAACTGGATTAGCTTGCTTAAGCATTAGGTGCATAGTCTATGAAGTTTGGTGGTTGTTTTTGTTTGGCTGGTTGGTTTTTGTTTTGGTGGGTTTTTTCATGTTTTGCTCATTGAATAATAGCTTTTAGAATGAACAGATGGGGATAAAAGTTGAATGCATGCTGTAAAAAAAAATTCAGAGCTGGACTGAAACGTGACCTCTGTCTTAAATTGCATTTATTGTTGTTGTAGAAGTGAATTTTTGTGGAGGAAAAGTGCAAAATGAAAGCTTTGTCATGGCTAATGCCACATCTGGGTAGTCTACAGGCTGTACAAAGTGCACGTTGTAGTTTCTGATGTATTTACCTCCTTGGAGTCCTCTTGTTTTTGTTCTCGGCTAATTAGTTCATTTTCATGGTGGCATTTTGTAATTTAGTAACTATTACATATGTTCCAGTGGGAACTGCTTTCAGCAAGAGATGACAGGAAGGTATTTGAAGCTGGAAGGTGGTAAATAAATGTCAAGACACACACATGCAGTTTATGGGAAGTATTAATGGTGTTCATGTCCCATCCCAGTGCCGTCTGAGACGGTAGGGTCCCAGAAGCCATCACCTGCATTTCCGCTGGGCATTCATTTTGGGTACAAAATGGATGTAATAGCCGTGTGCAACCAAAAGGTGGCAGCAACCCACCGCTGTGCATAAATGTCACAGGCCTTTGGTTACAAAATGGTTTAGAGGCTTTAGTTACTTGTCTAAACTTGCCTCCTTTCATGCAGTTTTGTGGCCGTTATTGATACAGGATGTGTGTATACATCGTTTTAAAGGCCCTCCTGTCCTACTTTTTAGTCTGTATCTCTCAGATACTGCAGAGGTTTCAGTGAAACTGACTAATAAAAGTGAAGATACTTTACAGAAGTATTTTATTATCCAAATGCTGAACAGTCTGAATGCTCGAACTAAGTGAGATGTGGTTGGGTAAATGTGGTGCTTGGTCATTTTCTTTGCCAGTGATGCCCAAGATTGCGCTTTTGACCAGCTGATATTTTCCTGAAGAGGCACAGTAGAAAGAATGCTTTTGGAGTTCTGAATTTTGTGTAATTAAATTGCATATTACTTGTTTAGGTAGTCAGATGAGGTTGGTGTTTGGGGTTGGTGGTTTGTTTTTGTTGGTTTGGGTTATTTTGTTGTGTTGGGGTTTTAATTTTGCTGTTTGGAGTTTTTTTATGAACAGGTCATCTTGAGTGCGATCACACAGCACTTACAGGATGGCCAAGGGATCAGGCCCAGCCAGCATGGATTTAGGAAGGGCAGGTCCTGCCTGACCAACCTGATCTCCTTCTACGATCAGGTGACTGCCTGGTGGATGTGGGGAAGCCTGTGGATGTGGTCTACCTGGACCTCAGCAAGGCCTTTGACACCATCCCTCACAGCAAACTCCTGGCCAATCTGTCAGCCCATGGCTTGGATGGGAGCACACTGCGTTGGGTTAGGAACTGGCTGGAAGGCCAAGCCCAGAGAGTGGTGGTGAATGGTGCCACATCCGGCTGGCGGCCAGGCACTAGTGGTGTGCCCCAAGGATCAGTGCTGGGGCCCATGCTCTTTAACATCTTTATTGATGATCTGGATGAAGGCATCGAGTCCATCATCAGTAAATTTGCGGACGACACCAAGCTGGGGGCAGGAGTTGATCTGCTGGAGGGCAGAGAGGCTTTGCAGAGGGACCTCGACAGGCTGGACAGATGGGCAGAGTCCAAGGGCACGAGATTGAACACATCCAAGGGCCGGGTTCTGCACATTGGCCACAGCAACCCCATGCAGTGCTACAGGCTGGGGTCAGAGTGGCTGGAGAGCAGTCAGGCAGAGAGGGACCTGGGGGTGCTGGTTGATGGGAGGCTGAACATGAGCCTGCAGTGTGCCCAGGCAGCCAGCAGGGCCAATGGCATCCTGGCCTGCATCAGGAACAGTGTGGCCAGCAGGAGCAGGGAGGTCATTCTGCCCCTGTACACTGCACTGGTTAGGCCACTCCTTGAGTCCTGTGTCCAGTCCTGGGCCCCTCAGTTTAGGAAGGATGTTGACTTGTTGGAGCATGTCCAGAGAATGGCAACAAGGTTGGTGAGGGGCTTGGAACACAATCCCTATGAGGAGAGGCTGAGGGAGCTGGGGTTGCTTAGCCTGGAGAGGAGGAAACTCAGGGTGAGATTTAGGCTGGAGGTTAGGAGGAAGTTTTACACAGAGAGAGTGATTGCCCATTGGAGTGGGCTGCCTGGGGAGGTGGTGGAGTCACCGTCCTGGAGGTGTTCAGGAGGAGACTTGATGGGGTGCTTGGTTGCATGGTTTAGTTGATTAGGTGGTGTTGGATGATGGGTTGGACACGATGATCTTGAAGGTCTCTTCCAACCTGGTCTGGCCTATTCTATTCTATTCTATTCTATTCTATTCTATTCTATTCTATTCTATTCTATTCTATTCTTTGTGGGGTTTTGTGTGTTGTATTTTGTTGTGGTGGGTTTTGGTTGGGGGTTTTTGTGGTGTTTGGCTTTTTTTTCACCCTCTGTTAAGTAAAAAATTCTGGCAATTTCAACATAGGCTTAAAAAATATTCCACAAACCAACTTAAGTTCCTTCCAACTGCGAAACCTCTCAGATTAGTACTGACTTTAGGAAATCAGATAAAAATTCTACTTGAAGTAGTTTCACAGTTCCTTTTGTATCTGAGCAGCCCTTTCAGAGGGAAAAGGGTTTCACTTTTTTCCATATAATGACTGGCCACATACAAGGCAGGATTAAAGCAAACTTCCTAAACTCAAGAGATGCAGTTGCCCTCCGAACTGTGCCATAGCAGCATTGAAATGATAGCCAAGATGTATCAAATCTGCTTCTGTATTGATATTTATAAAACTTCACTGAAGAACACCCCTTTTTTTTTTCCCTAAAAGGAGGCCTTAGTTCACTTTCTGCTGTACTTTTCAGTGGTGTGAGGTCTCTAAGCGATTTCGATGCTCCAGAACTTTGCTGTGCATCCTTTGCTTTGCAGTAATCGCCTATGTAACCGTATCGTCTAGTGAACAGATGATGATGAGATGCATTTCTGTACCAAAGGGAATTCACTTTGTGCCTATCCAAGAGTGATACAAGATAATGCAAGTAAGCACAGAACAGGCTTTCTTGCTCATGCTTAAAGCCTGGAATCTTAAGCTGGCACCTCATAAACTAGCATGTGTGACCAGATGTAGAACAACACAGCAGCAGATATGCTCCACACCTAGCCTAGAAATAGTAAAACCTGCGTTTCATACCAAACCTTTTGGTTGTGACCCCCTTTCCTTCTTTCAGCAGTTGTCTGGAGAGTGATCAGCTTCTTATTGCCCTCTCTGAAACTTTCTAGGGATTCCAATAATGGCAAGTTTCTGGTGTACTGTACTTGAGCCTGAAGTCTTAGCCCATTTGCAGTCTCAGGTGTATTTTGTATACTCCAGTCCTACTTTCTGGTTGTAGTCAAAATGATGAAGGCAGAAAATACATGAATCAGTTAATGGCAGGTAAGTCTGACACAAAGGCAATCTCTTGACCTAGGACTGCACTTTGGCCACTGCAACCCCATGCAGCTCTACAGGCTGGGGTTGGAGTGGCTGGAGAGCAGCCAAACAGAAAGGGACCTGGGGGTACTGATTGACAGCCGGCTGAACATGAGCCAGCAGTGTGGCCAGCAGGAGGAGGGAAGTCATTGTGCCCCTGTACTCAGCACTGGTTAGGCCACACCTTGAGTCCTGTGTCCAGTTCTGGGGCCCTCAATTTAAGGAGGACATTGAGACTCTTGAACGTGTCCAGAGAAGGGCAACAAGGCTGGGGAGAGGCCTTGAGCACAAGCCCTACAAGGAGAGGCTGAGGGAGCTGGGATTGTTTAGCCTGGAGAAGAGGAGGCTCAGGGGAGACCTTATTGCTCTCTACAACTCCCTGAAGGGAGGTTGTAGCCAGGTGGGGCTTGGTCTCTTCTCCCAGGCAACCAGCACCAGAACAAGAGGACACAGTCTCAAGCTGCACCAGGGGAAGTGGTGGAGTCACCGTCCCTGGAGGTGTTCAAGAGGGGATTGGATGTGGCACTTGGTGCCGTAGTCTAGTAGTCATGAGGTCTTGGGTGACAGCTTGGACTTGATGATCTTTGTGGTCTCTTCCAACCTTATTGATTCTATGATTCTAACTACATCTCACTAATACTATGGCAAGGACCTGTAAGGAGAAGGTGGGTAAGATGCCAATTTCTTCAACAGCCTTTTTTCCCTGCTTCAGCAGATCCAGTTCTTTATCTGCTGGTGAGTAAGCACAAGTGTGTAGGGTCTGAGTTCTAGTCTTTTGGTTTGGGTTTTGGTTTTTTGGCAAATAACTAGGTTAGAATTTGTCAAGCCAAACTCAATGTTGCTGTTCAACTCAGTAGTCATCCAAAATGAGAGCAAAATGCTGCCAAAGCAGAGGTACACATTTTCTGTACTTGTTCTCTCATGATGCAAAAGGCAACAGATGATCGACTGAATGAAACCAGGAATGAGGATAGGATTTTCCTAAACAAGTCAGGGTTGAAAGTTAGATTTTTATGGCTCTTGGAGATTTATTCCCCACCCCCCACCCAGTGATTTAAAGCTATTTTTGTTTTTCCTTGGCCATGTCTGTTTGTACATAAGTTAGCTATTCTCTAATGATCCAGGTGATTTTGTGTCTTATTTGTGTTAGCAAGTGTGAGATTTTGTCTTTGTTGAGTCACACCAGGAGAGACAAGCTTTAGTCTCTCACAGCAAGGTGCTCATCAGAAGTTGTGGAAGAAATCAGATTGTCTTTTGATTGGTATCCATGATGCAAGTTGGGTTTTTTTGGGTTTTGTTTTTCTACAAACTGCCTACTCAGCATCCTTGCCAAAGCATAAGGTGCATTTATACTGCGTGGTTCCCCTCCCTGCCCCAACACTGACATCACCTGATAATCTTTAGATTTAAAAGACCTTGGTTTATAACTCGGGTAGGTTGTTTATCCCTGAAAGTGCAAAGCTAAGTCATTACTTGCCTGTGTATTACAAAGCCTAGCGTCATGGAGAAGAGGAGACTCAGGGGTGACCTTATTGCTCTCTACAACTACCTGAAGGGAGGTTGTAGACAGGCAGAAGTTGGTCTCTTCTCCCAAGCAGCCAGTACCAGAACAAAGAGGACACAGTCTCAGGCTGCACCAGGGGAGGTTTAGACTCGATCTTAGGAAGAAGTTCTATACAGAGAGAGTGATTGCCCGTTGGAATCGGCTGCCCGTGGAGGTGGTGGAGTCACCTTCATTGGAGGTGTTCAGGAAGAGGCTTGATGGGGTGCTTGGTGCCACGGTTTAGTTGTTTAGGTGGGTTGGATTGTATTGTATTTAGGTGGGTTGGATTGGTTGATGGGTTGGACGCGATGATCTTGAAGGTCTCTTCCAACCTGGTGGTGTATTGTATTGTATTGTAAGTTCTTCACAGAGAGAGTGATTGCCCCATTGGGATGTGCTGCCCAGGGAGGTGGTGGAGTCACCATCACTGGAGGTGTTTAGGAAGAGACTGGATGGGGTGCTTGGTGCCATGGTTTAGTTGATTAGATAGTATTGGATGATAGGTTGGACTCGATGATCTCAAAGATCTTTTCCAACCTGGTTAATTCTATTCTATTCTCTTCGACTGTCATGTAAGTGGTGGTTTGAGTTACAACTAGCTGCGTTTTCATGATCCTTAACTGTGTGCTTTGTATGATGTGCTGTGGTCTTTATAATGAGGTCTATTTAGTTGTAGTTTGTACAGCTAAAAGGACAGAGTGACCCTATTACTATTTTTCCTTTAACAAACAAATCCTCTGGTTGATGTGTGATGTGCAGATGACAGTAATCTGGCAAGTGCTGGTGAATACGTCACTAGACACTGGATACCTATTTAGGAAAGGTTCAGCCTTTCATGGAGCTTAGGAAACTGTCTTGAGGTTACAAGTCAGTTATTGGTGTGTCTTTTTTGTGCCTTGTTACCATTTGTTTTCAATTACAGATTACTTTTTCCAAAGCTGATTTGATTCCAAGCAGTGCCGAAGCATGAGGTCAGCGAGGAGAAATTACTTGGGCAGGTTTTATCTTTCCAGTGGTTAGTTTATCACTTCTGTGAATAGAAGGCCATTTGGGTCCTGTGTTTTTCTATGTTTGATTGTTAAACTTCTGCTGTGCCCACGAGTAGAGATGGGCAAGATATTTTGCAGTCCTATATAGAACAGAGTTGCCACTCTCATTTTTATTCCAGATGGATGAGGTGATCCGTTCCATGTCCACCATAATTACAGTTTATGAAGAGGCCAGCTGCCATCTGCACTTCATCAGTTACTTCTGTAATAGTGGACAAGGTTTTAGATACCAGTTGTGCAGATGATGTGTGCTTTGAGAGACTGCATATTTTACAAAGAAAAATCCAAAACTCAGTATGGCCTTCTGGTCCTGCATGTGGTTTCTTCCTCTCTTCCCACGTTGACGGTTCACTGCAGTTTGGGGGCCTTGCTGCTACCATGCCACAAAAGAAGCTGTGCTGATTTTTCACAGAAAAGGTGCATCCGTAGGAAAGGAACAAAGGCTTCATGGGAAAAGCATAACAGGTGGCCTGATGTTGCGATCTTTCTTCTATTCTGAACTTCCAAGCTGACCTTCATTAGATTTTGAGTGCTAAAGCATCATCCCTATCTGGAGACTTCAGCACAAATCTTGACAGACACAGTGGGGGGGATGTTAAGATGCACAGTTGAAAGAGTGAGTAATGTACCCTCCTTTGGTGGCCAGCACTTTCATTGTAAAATGTGATAGCTCTCAGCATCACCAGTCCAAATTGTTCACTGTGTTTCACTGCTGCTGCAGGCTCCTGTGCTTCATTGGCCTTGTTTCTTTTTGGTTCAGCTGTGCTGCGAGACACCTGTGACAGCAAAGGATTTGGAGGCAGGAGACCTGGGTTCTTGTTTTGCCTTGTTTTAGTAAACCTACTGGCAGTGGTCATTACTCCTGTTTTGGCCATTGGAGGGGCAGCTCACATAAGCAAGGAATGTTTGCCAAAGTTTTCTGTCCAAATGATGACTGGGCAAAAACATGAAGCTTTGGTCCAGAGATCAACATTGCAAAGTAAAAATGGGGAAGAGTGAATGACTTTATATCCATAACTGCTTGAAACATTGCTCATTAGGAACAAGAGGACACAGTCTCAGGCTGTGCCAGGGGAGGTTTAGGCTGGAGGTTAGGAAGAAGTTCTATACAGAGAGAGTGATTGCCCATTGGAATGGGCTGCCCAGGGAGGTGGTGGAGTCACCATCATTGGAGGTGTTCAGGAGGAGACTTGATGGGGTGCTTGGTGCCATGGTTTAGTTGTTTAGGCGGGTTGGATTGGTTGATGGGTTGGATGCAATGATCTTGAAGGTCTCTTCCAACCTGGTTTATTCTATTCTAAAAATTATTTTTCAAGCATGTTGTGTCCAGTACAAGTTCTGCAGTATAAAAGTGAGAAAGGGTACCTGCTTCTTTGTGTTACCAAAAAGAAGCCACACTGGCAAGTGCTGAAATGCACAGGAATCCACTGTTGAAATAAACTTCTTCACTGAAGCACAATTTATTTCAGAAATCTGTCTTAAAGGTAAATGGAGACTGAGCAGTTGGTTATTGTTCAGATGGTCTACATTTATAACTTTGTTGATTAGCATACATAGCTTAATTCACCCTAATTTTCTAAACTACTTTGATCCTTGATGAAGGAGAACCCATTTAGTGAAAACCTCCCAGAAAGAAGGGCACAGGTTTTGTTTAGTTTCACAGAATCACAGAATGTTAGGGGGTTGGAAGGGACCCTCAGAGATTGAGTCCAACACCCTGCCAAAGCAGGGTCACCTAGGGCACAGGAGAGCATCCAGGTAGATTTTGAAAGTCTCCAGAGGAGGAGACTCCACAACCTCTCTGGGCAGCCTGTTCTAGGGCTCTGTCACCCTCACTGTAAAGGAGTGTCTCCTTGCATTGAGGTGGAACCTACTGTGTTCTAGCTTGTACCCATTGTTCCTTGCCTTATCACTGGGCACCACCAAAAAGAGCCTGGCACCTTCATCTTGACACCCACCCCTCAGCCTTGTCAACACTAAACAGCCCCAGGTCTCTCAGTATTCATAGGAGAGATGTTCCTGTCCCACAATCATCCTTGTAGTCATCCTGTTGGACTCTCTCCAGCAAATCCCTGTCTTGAATTGGGAAGCCTAAAACTGGACACAGTATTCCAGGTGTGGTCTCACCAGGGCAGAGAAGAGGAGAAGGAGAACCTCCCGAGAGCTGCTGGGCACACTTTTCTTAACCCTCAGGAGCACAAGGAGTAACTAGAGAAACTTCTGTGTCATTCAAAGACAGAGGTATTAAATGTATCTTCTGTGTTACATAGGGTCAAATAACTGTTCGGATTAATCTAATCCTACCTGAATAAAACTATTCAGATGCAACCGCCTGATACAGTTTATGATCAAATTGATAAGCTGGGAATGTGATAAAATATGAACATCATAGAATCAATAAGGTTCCTCAGAGATCATCAAGTCCAACCTGTCATGACTAGCTAAACCATGGCTTCAAGTGCCACGTCCAATCCTTTTTTGACCACCTCCAGGGGCAGTGACTCCACCACCGCCCTGGGCAGCCCCTTCCAATGGCCGGTCACTC
The DNA here is from genome assembly GCA_015227895.2 of Colaptes auratus. Classification (NCBI taxonomy): domain Eukaryota; kingdom Metazoa; phylum Chordata; class Aves; order Piciformes; family Picidae; genus Colaptes; species Colaptes auratus. The sequence continues at coordinate 8,270,888 of CM037634.1, forward strand.
TTTCTGTGAAGAACTTTCTCTTCACCTTCAGCCCAATATGGATATTTTTCCCAGCCAATTTGATCCAGGTTCGTTTGCCCGGTTGATGACAGGTTAATTACTCACAATAGGATGGTGGAATAACAGTCTGAGAAAATCAGAGCTTGGCATACAGAGGAACAAACTGGAAAACCCTTATACATGCAGAACCAAATGGCAATGCCTCTGATGGTGAGCTCGACTACAGTGGAGTTAAGCAACAGGTAAACCAGCTATGCACCTTAGAAATAACCAGGTAAATTAGCATAAGTTTCTCACAAACTGCCAAGCTGTTAACTACCAAAACCTTAGCTGAATGAAGCAATGCTCTGAGTTTGTAATTGTAATCCCAAAGGCAGGCATGATCCAAAAGGTAGAGTCCAAAAGTAGAGGAAGTGAGAGAGAGAGAGGGAGAGCTTGCTGCTGTGATGGAACTCTGACTCAAACACTATGCTGCTAGGACAAAGAAGCTAATTGCCCTGAAGACAGGAGCATGGGGCAGGTGCTTGTCACCACCTTGAATCCCATTAATGAACAGTAGAGAGAAGAAGATAGAGAAGAAGAGAGATGTGGGCTCTGAAATCTTCCCCTGTAAATTACAGTATCACCAAGGTTGGAAGAGACCTCGAAGATCATCAAGTCCAACCTGTCACCACAGACCTCATGACTAGACCATGGCACCAAGTGCCACGTCCAGTCCCCTCTTAAACACCTCCAGGGATGGTGACTCCACCACCTCACTGGGCAGCACATTCCAATGGCGAATGACTCTCTCGGTGAAGAACTTTCTCCTCACCTCCAGCCTAAACTTCCCCTGGCACAGCTTGAGACTGTGTCCCCTTGTTCTGGTGCTGGTTGCTAGCGAGAAGAGGCCAACCCCTTCCTGGCTGCAACCACCCTTCAGGTAGTTGTAGAGAGCAATGAGGTCTCCCCTGAGCCTCCTCTTCTCCAGGCTAAACAATCCCAGCTCCCTCAGCCTCTCCTCATAGGGCTTGTGCTCAAGGGCTCTCCCCAGCCTTATTGCCCTTCTCTGGGCACGTTCAAGTGTCTCAATGTCCTTCTTAAACTGAGGGGCCCAGTCCCTTTTTGCAACCTGAATGGCCCAATGGCATGTTAGCTATCCAAATCCTGCCAATCAGTTCAAAACGCTGCACGGCAGGCAAAGCTGCACACACCTTCTCACATAGCGCCTGACACGTGCCCTTGCCTCTCTGAAACATGAGGCTCAGGGCCCAGCTTCCACCCCATCCAGGCATCCACAAGGCACCTGCCTATTGGCTCCTCAAACTCAAACCCGGACCCTGCATCAGGGAGGGAGGAGAAAGGGCAGCGGCCAAACAGGTTTAGCTGGCATGGTAATGGCTCTTCCACGACCCCCCCTGAATTCGCAACAAATTGCTGGAATGACAGTCTCCGAAGATGGAGCTCTTTTGTCTGCACATCTGAATCTGGAAAAGTGCATTTGCCCCAAACTGCACTGTCATAAAATGTCAATTTCTTATAGGTACTTTTCAGCAGTACTTTTACTGGGGGTTGGCTTCAGCTGGATCTATGTGAGAAAAGACATCAAGCCAGACTGCAAATTACTAGTGATAAATATTCCTTTTGTGCTTACATTGGTAGGAGAGTTTAACTTGTGTTAGTGTGTTATACTGCTAAAAGTTCTGTCCAGACAAGCTAATTTTCTCAGTGTAATGGCAGCTCATAGCTGTCAGATGTCTAAACCATATGATATTTGATGTCTGTGAGTCCAGATGCTATATGTTTTTGAAGAAGGAAGGACAGTCTTGGAGTTAAGGTGGGAAACAAAACATCTAAACCCTCAAGAACCATCTCTACTACCCCTGAGGGGGCAAAAAGTTCCCAAACCCCATATTAAACCAGCAAATTATTTTTCTATCTCTATCTGCTTCTCTCTGCCTTTCATTTGCCCTACTAGTCAGGGGACTCAGTAGCTTTTCTGTGAGCTTTTGGGTTCTGACATGATGTTTTGCTACATTCCTGATCTGTTTAATACTGCTCGATAAATGATCTCGTGCGACTCCAGTCTTCTGGACCCGTTCACTATTATTAGCAAGGTTCCATGAGTAATACAGGGGCTGCTGCATGAGTTACTGAGTAAACACAAGTTATCAGAAAGTCCTCTTTTAGCAGCAGGGAGTACAGTGTGTCTAGGACTAAGGCTTGAGTTAGCTGTACTAGTATTGCTAAAGTACCAAAGTATTCACTGTGCTAGGATTGTTTTATCAGGCAGCTGCCTTTGAGATGATTCTGTCAAAAGAAGCTTTCTACCATTTATCCAGTGCAGGCTTTTGTTTTCCAGTGCTAAGATAGTGATAGATCAAGTAGTCTGAAGTGTGTGTGAAAGGCATTGGCCTCTGGTGCATGAGTAAGGGTACACTTAGTAATGATCAACAGGCTGCTGCTGGTTATAACGTAGCTATAAAACACGAGGCATTGGAAATTGCATCTGCCTATAGTATAAAGCCAAACACAAGGTCAAATAAGGTTTGCAACCAGGCTGCAGAAGAGCCAGCCAGTACAAGAACTGCACTTAAACATACTGTTAGTTCTGTGATAAGTATCTGTCTCTCCCTCTGAATGATACTTCCATGCTGTCAGCATTTATTCAGGCAGACCGCACAACTTTTCCTTGTGCCTAGGTTCTTAACAGGTGATACAGTACTTGGTGCTCAGGCTGCAGGTCAGAAGGTCCTGTGTTTTGGTTTTTGTCTTTCTAAGAATTAGTGTGAGTCAACCTATCTAACTGTGCTGGCTACTGCTTTCTGACTCTTGTTCTGATGGCTCAGTGGTACTAAGAATCACTTCAAAGACCTCAGATGTTGCCAGATGTTTGATGTCAGAGAGGTAATTCTGCCACTTTGCCCTGCTGAAACCTCACCTGGAGTACTGTGTCCAGTGTGGAGCCCTCAACACAGGAAAGACATGGACTTGATGAAGTGCGTCCAGAGGAGGACCACGAGAATGATCATGGGGTTGGAGCACCTCTGCTACAAGGACAGGCTGAGGGAGCTGGAGGTGTTCAGCCTGGAGAAGAGAAGGCTCCGTGGAGACTTAAGAGCAGCCTTGCAGTACCTGAAGGGAGCCTGCAAGAGGACCAGTAATAGGTGAAATATCAGTGGAGAAAGAAGTGGTCTAGGCTTTGGGAACAGGATGTGGTTTAGTTTCCACCAAGAATTGCATGCAACCATAGTTAAGCTCTTTAGGTGTAAACATTTGTATGTGTCGTGGAGATGCTCTAACTTTGCAGTGCCATATTGCAGGCTTAGGTTATTCTAGGAAGAATTGCAAGCCCGTAGAATCATTGAACAGTTTAGGTTGGGAAAGGCCTTTAAGATCACTGAGTGCAACTGTTAACCTAGCACTGCCAAGTCCACGGCTAAACCACGCCCCTAAGCACCCCTTGTTCAAATAACAGTGATGGTGAAATGTGAACGTGCTGCTTGCAGTCTGAGGGTAAGTAAAAGAATTAATTCGTTGATTAGATGGCGTTGGGTGATAGGTTGGACTTGATGATCTTGAAGGTCCTTTCCAACCTGGTTAATTCTGTGTTCTGAACAGGATCACCACAGCTTTTCCAACTTCTCCTCAGCAAACAGCTATTTTTCCAGAAACTCTGTCAGCAGGAGAGAGAAGAGGACAGGTGAAATGTTGCCTTTCTTTAACAGAGGACACCAGGTGTTTGACACTTAACAAATCTGGAGTCATTAATGCTCTGTAGTAGGGGGCAGGAGACTGTCCTAGACAGCATTATTGTAGGCTTGGATGGCTCAAAAACCAGAGAAGGGGGAAAAGCGCCAGAATGAATCAAAAGGCACGGGGGTAGGGAGTGCCCCAAGCACGTTTGTTTTTAAATGGCTTCTTTCAGTCATCTCCCTCCTTCTTGAACACTTAACTTGCTTTACCTTTGCTTATATTCTGTTTCTTTTTCCTATCTTTTTGGGGACTGTATCCAGGTTTCACAAGCATGATTTAGTGTTTTCCGCTGTCATGAAAGAGAGGCTGGTTTACAAATTGGACCACCCAAGTGGGGACTATTAGGTCAAGTAGGATGGTGTGGGAGGTCTGGGCTTGCTGCTTTTATTTATTTATTTATAACTTTGGAGGTGAGTGTAGTTCCCAGGAGACTGCCAGAGTTCTGTGGAATGGGGAGTTTATTTCAATTCATCTCCAGCTAATGGATGCAAGCCCAAGAGTTTCAGTTGCTTTTGATCCAACTGTGACTCCAGTTGTTTTCCTTTCAGTCTAGGAAATTTTTTAAGGCAGCTCTATGACAATGGTACCTCTGTTTCATTCTTCCAGGACATGCCAATAATTCTGCTCTTCACATGCTCAGAAGAGGATTTTCTACTTGAATAACTATTTTTCTTGAAGTCTGTGTGGATCTTCCTGGTAGGTGTGCAGAAGCCCCAGCTGCAGTGGTATTGTAGTCTTCTGAATGCTGACGTCTTTTAGAGCGCGCGTGTCTCTCTCTGATTCTGTCCAGGACCTTTTGAGTTTGATCCTGGCACTCTAGACAACAAGATGGAGAGATTTCTGCTGTCTCTCTCATCCTTAAATGATATATGATTTTTATTATTTTTCTCCCCCTACATCTCAGGTACTCCAAAGAATCCAGAGAGGAGCAGGGAACGAGATACTGTATATACTAGTGACAGGCAGGGTAGATGTAAATCCAATCAACTTCAACTCTTCATTGTGCAAGTGTTGTCGTAACCTTAGTCACAGGTCATCCCTTCTGTTTCAGGAAAGGAAACATCCATGTCAAGCAGTCAGTCTGGTTAGTTATTAAACTACTAAAATTGGTCTGTAGGGCTCAAAATAACATCTGGTAGCAATCAAATTCCACCAAGACCCATGCAAGATCAACTGAGACCTTGCACAGAGCTGGCACAGATGATTCCGATCCTGTAGGACACCTTGCTCTTCTTGGGGCAATAGCTACAAACCAGGTGGATCATTGAATCATAGAATTGGCTGGGTTGGAAGGTACCTCCAAAGGTCATCTAGTCCAACCCCCAATCATGCTATGATGTCTGGAATTTCATGAGGCACGTGAGTTTTGTCACCTGAAATACTCCCCTGATAACAACTAAGGCTAAAAGGAAATGAGACAGTTGAAGCTGGAGCAGCACTCTTCTAGGAACAGGGCTCTTATTAGTATGATTAATGAGGTGCTTTCCTTGCTGAATAACTTGTGGGCAGTACTCAAGATGTTGCCTGTATGCTGTCAGGTGTTGGTCCTCAGGAGGACACAGAATAATGTGTTTTACCTGTTACTTCCCAAGCAAGGAACTGCTTCTTGTCTCTTCTCTTTTCTCTGCTCCCTGTATACTACTAGCCTGTTTCCAAAGGCAGTAAGTTTAATGCAGGAAATTTGTGAAGCCCATCAAGGTCATGATAGAAAGTGGCTTGTTGAGCACTTCTGCCAGCTCCCTCAGTACCCTTGAGTGTTTGCCATGTGGCCCTGTGGACTTACGTATGTGTAAGTGGTGCAGCAGATCACTAACCATCTCCTCCTGGACTATGGGGGCTTCATTTTGCTCCCTATCCTTATCTTCCAGCTCAGGGGGCTGGGTATCTAGTGAACAACTCGCCTTAGTTCTAAAGACTGAGGCAAAGAGGGTGCTGAGTACCTTAACCTTGAAGCTGGTAAGTTAAGTGACCTTTTGAGCATTGTCTATTCTGATTTCAGAGTATTGGAGTTCAGAGACAACAGTATTTTTTACAGGGTATGTAGGGTTCACTGACATGGTTGCAACTGTCTTGCAAAGCTGCTGTTATCCTATTTCTCAGATATTTCTGGAATCACTATCTTAGCCTTAAGTACTAGCTGAGTTATAAATTGCTAACACCTGAATACACAGAAGGCAAGAAAACAATTAAATGGAAGAAAATGTCAAGGGCCCAAGCCTTCTTAGTCTAGGATGTAAGCCAATTTCAATGGGGTTGTGTTTGGTGAGTGAGGTGCATGCAGGATCAAGTCCTGAGATGTCCCAGAGCATGTGCAAAGCTCTGATGAGACCCTGTTCTAAGACAGTCAGTTCCAGAGTAGCAAAGTGTTGTGTGATTGTGCATGTTACAAGGGAAAAACTGCCAGCAGCACTTAGGCCAAGTACTGAGGCCTGCAGTATGTAGGGCAGAACGGGCAGAACCCTTTTCCCAACCAAAATATGTCAATCAATTAAAACTTCTTTTGGTAAACTATCCTTTTTATTGAAATAGTCCTCTGCATAGGAGCTCAGAGCAGCAGTATTAGCTAAAGGCATTGTGGCTATACAGTGCAGAAGCTGTACCATAAAGCGATGTGTTCTTTGCGACTTGGGGAGCAAGGTGGTAAGTAGAAAGCTCTGCTAAGACTTTGTAAATCCTGTGGCTGGCTGGTGGTCCTGTCACTGCACTGGTACAACCTGATAGATGCTCTCTTGGCTCTGTGGTGCTAACAGCAACGCCTGCAGCACCTTTTTGCTGACTTTCATTGTGCTGAGTAAGGAGATGCTTGCTGGCTACAGCCCAGCCCTGATAGCACATTCCTGCTTTCAACCACCAAAGTCTGACCCAGATCAATGTTGCATGTTTTGGCTCTCTATTTCCAGGATCCCAAACTCTTAAACCCTTTAAGACTTGTTTGTTAAGGACCTAGGAGCTCTAGTTTAAGAAAGGTGTTGAGTTGCTGGAACATGTCCAGAGAAGGGCAACAAAGCTGGTGAGGGGTCTGGAGCACAGCCCTATGAGGAGTGGCTGATGGAGCTGGGGTTGTTTAGCCTGGAGAAGAGGAGGCTCTGGGGAGACCTTTTTGCTCTCTACAACTACCTGAAGGGAGGTTGTAGCCAGGTGGGGGTTGGTCTCTTCTCCAGGCAACTAGCACCAGAACAAGAGGACACAGTCTCAAGCTGTGCCAGGGGAGGTTAGGATGTTAGGAAGAAGTTCTTCACAGAAAGAGAGATTGGCCTTTGGAATGTGCTGCCCAGGGAGGTGGTGGAGTCACCATCACTGGAGGTGTTTAGGAAGAGACTGGATGAAGCACTACGTACCATGGTCTAGTTGATTAGATGGTGTTGGGTGACTAGGTTGGACTTGATGATCTCAAAGGTCTTTTCCAACCTGGTAAATTCTGTGTTCTGTACTCTGATCTTTTGGGAACTGTAGAGTAACTGGGCATTTGGGAGAAGAGTTGCTTTTCTCATGAGAAACTGGCATTCTGAAAGATTAGTTTTAGCAGTGTTGCTGACTGTTTCCACACATTGGGAAGGACAGCAGACAGATTCATTTTGAATGTTGATGAATTAGTCTCATCCTGTCGAACTCAGGGCGTAAAATGTGCTCATGGCTTACCAAGATCAGGTCCTTACTTTCTGACTTGTCCTGAGGGAAAAGCAAGACTTGACTTCAGACCAGTGTGAATGATACTTGTTTACTATCATGTGCTATTTTGTGTGTGTGTGTGGTCTCTGTGCTGATCTTGAGCTCTGGATCAGACCCTCTGGAAGCCTATATGAGATGCACCTGCTTTGTATGTAGGTGAAAGTAAGACTCTGGGTAGAAGTGTGTTTCATCTTGGGTGAAACTACCTGTGTCATGTCTATTCTCTGGCAATAAAACCTGGTTAATCAGTCTTTTCCTCACCCTGTGGGTGGAAGTTTGGCAGTAGCAGGCTGTGTTTTACACACCCCTGAAGTTCAGCTCTGACCCTGTAATTTAATGGGAGCTGCAGCACTTTGGGATCAAGTTGTTATTGTCGAACTGGACACCTTGATTCCTTTTTCTTGGGCTCTTAGTCAGCTGCAGTGTTTGATGGCTGGATGACTTAAGTTTGCTTTAGAAACAGACATTTTTTAGTTACCTACTATCTTGTACAAAGTGAAACTATTTGCCCAACCCCACGGTTGCCTTAGAGACTTGTTGCAAACAACAGAAATAAGCATGAGCTTAATATGAGGAATGTTTAAAGGACAAGTATGTGACTGTTGAAAACAGAAATGCAACAACATCCTTTCAATATCTGTCAAAGAGTAGGAGACTATTTACAATACTTCAGTTTTATTGTGTACTGGTTACAGGCCTCTGGAATATTAGATAGCACCTGGAATTTGTGTTTCCTTTGGAAGGCCATTAAGTGTTTCAGTCAACATTAATCCACCTCTTTCCCTCTGAGCCCCCAGACTGCCTTGTTTGATAGCAGGAAAAAAATCAGTTTCAGACAACAGACTGAAAAAATTCAGACTAGGAATAAGTTCATTCTTAGCACTTGGGAAACAGAAACCCAAATCCTGGAGTTCTGCCTTGGTTTTCATTTGGGACCACAGGCCCTGTAACACTTGCCTGATGTAAAAGCTTCTGCATTTGTCATGGTTTTAGTATTAATATGTGAAAATTAAAGGTCACAGTTGTTAAGCTTCCATTTATAAAACAGCTCAAGGTGGTTAGCTAGTGGATTTGAGATGTTTATAAAAACACAGTTTGCTATATAGGCTCACAAACCAGTTATTAAAACATCTGTGAATCATTCAATACTGTGCATTACAAATAGTATATTAATGGATACAGCAATGTGTGGTCAACATAGGATCCCAGTCCTTTAATAAACTTTGCCCACCTGGAGCTTTTCTGCTCATGCAAACATCCCAATTGCTTCTAGGAGAGAAGTCCTGACAGAAGCTGGGATCTGCTGACAGGAATGTATTTAAATGGAGTGTTGGGTATTTTATTCCATTCTTGTGCATAAATCTATATGCAGTGGGAAGAAACCAAACCCAAACAGTCAGCCAGCAAGGTCTCAGTTTTCTCAAATGCTTGAAAGAGAAATAGACAAATGACCTTTGGTTTCATTGGGAGAGGATTATATAGCAGTAACAGAAATGATTATAGTTAATTTGAATTTAACTCTGACTTTATTGCTGTTTTCTTAAAAAGGTGCCAGAATGGTGGTGGCATTTTCAGACCTGTAGCTTGAATGCTACCTAAGTTCTTACTTATGTATACTTTTGTATACTGTGTATACAAAGGACAGACTTTCTGCTGGCTTCCGTGTTTAGAACAGTTGTAGCAGCTGTTATTCTCCAGGTAATGAGAGCCTTGAAGTTTTCAACCAGATTTGATTCAGCAGGCTTTGAAGAGGAGGAGGAGCCCTATCTTCAGGCAGGTATGGAGGGTATTTTTGAAGCCCATGTGTGGAGTCTGGTGAAAGAAAGGCTACAGAGACACCATCAGTAAGCACAGGAGAAGCAGGGTGCCCCTTCCAAGCACAGCTAGGGATAAATTGGGATGAAATAAAAAAGTTATCAATACATCATAAATCTCCATCACATTTACTCCCTGAAGGACAGCTGTCAACCTATGTCTAGCCCAGAGAATCCCAAAATGAGAGGGGTGGGGAAAGGCCATGCAACCCAGCATGAGTAGTGCATGAGACACAAGGTATCACACAGGGAACGTAAGTTTCATGCTGAGACTGGAGAACTGATTAGACCAGAGCAGAGGTGACTTGTCTATGATGCACTCCTTCCTGGGCAAGACCAGGCCCCAGGAAGCCCACTAGTGACTGGCTTTCCTGATAGACTGCATCTGCATTCCTTGAAGAGACTTAAGGCCATCTCTGCCCCCAGCACAGTGTTGCATCTGAGTTGTCTGTGAATGTGTCTGTCTTCTCTGCTCCCCTATGAATGCAGAATGACTGAATGAATTGCAGTGGACCCTCATGATGCAGCCTCAGAAACGGGAGATCAGTTGAAGAAAGAGGGAAAAGTATGAATGGAGCAAACAGTTAAATACTGCAGTAAAAAAGAAATGAGAAAGAAAAACCACAAAAACCCCACAAACACAAAAGTTGATTCAGCCACAGGGATGAAGAGAGCAATGAACTATGGATTTTGCACGGTTGCTTGGTTTGCTGTTCCCAGAAAATTGCATGGTTACCCAAGCAAATGCCACATCAGATGAATTATCTGTGATTCATATGACATCTCCCTCAGTGAAGGACACGTGCATGTCCTGGTCACGTGGGCTAGCCCTCGCTCGGTTGTGTTTGTTGTTGGACTAGCTACAAAAAGCACACAATTGATGCTTTCCACCATGTGAGTTTAAAGCTTTACTATTCCTCTTTCCTCTCCCTCCAAAGGTGTGTAAGAAGAGTTAGTCACTGTATCCTATCTTCTTTCTCCTACTCCTCTCAATTTATCTGCCTCTGTTTTCTCTAGTATCCATTCTTCCAGAATTTCAGCTTGATTAACAGATGATAGCTCGGATGCCTCTTTTCATACATAGTGACCTTTTCATTCATCCCTTTCATACCCTGATCTCCCAGCCTGCTCTCTGCTCCATAATGTGTTGTATTGCCCACTGGGCATGGATGTGGTATTATTCCTGCTTTTATAAGGGTAATGATCCTCACCTCAAGTTTATTTAAGTCTCCTTCTGCCTTCAGACACTGTATAGAACATATCCTGCCTATAAATAATTTTGTTCCAGATTGATTTATTTTTAGACTTTTCAAAAGCATGTATTTCATTTAAAGTGACTTATATTCCTCCAGGATTGTGCTGGAGCTGTTGGGACCTCAGCTTGTTCCTGAGGGAAATGTTACAGTGTACTTGCTATTGCTGGCTTCTTCTCCCCTTCCCTGCTTAGAAGAGTGTTAGGGACAAGTTTTACTTTCCCTTGTCTGTAACCCCACTTTCCAGGGACTCTGCTTCTGCCCCTGCTCCCAAACTAGAGGGTACTGAAAGTCCAGCACTCTGAGATCTGTGTATGCAGGGCATTGCCTCTGTCTTGCTGTCAGCTCCCACCCAGTGCTCAAAACTGAACTACAATTACATACATGGTGGATGGCTCATTGCCCACTTAGAGTTTCTCATTCAGTTGTAGATAAATCTCTGCAGCATAAGAGATACTGAAAAGGGTAGTGGAGGGCTGGTCTCATCATCTTGGCTGCATCTTCTGCATAGAGGATGGTAAGGCTTTGATTTCAGGCTTTGATCTGTACTTGCAACAATCAAAGCCTGACGTCAAAGAGGAAGTACAAGAGCGATGTACATCATGTAGGGTGCACGGAAAAAACCTGTATGGGAACGTGGCACTGCAGTGCTTGACTTTCCCACTGTACTTGAGTAAAATGTTACTGTGACTCAGGCACAAAACCACTGATAAGTCCTGATTTTGATAATTCACTTATTTCTTGGCTTCCTGTTTCCTGGGCCACACAAGAACAAAGAGGAATGCTGGTCGGTCTTGGATAGACTTTGGGAGCTATATTAACCCAGCCCTATTTACAGAAGCTGTTTAGTCACTACATTAATCTGCTGCAAATGAACCTATGCAATACCTCCTGCTCCCTCTCCTGTTCTCTTCTCCTAGCAGTTTGAACAGGCACAGCATGATTCACAGGCAGAGGCAATCCTGGGTGCTAACCCTGTGTCTGGTCTTTTTTGTGGGCTGTGGACCACAGGGTCTGAAGTAAGTGTGATGCCCTTCCTATCTTTTCACCACAGAAAAACAACTTGATTATGGGAGCTGACCAGAAAAACCCTTAGGCATGATGAGGCTGGCAAGCAGGACACTAGGATTAGCAAAATGAATTTTTTAAATGCAACCTGAAAAGCTTTAGAAACCCCAACAGCCCTCTGGAAAATAACAAATGGACCTGAATGTTCTTCCTCTGCCTGACTTCATTCCTCCTGAGCCCGGAGTCTTGGTTTGGCATCCCAGTGCCTGGCAACTAGCCTGTCTTGTGGGCTGTCTTTGCTGGTGGTCTAGGCTAGTGCATTGGAAAGAAGTAATCTCTTGAAAATAAGCTTTGTCTCACCTTTGCCAGTGTCTCACCTCTCCCTGACCCAGCCTTACCCAATTTCTCAGTAGAAAGTTATTCAGATCAACAGCACTACTTTAATTGCCTGTAGACCCAGTGAAGAAGACTTCTCACGTGTTGGCTTGAGTGATTCTCAGATGGTTATCTCTCTTCCAAGCATGTGAAATGCACAACTATGTTGTCAGAATTGACAGATGTTGTCAAACATCAATCAGTTTTCAGCTGAAACTGAGCATCTCAAGCTACTTGTGGAGGGTAAAATGAAGAGTGAAATTAATGATTGTGATGACATTCATAAAGCAACAAGCAATTATAATTTGACACAGATAAAACCATCGTCTGGCATAAGGTATTTAGCTCATAAGCACTGTAAATGTGCTTAAGCTATTTCATTACATCTGCTGTCTTTTAGCAGCCTCCAAATGATCCAGACACTTCTGAAAACACAGCTTACCTTCCTCTTTCACTTTTGTGCCCTGAAAATGTTATGTTCTGCTTAAAAAAGCTTTTGGAGACATCATTAACTCACACCTGAGCATTGTACAAAGTACCTGAAGAAGCAAAAGTTCTAATTCATCTTGCCAGATATTCATTTTCAGACAAGAAGGGAAATACCAGATATATTCATTTATCATGAGAGTCATGAGGTCTGAAAGGAATATGCCATAAAGATAAAGCATTAATAGCTTGCTTATTCTGATAATTAAAAGAAGATGCATTGTTTGCAGATATCAGAAAATGTTTATGGGTAGATAATCTCTAATATCAGTGTATATGTTTTGTCAATACTCTGTTTAGCTTTGCAAATGACCTGTGGAAGTCTGGGCACTTTTACCCAGTCAGCTTAGGAAAAACTCTTTCCTTAAAACTCTTTCCTTAACAGAAAGTAAAAACATTGTTGATTTGGCATGGGTCTCAATGTGCATAAAAAGGAAGGGAGAAAAAATGCTCTCCTCTCGAAGAGGAGGTAGAAACTGCTAAAGGGCTGTTAGGATTTGAGTTTTCTTTGAGTTAGCCAAATGAATGCCAAGGAAATTATTTGAAGTGCAGCTACCTTACATATATGAGCAATCTAAGCCTTCCAGGTGTCTACCCTGCCTGGGGGCATAAGGATAAAAATTGTCCACCTCCTTCTGAGTTCATTCTTGCAAGCTGCTGCTGTGAGGCAAAAGCGCTTGCTGGGTGCCTGTTGTGTTGTGACATTCCGGTAATGTTGTTACGAGTTTGTACTGGTAGAATAATCAACTGTGAAAGAAGAGCTAGGAGGATGTACCTGAATAAAACAGCATTGAAGCTGAAAATGCTGCTAAAGACAGTGATAGGAGGATGCAGTAATACCTCCAGAAAAGTCCTCCTTTCAAAGTCTGCAAGAACTGGAATATTTGCCAAGGGTAAGCAAGAAAAGGTTTAGATGCAGAAAAGGAGTGACAAGTGGTGACAAGCAATGTGTTCAGCTGGTGCTACATGTGTACTATTTCTCCAGGACACTGGCAAAGGAAGTGGTAGAGTCTGACAGGAAAAGAGAAAAACAGCTTTAGAAAAAGTGAGAAAGCTGTAGCTGAAGGCCAGGTAATTGTAAAGAAGGATGGAAGCATACGAGGGTGACATATAGGGTAAAATGACTGACTTCTATGGAACAAGGGACCAGGAAAAATACAAACATTACCACACACATACCAAAGAAAACCATGGCAAATACTGGTGCACTGTTATGCAGCTTTCCTGAGAAGAATCTGAAAAAGACTTATCAAAGAAAATGATGAAGGTGAAATTAGTCTCAGCCTGGAGGATATAAATTGTCCAGATGTCTTCTGTAAGAATCCCTGCACAAGCATCGAAGAGGCCACCGAATGAAAGGGAGAGGAAAGTCAGTCATGCACTCACAGGTTTTATTGAGAAGCTTCTACCACAATCCGCATGGATTATATAGCACTTTGGTGTGACAGTTAAGTCAGGAACAAACACAAGAAAACCATCTTAAAAAGGAAGAGTTGGCCATCTTTATATATATATATATATATATTTTCAGAGGGAAGAAGCCTGCAAATAAATTCAATGTGAAATCAGAATCTAGACTCTAATTTAGATGACAGAGAGAAAAATCTGACTCAGTTTTATGTGTCCTGGCAGTCATATCCTCATGAAAACATCAGAAGCTGGCTAAAGCAAGATTGCACTTGGCAGCTTAAGATTTGATTTGGGGAAATGTGCAGTTTAAAGTGAATCACAAAATCTTCAGTGTTTCACTTTAATGCATGTATTGTAAGTCTTCTAAAAGCACAGGAGGAGATCTGAAACCTTTGAAATGCTACCATAAATTTCTAAGGGTTTTGGCAAATTTTGGCAGTCCCTTAGGTCTGAGGAATGTAGGAGATGTTGGAAAACTCTGGATGCTGTGCTGAGAAAGAAAGTCTACTTGAATACTTCAGCAATTGAATAATTGCCAAATTATACAAGGGGACCACACCGTTAAAAGAAGCCCTAAAGGAGTGCAGGGACCAGGCTTCTGAGCAAGCTTGCAGGGTATGTGACATCACTGAGGGCGTGGCTGGGTGTGGCACAGGAAGTCACACAGAAGGATGTGCAAGAAAGTTGCTAAAGCTTGCCCAGGGAGTGATGGATCCACCTGACAGAAGGCAATGGCATCCCTGAGCCCTGTGCCCACCAGGTCTGATGCTGGTTCTCAGACGGAGCTCTGGTGGGAATGTGCTGCCAGCCAGGTGTCAGGCTGCAGGGTCTGCCCCCTGCTTACACCAGTGCCAGATTGGAGCAGCAAGTACACCTGTCAGAGGACCTCCATTTAGTGATGGAGCTCCAAGAGAAGGTAAGTAGGTTGAGGGCCATCAGCGAGTGTGAGAGAGAGGGAGTCTCAGAGTCATATCCTGCCCCTCAGAGCTGGATTACCCAGCTTGGAGGAGTTGCTAGATTGGAGTCAGTCTAGACCCTGCATTAAAACCTTTAGTTACGAATAAGGCAGTTTGTTGCCATGGGTGACTCACTTCTGAAGGGAGTGGAAGGCTCAGTATGCAGACCGTGCTCATGTCTTCAGGAAGTCTGCTGCTTCCCAAGGACCCAGGTTAATGATGTGAGGAGAAAGCTTCCCTCTCTAGTGTAGCCCTCAGACTACTATCCACCTCTGATCTTTCAGGTAGGCAGTGAAGAAGTAATGACAAGAAGTCTAAGTAATGACAAGAAGAGAGACTTCAGGGCCTTAGGACACCTGGTTAAGAGATCAGTAGCAATCTCTGTCCCCCCAGTTGCAGAAAATTTGGTGTATTCTCAGGATAAATTTGTTTAATAACTTCAGCTTGCAGGTTAGTCTTTCTAGGCTTCAGGTCTCCATAGTTATGACTGATAATTGCAGGCAAATGAGGCTCCTCTTACACCTCAGTCAACAACAGATTGGAGTATAATGAAATTGTGTGTTTTGGACATGGGTTGTTTTTACCAGTTATGGAACAGAAGGGTTATTGCTAATACAGGTTTGTTTCTTGCTAAAAGGAACAAGCTCCTTTTTAGGTTCCCTGTATTGATGTCCAAGACAGCATATATGGTGTCTGCCTTTATGTGGTGCTTTCTTCTTGTCTTGGGTTAACACAGTTTGCTCCCACAATCCTCTCCCCCTGCCCCCAACAGGAGAGAAAGTAACACAAAAAGGCCTCTGGGTTGAGATGGGGAATTTAATGAGATGATGCAATGTACAGTTACCCAAGCAGCAGCAGAAGCCAGGACTAAACCAGTTCCCCCCACCCAAGCATGCAGCAGCCAGCCCACCAGGAAAAACCAACACCCCCAAACCAGAAACAGCAACCAGAACAGGAAGCCTCTCATGTTGCAATTTCAACTACAAGCCCCATGGTGCTTTACTCAAGCCAGCCCTTAAATTTTGAGCCTGGCATGATGGCAGCATGGTATTGACTATTCATCAACAGATTCAACTGAACTCATGACACTTCTGTAGGAAACCAGTGGTACTACCAGTGCCAGTACTCTGGTGTGAAGTTCATTATTGAAATTGTCTGTCTCTATTTTTATATAATTAGAGCAATTAGAATTCAACTAGTTGCCTTAATGCTGAAACAATATATATTGCTTCATGGCTAGATTTGGGGTGGCATATCCAAGTTACTATTTCAGGAGAGATGTAGGAAAGCATAAATGTCTGCTTTTTTTTCTCAGAGGCAATGGACAGGACAGGATCCTTTGCCAAGGTGTGGCCTCTTTGAAGAAATAAATGTTAATAGAAGCTGCAGATAGGCTGGCAAAGGGGAAACCCTAACTTTATGACTGAATATTACAGAGGGAAAAAAAGCTCCAACCCAGGAGCTTTGGGAAACAGCCAGCTGCAAAGGATGGATTGGATGTTCCTCAGGAAATCCATCACCGAGCCTAGACCAAGAGGGGTAAGGAACATTGAGTTAGGATCTTGCATTTCATTGATGAGTCTAGAGATGCCTAGGGAGAAGAAAAAGCAAACCCACCAACCACAAACAAACAAACAAAACCCCCCAAACAAAACACACACCCCTCCAAAAATACCCAAACCCAGACCACACACAAAACAAAACCCAACCAACAAACAAACCCCAAAACAACAACAAACCCACCCCAAAACACAGTAAGGCATTGCAGAATTAGGACATATGACTTTTGAACTGTAATGTGTCGGTTGTATGTGCCTGGAGCACTGATTTCAGGCTGGTGGCCCCAACACACCACCAAAAAGACACGCTCCTCTCCTGCTCGTGGGTGCATCTTTCTGCTTTCCTTTTGCCGGAATCTCTTCTTCCTGCAGCTCAGCTTCCCCAAAAAAGAGCCCATAGGTTGCAGCAGCAAACTCTGCAGGGATTTCTCCCGTCTCTTGTGTATTTCCCCATTGTGTTAGTGGTCCTGGCTGAGCTGTGATCTCCTTTCGTGCCTCAGCTGCGCTGCTTACTGTTAGCTCACAAAGCCAGGATCGCCCACTGTTTCCAAAGAACAGCTCTTCCATTTCAAAGGCTGCATTAAATCTTCTCACACAACTCAGTTTCTTCAGCACCAGCTATCTGACAGAACGGAGAAAAACCTCAACCTCCAGCAGAACAACATCCAGTTCCAGCTGCAATATTCTCATCTTCTCCTGGCTTCTGCAGACAAGTTTAAAATTTTCCAGGATTTAATGAAGTACATGGCAGAAGTCTTAGACATGCTCTAGAAGGCTGTCCAAGAAAAACAAGAAAAACTTTGGAAATATTGCACTTGTCAACACAGGCAGTGTAACTGTGCCCATCTGGCATACACCTGTATAAACCTTGGCTATGTCCAAAAAAAGCAGACGGAAGACATCAAGCTCCTGCAAAAGCTTTTTAAACATGTTTTTTTTGCTCCTGTGCCTGACTGCGCTGCTTGAGGGAATCAAGAAGAAGATCCACCCTTCATGCATTCTGTGGGGAAAAGACAACAGCCAACATAGATTTAGGAAGGGCAGGTCCTGCCTCTCCAACCTGATCTCCTTCTATGATCAGGTGACCCGCCTGGTGGATGTGGGGAGGCCTGTGGATGTGGGCTACCTGGACTTCAGCGAGGCTTTTGACATCATCCCCCACAGCAAACTCCTGGCTAAGCTGTCAGCTCGTGGCTTGGACAACAAGACTCTGTGCTGGGTTAGGAACTGGCTGGAGAGAGAGTGGTGGTGAATGGTGCCACATCCAGCTGGAGGCCAGTCACCAGTTATGTCCCCCAGGGATCAGTGCTGGGCGCCATCCTCTTCAATGTCTTCATTGACGATATGGATGAGGGGATTGAGTCAGTCATCAGCAAATTTGCAGATGACACCAAGTTGGGAGCAGATGTTGGTCAGTTAGAGGGTAGAAGGGCCCTGCAGAGGGACCTCAACCGACTGGACAGATGGGCAGAGTCCAATGGGATGGCATTCAACAAGTCCAAGTGCTGGGTGCTGCACTTTGGCCACAGCAACCCCATACAGAGCTACAGGCTGGAGTCAGAGTGGCTGGAGAGCTGCCAAACAGAGAAGGACCTGGGGGTGCTGATCGACAGCCCCCTGAACATGAGCCAAACAGTGTGCCCAGGCAGCCAAGAGGGCCAAAGGGCATCCTGGCCTGCATCAGGAACAATGTGGCCAGCAGGAGCAGGGAAGTCATTGTGCCCCTGTACTCTGCACTGGTTAGGCCACACCTTGAGTCTTGTGTCCAGTTCTGGGCCCCTCAGTTTCAGAAGGATATTGAGACTCTTGAACGTGTCCAGAGAAGGGCAACGAGGCTGGGGAGAGGCCTTGAGCACAAGCCCTATGAGGAGAGGCTGAGGGAGCTGGGGTTGTTTAGCCTGGAGAACAGGAGGCTCAGGGGCAACCTCATTACTCTCTTCAACTATCTGAAGGGAGGTTGTAGCCAGGAAGGGGTTGGTCTCTTCTCTCTAGCAACCAGCACCGGAGCAAGAGGACACAGTCTCAAGCTGCACCAGGGGAAGTTTAGGCTTGAGGTGAGGAGAAATTTCTTCATGGAGAGAGTCATTCACCATTGGAATGTGCTGCCCAGGGAGGTGGTGGAGTCACCATCCCTGGAGGTGTTCAAGAGGGGATTGGATGTGGCACTTGGTGCCATGGTCTAATCATGGGGTCTGTGGTGACAGGTTGGACTCGATGATCTTCGAGGTCTCTTCCAGCCTTAGTGATACTGTGATACTGTGACATCCTTGAAGCACTTTTTTTTTATCAAAGTGTTTATCCTGTGGTGGTTGGTTGGTTTGTTTGTGTTTTTCTTTCAATGGTAGCATTAGATGATGTGATAACATTCTTAGTAGAAAATCTACTGATGCAACTCACTGAAGTCTGCTAAGCTATCTACAGTTCCCAACAAGCAATCTCTATGCCTTGTGTATCTCTAGGTTATATTAAATCCAGCTGGCACTCCAGCATATGCAATGACACTTGTATGAATTCCCTGGTAATTTTAGCTTTCTGAAATCCTCTGAATGATCCATGTAACAGTTGAGGACATCTGTCTGAGATTGTCTTCATCAATGTTGTATGGGATGCTTTCCACATTGTAACATGCTCTCAGGCAAGTTCTGCAGGGCTTCTGTGTCATCATTCCTTCCAAAGCCAAACCAAAGCAACAGAAAACTTGTGACAAGAAGCATATTGTAGCATGAAGCTATTCTGTCACCGGGACTAAGATTCACAGATTTAATATGGTCGAACCAGAAAAGGCATCCTGTGCTTTGTTTGTGTTTGGCTTCCCACAGGTAACAGGTTTGTTGATGACACTAGGAGAATTTTGCACTGTTTATCCACTCTACTATCCTTCAGGTCTGTGGAAGACTTCATCTAGAATAGAATAGAATAGACCAGGTTGGAAAAGACCTTTGAGATCATTGAGTCCCCCCTATGATCAAAGTTGTGTCATATCTATTGATCATTACTTTTTGTAAACATATTGGATTAGATATATCTGCATGGTTTAGTATTGTTGCAATACCTTTGACTGTTTTGTTGTTGCTGTTTTGTTGTTTTGGTTTGGTTTGGGTTTTTGTTTTCATTTTAAGATTCTTTTCTCAGGAGGAGGCTAGTCGTCACCTATGCTTGGACCTACTGAGACACGTGCCTTCAAAGTTCAGTGGTTTGCCTTTTATTCCTCCTGCTTTCAAAGTAGTAAGGGCCTGGAGGCACATGTTTGATCTCTAGCATTTTATGTGCTAGAACACATCCAAAGGAGGTCTATGAGGATGAGCAGAGGGCTGGAGCTCCTCTCCTATGGAGACAGACTGAGAGAGTTGGGGCTGTTCAGTGTGGAGAGGAGAAGGCTCTGAGGAGACCTTATTGTGGCTCACCAGGGGGCCTATAAGAAAGCTGTTGGAGGACTTTTTAGGGTGTCAGGTAATGACAGGACTAGGGGGAATGGAACAAAAAAAGAAATCAGTAGATTCAGATTGGATGTTAGGAAGAAGCTCTTCACCAGAAGAGGTTAAGAGATCAGGAGCACAAGTAGTAATCTCTGTCCCACCAGAGGGTGGTGAGACACTGGAGCAGGTTGCCCAGGAAGGTGGTGGAAGCCTCATCCCTGGAGGTTCTAGTTCCCTGGAGGAACTAGATGGTCCTTGAGGTCTCTTCCTACCCTGACAATTCTGTGTTTCAGATTTCTGGAGCCAAAACTCATCTGAATAACCCTCTAATTCAGGATCTCTGAAACACTTGCACAGCTTGCTTTTGTGTTAGTGTAATGTAAAATCCTGAAACCAATGACTTTCATACAAAGTTTTTGTCTCCCTTTCTAGTGGATTAATTAGTCGTACAGATGGGTAACTAATAAGGAAGAGGTGAGAAGACAACCTCTCACTTCTCAGAGACACCTACTTCTTCATTCTGCCCCAAGGTATTTTTTAGTACCTAAGTAGGATTCTTTTAATTAGTAGGAGTTTTTCAGACAGTCTTAAAGGCTTAGTCATCAAGGGTGTCTTGAACAGAGGATTTCATGTAACAGAACCACTTGAAATAGAAGACTTATGACCCCATGTGCTGTGTGGGCGATGCTTTCCCTTTCTTTTATACATCATGACTGTTTTACACACTCATTTCTGAGAATCCTAGGAATACAAGGCTGAGATTTCTCTATGGTGAGACAGATAGTCCTGGTATTTTGGTCTGCTAACAATTGTGAACTGATACGTTCACATAGCTTACTAGATATTGTAGTTAGAATCATAGAATCAATAAGGTTGGAAGAGACCTCAAAGATCATCAAGTCCAACCTGTCACCCAAGACCTCATGACTACTAGACTATGGCACCAAGTGCCACATCCAATCCCCTCTTGAACATCTCCAGGGATGGTGACTCCACCACTTTCCCTGGTGCAGCTTGAGACTGTGTCCTCTTGCTCTGGTGCTGGTTGCCTGGGAGAAGAGACCAAGCCCCACCTGGCTACAACCTCCCTTCAGGTAGCTGTAGAGAGCAATAAGGTCTCCCCTGAGCCTCCTGTTCTCCAGGCTAAACAACCCCAGCTCCCTCAGCCTCTCCTCGTAGGGCTTGTGCTCAAGGCCTCTCCCCAGCCTTGTTGCCCTTCTCTGGACACGTTCAAGAGTCTCAATGTCCTCCTTAAATTGAGGGCCCCAGAACTGGACACAGGACTCAAGGTGTGGCCTAACCAGTGCTGAGTACAGGGACACAATGACTTCCCTCCTCCTGCTGGCCACACTGCTGGCTCATGTTCAGCTGGCTGTCTTCCAGAACAATGAGAAAATCCTGTACCTGGCCCCTTGCTGTATTTTTATGGCAAATTAGGTTTTTCGCTTGGTTGATTGGTCCATCAAGGAACCTGTTGTCTTTCAGAGGTTCAATGCAGTGTACTTAAAAAGCCAACTTTTTCTTTCTACCTGAGCACTTCAGAACTAGCCTTCTCTGCAGACCATTGTAGTATCCTGAAACACCTCTGTCCACTGGGCAGCAATAATATGAAAAATAACCTATGGTATTCTTAGCCTTATTCCAGAATTTCTTATTATTGCCATCAAATAATTATGAACAAAAATTGTAGCATAGGGTAAGAAATCTTAATTTTCTTTCCTATTTTACTAATCCAATAACTCCTACATTGTGTGCTGAAGTTTTTTTAGCTGTGCTGGGCTTGGAGTAGATGGTAGCACTTAAATATTCTCAAAGAAATTATCCAAACACTCCAGAAATTCAATCAGAGACTGTTGTTATGTACCTGGCAAAAAAATCCTGACATGTTAAGATCTGGTCATAGTCTTTTCTATGACACATTTTCTATGTGGAGCCTATAATGCTTTACATGTACTAAAATCTTCTGCAGCAACCCCAGGAGCTTGATGTTCACATTTAACTGTAACTATACTCAGGTATGAGCTTACTGACAGAAGGATGTTTTTAGGAGTGTTGTCCATCAGCCATTGGAATGTGCTGCCCAGGAAGGTGGTGGAGTCACCATCCCTGGAGGTGTTCAAGAGGGGATTGAACGTGGCACTTGGTGCCATGGTTTAGTCATGAGGTCTGTGGTGACAGGTTGGACCTGATGATCTTTGAGGTCTCTTCCAACCTTGGTGATTATCACAGTGTCATAGTATCAGTCAGGGTTGGAAGGGACCACGAGGATCATCTAATTCCACCCTCCTGCCATGGGCAGGGACACCCCACACCATATCAGGCTGGCGATTCTCTGTGTGTGTGTGACCCTTTGTACCTGTTCTGTAGCATTGATTTTAGGACTGATCAGTGGTTCACCAAGAATGGAATCTGTGCAGGGGGTCACTGGAAAGAGAAGAATATTTTATTTACCTCAAGGTGATTGTGAATCTTCAAATACATTTTCTGGATTAAATCTTTAATCTGTTCTTCCTCCTGGCATTATGGGGTCTTTCCTGCTGGGACTCTGCACTGACCCTATGTAAGCCATATAGGCTAATTCCACTGAAATATCAAATAGGCAAAGAGTAAAACTGAATTACTGTAAAGTGTGCAAGTGTGGCATGTAGGCTATGGAACAAATTATTTGTAGTTTGAAGACTGGAGTTATATCCTCTGCATTGGTGGGATGTGGGTGGCCCAGTTGATTAGGGAGTTGTTTTTACTGTCCTACTGTTCAGAAGTAAACTAAAGGGGTTTGGTGTGTCAGCAGAATGACTCTCTGGGAGAATCCTATAAACTGCCCAATATCATGGAGTAAAATATACCAGCTGTCCTGTAGAAAAACATTTCAGATGATTTTTTTTCAGCTCTTCTAGTAATTGATGCCATTTCATATATGACCAGTTCCCTCAGTGTGTGTGCTGCCCAGCTGCTCCATATGGCACACCACTGTAAAAGTAAAGTGGTTTTACACCTGAAAGAAGTCCTGTGTGGCACATCCATCTGCTGCTATAGATGGTTTTCACTTTCAGGAACAAGGAAAAGGCAATAACATTTAATGTTCTGATTGCTTCCTTTGAAAAACTGAATTTGCTTGATCCAGAAAACCTCAACCAGGGTGCATTTTGTTAAAGCTCTCATGCTGTGTGTGTGCTCAGCTTTGGAAAGTGGAAAATTGAAGTACTTGCTGGACATCCAGTCCTTCTCTTTATGGGCTCCTCTGTGCACGCTTCACTATAGCTTATGATTCCTTTTTATTTTTCATGTGAGTAGCCTCAGAAATAATTGTCTTACCTGTTGCTTCCCGCAGTAATCCTGACTGCAAAGGACCGGGACTGAGGTCTAAGAAGCAGCAGTGCCAGTGTTTGAATGCTGAATAACAGGAAAGCTGGTGGGATAAAGGAGCTTTTGGTACTTTTACTGTCATCCGTGATTTTAAACAGAAGTTGTTTCCGAGTTTCAGCAAAGCTGACCATGCAGACTCCTTGGGGATACCGTGGTCTCAGGCTCTGGACAGGAGTGCTGTTGTCTGGAGAGAGTCTGAGGAGTTTGGCCATGATTTAGAAACTGGAGGAGCAGCAGCAGCAACAGGATGGTAGGTTGTGATCAGTGTTTTCTTTCATTTGGCTCCTGATGAGCCTAGTTAATTTTTCAGCACTTTCTTCTGAGGAATGAGACTCCTGCAGGGTCCCCTCTGTACCCAGCTTTCAGGCCACAGCCCTGGCCTGGAATTAGTGGTTTGCACACTGCTTGCACATTAGAGTTGTTACAGCTGTGAGCAATTGCAGTTGGCCCTGGTAGCTGGGGCAGTGCTATTCTTCACAGCTGAAATTAACAGAGGTCCTTTAAAAAACTTGAGAGAGGTATTCGAGGTCAGTTCTGAGTAGTTGTTTGTCCTGACTGTGAAAATAACTTGATTGTAAAAAAACATTTATGACACTTTCAACTCGATCAGCTGGTGTATGTTGTCAAGATTATTTTGAAAGATAGAGGATAGAGCAGGGACAGAAACATGCTTGTTTTGTAAACGAGCTTGAGATTAGAGCAGGCATTTACAGTTTTGCAAATCAAAGCAGCCTGGGACTTGGGACTTGCGTCTTTGGAGACCCCAGAGGCCAGCTCTGTCAGCCCGAAATAAAACTTGCTAGATAAGACATCACAGCTCTATTCTGAATCCTTGTCCCATGGAGACGTGGTCCTGCTGTGATGAATTGCCTTAGATCTACACCATCGATTGCCCTCCCTGGGGAGCAGCAGGGCCTTTTGTGTGACCTGTCCGAGCAGAGTGCTCCTCTGACACAAGCATTTGCTTGTGACTCTAGCAACGGAGCTGTTCGAACAGTCTCTGTGTAAAACAGCATGTGGCCGTTCTGGCTGTGCCTCAGTGTTGTCTTGTTGGTTTTATTTTGAAATGACTGCTCCATTTTCTCCAGTGACTCTCATCCCCTTTTTTCCTGTCTTCAGGCAATCGATGCACAAGTACAGGCTGGGCAGTGACTGGCTGGAGAGCAGCCCAGAGGAGAGAGACTTGGGGGTGCTGGTGGACAAGAAGCTCAACAGGAGCTCTCAATGTGCACTTGCAACCTGGAAAGCCAATCAGATCCTGGGCTGCATCAAGAGAAGTGTGGCCAGCAGGTCAAGGGAGGGGATTCTCCCCCTCTGCTCAGCCCTGGTGAGACCCCACCTGGAGCACTGCATCCAGTTCTGGAGCCCCTATTACAAGAGGGATCTGAAGGTGCTGGAAGGTGTCCAGAGAAGGGCCACGAGGATGATCAGAGGGCTGGAGCACCTCTCCTATGAGGACAGACTGAAGGAGTTGGGGCTGTTCTGTCTGGAGAAGAGAAGGCTCCAAGGTGACCTAATTGTGGCCTTCCAGTATCTGAAGGGGGCCTACAAGAAGGCTGGGGAGGGACTTCTCAGGCTATCAGGTAGTGATAGGACTAGGGGGGAATGGAATGAAGCTGGAGGTGGGGAGATTCAGGCTGGATGTGATGAGGAGGTTCTTCACCATGAGAGTGGTGAAGCCCTGGAATGGGTTGTCCAGGGAGGTGGTTGAGGCCCCGTCCCTGGAGGTGTTTAAGCCCAGGCTGGATGAGGCTCTGGCCAGGCTGATCTAGTGTGGGGTGTCCCTGACCATGGCAGGGGGGTTGGAAGTAGATGATCCTTGTGGTCCCTTCCTACCCTGACTGATACTATGATGTGCAATGTATTTCAGACTTTGGCCAGGATAGCTTTGACCCATCCTTTGCTTTTTCTAGAGAAGGAAGGAAGACAAGGAAAAAAACCCAACCCAGTAATAAGTGTTAGTGTAAATACCACTGTACTGCAAAACATAAAGCTTAACATGCAGCTTAGATAGTTTACTTTTTAATCTGTTGATAATTGAGTTCTGCCACTTTTTATTTTTTTGGCTTTTTAATTCCCCCTTTCCCCCTTTAAACATGATTTCATTATAGATCTCTTTTGACCAAATTTGGAGAGACTGGGGTAAAGGCTTTTGAAGAATGCCTTTTTGTTCCAGCTCTCAGTGAACTTCATCCAAGTATATGAAATGCAATGGTTGTTGATACAGCTTCTTTGGAAGCTCTGCTGTATTTTTTCCACATTTCAGGCTGTTTCCTTGAAACTTACTTTCTGCCTATTGCTCTTCTCACTAAGCTTGAATCCAAAACAACAAAAATGTTGGAGGGGGAGGGGGGAAAGGAAGAAGGAAAAAAGGGAACTTCTGACTCTGTTCTAACTTCTGTTCTATAGCTCCTAGAAAAAGCACACTGTCAAGAATGCAATGAGCGGTGTATGCCTGGACAGCTGTAGTGGTAGGCTGAGGCAGGGGAGCACTGTTACAGGTCTGTGGAGGTGCCTGTTGTGGATTCAGTAACTGTGGAAATTCATCCCTGTCTGACTGTGCCAAGCTCCATGTCCCTCGACAAGCTGCAGAATTTCCTTCCAAGCTCAATATCAAATTTAAACAACCAGTCCTCAGGCTCTCCCTAAATTTTTGCCCCTTTGGCTCAAACGTTTGTCAGCTCCTTTTCATCTCATTGGTGGTAACACTGTTATGCCTCTTTTATGCCTGAAAAAATCCTTCAGCTGCAATAAATTGGGCCAGTTTTCCTTTCCCCTTGTTATTCCTCTAAGTCTCTTTTGAGAAATCTCAAACATTAGTGATAAAAGTCTCTAATAAACTAGAACAATACTGGCCTTCCTTCTGTGTTTCCCTCTTGCCAATCCCATCCAGGGTTGCCAAGATGAGTCTTTAAAGCCAGTCTTGAATCTTAGCAGTCTCTCCATCTGACATTTTGCTCCATAGAGAGTACTTTGTGTTTTTTGACTCTATATTGTGTGTATCCTTGTCTTCATGACCAATGGCCTGTCATTATAAATATTACTAACATAGCTTCATCAGTCTTCCCTAAGATTACTAATTCTTCAGTTCATAATAAATGATGCATTAGTGATAACTGCTCTGGATACTCTTTTTTAGAGTGTCCTAATTTGCTTTGTTCTTGACTGCATCCTTGGGAAGTGCACTAATTATAAGTCTCTTGCATGAGATGAATTATGCTAATATGCAACCATTCTCTTCTTCCTGACTCTTGGTCATATTCTCCTGTATATAATGTATTGTCAAGCATTTAAAAGTGTTTGGAGCGATTGGTGTCTCATGTTTTCAGTGTCTGGATTCTTTTCAGCATTGAGATTACAGATGGCCACTTTGGTAACCCAAGTGCTTCTACTTAATTTTGTTCTTCTTGTTGTTATAATCTTGTTTTCCTATTCCTTTCCAGAGTGTAACATGAGTGCAACAAAATGTGTCTTGGTGTGAGCAGGGTGTCTAGCAGCATGGAACCTTAAGATTTTTTGGCATCTCTAAGCAGATGTTGCTTTATATATAGTAGTAAAACTGTTGTTGTGTGTGGAGGGTTTGTTTTTTTTTAACCTAAGCATTTTCTAAATGCAGCATCACAGAAGTCATAATTATCACAACAGCTTGCTTTCAGATATTATTGTGCTGTCATCAAATTATGTGCTTTGTACAGCTACTACCAGAAAAGGATTAGCTTGGACTGGGTGAACAGGGAATAAAGTCAAGCTTAGCCTTCTCTCATTGTACAGAAAACTTGTAAAACTTACTGTGCCATGTGTAAATGGCAAAAAGCTGATTCTCCATTTCATTGATGACTTACCTTAACAAGAAGAGGGAGTAAAGCTTAAAAATGATGATGGGATATTCAGAACAAGAGGACACGGTCTCAGGCTGTGCCAGTGGAGGTTTAGGCTGGATGTTAGGAAGAAGTTCTATACAGAGAGAGTGATTGCCCATTGGAATGGGTTGCCCAGGGAGGTGGTGGAGTCACCATCATTGGAGGTGTTCAGGAGGAGACTTGATGGGGTGCTTGGTGCCATGGTTTAGTTGTTTAGGTGGGTTGGGTTGGTTGATAGGTTGGATGCGATGATCTTGAAGGTCTCTTCCAACCTAGTCTGGTCTATTCTATCCTACTCTATTCTATTCTATTCTATCCTACTCTATTCTATTCTATTCTATCCTACTCTATTCTATTCTATTCTATCCTACTCTATTCTATTCTATTCTATCCTACTCTATTCTATTCTATCCTATCCTACTCTATTCTATTCTATCCTATCCTACTCTATTCTATTCTATTCTATTCTATTCTATTCTATTCTATTCTATTCTATCCTACTCTATTCTAGTCTATCCTATTCTATTCTAGTCTATCCTATTCTATTCTATCTGCTGAGATAAAAGCCCCATTGCATGATATCAGCGGAACATTTGTTGAGAATAAGAGGGAAAGTCTGTAGAGATAGGGTACCATTTTTTTACGCTTGTTTAAACAAGTTGTGGGTTTTGTTTATCAAGTCTACATTCTCTACAGGAAGGGAAGAGAAATATATTTAAGGAAATATATGTAAGAAGAGAAGAGAAATATATCTAAGGAGAAAACTGCTGCAAAAGCATAGCACTGCTTTGCATTAGTAAGAGCTGCAGAGCTGTCAGCAAGCTCGTTACTGTTCCTGGCATGACTGCTTGCTGTGATTCTGGACTGAAAACACATTTTCAGGAATTTTAGGTGGCATCTGCAGAAAATGCCCAAATGCATAATGGATAAGATGCTCAGAGCTAATTATCTGCAACATGGAGGGAAGTTTATGGTGTTTCTATCTGAATGAGTAATTCCAATTATTTGGGGACATTTTATAAAGCACTGACATATTTGATAGAGGAGGGGGAAACACAGATGCAGCTTGTCAATGGAATCTGTTAATGCTGGTGTTTATTGGTGTAGATATTAGTAGAGGGATAATACTTGCAATTAATTTAGCTTGAAAAAGTAGTGAAAGGTCTGCAATAAACGAATCTCTAAAGATAGGCTTCTTACTCAAAGTTTATTTACTTAATAAGGAAGATTGCTTTTTAAAAGTGTCAAGTCTGCTATTAATACCAGCAGAATTAGGAGCAAAGGAAATAACTAAGAATGGTGCTCAGTAATCTGTAGATGTAGTCAGAAGCAAGGCAAACATTCAGTTTGTGAACTATGGCCCAAATAAGCTGACTCTCTGATGTAAAACTGTATAAACCCCCAGAGTTGTGTGTTCCAGACAGGAAGGTAACAAGGGTAGCAGAAGACGTATCATAAGGTCACCTGAGGGATGTGTGTATTTGACCTTGCATTTTAACTGTCCTTGTTCCTACAGGCAGCACGGAAAATGAATGTTGACAGAGAAGGTAGCTTGGCAGATGGACTTGGACAGCATGCCCTGTGCAGAAGGAATAGCATGGAAGGTGACACTGAGGTATGTGCAAGCCTTTGAAGAAAGAGGCAGGAGATAGGGACAGATTGGAACACACGTGGGCAGTGTGGTGTGAGCTCAAAATACAGGCTTGCTGTGAGGGGAACCGAATTAGTTTCGGATGGTGTCATACATAATTACTGATTATATTTAGACTGTGTGGTAATATGGCCTGAGACCTTCCATATGTTAAGTCTTCAAACTTCAGTACATACCTACAGGAAGCTTGGGACATCAAAGCAAGCCTAGATAGGGAAAATACTGAATCACAGTTCTGCAAGAAGGTAACATACCTCGCCCAAAGATATATATTTTCTTAATTATCCAAGCTGGTTGTCTTCAGTGTATGCAAGAATGACATCCTTATGTATCATAGGATCAGTCAGGGTTGGAAGGGACCACAAGGATCCAAGCCCCTGCCGTAGGCAGGGACACCCCACACTAGATCAGCCTGGCCAGAGCCTCATCCAGCCTGGGACTGGGGACCTCCAGGGACGGGGCCTCAACCACCTCCCTGGACAACCCATTCCAGGGCTTCACCACTCTCATGGGGAAGAACTTCCTCCTCACCTCCAGCCTGAATCTCCCCACCTCCAGCTTCATTCCATTCCCCCCTAGTCCTATCACTACCTGAGATCCTGAGAAGTCCCTCCCCAGCCTTCCTGTAGGCCCCCTTCAGATACTGGAAGGCCACAATGAGGTCACCTGGGAGCCTTCTCTTCTCCAGACTGACCAGCCCCAACTCCTTCAGTCTGTCCTCATAGGAGAGGAGCTCCAGCCCTCTGCTCATCCTCGTGGCCCTTCTCTGGACACCTTCCAGCACCTCCAGATCCCTTTTGTAATAGGGGCTCCAGAACTGGGCGCAGTACTCCAGGTGGGGTCTCACCAGAGCTGAGTAGAGGGGGAGAATCCCCTCCCTTGACCTGCTGGCCATACTTCTCCTGATGCAGCCCAGGATTTGATTGGCTTTCCGGGCTGCAAGTGCACACTGAGAGTTCCTGTTGAGCTTCTCGTCCACCAGCACCCCCAAGTCTCTCTCCTCAGGGCTGCTCTCCAGCCAGTCACTGCCCACTGTATTCAGTCAGAGTTGATATTTTGGGACATGATTTGCCATTGGAATGTGCTGCCCAGGGAGGTGGTGGAGTCACCATCGCTGGAGGTGTTTAGGAAGAGACTGGATGGGGTGCTTGGTGTCATGGATTAGTTGATTAA
This sequence comes from Colaptes auratus, assembly GCA_015227895.2. Lineage (NCBI taxonomy): Eukaryota > Metazoa > Chordata > Aves > Piciformes > Picidae > Colaptes > Colaptes auratus. Next base: position 8,300,619 of record CM037634.1, read on the forward strand.
ATGGTGCTGGATGGTAGGTTGGACTTGATGACCTCAAAGGTCTCTTCCAACCTGGTCTGGTCTGTTCTGTTCTATTCTGTTCTGTTCTGTTCTATCCATACTTACCAAAGGCAGTGTTTTTATTGAAAACCAGAGAGTGAACCTTTCTAATGTATTACATCATAACATGAGACTTAAGGCTCAAATAACTCATGGAATCTGTTAGCTGAAGTAGAAAATTTTGCCTTTGAAACGTTTTCATAATGTATTATATGTGGATGAGCTATTAAAAAGAAATACAAACAACCCCTTTCCAAACCGCAACAACAACAAAACAAACTGAATTCCAGACCACTCTTGCAGCCTTACTTTTTATGTATGGGATCTCTAACTGTCCTTCTGTCCATGCTTACAGTGATCTCAGAGGCATAATACCAAATAGCTGAAATTATGAATGTTCATCCTGATAGCAAATTTGTGTAGGTAAGTGGCCTGGACCCTCATACTCGGGTACAGAGAGGATTAACTTACTTAAAAACACTTCATTAACCTAGGCTGAATTGGAACTGAGGCAGGCTACCTACAGAACATCCTTTATACCTTTAAAATTCCTAATCTCTTCTGCTACCACCAGTAATGCATGAATTTTTGACTGAGCATTTGTGGGAGAAGCATTTATTTATGTATTTCAATAGAAAGCCATTGTTCAGAAAGTCTAGTGAAAAAAATCAACTTTATCTTGTACACCAAATAATTTGGTTTGAAAACACTGCTGGAAATTACAGATCAGTTGTCCCATGCTCCCAATCTGCAAAATAACTCTTTGGCTGCATAGATATCATAATGAAGGTTGCAAAACTGTGGAACAGTTAGGGATAAATCTGTTTGAGAAACCCAGTTCAGACAAAGTGTACAACATTAAGCTCCTGAGCTATATCTCCTCCAAAGAGGCTTCAAATTTGAGCTTAAAGAGATGTTTTCTGTAGAAAGCTTGCATTTCTCTCTTTTCTACTCTTCCCCAACATTCATTAGAACCCTCAGATTTCAGTTGAATAGGTGTTTTAAAAGAAAATATGTGACTGACCAACTGACAACCTTCTGTTTGAGGAAAAAAATGCTTTAGCCCAACCAAAACCTTGTAATGCAGGAAAGCTGTGATGTAGCCCTGGTCTCACGGCAGCTGTGTGTCAGAGCTGAGAGATGTCTTTGGGAAGAATTTCCCTTCTTCCTTGTCTTTATTTATTTATTTTCATGGATCTCTTCTCCCCCAGAGAATTTCTGCTGCTATCTGCAGGACTGAACCACCACTCTGGCTGTGCACAGAAGTACGAGTGCTTCCCCAGTCTTCTACAAATGGTCCTCTCTCTGGACATGTTCAAGGCTGGCTAGCTCGGGCTTTGGGCAACCTGGTCTGGTGGAAAGTATTCCTGCCCATGCCAGTGGGGTTGAAACTGGATGATCCTTCATGTCCCCTTCAACTCAAGCTATTCTATGATTCTGAAGTGGATTTTTGTAATAAATTCTGAGGTAACAACATCCCACCATTAGTATTTGAAATGTGACCCTGCACCTACACATTTCACCCAATGATGCCTTCTTTTCATTGAAGATTTCCAGGTATGTAACATTCATTATAGTCTCATGGTGTTGTGGAAGGACCATGGTAGCACTTGCAGTCTTTGGAAGAATTGGGACTGTTTGTTCTGAGTTACCTAATTAAGAAGTGGAAGAAAGCAGTTTCATCAATCTCAGCTCTCATTCTGGTCAGGCAGAAGGAGGTATTTGCTGACTGGAAGGAGGTATTTGCCCTCATAGTCCTCTTTGATGTGGTTGTAGCTGGTATGAAGCAGTGGAAATGAGTGAATGCTAACATCAGGGGGCTGAGTAACCAAATGGAGAGGTTTATGCTAGCAGTATGGGACGTGAAATGAGCATCATAGGGACAATATAAACAAGGTATAGCAACAGCCTTGACTGGAGGAGATGTGAAGGATATTTGATCTTCAGTTAAGCCAGGTGGTTTGACACCAGATGTTAGTAATAACATCTTCTGCAAAAGAAAAATGAAAAATCCCTTGGGAGAATGCTGGGGTGGGCTCTGTTGGGCAGGGCTCTGGACTATTTGGGCTGAGTCTAAAAGGGAATAGAAATGTCTTTCTGCTGTTAGAGTGAGAGCAGTTACTGGGAATTGTGCTACTATGTGAAAGTTCAACTTCCCATATTAGAGAGGGAAGGAATGTTACAGAGTCCAAAAAAGAATGACACGTACTATTTAAGGCTTCGTTTTGATCAGCAGAGAAGACTCAGGAGACAAATAGGCACAGAATATAAGTTTGTGAAATATGATTGAATATGAATATAGGAATTGTTGTAAACCCCACTTACCTTCATTTTATTAGTTCATTGTTGCAGCGACTAGATGATCTTTTTTCCAGGTATCACCAGACATTTCTTCACTGCCTGGTTTTGCCAGAGAGCTCTTCAAAAGCTGCTCACCAGGAACTGCAAACTGCTTCCCAAGAGACACAATGCAATGTCTTGCTTTGGCTTGCAAGCACTCAGAGAAGCTCTTCTGGAGCACCATTTTGTTCAGGATTGCTGCCTGTCCTTTTGGAGCTTTCTGTCTTTTAACAGTCCTGCAGCTTTGTTGAAAGAGCTATGTGTTTCATGTGCTAGCAGGTGATTCCTTGCCTTCAGGGGAGGTCAATCTCTTGTTTCCAAAAAGAAATGTTGGGAAAGACTCAATGGTTTCATCCCTGGAGGTGCTGAAGAGAGGATTGGACGTGGCACTTGGTGCCATAGTTTAGTCATGAGGTCTGTGGTGACAGGTTGGACTTGATGATCTTTGAGGTCTCTTCCAACCTTGGTGATTCTGTGATTTTCTTTTATTTAGACCTCTTTTTTAACTTCTGCTAAACAAGATGTTGACAGGATTGGTGGTTTATAGTTTTGACATTATGAATAGATCAAGGAACCAAGAGAGGACACCTTGGCAGAGATGTTGTGTACAGTGAAGAAAACAGAAAATCCTTACAAATGGAAGTCTATCTCCTACTACCAACCCAGCTGTAGGTGGGAACAGGGAGAACAGTGAGAAAAGAAGAATTGCTGTGCAGGTGAAAAGCCAGCTGAGAAGCATCCTTTCCTGCCATTATGCTAACAGAATTGCACCTTGCCACTGCAACTGTCTAATAATTTTCTTGTCCAGATCAAGACACCTTGTGTCTTGGAGTGCCTCATGCATATGTGTCATGTTGGACAATGAGCTGAAAAGGCTTTTAAAAGGAATCCCTTTTCCTGTTACAGAAAGGAACAGAATCCTCCTGATATGCAGAGTGTGGAGAAGAGCTCAATACTCAATTAGTAGTTCTCTACATGGCATTTAAAATCAGCAGTATGATGCCAAAATCAACAAGGGATTGTAACAGCAACCTTCTATTTAGTTCAGAAATATTGTAAACATTCATAGCTAGCACCTTACTGAGAAGGAAGCTCTGTAGAAGGTGAGGGTCTTCCTTCATTGCTGTTCTCTGGACACTGAATTTCCCTAAGGGGGAAGGAGGGGAATTTAGAATAGAATAGAATAGACCAGACCAGATTGGAAGAGACCTTTGAGATCATCACGTCCAACCTATCATCCAACACCACCTAATCAACTAAACCATGGCAACAAGCACCCCATCAAGTCTCCTCCTAAACACCTCCAGTGATGGTGACTCCACCACCTCCCTGGGCAGCACATTCCAATGGGCAATCACTCTCTCTGTATAGAATTTCTTCCTAACCTCCATCCTAAACCTCCCCTGGTTCAGTTTGAGGAAGCCACAAAACCTCCCTGTTATATGCACCTGTGCACAGACCCACCTATGAGAAGAGATTGAAATGATGCAATCTATCACTGTCAGCCTGTATTTTGCAACTGTTGTTATGTATCATAAGGAGGAGAAAAGGTTTAGTGAGCAAGTTCAGTTCAATTTCTTTCCCCTTGCAGTGCTCAAGGTTAGATTGTCAGGTTCTTTCTGCTTAGGGTAACTGTCTTAATGTATAAAGCTAAATGGTTTGACTCACCCCTTAGAAAATGAGTAGCTTGGTCTCTGTTTAGCCTCTCAACTGTAAACACCACCACAGAGGGTCTGAGATTTTGAAAAGAAGCATGTGACATTTGGCTTGGATACAAGAGCAGTGGAAACAACAGAAGAGACAGAACAAAATGATGTCCGATCTGGTACAGTTGGAGAAATGTTTATGGTAAAGGTAGCAGAAAAGACACTCAGAGCTGCTACAGTTCCGTTGTGTCTCCTTACTGGGAAAACTATAAGCACTGAAAAGTGTCCTTGTGGCACTGCTCTTGAATGTAAGAACTTTTCCTGGAAGCAGCTGAAGTGCAGCTCCAGACAGGTAATAAAATCCTTTCTGAGACCTTCAACCTAACAAATGACGTCTCTCACTTATTAAGGCATTGACTTAGCTAGTCAGAAGTGTGTTTTCCTATCAATTTTCCAGTGTACAGCAGTTAAAGAGCTGAACAGTGTTATAACACACTTTGAATGCTCTCAAGATGTGTTCTGGATACTTTTGACTGAAGGAGCTCTTGTCATTCTTGTGTGACAAGAGCCCTTTGTAGTAACTGTGTACCTCTAATGGTGCATGTAATCTAATGCACATCAGCCAAACAGGATTTCCCTGTGGCTGTGTGTGTGTGTTAGAGGAATTTTGAAACTCTCTTCAGGTCTTAGAAAGGTTGAAACTCTCCCTTTTTCCTTTGGGTCTGGTTTTGCGTTGCTTGATCTCCACGTTCAGTTTCAAAGAGGTTTGGCTATATGAGGCACCACATAACTATGTGCATAGTCACAGATGTGCACAGATGGGCACTTTCTGAGGCTTTCCCAAACGTGCTTTCATTCCTTCCTCCAGTTTGGATGTCCAGATGCTTCCTGGGAGAAGTCTAGCACCAAATATAAGGGAAAATATTTTGCCCTTTCAAGTTTGAATCACTAAATGTTACAGTTCCCCTTGCTTGGGGTCAGTGTGAGGTTTCCCCTGCTCCAAGCAGAGTAGAAAATTGCCAGGCTCTTTTTCCCCCTTTCCCACTCATTTGGATGTGTGAAGCCACTGTTTGGATTCTCCTTTTTCAGGCACCCAGCTGTGCTGCATGAATGCTCCCCCCAAGCCTGCTTTCCAATTCTTAATGTTTTAAAGGGTAATGTTTTTATTCAAGCCAATCTGAATCACACATCTCATCAAACGCTGTGCTTTCAAAAAAAGGCAATGTAAAACCTGAAAAACCAGTCACAAGTCCCCCCAAAGCACCACCTTGTCATTCCCCAATCTCACATGGCTTAATTTCCTGGGATTTCCCCAGTGTACAATGATATGTCTGTTATAACATGCTGGGGGTGAGGTGATAGAAAGCAGCCCCGTGGAAAAGGACTTGCAAGTTCTGGTGGATGAGAAGTTGGGCATGAGCCAACTATGTGCACTTGCAGCCCAGAAGGCAATAGGCATCCTGGGCAACACCAAAACAAGTGTGGCCAGCAGATCGAGAGAGGTGACTGCTGTTTTGCCCTGGTGAGACCTCACCTGAAGTATTGCATCCCGCTCTGGAGCCCTCAACACAGGAAGAACACAGACCTGATGGAGAAGGTCCAGAGGAGGCTGGAGTACCTCTGCTGTGAGGACAGGCTGAGGGAGCTAGAGTTGTTCAGTCTGGAAAAGAGAAGGCTCCAGAAAGACCTAATAGCAGACTTACAGTTCCTGAAGGGGGCCTACAAGAAGGCTGCAGCGGGACTGTTTACAAAGGTGTGGAGTGATAGGACAAGGGGCAATGGCTTGAAATTAGAGGAGATTAGGTTGCATGTTAGGAGAAAGTTCTTTACCATGAGGGCAGTGGAACACAGGAATAGATTGCCCAGAGAGGTGGCTGAGGTCCCATCCCTGGAGATAGTATTCATGGTCAGACTCAGCAGGGCTCTGGGCAGCCTGTTCTAATGGAGGATGTTCCTGCTCGCTGCAGGGGGTTGGACCAGATGAACTTTGGAGCTCCCTTCCAACCCAAACCATTCTATACTTCTGTGACAACCAGGAAGTAAGATTGGGTCCCTCTTGAGAATTTCAGCAGCTGGGTTGCACTGCTTATCCTTTGAATCTCTCTCCTTTTCTGCCATGGCAGAGCTCTTTCCTTAGTTGTCACCTCTGCCATCTTAAGATGCCTTGTGCCATGGCAACAAACCTCTTCCAGTCACCTTCTACATGCAAGACAAACATGTCTTGTCGTATAATGAATGAAGTTTCGTGATTCTTTTCCTGTGTTGGATGTTCCATTATTATGTACAGAAACTCTTTTGTCTATGGTTTGTTCTTTTGGTGTTTTGGGGTGTTTTTTCTCCTTTGATTTGAAAACTGAGCTACTTCCATGAGCCAACCCATTATGAGCTTGGGAGAATCAAAGCTGATTTTATTGCTGGAGGGGAAACCTTATGAAACTTAAAGGATCTATGTGCTTTTGACAGCAAATCAGAGGAGCTGCAGAAGTTTCAGTTTTGAAAACCATGGCTCAGATTGCTGTCAGAGATAGGTCTGTCTTGTATGATTGCCTTCAAAGCATTTCTTCCCTTGATATGCTTGAATTGACAGCATGCTATGTTTTGAATAGGCTGGTGAGACTGCAATGTAACAGTTTGATGTAAGTAGTCATTGCTATTTCTTTCTTCTTTTTTTTGTGTGTTTTTAAATGCTTTTACCAAAAAGGATGTGACATTTGTGTCAAAATTGGCTCTAAACACTTCTCCAATGTTATTGGCACAACAGCCTGTGAAGCAGGATTTATGGCTCTGCAAAATCTCAAGCTCACCTTTGAATTATAACATATATAAGCTTTAATTCATAAACCTACAGCAATCAGTGGAAAAGTGACAGAAAGTTGTCATGGAAACCATTAACACCTAGATTTGGCTGGAAAAAAAAATAGAAGCTTTCATTCAGATTCTTTACAAAAGAATCTGTAGGTTTCTGAAATGCTTTCATTATCTGCTCTAATGGCAGGACTGCTTTTAACTACGTGTGAATTCAGACTTAGATGAAGAAAAATGCATATTGTAATAGATGAATAAATAATTTTGGAAGGTGGGGTACTGATTGACAGCAGGCTGAACATGAGCCAGTAGTGTGCCCAGGTGGCCAAGAAGGAGCCACTGTGGCCAGCAGGAGCAGGGAAGTCATTGTGCCCCTGTACTCAGCACTGGTTAGGCCACACCTGGAGTACTATGTCCAGTTCTGGGGCCCTCAGTTTAAAAAGGACATTGAGACTCTTGAACGTGTCCAGAGAAGGGCAACGAGGCTGGGGAGAGGCCTCGAGCACAAGCCCTGTGAGGAGAGGCTGAGGGAGCCTCTCCCCAGCCTCGTTGCCCTTCTCTGGACACGTTCAAGTGTCTCAATGTCCTTCCTAAACTGAGGGGCCCAGAACTGGACACAGGACTCAAGGTGTGGCTTAACCAGTCCTGAGTACAGGGGCACAATGACTTCCCTGCTCCTGCTGGCCACAGTATTCTTGATGCAGGCCAGGATGCCATTGGCCTTCTTGGCCATCTGGGTACACTGCTGGCTCATGTTTAGTCAATCATGCTGTCAATCAGCACCCCCAGGTCCCTCTCTGTTTGGCAGCTCCCCAGCCAGTCTGACCCCAGCCTTTATCTCTACATGGGGTTGCTGTGGCCAAAGTGCAGCACCCGGCACTTGGATTTGTTGAATGCCATCCTGTTGGACTCTGTCCAGTCAGTCGAGGTCTCTCTGCAGAGCCCCTCTACCCTCTAACTGATCAACAACTGCTTCCAACTTGGTGTCATCTGCAAATTTGAGAAGACTGAGGTAAGAACAATACATAAAGTACTACAATTATGGAGCACAATAGCATTTGACCTGATTAAGAGAATAACCTCCTTTTCTGTAATTATCTTTCAAAAAGCCGGCGTAATATTGCTTGGTTTGTTCATGAAACATATATGTAAGTGATCTGCATTCCCATATGGCTACCATGCAACACTTCTTTGCAGCTCTCAGCACCACACAATAACAGCTTTCAGATCAATATTTGCAGTAAATGCTCCTCAGCTTGAAGTCTTTACAGACCCGGGTGGGTCTCAGGTCTTTCAATCTGCTAGTGTGTATGGATTTTTGTTGTCAGTATTTCTTTGAAGAACAGATTCCCCTTGTTTCCACGATGCTGAGAAGGCTTAATAACACACAAATTTCAAATTTTAGCTGAAAGAGCAAAAGTGCTTGCTGAAAAGTGAATCAAATACAGTTGGAATTCTGTTCTAGCTCAACAGCTGGCTAGTTATCCTCACACTGCTTTTTCTTTCTGGAGATATGGCAGGCATATTCTTGTTATTAGAGATGGGGGACTTGCTGTCTACAACTACTTGAAGGGTGGTTGTGGCCAGGAGGGGCTTGGTCTCTTCTCCCAGGCAACCAGCACCAGAACAAGGGGACACAGTCTCAAGCTGCACCAGGGGAAGTTTAGGCTTGAGGTGAGGAGAAAGTTCTTCCCAGAGAGAGTTGCTAGCCCTTAGAATGTGCTGCCCAGGGAGGTGGTTGAGTCACTGTCCCTGGAGGTGTTCAAGAGGGGATTGGATGTGACACTTGGTGCCATGGTCTAGTAGTCATGTGGTCTTGGGTGACAGGTTGGACTTGATGATCTTTGAGGTCTCTTCCAACCTTCTTGATTCTTTGATTATAAAGTCCACAGAGTTCAGTGAATTGCTGCTTCTGAATTCTGAGACAAAGCTGAAGAGAGAGGTTTGTACATCAGGCTACTCTGTGCTGGTAAGTTCTTGCCATTCCTGATGTGGAGATTTAACAGCTTCAGGGTGTGGTTTTCTTGCAGTTACTCAGCCATTGATGTCATCTTCCACTTGTAGGCAGTGGTGACTACTCATATTTGTCTTTATTCTGTTTGGTTCTGTTTTGTGTTTGTTTTGTTTTTTGTTTTGGTTTGTTTTTTTAACCCCAAGACCACTTCCTATTTCTGTTCCAATACAAACACATTTCTGAAGACTTGGGTCACCTGTGTCTGTGATATTTGGAGCATAAATGCAAATAAGCTCCTTTCTGGGGATAAGTGCCTTGGAGAGGTACTATTCCTCTTTTGGTTTGATGCCCTTTCTCTAATGCAGAGTTTTACAATGGTGCTGTGCTTTTATACTTTGTTGTGTGGAATAATTTGTTGTTACATTTTTGATCTCGACTAGGAATTATGAGGCAATAAATTTCTGTCTTAATTAACCAGAATTCATGATGCAGAGTTTATGTTGAGCTGCTTTCATGTTGCCACCAAGAGGACAGGCAACATGCAACTCAGTAAAAATCCCAGTAAAGGAGGAAAAAGTCTGATTGGCAAAATGATTACTTTTCACTTAGCAGTAGAGGCTCTAAAGACAGAGCTACTGAATAAAGATGCAAACCTCTAGACACCTGGTGAGAGCTGCTGTTGACTCATGCTGACAATTATATAGGAAAGTAGTGTACCTCTTCTCTAAATCTCAAGGTTTCTTCTACATTATGAGTTTGACAATGAAACTATATTGAGCAAGTGTACTCTATCTGGGCCAGATACATCCAGTCCTGTATCTTGTCTCTGCTAGTGAAAGTAGTTGCAATATAAAGCAGAATAGAAGAATAAAGCAAATTGTAGTTCAGAAGTCAGACAGTGTCTTTGAGTTCAAAAGAGAGAAATGTGGATGACAGGTTGAGTAGTAAGTTCTTTATTCAGGCTGCCTCACCTGGAACTTGTGTGTGTGCTGGGAACAGGCCCTACTGATTTCTATCTTGCAAGTGCTGCACTGACAGTACTGTGTAGATCACCGAGGACTGTAATGTCTCAGACTGCAGTATTTGCAACCTTCATCTGGACAGAAGGTGAAACTCTGACCCAAAGAAGTCAAATATGATCGCTGATGTTTCTGAAGCTTGGACTGTATCTTGAAGTCATCCTTACAAAAGCTTAGGCGACTACTCTGCTTTGTTCTGTGGATACTAGGATAAAACAAGGATAGGTTTAGTAAGGATTTGAATTAAGTAGGATTTAACAAGGATAGGCTTAGTAAGGATTTAAAGCAGGTAGGCCACTGCATTCATTTTGCATGAATGGTTGTATACTTATGTCCGCTTAGCTATTCATTACTTTGCCCTTTGGAACAATTGCTGACTGAAGACTAATTAATTCCTATTTTCATTAAAGCAAGTGGTGGTACTGCAGTTGTGATCAACAGACTAAATCCATGGTGGACGAGAAGCCAGGTATGGTTTAGGAGAGAAACATAACAGTTTTGGTGAATGAGAATGGTCGTTTAATAAGATATGAAGCAGGATTAATGCTGTAGGTGACCTTAAAATACTGAATAGCAGAGGGCAGAATGGCCATCATCCATACATGTATAGCTGTAACTGGCTGATGATGAGTACTTGTGTTTAAGAAGCAAAATCAGAATTGTTTAAAAGGCCCTGAATACTGAGTGATTGTGTTCATACAGTCCAGTGTGAACGCTAGCATACTGGAGAAGCAGACAAAAACTAAACTCAACTATTTCTCCCCATATTTAGGCTGGTTTTAGAAAGAGAAATTCATTACAGCCCATTTTGCAATGGTCTTGTTTCCATTTCTATCCAAACTGGACCTGACTCCCTACCAGGACTTCCACTGTGCCTTAGGGGTGACCCTGTGGCAGAGTGCATTCTACTGCGGTATGTGTAGTGCTGCACTAAGCTCCCACAAACTACAGACAACTGACTTGCTGTCATGTTCTTGAAGACTCTTATCCATGGGGTGATTCTTGGGGATGCAGCATGCATCCATCAGGTTCTTCCAGAACTTAGAGGGCAACAAACTTTGTTAAGAGGACACAGTCTCAAGCTGTGCCAGGGGAAGTTTAGGCTTGAGGTGAGGAGAAAGTTCTTCACAGAGAGAGTAATTGGCTATTGGAATGTGCTGCCCAGGGAGGTGGTGGAGTCACCATCCATGGAGGTGTTCAAAAAAGGATTGGACATGGCACTTGAAGCCATGGTTTAGTTAGTCATGAGGTGTTGGGTGATAGGTTGGACTTGATGATCTCTGAGGTCTTTTCCAATCTTGTTGATTCTGTGACCTATGATCTATTCCCAAGACCTCAGGTATGTAGTTTATAAGTGCTCATTTAAAAAGTGAGCTCTGGTAAGCATTTCTCCTGTGTCTTATTTCAACTGAGATGTAGAACAGGTCCTTGATTTAGCCTTTTGTAATAGTCTTTTCAATCACAGAAATGCCCAACAAAACTTATGAGATTGCTCTGAGACTTGCTTACAGCCAGTATCAAAAATAAGGCATCAAAAAACTGATTTGTGAGTGAACTATTGTTATTTTGGAGTTGTGGGCTAGGTATTCTGAACTGGCACTTCAGTGGCCCTTGCTAGAGTTTTAAAAGCTATTCGATGCATTTTTAATAATACTGCAAAATCAACTCTTAAAATAGCATTTTTGGTTTTTACATTCAGACCTGACTGAAATGATTTAGAAATGTCTGGGGAAAGAGGATCTTTAGTATTCCTTCTGGTCTATTTGGCCTAAGAGAAATTTCCTCTATATTTTCCAATAAGAAAATAGGTGGGGTTATTATGTTTGTTTGTTTGTTTGTTTGTTTCTGCTTCAAGGACAAAACCCATGATTTTTTAAGACTCTATTCAAATGAATAGTTGTGATTACTACTTTTACACTGGAGACTTATTTTGCATTTGTAGAATTAGCCCTAAAGATTTAACCAGGTTTTCTGAATGAGGTGGCTTGCAGGTTTAAAGGAGTCAAGTGACAAAAACTAACCCAAAACTTGCCTGAACAAGTCCCACCACCACATAAGAAAGAATATCACATTGTTACTGAGATGTGGGTTACAACAAGAGATCAGTAGAGTAGAGTAGGGTAGAGTAGAGTAGACCAGACCAGGTTGGAAGAGACCCTCAGGATCATTGCGTCCAACCCATCATCCAACACCACCTAATCAACTAAACCATGCAACCAAGCACCCCATCAAATCTCCTCCTACACACCTCCAATGATGGTGACTCCACCATCTCCCCAGGCAACCCATTCCAATGGGCAATCACTCTCTCTATGAAGAATTTCTTCCTCACCTCCAGCCTAAACCTCCCCTGGTGCAGCTTGAGACTGTGTCCTCTTGTTCTGGTGCTGGTTGCCTGGGAGAAAGGACCAGCCCCCACCTGTCTACAACCTCCCTTCAGGTAGTTGTAGAGAGCATATATTTAATTGAATCTTTTTATGAATGGCACATTTCCATGCATTTCTTATTAAAGGAAACACAGTGTTTTCATTTATTAGGAGGTAGGAGTGAGGCTAGCAAGAGATTATAGAGTAGTATTTATTCATCACTGGCTAGCACTGCTTCCGTCCTGTGAGGTGATACCTTGTCAGAGAGCTTTCTAAGGGCAGGAGAATCAGGATTAGGGCTGATGCCCTGGGGGAATATCTTCTTCAAGAATGTATCCTCCTCATCTGAGACATCTTGACTCAAAGACTAGCTGGAAGGTGGGCATACCACTTGAACACTATCTCTGCTAGTACAGCATTTGGAGGAAGGTGGGTTTTTTTCTCCTTTTCCATGTTTACACTGAGCATTGGAGTCCAGCACAGAATCAATGAGTTAACAACATCAGCATAGGTGAGTATCATGGCACTACATTTCCCAGCAGAGGTATAAGGTGGAAGTCTGGTTCCCATATCAGCTCACACAGAGAGCCATCTTAAATGGCTCTGCTCTGGATTGTGCTGCCTTCACGTTTTGGCTCATTTTGCCTGGGAGCCAGATGTAAGTTTTTATGCCTGTATTTCCTGAAAATTGAAACTCTGATCCAAACAGAGCTTGCTGTTAGGTTAACTGCAGAAGAATGATCCAAGATTACAGTTTCCTTGGACTTGGAGAGATGACAAGACTCTAGCCAGGCTGGGAAAGATGCAAAAGCAACGCACCAATCTTCTTTCTTATTGCAGCACAGTGTTAGAATAGGAAGATGATGCTGTGTGTTGTCTGCACTGATGCAGAACTGTATAGGGATGTTTTTATTGGATTTTTGATTCATTCCCTGCAATAGTAGGATGACTTGCTAAAAGGAAATGGCATCTGATCTGGACAGATGTCTGTCATTGTAATTATAAGCTTTCAGGTGATTAGTGGCAGCAAAAATTGTCAGAACCAAAATATTTAGGCTGCTTCCCAAGTGTGTTCTAAATCAGGCTGAGCCCTGTGCAGAAGCTTGAAATAAATAAGCACATGCTCCCTGGGGCTTCTTAAGCACACAAACCCTGCTTCGTGTCTATCTGGGGAAGGTAACATACATTTGGTAAAGGCAGAAACCAAATCCAAACAAAAAGAACAAAATGGTGCATGGCTCCCCTATAATGTCATCACAAGTCCTCTTCACCAATTCTTTTTCAGTAACATCCAGAATTGAGCCACAGTTTGAGTCTTCCACTCTTGATCTGGCATGGTAACAGTCACCACAAAGGGGTTTTAGAAAGTCCTTTGGTTTTGGTCTCCCTTAGGAAGACTAGAATCAAATTGAGCAAAAATGTAAGCTTTTTGGTTTAAGATGTCAGCTTTGCTTCTCTCTAAATTAGAGATGGCTTTCATGGTGGAATGTTCAGTGGATAATGAATTGGTTGGATGGTTGCATCCAGTGGGTAGTGGTCAATGGCTCAATGTCCAGATGGAAGCTAATAACAAAAGATGTCCCTCAGAGGTCTGTACTGGGAGAAATGCAGTTTCCAGATGACACCAAGCAGAGAGGTGGAGCTGACACACCAGAGGGTTAGAATGTCAATCAGAGAGACGTGGAGAAGCTGGAAAAGTGGGCCTCAGTGAGCCTCATGCAGTTCAACAAGGCCAAGTGCAAGGACCTACACCTAAGGCATGGCTTTCTTCAGTATTAGTAGAGACTGGGGGATGATGTGATTGGCAGCAGCCCTGGAGAAAAGGACTATAGGTGTATAAAAAGAACTAGGTGTATAAAAAGATAGATATGAGGTAGCAATGTGTGCTCACGGCCAAGAAGGCAAATTGTGTCCTCGGCTGCATCAAAAGAAGTGCAGACAAGCAGGTCAAGGAAGGCGATTCTGCTGCTCTACTCCACCTTGCTCTGAAGTACCTCATTGTAGCCTTTCAGTACTTAAAGGAGGACTATAAGAAAGATGGGGATGATCTTTTTAGGAAGGCCTGTTGAAGCAGGACAAGGGTTCGTGGCTTTAAACTGAGCAAGAGTAGTTTTAGACTAGATGCAAAGAAGAATTTTTTTGCACTGGGACAAGTTACCCAGAGAAGTGGTAGAAGCTTCATCCCTGGGAACGTTCAAGGACAGGGCTCTGATCTAGCTATAGATGTCCCTGCTCACTGAGGTGGGGTTGAACTGGATGACCTTTAAACATCCCATCATACCTAAAGCATTCTATGGTAAGCTATCTCCCATCATACCTAAAGCACTCTATGGTAAGGTCTCTCCACAAGGTCTTCAGGTTTCTTACCATGGAATAACCTGCTACATGTCTTGCAGGGTAAGCATAGTCTTTGCAGTCTCTGTTAGCCAAGTCAACAGCAGGCAGAGAGAAGAATGTTTGAGGCTTTTGAGCAGATTCAGTGCTTGGCTTTCCCGCTTGCTTGGGAGTGTTTTCTTCTCCCTGTGCACCCATTCAAGACAAACACTTTTCCTTGTCCAGGCCCCTCTCATTACCTAAGACTCCCTTTCAATACCAGATTCATATTAGTCAATGTTTATGCAACTTCCCAAATGTTACAGGAGAAGAAAAAATTCTTTGCCAACTACAATTTTGGGATGCAAGCATCCATGATGGTAATAGTCCATCACATGAGCTAATTAGCACATGATTACTTTAACAGGAAAGGAAAACACACTATAAAATTTGTCTTTTATTCCACTTGTCCTCATCAAAAACTAATCCTGACCTAAGATACTTTCATTTCTTTCTGCTTTCTTCTTATTTTTCTTTTCTTTTTATTCCTTCTTTCTTCTATTTGCTCTGATATTTTAGAAGTTGGGTTTTTTTCTTCCCCTCTAGGGCTGCTATACTGCTTTTCCATATCTTACTTCAGAACATGACCTTAAGCAGGATTCAGTTAATTAGTTAACAATTAACAAACAGCCTTGTTTCCAGTCATAAATACTTAAGTGCTCCAAGTGGTGTTTATTCTGATCTCTCTTAAAGGGGAACTGTTTATGCAAACACCTCTAACCTTGAAATGGAACTTAGATTGCCTGCAGTTACATGTAAATGTTTGAATCAACACAGGAGAAGTTTTTCCTCACTTCACAAGTGGTTTTTTTCAAGTTCAGGGTCACTCCTCAGCCTCCCCTACAGAAGGGTGACCGTTTTGGTTTGTGTGTCCTGCTTTCACACCTCATCTTCCTGAAAGGACTGGCACTCACACAGCTCAGCTGGAGAGGATTTGTGTAGGCTGAAAGAAAGGTCCTCAATCAGCAACTGCCAAGTCATGGGTCAGCAAATTGCATGTATCCTACACCCTATGGTCTGACTTTTCATCTTTCTAATTGCCAAGGTCAAAATATGACTTGCAATAGGTGAGGAATTTCCCCAGTTACCTGACTTCCACAGGAAAAGGTATTTTCTGTGTTCTCATCCTGCAAAATGTTGACATCTTCATGTCTGTGATGGGGGCAAGAGGCTTGAGGTTTTTCTTTTCTGGAGTCAAGCAGACATGGAATTTTCTCTTTTGATGAAAATTCAGAGCTTTTGAAACTGCACCTGCACTGCAGCTAAGATTACCAGTCCCTTTTTTTCAGAAGGATTTGGCCTTGCAGCTTGCCTCTGATCTTGGAGGGGAAAAAGACAAAGGAGCTAGCCAGTTGGAGAGGCTCCTGTTTTGAGGATTCCTGAGTTCCCATAGCTGCCTGACAAGAAGCTGGCAGAGCCTAGGTTGATCTGCAGTGAAGCCTGAGATCCCAGACCACTTTGAGAGGTGTCACCAGCACAGCCAACCTATGGAAGAGCTGAAGGCTGCTGTGTAAGCGCTTCCAGGCTTTTAGTTCCCTGTTATGTGATGAGGAAGAATTCTGGGATTAAGGGTAAGTATGGAATCAGCTTCCAAGATGATGTCTCTGAACAAATGAATTCCAATGCAGTATTTTGGTAAAATCCATTT
Organism: Colaptes auratus; assembly: GCA_015227895.2. Classification (NCBI taxonomy): domain Eukaryota; kingdom Metazoa; phylum Chordata; class Aves; order Piciformes; family Picidae; genus Colaptes; species Colaptes auratus. The sequence continues at coordinate 8,316,809 of CM037634.1, forward strand.
CCCATTGGAAAAATGTAGTGCTGGAACACCGCCTGGCCAGCACTGGTTCCTGTTTTATTCAGGGGTTGAGTACTCCGGTCTTAATTCTTCAGTTCCTGAAATTTCATCCAGGTGTTTATGCTCATTGGACCTGTGGTTAGTAGGCTTTGCTCTTCTTCTTTTATGCCTTTCTTTGAACATTTCCAATTAAAAAAGTATGAGAACAGTATGAAGAACAGAATAAATGGCTAGGAGAGATGGGATGAAATAGGAAACCAAGGTGTGTGTAATGTTCCAAAAAGCAAGATATATTCAGTCCACTGCCTGCCTGGTTTCTAGGTACTGTTCACTTGATAAGGGAATGAGATATGTAAGGCAACTTTGGAAAATTGTTCCCCCTAAGAGAAATTAAGGATTGGACTGGCTGACAGCTGGTTTGGTTTGCAGATGCCTATGGTTTGTGCTACGAGCCTAGAGTTTTGCTGAGCTCATTAAAAGAATTGAGGTGTTAGGATGGAGCAGTGCAACAGCCTGAGTTCTGCAGTCAGCTGAACTCAGCACATTAAGCTAATGCAGTAGAGGAGTTACCTGCCACACTCTATTCACTGGTGCTCTGAAATTTAAAACTCAAGCAGAGCACTGTAATATCTGAAAAACCTAGAGATTTCTTAGCAGCTCCTTGTGATTCTTGATCTGTTAGTGGAGGGTATGAGGATGGCCCATCCCCACAGCTGCTTGCTGCTGGATTTCCAGAGCTGGTCCTGGGAGTTTACACAGGGTAATAGGTTGGACTTGGTGCTCTCAAAGGTCTTTTCCAACCTAGTTAATTCTGTGATTCTATGAAACAAGCTCAGTTGTGATGGGGAGTTGGCCAGGCACTGACTTCTCTCTCAGGTTCTCCAACACTTTCAGTGCAGATAAAGTGATATAATTAGCTAATTAAAGAAAGTACTTCAAAGAAATTACTTCAGTTAAGATGAGCCTGGAAGGCCAATCAGATCCTGGGCTGCATCAAGAGAAGTGTGGCCAGCAGGTCAAGGGAGGGGATTCTCCCCCTCTACTCAGCGCTGGTGAGACCCCACCTGGAGTACTCCCACCTCCAGTTCTGGAGCCCCTATTACAAGAGGGATATGGAGGTGCTGGAAGGTGTCCTGAGAAGGGCCACGAGGATGATCAGAGGGCTGGAGCACCTCTGCTATGAGGACAGACTGAAGGAGTTGGGGCTGTTCAGTCTGGAGAAGAGAAGGCTCCCAGGTGACCTAATTGTGGTCTTCCAGGATCTGAAGAGGGCCTACAGGAAGACTTCTCAGGATCTCAGGTAGTGATAGGAGTAGGGGGAATGGAATGAAGCTGGAGGTGGGGAGATTCAGGCTGGAGGTGAGGAGGAAGTTCTTCACCATGAGAGTGGTGAAGCCCTGGAATGGGTTATCCAGGGAGGTGGTTGAGGCCCCATCCCTGGAGGTGTTTAAGCCCAGGCTGGATGAGGCCCTGGGCAGGCTGATCTAGTGTGGGGTGTCTCTGCCCACAGCAGGGGGGTTGGAACTAGATGATCCTTGTGGTCCCTTCCAACCCTGACTGATAGTATGATACTATGACCGTTTGGAGTGGCTGCAGTGTATGTTTTACATGCTCATGACAGCCTGCCTCACCTGAGAGACTGCAGTGTTCAGCAACTGAGGATTCTGGTGGAATTCAAGGAACTCCAGACAGAAGCAGGTTATGTCAAGTCAGCTTTGAAATAAAAGTTTGAATAAGCAGTGGCAAGGATTGTCCTAATCAGTGAAAGGGTGTACATTCCAATTGTTAACATAGCAGCAATAATTCAGTGCCACAGCTGGCACCCAGTAATGAAGCACCAACGATAAGGCACATCATATCTCTGACCCAGCAATCTACTGGGGGTGCCTAGTGTGCTGCTCTGAAAGAACAACTTGAGCTCTGGTTCATAGACTTTTGTATTTGTCTTCTCACCAGGCCTAGTGGAATACACAGCAATACACTACCCCAGTCTGCACACTCAGAGGATGAATTGCAGCTTGTTCCTGTCCTGACCAAAGAAGTGCTGCTAATCCCACCAGTGATGGCAGCTCTGCATCAGCAATGTGGCGGTGAGGGCAGCACACAGACTGGAAAGCAGTGTGATTGTGGTGTGAATGCCTGCAGAATGTGAAGAGCACTGAAGAAATAAGAAGGAGTAATGGGAAAAAAGGTGATTCCCACCCAAACTGACTCAACAGGTAAACCTTTCGTCAGCCCCATGTTTGTAGCATTCATTGTAAGATAACTGGGATAAAATTGTAACAGGGTAACCTAATTCCTAGGTCACTGAGTTGATTTTGTTGGAACAGATGTACATGTGTGTTGCTTTAACTGAGAAAAGTGTAGTCTCTATGGGGTATGTTTGTGGTCTTGGCATCTATCCTAAAGGCCAAATACCTACAGATAGGAGAGACTTTATCTGAACTTATACATTCATCTTCTGCTTGACACTAAAGCAAGTTAACTAGCCAGTGAAAATTTTAAGGTGCCTGAACAGTTGGTCATAAGATGAATGGCTGTTTAAGGGGAGATGAGATCTATTTATGCCTAATTGGATTACTGCTGGCTGTATCTGTATGGTTCAGGTCTAGTGAGACTCAAGAACATCTGGTCCTCATAAAGACTATGAGCACAGAGAGGGGTTTTGGTTGATGGGAAGAATGCATTGCTCATGTGACTGTGAGGCAGATGGCAAAAAGTGTGAAGATAGAAAAGTTCCTCTGGGAGTCCCTGGTTAAGGGAAGCATGTAAGAGTCAGTTACTAAACACCACAGGCCATGTTAGCTGGAGGAACCTTCTGCCCAAGAAATTGTTTCCCGAGGCAAACTGCATCTGAACAAAACAGATTTTTGCTTTCTTCCTGCCTTGGTGAGGTAGCTAGCATGTGTATCCACAGAAAAACCTCAGAGTTCTTGGGCTATTTTATGCAAGAGATGATCTGTTTTGAAACACTGGTCCTGGAACAGGGAAATCTGCAACTTTTCAAGAAAGTGGTAGCAATTAAAGTAATGAATGAAGGAGAAGAACTTGGATTTGGCTTGCTAAAACGTTCTGTGTTTCACAAAATTCTTTAATGTGTTGAACTTCAAATCATTCTAATGCTGGGTTGCAAATGGCAGGACTTTCACTAGCTGTAGGCAATCCTGGGTCCCTGGAGCTTTGATAAGCAGAGAAAAATGTCCAGAAGTTCAGCAGTGAGGAAAGAAGCCCAGATTCTACTTTTTTTTTTTTTTTCTGGTAAATAATAGCAGTGAAGTAGGATCGTTCCTGTGTTTGCACTAGATTGTGGAAGACACACAATATTCCCCTTTCATGGCATCATTTTGCCTTTATGTCCTCTTAACCTGACTATTGCAGCTCTCTGGCCCAAATCCCAGCTCTTCGGCAGGAGCAGAGTGCTGCAGTCTGCCCTCATAGATGTGTGTCAGGAAACATGAATGTCAGCCTCATTTTCCACCAATTATGTTGGCTCCCATCTGCTTTAGAAGCTCAGAGCACCCTGCATCTGTTTTAAACCTCTATTTGACAATCTGTATATTAGCATGAAGATGTTTAGCTGTTTCTTGAAAACAAAATACAAAGAAAGGAAAGAATTTTGTTGAAATGCAGCGGTGATTATTAAAAGCTGGAGCTAATTTCAGCCAGCGTGTGCTTTATGCATCTGGCAAAAACAGTGTCTGACTTATTTATTACAGAAAACTCCTGTGATCAAAAATGCATTGCTGCTTCTGGGAAGGGAAAGAAAAAACAAGAAAAAGTGGAATTTTCTTATTGCCCATTATTTACACCAGGAACACGAACCCTGATTAATTTTTCTTAGGCACTTAACTGTGATTGCTCAGCTTTCTGAAGGGAAGACAGAGGTCAAGAATCGGAGATCATGGAAGGATTTGCTTTTTGAGATGCTTTCCAAAGGTTTTCGTTGCACCTGGAATTTGTCAGCCATATCCTCTCGGGCTGTGCAGGGGGAGTCTTATGAATGAACTTTTGGAGCTAGTGAAAGAGGATGCTTCAGGATTAGAGCTTTAAGCAGTCCCACACACTTTCCTTCCTGTTCCATATCCCCTGCTTCAGTGCCAGCACTCCTAGCCCTGACCTACATTTCTGTGGCAGAGGTGAGGACAGACAATGGTAGGATTTTGTAGTTAAAATGGGAATATTTCATGAGGCAAAATTCACAGCCTTGTCCTGATCAGGTGAGATTAAAAGTTTACAGATCAACTATACTTAAAAACATTTATAGTTCTATCTTCTTGGTCCAAAGACCATCTCATCTAAAGGAGATGAGAACATCTCCTTGTCTTTGGAGACCATTATTCTTAAAATTCCTGTTTAGAAACAAATTGCTATGATTCTAAATTATTAGTATTTAATGAAATTAACCTCTTTTTAATAATGGCATCTATACTAGGCTGTAGCAAGAAATAAAGCTTTGCAATATCAGGTAATGAACAGATAAGCAGCAGCTTTTTTAACATATTGAAATGAGTTTAAAGAAGAGGCTGGGGGAGCTGGGATTGTTTAGCCTGGAGAAGAGGAGGCTCAGGGGTGACATCATTACTCTATACAACTACCTGAAAGGTGGTTGTAGCCAGGAAGGGGTTGGTCTCTTCTCCCAGGCAACCAGCACCAGAACAAGGGGACACAGTCTCAAGCTGTGCCAGGGGAAGTTTAGGCTTGAGGTGAGGAGAAAGTTCTTCACTGAGAGAGTCATTCGTCATTGGAATGGGCTGCCCAGGGAGGTGGTGGAGTCACCATCCCTGGAGGTGTTCAAGAGGGGATTGGACGTGGCACTTGGTGCCATGGTCTAGTCATGAGGTCTGTGGTGACAGGTTGGACCTGATAATCTTTGAGGTCTCTTCCAACCTTAGTGATACTGTGATACCTTTTTTTCCCTCTTTCAATGGCATTTGGCCATCTAAATCTTGGGCTGCTTGGAACACAGACATCTCACTCCTTATTTGGCATAGCATTCAAACAGGGGCTAAAAACTGTCAGAGTCTGGAGCTGGCTAACAGAATTTTCCAGGTTTTACAGTGGGTTTGGCCTAGGGATTTTGATTTCATTCATCCTAAGGAAAGAAGCCAGAAAAGAAGTTATATGCACTTTATGTATGTTAGAACATTTCTGTGGTTCTTATCACCAGAATAGATTTGGATCTGAATTGCAGTGGTAGTCAAGAGTCTGGATCAAGGCCTTAATTTAGGGCTAGCTTTCATTTTAAATGGATTCTGTGGGTTTATAGTGTTGGATGATAGGTTGGACTCGATCTCAAAGGTCTTGTCCAACCTGGTTTATTCTGTCCTAGTCCTAGTCTACTCTATCCCATCCCATCCCATCCCATCCCATCCCATTCCATCCTTGTTGGGGGGATTAAAAATTATTTATTATTATTTTTGAAAAACCTTTTATTTGAAACAGAGCATTTCAGACATGTAGGCAAAGTTGTCTTTAGATAATGAACTTGTGAACATCACGGGAGACTGACACCTGTGATTGTCAGCTTTGACCTCCAACCCTCTTTGCCTGTAGTAAAATCTTGGTGAAAAGCTTTGTCTAGTCCAAAACTCCCACGGGGAAAAGGCAAAACCTGAGTATCCTTTCTAGTGACTGTGCCATAAAAGCTTAAAAAAAGAAAAGCCATTTCTAATGATGGGGGGGGGGGGGGGAATAGTGACTAAATAGAGGAATGAGGTAGATATACCAGCTCGAACCTCAGGATAAATTGCCTGGGGATGTGGGAAAATTTGAAAAGGCAAAAAGTTCTGTGTTGCTTCCTGGCATTAGAGCAAACAGGTTTTTGCAGCTGTGTGCAATTAGAAGAAGTTAGAGGGCTGTTTATTTAACAATGATGTATTTATACATTTACTAGGAAATACAGCATTAGTCAGAGAGGCATTAAAATATCTGTTATCTGTTAGAGTATCTTGAAGCCTTTAAGAAGTAGTGTTCTTCCACACAACCATTTTTCAGGTTTTTTGTAAACACAGCAAGAAAGGCTTAGTCCAAAGGGAAGTTCACAGAGGTTCACACAGAAACGGGGATGTGCACCTTTTGGATTTATTTTTCTCTCTGATATAAATTTAACACCTGTTTACATCTAAGGACTTCAGTTTCTTTCCTTTTTTTCCCCCTCTTCTCTTTTTTGTTGTGGTTCATATTTGTTTTACTCCTGCTAGGTTAGGAAGCTGCAGTATCTCAATTTTTTTTTTAATGAAGGAAACCAAGCTCTGGACTGGTAAATGCTAAAGATTTCAGGACAGATTTCAAGACTAACCTCTTTCCTGCACAGGTAGTCCTAGAGAAATATTTGTTAGTGAGGGTTTTTTTTGTTCACATGAAGTAATGCATGTCCTGAGAGGTTTCTGTTATGTTATAGTAGAGCAATCTGCTGGATCTTTGTGTGGATGCAGGCAGAATTTCATAGTATCATAGTGTCAGTCAGGGTTGGAAGGGACCACAGGGATCATCGACTTCCAATCCCCCTGCCATGGACAGGGACACCCCACACTAGATCAGCCTGGCCAGGGCCTCATCCAGCCTGGCCTTAAACACTTCCAGGGATGGGGCCCCAACCACCTCCCTGGACAACCCATTCCAGGGCTTCATCACTCTCATGGGGAAGAACTTCTTCCTCACATCTAGCCTGAATCTCCCCACCTCCAGCTTCATTCCAATCCCCCTAGTCCTATCACTACCTGAGATCCTGAGAAGTCCCTCCCCAGCCTTCTTGTAGGCCCCCTTCAGATCCTGGAAGGCAACAATTAGGTCACCTGGGAGCCTTCTCTTCTCCAGACTGAACAGCCCCAACTCCTTCAGTCTGTCCTCATAGGAGAGGTGCTCCAGCCCTCTGATCATCCTTGTGGCCCTTCTCTGGACACCTTCCAGCACCTCCAGATCCCTCTTGGAACAAAGGCTCCAGAACTGGATGCAGTACTCCAGGTGGGGTCTCCCCAGAGCTGAGTAGAGGGGGAGAATCACCTCCCTTGACCTGCTGGCCACACTTCTCCTGATGCAGCCCAGGATCTGATTGGCTTTCCGGGCTGCAAGTGCACATTGAGAGCTCCTGTTGAGCTTCTCATCCACCAGCACCCCCAAGTCCCTCTCCTCAGGGCTGCTCTCCAGCCAGTCACTGCCCAGCCTGGATTTGTGCCTGGGATTGCCTCAACCCAGATGCAGGACTGGTTATACATTCCTTCCGTGACCTGATTCCTACTGCGATATCAGTCAGGGTACATCACTTAAAACTAGGCTCCACGTAGACCGAAGCAGCAAACTCAGCATTCATGAGAAAAAATATGTGGAGAAGGACTAGATGGTGGTTATACTTCAGTCTCATGATTAGAGCATTTGATGGTGATGTGATGCAGTCCCATCCCTACAATATGTGGGATTATAGTCTGGCTGCTCCAGACCTGCTACTCCTGAAAAAGTGCCCCAGCTATCAGAGGACAGTTGATGTATTGAAGGTACTTGAATTTCAGTTCCTTCTTTACAAGTCTTCTCTAATGTTAAATAGCACAGGAAACTGAAGCCAGCTTTCTGAAGCCATGGGCTAGCATCCTACCCATTGGTATTAAAAACAGAAGGTGGAATTTAGTTTAAATATTTTCCTAGGGTAATTCATTTTCATTCTTCATGTGCTTGAACTAATTTTGTGGTGCTGAAAAGTTCTCAAATTATTTCCTGGGCTAGATGGATTATTTTAAGACAATGGGAGTTGTTTAGTTTACTTCCCTGGGAATTAGAAGTCATTTATTAAAAGGCAAGATACAGAATGAACTAGCAGTAAAGCCAACTTTCCCTTCTCTTGTTCCTCTCGTGGAGACACACGGGCACTCTCACACGTAATTTCAGCTTTTATCTCTAACTGTGAAAATAGGTTGTTCTTCAAACTTTTTTTCATTTCTTGGTGATTTGAGGAGACTGGTGCTTTGGTAGGCACCTTCTTACTGCAAACTGGATTAATCTGATGAATCCTTCTTACAGCTCTTGAGAGGTGGGCACAAGCCAACCTCATGAGCTTCAGCAAGACCAAGAGCAGGGTCCTGCACCTGGGTCGAGGCAATCCCAGGCACAAATCCAGGCTGGGCAGTGACTGGCTGGAGAGCAGCCCTGAGGAGAGGGACTTGGGGGTGCTGGTGGATGAGAAGCTCAGCATGAGCTCTCAATATGCACTTGCAGCCCGGAAAGCCAATCAGATCCTGGGCTGCATCAAGAGAAGTGTGGCCAGCAGGTCAAAGGCTGTCTTGTCACTTTTTTTTTCCTCCTGTTTATTGGCCCCATCTTTTCATTCAGATAAAACTTTTCCTCATAGTAGCCCTAAATAGACCTGATTCAACAAATCCAAGTGGCAGGTGCTGCACATTGGCCACAGCAACCCCATGCAGTGCTACAGGCTGGGGTCAGAGTGGCTGGAGAGCGGCCAGGCAGAGAGGGACCTGGGGGTACTGGTTGATTGTAGGCTGAACATGAGCCTGCAGTGTGCCCAGGCAGCCAAGAGGGCCAATGGTATCCTGGTCTGTATCAGGACCAGTGTGGCCAGCAGGAACAGGGAGGTGATTCTGCCCCTGTACACTGCACTGGTTAGGCCACACCTTGAGTCCTGTGTCCAGTTCTGGGCCCTCAGTTTAGGAAGGATGTTGACTTTCTGGACTGTGTCCAGAGAAGGGCAAGGAAGTTGGTGAGGGGTTTGGAGCCCAAGCCCTATGAGGAGAGGCTGAGGGAGCTGGGGTTGCTTAGCCTGGAGAAGAGGAGACTCAGGGGTGACCTTATTGCTCTCTACAACACCCTGAAAGGAGGTTGTAGACAGGCAGAGGTTGGTCTCTTCTCCCAGACAAGCAGCACCAGACAAGAGGACACAGTCTGAGGCTGTGCCAGGGGAGGTTTAGGCTGGAGGCTAGGAGGAAGTTTTACACAGAGAGAGTGATTGCCCATTGGAATATGCTGCCCGGGGAGGTGGTGGAGTCACCATCATTGGAGGTGTTCAGGGGGAGACTTGATAGGGTGCTTGGTTGCATGGTTTAGTTGATTAGGTGGTGTTGGATGATGGGTTGGACATGATGATCTTGAAGGTCTCTTCCAACCTGGTCTGGTCTATCCTATCCTATCCTATCCTATCCTATCCTATCCTATCCTATCCCATCCTATCCCATCCTATTCATTCTCAGTGTTTTCCTGTCTGTATACAGGGATGGGAATGTAGACTACATGGTAAACTGCTTGATGATGGTAGTATAACTCTAAAGAGAGATTTCTACACTGTATTGTCTGACCTTTTATTGACAAGGAGGACATAATCTTTAGGAAGAGTTAGAATTTATTTAAGTAATCATCAAGACCACAAAGCAATCAATGCTTTTCTATCCTCTTTAATGCCCAGTTGTCCTGTATGTTTCAAACCAGTCAACATTCTCATTGCTTGATCTTGTTGTTGCTTTCTGGCTATTTTAATTCTGCCATTAGTCATATGTCCTCCACAGAGCCATATAAAAACATAATCAAGGGGTTTTTTTGCACAGGCAGGGGGTGAGTGTTGCTACTGACACATTGTGCCAAGTCCATTTGGGACCCTGATGAATATATGGAACAGGTTAGGAGAGATGGGAACTGTTTTAATGTGTCTGAAAAGAATCTTTGGAGCAGCTCAGCAAAACAGAGCAAAATGAGGGGAAAAAAAAAAACCACCACCCAAATGTTTTCGGTGCTTAAATTGCGACATTGTTTGCTTCAAAATGAAATGCTTCAGTTTTAGATGACTTAAACTTCAGGCCCAATTCCAAAGAAAAAAACATCTTGGTTTAAAAAAGAAAAAGAGTATTTTAGCAACATTTTTAAATTATGTTGATTGACTGCTCCTTCTTTGTGCCTTTCCCGTGTCTGAAGCTGCCAAAGTTGTGGCACTAGAGCTGCGCTCTGACCTTTACTGTTTGCCACTGCGTTTTTCACATAGTTCCAATTGCATTGTCTTCACATCACACCAAAGTGAAACACAGCACTAAAAGGAGAGCATCAATAGTCAGGGTTTCCTTGAGTGCCTTCACAAACCTTGAGTCACATTGGAAGCCACCTCTCTGGGCTTTGCTGATGTCATCTACAGAACAAATGGACTAAAGATAAGGGCTCGCAGAAACTGCAGTCCAGGAAAGTGTCCTGAGATTCAAAAATTCCTAGCTTAAGGGTGTAACCCTGCTACTGCTGCTGTAACTACTGGAGATGAAGGGGTTAGAAATTCTTCTGGGCTTATTTCCTGGATTTTGATTCTGACTTTGGAGCAACTCTCTGTAAGCAGGAGGAACACTTATCTAGGTATAGAATACTAGGTCGAGCTGGTACATCCACTTCTCTGTAGTGAGATGATTACAATTAACTCTCTGGTCTTTATGAAGATACTCAAAGGAAAAAACAACCCGAAACATGATCTGGATGAGGGTGTTGAGTCCATCATCAGTAAATTTGCAGACAACATCAAGCTGGGGGCAGGAGTTGATCTGCTGGAGGGTAGAGAGGCTTTGCAGAGGGACCTTGACAGGCTGGACAGATGGGCGGAATGCAAGGGCATGAGATTGAACACATCCAAGTGCCGGGTTCTGCACATTGGCCACAGCAACCCCAGGCAGTGCTACAGGCTGGGGTCAGCGTGGCTGGAGAGCGGCCAGGCAGAGAGGGACCTGGGGGTGCTGGTTGATGGTAGGCTGAACATGAGCCTGCAGTGTGCCCAGGCAGCCAAGAGGGCCAATGGTATCCTGGCCCGCATCAGGAACAGCGTGGCCAGCAGGAGCAGGGAGGTCATTCTGCCCCTGTACACTGCACTGGTTAGGCCACAACTTGAGTCCTGTGTCCAGTTCTGGGCCAGTCAGTTTAGGAAGGATGTTGACTTTCTGGACTGTGTCCAGAGAAGGGCAACAATGTTGGTGAGGGGCTTGGAGCACAAGCCCTATGAGGAAAGGCTGAGGGAGCTGGGGTTGCTTAGCCTGGAGAAGAGGAAGCTCAGGGCAGACCTTATTGCTCTCTACAACTACCTGAAGGGCGGTTGTAGCCAGGTGGGGGTAGGTCTCTCAGGCAGCCAGCACCAGAACAAGAGGACACAGTCTCAAGCTGTGCCAGGGGAGGTTTATGTTGGATGTTAGGAAGAAATTCTATACAGAGAGAGTGATTGCCCATTGGAATGGGCTGCCCAGGGAGGTGGTGGAGTCACCATGATTGGAGGTGTTCAGGAGGAGACTTGATGGGGTGCTTGGTGCTGTTGTTTAGGCATGTTGGATTGTTTGATAGGTTGGATGTGATGATCTTGAAGGTCTCTTCCAACCTGGTTTATTCTATTGTATTATGGAACAGCAAAGTGCTATCAGTAGGCAATGCTGGTACTGGAGGGAGTTCGACCAGGATTAATCTTGAAGGCCTGGCAGATTTGCAGGTGAAACATCTGAAGTGAAATAAGAGGTTAATCACTGGAAGGCAGCTGGCTGCTCTAAGCAACAGTCCTTTTTTATCAATGCTTGTGATGCAAATAAAAAGACCAAACAACCCTACAACTAAATATAGCATAAAAGTCCTCAAAAGCCAGTCAATAAACAGTAATTATCTTTCACAGCTGGAAGCATGTTTTGCTTTGAGTGTAACCAACAAACTGTGCTTGACTGTGTGATGATTATTTCAATCAGGTTATAAAGGAGAATGTTATTTGGGAGCTGCTCTTTTGGAAGGTGTTCTTGTAAATGTGTGCAGATTTCTGAACTCTTCTCGTCCTTTCCAAACTGCTACAGACCTTCATAAGTGGAAAAGCCTGGCTGATTTGAAGGCAATTTGTGATTCAAATGCTGTTGTTGGGCACAGCTTCATCTGATCTTTTCCTCGTCCTTCCGCTTGCTACTCCTGAGCAATCACTGATCTCGAAATAGCAAAGGAGGCTTTCAGTGCTTGGTCAGATCTGCCAGGTCCCATGGATGAATGCCACTTGCAAGGTGGTGAATCACAGGATTTTGGGAGGAGAAAAAGAGAAGGAAAGCGGCAACAAGGCAGCTCTTGGAAGAGGAGTTATAAAATAAGCCTGGCATGTTTCATAGTCCCTGACACAGTGATTTTTATCAGACACCTCAGCAGCACTGGAAAGTGGCCTAAACTACAAGAGCTTGAGAAACATGATCCTCCTAAGTGACTACCCTAATGCTGTCAAAGTGAAGGACAAGTTTTAATTTCATTTCATTTAAATTAAAAATTAACATGTCAACAAACAGTTCAGGAAACTGAATTTTGTAATGTTCCTGTATTGCATCCTCCTCCTGCCAGGAAATGAAATTCCCAGTGACCTGCTGCAAAACTGTTCATAGGAATCCTGGGCTGGTATGCAGAAGTCCCGTTTTAATAAAAGCCACATTTGTTAGTAGTGCTATTTACTGTGTAGGTCTGCCCTATCCCTCAGAATCATAAAGCTTTCTCGAGTTGAGAGGTATATGACTTGTGTGCATTATTTGTTGCTTTGATTGTTTTTAAGTAAAGGGTTCTATGTAGAAGGAATCTCTCTTGATCAAAACCACAGAGGAATTAAGCTAGATGGAGTTCAGTGGTTATAGGTTTAGCATCATAGAATCATTTAGGCTGGAAAAGACCTTCAAGGTCATTGAGTTCCACTGTTAGCCCTACTCTACCAGGTGTACCATTAAGCCTTACCCCAAAGCACCACACCTAGACAGCTTTTAAACACATGCAGGGATGGTGACTCAACCAGCACCCTGGGCACCACCCTTTCAGGGCAAATCGCGATTTTCCCTTGTTACTTGAGGCACACACCAGGACGTACCCTCTGATTTTACTTACATGACCATGGGGAAGACATGAGGAAGTGGGATGGAAAACCCACTTCAGTTATGGCTGCACAAGTCTGTGAATTACAAGGAAATTCTTCCCCAGTTTCCAGTGGAAAATCACCCAAGAAGAGCAGAAGAACTGATACTGCTTCTGATCCTCCTGAAGGCATTCTTCACAAGAGGCAAGTGATTCCAGACAGAATTAGAGGCTGCCTGGCTCACTATCCCCCCACCTCCAGTGAGATGGCAGACTGAAAGACCTCACCAGTATGCTGTCCTATGAGCATCAGCAGGCTGTGCCCAGGCTCCTCTCTAGCAAGCCCAGTTTCATCCCCATCCCACTTCAAATCTAGTTGAAAGCTCTTTCAATGAACCCTGCTAATTCTTGTCTCAGGATCCTTTTCCCCTTTTGACAAGTTTACCCCATCTGTCACTAGCAGTTCCTGGCCAAAGAACCCAAAGTCTTGCTGGTAACACCAGGCTCAAAGGCAGGACTTTATCTGGTGGATCTTTCTGTCTAAACCTTCATGATTCCATGTAACTGGTGAGATAGAGGTGCTGTCAATTCCTTAACCAGTTGTCCCAAGGTCCTGAAGTCTCTCTTAATTGCTCTTGGACTTCTTGATTTAAGTTTATCCTTGCCTAAGGTAGCCCTAAACATTGCAAAACTGTGCTAGAAGGGTGAAAGTATGATACAATGCAGAAATTCATCACAATCAAGAGGTTCTCATGAGATTAGTGGAGAACAACATATCTTGGTGTCGTTCAGATGTTCTCTCAAGGCCACATTCTTGGCAGCTCCTCACTTTGGCTGGTCTCTCTGTTTTTCCAACTTTATATGGACTTCTTTTCTTTCCAATTAGTCTGTTGATTGGCTGCAGATGTACACCAAAATGTCCTTTGTTTTAGTGTGCTTTTTCAAGTGACTAGTGATTAGTACTGGTTGGAAACTTTTCCACTGAAATAATTTGACAGACATTTGTGGTTGTAGCAAAACTGATATTTTCTGTGGAAATGCCTCACTTTTGCCAAGGGGAAAAAAAAAATCAACCCTTTTTGTCAAGTCATCCTGAAATTCGTGGTTTATTTTAGGTCAGCTTGTTAATGGCTCTAAGTTATTGGATTGTTTCAGTGCACTACTTAAGGCTTGTTTTTTATGGCCTCTTCTTTTGTTGCTCCAGGCTTTATTAATCAGTTTACTTCACACATCATTATCTGTTGTTGAAGGTGACATGAATAGTCATCTGGTAACTGTAGTAACTGTGATGTATTGAGAGAGAGAAAATGTCTCATAGAGGAGGTTGTGGATGAGATTGCAACTTCTGTGGGGAAAACACAGCAGCCTCAAGTTTGCAGTTATAACCTGGCAGTGTTTTGGGTGCTTCCTGTGTAAAATGTAGTTGTGCAAAGCATAAGGCTTTCTTTTGAAAATACTTCTATGCAGACCTAAGGGGATTAATATTTTATTTGTAATAATGCCTCTGTTCAAGTCCAAAGTTTTAGCACCTTACTTCTTTTGGGGAGGTGCTTTTGGGCTCAGTTTAAAGGCTTAAATGTCAAAACAAGCACAATAGTGATGTCTTTTTTCTTTGTATTTTGAAGATATTTTTATAAAGCCTGTAGAATTCCCCCAAGTCCCATTTCCAAGCTTTTCTCTGCAAGTACAAGGGTTTGAAGCTTAGCTTTCATTAAGAAAATGAAAGATCATTAAGTAATTACTTGTTTTCAAAAGCTGTGGCTCTAAGGAGAAAAACAACTAACATGGAATCTTAGAATCAGTCAGGGTTGGAAGGGACCACAAGGATCATCCAGTTCCAACCTCCCTGCCATGGGCAGGGACACCTCACACTAGATCAGGCTGGCCAGAGCCTCATCCAGCCTGGGCTTAAACACCTCCAGGGATGGGGCCTCAACCACCCCTCTGGAACATCATGAGATTTCAACGTCCTGAGAACGTAAAATACTGATAATACATACATAAAATGCTGATAATACAGGTTTCCAATCACACGTAGGAACCCTCATACAGGACCAGCTGTAATACTTGTTTTGGTGGTGATTGCAATAGATTCTAGGCCTCTAGGAAAAAATTGGAAGCCACTTTTCCATTGTCTTTCTTCTTGCTCCATGAGTGCAGAGGTTTACACACAGCGCTTGTGTATTTTGTGGCAATGTGTTTCTTACAAAACCAAATAGGTCAAGGGAAAATCCTTTCCCTTTCCTTCCCCAGGGAAAAGTATAGTGGAGGGAGGAAAGAAAAGCAGGAAGGAAAAATGAATATAGAAGGAATGAGAAAATTTAGAGGGGAAGAGGGCTGTGCTGGCAGATGGCTGCTAGTTCCTCCTGTGGTGTAAACAGTTTTCACTGGCTTCAATGGTGAGCTGTGTTAGCTTGTTTTCCATGGTGGAAAACTATTGAGAGCACACTAGTTGGAAGGTGATGTGGCATTGGTTAATAACTGGAAAAGTGTAAGAAATAAGTACTTGTTGAAATGTTCTTACTCCCCCAGTGATCATTTTGGAAAGCCTGATGAATATCTGCAGTTGTCTGAGACTAAACCATCAAGATCACTTCTCGACATTCTTTTGCCTTTTCCCACTAACATTTGTTTTTGCTCATAAATGACAGCTTAGAGCTGCTACAAGCTCAAGTTTGTTTGGACAGTCAGAATATACAAATACAAATATTTTTGCTCGAACTTAATGGTGGCCCAATGAATTTTCTCTGAAGCCTGCAGTGATACAGCTGGGATGAACTGAATCCACCAAGTGTAACTTGGGCCAGAGTAATGTGGAATGTGATCAGGTGAATCACAGAATCAATAAGGTTGGAAAAGACCTCAAAGATCATCAAGTCCAACCTCTCACCACAGACCTCATGACTACTAAACCATGGCACCAAGGGCCACATCTAATGCCCTCTTGAACACTTCCAGGGACAGTGACTCCACCACCCCCCTGGACAGCACATTCCAATGGCTAACAACTCTCTCTGTGCAGAACATTCTCCTCACCTCCAAACTTCCCCTGGTGCAGCTTGAGACTGTGTCCTCTTCTTCTGGTGCTGGTTGCCTGAGAGAAGAGACCAACCCCCACCTGTCTACAACCTCCTTTCAGGTAGTTGTAGCAAGCAATAAGGTCTCCCCTGAGCCTCCTCTTCTCCAGGCTAAACAACCCCAGCTCCCTCAGCCTCTCCTCATAGGGCTTGTGAAGAACCCAAGTTCGTTGAAAAATGTAACATTTCCAATGTGTTAGTGTCCTGAGGTAAGAAAAAAGGTTTCTCATGTTTATCAGTGTGAATTGGAGCTAAGCTCATTGATTCTTTACTCTATCATTTGCATACTTCACAGAGAATATTCTTGCAGTTTGTGTCAGAGAGAAAGTATTTTTTTCACTGCATGTTTACTTTATGGTACTAAGTTTAAGACCTATACTGAAGTTTTGAGTTATACTTCATACTTCAATATTTGTATAATACTTTAATATTTAAGGTATTTTAAGAAGTAAAAATAGCTAAGTTTATTTGTCATTATTAACAAATGTTTGGGGTTGGTTGTTTGTGTTTGCTTTGTTTCATTAAAGGACGCATTTTCCTTGTGTCCTTTCTCAGGCTTTTGTTAAGCTGCCTATCTCTAGCTCTGATGTTTGCAGTGGTTCCCATCTCGATGGTCATAGAATAGAAGAGAATAAACCAGGTTGGAAGAGACCTTCAAGATCATCGTGTCCAACCTATCATCCAACACCACCTAATCAACTAAACCATGCAACCAAGCACCCCATCAAGTCTCCTGCTGAACACCTCCAGTGACAGTGACTCCACCACCTCCCCGGGCAGCCCATTCCAATGGGCAATCACTCTCTTTGTATAGAACTTCCTCCTGACCTCCAGCGAGAGACCAACCTCTGCCTGTCTACAACCTCCCTTCAGGGAGTTGTAGAGAGCAATAAGGTCTGCCCTGAGTCTCTTCCTCTCCAGGCTAAGCAACCCCAGCTCCCTCAGTCTCTCCTCATAGGGCTTCTGTTCCAAACCCCTCCCCAGCTTTGTTGCCCTTCTCTGGACATGCTCCAACAAATCAACATCCTTCCTAAACTGAGGGGCCCAGAACTGGACACAGGACTCGAGGTGTGGCCAAACCAGTGCAGTGTACAGGGGCAAAATTACCTCCCTGCTCCTGCTGGCCACACTACTCCTGATGCAGGCCAGATGCCATTGGCCCTCTTGGCTGCCTGGGCACACTGCATAAGTCGGTAAGTGTTCAGAAAAGTGAATAAGCTGCTTAATGTCCTGCTCCCCTGTGACTTGAGACTATCTAAAAAAAATCTCCTCATAAACATCCTCCCAATTGCTTAAACATCTGCCCTAGTACCATGCAGCTAAAGCTTGGAGGAAACAGAAGGCCCACACTAATCAAATTAATTTTTGTGAAACAGGGACATAAGGAGATACAGTTGATAACTGAAGCACATCAAGGGTTTAATGGTATCCAAATTCTTGAGGTCCATGCTTGTGCAGGTGCTAATAACCTTGGACAGTATCTACAATATCCCTCATTTGAAGAGAGAACAGAAACCCCACTCATTTGTACCCTGTAATGTGCATGCATAGGGGCTCTAACTTATTAAAATTGATTTTACAATTAGAGAACACACTGAATCTGGGAATAAGCACCATAATGACAGGAACAGATGTCACTTGCTGCTGGATGAGCAACAGAAAACATCAGAACTGTACTGTGCAATGCTGCCTCATGCTTTCTGACAGCCAACTCAAACTCCTTGAAGTCAGTTTGCTCTTTAAAAATCTTATCCTCATATTTGTCTAGCCAGAGGCATATTGCAGTGGTGACAAAAGACACCCACAGTGCATGTCCTGACTCCCTCCATCCCCTTTTCTCAGTCTGCCAGAAACCCTGGGCAGAATCTACTTGATTTAATCATTCCCCTCAGAGATGTGTCAAACAGAAAATCAAAGTACATTCTCCAACCACCTCTCTTGGACCAAACCACATACAAACCTAATCCAAATTATATCATTTTCTATTGTAAAACATATTTTTTTCCAGGTCAAGATGTTACTTATATCTCGTGAGAATGGATATTGTTTGAAGTACTAGGTTAATTTAAGACAGAGTTGTAGATCCTTGGTCCCACAGCTCTGTGATGCCAGGAGAATCATTGGAAGTTTCATGTATATATGTATGTGTATGTATTTAGAATATCTAGTAGAACTATTCTGTGATTACAAAGAGAAAAGTGAAAATGAGGAGTCTACAGATTCCACTGGAGCAGACATTGCTGCTGCTTTGGTGACTGGAATGACCTGGTTGCATTTCAGGATTTTTTTTTTTGATTAATAGGCAAGACAGGGTTGGAAGGGTTGAAAAGTTATGCATAATAACTGAAGCCCCTGGGAGCCTCTGCGCCCCTCAGGTTAGGAAGGACATCAAGACACTTGAACATGTCCAGAGAAGGGCAACAAGGCTGATGAGAGGCCTTGAGCACAAGCCCTATGTGGAGAGGCTGAGGGAGCTGGGGTTGTTTAGCCTGGAGAAGAGGAGGCTCAGGGGAGAGCTCATTGCTCTCTACAACTACCTGAAAGGTGGTTGTAGCCAGGGAGAGGTTGCTCTCTTCTCTCTCACAACCAGCACCAGAACAAGAGGACACAGTCTCAAGCTGTGCCAAGGGAGGTTTAGGCTCGAGGTGAGGAAGAAGTTCTTCACAGAGAGAATCATTTTTCATTGGAATATGCTGCCCAGGGAGGTGGTGGAGTCACCATCCCTGGAGGTGTTCAAGAGGGGACTGGACGTGGCACTTAGTGCCATGGTCTAGTCATGAGGTCTGTGGTGGCAGGTTGGACTCGATGATCGTTGAGGTCTCTTGGTGATACTGTGGTAATGTAGGCATGCATATTGGAAAAGGGCCAATTGATAGCTGTAGGTCGTCTGCAGTGGATCTGAGAAGACCTGGAGGAAGGATCAGCTATACAAATAATGCTTCAGCATCCTCAGTATCACTAGAACTCGACAGAAGGCTTCCTCTGTTTGTTTAGGGTTTTTTTTAACCCTCCTCATGACTTCCCAGCAGAAATGTTACAGACAAACTGCCACACAAACAATGTGCGAGTTGATACTAAGCCGTTTTTAACTGAGTAGTGTTATGATGAGAGAGATTCTAAGAGAGGGAGATCTCTTTCCCAATCTGTTTACACAGTTACATGAATCTGTCATGACCATGGATAGTCATATAATTCAGATCTAGTTTTTGTGAACAAACAAGGGTCGACTTTCTTCCCATGTGCCCTGAACAGGGGACGACTGGGTCTTTGTCAGAGAGTGCCCTTTGCAGCAGCATGACGTATGATGTAAGGCACTTGAAGTTTGTTGGCCATGTAAGCCCCTGTCCTCATTTTAGCTGTTTGGTTCAATGCAAGTGATTTTGTGAGGAATGAAAGCTAATGAAAATATTATGTTCTCCAAAGAAACAGCAGAATGCTAGCGCGGCACTTACAAACCATCCTGACTTGTGGATCCAGCTTTTGTGTGGCTTAACAAGTGTTCCTACGGGCACAAAAACACAAAGGTCTTGGAAAACGTGTGAATTTATCCATCAACTTCTTGTGAAAGAATTGTATGTTTCAGGTGGAAATGTTCTGATCCCGTCTCTTGAAATACTGAGCTTAAACCTCCATGTTTTGCAGTCATGACTAATAGTTGCCATGTCCTCAATTCTTGTTTTGGAAAACTCAGTTGCTTCTCCAGATCCTCAGTGTAGAACGGCTGGATGTTGTCTTTAATTTCAAGAGGGAACTGCAGGTATGATCTTCAGGATCTAGCCTGTCCACTTGTATTGTTTTGTTTTTCTGCTAAGGCGTGCTTGAATCCTGAATATGGGATGCTTGAAGCCTACCTGTCCTTATCACAGTTGCTGGGAGAAGTAAGCTTGACTGTTCCTGGTGGTACATGAGTGTACTTGGTTAGTGCATGTATAAAGTCCTGCCTTTCTTTAAGCTCATTCTGTTCAGAGTACATATGCATTGCAAGGCTGGGAAACCATATGAGGCTTCAACCTGTTGAGGCTGCTGTCAAGTAGAGTCTTGCATTTAACTTCAGTGAAAACCACTCTGGTCCCTTAGCTCTCTTCACTG
This sequence comes from Colaptes auratus, assembly GCA_015227895.2. Classification (NCBI taxonomy): domain Eukaryota; kingdom Metazoa; phylum Chordata; class Aves; order Piciformes; family Picidae; genus Colaptes; species Colaptes auratus. Next base: position 8,336,776 of record CM037634.1, read on the forward strand.
TATCATATCATAGTATCAGTCAGGGTTGGAAGGGACCACAAGGATCATCTAATTCCAACCCCCCTGCCATGGGCAGGGACACCCTACACTAGATCAGGCTGGCCACTGTAATCTTTAGTAAGCTCTGGCGGGCAAGGTAAGGAAAACATTGTTTGAGATCTGTTTTTAAAGAGACCTTTAGGACATGCAGTTAACGATTTCTTGTGTTTTGCTTGCAGTTTAAATGAATTACCTTCCCCCTGCTCCCCCAGCATTCCAGCCAGGGCGCATTCCACTTTACCAGGCAGGACCACCAGAGGGCACCCGGGACACGCCGCGGAGGCAGGGGCGGCCCCGGCTCTCCTTGCTCCGGAGCAGAGTTCGCGATCTTCTCATGGGATCTTCAGTCAGCCTGACGAGCTTCAGCTGCTTTATCTCATCCTTCCTCGGGGGAAGCATGAACCGTACGCTTGTGCGCCCACATCTTGTGTCCAGAGGTGGGCCACGAAGCTGGGGAAGGGTCTAGAATGCAAGTTTTATGAGGAGCAGCTGAGGGAACGGGATTTATTTTGCCTGGGGAAAAGGAGGCTGAGGGAAGACCTCACTCTTTACAACTACCTGAAAGGAGGTTGCAGTGAGGTGCGGGTTAGTCTCTTCTCCCAGGCAGCAAACAATGGGACAAGAGGGAATGGCCTCCAGCTGTACCAGAGAAACTTCAGATTGGATATTATGAAAACTTTCTTCCCTGAGAGGGTCGTTAAGCATTGGAACAGGCTGCTGAAGGAAGGGATGGAGTCACCATCCCTGGAGGTATTTAAAGTGTAGATGTGGTTCTTAGGGATGTGCTTTGGTGTTGACTTAGCAATGTTGAGTCAATGGTTAGACTTGAGTATCTTAAAGGCCAACATGATTTTATGCTATGTCTATGTGCTAAAATAGAATCATAGCATGGTCTGGGCTGGACCTCCAGAGGTCATCTAGTTCAACCCTCTCTGCAGTAAGCAGGAGCATTCTCAACTAGCTGAGACTGCCCAGAGACCTGTCAGGCCTCCCTCTGAATACCTCTAGCAATGGGGCCCTAACCACCTCACGGGGCAACCTGTTCCAGTGTTCCATCACCTTCGTAGTAAAGAACCTGTTCCTACCATCCAATCTACATCTGTTCTTCTCCACTTTGAAGCCATTGCCCCTTGTCCTATCACCACAAGGTTTTGTAAACAGTCTCCATCCTTCAGGCTCCCTTCAGGTACTGCAAGGCCACTATTAGGTCTCCCCAGAGTCTCCTCTTTTCCAGGCTGAACAACCTGAAAATGGGCGATTTGTTCTATGAAGATACACTGGAAACCAAAAGTGAACATGCAGTCCTTTGTCAGCAGCTTATTTTCATACTTGTCAAAGCACAAGAGCAACAATTTTCAAGTAAAGTCAAGAAGCTGAGAGAAATATTCAAGCTTCCTAATGCTAAAGGTGAAATGATCCTGGATTGTTTTGAATTTCCAAGTTTACATGAGGTTTATTCTTATCCTTTAGAAGATAACATTTAATGGTTTGCTTGAGGTACTGTTATAGATGTCACTGGTTATGGCAATCATACTCTAACTCCTATGTTGGGTAAAAAAATTTTTCAAGACATAGATACAGGTCCAAGCATCTGTCATGAGAATATGTAAATCAGATAATTCCAGCCCTCTGTGTTTTGGTTTGTTGTTTTGCTGTGGAGATTGAACCCCCTGCATCTGGTTGAAAACTACTACTACTGGAACCAGAAAGAAGTTGTCAGAAAGATCATAGTATTATAATATCATAGTATCAGTCAGGGTTGGAAGGGACCACAAGGATCATCTAGTTCCAACCCCCCTGCCATGGGCAGGGACACCCCACACTAGAGCAGGCTGGCCAGAGCCTCATCCAGCCTGGGACTGGGGACCTCCAGGGATGGGGCCTCAACCACCACCCTGGACAACCCATTCCAGGGCTTCACCACTCATGGTGAAGAACTTCGTTCTCATGTCCAGCCTGAATCTCCCCACCTCCAGCTTCATTCCATTCCCCCTAGTCCTAGCACTACCTGAGATCCTGAGAAGTCCCTCCCCAGCCTTCTTGTAGCCCCCTTCAGAAACTGGAAGGCCACAATGAGGTCACCTGGGAGCCTTCTCTTCTCCAGACTGAACAGCCCCAACTCTTTCAGTCTGTCCTCATAGGAGAGGTGCTCCAGCCCTCTGATCATCCTCATGGCCCTTCTCTTGACACTTTCCAGCACCTCCAGATCCCTCTTGTAATAGGGGCTCCAGAACTGGATGCAGTACTCCAGGTGGGGTCTCACCAGAGCTGCGTAGAGGGGGAGAATCCCCTCCCTTGACCTGCTGGCCACACTTCTCTTGATGCAGCCCAGGATCTGATTGGCTTTCCGGGCTGCAAGTGCACATTGAGAGCTCCTGTGAGCTTCTCCTCCACCAGCACCCCCAAGTCTCTCTCCTCCTGGGCTGCTCTCCAGCCAGTCACTGCCCAGCCTGGATTTGTGCCTGGGATTGCCTCGACCCAGATGCAGGACCCTGCCTTTGGTCTTGTTGAAGCTCCTGAGGTTGGCTTGTGCCCACCTCTCCAGCCTGTCCAGGTCCCTCTGGATGGCATCCCTTCCCTCCAGCGTGTCTGCTGCACCACACAGCTTGGTGTCATCAGCAAACTTGCTGAGGGTGCACTCAATTGCCACTGTCCATGTCACCCACAAAGATGTTGAACAAGACTGGTCCCAGGACTGATCCCTGAGGGATCCCTGAGATTAACTAGATTAGAATATGCTTCTACCAGGTCCCTCTAATTTTTTGGGGAGGGACTGATGAATGCTCAGATTATCTGCCCAAAGGCTACAAATCAAATAAATCATCAACCTGCCATCAAACTGTCATGGAAAGAAACACTTAGATACCCATGCTTCCTGTCTGTCTCAAAAGCTATCTTTTATGGGAAGAAATATCTATTATGGGAAGAATTGAGCTTCTTACTACTTCTTCTTCTTTGCTTTGGTCTGTTTTTCTACCCTTGGCCATGATAGAAAAAGTGTAGGGGCCTGTTTTTCAGATGGCTTAGCTGTCCAAGATAAATGTAAACCCAGAAGAACCTGTAAGTGGCTAGCAGTATGTGGGTGAAAGAATCAAAAATCCTTGTTGTTCTCCCAATATTACTGACCTTATTGTGACACAAAAGGAGCTTGTAGAGAGGTGGGTGTTGGTCTAGATATGGTGCTCAAGTATATGGTGTAGTAGTGGCCATGGTAGAATTAGACAATGGTTGGATTTTATCAGTTTAAAGGTCTTTTCTAAGCATAGTGATTCCGTGATTCTCTGTGAGGAAACTCCATGAAGTGATATTTGTTTGACTGATACCATTTTGCATTTAGAGAGAATTCATCTCAACAAAGGAATAAATCATACATCATGAATGAGACACCTGCTGTTACTTATTCTTATTTTTACTTTTAATTCTGCATTTTCTTGGTTTGCTAGAAGCTTATGAACAAAACGTGACAGCGATTTTAATGCTATGGGAGACCTCGCGACTTCAAACTCAGAGCTGAACTTTGAGGTTGTGCTGAGGCTGCAGAAACACTGCACAGGTGCTGGGAAGATAGGACTGGCACTAAACATTCTATGCTTTTCTTTGTGAATTCCCCTGGGCAAAGCCTGTCTCTTTGTGAGAAATATTTGCATAAGATGAGTGGGTGTCTCAATACCAGAGAAACACTGAGGTGCTAGACGAGGGCAGCAAAGCTGTTCCATAAATCTTATGAATATTGACTGAAGCAGCTGGGGCTGTTTGGTTTGAAGAAGAGGAGGCTAAGGGGAGACCTCAGTCCTCTCTACAACTACAGGAAAGGAAAGGGATGGGATGGGATGGGATGGGATGGGATGGGATGGGATGGGATGGACCAGACCAGGTTGGAAGAGATCTTCAAGATCATTGTGTCCAACCTATCAACCAATCCAACCCACCTAAACAACTAAACCATGGCACCAAGCATCCCATCAAGTCTCCTCCTGAACACGTCCAATGATGGTGACTCCACCACCTCCCTGGGCAGCCCATTCCAATGGATGTTTTGGGGAGGCTGGTGCTGGTCTCTTCTCACCGGTAATTAGTGATAGAAAAGAGGGAATGGCCTCAAACTGCAACAGGGTAGGTTTAGACTGGACATTAAGAAACACTTTTTTCACAGAAAGAGTAGCCAGGCCTTGGAACAGGCTGCTGAGGGAGGTGGTTGAGTCACCATCCCTGGATGTGTTTAAAGGTCGTTTAGATCTGGTTTTTGGGGGTATGGTTTAGGGCTGAACTTTGTAGAGTAGGGTCAATGGTTGAACTTGATGATTCCAGGAGTATATTCCAACCTGAGTGATTCAATGAAACCCAATGGAAGTGGGGCTTTTGTGCTCTTGTACTGAGGATGATTGATGGCTAAAGACGTGGGCATCCGATATGCTTTAGAACACAACGGTGTCATGGTTATCTTGCCCTGGAACAAGTTTCATTAATATAGAGAGCTCTGTATATATAAAAAGGGGCCATCAACATGCATAGAAAGTACATATTCATAAAAATATGACCAGCCTGAAATTTTGTTTTCCTTGTGGAAGTTGGGCATTGTTAGATAAACATTATCTAGCTATTCATGATCTTTTCATGAAGTTTCAAAACACAAGAGATGTGTGACCACATTTTAATTATTTATATCTTTTCTACATATTTAAGGAAGCAGTTACTGGGTTGGTTGGTTGGTTTTATTAACTACTCCTTAGTTTAGTTTCTCCATTTGGAAAATGTCAATAATTCAAATTTTCAGGCCTGATGTGAGGGTGAAATCCATTAAGGGTTTTGAGATATTGAAGTTGTGAGTGCTGTGTAAGTACTGAGGTGTCAAAAAATATTAAACAATCTACTGCAAATAGCTCTGCTATTTTTTCCTGTTTGGTTCATTAGTATACACTCAGAGGTGACCTTAATGTCTCTGGTAGCACCATTTCAGGTCCTGCTTAAAACAATTGTTGAATGACTCACTGGTTTAGGAACATGGGAATTTTTCCACAATGCATTTAGACTCTACTGCCTTAGACTTCAGGGGATGGAGCTGATCAGGAAAGTTGTTAATAATGATTGCATCAGGAACAGTGTGGCCAGCAGGAGCAGGGAAGTCATTCTGCCCCTGTATACAGCACTGGTTAGGCCACACCTTGAGTACTGTGTCCAGTTCTGGGCCCCTCAGTTTAGGAAGGATGTTGACTTGCTGGAAGGTGTCCAGAGAAGGGCAACAAAGTTGGTGAGGGGTTTGGAACACAAGCCCTATGAGGAGAGGCTGAGGGAGCTGGGGTTGCTTAGCCTGGAGAAGAGGAGACTCAGGGGTGACCTTTTTGCTCTCTACAACTACCTGAAGGGAGATTGTAGACAGGCAGAGATTGATCTCTTCTCCCAGGCAGGCAGCACCAGAACAAGAGGACACAGTCTCAGGCTGCGCCGGGGAGGTTTAGATTGGGTGTTAGGAAGAAGTTCTATACAGAGAGAGTGATTGCCCATTGGAATGGGCTGCCCGGGGAGGTGGTGGAGTCACCATCATTGGAGGTATTCAGGAGGAGACTTGATGGGGTGCTTGGTGCCATGGTTTAGTTGTTTAGGTGGGTTGGATTGGTTGATAGGTTGGACACGATGATCTTGAAGATCTCTTCCAACCTGGATTTATTGTATTATTGTATTGAATGTATTTATAATGGGTGGATTATTATCTTGTTAATAATGATTGAATGTATTTATAATGGGTGGAATATCCTCTCCTGTTTTGGAGCATCTGATAATGATTTAAAAAAATTAATTGGTAAAGAAGAAATTTGTTGGCTATGCCTGGTAGGAAGAAAATAGAGGTTGGTTGTGTGTTGCTGATGACGTGTCTTCAGAGGATCACACATGCCAGTTGCTTGCCTTCAAGGAAAGTTTTCACAGTGGAGTGGTGACACATACAGCGTTGATCTAAAATGATTTTTCTTTTTTCCAATAATTCTGTTCTCCCTTTGGTATGTTAGGCATGGCAGTCAGTCTTACAATTCAAATGGTGAATGGTGCCACATCCAGCTGGCAGACAGTCACTAGTGGTGTCCTCCAGGGATCAGTACTGGGCCCCATGCTCTTTAATATCTTTATTGATGATCTGGATGAGGGCATCGAGTCCATCATCAGTAAATTTGCAGACAACACCAAGCTGGGGGCAGGAGTTGATCTGTTAGAGGGTAGGAGGGCTCTGCAGAGGGACCTTGACAGGCTGGACAGATGGGCAGAGTCCAATGTCATGAGATTGAACACATCTAAGTGCTGGGTTCTACACATTGGCCACAACAACCCCATGCAGTGCTGCAGGCTGGGGTCAGAGTGGCTGGAGAGCAGCCAGGCAGAGAGGGACCTGGGGGTACTGGTTGACAGTAGGCTGAACATGAACCAGCAGTGTAACCAGGCAGCCAAGAAGGCCAATGGCATCCTGGCCTGTATCAGGAATAGTGTGGCCAGCAGGAGCAGGGAGGTCATTGTGCCCCTGTACTCAGCACTGGTTAGGCCACACCTTGAGTACTGTGTCCAGTTCTGGGCCCCTCAGTTTAGGAAAGATGTTTGACTTGCTGGAAGGTGTCCAGAGAAGGGCAGCAAAGTTGGTGAGGGGTTTGGAGCCCAAGCCCTGTGAGGAGAGGCTGAGGGAGCGGGGGTTGCTTAGCCTGGAGAAGAGGAAGCTCAGGGGAGACCTTATTGCCATCTACAACTACCTGAAAGGACGTTGTAGCCAGGTAGGGGGTGGTCTCTTCTCCCAGACAACCAGCAGCAGAACAAGAGGACACAGTCTCAAGCTGCACCAGGGGGGGTTTAGACTGGATGTTAGGAAGAAGTTCTATACAGAGAGAGTGATTGCCCATTGGAATGGGCTGCCCGGGGAGGTGGTGGAGTCACCATCATTGGAGGTGTTTAGGAGGAGACTTGATGGGGTGCTTGGTTGCATGGTTTAGTTGATTAGGTGGAATTGGATGATGGGTTTGGACGCGATGATCTCGAAGGTCTCTTCCATCCTGGTTTATTTTATTCTAAATCTGAACTTCAAGATTCTTAAAATGTGAGTTAAGATGAAGGTTTTTCACACAAGTTGTTTTCAAAATTGCCATCTCCTTCTTCCCCAGGCCGGGTTCTTTTCTTCTGTTTGTTCCCTCAGGGAAGTTTATAAGCCCATGGTTTTACAGTAGGTGCTGTTGCCATGGAAATTAACATGATGGCATAAAAATGACACTATGCCTTCAGATTCAGATGAAATAGACTGCCAAAAAGCAAACAGAAGCTTGCTGGGTCCACAGTTTTGATGGAGACAGATGAGTGACACCTGAACTGAGAAGGAAGAATCTCAATTCTAACGGGAGTTTTCCCAGAACTGAAAAGACAGTACCTCAGGATATGGTCTGCAGGCCTGTTACTGACACAGTCCTGAGTGTGATGGATATGGCAGGCCACCTCATACTCATCCATTGTCTGGAAGTTTGCTTAGAGGAAAAAAGGAAGTTAAACAGATATGAGTAGCTTCTGAGATTTCTGTTTGAAAATTAAAAGTATTTGAGACTAGTGGGATGTGACTTTGTTTTTTTAACTCCAGATTCTGCTTTCTGTAAGGAGAAAAACTTCGAAGAAAACCCAAACAGAAGTGCTCACATCTGCCTGCCAATGAGAGTAGTATAGAATCATAGAATCAATAAGGTTGGAAGAGACCTCAAGGATCATCAAGTCCTACCTGTGACCACAGACCTCATGACTACTAAACCATGGCACCAAGTGCCACATCCAATCCCCTCTTGAACACTTCTGGGGATGGTGACTCCACCACCTCCCTGGGCAGCACATTCCAATGGCGAACAACTCTCTCAGTGAAGAACTTTCTCCTCACCCTGAGCCTAAACTTCTCCTGGTGCAGCTTGAGACTGTGTCCTCTTGTTCTGGTGCTGGTTGCCTGGGAGAAGAGTCCAACCTCTGCCTCTCTACAACCTCCCTTCAGGTAGTTGTAGACAGCAATGAGGTCTCCCCTGAGCATCCTCTTCTCCAGGTGAAACAACCCCAGCTCCTTCAGCCTCTTCTCACAGGGCTTGTGCTTGAGGCCTCTCCCCAACCTCTTTGCCCTTCTCTGGACATGTTCAAGTGTCTCAATGTCCTTGTTAAATTGAAGAGCCCAGAGCTTGACACATTACTCAAGGTGTGGCCTAACCAGTGCTGAGTACAGGGGCAGAATGACTTCTCTGCTCCTGCTGGCCACACTATTCTTGATGCAGGTCAGGATGCCATTGGCCTTCTTGGCCATCTGGGTACACTGCTGGCTCATGTTCAGCCGGCTGTCAACCAGTACCCCCAGGTCTCTTTCTGTTTGGCTGCTCTCCAGCCACTCCAACCCCAGCCTGTAGCGCCGCATGGGGTTGTTGCAGCCAACATGCAGCACCCAGCATTTGGACTTGTTGAATGAATCAGTTGGTCTGAAAATGAACAAACCATCTCATCTGGAAAAAATGTAAATATCTGTTTTAAATGCCAGTAATAGCTATTTTGCTGTTGGTCAAAAAAATTAAAGAGTGGGATGCTCAATGGAGGAAAATTCCTCCTATTTATGCAGCCTGTGAAAAATGACTTACTGGATTGTTTGAATAGCTTTTCTGGGTTTTTCTTATTATTCTTTATTGAGCATGGAGGAAGGTAAATATATTAATGCAGAATGGTGTATCCTTTAGGGAGGCTAATTAGTAGATGATGTTATAAATCTGAACATAGGATCCAAGCTCAACAGAGAAGTAAAACCCCTGATGCTCCTAAATTCTGCCAAGAGTTAGTTAAGGATCCTGAAAGTGCATTATGTACCGTTGTAGTTTGAACATCTCAAACTCATTTGTGTAATTGTAGTAACACTCTGAGTGGGTAGATTGAGGGAAAAGATGGACTTCACTGATTAAAAAGTATCTCCAAACCAGTAGAAGTGATGTGCCTTGTGAGCACTCCTCTGAGCTATATTCCTATTGCATGCCAGGTGCCACCGCCTGGAGTTAAAGAAAGGAGATGAGAAAATCACAGTGATGATTTGTACTTTGCAGTGAAAGAATTAAGGTACTTGTAGCTTGCAAGAAAGAAATGGCTTACTCTTGATATGAGTGCTTGCACAGTAGGAAGATAATGACAGGTTCTTGAACTCAGCAGGCAATTTATCACAAAATGTTAAAGAAACAAAAATCCCCCTTAAATTGAATATAGAGTGTGTATGTTACCAGCAAGGACACAAAGGCTTTTTAAACAGCAAATGTGTAATGAAGATTCTTTCTTTGAAAGGCTGTAAATATCTGTGGCATGTAGTTCTTAGTGATATGCATTAGTGCAGTCAAAAGCACTTGACTTATTATAAGAGCTTCATCCAAGAAATCTGAGGCCTTAGACACAAGTTAGAGATTCCATGTTTCCCAGCCTCGGGTCTTGAATACATTCTTGGTTTTGGCAGAGCAAAGCTGTGTTCTTGTTCCAGAAGGAGAGCTGTTCCTGTGATTCTACATGATAATAGATGCATGTTTCTTATGTGAAAATGATTTACCATTACATTCTTGCACTTAGGAAAAGAAAAGGGGAAAAGAGAGCTAATCTTTACTATATCAGACATGCATAAGAAGAAAAGTTCAAGCAGTGATTGTGAATCCCCTTATTAGGCTTCGTTGTAATGTTGCATCTCTTTGCAATGCTTTTGATTGCACTCTAGGCCACTATGTTGTTAATTAATCATAGTTTTATTTGGGTTTATACTAGTCTGGTTGTAAAACTATGTAAAATAGCACAATAAATAGTAATGAGTTGTTGTAGCAAGGCTATTTCTTTTAAATAGTATTTGATAGCATGAATTTGGCTTTTGAGCTTCTATGGCCTGAATTTTCACCAGATAGAGTTAATTTTAAGGTAGCATGAGCCTATACAACTTGTTTAAATGTTAGCAAGATAGTAGTCTTGTAAGAAGAACCTCCCTGTACTTTCAGATATGTCTTTCTTTATCTTTCAGGCTTTACACATATAATATGCCAGTGGCATGCTGGCTTGTCTTAGAAACACAGTGCCCAGCAGGAACAGGGTGGTGATCATCCCCCATGTGTTCAGCACTGGTGAGGCCACACCTTGAGTATTGTGTTCAGTTCTGGGCTCCTCAATGATCTTTAAGGTCTCTTCCACAGTATCACCAAGGTTGGAAGAGACCTCAAAGATCATCAAGTCCAACCTGTCACCACAGACCTCATGACTAGACCATGGCACCAAGTCCACACCCAATCCCCTCTTGAACACCTCCGGGGATGGTGACTCCACCACCTCCCTGGGCAGCACATTCCAACAGCTAACAACTCTCTCTGGGAAGAACTTTTTCCTCACCTCCAGTGTAAACTTCCCCTGGTGCAGCTTGAGACTGTGTCCTCTTCTTCTGGTGCTGGTTGCTAGAGAGAAGAGACCAACCCTTTCCTGGCTACAACCACCTTTCAGGTAGTTGTAGAGAGCAATGAGGTCTCCCCTGAGCATCCTCTTCTCCAGGCTAAACAACCCCAGCTCCCTCAGCCTCTCCTCATAGGCTTGTGCTCAAGACCTCTCACCAACTTCATACCCTTCTCTAGACACATTCAAGTGTCTCAATGTCCTTCCGAGCTGAGGGGCCAGCCTGTAGCTCTGCATGGGGTTGTAGTGGCCAAAGTGCAGCACCTGGCACTTGGATTTGTTGAATGTCATCATATTGGACTCTATTCCAACCTTGGTGATTCTGTGATTGTGATTCTGTAAATGCTTTCACAACAGGATTTTTTCTTGCCTTGCAGAGAGCAATGTAAATGGATAATGGTTTTGCTTTTGTAGTAGTAAAATGCAGGGACACCTCACACGGATCAGTAGCCCACGGCCACATCCAGTCTGGCCTTAAAATGCTCCAGGGATGAGGCTTCCACCACCTCCCTGGGCAACCTGTTCCGGTGTCTCACCACCCTCATGGTGAAGAACTTCTGCCTGATATCCAATCGAATCTACCTATTTCTATTTTTTTCCCATTCCCCCAGTCCTATCACTCCCTGACACCCTAAAAAGTCCCTCCCCAGCTTTCTTGTAGCCCCCTTCAGATACTGGAAGGCCACAATGAAGTCACCTTGGAGCCTTCTCTTCTCCAGACTGAACAGCCCCAACTCCCTCAGTCTGTCCTCATAGGAGAGGTGCTCCAGCCCTCTGATCATCCTCATGGCCCTTCTCTGGACAAGCTCCAGCATGTCCAGATCCTTCCTGTAATAGGGGCTCCAAAATGATGTGACAGAAGAGAAAAAAATTGGTGGTATCAGAAAAATCTGCAACCCAAATAGTCTTGAAACAACTGTAAAGTTTAGTGAGTTAGCAGTAATGGAAACTTGAAAAGGCTCTAATCATGAAAATAGAGCTCAAGATGTTTTACAATGCATCAGTAATGAAGAGCCGTTTCTAGATACAAAATGTTTAACACATAAAAAAAAAAATGGATTCTTGGCTAATGTAGCAGTATAAAGTATGCTATTCCTTTCAATCTGCTCCTTCGGGACTAATTCCACCACAAGATCAGTGACATAGATATCTTTGTAACTCCACAGTGTCTCTCAAAGTTCAATATACTCTCTAAAGTCTCAGGGTCCGAAAAAAAATGGGTTTAGTTGCAGACCTAGGCTTATACAACTGAGAACTCACCAGATGAAGCAAACATCAGTATGGTAAATCTGATACCTTTTAAGACTGTTTACTTGCAGGCCAAAAGGTCAGTATTACCTACCACTAATTCACTATTACCTCCCTCTCAACCCCTCTCAAAATCTTTTAATGGGTACTCCTATATCAGCTCCTATACAGCACACAATCATAGAATGATTTGGGTTGGAAGGGACCCCCAAAGGTCACCTAGTCCAACCCACTGCAGTCAGCAGGGACATCCTCCACTAGATCAGCTTGCTCAGAGACCTGTTGAGCCTGACCTGGATATGTCTAGGGATGGGACCTCAACTACCTCCTGGGCAACCTGTTCCACCAGCCTGATGGTAAAGAAACTTGTTCCAATATTCAATGTGAATCTGCTCTTCTCTTAAGGTCAATCCATTGCTGCTCATCCTATCACTCCAGGTCTTCGTAAACAGTTCCTCTGCAGCTTTCTTCTAACCCCCTTCGGGTACTGGAAGGCTGCTATTGGGTCTCCCTGGAGCCTTCTCTTCTCCAGACTGAGCAACGCCAGCTCCCTCAGCCTGTCTGTGTAGCAGAGGTGTTCCAGCGCCCTGATTATTTTCATGGCCCTCGATCAGTCCGTATTCTTCCTGTGTTGAAGGCTCCAGAGCTGGATGCAGTACTCCAGGTGAGTTCTCATCAGAGCCGAGCAAAGTGGCTGCGTCACCTCTTTTGATCTACCTGTATAGGGTAATATTGTTACAAATGCTTCTCATGTAGATCTAATGGCTGGGACATTGTACATACGATTATACTGTAACACGCTAAACACTTTCTAAAGAAGATGGTTATTTCTCCCAACTCACAGTATCGCCAAGGCTGGAAGAGACCTCAAAGATCATCAAGTCCAATCTGTCACCACAGACCTCATGACTAAACCATGGCACCAAGTGCCATGTCCAGTCCCCTCTTGAACACCTCCAGGGATGGTGACTCCACCACCTCCCCAGGCAGCCCATTCCAATGACGAGTGACTCTCTCCATGAAGAACTTTCTCCTCACCTCCAACCTAAACTTCCCCTGGTGCAGCTTGAGACTGTGTCCTCTTGTTCTGGTGCTGGCTGCTAGAGAGAAGGGACCAACCCCTTCCTGGCTACAACCACCCTTCAGGTACTTGTAGAGAGCAATGAGGTCTCCCCTGAACCTCCTCTTCTCCAGGCTAACAACCCACCCCCTCAGCCTCTCCTCGTAGGGCTTGTGCTCAAGGCCTCTCCCCAGCCTTGTTGCCCTTGCTCTGGACACGTTCAAATGTCTTGATGTCCTTCTTAACTGAGGGGCCAAGAACTGGACCAGGACTCAAGGTGTGGCCTAAACCAATGCAGAGTACAGGGGCCACAATGACCTCCCTGCTCCTGCCCGGCCACACGATTCCCAAGTAGGCCAGGATGCCATTGGCCTTCTTGGCCACCTGGGCACACTGCTGGCTCGTTTTTAGGCAATTGTCTATCAGCACCTCCAGGTCTTTCTCTGTTTGGCAGCTCTCCAGCCACTGTGACCCCAACCTGTAGCTCTGCATGGGATTGTTGTGGCCAACTCATAGTTATTGCAACACTCTAAAAGCAATGCAGGAAAGCAGTACTGGAAGTACCATTTAAAACTACTTTTTAAAACTTTTGTTTGTCTGTTTTGTATATTCAAGAACATACATGTTCTTTCTGCAGCTTGGTAACAAAAAAATACAGAGTGGAGAATGGCTGCAGAGATCTTAGCTATCTAGGATGACTGTATCAGTCTCGGCCTGGATTTGGCGGATGTGTGTATTGATACTGCAGTATACAGGAGGGTAAAGCTTCCCTATCAGTGAAGAGATACCTGTGGTGGAAAATGAGTTCATTTAATCTAGCAGTTCTTAATTCCATGCCACTCAAGTTTCAAAGCCTTTGTATCTAATCTTAACAAATTATAACAAATTAGCCTGGAGAGGAGGAGATCCGGGGTGACCTATTGCTCTCTACAACTACCTGAAGGAGGTTGTAGACAGGCAGAGGTTGGTCTCTTTTTCCCAGGCAGCCAGTAGTACCAGAACAAGAGGACACAGTCTCAGGTTGCACCAGGAGGGTTTAGGGCTGGAGGTAGGAAAAGTTCTATACAGAGAGAGTGATTGCCCATTGGAATGGGCTGCCCGGGGAGGTGGTGGAGTCACCATCATTGGAGGTGTTCAGGAGGAGACTTGATGGGTGCTTGGTGCCATGGTTTAGTGGTTTAGGTGGGTTGGGTTGGATTGGTTGATAGGTTGGACGTGATGATCTTGAAGTTCTCTTCCAACCTTGTTGATTCTATTGTATAGTAAATTTGAGCTGAACCCTACTGAGGTATTGATGCTTTAATGAAAATGGTTTCCAAGCTCTCTTTTTCCATGTTTCCAATAGTTATTCTTCTTGTCAGGTAGGAATGTATTGACTGACCATCTGTGAAATGCTGTTGATACAGGTAAGTCAAAACTGGTGTGAGACTGACAGATATAGACTGACACTACAGATAACTTGCAAAATTGCATTTGTTTCTTGCTAGCTTGCATTGTGTGAGCATCACAACAGATTGAGCTTGTGTGTGTGAGCAACAAGCTTTGTTCTGTAATCTATGCTTACCAATAGCAACTGTTAGCATTCCAGTTTGCTAGCATTGAATTTATTTGGGTCCTCCAGTTCACACCTTTCCCTTGCTCTGGGGGCTAGTGCTTAGGGTAATTGAAGCCAGATTCTTGCACCCATTTCAGCAGCTGGAGCTTGGTTATTATAAAATCTTGTGGGATTCCATAGCAAGAAGCAATAATGGTTACAACAGTTGTTCCTTTCCTTATGAATATTTTGTGGTAGCTTTGAGCTATGAAGTTGTGCAATCCTGGAAGTCAATGTGGATTATAATGAGCATATTCTAGCTAATCAGAACCAGTAATTAGTGAGATCCTTGCTGTGCCCCATGGATCACCACATCTACAGTGCCTGCATGGAACAAGTGAAGTCACTTGAACCCTTCCTTCTGATTGAAGACTGGGAAAATGAACACAAGGGCTCCATACTTCCTAGAAGCAAAGGAGGCTGAATGGCTGATTGCCAGGTGTACCACGCCAAGAGTTGCTGGGATCTCCAACACATTCCAGGGGAATATAACAGGTCTGCATATGCTGGGTAAAGTCTTCCAACTTTAAAGTGTGCTGTGAATTTCTACTGTTTGTGTATGTATGGTTTGTGGTCCCTAACTATCCGGAAACTCTCAAAACTCTGCAAATACCTTACGAAGCTCTCACACCCAGACGCTCTCTAAAACATTCCTTCTCCCCTCTTTGAGCACATGTGGTCTCAGAGTCCTAAAACCACCCGGAAGTATAAGCTAAGCCTTCCAATCATAACCTTGTAATAGGATTAACACCCCATCAAGCCCACAGATGCTCGGGCATGCTGAAATACTGTAATACTTTGAAATAGAAAATATCATTAGAGGAGTGTGTGGAGCCTAATCCAGAGCTTACCAAAGGCAGTGAATTCTGCTGCTCCACATATGTCAATGAGTTTTGGGTTAACCTGTGGTCAGTAGGGCTTTGGATCCTCCGGGTCTGTATCCCGTCTAAATATACTCTGAAGCAGCCCCTAAGGACAAACTGGGAGGTATTTTGTCCCTTTATGCTGAATGAAAGTAATGAAATTAAACAAATGGGCTACCAAAGTCTACTCCTGGACAGGACTAGGATACTCTATGGAAAATCTCTCAAAAAGCTTTCTAATCTTTGGCCTTAGGAAGGTGAGGAATGTGTCAGGTGTAGGCAATGACATTCAGTTCTTAACTGACTCCTAGCAGCTCTGCAGCCCACAACACGGCAGAATGCAGAGAAGCTGAGACTTAGATTTTTGAGATGTCTAAATTATGATGCAGACAGAGGTCCAATGAGATTGAACTGCAATGTTTGAAGTCATCCTTTGCTCTCTGACCTGCTGCACTGTGGATGTTTGTGCTCTTCCTTTCAGGAGGGCAGTAATAGAATTATCCCTAGGCTGCTTGGCCCCCGTTAAAATTACATTTGCTCTGTATTTTATCAGAGTGGCAAGAGGCTCCAATTCTAATGTTAAAAAAGTAGATACCATTCCAGATGTGCCCTTTACTAATTTGAAGGCTCTACCTAAGCCCATATCTACCATAAATGTTAAAAATATTTCTGACTTGTTACTTGTAGCGTTTTTGTCCCATTGGTAGACTTATTAGTTTTCAGTGCTTGTTTGCCTGTATTTTGTGTTCCTCCTTTGACATCCCCTTAAAAAGCACAGTCTATGTTGAACAATCAGTCCTGCCAGCTAATTAGAAACAGTTTGGAAAGCATCTAAAGTAGTGCACTTTTGACTGGGAGATAGCATGGACTCCGTCTTTCAGGAAGCATAAAAAGATCATCAAGTACTATTAGCAGCTCACTGAAAGTCTGGCATGAATTCAAGTACTTTGCTGCATCTGGAATGTGCTGAAGATATACATGTCCATCTCAGTAGGACGTTGTGAGGTCATCTGGAATATTTTTGAGCAATATGGAGTTTCTTCTGAAAAGTAAAGATGTTATGATCCAAACTTCTGCTCACGAATATGGTGGCCAGCAGGAGCAGGGAAGTCATGTGTCCCCTGTACTCTGCACTGGTTAGGCCACACCTTGAGTCCTGTGTCCAGTTCTGGGCCCCTCAGCTCAGGAAGGACACTGAGACACGTGAACGTCTCCAGAGAAGGGCAACAAGGCTGGGAGAAAGCCTTGAGCACAGCCCTGTGAAGAGAGGCTGAGGGAGCTGGGGTTGTTTAGCTGGAGAAAGAGGAGGCTCAGGGGTGACCTCATACTGTCTACAACTCCTGAAGGGTGGTTGTAGCCAGGAAGGGGTTGGCCTCTTCTCCCTAACAACCAGCACCAGAAGAAGAGGACACAGTCTCAAGCTGCACCGGGGAGGTAGGCTCGAGGTGAGGAGAAAGTTCTTCACAGAGAGAGTCATTCGCCATTGGAATGTGCTGCCCAGGGAGGTGGTGGAGTCACCATCCTGGAGGGTATTCAAAGAGGGGATTGGATGTGGCACTTGGTGCCGTGGTCTAGTCGTGAGGTCTGTGTGACAGGTTGGACCTGATGATCTTTGAGGTCTCTTCCAACCTGGTGATACTGCGAAACAGCTGTCATCTATTTTCTTGCTCAAATCCATGTTTTCATTTCACTCATCAGAGGAAGGAATCTAATGATGCTTGTTCCAGGACTGAACATCATAGAGGACGTTTGAATCTCTCTTGGGGTAGACCTACCTAGTCTTTAAAATGAGGTGAAGTGAACAGTACAGGACGGGAAAGGAACACTTCAAAAGGAAAGCATGCATAGCTGACAGTAAGGGATTTTAAGAGGAAAGCACCAGCTGCTACACTAATAGAGAAGAAAGATGGAACACATTTGACCAGGTAAATTGTTTGGAGCTTCATTGCAGTAGAACAAAAGGAGAGCTTGAAAGCCTATGAAAACTCTTGTGATTGAGGTGGGGACAGAGGGTGGAGAGAAGCGGGGGGGGAAGTGAGAAATGAAGGCACATGCATTTCCTTTTACAAACTTACCTGGTCCATAAAGAAAATTAAGATGTAAATTGTTTTGTATTTTCTCATAGATTGCAATCTTATAGAAGTAAATGGGACTCAGTGTTTTATGCTAGATTTAATTTGTTCACTGAATTGCATTTCCTGGAACAGTTGGGGTGAGTAGACATTGCATGAGCTGTCAACTTCCCCGAGGTTTATGCCAAGATGGGTACCTTTAAATTATAGCTGTAGGTTGCCCAGAGGATGGACTGTATCATTGCTTTTCCCCTACACCTCATCTGCTCACAGCAGTCTTTATGTCTTGCACTCTTTCTTTGGGGTCAAGCTGGGAAGCTGTGAGCTCTCAGCAGAGGCAGATGATGAAGATGTCAGAAAAGCATGTAACCACAACCCTAGAGAGACTTTGAATTGCTGTGGAAAATATCACTAAGAATCATAGAATCAACAAGGTTGGAAAAGACCTCAAAGATCACCAAGTCCAACCTGTCACCCAAGACCTCATAACTACTAGACCATGGCACCAAGTGCCACATCCAATGCCCTCTTGAGCACCTCCAGGGATGGTGACTCCACCACCTCCCTGGGCAGCACATTCCAATCGCGGATGACTCTTTCTGGGAAGAACTTTCTCCTCACCTCCAGCCTAAACTTCCCCTGGCACAGCTTGAGACTGTGTCCTCTTGTTCTGGTGCTGGTTGCCTGGGAGAAGAGACCAACCCCTAGGGAGTCCAAGACTCAGTTTTGGAGCAGATAGTAGCATCTCTTGGGTTTATGTTTGTCAAAAGCTCTTCTTTCTGCTGTCCCATGTGCTTGTGGATGGCAGCTGCTATGGCAAGAGTAATCCACCATATGAAGGTAAGTTAGTCTCACTTCCTGGAGCCATTGAATCTAGAACTCATTCTCTGAATAATAATTTTGAGCAGGCCTGTTAGACTGTTGCCTCTTTTGCCTGTTTTTCCACTCACTGTATCCTATTTGCAGACTTGCACTTTTGCCTTTTCTGTGCTGCTACATACAACACTTAAGTAGATGTTTCTGTCCAGTGGAGAGGATAGGAGGGAGGAATATGCCACAGATTAGGAATAATGGAGTGTTCCTGGACCAACAATCAAGGATCAACACATTGACCTTTTCCACAACCCTGTCTGGCAGTAATGGCTAACAGCTGCCAGGAAAGCAGTTCTAGTGAGACTAATGGAGTAGCTCTACTGCAACCAGCTACACTGCCTCAAGTAACTTCTCATTAACTAGTGATAGTCTGCCTTACAGAATCACAGAATAATAGATGTTGGAAGAGACCTCTGGAGATCATCTAGTCCAACCCTCCTGCCAGAGCAGGTTCACCTGGAGCAGGTTGCACAGGACAGTGTCTGTGTATGTTTTGAATGACTCCAGAGACTCCACCACCTCTCTGGGCAGCCTACTTACGGTGACTCTCAGTTCCATAGACAATTTTCACTTGATGGAGACATAGTGATTGTCTCTTGTCCCCACTGTTCAAGACATTTGTTGCATCTGAAGCATTAATCTCCTGAGAAGTTTGTTAAATGTTTTCTGAGTATTTCAGGAAATGTTCTTTATGCTATCCTCCCCTGTATGTGTACCCTGGCCAGCATCCCCTGTGAGAACTGCAACCAGTTAGCAAGACATGAACTCCTCTTCCTGAAGCCTGGCTGGCCATCATTAATCAAGTTGCTAAAATAGCTTGCTTTGGTCTAAAATCAACTTCAGCTAATGTGTGTGTAATTTTCTGCTGCATCTTCAGATTCCAAAACCAGGGACAAGGTCTGGGACCTTTTCATTTTCAGCAGCCTTTGGCTAGGCTGCTGAGATGCTTCAGGTGTTCTAAAATTCATATGTAAGGGAGCAGGACTCTTTCAGTCAGCCACGTGTGAGTGGTATGCTGCAGGATAATGATGCTTTTCCAAGAGAGGAAGTAAAGTCACTTGGTTGCTATGGGGGGATTCAGGGCACATGCTCCTGCATGCAGCAGCAGTACTAAGAAAAAGCACTCTCTCTGCATGGTGTGTGGGGACTACCTGCCTCTGATGCCCCCTGTGACAAATCAGCACTAACTTCTCAGAAGTAGCTAAAGGACTTAAAGTGACTTCCCTGAAATGACTAAGGATTGTTGATGGCAGAATCCCTTTCTCACTGCTCTTAGAGTTGCATTAATTGATACCTTGCTGAGGAACATTACAAGGCACTTGGTGCCATGGTTTAGTAGTCATGAGGTCTTGGGTGACAGGTTGGACTTGATGATCTTTGAGATCTTTTCTGACCGTATTGATTCTATGATTCTATAGTCTTGGCAGGGAAGGAAATTCTAGTGTGACAAGTTTCTCTCATACTGATAACCTGGAGATGGAAGCAAACAGTGTAGCAAGGACTCACCTCAACTCTGCCTTTTACCCACGAGGTTTCTGACCTTCACAATATGGATATCCCGGAGTTTTATGCTGTGGGTCATTCTGCTAGAGATATTACACTTTGATATTGAATGTTCACTGAACTAATCAATGGCAGAAATTTCTTACATGCAGTAGGAAGCCAAATGTGTTCAGTTTCTGATAAATTTTCTTTCCCTGGTGAACATTCAATTATTTGAGCAAACTAACTTTCCTGAGAGAAACCATAGTATCCATTTAGTAGTACCCTATGGATAGCTGAGACTATGAGAAGATAGCATTCACATCTGATTAGAAGAAATAGGGAAGTGAACCTAATTTTTCAGTATCCTCAACAAGCCCTATAGTTCCTGTTCCATAGGAAGGGATATTAAGCCAAAGAGAGGTCTCTGGAGAGTCAGGCAAGTAGTGGATTTTTACCACATGGGAAGACAGAACAAGGCAGCAGCTTCATCAGGGATCACTCACCTGCACTAGTATCCTCCCTCGGAAACCTGGATGATCTTCTGCCTTCCCAAAGTCTTGAGGTGATCCTACTTGCAATCCCTGTCCATAAGCCAGTCATGCACCCTCTTGCCATAAAAGATCTCCTTCGTAGTATCATAGTATCAGTCAGGGTTGGAAGGGACCACAAGGATCATCTAGTTCCAACCCCCCTGCCATGGGCAGGGACCACCCACCACTAGATCAGGCTGGCCAGAGCCTCATCCACCTGGGCTTAAACACCTCCAGGGACGGGGCCTCAACCACCTCCCTCGACAACCCATTCCAGGGCCTCACCACCCTCACGGTGAAGAACTTCCTCCTCACATCTAGCCTGAATCTCCCCACCTCCAGCTTCATTCCATTCCCCCTAGTCCTATCACTCCCTGATAGCCTGCTCTACAACCCACTGCACTGCATGGCAGAAGGTAGATAGAGAAGATCCAAAGGGTACAAACCCAGTTTATTGACTAAAAGCTTTTAAATTTCCAATTTCACCTACGGTAATGTCTTAGATATGTTAAGCAGAGCAGTACAAATCAATTTTGTTTGAGCATTTGAAACAAAAATGCTTCTCTGTAACAAACCTCACCTCATAAAACTGTGAAACCACTTAAAATATCCTACTGAAAAAGAGAGAGAGAGAGGCAGGGATGAGGGAAGAGGGATAAATCTGTTTTGTGTCAAATGAAACATTCCCTACAATAGAATAAGAAATATTTTCTTTTACAATCGAGAAAAAAAAAAACACCAAAGCAAATTCAAGAGTAACAGTTGCTCTCTACAACTACCTGAAGGGAGGTTGTAGCCAGGCAGAGGTTGGTCTCTTCTCCCAGGCAGCCAGTACCAGAACAAGAGGACACAGTCTCAGGCTGCGCCAGGGCAGGTTTAGACTGGCTCTTAGGAAGAAGTTCTATACCGAGAGAGTGATTGCCCACTGGAATCAGCTGCCTGTGGAAGTGGTGGAGTCACCTTCATTGGAGGTGTTCAAGAAGAGGCTTGAGGGGTGCTGGTGCCAGGTTTAGTGTTTAGGTGGTTGTATTGTACTGTATTGCATTTAGGTGGGTTGGATTGGTTGATGGGTTGGACGTGATGATCTTGAAGGTCTCTTCCAACCTGGTGTATTGTATTATTGTATTATTGTATTTGAAGTTCTCATGATTGGTTCCCTTTCACAGAATGAAAATGGCCTTGCCCAGGCTGAACCTTCACAAAATCCAGTTCTGAGGTGGTAAGAAGCCTCAAGTTCACTCTGCCTGTGATGAAATCATTGAGCAGCACAAATAGTGGCAAAAACCGATCCAGTGGCCCTTTGTTGGCTGAGAGTGTGAAGCTCTTGTTGGCATCAGCTGCAATGTGATGCCAATAGGGTTGGACAGAACCATGCTTTGGTGGGCTGAGCAGCCTTCACAAGTGAGCCCAGCCTCTGGGCAGACCTTCACACAAAGAGGGGAAAGAGAAGCCAGGAGATACATGCCAGGAGAAATCAGGAGAGGAGGAAAAAGTCCTTTAAATCCTCCCTGTGCACATAGCGGTGTGATGTGTCTGCTTCCTTGTTGTGTGTGGTGTGGCTTTCCTGGCACTGCTTGGGACAGTCCCCACAGCCATCCTGCTCTTAGGGAGCCCTTTTCTTTCTTCTGGAGGTCTTTTTCTTTATGCGTAAATGCTTATTGACTCTGAAAATATGCATGCTGCTCTGTATGGAAACTATGCTACTGGTTGCATCAAGAGGCTTTGTTTTCTAAACCAAATAAGAGTTCTACACAATTTATTACAATTATTCACCAGCTGGTCATTTGAAAAGCAAACCCTTGGGACTATGTGCTTGGTGCTTGAAGCTGTTCACTTTAAACCTTTATTAATAATATTCTCATGGCTTTTTCTTTTAATTTCTATAATGGCCAGATACTGCACTGCACATCAAAGGAGTTTGGGTTTTAAAAGCAATGGTGAGTGCTACACACTTCATTCACTCCCCTTTGATCACCATTCACAGCACAAATAAATCTCATTAATCAATATTTTCTCTAGTTCCCCCTTTGCCTTTCTGTCAGTGCCAGAGATCTGTTTCTGATTGCCATGCTTTGTTTTAAATGAGGGGAAGATTTCTCTGGCTATCTCTGTCTAAAAGGTACATTTTTTCATTACTTTAGGAATGAAACTATATCTGTTGTAACTAGGGCTTGATCTAAGCCCCATCAGCTTGAATGTCAAAGGGGGAATATTGGAGCAATTGGATCAGACATAAGTCTGTGAGCAATCTGTTGGCCAGGGTTCACTCACATGAAATGTTTGGTGAACCATTGCCAACTGGAGACAAATTAATAAAAGTCACAGTCTGCTTGCAGACAATTCTTGAGAAAATGATAAATTTGCTGAACAAATTGTGACTTACTCATCCCCTTCCAGTTGTGACCAGAAATTACTATGAGTAACTGGTATGCTTTCCACACAAGTCTCTGAGACACCGGCTCTTCCGTTTCCTCCTAAAAAGCTTCACAGTTTTGTTGAGAGAACCTGAGCAGCAGTTTCAGTGTGGCTTGAAGTAAAGGTGAGAAAGAACTGCAGACATTTGACAAAAGCCTCTGTTGAAAATGCCAGTCATTAGCAGTTTCCATTCTCCATATTACCCAAATCCTAACCTCCATCAACCCAAGTATATGGGCTGTGTAGCTCCTCAGTTTAGGGGCTCACTGGGTGTTTCAAGGCACTATCTGCCCTTTGGAACAGAGTGACGACAGAGACAACCCAGTGCTGGTAAGGAGTTACGCCTGCAGAACTAATTGTATCATAGTATCACATTATCAGTCAGGGTTGGAAGGGACCACAAAGATCATCTACTTCCAACCCCTCTGCCACGGGCAAGGACACCCCACACTAGATCAGGCTGCCCAGAGCCTCATCCAGCCTGGGCTTAAACACTTACAGGGACGGGGCCTCAACCACCTCCCTGGACAACCCATTCCAGGGCTTCACCACTCTCATGGTGAAGAACTTCCTCCTCACATCTAGCCTGAATCTCCCCACCTCCAGCTTCATTCCATTCCCCCTAGTCCTATCACTACCTGAGATCCTGAGAAGTCCCTCCCCAGCCTTCTTGTAGGCCCCCTTTAGATACTGGAAGGCCAATTGTGGGGACTGGGAGCACACAGTGACTAGACCACTGAGTTTTTAAGGTAAATTAAATTGATTCTAGCCTCAGAGGTGTCCTATTTCTAACCTTTACTATGTTTTAGCTATGCTGTACTGAGCATGACTTCACTATTTCAAGTGTGTTATCTGTTTTAAGACTAAACATGAAATGCAGCTTCACCTCTTTGCATTACATGCCCTTTGGGGGCTTTTAAAAAATGGTTTATTTTTGTTTGGGTTTTTCATTGTTTTGTGGTTTGTGTGGCTTTGTTGTTTGTTTGTTTGTTTTGATTTTCCCTGTGGTTTGGTGGGTTTTTTGCTTGGTTTTGTTCTCCCCCCCCCCCAATATATGTTTTCTATTTGTCTCCAGTTTCTTCGTGCCAGACATTCTGGTGCATCTGCAGCCACCAATGGATGGCTGTGCCGGGAAAATCCAACTTCTTAGGGCTGGAAAGGGAGAGAATGGATGATTGTTTTTCCATTCTACTGAACAAAGCTGGCTTCTGTTGCCATTTTTAACAGTCCAGCATTACTGGAATTAATTTGGTGCATCTGTCCTTGAATTATCTCTTACACTTCTAGTTCTTGGTAGGCTTCGAAACCAGTGTTGATTTAGCTCTGTTTGTTCCAATCCATATTGCATTCCCATAAGCTCTTTGCTATTTGGAAGTATCTTAATGGTTTTTAAATCCTTCAGTAATGAAGTTACAGTACATTTCAAACTTCATTATGTGATTAAACATGCATCTCTAGATTCCCTCTATTGCTGTATAAAGCCTGGCACATTGTTATGTTGTCTCAGTTGTGAGGATTCAGGTTCCAGAGCCTGGTCAGGGACAATTTGATGGGAAATTACCAGTGTTAAACATGATTTTTGTAGGGGTTCCCCAGATACAATCTTAACTTGAACCTATTGCTGTTGACTTAAACAGCAAAACTATTGAGATAATAAATGCCTGTTGGTCATAGATAAAATTTCCTCCCAATTAACTCTTTCAGGTACCATGCCACTGACAGATAGTTGCTTCACTTTGAATGTGATGGTTTTGTACTTAGAGAAGTAGGGAGATAAAGATTGATTTAGTCAATGTGTATTTGAGCTGATCATGTTGAACACACAATTTCATTTGACTGGCGTCACTGCAACTCATCTTCTGTGACCTTCCAGAGTTGCATCTCCTCTTATGCATAGATTAATTCAGGAGCAAGGTCAGCAAAGTGGGAGAGAAGGATTGAAGACTCCTATTGAAAACAAAGGCATGCTAGGAAGCTTTGTATTTTCTGCCTTCTTCAAGTTAAATCAGTTTAACTCTCTAGTCAGTATTCCTCCATGTCCCTTCTCTTTCCGCTGCCCCAGGTAAGAGACCTGAAAACACAGCAGGAGTCCTATAAACTTTCCCTAACCTTGGTCCAGCCTGGGACATAAATTTAGCACAGCATTACATTACACTTCCTATGGCCCTGAGAGGCTGATATGATGGCCAAGAATAGCTGAAATAGAGCAATGTCCTGGCCATATTCCCTCAACCTTGCTCACACTGGGAACTGAAGGAGGAGAGGTACCCAGCTCTTGCAAAGGTCCCACGCTGCCAGGGGAAGGCAGCTGTGCTAGCTTCCTGCCTCCTCTGTGTACTGATGTGGATGATTTACACCGACAGAAAGGGCTAGCATGCCTGCAATGTGCTGAGTAGCAGCTTTTAAATAGGTTGCCCATATCAGGAGTGAGGACAGTGAGGACTTGAGAGGCAAAAGAGTTATTTTCGGCTGGGAGGAGCTAAAAGGATGTAGGTTTGAAGTTTATAAAGCGTGAAGAAAATAATTTCAGCCACTGGTGTTCTGAAACTGGAGATTTTGAGATCAAGTAAAAGACATACCTGGGTATTTGAGTTTTGGTTTCATTTATTTATGCTGTTTTCCCTTTGTAAGCATGAAAGAACTGTAGTTTCAGATAGTCCACCTACAATTGTAATGAAATCACCCACTCCACAAATGCCTCAAATAACTCAACTTAAAGGATAAACTCCTTGGCCTTAAAATATTCCCTGAGGGTCAATTGCTTGAGCAAGGGCAGAAGAAGAGGCAGTAGGGTTAAAGATAAATATTTCTGCTCTCTGTCCCACCCTTTTAAATCCTAAACTAGGCTGGACCTTTTCAGCATTGCACTGAGTGTGAGGGAAAGGATTTGCTGTGAATAAATGGAATGGCTTAATTCTTCCTTTGTGAAAGAGGAGAAATGATAGTGTTAATATTTCCAGTAGTGAAAAAAACATTAGGGGTCATCTACCTGGTTTTTATTCTTTTCTGGCTAGTCCCATCAAAGAATGAATATCTCCTCAAGCATCACTTACATTCTGTATTACAGCAAAGTTGACAGTGAAATTCTTTCCTCCTTTTCTTCATAATTCAAGGTATGTTCACTCTGGAAACTGGACTTTTTAGGGATAAAAGCATATACTCAGGGTGATGTTCACCTGTACTTTTTGTGCATGTAAACCCAGGTAAAATTCACCAATTTTTCTTTCATGTGCAAAATATTGCAATGCACATTCCCTGAGGGAGACAGTAACCTTCTGACATAAATTAGGACATTTAACCTGAATCAAAAGGCTCTAACCCTTTTCTTTAAAACTTAGGACATTCCCTGATATTGCTTTGCTCTCTTTTTTTTTCCCTGCCCTCCCTCACCCCCCCACCTAATTAATTTCTCTGACATGATGTCTTTTGTATCCTGTTTCCCAGATTGATTGGCCTGCATGGGGCAGACAGTGCTGTTTGCATAGCTGGAATGACTCTGCATTGGTTGTGAAATTTCCTTTTCACTGAAGGCTTCAGGTGTGCACTTCCTAGGTTCATGCATTATGACGGTATGGCATATAAGTGAGGTGAGTGGTTAAGTATGCACACTGGGAGCTACCTCCAGTGTGCATGTGTCTATCCTTGCATGAGCCAGAAAAGCTGCAAATGGTTCTGTGAGAAGAAAGAAAAAGCAAGCTCTGCTGCCAGATCTAGCTGTCAGCTCTGTTCTTTTCAAGGCCTTTTAACCTGCCTTTGTGACTGTGGATACTAGAGATCAGGATTGTACTGGATGAAACAGGGAGGTTTTAAACCTATTTTTCCTGGAAGTGAGTGACTGTACCAGGTGCAGGAGAAGAAGTAGTCAGGCTGAGATTGAAAACAATTGGCCTTTTTTGTTGCTGTTTGGGGTTTTTTGTTGTTGTTGTGTGTGTATTCCTGGTCCTTAGAAGCAGCTAATTCCTTTTGGCAACAAGGAGCAAATGTGTATTGTAGGATTGCTTTCTTTTTTTCTTTAGAGCCCAGCAAGCTTATGAAAATGACTGCCATTAACTTGCAATGAACTTGTTCAGCTCAGTCCTAGAGATGTTCTGGATAATTTTATTTCTAAGAGACGGTCCAAAAAGTCCCATATCATACTCAGTGGAAATACAGTTCATGGTGGTTTTTTTTTCCACTGTTTCTACAATTTGTGGAAATGAGCTGGTGTGAAATTAAATCTGTTTCCTTCTGTGTCTCTGTCCTTGCCTTTACTGGTTCTTGACGTTTCTTCTCCGGCCAAAGCCCGAGTTATAATAAAAGCATAGCAGTCCTTTTGCAGCTGGAGAAAACAAAGTGTAGATTAACTTCAGTCGTGCATTTTTCTAAAACCTCTTCTTGGACTTATGGATGAGACCATAAATAACCTCTGGCTTCTGCTTCAGCCAACATTTTACCTGGAAAGATCAACTACATATCTCATTTTCCATTTTCTATGGTGTTACTAGTAGAAGACAAAACAGTGAACCCACTGGGACTACAAAAATGCTCAAGAGTGCCAAGAAGTGCAGAGAAACCAAAGAGGGAAGTATCCTCTCTAATTGTGCTTTATAGTTGTTTGGGTTTTGTTTTTCTCTTGTTCATGACTGCATTACTGAAGAGCACTTGTCATGGACAAACACCCCCTGGTTGGGGCACAGCTCAGTTCTGGACAAGGGATGTGGCACCATGTGCTACCTCCCGTCTGGGAGTGTCTGTATGACAAACTAGCTCACAGCGCCTTGCAGGCTGACTTGGCTCTGCTTAACTGTTGTTACTTCTGGTTTACTTCTCTGTAAACTAAACCACAGGGATGTTAAGTTCATCCTGGCTAAGCAGTTAATTTTCTTTGCATCAGCCTAAGCATATACAGAAAGTCCCTGATTCCAGACTCCTGTGGTAAATACAGCAGTGCATTACCTCTCACATCTGCTGATTGATGGAGCAGTATTAAATGCTTTGGTACCTGCTATGACTTTGGGACCATTATGTGGATTTGGGTGTTCACAAAATTAAACAAAAGCATCTTACCTGTGTAGAAGCTTAGTTTAGGCACTGGTCCCTTTTCCTTTATGCTTCTTAGATATATATGTATGCATTCACAGGAGAAACAAGTTCATGTTTGCCTGACAGAAGAAATCAATCATCAAATCCTATCAAATCAGAGTAGGCTTCTGGCTTAGGTTTAGACACCTAATGCAGAAGGTGTGAACAGTTAAGGAGGGGTTTATCTGTGGATTTTGTTAACCAAACTTGAAACTGGGTGTCAAGAAAAAGGGATGGTTTACAGGAAGAGCAAGCAGAATTTTGGCTTTCCAATCAGAAAGATGAGTGCGTCAACTTCAAGCCACTGAACTATTTATTTAGGGGGGGGTGAGGTTTTTTTACAAAGTCTGCTGAAGTAAGATGATGATCTTCAGAATTCCACCCACTGAAACACATGGATTTCTGTTGTTGTCTGATGCTGTGTCTTATACTTTCTATGAGCTGGAAAGAAAGCAGAGCTTGTCTGGAAGGAAGCTCACAATGGAGTTTCAGTGTCGTCTCCTGAGTTAGAGTCACAGTTTGGCTACAGAAATGATCCCCAACCTATCAACAACTTTGTACAATGACAAACTTGAACTTATTTTGAAGAGTACTGATTTTTTAAAATACACACAGTAGATTCTAAAGTGCTTTTTATAAAGCTCAGTTCAAGTGGTTAAGGAGAGAAAGCATGAGAAATGTAAACATGGTTGACATGA
Organism: Colaptes auratus; assembly: GCA_015227895.2. NCBI lineage: Eukaryota > Metazoa > Chordata > Aves > Piciformes > Picidae > Colaptes > Colaptes auratus. Next base: position 8,365,148 of record CM037634.1, read on the forward strand.
GCTGTTTTCTATTAATTAACTCCAGCATATCAAAGAGAATGTGGTTGCCAGCACTTTGCATGCTGTTCCCTTTCCCTAGAAGCTTGTTTGCCAAATGCAACACAGGTTAGATGGTGGGAAAAATAATCAGAGGAATCAAGTCTTGCCCTAAATTTCTACTGCCACGTACGTGTCTGGCATTGGCAGGAGCACACGTTTGCAGGAGCAAACTTTACTCTTTTACCATGTAAACAAAAGGGCAACGAAATTGGTGAGGGGTTTGGAACACAAGCCCTATGAGGAGAGGCTGAGGGAGCTGGGGTTGCTTAGCCTGGAGAGGAGGAGACTCAGGGGTGACCTTCTTGCTCTCTACAACTACTTGAAGGGAGGTTGTAGCCAGGCAGAGGTTGGTCTCTTCTCCCAGGCAGCCAGCACCAGAAAAAGAGGACACAGTCTCAGGCTGCGCCGGGGAGGTTTGGGCTGGATGTTAGGAAGTTCTATACAGAGAGAGTGATTGCCCATTGGAATGGGCTGCCTATGGTGGTGGTGGAGTCACCTTCATTGGAGGTGTTCAGGAGGAGACTTGATGGGGTGCTTGGTGCCATGGTTTAGTTTAGGTGAGTTGGATTGGTTGATAGGTTGGAAGTGATGATCTTGAAGGTCTCTTCCAACCTGGTTTATTCTATTGTATTCTATTGTAAAAGGAGCTAGACTGATGAATTCCTTCACTGAAGCTTTCTACTAAGTGTATTTGGAGGTTCTGGGTGTCAGTGCTAACCAGGATCTCTACAGTGTTTTGCGCCTTCTTGGATAACTGGTAATCAAAAGCTGTTGACTTACTCATGCAGCCTTGCTCCTTGGCATCCAGCCCTGGTATTCTTTTGTCTCAGTTCTCCAGAGCAGTTATCACCCTTGCTCAGCACAGAGAAGGAGCAAAAACATTTTGAAAAAGTGCAAAGGAAGAAGTAGAATTAAGATAAACGTTTACATAACTGGGGAAAATTACCCAGGAAGGACTGGAAATCTTATGACATTCTGTTTACCTAGCGCAGTATTAAAACAGTTTGTGAGAGATACAAAGCAGAACACTTTGTATAAATCACCGTGAATGTAAGGACCTGTGAAGCGAGACAGTAAACACTAAAATTATCAAGCTGGCTCAGCATAATAGAACATACTCAAGCTAGGACTTTGCACAATACTTTTACCAAAGCTGTCTTGAGAAAAGAACAAGATGGTACACAGCTTCCTGTTACAGAAGTTTATTATATACACTAGCATCTACAAACTTTGCCCTTTCTAACCAATCCCAGGCCTTGCTACCTGGACCTCAGCAAGGCTTTTGACACTGTCCCCCACAGCAAACTCCTGGCCAAGCTATCAGCCCATGGCTTGGACAGGAGCACACTGCGTTGGGTTAGGAACTGGCTGGAGGGCAGAGCCCAGATGGTGGTGGTGAATGGTGCCACATCCGGCTGGCGGCCTGTCACTAGTGGTGTGTCCCAAGGATCAGTGCTGGGCCCCGTCCTCTTTAACATCTTTATTGATGATCTGGATGAGGGCATTGAGTCCACCATCAGTAAATTTGCAGACAACACCAAGCTGGGGGCAGGAGTTGATCTGCTAGAGGTAGAGAGGCTTTGCAGAGGGACCTCGACAGGCTGGACAGATGGGCAGAGTCCAAGGGCATGAGATTGAACACATCCAAGTGCCGGGTTCTGCACATTGGCCACAGAAACCCCATGCAGTGCCACAGGCTGGGGTCAGAGTGGCTGGAGAGCTGCCAAACAGAAAAGGACCTGGGGGTACTGGTTGATGGTAGGCTGAACATGAGCCTGCAGTGTGCCCAGGCAGCCAAGAGGGCCAATGGCATCCTGGCCTGCATCAGGAACAGTGTGGCCAGCAGGAGCAGGGAGGTCATTCTCCCCCTGTACGCTGCACTGGTTAGGCCACACCTTGAGTCCTGTGTCCAGTTCTGGGCCCCTCAGTTTAGGAAGGATGTTGAGTTGCTGGAAGGTGTCCAGAGAAGGGCAACGAAGTTGGTGAGGGGTTTGGAACATAAACCCTGTGAGGAGAGACTGAGGGAGCTGGGGTTGCTTAGCCTGGAGAGGAGGAGACTGAGGGGTGACCTTATTGCTCTCTACAACTACCTGAAGGGAGGTTGTAGACAGGCAGAGATTGGTCTCTTCTCCCAGGCAACCAGTACCAGAACAAGAGGACACAGTCTCAGGCTGCGCCAGGGGAGGTTTAGGCTGGATGTTAGGAAGTTCTATACAGAGAGAGTGATTGCCTATTGGAATGTGCTGCCTGGGGAGGTGGTGGAGTCACCATCATTGGAGGTGTTCAGGAGGAGACTTGATGAGGTGCTTTGTGCCATGGTCTAGTTGTTTAGGTGGGTTGGATTCGTTGATAGGTTGGACATGATGATCTTGAAGGTCTCTTCCAACCTGATCTGGTCTATTCTATTCTATTCTATTCTATTCTATTCTATTCTATTCTATTCTATTCTATTCTAAAAGTAAGTAATTCTGATACTTGAAAAGGTGCAATTGTCCTTTGTTAGGATACTCTTGCTAAAATTAGATAATCAGACGATGTGCTTTTCACCCATTTTAGCCAGCAGAGGTAAAACTGAGCAGAAATACAGGTTTTGTGTTGGCCAGTTCTCGTCTCTGCTTGATACAGCTTGATTTTGGTGCCCCAGAAATGTATATGTTCACCTCTCTAAGGGATCAGACCTGCTGTGAGAGATGCACCCTGGTTTATCAGAAGCAGAATTTTCACCTGGAAAATGACCAGAACATTTGGCCTTGCTTTCTGACACCAGTCAGGTTTTTTTCATGCCTTCAAATTTCACTGGATTTATGATTTCCCTTCATATTCCATTGTGATCCTAACCAGGATTTTTCAAGAGCTAGAGTTCAGTTGCAGTATTGAAGGAACTGCTGGCATATGTGAAAATGGATATTTCTTTTGGGCTTGTCCAGCAACCCTCTTGATCACAGCATGTGCTGTGTGAAAGCAGGCATCACACCAGTCAGACAGAGGTAAGGCTGGAAAGAAAAGTAGCTTAAGAGGGGGAAATTCACAGCTGGGAGATCTGAACAACAACAACAAAAAAGAAAGTTGGAGAATTATTACTGTGAAAACAGATTAGAAACCCTTCTCCAATGGGAAAGGACCACAGCAGCCACAAATTTCCTATTTTTGACATAAAATACAAAGATCAACCAATCCTTAACCAAAGCTTCTCAATAATATCAGGAGGCAAGCATATTAGTTAAAACAACCTAACCACCCTTCTCACTGCCTGGGAAAGGAGAGAAATAGTCTTGTGCAAAACTTTAATTTTGTTTTCAATACCACATAAGAACATAAAGTAGATAACATATATCATGATAAATAGAGTCTAGTCTACTAGGAGGCATTTATTAATAAAAACTACAGTGGCAGCCAAAACAAACAGGCCTCCACAGCCCTCAAGTTTCTGGTTCATGTTCTTCATTTGCCAGTGACATCTAGAGCTCTGTGCACAGCAACAAGACATATAGTAGCTGAATGATAAGGCAGAAGATGCATGTAAGCTTCCCAGTTACGCCAGTAGATATGGAGACACAGGAAAGAGTCTGGCATGAGATGAAACCAGAGAGCAGAGAAGAGCAAAGAAAGGTTAAAGAAGCACAGTGAGCACAGAAATGTGGCAACTGCAAGAAGAGTCCCGGGAGGAGGAAGGATAAGCTCGAGTGCTGGAGATGATTTATTCACTTTTTCTGGGAATGAAAACTCTCTGCAGATCCCAGCCCGCTGTCAGTTCCGAACATCTGGACAAATTCTGGACTTACATCCAAACACTGTGTTCCCCTGTCCTTCTTGCAGTTTCTTGCCCTTCTCTTTGACCTTCTTATGTGTCTGTGCTTGCTCTGGTAGCAGATGGATGCTCCCTGACGCTGTGCAGTTTGAGGATTTCCCCATGGGAAATGTATCTGGACTTCTTCAAGTCAATGGGGAGCTGCTTCTTTGATCAGCACCTGTGATCAGCACGGCACAGTGCCCAGCTCTTTCAGCTGGCAGGAACATCTAAATGCATCTTTCTCTATGCTATCTTTGTCAAAGAAGCAGTGATCAGACCACCAGGAGGATGTCAAGGGATTTTGAGTGGTCTAAGCCTGTTCATATCATATATTATTCTACTTAATTTTACTTTGTTTCATTTCTTTTAATCTTTGGAAATAGGTTTTACTTTCCTCCCTTTGTAAGCAAACACTTGATTTCAAGGCCACTAAAAGTGCAATCCCTTCATGAGACCTAAAGCTGAGACCCTCCCAAGTCCCATTATGGCAGGTTGTTGTTCTGTCATAAGACCATCAACTTTTGTGTGTGTGTTAAAATATAAATAAATAAATAGGAATGCCCTCAGGGCATTTCCTCAGCTATGAAAAGACAAAGTCCAAGTAAATTTCTCATCACAGAAAGGAGAATGGGGATATATTTGGAACAATAGGAGCTTCAGAAGTGCTGTAAATTATGAAGTATGGCAGCTTCAGATTTTTGAGGCACACATAACACAATCTTTCTCCCCTTCCCTTTTCCCCAAACTGATAAAAGTTTTCATTGAATTGGGACACAATTCACATGGTGCTGGATGCTAGAGGAGCAAGGAAATATTCACTCATAATGGTTTGCTTGGCTGTTTTCTGCAAGAGAGTCATAATTGCCTTACTATAAATTTTGTGTTCACTTTAATAACATCTTTTTCAGGTATGCTTCATCACTTCTCCAGAGGTTGAAAGCTACACACATACCATGAAGAGCAAGATGAGAACTCTTTTGTCTCAGGCCAGCTGATACTCAGGTACATGACAAATGCATGCCTCCATATTTCCTCTTTAAGTCACAGGGAATCATAACTCAGTTTATTTTCCATCAGGTTAGTGTTAAGGAGATGTTGTCAATAACATAATTTAACAGTTCTGCAATATGATTCTTCCACAGAAGTGAGATTTGAAGAAGTTTCTTTTTAGATGTGAAGGCTTCCTGATCCACAGCTTCTAGGGGTTCTTTTTTTTTTCACATAAGGAACTCCCCCTCTCACTCTGCAGAACTGAGCTTGCCTTTGGAGCCCTGGCTTACTGGTGTGGTAACCATTTTTGGCACTCGGAAGCAGAACACATAAAATTGATTCGTGTTGAAGCTAAGGCTGGGGGGGAAAAAAAACCCCAACAATTAATATCTAATCTCTTGCTCAGCTTTTGCACTTGGGAGGTCTCTGGCTTGCTATAAAAATCAGATGAAATTTGCTGCCAGAATCAAAAGTCATAACAATCTAAGCAGCAAACTTGCCAGGTTTGCTGGAAGATCCAGCACTTGATTTTCAGACATCTGCCTTTACTCTGTCTGTTACTCACTACAAGACCATTGTGTTCCTAGTTAGGCTTGCTTCTTCCCATACTCAGTGAGGTCATTTTCCTTGTCCTACCAGAAATATTGTGGTCCTAGTTTGGTTGCTGTGACTTAGATAACGTTGGCTTTTGTTGACTGTGAAGCTTCTTCCGCTGGAAATGATAACCTGGATTTGTTGCCTTCTCCTTTCACATGAGCTGCTTTAGTTGTCTCTAGATCACATAAAATACAGGTTTGCCCATTAGGGTTGCTTTCTGGAAGCTTGTTGGCAGGAAAAAAAAATGATTCTTATACTTGTCATTTATGAAGAGTGACAAGTATAAGAACCATCACATGGAAAACATTACCTTTTGGCCAAAGGTTGTGATCTACCACATCCGCTCTTTCTCACTTGCTTTAACATTCATCGGGGCTGGGGTGATACCAGCAGCCACAAGGGCTGTTCTGGGACAATGGAAGTGGCAGATGGATCCAGAAGGCAGGCTATGACTCACTACACAGAACAGTCCACATGCTGTGCTGGATGGGGTCCTGGTATGCTCTGCTCTGTGACTGGGAATATCATGGCTGGCTTTGGCAAGATACGCGCAATAATTACTGAGCGGCTTAAGGAGGAAACATAAAATAGCTGGAGCTTTGGCCTTAAATGAAAGTAGAACAACTGTGCTTCAGTGTAACTTTCCCTAAAGCTATCTCACCTATGGGCTTTTGTACTTGTAACATGATGCTCACCCTGTTTCAACCCCACAAAGCTAAATCCCATTTTTACCATGCTCCTTCATAGTGTAATTGTTGGTTGTGTGCATGATGTGAGATGGTGCTTCAGCACAGCAGGAAGAAGTGATCCCTGTTACAAGTCCGTTGCTTCAGATGGAGCTAGCTCCAGATATGAAGGTGTGTAGGACTTCAGTGTTACTTTAATCAGAGTATTTCATATTCATGAACCTGTATGTAAAGAGAGCTGTATAATTAGAGATAATTCATAATGCTTCATGTTCTTCAAACCAAGGAAGGTAGCTTGTTTATTTAAAGGCACAAATCGATCTCCTGCTGTGGTTAGGAAAGCCTGCTCCAGTGCTGTGAGTTCAGAGGAAAAAATTAATGATGGTGCTGCAGTTCTCTGAGTGCGTGTAACAAGAAGAATAATGTTTTCTGAAAACAGCATGTTCAGTTTTATGGCTGTAAGCAAGGCTAGAGCTCAGTAATATGCACAAAAATCCCATTCAATCAGCGTAGCACTTGTCTTCTAGCCTCCTCCTGAATGCTGAGAATGGCCAAGATTTGGGGAAATAAACTGCTGTGCCTTTCCCTTCTCTCAAACTTCTTAAAACCCACCAGCATATAAAAATGTATGTAGCTTCTTCTGAAGGAAAAAAACCTGCAGCAGGTATAAGGCATACGCAGTCTTACAGTTCCTTACTGCTTGCCTGACTCATTCATTCTTCTCCATCTAAAACACAACCTGCTGTGGGAAAAGAGAGTTTTGTCACTCAAAATCTGCAAATGGTACTAATGGAGGAGTGTTAAACATGTTTTCTCAGTGCTCTCACATAATGCAATAATAATCAGCTCTGTATTCCTTTCTGTCTTAAGTTACAAAGTAAAGAGGCATTCAGCAAGGCTCTCCTTATTTCCCACAAACCTCACAGCGACTTGCCGTGGAATTGTTCAGGTTGGAGGCCTGAGAGCTGATGTGGGAAGGCTTGAGAAGCAGTTTCTCTGTTGCTGCAGACTGAACCCTTTGCTTTTTTGGGGAGAATTTGGCAGTTTCTTTAAGAAAACTCATCTGAGTAAGAGGCTGTCGGATAGGAAAACATCCCTTCCTCCATGTCTGGGAGCAGATTCTCCCATTTTCTTGCATGCTGGTTCTGAGAGCCAGGAGTCAAACCCTTCTTCTCTTATGTGAACACCTTTTAATGCATTGTGTTACCAGGCCCTTCTCCCTTCAGAGTTGAAATCTCTAGGGGACTCGTGTGTCCCACAGACTGCTCCAAGTTCCCTAGTTCCTGATTCAGCCCCATGCAGTCATCAATTTCAGCATTTTTGTTAAACTGGAAATGCTATTGCCAGATTAATCACCTGGTGAGCTCTGTAGGTGGATCTGAAGGATTTTCATGGGGGTCTAGATTTACACAAATGTCTCTGCACTAATATTTGTATCACTTTAAAAAAAATAATCACTTCTTGAATTTGATTTTGATGTACTAAGTTAAATTATTTCCAGTATACTAATTTTCTGACCTCACAAATACTTATTTTCAGTGAAGGCTCCTGTAGCAGTTTCTCTGATGCTGTGCTTTGGGAGCAATACCTCAATTTCTGTTGTATTGCCTAGCTTTGCACTGGACTGTAGATAGAATCTTATTATGCAACAAAACCTCTCCTAGAATGTCAGGAAAACTCCAAGGTGTTTCAGAAGAATAATCTCTGATGCTTTGATGAAGTTCTAGTCAAGATTGTTCTTGATTTGTGAAACTTGCTGGGTGTATTTATACAGCTGTCACCCCTTACTGGTCATGAATTCACTGGGTGAACTGATCTGATGGTTAGCTCACAGAGCAGTAAGTCAGGTTGGTAAAGGAGTTTGACATTCTCTAAGGGAAGAGATTAGAATGCTGAATAGAGCAATCCTAAAGGGAGTTTGAGATTCTCTAAAGAAAGAGATTAGAATGCTGAGCAGAGCAATCCTGAGTAAACTGCATATCTCATTCAGAAAATTTACAGCAGCTGAGGAAGAAAAAGTGATTACTTACTTACAAGGAATTTGTACATTAATGAAAATAAACTTCTGAGCTTTTTTTTTTGATGTGTAAACCAAATAGTTTCATAGTTTCAGTCAGGGTTGGAAGGGACCACAAGGATCATCTAGTTCCAACCCCCCTGCCATGGGCAGGGACACCCCACACTAGATCAGGCTGGCCAAAAGCCTCATCCAGCCTGGGCTTAAACAATTCCAGGGACGGGGCCTCAACCACCTCCCTGGATAACCCATTCCAGGGCTTCACCACTCTCATGGTGAAGAACTTCCTCCTCACATCCAGCCTGAATCTCCCCACCTCCAGCTTCATTCCATTCCCCCTTGTCCTATCACTTCCCGAGATCCTGAGAAGTCCCTCCCCAGCCTTCTTGTAGGCCCCCCTTCAGATACTGGAAGGCCACAATTAGGTCACCTCGGAGCCTTCTCTTCTCCAGACTCAACAACCCCAACTCTTTCAGTCTGTCCCCATAGGAGAGGTGCTCCAGCCCTCTGATCATCCTCGTGGCCCTTCTCTGGACACCTTCCAGCACCTCCAGATCCCTCTTGTAATAGGGGCTCCAGAACTGGAGGCAGTACTCCAGGTGGGGTCTCACCAGAGCTGAGTAGAGGGGGAGAATCCCCTCCCTTGACCTGCTGGCCACACTTCTCCTGATGCAGCCCAGGCTCTGATTGGCTTTCCGGGCTGCAAGTGCACATTGAGAGCTCCTGTTGAGCTTCTCGTCCACCAGCACCCCCAAGTCTCTCTCCTCTGGGCTGCTCCCCAGCCAGTCTCTGCCCAGCCTGGATTTGTGCCTGGGATTGCCTCAACTCAGATGCAGGACCCTGCCCTTGGTCTTGTTGAAGCTCATGAGGTTGGCTTGTGCCCACCTCTCCAGCCTGTCCAGGTCCCTCTGGATGGCATCCCTTCCCTCCAGCGTGTCTGCTGCACCACACAGCTTGGTGTCAGCAGCAAACTTGCTGAGGGTGCACTCAATGCCACTGTCCATGTCACCCACAAAGATGTTGAACAAGACTGGTCCCAGGACTGATCCCTGAGGGACTCCGCTTTGTCCCTGGCCTCCACTGGGACATGGACCCATTGACAGCCACTCTTTGGGTGCGGCCATCAAGCCAGTTCCTTATCCATCTAGTGGTCCACCCATCAAACCCGTGTGTCACCAGCTTGGAGACCAGGATGTGGTGTGGGACAGTGTCAAAGGCTTTGCTCATTAATATATATTTAACTTCCAAATCTCTTCTCATGCCCAGAGAAATACCTTTGCAATTTATTAGGGCTGGATGATTTGCAAACCATAAACAGGCAAAGGAGAATGATTCTATGTATATTGTTATGCAGTAATGAAGGTCTTGCATAAAATCTCATAGACTTTGCCATGGAATTTTCCATGAAGTGTAATGGAAGATGCATGGTTAAACCACCCATACTGCAACCTTTATTCTCATTAGAATTTCGACCACTGCCTTCTTTCCCTGAAGTCTGTGTTGGGTTTTTTGTGTGTTTTGTTTTGTTTTGGTTGTTTGTTTGTTTTATTTTTTATTTTGTTTAATGTTTTGGTTTTGGTGTTTGTTTGTCTGTTTGTTTGTTTTTTCCTCCAGAAAAATACTGCAGAGACGAATATAGAATAGAATTAACCAGGTTGGAAAAGGCCTTTGAGATCATTGAGTCCAACCTATCACCCAACACCATCTAATCAACTAAAGCATGGCACCAAGTGCCACGTCCAATCCCCTCTTGAACCTCTCCGGGGATGGTGACTCCACCACCTCCCTGGGCAGCACATTCCAATGGCCACTCTTTCTGTGAAGAACTTCTTCTTAACATCCAGCCTAAACCTCCCCTGGTGCCCCTTGAGATTGTGTCCTCTTCTGGTGCTGGTTGCCTAGGAGAAGAGACCAACCCCCACCTGGTTCCAGTCTCCCTTCAGGCAGTTGTAGAGAGCAATAAAGTCTCCCCTGGGCCTCCTGTTCTCCAGGCTATGCAACCCCAGCTCCCTCAGCCTCTCCTCACAGGGCTTATGCTCCAAACCCCTCACCTGTTGCAGAATAACTTATAAAATAATGCAGTTTCTATAGTCTTTCACTCTTTCCTCTGTGTACTTTACTCACTGTTGTCTGATGATACTTACATAGAGACAATCAACAACCAAACCATTTGTTGTTCCCCCCCCGCCCCCGAGGACTCCAAGCAAACCATTCTGGAGATTTTAGGAAGCTCAGTTTATTTCACAGCAGCTCTTAGATTTATATCCCTGGGCATCTCTTTATTCTGGGAAGAGGGACAAACTACCATGGCACTGTCACTTCTTTTATGATAGTCCTTCATTAACCTGAAGTGGAAGAGCTTGCCATCTTGACACATGTCCTAACCACCTGGATCAGGGCCAAAGGATCAGGCCCAGCCAACATGGATTTAGGAAGGGCAGGTCCTGCCTCTCCAACCTGATCTATGATCAGGTGACCCATCTGGTGGATGTGGGGAGGCCTGTGGATGTAGTCTACCTGGACTTCAGCAAGGCCTTTGACACTGTCCCCCACAGCAAACTCCTGGCCAAGCTATCAGCCCTGGCTTGGACAGGAGCACACTGCGTTGGGTTAGGAACTGGCTGGAGGGCAGAGCCCAGAGAGTGGTGGTGAATGGTGCCACATCCAGCTGGCAGCCAGTCACTAGTGGTGTGCCCCAAGGATCAGTGCTGGGCCCCATGCTCATCAACATCTTTATTGATGATCTGGATGAGGGCATTGAGTCCATCATCAGTAAATTTGCAGACAACACCAAGCTGGGGGCAGGAGTTGATCTGCTGGAGGTAGAGAGGCTTTGCAGAGGGACCTCGACAGGCTGGACAGATGGGCAGAGTCCAAGGGCATGAGACTGAACACATCCAAGTGCCGGGTTCTGCACATTGGCCACAGCAACCCCATGCAGTGCCACAGGCTGGGGTCAGAGTGGCTGGAGAGCTGCCAAACAGAAAAGGACCTGGGGGTACTGGTTGATGGTAGGCTGAACATGAGCCTGCAGTGTGCCCAGGCAGCCAAGAGGGCCAATGGCATCCTGGCCTGCATCAGGAACAGTGTGCCCCTGTACACTGTACTGGTTAGGCCACACCTTGAGTCCTGTGTCCAGTTTCTGGGCCCCTCAGTTTAGGAAGGATGTTGTCTTGCTGGAGTGTGTCCAGAGAAGGGCAACGAAGTTGCTGAGGGGTTTGGAGCACAAGCCCTATGTGGAGAGGCTGAGGGAGCTGAGGTTGCTTAACCTGGAGAAGAGGAGACTCAGGGGTGACCTTATTGCTCTCTACAACTATCTGAAGGGAGGTTGTAAACAGGTGGAGGTTGGTCTCATCCCCCAGGCAACCAGCACCAGAACAAGAGGACACAGTCTCAGGCTGCACCAGGGGAGGTTTAGGCTGGATGTTAGGAGGAAGTTCTATACAGAGAGAGTGATTGCCCATTGGAATGGGCTGTCTGTGGAGGTGGTGGAGTCACCATCATTGGAGGTGTTCAGGAGGAGACTTGATGGGGTGCTTGGTGCCATGGTTTAGTTGTTTAGGTGAGTTGGATTTGGTTGATAGGTTGGACGCGATGATCTCGAAGGTCTCTTCCCACCTGGTTTATTGTATTGTATAATATCTTTCTGTAAACTCTTTTCATGCCTTTCTGGATGGTGAAAACAGCTTGGCTTTTCCTAGGGATGATTAGTTTCTTGGGGCTCTTTTCAGAGTGGTATGTGATGCTCTGATTGTCCATTCTCATCAGACAACATCAGAAGCAAGTGCTTTCTACGGGATATTTCTTGTACCAGAGCACGTGCTTGACTGCTCCAACTCTTTGGTTTCTTTCCTTCATTGAGATATATTTGGATCTGCAGAGCTGTCCCTTGAACATGAACCCTGCAGCTGTCACCTTATGCATCACCACCTCCTCCCAGTGTTTTTATTCTCTGCATATTTATGGAGGGTGCATTGTCTATCATGCAGGCCATAAATGATAATGTTCAACAAAAAAAAAACACCCTGAAGAGCAACCTACAGACAGGTTCCCAGCTGAATTTTATGCCAGTGATCACAACTGTGTGAAAGTGTCGCTAAGGTCAAATTACATAACACCCACTGCTCTCCATTCATCCACAAAACTAGTCATCAGGTAGGAGGCTATCAGGTTGGTTAAGTGTGATTTCCCCTTCATAAATCCACATTGACTACTCCCAGTCACATTCTTATCCCTCAGACGTTTGGAAAGGGTTTTGGTAATTATTGGATCCATCACATTCCCATCGACCTAGGTAAGCTTGTCTGGCCTCTAGTTCTTTGGATCTCTTTTCTTGAAGAGAGAGTTGTCTTGCTTTTTGGTTTTTTTCCCTTCAGTCCTCAAGAACCTCCCCTGATCACCATGACCTTTTGAATGTAGTTGAAAGTGGCCTTGCAGCTAGCTCAATCAACACTCACAGAGGCACCCCATCAGGTCCCATGTACTTGTGTATGTCCAATTTGTTTCAGCATTCACTAACTTAATCTTCATCCACTGATGTGAAAGCATTTGTGACTTCAGGCTTTCCCGTGCATCCTATGTTTCCTTTTCATATTTGAGTCTAGTCAGGGACATTTTCTTTATTCATTTAGGCCTTCTGCCTCCTCTGATTGATTGCCTTCTTGTCAGGACAGACTAAGCTTGAGTTTGAAGGAGGTAGTCCCCCAATATCAACCAGCCCCTATTATTTCCTGGATATTCTTGCATAGGGTCCTTTCAGGAAGATTACTGGAGAAAATGTGTGGTCTTTGGAAGTCTGGGGGTTGTGCTCTTGCTTTGTGCCTAATTTCCCTCTTACAGGATCCTGAAGTGCATTCATGGTTACTGCATCAAGGCTGCCCCAGCCTTCACAACCCTTCCTTGTTTGTGAGTATGAGGTCCAGCAAGGCCGCCTACCTTGTTAATTCCTTGATCATGTGTGCCAGGACTTTATCACCAATGCACTCTAGAAACCTCCTGGTTTGCTTATGCCTTTGTACATTATCCCTGCAGCAGATGTCAGGGTAGTTTAAGCCCCCCATGAGTACCAGAGATGTGAACACTGAGGCTTTTTCCAGTTGTCAGGAGAAGGTGTTGTCTTCTTCCCGATTAGACTGTCTGAGGTCGACATCCATCACAACGCTGTACATGTTCTGCCCACACACTCTTGTCTGCCTCATCACTCACTCCAAGGCACAGCTGCCTGCACTCCCACTGCTCTCTCGTACAAAGGGAACGCCTCTCATCATCACCCTAGTTTGTCCTTCCTAAAGAGCCTGTACCCATTGATTGTAGCACTAGAGTCATGTGTCCTGTCCCACCACAGGCATTTCAGAGAGGCATTCAGTCATGCTGATTTCCCAGAAAAAGTGAGAGCTTGTCCCATAATGTCCTCTTGGCAATTCTTTACTTGTGTGCAGACTCTTGGCACGAGCCTCTTTCTGCTCCATTGTGGTGCTTCAACTCAGGAACACTCGAACCAGAAATGTTAATTGCTGATAGGCTTGAGTGTATCTCATAAATTAATTTCCAGTTATAATACCAGCAGTGGATGCTCTGGAAAGGCAACTGACTTGTAATTGTCCACTGTGGCAATCATCTTTAATTTTTCTGGCATTACAGTGTTTACACGCCCAAGCCTATAGCTAAGTTGATTAGAACGAGCTGTGGTAAGAACTGTTCTGTTGGCTTGCTGCCCATAAATAATATTCCATCATTTCCTGAGAGGGAAAAAAGTCTTGCAGACTCGTTGCCATTTGTCCTCACATCTATTTGCAGCTCCTTATTTCCCTTGAGAAGCTTCCAAGACCATTTGGAAGTTGAATTTTCCGATGTCCTCACTGATCTCCACCTCCTTCCTCCTCCATTTCTTGGAAGGATCAGTTTATGAAGACAAATCTCCCACGTTGTTCAGTTCCATTATTTACTACTTCAGGTCCATTTTATTTCTACTCATCACCAAGCACTCTTTAGCTCCTCCTTTTTCTGCATTTGTTTGGAAATAAGCCCCACGTAACACGTAAAGCTGTAAAAACACCTAAAAAGTGGACACATTATCATGTTATCAATTGTTTCTTATTTAACAGCAGAGTCAGCTATAGGATTATCAGCAGATAAGGTGCTGACATACACATCTCTGAGGGAGATGATTGTGAACTGCTGGAGGAAAAATGGTGAAGGTTAGTTTGCCAAATACGTGGTAAGTATTAATCATCATCAAATAGAAGCTGAAACAGCATTTTTTCCTCAGAAACGCAGCAGACTACACTTCAAAGCTTGTCCTTTTGTCTGCAGAATTACTGTAGCATGCAGTGAACTGGAGTTTTTTTGGTTGAATCAGCTCTGACAGTGTATTGGTCTAGTAATTTCACTGTTACTTTCAAGTATTTTGATGCTTTCTTTTCTGCTCAGACTTCTCCTTCAACACCTAAATACACAGATTTTGATAGCATTGGACTGAATTCACATGCAACTTGCATTGTCTTCATGAAGAGATGTGAAACAATCTTTACTCTCTTTCATTTTTATTTCCCAGTATTGAAACTAACCAAACCCTACTAGACCTTTTCAATATGTGTGTACTTTCTTATGCTTACAACAGAACTTACTTAACATTGCATTTTTGTGTTTCACACCCATTACTGTATATGTAGAATAAATGTTAAGATACTTGCATGAAGTACCTGAATTTAAATCAAGACTTGATTTCTTGGGCCTAGTGAAATTCAGATCCCCAAACAATCATTCTTAGTAAACTGAGGCTCTGGAAGCAGGGCTTTGGACTCTTGCTAAAATAGTTTCTCCCCATCCCCTGAGAGACATTAGTGAAGTATTCTGAAATTCAAGTAGATATGTAGAGACTAAAAATATGCAGTAAAGACCTAAGACAGGTTTTATGTGATCATAATCAATTTTTTTCCTTAGTAGATTGGACTAAACCTTGAATGTAGTAGATTACTTAATTTTTCACTTCTCATTATAACCATTTTGTCCTTGCTACAGTGTGGTGGGTTGAAGTTTCCCCCCAGCATTAACTTTTAAGCCATACCAACTAAGCTAGAAACAAATGATATCACTCTTCCTTAACAAATTCATTAAGTGTTACATATGAAGGAGTGAGCTCCAGGCATGTTGAGCTCAAGTCAGGCTGAACATGATGAAGATCACAGTGTAAGGAGCAGCACAAAGGAAATACAAAAGAAAAGAAATGCTTTGTTTTGATCTACTGCCCCTAAGTTTGCAGCCTTTTCAGACAAATACCTAACAGGTAGTTTTAAACTGTGCTGTGGCCACCTCTCAGGATTGAGAACTTGGGATTGTTAGCAATTTGCCACTGCAGTTTTGCCAGGAGTCACTAAGTGGCACAAATAAATTTATCATGTTCTTTCAAGGTTCATTTCCTTTCATGGAAAGATCAGCTGTCAAACAGAAAAAGAGCTATTCTAGAGAAACAGGATAATTAATTGGTGACTAATGGAGCACTGTTAGCCAAATTATCTTATCCATGAATATAATACTTTCCTTAGCACAGCTGAAGAATGCTTTTTTGTTTGAATAGTTAATGTAGTTAAACTTAAGAGCTCAGATGAATCTTTGGCTTTGGACTGGGGACTGAATGTTGCAAGGAGCATAAAGCTAACAAATTTGAGAGTCATGATCAAGAAAGAGAGCTAATTTCTCCAGTAAGTGACTCTTCGATGCTAATGCCTTATTCTATGCAAAACCTGCTGTGCTAAGGTCATTAATGTTCTTGTAGTTTTTGCATAAATACATTATTCTGCTGGCAGCATTGCCATAGATGATACAACAAAGCAGCACATTAAATATGTTGCTGTTCCCATTTAGGTTTGCAATTACTTACACCTGAAAAGCGGAGGTGAGGAGGGGACTGTTTAAAATGCTTTATCACTCCTCACATAAAATGTGGTAGGTGAATCCAACATTGAAACAAAAGGAAGCATTACTGTATTCTTCTTAGGAACATAAGGTACTGCTCAGCACTGCTTGAAAAAATCACCAACAATCTGCTGTAGGAGACCTCCTGAGAATGAATTAATAAATGTGTGATCATATTAAAATAAAGGCATTTGTGTAGCAGTAGCTAGGAGCAGAAGCTGGTTTGTTCTGCTGTCAAATGTTTATATACTGACCTGCACTGAGTTTACTCAGTTCACAGGCACCAAATCTTGTTTTTGCTGAAACTAGTGACAGAACTCCCACTGACCTGAACAGGAATTGAAAGGAGTGCTCTGTTTCTCCATAACTTATGTTTTCATGTCATTTACCAGAGGGAACTTTTTCTTCTTGGTCAACATGGTAGGAACCTGTCAGAACATCATGAAGATCTATAAGGTGGCTGCAGAGCAGTGTGACTGAAGAGGATAGTGTGACCTGCTGTCTGTTGGAGAGGAAACTGGAAGCAACGAAGGTAAGGTGCAAACTGGAAGATGGCTGCTATTTGGAAACTGCATGGCAGGATCATAGTAGTCACTGGAGCTCCAGGATTCCTGTCACTAATACGTGGTTTATAAAGAGAGGAATTTCTTATTCCTTATAGTTTCTCTTAACAGCCTAACACAGCTCCTGAGAGACAAAGAGCTGGGCACATGAACTTGAAAGAAATCAAAGCTGCAAAATGTTTGACTGCAATATTTTTTTTCTGATGTTCAGGCAGAGCATGTAGGAAAAAGGTAGAACTAGTGGCTTTTCTCAGCAAGTGGAGTGATATCTCAGTTGAACTTTTCCTGTTCTCTCAGTTTCCTGGAAAATCATGTACATGATAACATGTCCAGAAATGACATTTTTGCCAGCTCACACAGCTGCTGGCTGAGAAACACTGATGTGCAGTCTGAGAATGGTTAAGGTTACTCTTTTCATTTCATAGCCAAAATAAGACAGAGCTATACTGCAGACTCTTTCCCACTTATACCCTGGGGATTCTGAAATATTTCACTTTTTCTGGTGGCTATATGCAGCAAAACAAAACATCAGCCAGTAGTTTACATTCTTGCTGCCTGCTTTATTTAGCACCAACCCTGAAGTGACTCTGGGCATTTATAAAAAGAGAACTCTCACAACACTAAGCCCATGTGAAAGATGGTGTTGGCTTTCATCTGTGGAGATTAAAAACAGAGGGTGTGCTGTACAGTGCCAAGCCTAACTTCATGGCTATGGTAAGCCAGGGAGCATGTTTTCTGTCCCACCATTGACTCTCTGCAAAAGTGCATTGTGGATTAATGGTATAACATTTCCTGACAATTTTTCTTTCAGTGTGAATTCACTGGTCTGAAGATGTGACTGATACTTACAAGCAAGACCGGAATCTAGACCAAAACAAGACGGTTCTTCCCAAGGAAAGGATGGTTTGTTCAGTCTTGAGAACAGAAGGCTTAGGGGACACCTCATAAACATGTACAAGTACATGAAGTGTGGATTTCATGAGAAAGGAGACTTTTTACAGAGAGTCACATGGTGAAGACAAAGGGTAATGGGGACAAGTTGCTACTGAGAAGATTTGGACTGGAGGTCAGAACTATTTTTTTCACCATTTGAACTATTAAACATTGGAATAAGCTCGCAAGAGAGGTAGTGGATTCCCCTACATTAGACAGTTTTCAAGGCCCAGCTTGACAGGGTGCTGGGCCATCTCATTGAAACTATATTCTTACCCTGAAAAGTTGGACTAGATGAGGTCCCTTCCAACCTGGTGTTCTATGAATCTAGGAATGAATCTATGGAATATCACAAAATGGATCTGAATTGCCGTTGCTCAGGACTTTGTTCTAGTAAAACTGGTGCTAGGTTAGTGTAGGAACACCGTAGGAACTTCTCATTGTTATCGTGAGACATGATTTAACAGAAGGCATAGTATATAGCTTGTTTCCTTTCCAAATCCCAGTGTCTTCACACCAATACAAGATAGCAAATTACACAATAACATTAGGAAAACCCTTCAGTTCTTTTCAGTTATCTTGAGTGTGGTTTAACAGCTAAAAGCAGGAGAGACATTCTAGTGCAAGTTTTTCTTAAGCCGCTATTCAGCAAAGAACGCAGTTCAGAACTTCCCCAAAGAGTACCAGCACCCCAATGAACAACACAAAACACTCTGGTGACATGGAGGAGAATTACTTGAGGGTAAGGGCTCTCAAGAAATCATACTCAGCCTATTTGGTTTATAGAATTTCTCTTTGAGAAGGAGGCAGGGCAGAATACGAATAAATCAATATACCAGCAATGCTTCTGGAACAAAGTGCTTCAGTCTTTCAGGCAGTTGAAGTCCAGACATCCAGGGGAAGTAAGTTAAATAACTGGTAGTGCATTTGAATGAGAACATTCATCTTGTTTGTCAAGGTTCTACAGATATTCTTCAAAATGACAGAAGTGTCTGACAACATTTCCCTCCTTCCCTACCCTGAATGAACTTGTGAACTACTTAGGCACTGTCTGGGTTCCGGACATTTCAATAGTTTTGGCTCTATTCTAACATTCAGCTTAGAGGAATTCCTGTTGATTTTGTTTATGTTCTTTATTAAGCTTTTTTGTTTTGTTACTTTGGGCCTTTTCTATGTGTTGAATGTGCTAGTGGGAAACTATTTTATCCGATCAAATCTCCAATTCCATATTTTCGAGCAATGGCTGCTTTCTCTGAGAACATCCTACACCAAGATTCAGAGCCCAAACGTGCCTGAACTTTGGGTTGTTTGCAAGATACACATGGGTCTAGACTGCCATTCTGTAAGAGACATTTCTTCACATCTAAAGGGGAGAAAAAAAGCTTAGTGGTTTGCATTTGAATTTGTTATGAGTAGCTCTAAAACCCAAAGAGTGTTGGGCTTGTGCCATTAAATGTATGCATGTGTTGCAAAACAAGTGACTGGGAGGAGTGCTTGCTGCTTCCTTAGCAGTGAGCAACCAAGTAAGCAAACATCTGGAGTGTTCTGGGTATTATTATTGAGCCTGCACTTAGCAAATCCAGCAACTTGTGTTTCAAGCATGTTCTCTTGGCAAGTGTTATGAAATTAGGATGACCACATAGAAGAGCCTAGAACAACTGAGTTTCTTTTGCAGAGTGTGGTGTGGAAATAGAATCATGGAATCAGAGAATTGTTAGGGTTGGAAGGGACCTCAAGGATCATCTAGTTCCAGCCCCCCTTCCAGACATCCTCATGCCATGAGTATTGCACAGCCTGCACTGTCAAAATGAGCATTCTTTCAGCTGCTTTTCTGCTTAAGCATCATAATGCAAATAACAACATTAAATTATGCCAAACCCATCAGTCTTGTGGATTTTGGATCGGTCTGGCAGGTGCATATGCTGCCTAAATTCATCCTATTTGGTGGCATTTTTAATGCAGTGAAACAATTCTGCTAAGCCTTCTGACTTCCTAAGTTTGGGGAGCAGGGGTTGCTTAGCCTGGAGAA
This sequence comes from Colaptes auratus, assembly GCA_015227895.2. Classification (NCBI taxonomy): domain Eukaryota; kingdom Metazoa; phylum Chordata; class Aves; order Piciformes; family Picidae; genus Colaptes; species Colaptes auratus. The sequence continues at coordinate 8,384,706 of CM037634.1, forward strand.
GAGGAGGCTCAGGGTGACCTTATTGCTCTCTACAACTACCTGAAGGTTGTAGACAGGCAGGTGTTGGTCTCTTCTCCCAGGCAGCCAGCACCAGAACAAGAGGACACAGTCTCAGACTGCGCCGGAGAGGTTTAGGCTGGATGTTAGGAAGAAGTTCTATACAGAGAGAGTGATTGCCCAGTGGAATGGGCTGCCTGGGGAGGTGGTGGATTCACCATCATTGGAGGTGTTCAGGAGGAGACTTGATGGGGTGCTTGGTGCCATGGTTTAGTTGTTTAGGTGGGTTGGATTGGTTGATAGGTTGGATGGATGATGGGTCTGGAACCTGTTCTGTTCTTGAAGTTCTTCCATTCCTGTTCCATTCCATTCCATTCCATTCCATTCCATTCCATTCCATTCCATTCCACTTCCATTCCATTCCACTGAAACTGCTCCTCAAATGCTTTTACTATAACTCAAGTCAAAACTACCATTTTGCATGATGAAGCATTTAAAAATTTGCTTATTTTGGTAGGTCAGAAAGTTTTGCAAAAATTAATATTTGAAAGGTTAAACTTGGCTCAGAGCCTTGGGGTGCTTTTTCCCCATTTACTTTCAAAGTTTGGATTTTGCTTGACCACTCTGCTTTTTCTGCCTCTGTTTTCGTCTTCCAGAACGCAAGGCATAAACTAACACTAACTAACAACACGGGAAACCTCACCCGGCCTGGACACGGACAGGACTGACAGATTGAGAGCTCTTTCTCATTTCTTCTCAGGCTATCAGGTAGCGATAGGACTAGGGGGAATGGAATGAAGCTGGAGGTGGGGAGATTCAGGCTGGACATGAGGAGGAGGTTCTTCACCATGAGACTGGTGAAGCCCTGGAATGGGTTGTCCAGGGAGGTGGTTGAGGCCCCATCCCTGGAGGTGTTTAAGACCAGTCTGGATGAGGCTCTGGCCAGCCTGATCTAGTGTGAGGTGTCCCTGCCCATGGCAGGGGGGTTGGAACTAGATGATCCTTGTGGTCCTTCCAACCCTGACTGATACTATGATACTACTATGATACAATCATCCTTGCACTGTAAGGAAGACGATCTCGAAGACAGTAAAAGAAGATCTATTTTAATGCTCTATGAATGAAAAACACATTTAGTTTTTCCCTATATTCTCCCTGGAAGGTAATATTGAATACAAACTGTTAAGGAGGGCTAAGCCATGTTCAGTGGAAGGTTTTTTTGCTCTGGGTCTACTTCATTTACCTGGCTGAGGGATGTTTCTGAAGAAGGGAAACAATCCTCATGAGTGGTGTGTGTGTTTTGAATGATATTTCACAAGAGCTGAGCAGCAGTCCAGTGAGGAAGTCAAAACAGTTGGTCTGGCATTAGTCTGTTGCTTATGAGACTTGTGTATGTAGAAGTAAATTAATCATTTTGCTTGATGCATATCAGACTCCTGGTTGTGATAAGCCATGATTTCAGCAAGTGGTGCCATGTGCAGCACCACTCAGAATTCACCTGAGCTGTTTATGTAACATCAGAGGGGGAGAATCTCTGTCCCCTCGTCCCCTGTGCACAAGCACAGGAATGCAATTTGATATCTGTGTTGATTTTCCAGGTGCAATGACTGGTACTGGTACTGAAGCTTTGAGATCAAACTGGGAGAAACAGATCTACTGCAAACAAGGAAGCCAGACAAATATGGTTTAGTAGTCATGAGGTTTTGGGTGACAGGTTGGACTTGATGATCTTTGAGGTCTCTTCCAGCCTTATGGATTCTATGATTCTGTTCTATGATTCTATAACATGCTGCAGCTGATTAAAAAGTATGTTTTCTCATCTCCTCAGGTTATTAAATGGATTCTGTATCTGTTCTTCCCATAAAAATAACCTGACAGTTCACTTTGGAGGCTGTCTTTTAGGGAAGGTGAGACTGTGTCACAGGCTACACAGGGGTAGTCGTCTGATTGGATGGGAACTAACAGATTAGCTCAATTTGAAAAGCTGTCTTTTAAAGAGTGGATGAGGCACTTAGTGCCATAGTCTAGTTGATTAATTAGGGTTGGGTAATCAGTTGGACTTGATGATCTTGGAGGTCTCTTCCAACCTGGTTGGTTCTGTGATTCTGTGAACTTTATGAGGACAACAGAAGCCTTGTCCAAGGAGTCATCACCAGGGCTGGCACTGGTTGTGAGACTAAGCTTGCTTTTAGAGACTTATCAGGGAAAGGTTTAATGTCAGGAAGTTTCCATTTGCTGGCCTGCTTGTGTAATGGTGGTGTTTCTTTACTATTTCAGGATCTTCCTGGCTTGCACAGCAGCACCTTGTAATATCATAACATCCTTTATTTAGACCCACGAGAGGAGGAACTCAGGTTGGTTGTTTATTCATGCTTGGATCTCAGTTACCCTCTGAAGGGACTGACTCATCTCAACATAAGGCAAATTAAACATTGACAAAATGGTCAGCCTGATTTCACTGTCACATTGCCTTAAAGGATAACTTGATCTACCAATCACTAGAAAAAATATTTCAAAAATAGAAAGACTTGGCTTGATTAACATTTAAAATTTGAACTAAACTTTGTATAAGACTTCTGTCACAACAACTTCAGTTAAAAATTTCCTTCATCTGGTGTTTTTCATGTCTTTGTGTTTCCTGACCTCACTTGAAATGAGCTTGATTGTGTCCACTCGGGCAGCTTGGATGTTATAGTAGGCACTGGATAAGTCTCCTACCTGGCAATAATACTGATAACATCATAAGTAAAATCTCATTCTGATTTTAAACTCATATCTTATATTTTAGGAGGAGTGTTCACAGGTATGTATGAATTCTAGAGAATCATGGTGAGACCTAGGAAAACTTCTGTAAGTGCTTCCTTTATTACATGAGCATCTCTGTTTTGATTGCCCAGAAACAAAATGTCTGTGTGTCCTGGTTTGAGTTTGAACAGAACTAATTCTGTTCAGATCCCTCTCTTCTAAGTATTTGCACTTTCTGAAGGAAATGGCATGTTTTTGCAGGCAAGTGTCTGCTTCTATTAGCAACAATGTTAGATGTTTCTAGTTAGTGCCAAGGACTGGTATGCAGAACAAAATCACTGTTGAATCCTGTGTACTGTGTTGCAGGTGCAAAATATAAAAGGTCACACCTGCATGGAGGACCAGACAAGACAGGTGACCCTAAACTGACCAGCAAGTTATATACATCATATTCTGTATAAAGCTGAGGGATCACAAAGCTCAAGCTCTCTAGACTGAACAACCCCAGCTCCTGTCCTCACAGGAGAGGTTTTTCAGCCCCCTGGGTCCTCTGGAACCACTCCATCAGGTCCATGTCCTTCTTATGTTGAAGGCTCCATATCTGGATGCAGTATTCCAGGTGAGTTATTACCAGAGCAGAGTAAAGTAGCAGAATCACCTCTCCTGATCTACATGTATAGGATAATATTATTAGACATGGTTCCTGTGTAATTCTGATGATTCTAACATTGTACATATGATTACATACGTAAGGCTGGATGTTAGGAAGAAGTTCTTCATAGAAAGAGTGATTGGCCATTGGAATGGGCTGCCCAGGAAGGTGGTGGAGTCACCACCACTGGAGGTGTTTAGGAAGAGAATGGATGGGGTGCTTTTTGCCATGGTTTAGTTGATTAGATGGTGTTGGATGATAGGTTGGACTCCATCTCAAAGGTCTTTTCCAACCTGTTCTATTCTATTCTATTCTATTCTATTCTATTCTATTCTATTCTATTCTATTCTACTCTACTCTACTCTACTCTACTCTACTCTACTCTACTCTACTCTACTCTACTCTACTCCATTCTATTCTATTCTATTCTACATTTAACATGCTAAACACCTTTTAAAGAAGAAGGTTGTTTCTGGTATTCCTCCCTACTCATAGGTATTACAACATTTGTAAAAGCAATGTAGAAGGCAATACTCAAATACTATTTTAAACTGCTTTTAAAAGCTTTTTTGTTTGGTTGGTTTTGTTTATTCAAGAACAAAGGTGATCTTTCCAGACACAGAAGTCAGGCTGACAGGTCAGTAGTTTCCAGGGTCCTCTTTTTAACCCTTTTTATAGTTGGGTGCAATTATCAGTAACATCAGAAATGAACGGCTGTCTCTAGCCACAGTCCACAGTGCTGAACTCCTCCAACCCCTGTGTCCCTGCTAGGGACTGGAGCACATTTGGTGTACATCTGGAACAAGGTTCATTTTCCTCCTAAAGGAATTTAGTTTGTGTGTGAATTGACTCTGTCTCTATCCAAGAAATTTAATTCAAAACTACATCACTGCTCTGACCCAGAACACATCTAGGCGTCATATGTTCTCTCCTTTGTTGAACTTTGCATTGGTAACTAGGTAAAGAAGGTCATCTTTGTTATCCAGGTAAAACTAGGAATGAAAATAAGGGTTTGGGTTTTTTTTTTCAGGCAATGGTGGAAGGCTCATTTGACAACCAGTACTTTATTTGTTGACTCAAATGCTTATAGTTTTATTATAGTTTCAGTTAGGGTTGGAAGGGACCACAAGGATCATCTAGTTCCAACCCCCATGCTAGATATCTCTCCAGCTTAGAGAGAAGGATGCTGTGGGGAACTGCGTGGGCTTTGCAAAAGTCCACAGAGATGAGATCCATTGCCCTTCCCTTGTCCACTGATGTAGTCACTCCATGTTAGAAAGCTGCTGGATTGGTCGGCAGGACTTGCCCTCGGCAAAGCCATCCTGGCTGTCTCGGATGACTTACTCACTGGAAATCTTGACGACACGTCTGGTTAAACATCTCTCTCTCAGAGATTGCTCCTATCTGCTTTTCCCAATGCAGAGGCATTCTTTCCCCTGCCTTATTAGGGCCCTGAGAAATAGAAAAGAAGATGTCATCTCAAGCTGGTTCTATAAACACTGCTATCAGAAAAGACATTTTAAACTATCGTAAAAAGACCCATTGTGCAACTAGAGTCTTGGAACAAGAGTGGGTTATAGCTCAACCATTGTTAAAGGTTAATGTTCCTATCATTGCATTCCTTTTTCTAGTTCCCATAACCAGGCTGCAGAGATAGATAAATATATGAGCTATTTCTTTGTGTTGGCAAAATCACAATTCAGAAAGACATAGTTTCCTAAGTTATTTTTAAACTAATATACTGGTTTATAGCTAGAGGAACAAAAACCCATCTTTTATTAAGAAAAGAAAGGAGAAGATTTCTTTTCTATTATGCTGCTCTTGCAGAAAGCAAGCATTTTTTGTCTATCAAAACAGAGTAACAGCTTTCTGAAGTCAACTCGTGAACTGAAAGGAAACTAATTAAAACAATAACATTAATTTAATGTTGCCAAATGTTAACCAGTCTGGTACTTTCCACAATTATTTTTACTGTTGTAATATAATTCAACTGTCTTTGTCATTGTTTTGTATTGTTATGTTCCTGTAAGTGCTGAATGTTGATTCCAGGGCAGAAATTCTGTTTACTCTGTAGCTGACTGAGAAACACTCTCTGCACATCTCTCTTTCCAGCTCTTCCAACTTTTATATGAGAGACCAAAGTAATGCCTCCCATATTTTAATGAGTTGCTGTGCTGCTTGCTTGGTGTGTGAAGAGCACTGTCTGTCAATGAGCTACTCTGATAATAAAATTTATAACTTCTAAACAATTTTAGAATAGAATAGAATTAACCAAGTTGGAAGAGACCTTTGAGGTCATCGAGTCCAACCTATCACCCAACAGTATCTAATCAACTAAACCATGGCACCAAGCACCCCATCAAGTCTCTTCCTAAACACCTCCAGTGATGGTGATTCCACCACCTCCCTGGGTAGCCCATTCCAATGGCCAATCACTCTTTCTATGAAGAACATCTTCCTAACATCCAGCCTAGACCTCCCCTGTCACAGCTTGAGACTATGTTCTCTTGTTTTGTGGCTGCTTGCCTGGGAGAAGAGACCAAACCCTGCCTGGCTCCAACCTCCCTTCAGGTAGTTGTAAACAGCAAGAAGGTGTCCTCTGTGCCTTCTGTTCTCCAGGCTAAGCAACCCCAGCTCCCTCAGCCTCTCCACATAGGGCTTGTGCTCCAAACCCCTCACCAACTTTGTTGCCCTTCTCTGGACATGTTCCAGCAAGTCAACATCCTTCCTAAACTGAGGGGCCCAGAATTGGACACAGGACTCAAGGTGTGGCCTAACCAGTGCAGCCTACAGGGGCAGAATGACCTCCCTGTTCCTGCTGGCCACACTGTTCCTGATGCAGGCCAGAATGCCACTGGCCTTCTTGGCCACCTGGGCACACTGCTGGCTGATGTTTAGGTGGCTGTCAACCAGTACCCCCAGGTCCCTCTCTGCCTGGCTGCTCTCCAGCCACTCTGACCCCAGCCTGTAGCACTGCATGGGGTTGTTGTGGCCAATTTGCAGATTGAGGCTTAAGAGTTTTCTTGTGTCATAGCAGTAGGAAAGCATTTTCTTAGTCCATGTTTTCTTTAAAAGTCAGGAGAAAGAAGGTCCAGTCTTTACATTCTCACCAGATTTGCAGAAGCTTCTGAATTTCCATGAAATTAGTCTGCTCAAACACCTGCAAGACTGCAGGTAGGTTTTAGTGATAGAACTTGCACACTGTTCACTCTCTGTTTTGAATGTAGTTTTCTGGTGAGTCTTTACCATAGCTATGCTCTGCTTGGTGCCTGTTCAAAAATGTTGAATGCCATACTACTGTTATTGGTTACAGGTTTCCTGGTTCAGGGACAAACTGGAAGAAAGAAACAGGCCTCCTATTTTTGGATGCAGTCTACTGGAACTATATGTTCCTGAACTCAAAGTAACCTGATTTTTTTTTTTTCCCTCAAGGAAGAAAAACATTCTATTAACTCTTTCCTGGCTTGTGGTGGAGTTGGGAATTAAATATCACATGTGATTGATTAGAGCAGTAAATAATTCCTCCCTCAACAATCCCAAGGAAATTGCCTGTGAGAAAGGTAAGTCAGATAAGACTTTTTGATAGCGTGGCTCCATGGCAGCAGTAGATCCTAGTGAAAAGAGCCACTCAAACTTGGGCCCCAGATGGTGTCTGAGTTTCCTTGATCCTATAGAGATTCAATGTATAGGATTGTTCTTTGGAGTATGTGTTAAATGTCTGTGAGGAAGAGATGGATGCTAAGCCCTTGGAAGGAAATTATGATTTGAAACATTCTTGCCAAAATTTCATCTTTCTGGTTTTCACACAAGAGCAGATCAGGACAGTCTGTCAGTAATTGCTTTCTGTGTATGAGTGGCATAGCTGCCAGATTTGTGAAGGCAACTTGCTTGGTGCCTTTTGATGGAAAAATTAAACTCTCTTTAAAAATGAAATAAACCCAAACAAAACAGTACCACCCTCCCACCCCCCAAATAATCCAAGAGAAAGGCAAATACGTATTAACCTATATAAGCACAAATGCTACCAGCATAGCTCCATGACTGCCCTTCAATCATTTTCTGTAGCTGTTAGCTCTGACCACTAATAACCACTCTAAAATCATGGGTGTTAGCTATCTGGATCCTGCTATTTGCTACTGAATGCAAAGAAACCAAGAATACACCATCTGCAACTTTGTTATGATTAAATAAGCTTCCCAGATCTCTTCCCTGTGCAGATTTCCTAGCAGTGCTTTGTGTTCATTGGGTACAGAGAGGAGCAGATAGTATTGTTTACAAGCTCCATCAAATGTGTCCCTTGTTAGCACTGAACTCTAATGTGTTTTTCAGGTTATAGTTTTTCTCTATAGTCTGCTTTTAAACTTCTGTGCAAGGCTTCTACTGTGTCTATCAGAAACATCAGAAAAAGGAATCTATGGTATTCGAGGAGGAGGTTAAGTGCAAGAAAGTGACAGCAGCCGTTTGGACTAAGTATGTTTTAACAGATGCAGTGATACACAACTCTTACTTCCATCTCTTTTGCCTCTCTTTCAATGATGTGTTCAAGATTTGACGTTCCCATTTGATTTATCACAAGGTTTAGTCTGTTAAAACTGAGCAAAAATGATTTGGTGTCTGCTGATAAAGTAGACATTGCTTAACGGATGATCACAAACACAAGTCATATCTGTACAGCAGAAGAAACACAGGAAGGGCACACCTGCACTTTTGAAGTGCTTCAGTTACTAGTGCTTATGTGGAAAAATTATGTCAGTGCTGCTTTTCTAGGAAATTTTGAGAGTTCAGTCACGTTTGGGACATTCTGATTTTTGATTGTCAACTATAGCTAATGTGAAAAAATCATTACTGTGAACATGCAGCAAGATCTCATGCTGGGGATTGTCAGACCTGCAAGCCGATCTCAATGTGCAATCAGAGCCATATCACCATACATTAGGAGTCTCTCAGCTGTAATTATGTTGCCAACACCTTTATTTCAGCACTAAAATTTGCTGGCTCCTCTCAGCCTGGGAAAGAGAAGGCAAAGGTAGAGATGGTCACTGCTGCAAAGGGAGGCTGCAGCCCTACTTAAAGGCTTATGTCTTTTCCTTAGGTCTTCACTGGGACATTGAGCTGGATGCTGCAGTGCAGTTGTAAAGAATGTTGCTCTGCAAGCTGAAAGGGGAAGATTGATTAGGCAATGTACATGCAACCAAAACAATCTTTCCCTTTCCTCTCTTTCTTTTTCTAGCCCTTCTCTCCAACTAGCCTCCCGTGAAAAGATAAAAGATATTACTTAAAAATGTGTGACACGTGCAGGAGAAGATTGATGGGCTTAATTTCCTTTCTATTTTTCTTTACCTCCCTATAAAACTTTTAAAGTCATAGCTCAGGAGCTTTTTTTTTTTTTTTGGCAAGAGGACAGGGTTGTGTCAAGAACAAATATAGCTATTGATATACTTATCACGATAGTTATGCAAATGTATACTTTGGTTAGCAGGTGAAGAAACACTGCAAGCTGCTGGCAAGAAAGAACAGGATGAACTTGGCCAATGAAATGTGCCTCTGTAGTGGTGTCATCATGCACCAAGGTGGTTCAGGCCTTGGTTACACCATGAATATTTTTTTCTTACAAGTGATTATTTTACACATGTAAAGTTACTTCTGTAGTAATAGACCATGCAAAGGTGAATGGTGCTGATGATGTCTTCTCTTCCCTGTTCACATTTGCATTGCAACCCTTTCAGAATCGCCCTTATCCCAGTATGATATCAATAGACATCAGCTCCCATCACACATCATAAATGGCAATGCCTCATGCTAAAACATAGAATTCATTAGGGTTGTGGTTTTGGTGTTGAAATGGGAAAGAATGACTCTACTCAGCTCTGGTGAGACTCCACCTGGAGTACTGCGTCCAGTTCTGGAGCCCCTATTACAAGAGGGATCTGGAGGCGCTGGAAGGTGTCCAGAGAAGGGCCACGAGGATGATCAGAGGGCTGGAGCACCTCTCCTGTGAGGACAGACTGAAGGAGTTGGGGCTGTTGAGTCTGAAGAAGAGGAGGCTCAGAGGTGACCTACTTGTGGCCTTCCAGTATCTGAAGGGGGCCTACAAGAAGGCTGGGGAGGGACTTTTCAGGATCTCAGGTAGTGATAGGACGAGGGGGAATGGAATGAAGCTGGAGGTGGGGAGGTTCAGGTTAGATGTGAGGAGGAAGTTCTTCCCCATGAGAGTGGTGAAGCCCTGGAATGGGTTGTCCAGGGAGGTGGTTGAGGCCCTGTCCCTGGAGGTGTTTAAGCCCAGGCTGGATGAGGCTCTGGCCAGCCTGATCTAGTGTGGGGTGTCCCTGCCCATGGCAGGGGGGTTGGAAGTAGATGATCCTTGTGGTCCCTTCCAACCCTGACTGATACTATAATGACATGGGACAGCATTCTCCTTGCTGGTAGCTACATTACAAAGTGGTTTGTAGTCTTCAAAATAAATGACTGGGTGTTTTCCAACTTTTTTTGATGGGAGACAAACATCCTCCCAAGATGCAGTCTTAAGCAAAGTGCAAGAAGTTCCCAAAGGATGCTGAACACGAACAAAAACATTTCCAGCATTCTTGTAATAATGCTGTGTTTACTTTGTCAATTAATGATTCATTACCCAAAGCAACTTGTGCATTACAAATGGTTTGCACTGTATGGAGCTGCAAGCTGTAAAATGCAAAGCTGGCTTCACTTTTCTTGCAACCATTTTTTTTTGCCTGAACACTGGAAAATAAACTTGTAGAGAGTGTGTAGTATATCATATATTTATTTACTCAGTCTTCTAGTTCCATTGCTCTTGATGTATAAAGCTGACCACTGTTAGAAGTACCTTAGATGTATCTTATCACAGAATCAAATGTTAGGGGTTGGAAGGGACCTCTAGAGATCATTGGGTCCAAATTCCTTGCCCTCGCAGGATCACCTAGGGCAGGTCACACAGGAACATGTCCAGACAGCTCTTGAAAGTCTCAAGGAGACTTCACAACCTTTCTGGGAAGCCTGTTCCAGGGCTCCACCACCCTGACACTGAAGAATTTTCTTCTCGTGTTGAAGTGGAACTTCCTGGGATACAGCTTATCCCCACTGTTCCTTATCCTATCACTTTCTTTTCCTTTACAAAGTGCTAGCAGGAATGTAGGCTGGGCATAGCAGAGTGGATGTCTGGATGTCTGGTGTGGAGTTAGTCACCAAGTCTATTAGTATCAGGCGGATGGTGACCTGTGCTTTCTAGCTCTGTTTCTTCATATCTAAAAGATCATTAGCACAGCCTCTTCCAATGCTGTGGGTGAACACAGTCTTCTGTTGAGTCTGAAAAAAGAGATCTGGGCTACAAATAACATCTACTTCCCTTTCAGGAAGATATGCTGCTCCATTACCTGCATGAGGAGACAGTCTGAGCTCATTATTTGTGCCTAGAAGCTAGAGGCACAAAGGCAGTTGGTTTCCAACAGCCATTATAAGTTGGCCATGCAATTACTGCAAGACAGGAAAAAGATCAGACCAAATATTCAGTTGGTGTAAATCAGTCCAGCTTGTCACTGACTTCAATGGAATTGGCTGATTTATATCAGTCAAGAATCTGACCTATCACAGAAACGGAAAATGTAGTGCAGTTGGCTTCTGTGGGAGTTGTGCTCCCCTGTCCAAGGCACAGTGTAATCACATGTGTACTATAACTGAGTTCCTGCAGCTGGGGGAGATACATCTCAGATTTCCCCACTTTGGTGTTTTTAAAATTAAAGCAGAACTTCTCAGTCACAGAACATTTTTACTTTATTACCATTAGGCCATCTCAGCTAAAGATGTGTTTGTAACTTGATTAGGCTTTGTCTGAAATTAATTCCACCCTTTTCACCCCTGGTGGCTTTCACCTCAATAAATTATGCCCTAAATGGACATAGGTGAAGACTGGAATCTTCTAGAATTGGTCTCAAATGGTTTAATTGTTTTACTTTGCACATAGTGGTTACAGAATTTGATCAAAAGCCCAACTTGCAGAAACTTGGTTCTCTTCTAAAGGCCATACTAAACAGACATTGCCATCACTGTTGCCAAAAAATATATAAATATCCAGTTGTTTATTTGCAATCTTATCATCAGAACAGTTTGGTATTCCAACACACATCCACAGAGGGATTTACTCAAAAAGCCACAGACATTCAGCTCTTCCAAGAGAGTCCAAGGTGCACAGGCTCCATCTCCAAAATCCAAAGGGAGAGTCAGTAGCTTTGGATTAATTGAAAAGCACTTCATACCAGCAGATAGAGAAGATCACAGTATCACCAAGGTTGGAAGAGACCTCAAAGATCATTGTGTCCTACCTGCCACCACAGACCTCATGACTAGACCATGGCACCAAGTGCCACGTCCAATCCCCTCTTGAATACCTCCAGGGATGGTGACTCCACCACCTCCCTGGGCAGCCCATTCCAATGGCTAACAACTCTCTCTGGGAAGAACTTTCTCCTCCCTCTAGCCTAAACTTCCCCTGGTGCAGCTTGAGACTGTGTCCTCTCATTCTGGTGCTGGTTGCTAGAGAGAAGAGACCAACCTCCTCCTGGCTACAACCACCCTTCAGGTAGTTGTAGAGAGCAATGAGGTCTCCCCTGAGCCTCCTCTTCTCCAGGCTAAACAATCCCAGCTCCCTCAGCCTCTCCTCATAGGGCTTGAGCTGAAGGCCTCTCCCCAGCCTCGTTGCCCTTCTCTGGACACGTTCAAGTGTCTCGATGTCCTTCCTAAACTGAGGGCCCGACAGCAGGTATCTTAAGTCTGAAAAGGAGGAGAATCTCACTTTCACCATCTCCACTTGGAATTCACAGAATGGAGCTTGCTTGTGAACTGTGAAAGAGAGAAGCTTTAGGTTGCCTTACAGAAGCTATCATTCATATAGAAATCAACCTGACATTTCCTGACTGTGCAATATTTGCACATTTATTGAATGGCAGTGCATCAAGATGGTGATATTAATCAATAGTATGGGAGAGTGTCTGCAAATCATCAGCTTCCCCCCCAACTGTTTTTTTGTTCTTATTGTTACCAGTTTTTATGAGCACTACATATCTTGTGAAAGCTAGCTAGCTAGGGTGATACAAATCTTAGAGCTGTGAGAACTTGAGATACTTGCAAGAAATTATGCAATAACTTTATTAAAATGAAACAACTTGGGGCCAAAGCCTAGACACTTGCCTTTCAGTTATGTGATTTTATCTCTGTCACTCAGTTTCTCCATGACAGTTGTCAGTAAAGTCTCCTCTCGGAAGAAGTGGTAGAAGGTCAGCTGCAGAGTGTGCCAAACAGCACAGTTTAAACTGCTGTTGGGTTCCTTTTTGTTATTGAGTACATAAAAAATGTAAAGCCAAATGATGCATTATTTTCTTTATATGCCTTCTGTGTGTTGCACTAGTAGCTCTTCTCCAGCACAAAGAGGCCCAAAACCTTTCAGCAAACATGAGAATGATGCCAGTTTCTGGCTGCAGAAAGGTTAGACTCAGATATGGAAACTTAACCAGGACTCTGCTCTGCAGGCTGGGATTCTAATGGAATTTCAGGGTATCGCAGACAAAATCCATGCTCTCCAGTTAGTGCTACACCATCCTTTGGCAGGGACTGCTTTTGTCAGGATTTCCTGAGACTTTCAGATGTTTCACTAATATGCAGTTTCAGGACATAGAATTACTGTTTTCTTCCCACAAAGGACATATGAGGAGTTGGGTGGAGGGGAAAGACCATAGAAAATGTAAATTTTCTTTTGAAGAGCTTCTCCTGTGGGCAAACTGTGTGCCTTTGTGCACTCTTTCTGTTAGCCTTTAATTTCTTCTGCAGAATTGGGGTCACTGAGTTGAACCCAGGGCTTTGCATAAATTAACGCACAGTATGAGTAAGTAAAGAGTACACATTCGATTTGCTTACATTAGCAGGCTTGCAGAAGCCACTGGGAGTTGTTTGGGCAAGTCAGGGAAATCTGTAATCTTTATTAGATTTTACAACTCTAAAGTTTGTGAAGTGCTTTGGGTGCTGTGGAGGGGCTTCTGCTTTTTCTGTAGAAGACAAAAGAAAAAGAAAGCAGCCTGGTGGCATTGGTACTGATCGTGATTCTGATGAGAAAGCAGCCTGGTGGCGTTGGTACTGATCATGATTTTGGTGAGATCCAGTTGTCTATTTTTCCTGAATACTTCTCTCTATTTCCATGTGGTTTGAAGAGGAGGCTCAGAGGAGACCTTATTGCTGTCTACAACTACCTGAAGGGAAGTTGTAGACAGGTGGGGGCTGGTCTCTTCTCCCAGGCAACCAGCACCAGAACAAAAGGACACAGTCTCAAGCTGCACCAGGGAAGGTTTAGGCTGGATGTTAGGAAGAAGTTCTTTGTGGAAAGAGTGATTGCCCATTGGAATGGGCTGCCCAGGGAGGTGATGGAGTCACCATCATTGGAGGTGTTTAGGAGGAGACTTGATGGGGTGCTTGGTGTCATGGTTTAGTTGATTAGATGGTGTTGGATGATGGGTTGGACGCGATGATCTTGAAGGTCTCTTCCAACCTGGTTTATTCTATTCCTATTCCTATTCCTATTCCTATTCCTATTCCTATTCCTATTCCTATTCCTATTCCTATCCTATTCCTATTCTATTTCTATTCTATCCTATTCATGAAGTACACTGTGGAAGCTTTATTTTCTGTCAGTGGAAACTAGACAACCTCAGAATACAGCTGATCTCTTCTTTCTTTAGTGTCAAACAAAATGGTGGAGAAGTCCCAGGCTCCTATCTTTCTTTTTCAAAGTCCTGCTGCGTATCAGAGGTGCTAAGCTACAGAGGTAATAAGAGGGAAGATGAAAACCCTAGTGGCTATATAGAAGGCCTTATGACTAACTCAGCTGCTTCTCTAGAGCTATACTAGTGCCTATACCAGTCCCTTTATCTGCAGGCTATGAAAGTTTGTATTTCATTCCTTGTTGTCATGGTACAGCAGCCACATATTTAGATAACTTTTTTTGTTTGTTTTTAACTTGAAAGCACATCTATAAAGCATACTATTTTTACTCAATAGTTCCTCCTTCTGGAAGCTCTGAATGACCATTAATGTGCATGTACTCCTGATGAGTCTCTTCTACCAAGTGGTCATGTATTCAGTAGTGGGACTAGTTTGTCTGAAGCTACAGTGGTTTTGTCTTCTTGAGCTGCAGAAAATCCTCTCAATCTTGTCTTGTCTTTTCTTGTTTTGTCTTTTCTTGTTTTCTTTTTGAGAGGGATGTGGAAAACAATTTCATGTATAATAAGAAAGAGTATCATGTGATAGTAGAATGGCAGGAGAATGGCTCAGAGTTAGCTCAGGGGGGATTCATGATTAGATGCTAGGTAAACTTACATGATATTTTGAGGCAAGAGGGAAACGCTTAAGCTGTGGTAGAAATATTGAGCTAATGTGTGAAATGAGAAACTCTGCTTTGTCATGGGTTCCTATGAATTGGCAAGTTGGTTAAAAATGCATTTTCACAGTTTCCACAAATTTTACTGTTTCGAGAATAGAAGAGATTTGCATGTGCTCAAGCAAAACCACTACGTGTTTTTCCAATCAAGTTCATGACTCCCATCTCAGTTTGCCCCTTACTTTAGGAATTCCCTCTCACCAGGATGCCTTACTACAAGCAAGTAGGTGAGACCTATGCAGCCCGGAAAGCCAATCAGATCCTGGGCTGCAGCAAGAGAAGTGTGGCCAGCAGGTCAAGGGAGGGGATTCTTCCTCTCTACTCAGCTCTGGTGAGACCCCACCTGGAGTACTGCCTCCAGTTCTGGAGCCCCTATTACAAGAGGGATTTGGAGGTGCTGGAACGTGTCCAGAGAAGGGCCACAGAGGGCTGGAGCACCTCTCCTATGGGGACAGACTGAAAGAGTTGGGGTTGTTGAGTCTGGAGAAGAGAAGGCTCCAAGGGGACTTAATTGTGGCCTTCCAGTATCTGAAGGGGGCCTACAGGAAGGCTGGGGAGGGACTTCTCAGGCTATCAGGTAGTGATAGGACTAGGGGGAATGGAATGAAGCTGGAGGTGGGGAGATTCAGGCTGGAGGTGAGGAGGAAGTTCTTCCCCATGAGAGTGGTGAAGCCCTGGAATGGGTTGTCCAGGGAGGTGGTTGGGGCCCCATCCCTGGAGGTGTTTAAGCCCAGGCTGGATGAAGCTCTGGCCAGGCTGATCTAGTGTGGGGTGTCCCTGCCCACGGCAGGGGGGTTGGAAGTAGATGATCCTTGTGGTCCCTTCCAACCCTGACTGATACTATGATACTAAATCACCTGCTGTTACCTCAGATATATTGTTTTGAGATTGTTTTCTAGCTTGTTTTCATATTGAAGTCTCATATTCATATTTCTCTCTCCAGCCTCTAATATTATTGCTTTCCTTGAACTGCTTGAGACTTGGAAAACCACTGAAAAGCTCTATCAACATCACTCATAAGAATGTCAGAGCAAAAAACCCAGAGGGGACTGTCTTTATGGGTTGAAATATTTGAATCAGTAAAAAAATATTCATTATCTTCTAGAACTACTCCATTTTATCCTAAATGGCCTGTTTAGCATTGAATTAAAAAGCAATGGAAATGATTTCTTCTTCGATGACTCTTTTTTCATTGGATTTGCATGAGAATCAGGGCTATTATAATCTCTTGCAATTTCTTTCACCATGACATTTCCTTCCTGCAAATTGCCCAGCTAGTGTTTTCAATCACAATTAGTCTCCCACAGGGGTCTTTTGTTATGGTGTCTTTTCAAAGAGAGCAATTTATGGGTTTACCCTGATAAAGCAAGAAATTGTGCTTTGTTGCAAGGCAGGCAGGAGTCAGCCTCTCTCATAACCCAACTCAAAGTGTTGAAGCCAGTGACAATCTTTTCAGGGATTTTTATTCAGTGAGATTTGTTCTTCCCAGTAGTACTTGTGTAGGTGTGTGAAAATAAACAGAATAAGTGAGTGCCAGCCCAAACATTCTAGACATCTTCTGACATAACCTCAAGAGAGACAAGTAATATTTTAAGTGTTGAACTATAGTAATTTAAGAACCCACCACTGCTAAGATTGGCATTTGACAGCTTGCAGCCACTCTGATCCTGGCAGATGAGGGATTTGGCATGAGAAACATCAAAAATCCTTCTCTTTGAAGTCCCCAGTGTCAGTGCTATACTTGGATAAAAAAATTGTTATACATCTCATACCTTCCCCCCAGAATCTGGCAAGTTAGCATTTGAGGTTTTGGGTTCAAGCTTATATGCTAGGGGATGAATTCTCCCCTTTATGAACCCCATAGAGCACTGCAATTAAACAGCCTGAGATATTGCTGTGCTCTAACACCTTCCTCATCTCAGTCCTGGACTTAAAAAATGGAAAAGTAGCCCATTGTAAACACACTGGAAAATAACTTTTGACATAGGAGAGTTAAATCTCAAGATAGTCTCTGTCATCCCACTGTGTATTTATAGTGTCTTTTGAATTCCAGTATCTTTCATTTTGCCACAGAGGTTTGCATACCATAGGGAGACTATGTGATGGAAGAATCAGTTGTTGATCCTGTCTCCAGCTGATCAGTTATGCAAATAAAAGAATTTCTAAAACACAGTTCAAATTTGCTAGGCTATATACTTGTCTTTATATTTGATTATTGGAGATGTTTAGATTGCTGTTTTACACAGAATCACCCAAGTTGGAAGAGACCTCAAAGATCATTGTCTCCAACCTGTCACCACAGACCTCATGACTAGACCATGGCTCCAAGTGCCACATCCATTCCCCTCTTGAACACCGCCAGGGATGGTGACTCCACCACCTCCCCAGGCAGCACATTCCAATGGCTAACAGCTCTCTCTGGGAAGAACCTTCTCCTGACCTCCAGCCTAAACTTCCCCTGGTACAGCTTGAGACTGTGTCCTCTTGTTCTGGTGCTGGTTGCCTGGGAGAAGAGATCAACTCCCTCCTGGCTACAAACACCTTTGAGTTGTTGAGAGCAATAAAGTCTCCCCTGAGCCTCCTCTTCTCCAGGCTAAACAACCCCAGCTCCCTCAGCCTCTCCTCGTAGGGCTTGTGCTCAAGGCCTCTTCCCCAGCCTCGTTGCCCTTCTCTGGACATGTTCAAGAGTCTCAATGTCCTTCTTAAATAGAGTGGCCCAGAACTGGACACAGCACTCAAGGTGTGGCCTAACCAGTGCTGAGTACAGTCACCTTGCAAATAGACCTCTTTATAGAATTTTGGAACAACTGTAATTTTGGGGATAAAATTGCCCATGAATTCACTTAGCTTGTAATGCTAGTGCTGTAGACATCATGAGAAATTACACCTAGAGCAAAATTGGCTTAGAATTGGTCAATATTCATTTTTTTTTTCTGCTTCTGTAGAAATGTAGTATAAAATATCATTCTAAATTGCACAATCCTTTCCTTTCAGGATAGATTACAAAAGGAGGGACTTCTTTATACAATGTATTATTGTTGCTTCTTACCCTCATCTGATGCCCCAATAAAAGTTTTAGGCATGTCATTCTAGGTGTTAGTTTAACACATAGAAGCAGTCCTTGCTCAGTTAACTTATATTGAAGAGGCAATGCAAATAGATAAAAAAGAAAGAAAATGTATTTTCCACTCTTTCACAGGGAGACTGACATTTATCTTCATGGCAAAATAAGGGACACAATATGTATTCCTGAGTCGAGATTACTAAATGAATTCTACTGTACTGAATGAGCAAAAGTCAGAGTTATCTCCAAGGATGTAGCTGTAATGATGGAGATGAGAGTGGTAAGCATAAAATGTGCTTCTACTGTGACCAAAATCACTTGACTTCAAAACATAGTTCCAATCCCCACTGGGATTCATTCATCTTAATACATTAGCAAAGGGTTTTGGTGTTGCTTTCAATGCTTTGTGTAGTGATTAAGAAGGAATTCCTGTTTCTGGGATCATGCTTCAATGATTTACCAACCAGATCACTGCTTTTTCATAATTAAAAAAAGAGGCAACATCATTAGGGTGAGTTCTGAGTTCATGCAACTTTGTATTCATTTCAGAATTCTACACTTGGTAGAGATACTGAACAAAGGTGAGAAGCAAATTAAATGTAAGTCATTCTAAAAAGAATTAAATCAGATCTATCTTTGTTAAGCTCTTCTTTATCTTAGGAAAACACACTGCCTGGCTTGGGTCTGTGTTCTCATGAAACTGACCATATGAAGCACATTTGGATGAAAAATGAAATTAAGAAGTTCAGTTCAGCTCTTATTCACTTCACTATCTGATTGATTTTAACCTTATCTCCATGTATGTCTACTAAATTACCCTCTCTAAAGCTGAATACTGACTCGGATGCTAGCTGGTTAGATAAGAGGCAACCTTCCACCAAATACCCACGTTCAGAACTAATTTTATTGTGTAACAGGAAGCCCTCAAATGCATTATTTCTGTTTCTATCCTCTTCTAGGTCTTCATAATTTATTCTAATACTATTCCACCCTGTTATGGATCCAGTGAGGTGCTCCTCATTGCTATCGCTGACCCACTTCCAATAGTGCATTAAGCTATGTGATTAACATTTGTCACATGTTGTTTGTTCTCTCTTTTTCTCCCCAGGGATGCAAGTGTGTGCAGTGAAGTGTCCTGTTAATTGGTATTTTAAATATGCATGTTGCTATGTATTTAATAACGAGAGCAAAATCAGGGAAATGGGCCTTACAGTTGGATCAGAAAATGAGGTAATTTGTGATGAGGTTTTTTTTTTTCCCCTTCAGCCCTGCTGTAAAAGAATACATAAAATTAATGGGGAGTTTTCATTTTTTGGTACATATATTATCTTTTATCTGCAGCAGTAACACTGAAGGTGTCATAAGCACGTATGGGTATGGAACTATCTAACAGTATGTTAACCTTAGACATTCCTGGCCTGCATCAAGAGAAGTGTGGCCAGCAAGTCAAGGGAGGTGATTCTCCCCCTCTACTCAGCCCTGGTGAGACCCCACCTGCAGTACTGTGTCCCTTCTGGAACCCCTATTACAAGAGGGATCTGGAGGTGCTGGAACGTGTCCAGAGAAGGGCCACGAGGATGATCAGAGGGCTGGAGCACCTCTCCTATGGGGACAGACTGAAGGAGTTGGGGTTGTTGAGTCTGGAGAAGAGAAGGGTCCAAGGGGACTAATTGTGGCCTTCCAGTATCTGAAGGGGGCCTACAAGAAGGCTGGGAAGGGACTTCTCAGGATCTCAGGTAGTGATAGGACTAGGGGGAAGGGAATGAAGCTGGAGGTGGGGAGATTGAGGCTGGATGTGAGGAGGAAGTTGTTCACCATGAGAGTGGTGAAGCCCTGGAATGGGTTGTCCAGGGAGGTGGTTGAGGCCCCATCCCTGGAGGTGTTTAAGCCCAGTCTGGATGAGGCTCTGGGCAGGCTGATCTAGTGTGGGGTGTCCCTGCCCACAGCAGGGAGGTTGGAAGTAGATGATCCTTGTGGTCCCTTCCAACCCTGACTGATACTATGATACTAGATCAGGACTGCCAGTAAAATCCAAGCCTTCATCAAGAAGTGATTCCTATCTTACTTTTTTTTTTCTCTTCTGTGGTTTCTGAAGTGGTTCCTGATGCAACTTGTCTTTGATTTCCTTACTCATTGTTTTTTTGCCCAGTTTATTACTGGTCACGTTGGCTTGCATAAAAGCTAGAAGCTTGTTTTTGTAGTTATTGGGCTGTTTCAGATTGAAGTGTTGGAAACAGCTGGGAAGCTGTAAATTTCTGAGAAATACTAATTAATGAAGAATGTAGTGGTCTGGATTGCTTTTAGAAAGAGAAGCTCACTCCTTGATAGTTTCTATATCCACTGTGTGTTTACTTTGTTATCCTGACAGCACTTTCTAAATGGCAAAAAGGAAACTTTGAGAAAGAATGCACAATAACAGAAAATGAGAAGATTATAAATATGAACTCTGGCTCTCTTAATGGCTAAACCTTAATTAACCTCACTGGGACCAGGATTTCATTCTGCAGGTTTCATAGTTTCATAGTTTCATAGTTTCATAGTTTCAGTTAGGGTTGGAAGGGACCACAAGGATCATCTAGTTCCAACCCCCCCGCCATGGGCAGGGACACTCTACACTAGATCAGGCTGGCCAGAGCCTCATCCAATCCATCCAGGTTTCTGATCATGGTTTTCAAGCCACAGAATCAAAGGGTGAAGAAATATTAGTATCAATAGTATGGAAAAGTGGCAGGTGCCAAGAACCACAATGTATTTTACAAACTTCAGAAAGCTTTCTCTGTCTTTGCACTGTCACCAAACTTCTCACATGAGTAATTTTCTGTGTCACACTTGGAACAGTCACAGTAGCAAAATTTGGGATATCACATTTCGGTGCTGCCACTTATTTCCTTTCTCTCTCAGTCTCTGTTGCCTGGCCTAATGTCATTGTTTGTCTTGTTCTGGTTTTGCCCATGATAACCCTCAAACTACAAAATATCCTTTAACTTTGTTTAGGGTTATCTATTTTTTCAGAGCCTAGCAAGCTGCTTTGACAGTTTCAATTTCATGCTACATTTTTCCACTAAAATGAGATCTCAGACCCACTGTTGATACAGCTAACAGTAGCCAAGATTACAACAAGAAGACCTGTATACAGAAGAGATTCTTTGCTGCACAAAATCAATTTCATCATTTGCCAAACAAGACTGAGGAGCTGTCATTCACTAAGTTGCTGTAACAAGATGCCTTGGAGTGACCACATCCTCAGGCAGAGAGAGATGAGATTAAACCCACTCTGTCAGAAGTAAAGCAAGGTGGAAGACAGCCTTAAAACTGAAGAAGAATGTCCAAGATGAAAAGAAAACACAATTCCTGTTGTCAAGCTGACAAACTGTCAAAACTTCAAGAACATACTTGAGTTGCATCTTTCTCTGCATTATCAGGTGCTGAGGAGTCCAGAGTGAAAGGTCTGTTTTGTGCTATGGACTCTCTTCAGTCTGCCCCTAGGATCCAGCTCCCTCTTCTGAATCCTCTCATACTCTGCAGTAGTAGAATATGGCAGAAGAAAGCTTTCACTTGCAAGAACTTAATTCCACAGACACTTGGGCTACCCAAAACAGTTCAAAGCCTCTGTGATCTGGATGATGGAGCTTTGACCTTTAAGTCAGGTATTTAATCACTGCATGAGCAGGAACTTTGTGACTACACATAGAACGGAGCATAAGTTACTGAAGGTACCTTTTCTTCCTGTCAAATATTATGGGACTGATTTTTCATCTAGTTAATTATGTCTAATGTCAAATTAGAATTTGCCAGTGTTGATTATAATTGGTTGTGTTTTGCTGCAGAAGGAAATTCTTAATGCTGTGTTGTTTAAATCATAGTTCTGGAGAAGCAGTTGAGAAGGATTCTTCCCAGTGAAGAGCTGACAATTGCAATTGTGGATTAATTGAAGCAGACGAAGCAATTTAGCCAGGACACCTTTCTCACTCTCCTTGTCTCATCTTCCTTATTTGGTACCTTGCATACAAGAGAAAGAAACAGCACAGCTTATGTTCCCACAGTCTTAAACAGAGATGTTGAATGTTTTGGATAAAGATAAACGCAGGGAGCAGTGCTGAGATCTGGATTAGACATAGGTCAAAATCCAGGTTTGTTGGTCAGGTCAGGGCCAGGATCAGGTTCTGATTTGTGTGTGTTCAAGAGCTTGGTGTACTTCTGGATGAGATTTCTCATCAGAATGGGAGTGCCATCCATTACGCTCATCTTCTGACAGCCTTCATCTTTAGAAATGTGGGTCAGCTACTCCTTTGTGAAAGCTGCACCACTCATCTCAGTCTCTGGAAACTGGCAGACTGTTCCTTAAACTTTTTGGCAATAGCTGGACCTCACTGGAAGAGGAACCTCTCCATTGTTTGCAAAGGCGCTGGGGCCAAACCCATGAATCTGGTTTATGATTCGAGGACTGGAATCTGAGTAACCTGGAGGAATTTGTACTTGAAATTTGGATTTTGGCCTATTGTAACTCCTTTCTTGCTTCTATTTCTTATATTTTGATGAGGTGTTTGAGCAGTATAATTCACAATGAAACCAAAAATATATGATCCAGTCTGGAGCAAAGAATATGGGGTTTTACTTTGTCTTCTGACTGCTACCTATTCTCTGGCCCTTGTTTCATGATCCTAGGAAGACAAGGTCCATTTTTTATGGGAGGGGATACGATTATCACCAATGCAGCTAGAGATAAGAGATTGCAGCAAAAGAGCTGAGATCATAGTTCATGGCAAACAGGTGAAATAAAATTTTAGCTGCTGTAAATCTGGTAGTATTCTAGTAGTCAGGGATTCTTGGAAGTTACAGTTTAGTCTGCCATTGCAGTTTTGTGTCAGAAGAGGGTGCCTATCAGCAGAAAATCACCATAATATCTCTCATGTCTCATTTGTTTTTCTTAGTTGTGGTTCTAAATCTAATACCTCTGGGTCAAAATCAGAGAGGTTGTCTCCAAAGGAGGCCTTACAGTAGGCATCTGTTAGTGCTCCCCAAACAAAGATGATGTGACTAATAATGCAATTCTTGAGCCAGGTCTTGAGCGTAAGGTCAATAGAAACTGGTTCTTATAGGAGACTTTTGCTACCCAGACATTTGCTGGAAGAACACAACAATTGACCTGTCACCCATCAAGTTTCTGGTATGTGTAGAGGACTCCTTCCTCATACTAAAGTTAGATGTGCCAACCAGGAATGAAGTGCTGCTGGACTGGCTGCTCACTAATCGAGAAAACCTGCTTTGTAATACCTTGGTTAGTGACAGCCTGGGCTGCACAGATCACAGTATTGTGGAATTTGGGATGCTGCTGAGCACGTGAAAGGTTAATTCCAAAGCAAAAATTTCAGAAGAGCAAACTTCAGTGTGCTCAGGGCTCAGTTGGAAGGGATCCCATGGGAAGCTTCTATGGTGATAAAGGAGCTAGAGAGTGCTGGGAGTTTTCCAAGAATGCCCTCCTAGGCACACAAACCCAACCCATCTAATGGCATCCTGGCCTGCATCAGGAACAGTATGGCCCACAGGAGCAGGGAGCTCATTCTGCCCCTGTACGCTGCACTGGTTAGGCCACAACTTGAGTCCTGTGTCCAGTTCTGGGCCCCTCAGTTTAGGAAGGATGTTGACTTGCTGGAGCATGTCCAGAGAAGGGCAACAAAGTTGGTGAGGGGCTTGGAACACAAGCCCAAGGAAGAGAGGCTGAGGGAGCTGGGGTTGCTTAGCCTGGAGAAGAGAAGACTCAGGGGTGACCTTATTGCTCTCTACAACTACCTGAAGGGAGGTTGTAGACAGGTGG
Source organism: Colaptes auratus (assembly GCA_015227895.2). NCBI lineage: Eukaryota > Metazoa > Chordata > Aves > Piciformes > Picidae > Colaptes > Colaptes auratus. The sequence continues at coordinate 8,408,413 of CM037634.1, forward strand.
GGGTTGGTCTCTTTTCTCAGGCAACCAGCATCAGAACAAGAGGACACAGTCTCAAGATGCACCAGGGGAGGTTTAGGCTGGATGTTAGGAAGAAGTTCTATACAGAGAGAGTGATTTCCCATTGGAATGGGGAGGTGGTGGAGTCACCATCGTTGGAATTGTTCAGGAGGAGACTTGATGGGGTGTTTGGTGCCATGGTTTAGTTGATTAGGTGGGTTGGATTGGTTGATACGTTGGACACGATGATCTTGAAGGTCTCTTCCAACCTGGTTTATTCTATTCTATTCTATTCTATTCTATTCTATTCTATTCTATTCTATTCTATTCTAAAGGCAAGGGAAGTAGGTGGAACAAGAGACCCCCTTGGCTTAACTGGAAGTTTCTGGTTCTGCTCAGAATCAAAAGGCAAATGTACCAGAGATGGAAAAGTGGAATGCTATCTGTTGAAGATTACAAAGGCATTACCAGCGTATGCAGAGATGCAGTTAGGAAAACAGAAGCTCAGCTTGAACTGGTATTGGTTAAAGATGTCAAAAAGGGTTCTTCAGATAAATTACCAACAAGCAGAAATAGAAAGGCCCACTATTAAACAGGAGAGGTGAACTAGTTACCAATACTGCTGAAAAAGCAAAGGTCCTCAACACCTTCTTCACCTCTGTCTTTAGTAATGCTGCTGGGTTGCAGGTCATGAGAATAAAAATGCAGGTTGATGCAGATGTAGACCCACCTCCAGTGAAGGAAGAATTGGTTTGTCACCTATTACAGAAGCCTGGTCCATACAAATTGATGGCCCTGGATGCCATTCTCCCAAGGGTGCTAAGAGAGCTGGCTGATGTTGTTGCAAGGCTGCTCTCAAAGTCTGTGAGAAGTCATGGAGATCAGGCATCTCTGAAGACTGGAAGAAGGCTGAAATTCTAAATACTTAACAAAACCTTTTAGGTATTTCTACTGTCTAGCATTTAGAAACTAACTGAGAATGGAGCCCCAGAGAGGATTTCTGTCTCAGCAACCTTATAGTTGGAGATGATGGCAAACCATCTGGCAAGTAATTTCCTCACTGGAGTCTCCCATTTTGACAAACCTTCATGATAAAGCAGATTTCTGGGTTTAGATCATCTTCCATCAAGTGGTATAGGTATTTAGGGGTTTGTAGCCCTGAATGTGTCACTAACTGCTATGTCAGCTGGGTTTCTGTGCTTTGTTGGCAAGGTGCTACAAACCCAAAGTCATTAAGGTTTGATCTGACATAGCGTTTTGCTTGTCAGGAAACATTTTTTCCCTCCTTCTTTGCATAACAATTAGTTATATTTTATTGGCTTTCACTCCAGAGGGGTAGGTGTGAAACAGAAGTACTGCTGCTCCTTTGAAAACATAGCTAATTTGCAGTCTCAGTAAAGAGGAGTCAAAGGCTTGGGGTGTTTTGGTATGCACCAGAGAGCACCCTGGCCTCTGTGCCAGGTGGACTTGCTAGGGAGGCAGCCTTGTGTCCCTAGGATGTTGTACTTCACTCTGCAGAGAGAATAGTCCAGATAAAGGTCCTCCCACTCTCTCTTTGCATGGCAGCAGCAGTTGTGAAGGGCTCTGTCTATATGCTTTTGTCACATTGCTGATGATAATGCAGTTAGGCTCATTTGCTGCTGGCTGCATGCACTCAATACACAGTTTCTAGGTCATGGGAAATGAGTGGATGAGCTCTAGAAAAAAGAAATCCTCCCCTTCGGTACAGCTGGTCAGGTTTCTGGGAAAAAGCCTTTATGGGGGCCCCTCAGTTTAAGGAAGATGTTGAGTTGTGTGAAAGTGTCCAGAGAAGGGCAACAAAGCTGGGGAGGGGAGCACAAGCCCTGTGAGGAGAGGCTGAGGGAGCTGGGGTTGCTTAGCCTGGAGAAGAGGAGGCTCAAGGGGAGACCTAACTGCTGTCTGCAACTACCTGAAAGGTGATTGTAGCCAGGTGGGGGTTGGTCTCTTCTCCCAAGTAACCAGCACCAGAACAAGAGGACACAGTCTCAAGCTGTGCCAGGGGAGGTTTATTAGGATAAAGAACTCCTGGATATTAGGAAGAAGTTCTTCCCAGAAAGAGAGACTGGCCATTGGAATGGGCTGCCCAGGGAGATGATGGAGTCACCATCACTGGAAGTGTTTATAAAAAGACTGGGCACTTAGTGCCATGGTTTAGTTGATTAGATGGTGTTAGGTGATAGGTTGGACTTGATCTCAAAGGTCTTTTCCAACCTGGTTAATTCTGTATTCTGTATTCTGAATGATAGTTCATCTAGAAGCTGATATGGCAATGGTGCAGACATGTTGAGGAGTGTGGCTTAAGTTAGCCAGTATTGGGGGAATTTTAGCTATGGGGACAGTTATGTTACCTTGGTGCAAACAAGGGAGGCAATCCCAGACAAAAAGTAGCTGTACAGCCAAGATATTTGCTATTTTACTGTCACTGTGGACCTGCTGTGTTTAAGACAAAAATGGTGATGTTACCAAAGACTCCTTTATTGCCTACACCATTTTTTGTGTGTACAGAGATTTCAATTGCATAAATGAAAATTAGGAAGCAGCATTGCTTTCATTAGTGAACTGTGTTCTGTTGCTAAGCATTTTAACTTAAGTGTTTTGAACCATTCCTGTATCCACTATTTGCTGAAGGAAGAATCTTTCCAGTGCTGCTGCACCTTGCCTTGTGTACTAGTGGGTTACTACTGACAGCAGTGATGCCAGGTGATTACCATTTTTTAAAGAGCTTCCCAAGTCAAGTATCTCCAAATTGGGATTTGTACTGTAGCAAGAGCTTCAGCGAGTGCTTTTCAGGATGATAAGCATAATAGCATCCTGCAGCTGTGTGGATTGGAGATGCAGCTGAGCCTAAACTTGCTAAATGACTCAAACAAATACATTTGATAAATCTGATGTTCTGAGATGAATCAATGTTGTCGCCCTGTGCTGTGGCAACAGAATGGCAATGATGCCTCTGAAGCTAAATTCAGCCAAGGCAAACACAGGCCCTTCATCTAGATGGAAAACTCCAGCAACTGTACAGGTTGGAGGCCAAGTAGCTTGAATGCATCTTTGCAAAAAAAGAGATCTGTGGATCCTAGTGGACAACAAACTGGGCATGAACCAAACAAAGCCAAACACATCCTGGTTTGTGTTGGTGAGAGTCGAAGCAGGTTGAGGGAACTGAGCCTCTATTGCTCACTACTATCAACAACTTTGTTTCTTGAAAGTCATCAATCTTTATGATTCCTTACTGCCTGTTAGCAAGGGAGATCCTCAGAGAGGAATTTGCCAGCATATAGACATTAAAAAATGTCAAGCAACTGCTGTCCAACTCCACAATCATCCATCAAAATGAACAGAGGCTGTTCCTGATTGCCAGCTATGCATTTATTTGTTTTTCAGTGGTTTTGGAGCCATTCTCAGCCATTCATTAAGAGATGGACCTGAAGCACCTTATTCTTTCTGTTGAGTAATGCTGACACCAACTGAACAAAGTATAAATTGGAAACGGACTTGCTGCTGCTAAGGAATTACATCAAAGACAAGCCAACAACTTCACTCATCTTGCTGTGCATGCAGTGACAGGGTTGCTTGTATGCAGTAATTGAGTGTTACACTAAGTGCTTATGATCACACAACTTTTTGAGAGCCAGAGAGATTGTAAGTGCCAGTGTGTGGAGATGACTGCTATTGCATAGCCCAGATTGTGCTCTTCCACCTGCAGCTGAATTCTCGATGCTGGAATTCCTCCCATGCCTTTTCAAGCCAACCATGTCATGAAAATGGTTGCCAATGATCTATCCAGAGCTTGGCATCAGTCCTTGACTGAGTGGGGGGGAAAAGTGTGGCCAACAGAGTAACTGAATAGAATTGAAATAATTTTTAACCCAGCAATCTGATCTGTCTGCTTATGAACAAAACCTTTTCTTTTGCTGCTCCTACAAGCAATCAACAGAGTATTTTAGTTTTAGCTACATTGCCTGTAGCAAATGTACCTACAAATGCTGACCAGAAGTTTGATGTGATGCTCTGTGCTCAGTCACAGTTGGACATGTTAGCCACCAATAGCCCAGTGTTTCCTTGTGATATGTTTGAGAATCAAATTCACTGGCTGCTGCTTTTGAAAGAATTTCCTGAGGAGTGTTGTAGGTTTCTGCACCAAATAACTTGAACTTTTTGTCACCATGAGCATAGAATCATAGAATCAGTCAGGGTTGGAAGGGACCACAAAGATCATCTAGTTCCAACCCAACATTCATTTCAACAACTTCTGCTGCATGTCAACACATCACTATTACTGATTATGCTCTATTTGACACCAGAACTGCCTTCAATTCTGGTAAATTCAAGATCTTTACCAAAAGCAACCCAATTTGTACTGTTATCATCATGCCTTTTCCAGGAAAACAATCTGACCAAATGGCTCAATCAGAGACCTATAAAAAGGATTATGAGAGGCTCACTTCTCATTAGTCAGTGTATTTACTCTTGCCCAACTACTCAAGCCAGCCCAGATGAGCTAAACTTGGGACAGCTCAGTCCAAAGAAGAGTCTTCTCAAAGAACAGTCTTCTCAACCATGCTCTGTCAGAAAATGGTGATACAAGTGAAAATAAGCTGTGAAGGCACCTCCAGAATTGCATTTAATTTGTATTTACAGAGCAGGCCAACTCATGATTGCAAGAATCAGTAAAGGTGGACCAAATTAACACTTGGTGATACAACTTTGTGGAAGGTCACTGAAGTATTTACTTAAATGGAAAAAACACTTTCAAAGTATCAAGCAGTATACAGAAAGATCACAGCAGAAGTGGGTGCATGCTGACAGATGACTATACTATCTATTGGTGTATAGACACAGGTGGATCATAACAAGATCACAGAAGAGGCCATTTCTGATGCCCTCTTGGAATGCACAGGAGTGTTTTCTCTTGATGCAGAAGTTGTTAATGAGCCATTGAATGTTTTCCTTTCCTCTCTCTAATTATATAGCAGCAGCCTGAAATATAGAAAGGCTCCACTCTTTGGTTTTCTTGATACCATGCTGGTGATAGCTCAAAGTCATGTTCACTTGCTGTTGACTGCCCCATGCTTCTGCAGCACAACAAGGAGAGGATATATAACAGGAACAGTACTTATATGAAATAATAGCATTAATTAATTTATAACTTAATGCCTTCAGTAAGTTTTACAGAGGCTGGGATCAATACAAAGAGAAATGTATTGAGACAGATACCTGGAAGAAGATGAGGTTGTCAGGGCAGTCAGGACCTGGGTGACAAGAGCATGTGGAAGGCATGTGACATGAGACTAAGATGAAGAAATGGTCTTTTGAAGGGAAAAAAAGAGGGGAAAAAAGAGGGACTTACACTGTCTGCCTGGGATACAATAAGTGGTCTAGGCAAGTTGCTGCTTTGGTGGGACTAATGTTCACAGACACAGTGAGATCAGAGCTGCACAACTGTTTCCAACTTCTGCTCACAGACGAATACTCTAATGGTGTCTGAGGCCATCAAGGAACCTGCCAGTCTGAGTTTCTCAATGCAGCTCCTCTTCTGGTGTATCTGTTTGTCAGACCTACTTGAGCCCTTAGGTTTAGACTCCTAGTAGAGGCTGGAGGAAGGAGGAAGAATGAACTGAAATACTGCTGCGGTCTGCACTAGTAAGAGGAAGATTTGGGTCCTCCTGAGAATCCCTCATCAACTGTCACCAACCCTGTACTGACTTCTGAGGCTTCCTAAGTGTTAACCTCAGCTCCTAGCATGAACTAACCACCTTCTTCCTCTGAACTGAGCTTGCTAAATTCATTCTGACATGCAATATTTAAAGTTCAAACAGTCTATAAAATATTAATTAAAAAATGGTGGCTTTGCCCTGACATAAGATTGGCAAATCCAGACAAAATTGCCAAGTGCTGTGCAGCTGTATCGAAGCTGAATAACAACCTTCAACCCATAAATGAAATGAAATTTCCCTAAGAGTTTATTGATGTTTCCCATCATGACACAGTGCATATGGTTCAAGTCATTCAATAAAGTTCCCTATAAAAAGGACATTAACCTATAATTCTGCCATTAAATGCCGACAGTCAATATTACTTCTGTAGAAGGGAAGCTGCCTCAGTTTCATTCTTGCTAATTCAGCCCCAGATATCAGTAATTTATCTTTATTGCATCACTGCACCTTAATCAAAAGCAGGGAATGTAACTACATAAAATGATTTCTGACTTAATTATGTGCTTTAAAAAAAAAAAAAAGAAGCTATTTCATATTAGGTAATCCTTATGGTGATGGGAGGGGGGGAAAAAAGCCCCAACAGTCTGTAGTCTCTCAGGAAACATTCTACATAGATGAAAACTTGTAATCATATTTTAAATCATATTTTTCTTTTCACAAAACTTCATCTCTGAAGTGTTTTGAGAATTAATATATGATCTGTTTGTCTCAATAATGCCATGCTAGAAGTCTGGTTTATGTAGCCTCGCCACAACCTGCTTATGAGTCCTCAGATAATAGCAGAAGATCCCTATTTGCCCCTGTACACTGTACTGGTTATGCCACACCTTGAGTCCTGTGTCCAGTTCTGGGCCCCTCAATTTAGGAAGGATGTTGACTTGCTGGAACATGTCCAGAGAAGGGCAACAAAGTTGGTGAGGGGTTTGGAACACAAGCCCTATGAGGAGAGGCTGAAGGAGCTGGGCTTGCTTATCCTGGAGAAGAGGAGACTCAGGGGAGACCTTATTGCTCTCTAAGGGAGGCTGTAGACAGGCAGAGGTTGGTCTCTTCTCCCAGGCAAGCAGCACCAGAACAAGAGGACACAGTCTCAAGCTGTGCCAGGGGAGGTTTAGGCTGGAGGTTAGGAAGAAATTCTACACAGAGAGAGTGATTGCTCATTGGAATGGGCTGCCCAGGGAGGTGGTGGAGTCACCATCATTGGAGATGTTCAGGAGGAGACTTGATAGAGTGCTTGGTTGCATGGTTTAGTTGATTAGGTGGTGTTGAATGATGGGTTGGAAGCGATGATCTTGAAGGTCTCTTCCAACCTGGTTTGGTTTACTCCTATTATTCTATTCTATTCTATTCTATTCTATTCTATTCTATTCTATTCTATTCTATTCTATTCTATTCTATTCTATTCTCTGCAGATCTCAGCTATTGCTTTTTCCCTCCTGTTTGCCTTTGCAGCACAAGATGAGAGTCATGTAGTGACTGTGAAATATTGTCCTGTTTTCTCAGACCTTCCGTTCTCTTGTTTCGCTTTTTGAATTGCCCTTTCCTCCAATTTACTGCCAGAAGTTCTCAGGATATCTTGTTCTGGAAAGAATTTTTACTCAATCATTCTGCAACTGCTTATGGTGCTTGTGGTGATGATGATGTCCCTTTTTTTTGCAGCATTGTTCAATAGTCTGAAACAAGGAACAGAACCTTTTATTTTTTTTTTTTTTTTTATTTCACTCCTTATTTCCTTTTCAATACCAGGACTGAAAATATCCCTCTACATCTACTTCTAGTCACATAGGTCTTCTTAGTAAAAATGGAAAAAAGAGTTCTGGAAGTTCACAAATAAATGATTGTCTTAGTACTGTCATTACTCCATCTGATAGGGGTTTAACTTTTCATATTTATTACTTTTCTGGGTAGTGGAATATGACAAATGAGTTTCTGAAACTGGGAAACAAGCTATGCCTTTCATCAAGTAGCCTTTCATCACTAGCCTGGAGAAGAGGAGACTCAGGGGTGACCTTATTGCTCTCTACAACTACCTGAAGGGAGGTTGTGGACAGGTGGAGGTTGGTCTCTTCTCCCAGGCAGCCAGCACCAGAACAAGAGGACACAGTCTCAGGCTGCACCAGGGGAAGTTTAGGCTGGAGGTTAGGAAGAAGTTCTTTGCAGAGAGAGTGATTGCCCATTGGAATGGACTGCTGGGGGAGGTGGTGGAGTCACCATCATTGGAGGTGTTCAGGAGGAGACTTGATGGGGTGCTTGGTGCCATGGTTTAGTTGTTTAGGTGGGTTGGGTTGGTTGATAGGTTGGACGCGATGATCTTGAAGGTCTCTTCCAACCTGGTTTATTGCATTGTATTATTAATGAAATTATGCTTTGTGGACAGGGTAAAAATGTGAACGTTAAAAGTATCTCCTTGTCTCATCTTGACATATACTGAATAAGGTCATCTGAGCAATCCCATCCCTATGCGTTATCCTTGTTTGAAGAAATCCTCCATTCTTTAATGGAATTCATCCTAGAATGCTGTGGATCCCAGCAGAGAAATCAGAATCTTAAATGGGCATAAAAATAAAAGAACACTGATGATATGAATATTTATGACAATTATGATTAGAAGAGCTTCTAGCTACCAAAATTACATCTTGATTTGTATTTGCTGGGAAATTATAAATGGTTTTTAAGGTATCCCTGAATTAACACTTGAATAAGCCAGCTCATTGCTGTACAGCTGAAAATCCTGTACTCACTTAGCCACTTTTTTAGTAGGCTTTAAGTCCTCCTGTGATCCATGTCAGCAGTTTGTGTTGATCCAATGAGTGTTTGTTGAGGTTAGGGCTGGGCACTAAACAAATGATAGACACTCAGTTAAGGCATCTCCATTTGTAAAGGGGAGAAGAAAGGGCACTGCCCTCTTGAGGACTTAACCCTGGTGCTCACTTAGCTTTATACTGAATATTTTGTATATATATAATGGAATATTTTGATGGTCAATTTAGGGTCACCTGTCCTGTCTGCTCCTCTCTGCAGATGCGACCTCTTGAGTACTGCACCCAGAATCTGGCACACAAGATTTAGCAGTGACCTTGGTCTCCATCGGAGAAGCTATAGGCAAGAACCTTTCTGCATACTGGTCCTTGATAGTAACTATAAATGTTGAGCATTATCACTCTGTGGTGGTTTTGTGCTGGGTTAACACCCTTTTCTGAGAACAAAAGAATAGAGGCAGGGTCTTGCAGGTAGCACCCTGCAATTCTCACCTAAGAGAATTAGTCTGTTCCACTCCCCCCAGTACAGCTAGTTAAAATACCCAAATCTTTCTCTAAACTTGGAAACATTGACCTCTGAGTAATTCCTAAGCCATACAAGGTTTAGTCTGGGGGAACTCCAAAGATGTTTTCCCCTTCATCCCCCCCCAAATCCTTGAAATTAATATATACTCTATTATTATTATAGTATTATAAGGTTTAAAGACACCTCTTTGATCTCTACTCCAAGCCGACTCCAAATTATTACTTGTGGATGGCTCTTTCCACATCCAATCTCTGTTGGCCCCTCCAGGGGGGGGGACTCCACCACCTCCCTGGGCCCCATTCCTAGTCTTAACATCCCATGAGGCAGTAATTTGCTTCCATGCCTGAATCTAGGGTATTTTGTGGAACAAGCTGAACTAGCTGAAACCAGTACTGTGATCTTTCTCTATCACTTGGAAACATTGACCTCTGAGTAATAAGCCATACAAGGTTAATTTGTTCCCCTTCATCCCCACCCCAACATATATACTCTCTATTATTCAGATATTACCAAGGTTGGAAGAGACCTCAAAGATCATCAATCCAACCTGTCACCACAGACCTCATGACTAGACCATGGCGCCAAGTGCCACATCCAATCCCCTCTTGAACCCCTCCAGGGACGGTGACTCCACCACCTCCCTGGGCAGCCCATTCCTAGTCATGAGGCAGCATTTGCTACTATGGGTATCAACTATCTGTGAACAAGCTATTTTCCTTCTTAGGTCAGCAAAGGCACCATTCACTTTCTGTATTTATATTCCTGCTCTGATGTTTCCTCTCTTCAGAATTTCTAATCCCTTTAGTTCCTGTCCGTCTTTTCTTTGAGAATAAAAGTCTGGCAGCTGGGATAGCAAAAGCTTCAGACACACAGCATGAACATCTGGGAAATGTGACAGTAAAGCGTTGAGACCAAGAGCCAAGTAGTTGGCTTAAGTCCTTTGCACTGCAGTCACTGGGTTATCTCAGTCCTTGGAGACCAGTATCACGTGAGCCTTTCTTTAACAGCATTGCTAGAAGTATCATCATGGAAGCATCTTCTCATCTCTTTCTGCAGCTTGATCAAGTTCAGTAAGGGCCAGAGGAAGTTCAGAATAAATGCTATAACAGGAAACTTTCTGGCCTGTGTTATGCCCAGCTCAAATTCTGTCCCTGGACCTAAGTAGCAGTGGCAGCAAGCATGTGCTGTTTGTGTTGATTCTCCTCTGTTCTTCTGTTCCCCATGCAGCAGTGGGAGTATGCCTTACGTTGGCATAATCTTTTACCGGAACTAAAACCGTCCTGCCCTGTATCAGGAACAGTGTGGCAAACAGGAGCAGGCAGGTCCCTTCCAACCCTAACTGAAACTATGAAACTATGAAACTAAGGTCATTCTGCCCCTCTACTCAGCACTGGTTAGGCCACACCTTGAGTCCTGTGTCCAGTACTGGGCCCCTCAGTTTAGGAAAGATGTTGAGTTGCTGGAATGTGTCCAGAGAAGGGCAACAAAACTGGGGAGGGGTTTGGAGCACAAGCCCTATTAGGAGAGGCTGAGGGAGCTGGGGTTGTTTAGCCTGGAGAAGAGGAGACTCAGAGGAGACCTTATTGCTTTCTACAGCTACCTGAAGGGAGGTTGTAGACAGGCAGAGGTTGGTCTCTTCTCCCAGGGAACCAGCACCAGAACAAGAGGACACAGTCTCAAGCTGTGCCAGGGGACGTTTATGGTGGATGATAGGAAGAAGTTCTTCATAGAAAGAGAGATTGCCCATTGGAATGTGCTGCCCAGGGAGATGATGGAGTCACCATCACTGGAGGTGTTTAGGAAGAGACTGGATAGGGTGCTTGGTGCCGTGGTTTAGTTGATTAGATAGTGTTGGATGATAGGTTGGACTTGATGACCCCAAAGGTCTCTTCCAACCTGGTTTATCCTATCCTATCCTATCCTATCCTATCCTATCCTATCCTATCCTATCCTATCCTATCCTATCCTATCCTATCCTATCCTGTCCTGTCCTGTCCTGTCCTATCCTATCCTGTCCTGTCCTGTCCTGTCCTGTCCTGTCCTGTCCTGTCCTATTCACCACAAAATCAGATATTTTTTGTTTGCATTTGTCTCCCCCTCTGTCTTTGCCTGATTTTTCAGATGACTCCATCAGAGTCATTGCTAACCGTAAAAATCGCCATTGCTCTGGTTTCTCTCAGAGGGCAATCTGTTTTTACTGCCTTCCAAAAAACCATTGACTCCAGGGGCTTATGGCTTTCTTGAGTTGCTTTTCTTAGCACCTCATACAACTGAAATCAGATAAAACAAAGGAATAGCACAACACGAGGAAGACATTTTGCTACTTGTCTTCCACCATAAAAAAACTTCCACCAACATGGCAAAGTGTTTGAATGAGAGTTTATAGATGAAGAACAGCTAATACCTAAACTAGAGAGAGACAGGAAAAGGCTTGCAGAATTTTGACCTCAGGAAGTTTGCACCTTTGGGTTGATTTACTTATTTTTCTGATTTCTGCAGGTCTTTTTATGTTACCTTTCCATTGGGTATCATGGTTGCTAACATTGTGCAAATCAGAAGTGATCACAACACTTGACTGAAAGTAACAAATCCAACCACAATGATTTGGGATGATGAAGAAACACAACTGAGACGTGCACAGGGAAAGCATGCATGTGTGCTGTGGAGAAATCTACAGGCAAGAACAGAGATCCAAACACTGAAGTAGCAGGTGAGCAGTTTGTCCAAGTGTCATGAAGATTACCATGCTGTACTTCAGTCTGATTTGGGTTGTGCCTTTGTTAATGCTTGCACAGTGCTGTGAGAAGACACATTTTATTTAGCATGAGCTGTACTCTTTGGTAGAATAATTTCTCTGTAATTGAATTGGTTTCTGTATAATCAGAGAATTTAACCACTTCTTTCAGAACCCTGAGGGGTCTGACCGGTTTTGTCCATTTCCTTTACCGTATTCATGGCCAAAGACCTGGTTTCATCCCCATATTAACCCACTGAGGGCATCAGCCCTGCCCCAGTGACACTGAAGCAGGGCCAGTATCCAGCTTACAGCATAGCTGTGCTCAGGGGATGCCTGCTGGCCTCCAGATCCCCTGCAGCCCCTGGCCTCCCAGGGAGCTGACAGCCCATGCTGTACCCTGCCAATCTGCACTGTCACTCCAAAAGACAGATTTCCTTTTTTCCCTTAAATTCATCTCAGGGAAGTATACACAATTCTTTGTTTCTCTGCAATTTCTGTCTTACTGCATCATACACTGAAGTATAGTACCTGGAGACACTTGATATCTTCAAATGTGGTAATGCCTCTCTTCTTTATTCCTCAGATCTAGAGGTCCAGAACCTTTAAATGTCCTTGGAACTCCCGTTTCAAAACTGGCAATCCACAGTAAGTAAAAATACTTTCAAAAGCATGTGTTTATGATGCAGTTGGACTCAGTCACAAGCAAGGGTTTAAAACATTACCAAAACAAACTTTTAAAGGCTGTTTTTCTCTGGTGGACTCTTGAGTGTTTTCAGAAAATAAGATAAAAGTAAAGGTACAGGGGACAAAACTTGAACTTTTAAATGTTGATCATTATAGTGAAGTGTAGCCGTGCTAAAAGTCATACCTATTATGAGAGATACATCTAGAATACAGCAAGTACTGCCAAGCAGAGTGAAAACATAAAGGAATAATTAAACAAGGGTGTAAAGAAACTCTGAATGGTCACAGTGTGACCATTAGTTTGAATGGCTAAATCACTGGGCATTTTAGAAATAAAGAAAGTAACACAGATTTGATAACAGATTTCATGCAAACAGCAGTACTCTCATTACATGAATGGATTTACTGAGTGCATGCAGCAACATTCCATGCCATGAATGGAGCACCCACTTGCACTAGGGATTTGTCTGCACCTTATTCATCAGGATCTTTATGCATCCTTATGCATCAGGAACAGTGTGGCCAGCAGGAGCAGGGAGGTCACTCTGCCCCTGTATTCAGCACTGGCTAGGCCGCACCTTGAGTCCTGTGTCCAGTTCTGGGCCCCACAGTTTAGGAAGGATGTTGACTTGCTGGAACGTGTCCAGAGAAGGGCAACAAAGTTGGTGAGGGGTTTGGAACACAAGCCCTATGAGGAGAGGCTGAAGGAGCTGGGGTTGCTTAGCCTGGAGAGGAGGAGACTCAGGGCAGACCTTATTGCTTTCTACAACTACCTGAAGAGAGGTTATAGACAGGCAGAAGTTGATCTCTTCCCCCAGGCAGCCAGCACCAGAACAAGAGGACACAGTATCAAGCTGTGCCAGGGCAGGTTTAGGCTGGATGTTAGGAAGTTCTATACAGAGAAGGTGATTGCCCATTGGAATGGGCTGCCCAGGGAGGTGGTGGAGTCACTATCATTAGAGGTGTTCAGGAGGAGACTTGATGGGGTGCTTGGTGCCATGGTTTAGTTGTTTAGGTGGGTTGGGTTGGTTGATGGGTTGGATGCGATGATCTTGAAGGTCTCTTTCAACCTGGTGTATTGTATTGTATTTGTATTGTATTGTATTGTATTGTATTGTATAATTTCACAAGCCCTGTGAGAAGAGGTTGAGGAAGCTGGCATTGCTTAGCCTGGAGGAGGCTCAGGGGAGACCTTATTGCTCACTGCAACTACCTGAAAGGAGGTTATTGACAGGTGGGGGTTGGTCTCTTCTACCAGGCAACCAGCACCAGAACAAGAAGACACAGTCTCAAGCTGCACCAGGGGAAGTTTAGGCTCAAGGTGAGGAGAAAGTTCTTCACAGAAAGAGTAATTGGCCATTGGAATGTGCTGCCCACAGAGGTGGTTGAGTCACCATCCCTGGAGGTGTTCAAAAAAAGACTGGATGTGGCACTTGGAGCCATGGTTTAGTTGTCAGGTGGTGTTAGGTAATAGGTTGGACTTGATAATCTCTGAGGTCTTTTCCAAGCTGGTTATTCTGTGATTGTGATAAAGATCCCATATATTTGTCTGGGGTTTTTTTCACTTGTCAGACCATACAGACATGCCTGTTGTGAGAAGTGTGTCAACCACTTATTGGTTTCAACTTCAAAAGTACAAAATTGCCCATCAAAGCCTCCTAAAAGATGTAATGGTTTAAATTTACTCCTATAAAGCTTAAAACTGGACTCACACTGATGTTTCTCTGCCTTTTGCTAAGAAACTGGCCTTCTTGGACCAATTTCTATGAATACCTGATGTGAGAACTTCCCAGCTTATCCAGAGACCTGACAGATCAAGCTCCATCAGAGAAGACTTGCAGGTTTTAGACTTCTAGGGGGTTGAAGGGGGAAGACTGTCTACTGCACACCTCTTTTGTGTACCAGCAAAGCTCCAGCTCAGGTGTGGTCATCTGTAGATGAGGCTGTATTGTCATTAGGACTGAAACAAACCAACTTGTGCACATCTGCCAGCAGCCTATGAGGGTTTTTGGACTATTTTGCTCAATGATTGGATTTTGAGGGTTTTCATTTGCTTTTGGAAAACCTCCTTAGTTGTGCCATATAGATTGTTCTTAGCAGTATACTTGACCCTTTCCTCTGCAAGCAGACAAACAGAACATCTTGATAAAGTCTCTTCTCTTTACAGTTTCATCTTTAAGTTCCATCTTAATTCCAATGCCTTTTTCTTCGTTTTTTGTTTTCCCCTAGACTTTGCACTGAAAGGTCCTCCAGCTAGATTCTGCCCCTTCATCATGGAATTTACACCCCATCCCCTCCACTGACGCAAACTTTGGAGAGCAGCTTTGTGGAGGATAACCTAAGTGCTGCCTCCAGAGCTAAGTGTGCTGTCCTTGCTTGTTATTGTAACATTGATATACATATCTTCCTTTCCTCATTTGTTATATCCTAATGTCATTAGGACAAGCCTGCAGCGATTTTAAAAGCTGGCTGCACAACCTCTTTGACGTCATTACAGAAAGGTCTCAACTGCAGACCCTGCATATACTGTCTGTGATGGAGTGTATAAAAATCCTTGTCAGTGCTGGCTCTCAGGGAGCACTGGAAATGATTCAACTGTCTGGAATGGGCAGATGGCTGCTATCAAAGTTTTATTATCAGCATCATTATTATTACAGTGGTTTGTGACATATATTGAACTTTCAGACTGGTGTTAAATCTTAAGGGTTTGAGCAACACTTTCTGAAATTCAAACCCCTCAAATCCTTTTCTGTCTAACTCCAGAAAAAGCAGGAGCAGTTTTGAAGCAGATTTCTTGGTTCCACTTTCAGCTTTCAGAATAATTATCTCAAAATTCTTGTCCTCGTGTAAATGCTATATTTAATGGCCTTGATGTATTGCAGAACTTAAGTTCAGTACATATTGAATGATCTGCAGGGTGGAAGGAAAACATGAGTTTGTTAAAGGAGCATATGGATTGGATTGTCTACCTTTGCTTATCTTGGAAAAGCTTGTGATTAGCCCAGGCTACTAGATGCTGCTTTTTGGAGGCACCCTTTAAAACTAGTGATATCCCTAGAGGGATACAGGATTAATTGATGCAGGTTTCTTTTAAACAATTGAAATTGCCTTATGAGCAGATTTCCTCAGACCTTGTAAGAATACCTTCTTTTGTTGTTGTTGTTAAATCCTGTAGCTGCTGCCTGCATTCTCTGAGGTATTCAGCAGATGCCTCAGTTTTTTCTGGGTCGTGGTAGTGCTCCAGATTGGGTTATGTTTGCTATCTGCTCACCAGATAGCTTACATGTCAACTATATATAAGCCACCATTGCTGGTGCCATTGCTTTGTTGTAGTTGGATTTATTCAATGGCCCAAATGCAGTGGTGTTGGATCCTGGATTCTTTTTGGGTGAATTTTCCTGTTTATCTTGGTGTGATTTTCTCTATGTCTGCAGCTAGCCTGTCAGCAGAGGTCCACTCAGCAAAGGTATGATTCACTGGCATATTAGTTTCCATGATTGCTAGGCAGACATCTCCTGTTTGTTTCCTCTTCACCACCAACCTGAAGAAGTTTGACTCAATGACTTCAGTCCACTTAGTGACATCTTGGACATGGTGTCTAGGGGTCAAGCTTTTGTTTATTTACTAAGAGCCATTTTGTATTATGTTATCTTCTAAATGTCATCTTCTCCAATACCTCCATAATGCCCTGGAGTCTCTTTTGGTGTCAGGTTCAGAACCAGAAACCCTGTTATGCATCTGAAATTGCTCTTCTAGCCTAGTTTGGGTCTGATACTCTCTTACATGGCGAGGAAGTGTAATAAGACTACTTTTCATTCCTCCTTTTCCTAAATCTGGGTGTATCCTCTCTTTTGTAGCAGAGTTTTGCATGCAGTTAAGTGTAATGGTAATGCTGTGTGTCAATTCACCTCAATATGCTACATTTGTGAAAAAGTCCCTTGAAAGTAAAAGTCTGGTTGTGAATGGGAGGAGAAGGGAGAAGGAAAATAGCTTTATTACCTGACTGGCTAGAGCTGCTGTGCTCTACATTCAGCACGTTGACTTATTAGTTACATTGACCAAAGCTTTCCCTTAAACCAGCTTTTCCCAAGTGCTGAATGCAACCAGTGACAGATGCTGCAGCCTGTAAGGGATCTAGACATCAGCTTCCAGTGACACAGCTGCAAGCAATGTGAACAGAACCAGTCTGAGCTCCAGAAAATCAATCACATAGAAATGGCTTCTGGTTTGTAACCATTAGAAATTATGGCAGTGTTGGGACATTACCCAACTGCTTGTCAGCTAAATGTCTGTTCTGGGAGAGCAGGGTCATTCCTTCCACAGCTTTTTGGACTGTGTCACCTATAACCAGAGATAGCTGAGCTTCAGGGAAGTTTTTGTAAGGAAGGACTAGGGATTGCCATGAAAGGAGGTTGCAGATGGGTGGGGGTTGGTCTCTTCTCCCAGGCAACCAGCAACAGAACAAGAGGACACAGTCTCAAGATGCACCAGGGGAAGTTTAGGCTCAAGGTGAGGAGAAAGTTCTTTACAGAAAGAGTAATTGGCCATTGGAATGGGCTGCCCAGGGAGGTGGTGGAGTCACTGTCCCTGGAGGTGTTCAAAAAAGGATTGGATGTGGCACTTGAAGCCATGGTTTAAGTTGTCAGGTGGTGTTAGGTAATAGGTTGGACTTGATGATTTTTGAGGTCTTTTCCAGACTGGTTGATTCTGTGATTGTGTGAATGTTTCTTTCCCCTCTGTCATAACCATCTGGACAGTTATTTCTCTCTATACCTGGCTTTCAACAAATTCAGCTGTGTAAATCTCAGCAGTGCCAGAGCTCAGTTCCTCCTGTTCGGAGAAACTCACTGTCTTGGCCTTGTTTGTCTCCTTTGCTGCCTACAGAGTGTGGCTCTGTAGTAAAGGTCACAGGTATCAGAAATCTCAAGTCAGGAAGGAAAGGAAAGGAAAGGGTATGTTTCTCTCTCTTCCAGACATGACTGCTCTCAGAGTATCACTGAAAGTTATCTTGCTACATTTAAGTGGAATGGAATCTCCTTAGAGATGTAAAATAACATAACCACCAAACAAAGGCAAGTTTAGGGAGCCTATGTCTATGTTGTTTTCAGTTAATTTCCCTAGCAACTTTGAGCAGTCTGTCCAGGGATCCATGTCTGTATTGCCTGAATTTTAACTCAGACCCTACTCCCACTTGATAACAAGCAAAAAACCCAGAGAACAAAACAAAAGTTTTGCTGACGTCTCTCATACACATTCTCTCATCTTCCTTCAGTAATTAACATGACAGATAGTGGCACAGGGATACAGACTGACCCATATAGACTAATTTGTGTATTGCTTAGGGTTCCATAGAAAGCTTACTAAGATACAACTACCTGAAGGGAGATTGTAGCCAGGCAGAGGTTGGTCTCTTCTCCCAGGCAGGGAGCACCAGAACAAGAGGACACAGTCTCAAGCTGCGCCAGGGGAGGTTTAGACTGGATGTTAGGAGGAAGTTCTATACAGAGAGAGTGATTGCCCATTGGAATGGTCTGCCCGGGGAGGTGGTGAAGTCACCATCATTGGAGGTGTTCAGGAGGAGACTTGATGGTGTGCTTGGTGCCATGGTCTAGTTGTTTAGGTGGGTTGGATTGGTTGATAGGTTGGACGGATGCAATGATCTTGAAGGTCTCTTCCAACCCGGATTTATTGTATTGTATTGTATTGTATTGCATTGTATATGTATCATCTCTCCTACCCTGTCACCTGCACATTGGCCACAGCAACCCCATGCAGTGCTACAGGCTGGGGTCAGAGTGGCTGGAGAGAGGCCAGGCAGAGGGGGACCTGGGGGTGCTGGCTGATGGTAGGCTGAACATGAGCCTGCAGTGTGCCCAGACAGCCAGGAGGGCCAATGGCATCCTGGCCTGCATCAGGAACAGTGTGGCCAGCAGGAGCAGGGAGGTCATTCTGCCCCTGTACACTGCACTGGTTAGGCCATACCTTGAGTCCTGTGTCCAGTTCTGGGCCCCTCAGTTTAGGAAGGACGTTGAGTTGTTGGGGCGTGTCCAGAGAGGGACGACAAGGTTGGTGAGGGGTTTGGAGCGCAAGCCCTATGTGGAGAGGCTGAGGGAGCTGGGGTTGCTTAGGCTGGAGAAGAGGAGACTCAGGGGTGACTTTATTGTTCTCTGCAACTACCTGAAGGGAGGTTGTAGACAGTCAGATGTTGGTCTCTCAGGAGGAGACTTGATAGGGTCTTGGTGCCATGATTTAGTTGATTAGGTGGTGTTGGATGACAGGTTGGACACGATGATCTTGAAGGTCTCTTCCAACCTGGTTTATTCTATCCAAATTCTAAGATATTCAGCTTGACTTGAATATCTCTGCCATGAAGGCTTGCTTCTGTGGTTGTGCAAGCATAAGCTACTGCCAGATATGTATCTGACCTTGCTTTCAGAGGAAAAAGAAGCTTTAAGGAGATTTGCAATCAAAACCAGTTAATGATGAGATAAAATGGCCTAAGAAGAATTGACTTAAAAGGATAAACGAGTGCATGTTAAGTTGTGTAATGTTGCAAGTGGCTTATTAACTGCACCCAAAATAGTTCGCTGGCAGCTAAGTCAGGAAACTCCTTGGCCATTTCTGGCAGAACCAGCTCTTTGACATACCTTCATAATATCTGTACAGATGTGGCCAATGTTTCACACCCTCCAAGCAGCATGCCCAAATCTTCTTGCCATCAAGGCTTCAGATGTATTTCTTGAGCTATGAGGAGGGTGATCTGGAAGAGACTTTCACAAGCAAGACGTGATGTTAGCTCCTGAGAGCTCCATCACTGCGCTCTAAGGCTGCATCTGGTGTGTAGCAGGGTCCCAGCAGGCTGGCAGTATTTGCCTTGGCAGCTCCTTTTGGTCAGCTTCCTCCAATAGCTGTGGCTGTGGATGGCCAAAGCTGCTCTTGGTGATGGCTTAGCTCACAGGTTAGCCATACCCAGTAAACACAGGATTCTTGAATTCCAGCCCTTGATTGGCAGCCTGCTTCTTGATTGCTCATTCATCAGCAAAGACTGCTTTGGTAGGCTGGAACCAGGGCAGACCATTCCAACTGTGAGCCTGGATTCTACATGATCTAAGTGTGTCCTTGAAATAGGTTTGGCCCAGATCAAAGGGAAATAAATTGAAGTTACTATATTTTGCTATAGGATTAGAATCAGAGGAATCTGAACAAAAATAGAGCTTTTTTTTCCCTTTATTTTTTTTAGATGGTTGGATTTCTATTTTTTCATGGCAATCCTGGTGGAGTGCTTTTTTCCTGTTGCTTTAAAAAACATTGTCACTTGACCTATTTTCTTCTCAGGTTTACTTTCAGCATTTTCTGTACATCAGCTGCACACAAGGATAAAAAAGCATTAGCCTCATAAAGTTACAATATCAGCTCTGAGCCTGGCTGCTGCCAGGCTCTAAAATCCACAACAGTCAGGGCACAGGGTCAGTCGTGACAGACCTTCGTATTCTCAGGTCTGTTCATAGAAGGAAAATCTCTCCTTCATATACAGTGAGAATGTGCAGTCATGCATGTGCACAGGTTTAGTAGTCCAGAATCAGATGTGTGATAGGTGAGGTAGCATTTTAGGGAAGGGAAGGTTTGGGAAGGGAAGGGAAGGTTTGGGCAGGTTTGGGCAGGTTTGGGAAGGGAAGGGAAGGGAAGGGAAGGGAAGGGAAGGGAAGGGAAGGGAAGGGAAGGGAAGGGAAGGGAAGGGAAGGGAAGGGAAGGGAAGGGACTGGACTTCTTTTCTATAACACAATACTAGATGTTTAAGTTAGGGGTCAGTATTTTATAGGTATATAAATTCTCATATATATATCTATATATAACAAAAACATTTTTGTAGGTGCTAGATATACGTCCTTGTGTATGCTTAAAACCCCTGCAAATCAGACAACAATGGGATTTTAACTTACTTGATTTGCTGGAGTTCTATTGTTGAAAGAACCCCAAAGAACAAGAAATGACTTGCCACTTGAAAGAAAGAGATGAATGGCACACCCAGTGTATGGCTATTAGCTTTCATTTGAGATCATTTAGCTGCAGCATGTAAAAAGGATATTTTCATAGGCAATTGCTCAGTTAGAGTATAAGAGTATGGGGGCAAAAGGGCAAAAATGAGTTGGAAGCACAGTCTGTAGATATAGTAAGATTTTTGGCCATCTTGGTTTCCTGGTCCTCTGTATTCTATATGCAATACTGTGGCCAGAACAAGCTACTGTGGATGTGAGAAGAAAATATATATCATCCTGATCTAAAGCACATGTCTCAACTACTCCATCTTTCCCCAGAATTTAGCCAGTGGTAACACATTAAAACACTTATGAGCCCATTCTGCACAGGGCTGAATTGCATATGTATGCTGACCTATTCATTAAAATTCATGTGTAGTAGTGCCTTAAACTTGCCTACTACAAGGATTTTGGTTTTTTTGCTTGGATAGCCCAGACAGGATCATAAAAGCCACCAGTACTTTATATTCTAGTTCCAGCTCTGCAACAAATAAAGCTCCTTAAAATTTCATATGTATGGAATCAAATGCCACAGTATAAAGAAAACTGTTAAAGCCCCATACTACCAGTTCAAGTACCTCTAAACTACCAACTTAATCATCCCCTGTAAGGTTGTCTGTGCACTGCCTGAATTAAAACTGGTCTTATATTTCATAGCTAGAATTCCACTAAAAATGCTGCATAATATGCAAGCATTTTCCTCTCCATTGAAGACTTAGCCTCAAAATGAATCATTTCTGGAAAGAGTGAGTTTTGGTGGTGTGTTTGGTTGGTTTTCTTTTTTTTTTGGGGGGGGGGGGGGGGGGGGGGGGGGCGGGGTTTTGAAGAATGGTAGCATGAACAAGTGCTTAAAGTAGGCTAGTAGGATATAGACTGCCACTAGGCTGGACAGATGGGCAGAGTCCAACATGATGGCATTCAACAAGTCCAAGTGCTGGGTGCTGCACTTTGGCCACAACAACCCCATGCGGTGCTACAGACTGGGGGCGAAGTGGCTGGAGAGCTGCCAAACAGAAAGGGACCTGGGGGTGCTGATTGACAGCCGACTGAGCATGAGCCAGCAGTGTGCCCAGGTGACCAAGAAGGCCAATGGCATCCTGGCTTGCATCAAGAATAGTGTGGCCAGCAGGGAATTCATTGTACCCCTGTACTCAGCACTGGTTAGGCCACACCTTGAGTCCTGTGTCCAGTTCTGGGCCACTCAATTTAAGAAGGACATTGAGACTCTTGAACATGACCAGAGAAAGGCAACGAGGCTGGGGAGAGGCCTTGAGCACAAACCCTATGAGGAGAGGCTGAGGGAGCTGGGATTGTTTAGCCTGGAGAAGAGGAGGCTCAGGGGAGACCATATTGCCCTCTATACCTGCCTGAAGGGAGGTTGTAGCCAGGAGGGGGTTGGTCTCTTCTCCCAGGCAATCAGCACCAGAACAAGAGGACACAGTCTCAAGCTGCACCAGGGGAAATTTAGGCTTGAGGTGAGGAGAAAGTTCTTCCCAGAGAGAGTTGTTAGCCATTGGAATGTGCTGCCCAGGGATGTGGTGGAGTCACCATCCCTGGAGGTGTTCAAGAGGGCACTTAGTGCCATGATCTAGTGGGCATGAGGTCTGTGGTGACAGGTTGGACTTGATGATCTTTGAGGTCTTTTCCAACCTTATTGATTCTATGATTCTATAAATCCTTTAGCTAATTGATCTATTTGATCCTTCTCACCTGAGAAGAGGTCTTTTTTCTTCACTTATCCTGGACAGTTTAATGTTGGATTTGCATATTCTTCACAAGACTTAACCATTTGTATGACATGCTAAACATGTGTGATCCTACTCTTATGATAATTACTGTGAATGATGTTTTAGACCTTATGGCATAGAATCTCCTGTGGCAGCTTCAGAGTCAGCCTGAAGGCAGGGTTAGAAGGACTTTGCTTTGCTTTGGTTATAGAAATTATGTGCAGAGCATTCACTGGAACAAAATGGAGTAACTAATGAGGCTGCTAATTAAATATGACAAAAATAGATGAGATGAGTTTGCCAGCTAAAATGACAGTTGTGAAAGATGGAAGAATTTGTGAGTCCTGGCTTTTTGGTTTTATGTTTTTTTATTCAGCTTGATTTCTCTTCTTAACTAAAATTACCTTATAGATATAAAGAACCACATATTTCCACATGTTTTAAACTCTGATATTTCAACAGATTGTTTTTTTTCAAGTTCCCTACATTTTAGAATAGAGAATAGAATAGAATAGAATAGAATAGAATAGAATAGAATAGAATAGAATAGAATAGAATAGAATTAACCAGGTTGGAAGAGACCTATCATCCAACACCACCTAATCAACTAAACCATGGCACCAAGCACCCCATCAAGTCTCCTCCTGAACACCTCCAATGATGGTGACTCCACCACCTCCACGGGCAGCCCATTCCAATGGGCAATCTCTCTCTCTGTATAGAATTTCTTCCTAACCTCCAGCCTAAACCTCCCCTGGTGCAGCTTGAGACTGTGTCCTCTTGTTTGGGTGCTGGTTGCCTGGGAGAAGAGACCAACCTCTGCCTGTCTACAGCCTCCCTTCAGGTAGTTGTTGAGAGCAATAAGGTCTCCCCTGAGCCTCCTCTTCTCCAGGCTAAACAACCCCAGCTCCTTCAGCCTCTCCTCCTTGAGCTTGTGTTCCAAACCCCTCACCAACTTTGTTGCCCTTCTCTGGACACATTCCATTCTCTCCTTTGCTTCCTATTTTAGTTTAGTTTGGTTTGGTTTGGTTTTATTATTTTTTATTTTATGTTATTTTTTCTTTCTCATGGATAACTCATAGTCTCAAAAGCCCTTGGGAAGGGTGGGATTCTTATCTCTGAGTGTCACCAGAAAGGAAGATCAACAGTGTTTTGCACAGGAGTAGTAGTCAGTGCTTGGAGAATTACTTGAAACTTGCTGAGGAGCACCTTCACTCTTTCCATCCTTGTGAACCATGATGGCAAGTGTCTTGACAGGTCACTGCAGTTTCTGATGCTTCCTTTGTGACACTGACAGTCTCTACTCTCCTTTTTATTACAAGACCTACTCTTTGCATGGCCTCTGTGTTTTTAATTTTCCTGTCTGTCATTCTGTATTATTCCTGTATCCAGTGCTGCTTTAAGCTAGTTGAACCTCATAGCAGAGCAAGCAATACAGTGATAATGGTGCAGAGCTTGATGTGTGGCAGCCGCCTGGGTACTTACCCAGCTTCTCAGGCAGGTATGAGGGTTGCATTCAAGTTCTTCACTTCTTCAGTTGCAAGAAGATTACTACCTGCATTTTCAAAGTGCTAGCTTTGCAGGGGTGGTTACAGTGGTTTCCAGCACTAGGTGCCCATGACCTTTCTTCCAGATTCTCCTTCAGGCAGGAAATCTGAATGTGAGATGTAGCACCAGAACAAGAGGACACAGTCTCAGGCTGCACCAGGGGAGGGTTAGGCTGGATGTTAGGAAGAAGTTCTATACAGAGAGAGTGATTTGCCATTGGAATGGGCTGCCCAGGGAGGTGGTGGAGTCACCATCACTGGAGGTGTTTAGGAAGAGACTGATGGGGTGCTTGGTGCTATGGTTTAGTTGATTAGATGGTGTTGGGTGATAGGTTGGACTCGATCTCTATTGATGATTCTACTCCACTCCACTCCACTCCACTCCACTCCACTCTACTCCACTCTACTCCACTCTACTCCACTCTACTCCACTCCACTCCACTCCACTCCACTCCACTCCACTCCACTCCACTCCACTCCACTCCACTCCACTCCACTCCACTCCACTCTACTCTACTCTACTCTACTCCTATTCTATTCTATTCTATTCTATTCTATTCTATTCTATTCTATTCTATTCTATTCTATTCTATTCTATTCTATTCTATTCTATTCTATTCTATTCTATTCTATTCTCCTTCATGCCAAGGGAAACATTCTCCTCATGCTCCCCTTCTAGTCACAAAGCACTCTGGCTAAATTGTCAGAGGGAGTCAATAC
The DNA here is from genome assembly GCA_015227895.2 of Colaptes auratus. Lineage (NCBI taxonomy): Eukaryota > Metazoa > Chordata > Aves > Piciformes > Picidae > Colaptes > Colaptes auratus. The sequence goes on from CM037634.1 coordinate 8,432,878, forward strand.
TTTCTGACTTCCAAGGGTCTTCCCATCTCTTTCTGAAGTCTTTCTGAACTTTGTAAATGCTTTAATGATATTTCAGAGCAGATACCAGCATGGACCTCTAGAAGCAACTTTTGAGAGTTTATAATATACTTTTTGACTTATCAACACAGTTTGTGATTTTTCAGTCAAAAAAGCCAGGGCTCCAGTACTGTAATACATCTCACGTTCAGTCTTATCCTTTTGGGTATTATAGTAACCTCTGGCAGAGGAGACTGGGAAGTGGGAGACTGGGAATGATGACTTCTGTAGCTGACCCTGTGCCAAATGTGATGCAAAGGGTTGAATACAGTGATGCAAAGGGTTGAATACAGTGATGCAGAGGATTGAATATAGTAATGCAAAGGGGTGAAAATCTGTGAGCTGCACTCAAGGAAACAGCCTGCAAGTATCTGTTTAGAAGCACAGCTAAAAGCTCATTGTTCCACTGGAGGAGTCCTGTATGAGACATGATATTAGATTCATTGTCATATGATAGTATTTAATTTAATAAAATGGCTAAAGGAGAAAAGACCTCTCATGGTTTAACCTTGGCCAGTTACTAAGCACTATACAGCTGCTTGACCAGTGGGAGAGGAGAGAACAGAAATGTTAAAGGTGAGGAAACTTTTGAATTGAGATAAAAACTTTAATAGGTAAATCATAAGGCATGCAAGCAAGCAAGCAAGCAAAGCAAAGCAAGGAAGTCATTCATTACTTCCCATCAGAGGCAGGTGTTCAGCCATCTCCAAAAAAGCTGGGACCTGTCACACACGATAGTTACTTAAAAAGACAAAAGCTATACTCCAAATGTCTCCCATTTTTTATTGTTTCCCCATCTTTTACTGCTGAGCATGATGTCTTATGGCATGGAACAAGCAGAAAAGGCTTTAATGTTGTGTGAGTGCTGATCAGCAAGACAAAACCCATACCTATTTAGCCAGGTTTCCAGCACAATTCCAAAACTAGGATAGTCTAAAGCAGAAAAGGGCCCTCTTTTTATAGCTACTTGAAAGAAAAGGTAAGACAGACCTCACAAGATTTCACCCAGCTGTATGCATTTCTTACAACCTGTTTAAAAACCCCAAGCAATGGCCTCTATGCAGAGAGGCAGCACAAACTCTTTTTCCCTTTCCTTTTGCTGTTCCACTTCCTGATAAAGCTGCAGGACTTTGAAAATAACAGGGCACTCTGAGACAAACAGATTGCAACACAAAGACATCACACAAGCATAAGATGTTAGGAAAACTTGGTGTTTCTGCAAATCCATTTTATGCTGCAGCCAGAGAACGTGGCAGGTGTCTCTGAGTTCTGTCACCTGGAGAAAACCTGGAGCCGTTCTCCAAGAATCATAGAACCAACAAGGTTGGAAAAGACCTCAAAGATCATCAGGTCCAACCTGTCACCCAAGACCTCATGCCTACTAGACCATGGCACCAAGTGCCACATCCAGTCCCCTCTTGAACACCTCCAGGGATGGCGACTCCACCACCTCCCTGGGCAGCACATTCTAATGGCTAACAACTCTCTCTGGGAAGAACTTTCTCCTCACCTCCATCCTAAACTTCCCCTGACTGTGTCCTCTTGTTCTGGTGCTGGTTGCCTGGGAGAAGAGACCAACCCCCTCCTGGCTACAACTTTCCTTCAGGTAGTTGTAGAGAGCAATGAGGTCTCCCCTGAGCCTCCTCTTCTCCAGGCTAAACAACTCCAGCTCCCTCAGCCTCTCCTCATAGGGCTTGTGCTCGAGGCCTCTCCCCAGCCTCGTTACCCTTCTCTGGACATGTTCAAGTGTCTCAATGTCCTTCTTAAACTGAGAGGCCCAGAACTGGATCTCACAAGTCTGATGTTTTTCCCCATTCACACTTCTCCATGTTCCCCTGCTTCCTATGCCCTGCTTTGTTAGTATGAGCTTTTGACTTTCCATGTGAGTGAGTCTTTGACTGACCTTCCTCATACCTTTTGCTGTGCCATACACGTCTGTTCTTGCTTACATAGCTCCAATGTGAAGATCACTCTGTGAAAGTTCTCAGATCATCCTGAGTGAATGCTCAGTCCTCCTTCAGGACTCTTTATAATTGAGGTATTTGGGAAGAAAAAATTTGAATTTTTAATTTATCTTCTTTTTTTTCTTGTAGCCTATCTGGGCAAGTCTTACTTTCTCCCTGTAACTATTAGAGTACCTTTCAGTTTTGACCAGTGGGGTGGCTTACTGACAGAACTATGGTTTCTGGTTTATGTGCTAAATTCAGTCTGAATCTCATACCCTGCCTATCACATTGTTATTACAGGCATAAATTTAAATAATATATATCTGTTTCAAAGAAGCTGCATAGTTGTGCTCTTGCTTTGCTTTTCTGCAGCATCTGGAATCCATCAAATTATTATACAGCTGGTTAGATGTAAAATACATTTGTGCACTCAGTGCCTGCATTTTCTGTTTCTGTGAATTGCTGGTGTTTTATTGTCTTTTTGTTTCAAATGAGCAAAATCTTAATACTCTGTATTTGGGTTCTATGGAGAGCTTAGTTTGCCAACTTACATCATCCTAACTAAAATGCTATGACAGAGAACTCGATGACATGTTATAATAGTGTTAACTCCTCACAGGTATAAATACACAAATACATATTAACATTGTTCTGTTTATCTGCTATTGGAAAGAAATTAGAAGTATAGCATCACTAGCTTTAATGTTATGGTTCAATTAGGAGTTCTTTTGAATGTTTCGGGGGCTTTCTTGGGTTTTGTTTTTGTTTTGTCCCTTCCTTCCTTCCTTCCTTCCTTCCTTCCTTCCTTCCTTCCTTCCTTCCTTCCTTCCTTCCTTCCTTCCTTCCTTCCCTCCTTCCCTCCTTCCCTCCTTCCTTCCTTCCTTCCTTCCTTCCTTCCTTCCTCCTTCCTTCCTTCCTCCTTCCTTCCTTCCTTCTTCCCTTCCTTCCTTCCTTCCTTCCTTCCTTCCTTCCTTCCTTCCTTCCTTCCTTCCTTCCTTCCTTCCTTCCTTCCTTCCTTCCTTCCTTCCTCCTCCCTCCCTCCCCCCCTCCCTCTCTTCCCTCCTTCCTTCCAACCTTCCTTCTTTCCTTCCCAAACCTTCCTTCCTTCCTTCCCAAACCTTCCCTTCCCTTCATTTAGAGGAGGTAACTGGAGAGAGGAGTTCATCTCAGGAGCTGAACCAGATGGTGATCAGGCCAACAGGAACATCAACTCCTTCAGTCCCCCTGCCCTCCCTCAGAGTGAAAGCAGTACCTCAACACTAGCAATGCATGACCTCAGTATTCAGTGAAGTCTTCCCATGTTTTTTTGAAGCCTTGCTCATAATTTTGGAAGAGCTGAGTTTAGCAAAATGGATTTTCACCAGATAGTGTCTATAGCAAGTGTCTGAAAGTTCAGGTTGTTTTGAGAACCTAGGAGGGAGAGGCTTTCTCACTTTCTACTCCTTAATAATGCTTAACACCCTGGCAATATTTCCTGCATCAGTTCAGGTTGTTTTGACAACCTAGGAGAGGCTTTCTCACTTTCTACTTCTTAATAATGCTTAACATGCTGGCAATATTTCCTGCATCAGTTCAGGTTGTTTTGAGAACCTAGGAGAGGCTTTCTCACTTTCTACTTCTTAATAATGCTTAACATGCTGGCAATATTTCCTACATCAATTCAGATGTTGCAATCAAAGGATAAAATAATCCTCTGTCCTCATCTGCAGCACCACATATTCTACTTGTCCTTGAATTCATGAACCAGCTCTGGTGGAAGTATTTTCCTGATTTTGAGTTTCATAAAACAATGTCCTGTCTCCTTTGTGTCATCAGCTGTCAGTTTAGCAACACTGCTTCAAAGCAGTGTGGTAATGAAGCTTATGTAGCTTCACAGTAAGGGAGACATTGACCATCAAGAAGACTATGTGGTTTGGGAGTCTTAGATGAGCTTGCCAGGCAGACTCTCAGCTCTTAAAGGCAGTTTGCTGTGGGATCACATGCCATTTTCGGCAGTGATGTGTTTGTTGACAAATGTGACATAAAGAAATTTAGGAGGGGAAGAAAGCCCACATTTTCTTAAAGCATTTTAGATCGCTTTGCGGTCTAACCACAAGCTCAAAAACTTCCTGAGCTGGAACAGTCTCCAGATGACCTACAGACTTTAAAACTTACCAAAACAAAAAGTTCTTCACCACAGAAACATTCCAATGGTTGTGCTCTGGTAGAGGAGGGTTTCTCATCACAAGCTTTAATACTGAAAAATGTTCTGTTTCCTTGTCACCTTTTCTTCTTCTGTATGAAATACGAACTTGTCATAGTTTAACATCGCTTTTGGCGTATCAGATGGGTTTGTATGCACAGCAATAAATTGGGGTGTACAGTAAAACTTTTCTGTAACTTGCCAAATTATCTCAGCCAGGCACAACTGTTTTTCTTGGCATCAATCTCAACAGTGTTTAATGTAATGCAAATTTCTAGCATCATTTTCTTTTTCTTTTTTTCTCTTTCTCTTTTTTTTTGGGGGGTCGAAATAGCCATTTCCCTGGAAAACTTTAATCCACAGGGAGTCTGGGGAGTACTTGACTGCCATGTCCAACAGTAATTTCAAATTAGCAATATAATTTATGCGTGATTTCAGTGGGGCTTTTGCTGGAGAATTTATCATTGAGAGCAACACAGGTAGAGATTTTTTTTTTCCCTGACCTTTGACCCACGTGCTTTCTTTTACAAGCTCCTATGCTGCAAGAACCTCAACACTTCCATCCTGAAAGACCCCATTGTACATTCCCTTGGAATTTCATTTTTCTTTGCACATACTGAATTGCCCAGGTAACTTTTCTCTTCTACATTGTTAACTATGTTCATACCAGAGACAGATGTAATTGTACCTCATTTAGACTTGGAATCACAGAACCAGTCAGGGTTGGAAGGGACCACAAGGATCATCTAGTTCCAACCCCCCTACCATGGGCAGGGACACCTCACACTAGATCAGGCTGGCCAGAGCCTACTTGGCTGGCTTGAAACCAATAACGTTGGACTGATAATCTAGAGCTTGGAATAGCCTTCATAACCTGCTGAAACATGGTTCTGCGCTTCCCAGGGCTACATTGTTATCGATACTGGAAGTAGCTTCTCTAAACCCAGTCAGAGAGCATTCCCATATACTATTCACACCTTTCATTACAGAGTAATACACTGTTAACTGGTTCAATGTTTATTGAAATCTAAAGTAATATTTACAGCCTGCTTCCTCCTTTAGAATAGAATAGAATAGAATAGAATAGAATAGAATAGAATAGAATAGAATAGAATAGAATAGAATTAACCAGGTTGGAAAAGACCTGGTGGGATCATTGGGTCCAATCTATCATCCAACACTATCTAATCAACTAAACCATGGCCCCAAGTGCCCCATCCAGTCTCTTCCTAAACACCTCCAGAGATGGTGAGTCCTCTCAGTCCTATCTTGATGGTTCAAAGGGACTGTAAATAGGATCCCTGTCATGTTTGTATGAAAGTATTCAATATTAAATCAGCAGTAAATTATCAAATTTTAAAGCTTCTTAGCCTAATACTGCAGAACTATTCCCTGCTTTGTACACTTGTGCAGCTTGTGTAACCTTCCAGAAGCTTAAACAGGCAGAAGTCTTCAGGAATTGTGATCACAGTTGCAACTGAACTAAAACCTTTCCATCCTTCTTTCCCAGTAAGCAGCTGATCTACTTGTCTCTGCTCATATGAGAAGATAAACGTAGGATATCACAGTATCACAGTATTGCTAAGGTTGGAAGAGACCTCGAAGATCATCGAGTCCAACCTGTCACCACACACCCCACGACTTAAACCATGGCACGAAGTGCCATGTCCAGTCCCCTCTTGAACACCTCCAGGGATGGTGACTCCACCACCTCCCTGGGCAGCACATTCCAATGGCGAATCACTCTCTCAGCGAAGAACTTTCTCCTCACCTCCAGTCTAAACTTGCCCTGGTGCAGCTTGAGACTGTGTCCTCTTGTTCTGGTGCTGGTTGCTAGGGAGAAGAGGCAAACCCCTTCCTGGCTACAACCACCTTTCAGGTAGTTGTAGAGAGCAATGAGGTCACCCCTGAGCCTCCTCTTCTCCAGGCTAAACAACCCCAGCTCCCTCAGCCTCTCCTCATAGGGCTGTGCTCAAGGCCTCTCCCCAGCCTTGTTGCCCTTCTCTGGACATGTTCAAGTGTCTCGATGTCCTTCTTAAACTGAGGGGCCCGGAACTGGGCACAGGACTCAAGGTGTGGCCTAACCAATGCAGAGCACAGGACACAATGACCTCCCTGCTCCTGCTGGCCACACCATTCCTAATGCAGTCCGTGTCCTTCCAGTCACAAATTTCATTGTATGAGCACCATCTAGCAAGATTCATTCTGAAAGTGTCTCTCTCATGGCTGATAATCTTAGTCACTCTGAAGGGTTTGTCTTTGTGTGCTTCAAAAATCTTTACTGAACTCAGGTTTTTATGTGGCTTCACATCCACTTCTAAAAATAAAAGTATTTTTTTCAAAATCTGGAAGTTAAACAGGACACAGTCTCAAGCTGCACCAGGGGAAGTTTAGGCTGGATGTTAGGAAGAAGTTCTTCATAGAAAGAGTGATTGGTCATTGGAATGGGCTACCCAGGGAGGTGGTGGAGTCACCATCATTGGAGGTGTTCAGGAGGAGACTTGATGGGGTGCTTGGTGCCATGGTTTAGTTGATTAGATAGTGTTGGATGATAGGTTGGACTCAGTGATCTCAAAGGTCTCTTCTAACCTGGTCTATTCTATTCTATTCTATTCTATTCTATTCTATTCTATTCTATTCTATTCTATTCTATTCTATTCTATTCTATTCCATTCCATTCCATTCCATTCCATTCCATTCCATTCCATTCCATTCTTCTGTGGATGAGTATCACTGATCTAAAATTTAAAACAAACACACAAACAAAAAACCCCAAACCAAACAACAACAAACAAACAAAACCCAAACAAAAAAGCAACAGGCCAAGGTAAATGTCAAAGTCAAAATGAGCTAACTTTTTTTCAATCTTCTTTGATCTGTCAACTTTTACAATCCAGGTTTACAGTGGAGGTAGAAACCTGCAGAATTTAGACCAAATGACAGCACATCATTAAATTATTTCTGACTAGTTCATTTTCCTCAGAAACAGTCTGCAGATTGCCAGCATTGAGTGGCATCATAGAATTCAGACTGAGAGGTCTGGTTCTCAGTCTCAAGCTGTGCCAGGGGACGTTTAGCCTGGATGTTAGGAAGTTCTTCACAGAAAGACTGATTGGCCATTGGAATGGGCTGCCCAGGGAGGTGGTGGAGTCACCATCAGCTTGAGACTGTGTCTTCTTGTTCTGGTGCTGGTTGCCTGGGAGAAGAGACCAGCCCCCAGCTGGCTGCAACCTTCCTTCAGGTAGTTGTAGACAGCAATAAGGTCTCCCCTGAGCCTCCTCTTCTCCAGGCTAAACAATCCCAGCTCCCCCAGCCTCTCCTCATAGGGCTTGTGCTTCAAACCCCTCACCAGCTTTGTTGCCCTTCTCTGGACATGTTCCAGTATGCATAAGAATATTTTCTTTGTGCCTAGTATGGCAGCAGATATCGTTTAATTTGTCTGCAGCATTATAAGGTATAAGCAATCTACAAAAGCAGCTCCTATGGAGTTCTTTCCTATAGACATTGAAAGCCTTGCCTACTTTGGATGGATTTTATTTTCTCCATATCAGCTTTTTTTAAATCCTGGAGGGCTGGAATTCCAACTGTGTTTGTGGACTTTGACTGATCACAATCTGTAAGACTTGTGTCTCTCTGACTATGCAAACATAATTCTGATCCCATATTTCTAGAGAAAGTGCTGTTGGAAGCAAGGTTTAAAATTTGCTTTCCATTACTCTTTAAGCCTGAGATTAATGTTTGTGATAATGAAATTCAGATGCACACTTTTGCTTGGAAGCCAAATATGAAAGCTCACCAAGCTGGGTAGGAAAAAAATAAAAATAACAATACCAGGCAAGTTTTAACATGAAATTGATATTATTTACCTGAGTATAGCAGACAATTTAGAAGCAAAAAGTATTGTCATGGATTTTATTACTCTTCTGTATCATCAGTGGGTTTCTTGTTGATTGTGTGGTTGGATATTTTTTTTCTTTGAGGCTAGATTTATTTACACTCGAGATAATCTGGGATCATAAAGCCACAGAATTATCAGGGTTAGAAAGGACTGCTTCAAATTATCTCACCAAAAGTCTCTACTCAAGCAGGGCCACCTATGGCAGGACCATGCCCAGTTAGGATTTCAGTATCTCCATGGATGGTGACTGCATAGTCACTCTGCACAACCCACTCCAGTGTTTGATCACTCTCACATTAAAAAAGTGGGGATTTTGAGTTAAGATAGAATTGAATGTGTTTGATTTTGCACCACTGACTCTTGTCCTGTCCCTGGGCACTACTGGCAGTCCGGCTTCATCGTGTTTCTTCCATGTACTGATGCCTGGGGTTATTCCTTCCCAGATGCAAGTCTTGACATTTCCCTCTGTTGAACTTTGTGAGATTTTTGTTGGCCTGTTTCTCCAGCCTGTCCTCTGAACAGCAATATAGCCACAGTGTATTGCTTACTCCTCTACTTTTCTTACTTCACTGCATATGGGCTTTGTGCAGTTGTCCAGGTCATTAAAGCAGAAGTTAAATGGTGGAGACACTGTATTGACCCCAGTAGAAACTGCCTTCCATCTGGACTTTGTGTGGCTGATTTGCTCTTCTGGGCTCAGTAATTTAGCCAGTTTTAAATCCACCTCACTTAATCAGTTTATCTATGGTTATGTTATGTGAGAGTATAAGAAGTCTTACTAGAGACAAACACCATCCATTGCTCTTCTGACAGCTACCAATCTAGTCAAGCTATCGAGTTGGTCATTCATGATTTCCCATTTGTTAATCCATGACACCTGCTCCTGATAACCTTTATGACCTGTATGCATCTGAAAATGGTTTCTAGGATTATTTGCTCCATCACCTTCACAGGGTAAAGGTGGCTAACTTGTAGATCCTTAAACCCTCCTTCTTGCCTTTGCTGTAGATAGAAATGACATTTTATTTCTTCCATTCCTCAGGAACCTATTCCATCATCATAACCTTTCAAGGGTAATCAAGCAATGACATCAGCCAACTCTCTCATGGCTGCATCCCATCAGATGCCATGGACTCCTGTATGCCCAGTTTGTTTAAGTGTTTTCTATCCTCACCCTTCTACCCTCATCCATTAAGGTCAAGATACAGCAGCACATAGCCATGAATAGTAAGGCCTTTGTTTTAATACAACTGGGCATTCTGAATGTTGGGGGTTTGTTCCATTAGAGTGATCCTGGAAGGTGCTAAGCATCCAAAATTCCCCTGGCAGCTTCTTGGCATCTGGATTATCAATATCTTTAGTATCTTTTCGAAGGATCAGCTGCTCCAGAACTGCTCATGAATTTAACATTATAAACTTGAGGAAAGAATCTTGTAGATAGGACATATATTTTGTTTGTTATTTTAGGCCACTTTGTCTGATCTTCAAGGTCAGTGTTCTTGTCTCTTTTTTTAAAGACAAACAAATCTGTATCCTTCTTTGACCAGGACATCACATCTTAAAAGTATGTGTAACAGAGCTGCAGTTTACATTACATCTGTTTCGACAGTTGGTTCTGATAGCCAGTACAAAAGGAGCACAAGTGTTGCTCCCTGCCTGAATTTATGACTGTGCCTTCATCATTTCTGTAATTCTTTATTGCAGCAATGTCCTGGGAAAGTTTTTATCTGACTAGGGTAGGTGATAACACAATGGTCAGATCAGTGTAAAAAAAAGGGTAGTGTACAACTAGCAGGGTTTGCAAGCAGCTATTTGCCCTCCAGATTGTGTTTCTGTTCTTTACCAAGAATCTTCAGACTGAAGGATATTCTTACAGTACTCTTAAAATCTCTTTCTCACTTTTCAGCAGGTTCATTTTCACCTTCTGAAGTTTTCCCATTGTATTGTCCCCATGGACCAAAAATGTCAGGCTAAAATGTGGGTCTGTAAACAGAATTTCTGGTGGGAAATGCAAAAATCATAGAAATTCCCCAAATGAAAACAAAACAAAACAAAAGCCTAAAAATTTATTTTCAGATTTCATTGTTAGTTATTGCACAAACACAGTGTTGTATGTAATGGAATATTAGTTTAATTAGGGGTGGCAAAAAGAGAATTAAAATTACAAAGTCCAAGCCATTGGTGTCCCCCAGGGATCAGTGCTGGGCTCCATCCTCTTTAATATCTTCATTGATGATCTGGATAAGGGGACTGAGACAGTCATCAGCAAATTTGCAGATGACACCAAGTTGGGAGCAGATGTTGGTCAGAGGGCAGAAGGGCTGTGCAGAGGGACCTTGACTGACTGGACAGATGGGCGGAGTCCAACAGGATGGCATTCAACAACTCCAAGTGCTGGGTGCTGCACTTTGGCCACAACAACCCCATGCAGAGCTACAGGCTGGGGTCAGAGTGGCTGGAGAGCTCCCAAACAGAGAGAGACCTGGGGGTGCTGGTTGACAGCCACCTAAACATGAGCCAGCAGTGTGCCCAGGTGGCTGAGAAGGCCAATGGCATCCTGGCCTGCATTAGGAATAGTGTGGCCAGCAGGAGCAGGAAGGTCATTGTGCCCTGTACTCTGCACTCTTTAAGCCACACCTTGAGCCCTGTGTCCAGTTCTGGGCCCCTCAGTTTAGGAAGGACATCGAGACACTTGAACGTGTCCAGAGAAGGGCAACGGATTTGGTGAGGGGTTTGGAACAGAAGCCCTGTGAGGAGAGGCTGAGGCAGCTGGCGTTGTTTAGCCTGGAGAAGAGGAGGCTCAGGGGAGACCTCATTGCTCTCCACAACTACCTGAAAGGTGGTTGTAGCCAGGAAGAGGTTGGTCTCTTCTCTCTAACAACCAGCACCAGAACAAGGGGACACAGTCTCAATCTGTGCCAGGGGAAGTTCAGGCTGGAGGTGAGGAGAAAGTTTGTCATTTGTCATTGGAATGGGCTGCCCAGGGAGGTGGTGGAGTCACCATCCCTGGAGGAGTTCAAGAAGGGATTGGACGTGGCACTTGGTGCCATGGTCTAGTCATGGGGTCTGTGGTGACAGGTTGGACTCGATGATCTTCGAGGTCTCTTCCAACCTTTGTGATACTGTGTGATACTGTGATACTTTCTTCAGAAAAGCCAAATAGGGATATCAAGCCATAAGAAGCTGCAATGTTTCATTGGAACTTTTTATTCTGTTGAAACTATAACAGAATTGCCACAATTTATCCCTGGGCAATTTCTTTTTTTAAATCAGGATTATTTTATTAGTAGCAGCATTGGCTCATGTTGTGGCATTTTCTGACTGGTGAGCAAGAAAAATCAGGAAAACTTCTCTAATTTACAAGGAGATTCATCCTAATTCTGTAATTGGTTTCTGTCCACATAGCCATTTGGAATGAAATTCTAGTTAAGTTAAGCAAAGGTCACTCCTGTGGGAGACTTGGAGAGCCTGATAATCTGAATAAAAAAGAAGAAAAAGCAGAAGTGGTGGTAATGTCACCATTTTGCTAATGGAGTCATGATAAACATGTAGACTCACCATTTAACCCAACCAGAAACTGACCCCTGCATCCCAGTCCCTGTCTATAGGAAAATAATGCCAACCTGTAGTAAGGAGCTTTGCCATGGGTGGCAGTGGGTGAGAGGCAGTGAAAACTGATCCACTTGCTGTTTATGTCTTTCTGATGGCTTACATCTTACACCTGGAGCACAGAATCATAGACTTGTTAGGGTTGGGAGGGACCTCAAGGATCATCTAGTTCCAACCCCTCTGCCTTGGGCAGGGACACCTCCCACTACATCAGGTTGCTCAGAGCCACATCCAGCCTGGCCTTAAAAAACTACAGGGATGAGGCTTCCACCACCTCCCTGGGCAGCCTGTTCCAGTGTCTCACCACCCTCCTGGTGAGGAACTTCTTCCTAACATCCAACCTGAATCTACCCAGTGGGTTTTTTTTTTCCATTCCCCCTAGTCCTGACAGCCTAAAAAATCCCTCCCCAGCTTTCTTGTAGGCCACCTTAAGATACTGGGTCAATACATCAATACACTTATAACCATTATGTTGAATAATGTAAGCTCTTGTCTCAGCCATAATCTTGTTGCCATTTAGGACCATTTTATTTCATTATTAAAATACTGACAAGTCACAGCACCTCCCCACTCCCCTTCCCCCCAGTATTTCTGATCCCAGTCTGACAAAAGTAGTTAACGAAGCACTGATCCCTCCTTCCAATTGCAAATAGGTTTACTTCTCCACTTCAGAAAGCTACCATTGTAGCGAAGGAATGAGAACTTCCACCCATTATTTGTGAACTGCAGGAGCCCAAATAATCTATTGCTTTATAAACAGCACTCACACACACACACACACACAGAGAGACAGACATTCACATACACTGCAAAAGAATTTGTGCTTTGTCTGGAGTAAAATGAAGTCCCAGAGGTAATTTCTGTACTGTGTGGGAAATAATGTCTCCTTTACAAAATTTATAGCCATGATTATATTTTTCATTTCTTTTAAATAGTCTTGAATGGGTTTTTTTTTTTAACAAAAGCATTCAATTGTTTCATGGTTTTCAGCTGACTCTTACCCTGACAGTTCATAGAAGTTATAAATCCTGGAGAAAGTTTCAGGTCACTTCATAGGAATTAGCTTGACTAGCTCCAATATATTATTTTTTGGGTCACATTACAAAATTATTTATTGAATATGCATCTAATGTGAATGCATTGCTGGTCTGCACTGAAAATAACAGAGTTTATACCGAAGTTCCCAAAGAGCTATTTAGGAAGAGCATTAGAAAATACTAGAATTATTTATTTCAGTTTATAAGCATTAGAAAATACTAGAATAATTTATTTCAGTTTATAAACAGACAAGAAGAGCTTTTCAAGACATAACAGGTTATTTGTCTTGAGAAGGGTCTTTTCCACTCTTATTTGGATGTAACTGAATGTTATAGGTGTGAGGAGTGCAGAGACAAAAGCCTGTTACTATGACTCCTGTGTTATTCATTCAGTTCTTGTCCTAGCCTAGATACTGCCAGCCTCCTCATATGACCCTGCTGTGGCTGGGCCAGAGACTTGACAGTAGTTATATGATCCCTTGTATGCAGTTTCCTATAGAAACTGGTATCAGCACGCTCAGCTTAATGAGTTTTCTCATATAGTATGATTAATTTACGATACAGCTAAGCATCATCTTCATTTGTACAGAAAGGGGGAAAGCCTGAACTGACATTCAAGTTTCTACTAATTTCCTTTCACCAGAACTCAGAATGATGGTCTTTTTATTTTTCCACTCTTCTCCTGAAATGAACAGTCTGGGTTCTCAAACTGATTGCTCTCTGGAAAACAAAAAGGACATTAAAAAAATGAGAAAGAATCAGTTTTCATGTGTCTTTTCCTCTGCTCATCCCAGAGTCCTTAGCACACTTTCAAGGAGGTGGATCAAAACTCACTCTCTTACCTTTACTGTCCTTGTCCTTTCCAGCTGTCCTTCGCTTCTGAGCTCCCTGACAATGTTTCTTTGGAGTTTGGGGTGATTTATCAACAGGTGTACAATTTCCCTTTGAGTCGAGCTTCCCTGTCAGTAACAGGAGCATATAAACAGTTTGCCTGTTCCACAGCAACTGTGAGCCAAAGTTCATGCTTATAAAGCACATTAAGCTAGTACATCAGATAAGGGTAGGTTAGTGATTGTTATTTCTTTGGATTAATTAATGATAGGAGTAATTGAAGGTGAAGATAAAATTTAACCCTTTGGATTTAGATATATTCGAGAAGTTGTATTATTTTAATCCACTCTTTCTTTCTGCTGAGGTGAATTTAGTCATGAAAAACAAAAATCCAGTAGTAACACTGAAGAGAAATCCTGTAACAGGCAAGGGGTGGGGGGGGAAATGTCCTTCATGCCCTTTAGATCCTCTAACCCTTTCTCCTCAAATATGAATCAAATTTTCCTTTATATGAGCCTGCTATTAAAGTAGAAAAAGCTCAAGACACGCAAGGTCGTCCAGTCACCATTTAAGGGATGCTGAGAGTCAGAAAGAAGCACTAAATTGCTTGTCAAGTGATAAGCCAAAGCTATCATTCTCTGCATGGGTTTTGGGTCAGGGAAAGGACTGATTTTAACTCTGTGCTTGCAGAGATTCCTTATAGTATCTTTTTTACTGCATTTGAATCCAAGCTGCTCTCTTGAGGACCAAGGCAGCTTTGTCCATTGGGCTTCGAGAAGAGCTGGCAAGTGTAGATGGATGATGCAGACGCAACCAGGTATTTCCCTGCAAAATATCTGTCCAACAGCTATTCAGTCTTTCTTGTTTAGCTAAACTAATAATTTAAAGATAACCATCAGGCATTTTTCAGCAAACCTCTCACTGAAACAATTGCATGTTTCATAGTTTCCAAAAGCTCCCACAAAAGTCAGCAGATTTATGATTTAAAGAAAAACACCCTATCACATTCAACAGCTTGCAAAAATAAACTTCCTCCCAAATTTGACGTTCCCTGATCGTGGTGTAAGCTTGTTTAAAGGGCAACTGCTTCATCAGACCTTGTAGCTGTTTAAAGTCGCTTGTTGTCTCAGTGAAGTGCTCACACTGAGTAGCTACTTCTCTTTGCTCTTGTAATGCACTTAAGCTGTGCTTGTTCACACCACTAAATGCAGCTCATTGCAAATAGGTTGTGTAAAAGCCAGCCTTTAGCAAAGAGGAAATAATCCCCAATCCTTGGGGATTTAGAAACTCCCGCAGAAATTCATCCTTGCGTCTCTAGGAGCTCACCAGGACTTGTGGGGCTGGACTCTGCTTTTTGGACCTAGTCCTAACCTCACACAGTCACAATTCTTCCCACACAACACTGATGCTCTTGAGAAAAGTAACCGTGAGCAGTTCTGGAAAAGGGACAGATTTTTTTCTCTCATGTACCCAATCCAATCCTGCAGGTGGGAGTATCTCTGTGATGCTCTCATTTTCCACTCAATACCTGAAACTGATGTGAGAAAAATTAATCACTAGACCCAGCCAGACACCTGGTGAAAGCTAATGTGTAAACTTAATAGGGTCTTTATCATCTTCTGGCTCTTCCTTATTAAAAAGAGATGTGCTCTCTTCTTTGCATACATAATCTTCATGTGCCTGATGCATGTATTTGTCAGTTATGGTCCCAATGTTTCTCTGCCCCATATGGAGATTAAGTCAACTTCAATCAAAAGAATGCAAGAATGTTTGAAGCTGCTCACATGGACTGGTTAAACATTACAGTGCAAATAAAAATGCTTTCAGCTGCTCAGCAAATCACAGCCCCTAGAATTCTGTATACTGCTGGGCAATATAACCAGAGTGAAATCAGGAATCTAAGAGATCTCTCAGAAAGCATGACTGAACTCTACTTCATTCATTCTTTGAGGTACTTTAAAAAATCTAGTTATGTAATAAATGTAATGAGGAAATATTCCTTGAAATGGCCTATTATGTGTGTTGGAAAGTGTCAGTTCATCAGAACCACCTGAGAAAGAGACCTGTGAGAACTAGATGACCTATACTGATAGTGATGTATTATATGGAGCTTTTGCTCACAAACTAAGGCAAGAAAGCATGAAGATTTACAATAAATTAGTCCCAAAGTAGCTACAGGTAGATCCTATCTGCCAAAGGGCTGGTCATTCGCATTCTATAAAACTAATGAGCATTAGCACCTAAAATGCCAACAGGGTGCAATATTATCTGATAAGATCTACCAGCAAACATTTTTAGAGAGGGGTACTGGGTAAGAAGAGGTTTTTAACACAATCAAGTCACTATTTTTTAACTCTGTCACCTTTGAAAACAGGGTAATGTTATTCTGACAGGACAAAGAAAGAGTGCATTCCTTATTACAATATTTATGGAAGACAGTTTCATAGTTTCAGTCAAGGTTGGAAGGGACCACAAGGATCATCTACTTCCAACCCCCCTGCCATGGGCAGGGACACCCTATACTAGAGCAGCCTGGCCAGAGCCTCATCCAACCCAGTCTTAAACACCTCCAGGGATGGGGCCTCAACCACCTCCCTGGATAACCCATTCCAGGGCTTCACCAGTCTCATGGGGAAGAACTTCCTCCTCACATCCAGCCTGAATCTCCCCACCTCCAGCTTCATTCCATTCCCCCTAGTCCTATCACTACCTGAGATCCTGAGAAGTCCCTCCCCAGCCTTCTTGTAGGCCCCCTTCAGATCCTGGAAGGCCACAATGAGGCCACCTCGGAGCCTTCTCTTCTCCAGACTGAACAGCCCCAACTCCTTCAGTCTGTCCTCATAGGAGAGGTGCTCCAGCCCTCTGATCATCCTCATGCCCCTTCTCTGGACACCTTCCAGCACCTCCAGATCCCACTTGTAATAGGGGCTCCAGAACTGGATGCAGTACTCTAGGTGGGGTCTTACCAGAGCTGAGTAGAGGGGGAGAATCCCCTCCCTTGACCTGCTGGCCACACTTCTCTTGATGCAGCCCAGGATCTGATTGGCTTTCCGGGCTGCAAGTGCACACTGAGAGCTCCTGTTGAGCTTCTCGTCCACCAGCACCCCCAAGTCTCTCACCTCTGGGCTGCTCTCCAGCCAGTCACTGCCCAGCCTGGATTTGTGCCTGGGATTGCCTCGACCCAGATGCAGGACCAGCTTGCAGTTCCAGCTTGGAGATAGTTCCAGTAATAAGTCCTAACTGTATCATTTTTAACTGACAGAAGAAAAATCTAAGATTTTACCAAGTCTTAATTTAACTTAGTTATGTACACAAAAATATCTGCTGCTATGACCATGGCTGTGTTATCCATGTCTCCCTCCTTCACAGCATTCTCAACCAGTCCAAAGCCTGCACTAAAGCCCTGACCCAGATGCTGCTAAGCCTTGAAAGTTTGAACTTGACAGTGTTTTTCCTAAGTTTTCTAATTTCTCTTCTGCAGTTCTAATATACCAAGGTCATAACCTCATCATTCCTAACTTTGCCTCATGCTCCTCACAAGGGCTGGAGGACCTCTGCTATGAGGACAGGCTGGGAAATTTGGGCTTGTTCAACCTGGAGAAGAGAAGGCTCTGGGAAGATATTGTAGTGGCCTTTCAATACTTAAAAGTGCCTGAAAGAAAGATGGAGACAGTCTTTTTAGCAGGGCATTTTGCAAGAGAACAAGGTGTAATGGTTTTAAACTAAAAGAGAGTAGATTTAGACTAGATGCATGGAAGATTTTTTTTTTTTTTACAATGAGGGTGGCAAAATACTGGAGCAGGTTGCCCAGGGAGGTGGTAGAACCTGGAAACATTCAAGGTCAGGTTGGATGGCACTCTGAGAAAGCTGATCTAGTTGAAGATGTCCTTGATTACTGCAGGGGTTTTGGATTAGATGAGGTTTAAAGGTCCCTTCCAACCCGAAGCATCCTGTGGCTCTGTGAAAGTTAGGTCTCAGTCTAAGCTGGTTGTCCATGCATCCAATTTTGTCAAGAGACCTGTGAGACAAAAAAATTATCTACCAGAGGGCAACTTACCCATATTATTTTAGAGATGGCATTAATTTCTCCTTCTCTCTCTATTAGTCTCTCAAGGAATATAGATTAGTTGTAGGACTTCACATGGGAGAGGTGCGCTCCTCCTAATGATGTGCTATCGTTAGTTGAAACCTAAGGGAGATCTTCTTTCTGGCACGTGATCTTTCTCCCAAATAAAATTCATAGTGGGATATAGTAACATGTGAATTTCCTCATAAAATACCTGAGCCAGATTTTAATTGCCTGCTTACAAGGATTTGCATTGAACTAGAACTGATTATATCACTTTCTTTTCAAGGAAATCTATTGCACACATTTTCTTCACCGAGTGAAGTGTTTTCCTGCTTTTATCATAGGCTAGCATCTGATCTGTTCAATTAAATACTGTGTAGGTGTTCCTCTTCCCCAGGGAAAAAAGAAGTAAACCCTGGATCTTAGAGCAATACATAATCAAGCTTGTGACAAATCATTGCACTTTGGGGGGAAAAAAAAGGTAAAAGGTATGAAACCTAAGAAACCCAAAGTGCCCAGAGTGCCAGGTCTGGAAGTGAATTCTCACAGGTGTATTGCTACAACATAGGAAAACTGAAACCCCGTTTTCAGTCTGTGCTAAACATTAAAAACAGAAGCAGCAGCACAGTTACTGTCAATCTGTAATGTTGACAATGTGCATCCAGAGGTAAGTGATGTATATGTTTGAACCGTTTGGGTTTCTGACCTTTTCAATATTTGCTTGACATTTCTCTCTCTCACCTATTATCTGGAGATTTGCAGCAGAGTAAACTTGTTAATCCTAACAACCCCATTTTCATTTAGAAGCTGGACTGACTGTCAACAAACATCAAAAGAGCTACTTGGTCTTCAAGGGACACACCTGTTGAAAGAGCAGGTTCATGCGTCACACGGAATTGTTAGAGTAAAACACTTTTATTGAGCCGCTTGATGACAGTTATCACTTGGGAACCTTGCAAGTCTCCCCAGGCATTGGGTAGGTGGAGATTTAAAAGCTCTTTGAGGATTTTTGTGTGTATGTGTCTATTTCAGTAAGGTCTTCATCTTTTATATTAATCAGAAGTGGGGTTTTGATCACTGATTCATAGAATGGGTTTGATTATAAGGGACCTCCACAAGTCATCTAGTCCAATCCCCTCTGCAGTAAGCAGGGGCATCCCTGTCCAGGGATCTGGACTCAGCTACCTCCCTGGACAACCTGTTCCAGTGTTCCACTACCTTTATGGTAAAGAACTAGATTTACAGGTCCTCCAAGGACAAAGAGTCTTTATAAAGCTGACTGAAGCTGGTTAATGTCACTGAATATTCCTCACAAACTATTGATCCAGTCCAAAGCCCATTAAAGCCAACTGCAGTCTTTCCACTGACTTCTGTGTATTTTGCCTCATGCCCTTGGGGTGAAATAATGCCACTGTGAGTCATATGGATATATTTTGGTCCATAATTAAAACCAGTTGAATTCCTGAGACTAGTCATGAGATCAAAATGATAATCAATATGAGAATGAGGACTCAGCAGTGAATGTTGTCATTACCACTACAACAGTCCAGGCTTTACACTTATCCTTTGACCTTTGTGTTATTTTATGATCAGGAAGTAACAATTTTATTTTGGGAGTACTTCTGTTTGAGCAGTGCACATTTTTATAATGTTTATGCACCAGTGGAATTTGTGACATTTTGAAGATGGAAATGTATGTAGCTTTAAATTCTAACCAGTTTAGGTGCAGCAGGAAATCCTGATATTGCAAAAATGCATAAAAGTCAAGGCACTGGAATTGCAAACATAACAGTGAAGTAAGTAGTCTGAGCTTCAACAGTCCTTTGGATACTAGAATAATAATTCAAATTTTTGTCTCTGTACCTTTTATAAGGTTTTTTGTTTTGTTTTGTTTTGTTTTTCATGAAGCTTAGATATCTTGATAAGAAATAGCTTTGGACTTGACATGGTCGAGCTTAAATATCTTGATAAGAAATAGCTTTGAACTTGACAGGCCATGGATTTTATGTTTGTTTTTTTTCTCATAGAAACAAAAGGTGATTCTCTTTGGTGCAAGCAATACAAGTACTCATCTACATCTGAAGCTCTTTTTCAAGGTTTATCTTGTCTAATTGTGATATTTATAAACAAAAAAGCTTAATGAAACACCATCTGTGGAAAAAAAAATGCAGTCAGGAATGCCACCCACACTCCTAATGTTATCTCAGGTGATGTGTACCTTATGGTTTCATAGAATAATCTATGAGGTTGGAAGAAACCTTAGAGATCATGAACTTCAATCTCCCTGCCATGGACAAGGATGCCTCAGACTTGGCTTCATCCAATCTGGCCTTAAACACTCCCAGGGAGGAGGCGTCTGCATCCACAACCTCCCTGGACAGCCTGTTCCAGAGTCCCACCACACTTGTACTGAAGAACTGCTACCTAAGATCCAGTCTAAACCAACTCTCCGTCAGCTTACAACTCTTCCCTCTTGTCCTATTGCTAGACAGCCTTATGAAAAGTCCTTCTCCAGAGGGGACTGCTTCAGAACAACCTCCTAGGTAGATCAGATTATCCTTCTTTTCATCTGCTCCAAATTGCTGTCATCAAGATGACTTCTATGGCCCTACTGATGTTTACTCTGCAGTCAAGATGACTCCAGTGTGCAAGTGTTCCCAGGCTTGCTTGGTTCTATGAGCTTCACACCTGACAAGAATGATTTGCACTCCAGGGCAGTGGCACATATCTCCGGGGCTACAACTCTGAACAACTCTGATCTCTGCTCACATTTGCTAGCATCCACACTGTACTGACACTTTCTGGCCACTGTGAAAACCTGTCTGCCAGAACATGCCATCCTGTGAGGGTGAGCACAGCCTCCAGTAATAATAGTCTATGATAGCTATTTCTGGTTATAAACAATTTGCTGCAAAACTGAAAAGTACCTGCTGTTCTTCAGGACTCTTTTTTTTCCCTGTTAACCCAAGCTTCTTTAATCTTCCCAGGATTTATCTCAGTTTGTTTTTCAGGAATTTATTTGATTTGTGGTTTTATTGATTTTTCCAAGAACTTTAGCTAGTAGCCTGATTTGCTTGTGCTCTTCCAACAGGAAATGAAATCAAGTCTGGTGCATGATGCCAATTACCAAAACTTTATTAGCAGCAGAGAAATGTTTCCTGGAGGAAAGTTAAGTTTTACCACCTGTTTTCTGAGTCCTGAACATAGTTTTCTGTGAGGACTTGGGCAAATCTCTTCAAAGCACTCCATCTCTGTGTAAAATGGGGGTAATAATTCTTCATCTGGCCCAGAAAAGCACAGTTGAAAGTACAAAGAGAAAGCCTGATGGTAGGACTGAAAAACAGTTCTATCTGAACCATATCTTGGAGTCTTGTTGCAGTTTTTATAAAGTAGCTTTTGATTACCTGTTCATGATTCTCAAGAGGGTTTGTTGTTGTTTTCTTTGTTTGTTTGTTTGCTTTTAAAATAACATTAAAAGAATAGAACCAAATGTCACATTCAGACAGAATCCTCTACTTGCTTTTCAGCTGGACAACAGCCAGAGTTTGCTTATATGCACACTGAGCAAAACTATTAGGCCATTATTGTTGGAGTCCCTAAAGAGATAAACAGTTTTTATTGTAGTCTGTGATAGTGTCCTTTTTGACTTTCACTCGATTAGCTCAGTTGGATTGAATTGTACAAGAAGAAAAGAAAGAAGGCAACCAAGCCCCAAACTAAAGCACCACATTACTTAATGGAAATTTGCTTTCAAATAGAACAGCAGTTACTTTTTAGAGACAGATAGCACAAAATGTCTCCTAGCTCCATGACAGAACTAGCCAAAATGGTAATTTTTACTAAAAAATGCTAGGTTTATTTTTCTTCTCTTTTGTTTTTTCTTTTTGACTCTTGGCTTACAGTTATCTTTTTCTTGGGGTTTTGGGGTGTTTTTTAGAGTTGATATCAGTCTCCTGATACAGGTGAAAGAGCTGAACATGAGCCAGCAGTGTGCCCAGGTGGCCAAGGAGGCCAATGGCATCCTGGCCTGCATCAGGAATAGTGTGGCCAGCAGGAGCAGGGAAGTCATTATGCCCCGGTACTCAGCACTGGTTAAGCCACACCTTGAGTCCTGCGTCCAGTTCTGGGCCCTCAGATTAAGAAGGACATTGAGACACTTGAATGTGTCCAGATAAGGGCAACAAGGCTGGGGAGAAGCCTTGAGCACAAGCCCTATGAGGAGAAGCTGAGGGAGCTGGGATTGTTTAGCCTGGAGAAGAGGAGGCTCAGGGGAGACCTTATTGCTCTCTCCAACTACCTGAAGGGAGGTTGTAGCCAGGAGGAGGTTGGTCTCTTCTCCCAGGCAATCAGCATCAGAACAAGAGGACAGTGTCTAAAGCTGTGCCAGGGGAAGTTTAGGCTGGAGGTGAGGAGAAAGTTCTTCACTGAGAGAGTTGTTAGCCATTGGTATGTGCTGCCCAGGGAGGTGGTGGAGTCGCCATCCCTGGAGGTGTTCAAGAGGGGATTGGACGTGGCCCTTGTTGCCATGGTCTAGTAGGCATGAGGTCTGTGGTGACAGGTTGGACTTGATGATTTTTGAGGTCTCTTCCAACCTTATTGATTCTATGATTCTGTGTCCTGTCACTTGAAATTTGTTCCTTGAGTCATTCACAAATTCAGGGGAAAATGCAAGGACAGTTCTCATCCAATACAGCTATGGCATAGTCTGGAGCTTTTAGAGCAGAACGAAACAGGCAAAGGCCTTATTAAATGGGGAAGGTTTGTCAGGTTTGTCCTCCACAGAATTATACTGGCTTGATTAAGATAAACTCTAGCATATGTCATTCACAGATGCAGGGAAAATGCAAGGATAATTATCATCCAATACAGCTGCGGTGTAGTTTGCAGCTTTTAGAGCTTCAAGAGAGGGGCAAAGGCCTCACTGTGACAGGACAGGTTTGTTAGAAAACTCCTCCACAGAAGTACACTGTCTTGATGAACTACAGCATATGCTACTTGGAACCATCTTGGAGAAAATAGAAGAATGAAATGTTTTAAGGAGAGATAGAATCATCTTAGAAGAGTGGGTCTAAAACATCTATGGTATGATGCTGACAAGCTTGAATAAATATAGTGGAACCTGAAATACAATTTCAAACAGTTTTCACTGAAGTTCTGAAATTGAAGTCTACAAAGTGTATCTTGCAGTCTGACATGCAAACTGATAGCTATTGGAAGGATTGGCACTAAGCCAGCCAAGTATTGAGCTTAGAGCAGATGGTGAGGGTGTTTAGAATAGAATAAACCAGACCAGGTTGGAAGAGACCTTCAAGATCATCGTGTCCAACCTATCATCCAACACCACCTAATCAACCAAACCATGCAACCAAGAACCCTATCAAGTCTCCTCCTGAACGCCTCCAATAATGGTGACTCCACCACCTCCTCGGGCAGCCCATTTCAATGGGCTATCACTCTGTGTAGAACTTCCACCTAACCTCCAGCCTAAACGTCCCCTGGCACAGCTTGAGACTGTGTCCTCTTGTTCTGATGCTGGTTGCCTGGGAGAAGAGACCAACTTCTGCCTGTCTACAACCTCCCTTCAGGTAGCTGTAGAGAGCAATTAAGTCACCCCTGAGTCTCCTCCTCTCCAAGCTAAGCAACCTCAGCTCCCTCAGTCTCTCTTCACAGGTTAAACTCTCAATCTGCTAGAAGTAATATTTAAGAAAATTAAAATGGACCAATATAAACCTTACAAACAAAGTTAAAGAAATACTTTTTCTTCCTGACACCACTAGCAACAAGAAAAATATGGATGCAAGTGCTGATATTTTCTTCCATCATTGATCAGAGAGCTACTGGATTGACTCACAAAGTGTCTTTTCATAACAGGTACTGTTGGTTGCATTTTCTGTGTATAAAACTTTCTTCTATAAAATCTGTGTGTGTGTTTGCATTCCTAGTTTATTACACTCCTGTTGCTGTTCTCAGTGAGCCTGTAGCTTTTACAAGGTGCAAAGAAGAGGGAGCTTGGTTTTAGAGCTATATTTTTGTGTGTCATGTGACACTGGGTTAGGGCAAACTGATCAGGGTGTGAAAGTTGTGCATGGCGGGCCTGAGATAATGTGTTGCTACTACATCCACAGGGATAAAGCAGTGAGAAAATCCTTGGAGCTCTGTATAAACAAAGCCAGTATTTTAATAGCACTATGTGGAAATTCACATTTGCTTTCCAGAAGAAGTTTCTTTCTCCTGGAAGTTTTGGAAAAAAAGCCATGCAGGTTGTAATGTTTTTTCCATACCAGTGGATGCCAACACACCTTATAAAAGCATGCATATGGAGCAAAACAAATATGCAGCACAAGCAACATAGATAACCAGGACAGAGTTTCAGCTGGACAAGTTTCTTTTTCTCTCTCTCTGATTTTTTTTTTTAATCTTTATTAAAACAACCTTCACTACAGAATCACAGGATGTTAGGGGCTGGAAGGGACCTCAAAAGATCATCCAGTCCAACCCCCCTGCCAGAGCAGGATCACCTAGAGCAGATCACACAGGAACACATCCAGGCAGGTTTTGAATATTTCTAGAGAGGGAGACTCCACAACCCCCCCTGGGCAGCCTGTTCCAGTGCTCTGTCACCCTCACAGGGAAAAAACTTTTTCCTCACATTTCCATGGAACTTCCTATGCCTCAGCTCTCGCCCATTAGCCCTTGTGCTGTCATTGGGCATCCCCAAGCAGAGCCTGGCTCCATCCTCTCGGGCCTCACCCTTTACATATTTATAAAGATGAATGAGGTCAACTCTCAGTCGCTTCTTCTCCAGGCTAAAGAGCCCCAGCTCTCTCAGTCTCTCCTTGTAAGGAAGATGTTCCACTCCATCATTTTTGTGGCTCTACTCTGGACTCTTTCAAGTAGTTCCCTGTGGTCCTTGTTGAACTGAGGGACCCAGAACTGGACACAATATTCCAGATGTGGCCTCACCAGGGCAGAGTAGAGGGAGAGGAGAACCTCTCTTGACCTACTAACCACAGCCCTTCTAGTGCACGCCAGAATGGCATTGGCCTTCTTGGCCAGAAGAGCACATTTCTGGCTCATGGTCAATGTTCCATCCACTAGGACCTCCAGGTACTTTTCCCCTTCACTGCTCTTTAACAGGTCAGTCCCCAACCTATACTGATACATGGGGTACATTACCCATGAATATATTACCATGCATTTGGTACCTTACCAACATACCAGAATTATTTGCCAATTAGTTATGTTAAAACAATCTATGTTAAGTGAGTAAGGTCAGATTTACCAGTCTGGATTGAACAGACCAGCATGACTGGTGAAGTTAAAGCAGTGTAACAGAGAAATTAATTGAGCCTTTTTTTTCACAGAGTTGTGTTTTTAGTAAGTTTCACTGTCATAAAGCTGAACAACACGTTTGTGAACTATGAATTATGGGATTCAAAATTGTGGATCTATGTAGCTACCATTTTAAGGGCTACCTCTACCACTAAGTTAGAAAGAATCTTCTTGAAAAAACACATTTAAGTCTGACTAATGTTTCTTAGGAAGCAGAAACTGTGCTAGAAGTATTTTTATATGGAACAAAACCTATTAAGCACCTCATGATGTGGAGGCAATTCCAAATTATGTGAACAGAATTTCTTGGTTTACTGGCAATATAATTGTTCAGTGCTACAACTAGTGGTCACCAGCATGCTTTAGAGCCAGAACAATGTTCAAGTGGTCCCACCCTGGTAATTCTCTAGCCTGGTTTTGGATGCAGTCACTCAGAATTCCACATCTAGTAAAAAAAAACCAACTAAATGCAATAACAACTTGCCTGTTCCTTCTTCATAGTTGAATAGTAATGTCTTTCTGGAAAACATACTATTGTAACTCAATGCTATACTAAAGCAAAATGGCCAACATAATCAGCTTTTTAACCTAAATCATATCTTCTGTGAAGAATTCTCTAAAACCCAGTAAATGTTAACTCATTTTAGTCTCCATGACGCATGCAAGATAGGGCAGAGTTGACCAGCTGCAGCTAACTGACTGCTACGCTCAGCCAATAGATTGCTCCATACTCCAAGCAGTTGTTTCTCTTTTAGGCTAATGGAACTCTTTGCAGACTCCCTCCCAAGAGAAAACACCAGCACAGTTGGAAGCACTAATTTCAATAAGAGAAGCAAGGTGCCAGCAGCATCAGCAGCAGTGTTTTAATAAAAAGCCATGTCCAGAAGAGCAGTTGCAAACAACAAACCAACAGTAAGCCCTGCCTTTTGCTTCTTTGCTTGGTCCTTTTAGATGTAGCTTTTTTTTGTTATTTATTTTAAGGTTTTTTTATTTGCAAATGTCTTCTGGGAGAGAGAAGAGGGATTCAGTCACTTCCTGCTAGCTGTGCTGTTGTATATCGATCACAAAATGGGAGAGAGAAATGCATTTATGTGAATATTCATTGTTAAAATTCATGTTGCAGGTGATAACTGATATGCTCTAGCCATGTCCTAGTCTGAAATAAGGAGACCTTGATTGTATTTCAAGAGCATAGACTGGATTTGATTTGAATCTTATGCCAGAAGTACTTCTACTAATGCCAGTCAGTTCATACTTTTTTTGTTTGTACTTGTTGGTATCACTGTTAAGAAAAGAGTAGTTCTCCTTCTATTCACTCTAGAGGATGAATGACAATGAGCAGATCTAGGCTGCTATATCAGATTTTGAATAAGAATTGTTTCCAATTCCTGGAAACTCTTTTTCTCTTGGGACTTGTACATCCGGTTTTGCCCAGTCAATGGTACTGAGAGTTACTTGTGAAATGGTAATTATATCTGATGCAAATGTGACCTGAACCCTGGAGAGCCAATGGTTTCATAGAAAGGGCATGAAAGGGAAAACTGGGGAACAGTTTGCCTTGCTTGGTTGTTGTTTTCAAGAAACAGTGGCAAAGGATTGAAGCTCTCTTTTTTTGGTGTGGGCGTTGAAGAAAATGTCATAAAATTCTGCAAAAGCATTCTCTATTTCTTTTTCTGTTCCAAACTCTACCTGCCTTCTACAAGATATACTCTTCTCCCTGGGGAGCTATGATAAGTAGGGAAACACTGAGAATTTCTTCTATGGCAAGAAGCCTAGGATGAGGAGAAATAAGATGTTAAGATTAGAATCACAGAATGACTAAGGTTGGAAGAGACCTCAAAGATCATCAAGTCCAACCTGTCACCACAGACCTCATGACTAGACCATGGCACCAAGTGCCACATCCAATCCCCTCTTGAACATCTCCAGGGATGGTGACTCCACCACCTCCCTGGGCAGCCCATTCCAATGCCTAAAGAGACTCTCAGTGAATACTGCTTTTCAAAGGATTTATGGAAGGTAAAGCACCCAAAGGAGACTCATGACAAAATGGGAGCTGCTGCTTCTTCCAGCAGCCTGGAGTGAAAGTATGAAGCAACATCCTACTCTTGTATTCTTGACATTCATGTTGGGCTGTGGGACAGGTAGTGCTTATTAGCACTCAGATGTGTGGGTACAGCTAAGCAATTAGTTCTAATCTGTGATTACTAGCATCACTTGTAAGCTATTTTGTCCTGGTGAAACCTCTGCTATTGACATAGAGTGAAAGAGCAGGGAAATAAGTAGCTTACACTATAGTCCAGCTGAAAGAGAACAGCAAACAACACCATATCTCACTTTTCATTGGCTGCATAGAAGGGCTGGCTTTTAATAACATCTTCTTAAGATTATTTATGCAGTCTATTTGTCATTATCCATATCAGTTCATGACCTTTGTGTGTTTTAGATAACATTGTTGTGTTTCCTTTGACTTAACATTTAGCTTGCTGTGAACTTGCCAATAGTAGTTCTGGGCTACCTCTGTCTGATCTTTTCCATGAGCTGTTTATTAAGCAATGATTCACTGTTGCAGATTGTAAATTCAGCTTTCACACTGGAGGTCTCTCTAGCTATATTTGCAGGTTCTCCTTGCCTGTACTTCTTCTGGTTAACTTTATATCTAATATTTAAATGCTGAGATATCTTCTAGAGTAAAAGGGGGAATGCTCAGGCAAAGCTCATCATCCCTTTCTATTGATTCATGGAGACTGTGCAGTGGCCAAATCTGAAGTTCTTTAAAGATCAGTCTTGCTCAAGTATGAGGTTTAAACTTGGCTTTCTCTGTAAAACTGGACATCCACATGAGCTGTAATCAGATCCAAACTTCTGCCTGTTGCATGGCTCCCCAGCAAATCTTCTTGCAGGATCCATGCACACAGTGTTCAGAGCACACTCCTGTTCAGTAGCAATGCTCATGAAGAGCTAGGGCAGGACACGAGACACAAACATCTGAATCTGAAAGATGAGTATACAAGAAGGCTCAAGATACCATTTAATCCACACCAAACACATGGTAAAAATTAATATGAGCATTTACTGGATTGCTAATGACTTACTAATGCTGACTGTTAATGATTAAAAGATATAAAAAAGAAAAGATGCTTTCAAGTCCTACACAGCCTAAGTAATTGCTGTTCCTGCAGAAAAAGGTACTTGATTAGGTAGGATGTAAACTATCATAGTTCTCCCTCCCTGCCTGCCTGAAAGTAAATGTAAAAAAAAAGGAGTGGAATGGAAAGGAAAGGAATGGAAAGGAATGAGTGGAATGGAAAGGAAAGGAATGGAAAGGAATGGAATGGAATGGACCAGGTTGGAAGAGACCTTCAAGATCATCATGTCCAACCTATCAACCAATCCAACCCACCTAAACAACTAAACCATGGCACCAAGCACCCTATCAAGCCTCCTCCTGAACACCTCCAATGATGGTGACTCTACCACCTCCCCAGGCAGCCCATTCCAATGGGCAATCACTCTCTCTGTATAGAATTTCTTCCTAACATCCAGCCTATACCTCCCCTGGTGCAGCCTGAGACTGTCCTCTTGTTCCGGTGCAGCAAAGACAGAAAACAGCTTTTCTCAGAATGAGATGAGAATGAGATTCTCAGGCTAATGGCACCTCTAAACCATTATTATACCCTCTCTCCTCATTTCTGACTCCACAGCCATTTGAGACCTTAGCCCTTGGTACAGGCTTAGTAGAGTTTTTAAGATTTATGGGGCTTAAGAGAGGTATTTTGTTTCAATCCTTCTGATTCCATACCCCATATGATTCTGATGGCCAAAACATAGCTGTGAGACTGCAACACTTTTACTTGTGCTGAGAGCAAGGCACATAGCAATTTGTTTGCATATTTATTTATTTGGTTTTAATTTCTAGAATTTAAAAAAAAAATATATATAATATATATATTATTCAGCATAGACTCTAATTTGTACTACAAGACAACCTGCCTTTACCAGAAGAAAAAAACATCTTTGATACAGAAATCCTTGCTAAATACTTCCCAAAATTAAGTAAACTATTCTTGCCAGAATTTGGGCTGAGAAAAACTCAGAGTTCCCTCAGAGAAAGTACCCAAGAAACAGCTTCTCTCTTTTCAGGACCATAGAAGCCAGCTAAGATTCCTGTGTACTAAAATTCAAAAAGGAGAGAAGGACCATTTGAGGCATTCTAGGTCATTGCCTCCTGATAGTCATCTGGTCCCAAAAAGCAGCCACTGCAACACACTTTTGCACTGGCAATACCCAGCACCCTGCTGAGGCAGTAGCTGGGGCAGCAAGGCACAGGAACAGCAGGCTGGTGACATTGTAGAGACTCCTTCAGGAGTCAGTGCCATGTAGCAGTTCAAATCTGCGCAGAGAGCAACAGGAGTTTCAGGTGAGTGTTTGTGCTGAGTGACTAATTGTCATTTGAGAAAAGGCTGTAGCACGGAGTCAGTGCCATGTAGAGTTCACAATCTGCGCAGAAGAGCAATGCTTTTAGGAGTTTCAGGTGAGGTGCTGTGCCACTCGAGCTTCACTGAGCGAGTCATTCGTCATCTGTCGCAGGTGTTCAAGGAAACGTGGCAGAACAGGAATGGGGGTCTGTAGCAAAGGCAGTGGAAGTAATCATTGACTTAGAACGAGCCCACCAGGCTAGCTATCAAGAGTCCTTAGGCAACAGATGGCAGCTGAAAGGATATAACGTTTATTAGTACAAAGTTATTTGCACAACAGTACAGTTGATTCCTAGATGTGTATTCCTAAAACAATGCTATAATGCTTTCCCATTAATAGAGTTGTAGGTGTATATGCAGAGCTTCACAACTCTGTACACTCAAGGAAAAGTATTTAGCATAAGCTGCGTGTTGGCTAGGGTTTTGAACCAGCAGCAGACAGATCTGTAATTCTGACTTTTTCCTGCCCAGTACCCTTGGCAGAAGGATTACATTTCACCAGTCTAGTCTCAATGATAGCTTAGTTATTAATTCACATCTTACTTGCAGCCCTTTCTTGGGTGCATCTATTTTCTTTCAATAAACACATATTCCCTGTCCCCATCCTGTGAAGCATCCCTATAATTAATTCTTTACCAGCAGTTCTGCTGTCCCTGTCTCCTACTTCCTGTCCTCCATTCCTTAGGATCCTCTACCCATTCAGCTCATTACTGATTGTCAGCTTCCCTCGCACTGTTTTGCAGTTTCATGCTTTATTGCATTTCTTGTGCAACAAACCTGACTCTGCCATCAGAGTCAACATCAAAAGTCTCTGCTCTTTTGCACCACTGACATCTTGATTTCTGGGGTGCCTCTGTAAGTGAAATGTTCACCCTGTTGGCACAGAATAGACCTTAAATTCTTGATACAGAAGACAACTCTGCGGGTTTATGTATTCTAGAACATCAGCAGTGTTTTCAGCATTTCAGTATATAGAATAGAATAGAATAGAGAATAGACCAGGTTGGAAGAGATCTTTGAGATCATTGAGTCCAACCTATCATCCAACACTATCTAATCAACTAAACCATGACACCAAGCACCCCATCAAGTCTCCTCCTCAACACCTCCGGTGATGGTGACTCCATCACCTCCCTGGGCAGCACATTCCAATGGCCAATCTCTTGTTGAAGAACTTCTTCCTAACATCCAGCCTAAACCTCCCCTGGTGCAGCTTGAGACTGTGTCCTCTTGTTCTGTCACTGGTTGCCTGGGAGAAGAGATCAACCCCCACCTGTCTACAACCTCCCTTCAGGTAGTTGTAGACAGCAATGAGGTATCCCCTGAGGCTCCTCTTCTCCAGGCTAAGCGACCCCAGCTCCCTCAGCCTCTTTTCATAGGGCTTGTGCTCCAAACCCCACCCCAGCTTTGTTGCCCTTCTCTGGACATGTTCCAGCAAGTCAACATCTTGCCTGAAGTGAGGGGCCCAGATCTGGACACAGTACTCCAGGTGTGACCTAACCAGTGCTGAGTACTGACAGCTAGCACAAAAGACTGGGGTGAAACGTGGTGTGGTGCTGCATATTCTTGACTTCATTGAACTGGTCTGAATGTGAATACTCTGAAAGACAAAAAGAGTTAAGCTGAGATATGCTCTAGGGCTTTGTGATAGTGGGAAGCTGGAAGAGTATTCATTTGTGGATTTCAGGCTAGGGTTCACATTCACTCACATATTGACCACTCCCATTTCCTTCATCCATTCAGCAGATAAAGCTGCTGTCTAAATCAATAGCTGCTAGGATTAATATATTTCCTATCATAGTTCTGGAACAAAAACAATTCCTTTTGTCACAAATTGGAGGCATTCCCAGTTCTCAGCAGCAACACATGTCTATACATATGCACACGTACACAAAGATAAACAGTAAGAGTTGCTCACGTAGTTGAGTAGAACTAGAGCTCTACAATGGAAATTGGAACTGGAATGATTAAACTATATTAATTCATTCATTTTAACATTAACAAAAAGTACTAACATCTCTAAAGGATAGGGTTTGTTCCCTGGGCAATAAAAAAAAGGAATATTTTATGATCAAGAAAGAGAAATCTGATTTCTGAGACATTTGGAAGATTTATACCTTAATGTATACTTAATGCTTTGTATTTTTATTTTCAGGGCTAGACTTTGGATTTTTAGATTGTCAGCTAGATCAAGTTTCAGTTGAGTGTTTCAGCAACTCCTCTTGCTGTTTTGCACTTGTCCTGTGTCTGAGTGAGACAGCACATCCTTGCCTTTCTCTAGAAATTCATCAGAAAACTTTTGAAGGTGCTGCATTCCCCTCTAGCCTCACATGCAATTACAGTCTCATTTTTCCCTTTACTTTGCTTTCATGTCTTCATATTGTAGGAGGATGTTCAGCTCTAAAGCCAGCATAATCCAGAACAGAAATCCAGACTTTCTCTTGTCAGTGTACCTGCTTAAAACCCCTTCCATCTCTGCATACCTTCTCCAGAGGTTATGAACGTCCACCTTACTCTTCACCAATTCCTGTCACAGTTCTCTGGCTTCATAAAGTAAATACACTTTGTCAAACTGCAATTAATAGTATATAAGTGACTCTCTGCCATGCCAGTTAGACAAAGTCACTAACCACTCCATCTCTCTCTGTCTCCTGTTGCTTTTTAGTATTATTCCTGTGCATTCCAACATGCCTCAAAACCAGCTATTAAAACCTCATGGTAACGATGTGTTGCTTTTTATCCTACTTAATTCATTGGAAGGGCTGCTCCAGGATTCCTTTCCTACAGTTAGTGCTGAACAGTTTATAGCCTACCTTTATTTGTAGTTGCTATATACAGTTTGATTGCCCATTGGAATGGTCTGCCCAGGGAGGTGGTGGAGTCACCATCATTGGAGGTGTTCATGAGGAGACTTGATGGGGTACTGGGTGCCATGATCTAGTTGTTTAGGTGGATTGGATTGGTTGATAGGTTGGACATGATGATCTTGAAGGTCTCTTCCAACCTGGATTTATTGTATATTGTATATTATTGTAGTGTATATTATTGTCCAATTTCTATTTGTCCTGTAACTTTAATAGCTCCTAATGGCAAAATATTTGCCGGCATAGCCCTTAAAATAAGTTTTTGCTAGCCTAAACAATTCAAGATCTGGCTGGTTCCTTTTGAAATAGACTTTCTATTTCCTTGCCTTTCTGAAAGAATTCTATATGTACCTGTAATCATTTGAATTAATATTCACTGAACATGATTGGCCATATATGGGAAATACTACTATACCTCTATCTAGTAAATTTCAAATTCCCTTCATCTATCCTCAGCTCATTTAATTTTCTCCCACAATTCCTATTCCTGGTCTTTTTTGTCTCCTTCAGACATCATTGAGCCATTCCTGGTCTGATTGTTTTCTAAACCAATTTGCATCCTAATATCCAGGTGTTGTTTTGTTCCTTAGTATCAATCCCTGTCTTCATTCCCTTTGTCTGAGTTTCCTCTCTCTAAAGTTTCGTTCCTCTAGATTTAAGTCAGCAATTAAATAAAGCTTTGCAGTGCAACAAAGTGATTATGAAAGGCGCAGAGCTTCCAGGTGAGATGATTAAGGATTTGTCCAGCAGCAGGTGTGCATTGGTGTGTCCTCACCTGGAGAGCATCTAATGGAGAGTGAGACTCGAAGAAACTCCTTTGATAAAAAGAAACAAACCTCTTTGGAGTTTAACTGAATTTTCAAATGGCTGTAACCTGGCAAAAATGTAGTGAGTTTTCAGAAGCTGAAGGGAAGACTAATGGAAATAGCTGCTCTCTTTCCATGCTGGAATTGCTGTTCCCAAGCATAAGAGCATAAAAAGAAAATAAGGAATCTTATTTTCTTCTGCTGTAGTCTTTAGTAATGATTGTACCATTTTGGCTGAAACCTTACATCTTCCCTTCCATTCAACTAAAACAAATAAATAGTCTGAGCCAGAAAGAGAGCCTGGAAAACTTCAACCAGAACAGTTAGTTTAGTAACATTGTAAGTAATGGGAAACACTGTTCAGTGAACTTTATTATTAAAGGTAGTTCCTATTTTACTTGTAACAGGAATTTTAGTGTACTGTTTTAGTATATAATGATTACTGTATATATAACTGCAAGAAATGTACTGAAACTTACTGGAAATCATGGGTGCAAGTTGTTTCAGTTTAATAAACCACTTCTACAGGACATGCTGAACAGTAAAATATGGTGTGATTCATACAAAATTATATATTATATATATATATGTGTCAATAAAGCCTGGAGGAAAGAGAAGAATTTTAGCTTCCATTCTTGGGTCTGCCATGACCTCCCCGTGAATGAGAACAATAATATAGTCTTTTGTTTTCATTTGGCTAATCTTTAAACACTTCTCTATATATAATCCTTTTTCCTACTCTGTTTCTTAAACATGCTTCTGGAGCCAGGGTTATTCTTTAACTGGGCCTGTAGTAACTTGCATGCTTGCTGGTCCTACCTTTTCCTCTTGATTATTGGCAGGAATTAAAACACTGCTGACAGCTGCTTGTGTGGTGGTTTGGTTTGGTTTGGTGTTTTTTTAATTACTCCAATTCCTCATGACAGTGTACTTGGATTGAATTCTGATTTAAAGCTGTGCACTGTAAATAAACTTCATCCATTGTTTGGGAATCAGAGAGATGAGACTGTGTTGATAGTGAGCTCCTTCATCAGCCTGCCTGGGGCAGTGTATGTTTACTTGTGCAGTGCTAGTAGCTGGTATTAGGTTGTTCCTTGCTTCCTGACAATAGACAGACATGTTGTTGATTCTCTACAGCCTCTGTGAAACTTCAGATTGAGCTGGCATCATAATGTTTATTAGCACAACTCTGTGGAACACATTCCTGGAATACTTAGCTGAGTGCTGATCCCATAAATCCATCTCTGGTACTCATCGTGACGTGCACACTCCTCTTCCATGTGTGCCAGGAGCTACTGGGCTTTGCCCAAGTGTTTCACCAGTTTTGACATACAAGTTGTTCAGTTTGCTTTGCAGAAATCATTCAGACACCAAGGAATCTGAGATCACACAAAACTCTCTTCTGTGGTCCTTCTGTAAGGATCTGCATGTCAACCTACCTCCTCCAGAAAGTCACTACTCTATGTATATATGACTAAATGTCTTTGATAAGCTGTTCTTTTATAGTAAACTGGTGAAATTAGCTGTGGTATTCTAAAGCAGGCTAAGAAAGCAGCAATAAGAGAGAACAGAGTGTCATGGTTTCCCCCCCCAGATTTTTCCACATTTGGACTTTTTAAACCTAAATACTTGAACTTTTTGTTGCCTTAGTGTGCACTTTTGTCTTTGAGACCCTGGGCAGCAAAGACTTCTATTCTGAAAGTAAAAGCTGCATTGACTCAACCTCCATAGCATGATTTGATTTTTGAGTAGACAG
Organism: Colaptes auratus; assembly: GCA_015227895.2. NCBI lineage: Eukaryota > Metazoa > Chordata > Aves > Piciformes > Picidae > Colaptes > Colaptes auratus. Next base: position 8,467,743 of record CM037634.1, read on the forward strand.
GTGAATTTTCCATGGGCTCAGAATCTTGCTTAACAAAAACCACCTTGCTCTAAATCCATGTGCATCAATAAAAAAGTATCACATTTATCTGAATGATTCACTGAGGGCAATCCAAGCATTTAAGGTTCTCTTGGGAAGGAGGAAAGCTCATTTGCTTTCTTTCCAAGACAAACTCAGGAACTACTGCATGAGTGTGCTCAAGTATGATGAAAACAGGAGAAACCAAGGAGGACTTGCACAGTTTACTGTAGTGCTTGTAGTAGTAGCATGGATTATAGGATCTGTGGCTCTATTTCCTCCGCTTTCCTACTTCACATGCTCTTTTAATTCTTCAAGCCTTTGCTTTTCCTCTCACTTCTTGTTCACCAAAATGGGCTGTGAGAGCATGTAAAGGAAGTAAGTGCATTTTGTCCACTTCAAATCAAAAGGGGCATCATAGGACTTGAGTGGGTTCAAAAAAGGCAGCAGAGGTGAGTGATTACACAGCATCTGAATGAAGAATAACAGTAACTTAGACTTATCCACCTTGTAAAAGACACAATTTCTAAGATACTGCCTACAGTAACATCAAGATAGTTTTTAGCCATAGGTTGTTTACTACCTCTTCCACCTGAGTGGACCTAATAGGAGACCAGCTCACACCAAAATGGAGTGGTCCCTAAGAACCTGAGAACAGAGCTGTGACACTCCTTGCAGAGGGATTCAGCTGTCAGGTATTTGTCAAGGGAAGTTTGCATAAGTATTTAGAAGACTTAAATAAATTGCATCAAGTTCAGGAAATAACATGAGCTGAAACAATCAGAGATAGGAAGACACTTAGTGGAGGTAGCATACAGCCTTCCTCAGCTGCTTATGACTGCTGCTTGCCACAGGATTCAGGTTCAGATGAACCACTATGACTATTCTCATATTTCACTCTAGTTTTGCAAAGTGTAGTATTGAAAATACTTCTTTTACATCAGAAATTATGGTAATTTTCCTACTTGATGAGAATGTTATCTTGATGATACCAACAGCACCATTGTGTCAGCACAGGAGATCTTGGTTCTTCTATGACAGAGGGCTTGAACTCACATTCTTGGAAGAGATTCTGGTCCCTCTGTTCTTTCAAGAAATAGACAAGCCTCAGCAATTAGAAGAGCCCTTCTCCTTTGTGTGTTGAGTGTATGTGCAAGCACTACACTTTCAGTAGTACCTTACTAACATAAGTGTTTGGTAGACAGAAAAAATGTGCTCTAAGTACACGTCTAAACCTTCACTTAGCCCGGGGAGAGGTGGAACAAAATATGCTGTCTGGATGGAACTTGGAGTTACATGGAAGCCTAAAGAAGTTTTATAGATTGGCAGTTGAGAATATAACTTGATAATTGGCCAGGAGGTGTTCCAAGAAATCTAGAAATAAAGCTTGAGAAAACAGCCACAGGGAATTCCTGAAGACTCTGATTTGGCTTTGAAAGCTTTTGGCTATTGTGAGTGCAATCTTGGCATGGTTATGTAACAGCTCTAAACTCAGCCTGCATCATCCCAAGTGTCTTTGTTTCTGCAGCTTTAAGAGTAAGCAGGAGTTGCTGTAATGTCTGCTATTATGTATTGTTAAGATGTTCATAGTAGGTGGAAATCCCCAGGTGACTGGAGTGAGCAGGAGATTGTTAGTCTCAAGCAGGTGAACAAACTAAGAATTACTGAAATCTTTACAAGTGACTCATGTGGTTGTAGTTAATTCTACTCTTTAAAACATGTCCTTTGGAGACATCAGAGTTGATTTGCATTGGGTTTTTGTTTCCTGTTCAGTGTAATCTCAAGAAAGCAATGTTATATGGACATTTCTAGTCATGCTTCACTCATGTTGCTGTTCTTTAGAAGGAAGAAAAGGTCCTGTTCTCATGCTTTTTCTTCATTTATTTTCGTTAGATATTCCTTCAGGGAAGCCATGAGACTGTGTGCATGTTGTTTTGACACATTTAGGTTAAAGTTTCCATCTGCTTTTTCCCTAACTGTTGACCCATTGGAATAGCTCTCCATTTTGAGGCAGACATTCCAGAGAGACAGTGGTTCCCAGCAAATTTGCTTTTCTATTATCTCTTTTCTTGGGGTCTGTTCAGTGTTCTGAGGGGAGCTTGCTTTATGAGTTTGCTGCAGTTGTATTAGTTTCAGCTAAAGTTGTCTGTAATTATTATATGAACTCAAGCAAAATCTAGAAGCTGAAGCCCAATGAGTTCTCATACAGGCAAAACAATGGTCCCAGCTGAGAAAACCTCACAAGCTGTAGGACTAAAGGTAAAAAGTGGATGTGACAAGTATAGCAAAGTGAGAATATATTACAGTACAACACCTGCTTCAGTTCATATCAAGTGCCCAGTAGGTAACCTGATTTATCTGTGGCTGAAGATCTCATCTGAGTGGGGATAGCTTGCATGACATACAGATGCCACGGAAGATTGTCCAGAACTAGCAGCTGGGTTTGACAAGTGAGCAGTCACAGTATATCTACTAGTGAGACAAAGACAGGAGTGAACAACTCCACACAGGTATAAACCTGCCATGAAGTATGTTACAAATGAAGACTGGGATCTTGCATCTGATAGCATTTTTTATTCACTTGATATTTCTGCTTCAAAATTGCATTGAATGTGAAATTTTACTTAAGATAGAAATTTTACTTAAGATAAAAATTTTACCAATGGTTCAAGTCAAAGTGATATAAAATTAGGGAATGTTCTAGAACAGATTCAAAGCTACATATGGCAGTTGTGAGTCACAGATTTCAGCAGAAATCACTTTCAGGTGGCACAAACTTAAAGCTGTGCTTATTTTAGAGACTATAGTCTAGTGACCATAGAGAGCTATTCTCTTACAGTCCTGTGCTAATAAATTACTTTTATGAAGTTTCCCTTTCTTTCCTTGTTGAATTTGAATTCCAGCCCTGCCTGCCTATTACTTCAGTCAAGTATTGAGGCTGCAAGTTCTGGTAAAAATGTAATACAAAAAACTTCTTTCTACCTAGAAAAGCTTTTTGTATACCACATCCTACAGAAATTCTGCTACCAAGTGAGGGAGAAGGGATTTAGTTTTAACTAAACTGGCACAGGGTGGTGTTTTTCTTCAAAGAACTTGCAGATTATGGTTTTTCCTTTCTTTGTTTCCCGATTCTAAGGTAACTCTTGCATCCATGTGGAGCTTAGCCTTAAAGCACTTGAATACAGGGAGCATTCAACACTCCTTATGGCTCAAAATTTTGAGTCTATTTCTCACTTAACTTTAATATACTTTGAGATTTGAATGGGCTCTTAGAGTTCTGGTTGTGTGAATTGGGTGTGTGCCACCAGCACAGTAGGGAGGGAGTGAGGTACAGTGTGACAGGCAATGTGCTACTGAGGCAAGCTTGGAGCTGGTATACCAGACCGTGTGGACAGAGCAAAGTATAACATAGCAGAAAGCAGGGGAGGTTTATTAATCAGAAGATTAATTATGAAACCTCACTCAGGTGTGCCATGAGTTTATTTGCTTTTCTGTGCTATTAATCATGAAATCTTGGAACATTTACTTTACTAAGTGAAACTGTTCTTTTCCAATTAAAAAACCCAGCATATTCATTGACCAACATGAATTATGATCTACTTTCTCTGGCTCCCTGTACTGGGAAGAGTCTTTACTGTATCTGTGTTTAAAGTGACAAACAGGACCTTTATACTTGGCAGATACCTGCAGTTTCTGCCAGTTATGATGTTAAGAAAGCTTACAATTGTCTTACCATAAGTATTGGTGGCTGTGTCCTTTCTCATTTGTTTCATGTATGTACAGTTTAGTTGGACTGAACTAGACCTACAAAATTAGTATTTTGGTTTTGTCATACCCTATAGTTTAGATATGTAAAACATAAAATGAACTTTCCTTAGCTTAAACTAGAATATTGAATTTATTGTAATGGAACTACACTTTAAATAGGTTGCATAATGTTTATCCTAGGGTGTCAAAAACGGGGAAAAAAAAAAACAAAACACATTTATACAAATCACAGAATGTTAGAGGATGGAAGGGACCTCCAGAGATCATCAATGCCAACCTCCCTGCCAGAGCAGGATCACCCTGGGTAGTCTGTGCAGGAATGCATCCAGGTGGGTTTTGAATGTCTCCAGAGAAGGAGGTTCTACAACCTCTCTGAGCAGCCTGTTCCAGGGCTCTGTCACTCTCACTGTAAAGTTTCTCCTCATGTTGAGGTGAAATCTTCTCTGTTCAAGTTTGTATCCATTGGTCCTTGTCTAATTACTGTGCACCACCAAAAAGAGCTTGGCCCTCCTAACTTGACACCCACCCCTCAGGTATTTATAGACATTGATCAGATCCCCTCTCTTCTGAAGACTAAACAGCCCCAGGTCTTTCAGTCTCTCTCTGCTCTTTGAGTGGAGATGCTCAAATCCCCTAATCATCCTCGTGGCTCTCCTTTGGACTGGCGCAGGCAGATCCCCGTCTCTCTTAAATTCGGTAAATTGAGTAAGAAGGTAAAAAGATTTCTGGCTACTAAAATACACATCAAGTATATAAATAGTCTGTAAACTTGCATACACTTGCAATACTGCAACACAAACTTGGTGCTTCTACAAACACATGATACCTAAGCGTCAGTGGCAGTATACCCAACTCCTTGAGATACAGAGGCAGGTCCCTGTGGAAGAGTCAGAACCCAGTGTTATCCTACGGCTGCTCCTCAAGCAGATCCATTCCCCCTTTTTTTCCCCTGAGTTTATTCATCTGAATTCTGGGTTCAAGAAAACTAGCTCTTAATCAAACGTCTCTGTGGGTTTCCATACACACATTTGTGTGCATACAAAAAGAAGTTTTACTACATGAATGAAAAGAAAAAGCAAGTGCTGTTGAATGCTTCTTAAAACTGTAACACTCTACAGTTAATAAGAGCTGTCAGTATTGGTGGACTCCAAAGAAAAAGTTATTTGAAAGACAAAGTTTAATGCTTCATTTTTATTAGAAGGAATAGACTAGACTAGAGTAGAATTAACCAGGTTGGAAGAGAGCTTTGAGATCATTGTGTCCAACCTATCACCCAACACTATCTAATCAACTAAATCATGGCACCAAGTACCCCATCAATTCTCTTCCTAAACACCTCCAGTGATGGTGGCTTCACCATCTCACCGGGCAGCCCATTACAATGACCAATCACTCTTCCTATGAAGCACTTCCTAACACCCTGTATCAAGAATAGTGTGGCCAGCAGGAGCAGGAAAGTCATTGTGCCCCTGTACTCTGCACTGGTTAGGCCACACCTTGAGTCCTGTGTCCAGTTCTGGGCCCCTCAGTTCAAGAAGGACATTGAGACACTTGAATGTGTCCAGAGAAGGGCAACGCAGCTGGGGAGAGGCCTTGAGAACAAGCCCTACAAGGAGCGGCTGAGGGAGCTGGGGTTGTTTAGCCTGGAGAAGAGGAGGCTCAGGGGAGACCTTATTGCTCTCTACAACTACCTGAAGGGGGGTTGTAGCCAGGAGGGAGTTGGTCTCTTCTCTCAGGCAACCAGCACCAGAATGAGAGGACACAGTCTCAAGCTGTACCAGGGGAGGTTTAGGCTCAAGGTGAGGAGAAAGTTCTTCCCCAGAGAGAGTTGTTAGCCTTTGGAATGTGCTGTTGAGGGAGGTGGTGGAGTCACCATCCCTGGAGGGGTTCAAGAGGGGATTGGACGTGGCAGTTGGTGCCATGGTTTAGTCATGAGGTCTGTGGTGACAGGTTGGACTCAATGATCTTTGAGGTCTCTTCCAACCTTGGTGATACTGTGATCCAGCCTAAACTTACCCTGGCTCAGCTTGAGACTGTGTCCTCTTGTTCTGGTGCTGGTTGCCTGGGAGAAGAGACCAACCCTAAATCTAGGCTTTGAAGTTTTCTAAACTTCTTGAAATTACTCAATTAAAGATTGATGCTGTGTTTGTAAATTAGATCAACTTTATGGGGCTATCAGGTTATTTGTCTTTGTCAGAACACATTCTTCTTGTTATTAGTGACATGAATAAGTAGTCTTAAATTGTTGTGAGTTGCAAATAAGTGTTAAATTAAGTAATCCAAGATGAATAAGTAACAATACACTGCAGACAGAGAACTGAAAATTAAGCAAATATGAAGTGGTGACTCAGAGTGTAGAACACCACATTGGTTTCAATATTATTGTACAGAACTGTCAATTTTTGGCTTTCACATGAAAGTACATTGGCATTATCGGAGGTTTTAGGAGTTTCTGTGCATGCACAGCTTAAACATTAAGATTAATCATTATGTCTTTTTCTTTGAAGACAGCTTTCAGGATATCTACCAGAAAAATAATCTTCAAAACATTTTGAGCTAGATTTGCAGACAGGAAGAAGTGCAGCTTTGTAAGACATGCCTGTTTTGGAGTATTTCAGTTGTGTCCTTTCTTCTGCCTCTTAAAACAGGATTTTGCAGCTTCTCTAGACATCTGCTGCCTCTTTTGTGTATTACTCTTTTGGTACCTAAACATTAATGCCAGGGGACAATGATTGCTGGAGGGTGTCAATGACCCAGACATTTACTGACAGCAGCAGCTGACATCAAATCCTACCTATAGCTTTCAAACAGCTCTAATTGTCACTGTGCAGTACTGAGGCCAGTTGCTTATAGGATACCTGACTGCTGATTTTATACCCACACTGTAATTTGATGTTCCCTGGCCTGGAACCTGGAGAGCAGTGGTTGTGCCTGCTACATCTTGCTCTCAACTGCACTTGAGAGCATAGAGCCACTGGAATGAGCAGGATGTATCTTTTAGCCAGGAAAAGTAAAATCCTTTGGAAGAAATGACCTTCCAAACTGCTTATTTTGCAACTCCTTTCCAAACAAGGAATAAAGAAACTTCAGGCTAGCAACAGTCAAGTAAGATCCAAACCCCTTTCATCTTGGAAGCTCAGCATTCATTGCTGACTAGACGCTATGAATCTCACAAGTGAGCTACTTTCCTTAATTATTATCTTGCCAATGTGCTCCTGTGAAAAAGTGCAGTTAAATGTAGTCTGTATACATCCACCTGGACATGAGCAGACGGTGTGCACTTCAACACCAGAAAGCCAACTGCCTCCTGGGCTGCACCAAAAGATGCATTGCCAGCAGATCCAGAGAGGTGATTCTGCCACTGTACTCTGCTCTGGTGAGACCTCACCTGGAGTAGTGTGTGCAGCTTTGGAGCCCTCAATATAGGAATGACATGGACCTGATGGAGCAGGTCCACAGGAAGGCCATGAAAATGACCAGGGGATTGGAGCACCTCTGCTACCAAGACAGACAGAGGGAGCAGGGGTTGTTCATCCTGGAGAAGATGAGATTCCAGGAATACCTACTAGTAACCTTCCAGTACCTGAAGGGGGCATACAAGAAGGATGGAGAGAGACTGTTTACAAAGCCCTGCAGTGACAGGACAAGTGGCAATGGTTTCAAACTAGAAAAGAGCAGATTTAGATTGGATGTTAGGAACAGGTTCTTTACTATGAGGGTGGTGGAACACTGGAACAGGTTGCCCTGGGAGGTGGTTGGGGCCCATCCCTTGAAATATTCAAAGTGAGCTCTGGAGAGCCTGATCTAGTTGAGAACATCCCTGCTTACTGCAGAGGGGTTGGACTAGAAGACCTTTGGACATCCCTTCCAAGCCAGACCATTCTATGATTCTATGCACCAGGGCAATCAAGAGTATTCCTTGATGAAGGCAAAATCAAACTAGTGGACAAGGCCCTAGCAATTTCCTGTTCTGTTGCTAAAAAATAGAGCAATGATTTTATTTCCTTTCTGAATATCAAGATAATTACACATTTCTGGAAAGTTTGGTCTTCATAAAAGAGAGTTGAACATGAGTTCAGATCAGAGTGTAATAGGATCCACTGGCCAATGGAAGTGACTGCAAGCTTTCAATTTGGCATATTGGGATAGAAAAAGGATGAAAACACCAATCCTGGTATTCATAAAACTGGTCAGGATTTGGTTCTGTGTTTCTGAGTTGGGATCACTTCTGGTCTATTGTAATGTAAGTAGAAGGTGGAGCTGAGAAAAAGATGGCTTGGCTGGTTGGTTGTTTTTTTGTTTCCTTGGGCAAACATTGTGTGCTCTGTGATTAACATTAGTTTAGGGTCTCTTTCTGAGCGTAGTTTTACTATGCCATCTATCAGCTCAGTTCAGATGAACAAAAAGTGTGTATCATTTCTTCTGGATTTCCAGGTTTTGCCTTCACTTCCTTACCTATGTAGATATTATTATAAGCACCTAGTTTAAGAGTTCAACTTGTGATAGTGAAACATTGATTTCCAAGTTCTGCAAATTTACCAATACTGGAGGACTGGGATGCTATTTAATGTCTGTTGAGTATATTCAACTGAATGTAAATGAGCAGCTGTAGCACTGACATTGTAATTGATATAATCACTTGCATTTTTTCCTTCCATCTTCAGAAAGTTCTTATAACTTTTTTTTCAGCAAAGGTTATCTAACATGTTCTGAATATACTTTTGTTACTGAATATAAGATTTCTTTAATTTTTTGAGTGGACAATCTTCAGATGAAATATCCCATGGTTATGGAAGGATTTTTTTTTTTGCTGCTTTTAATTCTCTTTTCGAATAGCATGGCATAGTACAGAATAGCATGGCATGGCATAGAACAGAATAGCATTAACCAGGTTGGAAGAGACCTTTGAGATCATCGAGTCCAACCTATCACCCAACACCATCTAATCAGCTAAACCATGGCACCAAGCCCCCCATCAAGTCTCTTCTTAAACACCTCCAGGGATGGTGACTCCACCACCTCCCTGGGCAAACTTTTCCTAAGGGCATTTTGTTCATGATCACACCAAGGAACTGCTTGTTATTCCTCCTAACTCCTTTTAGAAATGTTCTCCTTTTTTTGTGATTGACTTGTAACTTCTTAAGGTACTAAACAGCTGGATCCACACAGAAGGACCTTTCAAAGAATGTGCATTTAGCGGTTACATTCACATAAATTATATTGGTGAATTTTGATTAAACAATCTAATTTTCCACTGTTTACTTCTCATTAGGAGAGATTCCTTTATACAAGGTACAGTACATAGGCAATTATTTGTTCTTTCTTACTGGATTTCCAGACTTTACTGATTATATTCTGTTTTAGCCCAGCAGAAATAAGATATTCATCCCCTTCCAAAGCAGCACTGACATTTTAGTAGGCTACTATTTTGCTTTATCCCCAACTGCTCATTACAGTTCTGTTTGCCTGGATAAAGTATGAGGACTCCCTAACTTCTTTTTCAGGCACTTTTCACTCAAAATACCCAAGCTTAACTTCAACAGTGAATCTTTGCTAACCCAACATCGGAATGCATTGCTAATACCTATGGAATCCAGTCTCAGACTACAGTCCTGATCTGGAATTTACTTGTTTCTAAGTGATTACATTCTTATCTGTGTTCATATATCTCCTTTTTGTCATGCCTGGGAGCGCAATAAAGAAGCCTGCAGGCTGCATATAAATTACAGGCACTTACGGAACCTTCAGCAAGAGAGATATTACAGGAATGCAAATTATTATAATTATTGCTGGTATAATAACATACTGCAACTCACTCCTTTTGAATGATGGTGAGTCAGAATACTGGGAAGCATAAATCAAAAGCCTTTTCTTCCTGTTATCTAAATACAATACTATGGATTCTACTCACAAGTTGTTGCATACTACAGAAGGGTATGTACCGCCGCTTCCTAACATGACTAAACATGAGCCAGCAGTGTGCCCAGGTGGCCAAGAAGGCCAAGGGCATCCTGGCCTGCATTAGGAATAGTGTGGCCAGCAGGAGCAGGGAGGTCATTGTGCCCCTGTACTCTGCATTGGTTAGGCCACACCTTGAGTCCTGTGTCCAGTTCTGGGCCCCTCAGTTTAGGAAGGATATTGAGACATTTGAACGTGTCCAGAGAAGGGCAACGAGGCTGGGGAGAGGCCTTGAGCACAAGCCCTATGAGGAGAGGCTGAGGGAGCTGGGGTTGTTTAGCCTGGAGAAGAGGAGGTTCAGGAGAGACCTCATTGCTCTCTACAACTGCCTGAAGGGGGATTGTAGCCAGGAAGGGGTTGGTCTCTTCTCTCTACTAACCAGCACCAGAACAAGGGGACACAGTCTCAAGCTGCACCAGGGGAAGTTTAGGCTGGAAGTGAGGAGGAAGCTCTTCACCGAGAGAGTTGTTAGCCATTGGAATGGGCTGCCCAGGGAGGTGGTGGAGTCACCGTCCCTGGAGGTGTTCAAGAGGGGACTGGACGTGGCACTTGGTGCCATGGTCTAGTCATGAGGTCTGTGGTGACAGGTTGGACTTGATGATCTTTGAGGTCTCTTCCAACCTTAGTGATACTGTGACTGCAGCATAAGCTTCTGCTGCTTCCTGTGGAACAGCAATTCCATGGACATGTAAGGGTTTTTTTTAACATAACTGTGTCAGCCTGGAAAGTTGTTTGGCTTTTGTGGGGTTTTTGGTTTGGTTTGTTTTTTTTTACATAATTTTGTTGGTTATCAAGATGTATTAATATATGATAATCCAAGCTTTTGGTGATTTATGCTATAGTGTAATTTTTGATACCATAGGATTTTAGTGAGCAATATGAATTTATCACAGGATGTTATTTTTTTTTTATTTTGGTTTGTTTGGGGGATTTTGTTGTTTTGTTTTTTTTCCCCAAGCACTGCCTTAGACTTGAGAGTGCATATCCACTCCTGTGGTGCAGATAGAGATTACAGGATCACAGGGTGTTATGGTTGGAAGGGACCTCTGGAGACCTTCAAGTCCAAACCCCCTGCCAGAGCAGGACCGTATAATCTAGTGCAGGTCACACAGGAACACATCCAGACAGGTCTTGAAAGTCTCCAGAGAAGGAGACTCCACAACCTCTCTGGGCAGCCTGTCCCAGCACTCTGTAACCCTTATAGTAAAGAGCTTCCTCCTCATGTTGAGGTGGAACTTCCTGTGCTGCAGTTCACCAAGCTGTGAGTCAACACAACCAAAATAAATGTAAAAATAATGTGCAATTTGGAATCTCAAATATGCAGTCATTTTCACAACTAAAATAATTTCAGTGTTTCCAAATAAACCACTGCCTTTACAAATACTTTTTGCACTGAGAAATGCTGACCACAATAACCACAGATACTGAGTCTCCAGAACTTGTATAAAGCATAAAACCTGGTCTAGTGTAAGGTGTTTACCGAGAGAGTGATTGCCCACTGGAATCAGCTGCCTGTGGAAGTGGTGGAGTCACCTTCATTGGAGGTGTTCAAGAGGAGGCTTGATGGGGTGCTTGGTGCCAGAGCTTAGTTTTTTAGTTGTTTAGGTGGGTTGTATTGTACTGTATTGTATTTAGGTGGGTTGGATTGGTTGATGGGTTGGACGTGATGATCTTGAAGGTCTCTTCCAACCTGGTGTATTGTATTGTGTCTCTGCCCATGGCAGGGGGGGTTGGAACTAGATGATCCTTGAGGTCCCTTCCAAGCCTGACAATTCTATGATTTTAAAAATTACTTCATTTTTTAACTTGGATAATTGCTTCTACAGAGAAGTGCAAAGAGGGAGTAGTATTGCTTGTAGCTCACCTGGTCTTTATCAGAATAGTCAAGCTCCTGACAGTGCCCTGACCATGTCTCTGTGAATTAGCTGCCTGCCTGAAATGTCTCTGCTTCCAGCAAAGGGTAGTCATCCCTCCAAGATAGCTGTAAGAAAGCTAATTTGTCTTCATTACTGAAATTCCCATGCAAACTGAGTGGATTCTGGCAGACATCTGTACCAAGATTTTTTGCTTAACTCACAATAATGCTTTGAGGTGATTGTGTTCAATATTGTTTCTTTTTTTTTTTTCCAATGCAAAGACATCTCAGATCTTTCTTCATCTATGTCCAACCATTTAATTGTCTTATTTTGGATGTGGCAGTTGATTCCTGTGAAATAAGAATACTGGTCCTGTTTTGCCTGGATCAGGTTGATTGTTTTGGAGCCAGAAGGAAAATGTATGGAAATCTTAGCCACAAATCCATTCCCATTCCAAACATCAAAACAGTGTCGTCTTGGTGGGTTTTTTGTTGTTGTTTGGGGATTTTTTTGTTTGATTGTTTGTTTTGGGGGGGTTTTGTGGGTTTATTTTGAAGTGGATAGTGATGTAGCAGGGAAAAAAAGGGCAATAATTTGTTCTGATCAGCATAACCTGTGGGCATTTTTTGTGCCTTTTGTTTGTTTTGGGGTTTTGTGTGGTGTGACAACTGCAGCAGGTGAATGACATGAGAAATGCACAACAATTTTCTGATGATAAGAACCTTACTCAGCTGGTAAGAGTACACAAAATACTCCAAAAGTAGCTTTTATTTGCAGTAAAAGTTACCCTTCACAATTTTTAGTCCAAACAAAGGTAGTTACTCCTGGGCTTCAATAGGTTAATCTGATGTGAACCAGGGGAAAACCACTATAAATCTTAAGACACTGAAGAGTGGGTGGGGGGTTGCTGTTGGGACTTTTCTTTTTGAAGAGACACGTGGTGAATATGCATAACACCAGCTGCCACAAGTAGCAATAAGTAACAAGGACCAAAGCAGTTATAGGTATTTGATGTTAACTGCTGTTTGATGTACAGAGTAATCAGTACAAGACTACTTCCAACCTCCCCCCCCGCCATGTATTTGCTGCTTTCATATGTCTAGAAATAAGTTTTTTTCAATAACCATTTATAGACTGTGAACTAGAGCAAACAAGTGGCCCAGTCAACCAGATTCTGTTCCTGAGAACAGAGTATCACTTACCAGTTTTAGTGAAATTGAATGCAGTTAATCCCTTTCCCACATTGTGAGGCAAGACAGCAAACTCTATTTCACTGTGACAGAAATGAGGAAGAGCTATGGAGTGCTTGAAGTCACAACTGAAGACATCTTTGTCACAAGCTGAAGCTGACTGTCCTCTGTGCTAGGTAACAGCTACAGTGTAGCGCTGTCTGTTCTTCAGTTTTATTGACTCCTACTCATGTACCTCAAGATCCTAGAAATCTTCTTCACTGCTTTCCATTTCAGATAGTCTAAGCAACCCACAACAGAATTGTCTGACCTATTTTTAAAGAAGAGTTCTTGGACTCTTTTGGAGAACTGGGCTCATACTTCTCTAGTCCTGCTGTTGGAAATGTTTATCTTTGTGTCCGTGCCGAATGCCCTTCCCAGCAATTTAAGTTCACTATCTCCTGCCCTGTTACAGAAGCAAGATGCACTACCTTCTTTTGGAGACTGCAGTTGATCTCCAATATCGCTCATATTCAAGTGTTTTGCTTACTCAACCTCTCCTCAAAGGCCATGCTTTCATACGTTCTCATGGTGGCAATGAGAGCCTCTTTCAACACTGTATCTTAGTGCTTGAATGTGCTACTAGCTCATAGGTGCTTAAAAACACTGACCGAAAAGATGCAAGGGAGAATGTGTATGATGTGCTGACATCAATAACCTGGGCTGCAAAACTACCTTGTAAACCAGAGAAAATAGAACAAGTCTATCAAAGCTGTGTGAATAGAATCAGGTTGTTTCTCAGTGCTGTATAATCTATCTTCAAATACAGTAACCCCCCCTAGCATGCCCAGCCTCTAGTTATCATGCATGTTCTGACTTGACTCTTTCCTTAAGCAGCCAGATGAAAGAACTGCTGAACATATGTCTTATTCCCTTACTGGAAAACGTGCTGGATATGTTTCCTTGCACTTCTTCAAGGCAGTGACAGGCTTCTTCTCTCTGGCATGAGGCAAAAGAGCACACAGGCCAGTTTCTGCCACCTTCTGGGCATTCTCTGTTTTCTTCATGTCCATTGTGATCTTACGTAACTGAGAATGCGTGATAACCTTGCAGAAGGCAGATAGTTTAACTCTTGAAAACAAAAGCCATGCAGGAAGGGTTTTCCAGACCACCCTGTTCTTAAAAGCTACCTTTGTTTTCCCCTTGGTGTGCAGTTTCCCCTTCACTTTAAATCAGCATCCCTGGGGCCTATCAATAAAAGGGATGGGTTCTCCCTTCCCTAGCCACAGACCCTTTTTGTGTTGACTGTATCACCTCTATGGCACACAATATTCAGCTGAAACTGAATTCAGCCACAAAACTAACAATTTTCTGCACTATTTTCTCTGTTTTGCTGTGGGATGGCACAAGCACTGTTGGAGGAGTAAGGAATACATTGGAGCTGCCAGGGGAACAAGGCAGAGCAGCAGCCTACATTTAAATCCACCATGTATTACCAGCCTTGAAACAATCCTGGTCATTTTGGTCACTCTTGAAATTCATCTTGGTCAAATCATTAAATTTCATTCAAAATCCCTCAGTAGAGTGTTGCAATAGGTTGGACTTCCTCATCCACCACACCTCTGCGTGACTCCAACGTGTTATACTATTGGGTAACGTGTCCCCCTCTTTTACCTACTCTGGCATATCTACATCACTGGAAGTGTTGTTTCAAATGTGTTTATTCTCACTCTTTTGTATCCTCAAAACATGCTGCTTTTACAGATTGATTTCTTCTGAGCTTGTTCAGTGCCTTTGGAGCTCATAACTGAGACAGGACTTTGATATAAAACTAGGTATGCTCATGTGGTGGATTGAAATTCCTCCCCCCTCCCCTGCCATCGTTAACTTTGCCAGACCTGCCCAGTTGGAAGCAAATGAAAGCTGTATTTACAGGCAAACCTACAATCTACAATGGAATGCAATGAATATGGACAAGATACACAGTATTTACAAGGGGATTGTTTAGAATGATCTTCATTTTCCTTTTTACACCCAATAGTCATTTATTTACATTTTACTACTTTCTGTTCAAGATCAGTGAAAAAATTTTAAAGGCATAGCCTAAAACTACCACAGCTCAGGAGTAACAAAGGCAGTCTGAGAGAAGGGGCCATATGCACATCTTTAACTTTTTGGGTAGCATCACATTTCTATAAGCCAAACTGGTCCTGATGAACTGCTTCTGAAGTGCCACGTTTTGGCATAAGCACAACAGACCCTGCAATCCTACACCAGCTTGGGTGCCTTGCACATTGCTTGAACTTTAGGCATGGGTGTTCATGCTTTTGAATTTTGCTGATGCCCAGTGACAGGACAAGGGGCACTGGTAGGAGCTGAGGCATAGGAAGTTCCATGGAAACTTGAGGAAAAATTTTTTCCCTATGAAGGTGACAGAACACTGGAATAGGCTGCCCAGGGGGGTTGTGGAGTCTCTCTCGCTGGAAATATTCAAAACCTGCTTGGATGTGTTCCTGTATGATCTGGTATAGGTGACCCTACTCTGGCAGGGGGGGTGGACTGGATGATCTTTTGAGGTCCCTTCTGACCCCTAATATTCTGTGATTCTGTAATGAAGGTTGTTTTAATATAGATTAAAAAACAAACAAACAGGAGAGAGAAAAGAGAGAAAGGGAGACCAACCTGAAGGGAAGTTGTAGACAGGTGGGGGCTGGTCTCTTCTCCCAGGCAACCAGCACCAGAACAAGAGGACACAGTGTCAAGCTGTGCCAGGGGAGGTATAGACTGGATGTTAGGAGGAAATTCTTCATAGAGAGAGTGATTGCCCACTGGAATGGGCTGCCTGGGGAGGTGGTGGAGTTGCCATCATTGGAGGTGTTTAGGAGGAGACTTGATGGGGTGCTTGGTGCCATGGTTTAGTTGATTAGATGGTGTTGGGTGATGGGTTGAACATGATGATCTCAAAGGTCTCTTCCAACCTGGCTTATTCTATTCTATCCTAGCCAAAGGAAAAAGTTGGGGTTTGGGGTTTTGTGTGTGTGTGTGTGGTTGGTTTGGGTTTTTAAATCAAATTTTCAAAGATCCCTATCTTGCCTGGCTCAGCACTGACTATTGGAAGAGGTTTTCCAGACTTCTCATGTCAATTGGCTATAGAATTGAGTGGGCGCAGACCTGAGCTCAAAGGGGATGTGCAAAATTCAACCCTGAGTTTTCCATTTGCAGCTGAAAGTCTATGGGTACAACTTTCTGCACTTAGGCTTTTGAGTCCTGTTGCAGAACTACTGTCAAAAGTTTTTCCTGTTGACGTTATTTAGGAGCTTGCTGTAACTGGAACAAGTGCAGCATTGCTCTAGACAAACAAAACTAGAGCAGGCAGGACTTGGCAAAACCCCCCAATTTACTGTTTGACTGAAGTGGGAAGGGCATGCTGGTGGGGAGGAATCCAGTTCCACACTGGGGTAAAACCAAGTCCATTGTTTATGTTAGGGTTTTAGTATTTTGCTTTG